>CM076580.1:975827514-977113974 GCA_034641835.2 Pinus albicaulis | reverse complement strand
CACAAATGTTTCGAGAAATAACTCCCTAGAGGTCATTGGGTCAAAAACCTCCACAGATCAGGGCATGCTATTCAAGAATGACTCACACAACCAAACTTGTATGCTAAAAGCTAGATATTATAGATTTTAGAACTCACCCGTAGATCCTACGTTTGATGTAGATCCCGCGGGGTCCAAACCCCTAGCAACCCTTCTTCCTCTTCAACCTGGAAATCAAGAAGAGACATGCACGCAAATCTAGTTGTACAACATATATCCTTCCTGTTGGGGTTCCCATGTTTTGGCCAGATTGGCAAGACCAAAATATGAGACAACATCAAAACCTCTTTGGGGCCCTAGGATGTAGCCCTCCTGGACCTGGAGAGGTATCTCTCCAATGAAACAAAGAATGATATATCTTTGAAAGCTCAAATTGAGATATTAGGCTAGTTATGAAGTACAGAGGGGGGTTTTAAATGATTTGGTTGGTTGGTTACTGAGTTGGTCATGAGATCATGGACTGAGAAAGTAATGGGAGGAAAAGGAAAAAAACAGCAGGATGCTTCAGCAAAAAGAATAGGTCAAGAAAGTGCCATCCATTGGGCTATGGAGTCATGAGAGGTAATTACATGCAACAACTAGCCAAGGCTTTCAAAGGGAAAGTCATCTACACTAAAGGATCTTTTTAGATAGATGATGGAATGGAACATTAAGGAAAGAAAGTGAGAGAAGGAAAGCAACCTACTTTCTTTCTATAGATCAGGACAGAGGTCATTTAACTCCAGACCTGCTTGGACATACTCAAAGGCAGCTCTCAAGGGAATGACAAAGGGGCAGCTTATAGATCGGACCAGAGATCATTTAACTCCAGGTCAGCTTTAGCATGCTCCAATGGAAAAACAGAGATAAGTTTAACAAAGGGATCTTAGAAAGTCCAGCTGAGGATCCTAGTGGATAGGGCTAACTCCAATCCCCAGTGTTCCCAAATCTTCCAGCATAAACCCAACAAGAACATCTAAGAACTGATTCATTTAATTCATACATCAGCTAGTAGGCAATAACATCCACTACGCTGGTTAAACCGAGTGAAAACACTTCTCAGATAAAACATTTCAGAAGATAAACATAAATGGCATGGAGAGCAGGAACATAGGGTACCTAACAAGGGTAAATCCTATGTCAAACTTCTGATGCAAACCAACAGAAAATGAAACAATATGAAATGTAATAAACAAAGTTGGAAGAACATCACCAAAAGTAATAGACCAGGATCCTATGAAATGTGCTTTGATTAATTGATGCAAAACCAATCATGTACACTGAGCT
This sequence comes from Pinus albicaulis, assembly GCA_034641835.2. Classification (NCBI taxonomy): domain Eukaryota; kingdom Viridiplantae; phylum Streptophyta; class Pinopsida; order Pinales; family Pinaceae; genus Pinus; species Pinus albicaulis. The sequence continues at coordinate 977,112,669 of CM076580.1, read as the reverse complement.
CAATGGCTAATACAGCCTAGACTTCTCCTCCCAGCCTATTACACAACGACTAATTTTCTACTCCCTCCCACGACAGTTCTAACAGTCCAACATGAATCCCTCTAACAGCAAATCCTCAACAACTGGACAACAATGTTTACATTATGTTCTCAGGAATTCTTATAGGAGAAGAAGTGAAAATAGGAATAGATGAACAATTAAATGAGCCTCATTAAGATAGTAAGGCGGAAGTGTTCACGCCCATACCACTTAATGGCAATCAACATTCGCTGTGTGTACTCTGTAGGCCATTTGGGAACCTCTGTCAGGTCAATTTTTACCTTTGATATGCTCTTTTTAGTCTTATCGACTTTTTGGACTCTGTGGTAGCTTTCCGAATAAATGAACTGAATGAAAGTCCGCGGCCCCTCCATGCCTCATAACTGCAATCTGACAGTCTTTTAAGAAGCTCCTGCCATTGTCTTAACTTTCCTGGGCTCAAGGGGCACGGAGGGCGCTGTGGGAATGGTGTACTTCTGAGAGAAAAGTACTCTGCTGATATTTGACATGGATAAGACTCGACAGTGTGCTTTTGGTCTTCAAACTGTGTCTTTCCTTTGAATTGCGGGGTCAAACATCAATTATAACAATAACAAGCATAAACCTCCTTTGAATCTCTTCTGCTGGTCCACTGGCAAATGCTGAAACGACCTATCCCTGTTATCTGCACGATGAAGTAATCCTGTTACAAACCTAGGCAGTGATGGCGGAGACATGCTGTGGAGGCCCGAAGAAACAGTGGCGGAACAGTGAAAACATCGGCAATGATGAAGAATGGAGGAAGAAATGGTGATTAGTGTAAAACCCAAAGGTTCAACGTTTGGGGGAAATACAAAGGAAATAGTGGAAAAAACAATGAAGTGGGAGGGAAATATAGTACGAGGTGGGACCGTACGTAAATCACAATCGCGGATCAGAGTGGGGCGGAGATTTGACACATTTCGAAGGTTCCAATTGTGATTGACGGCACGATGCGATTGAAACACGGCCGTTAGATCTGGTGGAGGGATGGATGGCTTAGATGTGGTTGGGGGATCGCAATCGAAAGGAGCAAGGGGAAGACGCGACGAAAAATGCTATTGCGATTAGGCGGGGAGCACGATTGAGCACTGGCCATTGGATCTGGGGACCAGATCAACGGCTCACACTCAATCGGAGGGAACAAACGATTGGGCGGATCGGAGGAAAGGGACCCATCGCAATCGCAAGTCGGAGTGAGGGGTAATCGCAGCGCGGAGCAAAGAACTTGTGATTTCGATTGGAGGAAAGGCTGCGATTGGAGGGACATGCGATCAGCGCAATCGCAATGTATTGCGATGCGATTAGTCCCGTCGCAAACACTTGCGATTGGCACGTTAACAAAAGCCGCGATTGAAACTTGTTTGCGATTGCGATTGGCACGCGGCGGGGGTTAATATATAATATAGAACTTTATAATAAAGCTCTATAATATGTAAAGCGGGGATGGAAAAAATGGGGAAGTGATTTAATAAAGGGCGGGACTCATAATATAAGGTTTTATTATAAGGTCCTTCGGGTCATGGAGCGGAAGTGGTTTGGAAATCGCATATTTTGTTTGAATGCGATTTAGAATGCGATTTTGATTGGAGAAAGGGGGAAAAAGGGTTAGGCCTTATAATAAGGTCGGAAGGTGGGTTTTTGACCCATTTAATGTGATTTAAAGGTTAGAAAGGGGAACGATAGAGGAATAATGGGGGAAAAAGAAAGGTAAGAAAGGAAAATAGAAGGGAATGCAAAGGGGGACAAAATAGAAGTTAAGTGGGGGTGAAATAAGAGGGAAAAGGGCCCTTTGGGCATTCTTCTTCACAACAGAGAGGCTTTATAATGGAAATCAGCAGCGGGGATTCTATCAAAGGAAAAATGCACAAGGAGGCTTCAAGGATGATGTGTTTTCAGGGGAAATGCATTCCTTGAAGGCTCAACAACATTTTAGCCCCCTGTTTGCTTGTCAAAAAATTTATGGGGGGCTAATAGTGGCTCCACATGGGGATGGATTCTTCTTGAAGGAGTCAAGAATTCAGAAAATGATCTTTGGTGTAGGCCAGATGCTTGCTGCTTGACTCATTCCTTTCTTTCTTTGATCAGCTGCCACAAACTATGAAGACATCATATCAGCAGTAAAATTTCTCCCAAACAAATACCTACCCATACTAAAGTCCTAACATTTTTTCTTCTTGGGTGCATTTGGACTTGCAGACCCTTTACATCATCAATTTTTACAAACAGGAAAATAACCTATTCTACTTCTACCCTTATTACTCCATGAGACTAGATTAGACTGTTGGTCTCATAGCTTCTCTACCTAGTCTAATATCTGCTAGGATTAAACTGTCTAGCAGATTTCTTCTCTACATTTTAAGACAGAAATTGAGAATCAGTCAAAATAGGATTAGACAGTCTAGTTTGCTAGAATTTGTAGAAATCAAAACAGCTAACTACATGCTCACAAACTGAGCTTTATTCCAGACTTCCTACCTACCCTACTCTAACTGGAAATCTTTGATGCTCTAGGTAATACAATAATGCCAATGCATCCAGTCAAGCAACAACAAAAAATGATATGAGAATTGGCTTCCTGTCAGAGATAACCACAGGGTGCTCTGCATGTGGTTCTTCAAAACTAAGGCCACCTGCAGTGGTGACCAATTCTGTTGCATTTGGCTCTTGCAAAAGATCAATGCTAGAGTATTTGAGCCAATCAGGGCCTCCATATATTTTGCCACAGGATCAATCAGCACATGATGTAAACTTTTTTCTTCAAAGCCCACCAGGATTGATAGGTTGTTTGCATCCCGGGCAACTTCAATCACTGCATCTGTAGTGAGGCCTTTGTAATCACACTCCTCCTCTTCCTGATTGGGAGTATTTGGTGCATGGGCATCAACCAGGAATACCTCCTCTTCCTCTGGATCAAGACAAAGATTTCTATGGGAAAGAAGGTCTCGCTCATCTTCAATGCAGCCTGAGCTAGAGGGCTCATTATATTCGACTGTGCTGTCCTCTAGAAATGCAGGCTGGTCCTGGTAGAACTCTGTGAAAAATTTAACATATTCTTGAGCGGGGGTTTCTTTGATTACCTTAATCCTTTCGGGATAAGGCTCCAGATATTCATTCCGCTCAAGGTCTTCCTCAACTCTTTCTTCCTCGTCCTCAGCGTTGGAGAGTCGCTGGCTTCCGTATTTTTGGAAAATATAACTGATGTTTGGATATAAAACAGAGAGAAGATTCAACGAATCTTTGTCTGCTATCATGCTTTCAATGCCTTCTCCATCAGTATCATAGATAGCTTGCATTGACTCATCATTTTCTTGAATTTGATGGTCGTGTTGTTCCTTCCATGAATCTACTGATGATGGCCCTGCAAGCTCAGTTTCCCTCTGGAAAAAATCATCATCAGACAGATCAGCATGAGAGAATGCATAATTAAAAGCACAGTCACCCATCAAATCTTCGAGGCTCTCGGCAAGTCTTTCCTCACAGAAAACTACAAGTTTATTTTCTAATTCAAGCTCTAGTCCGTCATGCATGTTTGGCATGTGGCTTCTGTCTTGCAGATATCTGGTTCGTCTTTCTTGAGGGCAAGGAACAGGTCTTTCCCAATCATCATTTCTGGTTTCAGCCTCGTATTCTTCTTCTTGTACACTTAGCAAGGATTTGGCAGTCTCTATCAGTCTTTCCAGCTTGTTCTCTAAAGAGACCTGCGCTATTTGCTCTGTTCGGTCCTTCCTTGCCGCTTTTAATCTTTCCTCCCTGCACTTTACATTGTATTCGACAGTGACCGCTATATTCTGCATTTCCTCCAGGCTCGAAGGTTCTCTTTCCCTTATATGGAATTCCACCTCAGGGTCAAACGAACTCGGATAGTGCAATAAAGCCCATCCCAAAGGTGGCTTTATATCAGAAGGTATTGCATCATATACCTTATTGAACCTGGCTGAAAACTCTTGCACTGTCTCTATCGGCTGCCTTCTCAAATTCTGATATTCTTCTAAGATAAGAAGAACATTCTTTGGGGCTGCCCATCTGTCAAGGAAAACTTGAGAAAATTGATGAAAGCAGAAAATGCTCGCCGCCGGAAGGTTTTTGAACCAGCTCTTAACATTTCCTTGTAATGACAAGGCAAACATCCTAATGCACACATCATCTTCTTCTATTTCATACAATTTGAGTAAATCCTCAAGGTTTTGCACATGTTCCTCGGCAATGGACCTTTTATTTTCTCCATCGAAAAGAGGCAGCTGGTTTATAAGCTCTGCAGGAAGGGGTTGGAAAATAAGAGGTAAAACCAGAGGCTTATATCTTTCTATGACCTTCGTAGGTGTAGGTGGTGTAATATGAGGCTTATGGCTGCTTGAAGCTTCTTTAGGAATGGGGGATATAACATGAGGCTCTTGTCCCATCGATTTCTTCACAGGAGTACAGGTCTGCTCACGGTCTGAAGACTGAGGCTTGAGATCTTCCCCATACTCATTGTGGGTCTCATTTCTGGATACTTGATTTGGCTTGAAGTAGGACATAACATAGTGGTAGACAAAGACAATGAATTCTTTAAACCAAATCCAACCAGTATGCTCTACCCTTCTATGAGGTCTGGCCATATTTTAGGTTCTTCCTCCAGTGGAGTCTTTGAGGATTATAGAGGGTGGAGTCGCCAGGTGGATGTATATGAACATTTGAAGTAGGATGATGTCCACCATCAGCAATGTGAAGATCATATACCTGCCTAACCTATATGCCAGTGAAGATCATATACCTGCCATGACAGGTCAGTAGTCATGGATCGAAAAACCAGAAAAATCTCAAATTCATCAAAATGTGCCTGAAAATATACCAATCTGGGCACTTACAAGCATCTGGGTTATGCAGCTTAAGATAGATTGAAAAAATAGGCATAACAAATTTTTGCAAAAAATTTCAATTTCTGGGCATAAATACACATGTTACCTCATATTTGGTTCATTGTTACTTTCTGATTTGGGAAAAAGAGCTCTGGAGAAAAACCTTCTTTCATCAAAACAGGAGCAATCAGTGGTCAAACTTTGCCGAATTAGTCAGGTAAGCTCTTAATCCATCATTATTATCAATTTTGTCCATTAATAGAGTTAAAATTTGGAAATTTCCTTGTTAAAAACATTTGTTTTAATTTAGGCCTCTGCGCATACGCGGGTTCGTATGGACCAAGCCGTGTATATACGCAACTGTCTATAGGGTAAGTCGCGTATGCGCAACCCACGATGTAAAAGAATGCATCTAATGAACAAATAAATGAATTTTTTCAGGATGACCATCACTTGGAGGGAACATGAGCATAGTGTAATTGATAATGAAGTAATGCAAGATCAAAAATCGCTCAATATACTCCGAAATTGCGGATTGCTCAAAATTTTCAAAATGTCAAATATGAAGAGTAATGTCCGGTTGCTCGAAATGCTGGTAAATTATTGGGAACCTGAGGAAGATTGCTTCATGATAGATCAAATGCCCATACACATAGAGGTAGAAGACATCTACTTCATTACTGGACTCTCATGGAGGGGAGACCCAGTAGATTTGCACAACAAGCCTTTGGGAGGGCTTACTGTGGTTGACTATGTCCACATCTACTGTGTAGAGTGGTCCAAAAAAGTAGGGACTTATATTTCTATAAAAGATTTGAGAGATCTACACATGAAGATTCTCTTGTTTACCATCGGCAGGGTAGCAGGATCTGCTTCCTTGCACTAGACATCCAGGACCCAGATGAGCGTAGCTGTGGAATGCCTAGCTCACCTATATGATTGGTGCACATCTCTATTAATGAATATGGCGGAACAACTGACCTCCATCCGGAAATAAAAAACAAAACATTTCGGGTATGGAACCATTTTGATGACATTCTTCTTTGAGAAGATTCCTGGGCTTCGACCCAAAGTGATCTCTTCCATCAATAGCCCAAGAGACCCGAGAATTGCCCGATGGGAAAATCTGATGAAGAGACTAGGGGGAAGTGAAGTTCCTCGAACCACCTTGGCCGACGAGTTCTTCCAATGGTGGGGAGAACAAGTCATCGCCGTGGAGGACTACCCCTATGCCGGGATAGATTTCTACGGTGATCCGGACCTCGTCCTTCCACCTGGCGTGACATGGGGCGCAATCGGTAAGATTGCAATTTTTGAATTATGTGATTTTTATGATATTTTCAATATATATGAAAAAAATTTGAAAAAAAAACATGTTTTTGATTGGATTAAAAATGACTTACAATATTATGATGACCATGATACAGATATTGGACCAGTCCATCCTGAGGGCTACCCACGGCATAAGCATCGCAGAGGCGAGGCAGATACTGAAGACCCACGCAGGACCCTCCATGCTGTACAGAGGAACTTGGAGGGTTTAACTTGCCAAGTGCCTATGGCTGCAGTGGAAGATCTACCTGAGGCCATCCAGAGACGGGTAGTGGGAGTACCACGTGACTGGGTACGATTATTCCGCCGTGTCGCCACTACGATCGTGTTCTATAGGAACATGAATTTTGGGCAGGGACCATAGGAGTAGATAGATATGATTACCGGATGACTGTATATTTTTTATATTGAACATGATTGGGCATAAGCCCTAATTTTGTATGACTTATGGATCCAAATTTTTTATAGTTTTTTGAACACTCTGATGATATATATACAACGATTTATGATGTGACGTGACAAATGTATAAAAATGCATGATGTTTTTGATGATTAAATTTTACTGTGTGGAATGATTAATATGCCAATCAATTGCTTGATTAGCTAATGAGTCTGCCGTCCAATTGTCTGCTCGAGGAATATGAATGAATGTTAAAAATTGAAATGATCTTTGTAACAAACGTACCCTAAAAAAAAACCGGAGTAAAAATGGATCTCGAACCCGATAAGTATTGTTTAACTGCGACACCACCAGCTGGGAGTCCAAGAAAACTGTTGAGTCTCAAAAATGTTCTCCATATTCATACATATTTCCATTATGTCATAACCATTTAGCTCTTATTTCATAGCCATTTGACCTAAAACCCTACATCAAATAACCATTTACATAAATATATGGGTTAGGATCCTTGTTTTCAAAAGTTATTTATTTTATGTATTTTAAGTGAATTTATGATTAGAAACTAGAAAATTAACATAGTTTCATATATCTATATATGTGTTATGAGTTTTGTGACATGTGTAGGTCAAAAGGAGACTTCTAGAAGACCCTTATGTGGCACTCTAAGGCCAAATTTGAATTTGGTTGGAGAAGATTATGGGATCAAGAGGATATGTGTCTCACTTCCTTGTTGTATTGAAACTCTAAGAGGATATGTGTCTCATTCCTCAAGTTGTGTTAAAACTCCAGAAAGACATGTGTCTTATCATTTCCTATTTTGATTGTAACTCTAGAGATGGAGGGAGAGATTCATGGACTCCCATTAATGAGATGTCTCCTCATATTTTGTATAAATAGGAGAAGCTTTCTCCTATCATAGGTAATGAAGAAGTAATGAGAAAGTAATGAGGAAGTAATGATGAAGTAGATTTGTAACAAAGTTCAAGATGGAATGGGATGTAGATTTATGAGTTTTTGAATAAATAAGCTTAGTTCTTTGATGCTATTGTGATCTTATCTTTAAGGAGCTGAAGGACTTCACCAAATTGGTAGCAGAGGGCCCCTGCTATCCAAGGAGGCTTTTACATGTTTTCTAGATAAGTTGCTTTCAATTCTGTTTTGTCATATTTCCTTACTTAGATTGCTTTTTGAAATCATAACTTTTAGCATAATTTTTCATGGCAGCCCGGGCATTTGCATATCTTTTGACTAATGACATGGAATCAATATTGTTCTGCTGTTAATTTATTTTTTTCTTAGTTTTTTTTTGTTTAATTCCGGTATTGCTTTGTTTATTTCAGTCTTGCACATTTGCTTCAGTAGTTAGATTTAGATATATTAAATTGCTCATGTCATTTTCAGTTACCTCCGAAAGCCACAGCTGGACTGATGGTGAGGGATTGTATTATGAAATGTGTAGTTTGATATTAGTTTCCTTTCTACAAGTTAGATATATTAAATTGCTCATAACATCTTCAGTTGCCTCCGAAAGCCACAGCTGGACTGATGGTGAGGGATTGAATTATGGATGTGTAGTTTGATATTAGTTTCCCTTCTGCAAGTTAGAAATATTAAATTGTGCATGACATCTTCAGTTACCTCCGAAAGCCACAGCTGGACTGATGGTGAGGGATTGAATTATGAATGTGTGGTTTGATATTAGTTTACTTTCTGCAAGTTAGATATCAGTTACTCAAGTTTTTTATGGTTACTTCCGAAAATCATAGCTGGACTAATGATGAGGGATCAGAAGACAAGTTGATGTAATTTGATTTAGATTTACTTTATTGCAACTTTTGGATTTCTTTCAACATAGTTTCTTTTGTGTTTAGACAGCAACAAGAATAGTTTGGTTTCATGCTCACTAGTTCACTGTTTTGATTTATTAGATTAGCAGCATCTTTTTCATTTCAGTAGCACATTTTCATTTCCTTTCAAGTTTTGTCATTGTATGTTTCAAATTCCTTTTTTCAGTTTCAAGTTGGTAAATCATTATAAAGGACATCATTACCTTGAATATCCAATACTTGTCTATTAGAATTTCATAAAAATCCAAAAACGACAAAAAGTAAGAGATAGGTTATCTTGCACATATAGTGCGCAACACTTCGTCAGCTTACGAATCCTTGGTTGATAATTTATGTTAGCAATTTAGGACACACTAAATTGACCAAACATTTTGGCGCCTTTGCCGGGGAAGTGTAACTAGGTAGCCTTATTTCTTACATCTAAAAAAAATTAATAATTCTTGAGTATGCTCTCCTCCTGCACTTTGTGTGATCTGGAAGATCAGAAAAAGAATTGTTATGTGAAAAAGAAAAAAAAATAAAAAATGAGACAAAATAAAACTTCATCATTTCAATTGATTCAACAATTTAAAAAAAAATTGATTTCAATAAATTGTTTTGTTTAATGAATATATATGTGTATTTTTAAAATTTTTGAAAATATAACATACATAATTTTATTAACAAATCAATTAAAAAAAAATCTCATGGAAATAAGACCCACGCATATGCATGAGGCCATTCTTTGGCTTGGCTTTACACATATATGCAGACCTTCAATCCACACAAAGACCCATGCACTGCAATTTAAAAAAAAAAAAACTTTCTCTTTTTCATATTCGTTTTTCCTCAAACAACAGTTATTAGAAATCATTTAAAAAAAAAAAATTGCACACAATGAATGTATATCACATGAAGAAACTGTTGATGAGGAAAAGATTGCAAATTTTTGATGAGAAGAAGATTGCAATTTGTTGATGAAGAGAAGATTACAAATTCAATTGTAGGGACATACAATGGAAGTGTATCATATGAAGAAATTGCTGATGAAGAGAAGATTTCAGACTGTTGATGAAGAAAAGATTGTAGATTCCATTGCAAGTAATTGGAATGAGGAAGATCAATCTGAACTTCTCTGTGAGATACAAGCCATTACACTTCAAAACCTGCAAAATAAAAACAAATCAAACCACAAGTAATTGCCAGAAAACGAAATGCGTCATTGTCAAAAACACTCGATTTTAAAACGAATTTTCTGAGCAAACCAGGATGAATTAGAAAAAAATAAAACATGGGTTTTTTCGGGAACGGGGTGAATTAGGTAATCTTGTAAGAACTTTCTGAAATTCGCAGCCATTTGGGAGAAATTCAGGGTTCTTCGGAGCACTAATTTGCAGTGTGCGTGAGAGAAAAATGTTTTTTTTTATGAAAACAGTCACGGTTTTGAGAAATAATCAAGGAACTAATTTCCTTACTTGGGGGAAAATGTGGCAGAATTCATGTGTGGTGGCATATGATGAATGACAAATGGATTATTTGAGGCAAGCACATTATCACATGTGCATCAAATGCAAGTTGTATAAATTGAAAAGGACTTTGCCTTCATCTCCTTCATAGTTAGGAATTTGACTTTAGAAATTTCAAGCTTTTTATTTTTATTTTGCATGAAAGAGGCATTGGCATGACTTTGTTTCAAAAATATTCATAAGGACAATTATTTCATTCATGCTTTATTTCATTAAAAAAAAAAAAATAAAAAAAAATAAAAAAAAAAAATTTCAAAAAAAATAAAATTCAAAAAAAAATATATATATATAAAAAAAAAAAAAAAAAAATTGAATCAATGAAATGAATAAGTTATTTGCTCACTTTTCTGAAGGTATTGATTAATTTTGAACTGATGATGAAAGATGAATGACTAACTTTTTATTCAAGATTTTTAGCAGCTGAAAAACCTCATTGTTCAAATCAGCCTAACTTTCTCATACAAAATCAGATTTTGATGATTTAAGTATCGTTGGAAAGGTCTCAACAAGATCTATACAATGAGAAATCCATCATTAGAGTTTGAAATGGTAAATAATGAAATAAATTGCTGAAAAGAAGCTACATTCAACTTGAGGCACTAATTCCAAAACAGGTATAAATTCTTGTGATTTTTCCTTTGAGAACTTGTTTCATTAATACAAATTCTTAGTTTTGTGTGTAAATATCATAACTAGAGAGATTGATCACCTCTCTCCCTTTGATAATCTTACATTCCATTGCAGAAGAAGCATTAGTTTTTTGCAGGTTCCAGGAGGAAGGACAAATGACTACAAGAGAATGGTGTCTCTCTAAGAGACCAATTTGTTTCATAAGAGGATGATCAGCAAAAAAGAGGAGGAAATATGCTGATATAAAATCAGATCCAAACACTTGAAAAACTTTCAGATACTATTGTCTCCATCACATCCATACCTCATAATAAACCATTCACCTCATTTCACTTCATATTTTCCATTTACATTCACATCCACTTTCCATTTCTTTTTGTCCATTCATAATCACAAATAAAAGCAAGAGGCTCATTCACATGCTTATTGCCCATTGCCATTTCTCATTCACATGCTTATTGCCCATTTCCATTTCTACTCTCCATTGCCATCTTCCATTTTCATTTTCCATTTCTTGTCATTTTCATTCCGCAAATAAGCCCTGCTTCAATGCAAACTATTGAGTCTATAGTCCTTTGAGTCTAAGTTCTTTGTAAAACACCTTGAGGCTTGCATGCCTTAATGGCAAGTTCTCATGCTGACAAACAATGGGAATACATTAATGTCTCGTGTTCGTCAGATCTTCTAGGTGACTCGACATCAGCAAAATCATTCGTACCTAGCAAGATGTGTTTGGGCATCTTGACTCTCATTGTCATCAATGGTGAGAGTTCTCGTGTTGTCTAGTGGCATCCATTAATGGCCACTAATTCAACAATTTCCTACTATGTTCGACATCAGAACATCTTTTCACATAGTAGGAATTATGCCAATGAGTTTTGAAGACATGAAGACTATTATTTTCAGCATTTTGGAGCAGATTTCAGCAAGTTTTAGTAGAAGCAATAAAAAGTCATCTCATTTCTTTATCCATGACTCCTCTTGTTCAGCCACTTGAAGAAGAATATGATCAGAATTTTGCAGCCACCACACATACACAACTCATCCACATTTAAGGTAAGTGAAGGTATGTTATTTTCTAATTTTTAGTCATGTAATTCATTAGAATGCTAAAATTGTAACTTTGGAAAAATTTCTCACTCCCTTTTCCACATTGTCATATCTTTAGTTGGGGGGGAAGGGACATCATTTCATATCCACATGTCATACACTATCACACATTTTCATTTCATTTCCATCCACATATACTTCCCAACCAACTATTGTTGCAACATGATTCAAAAGATTATATGCATTGCAAATGATCAATTTATTGATGAAGTAGTTGATTCTAAATGTTTTCATGAACTTTGATGCAACAAAGAAAATAAAGCATTGTTACACAAGAACCAATGCTTCAAAAAAAAAATGGTTGTTACACAAGAACCAACCATTGAAAAAAAATGGTTGTTACACAAGAACCAACCATTGAAAAAAAATAAAAAAAATGTTGCAATCAAATGTATTATACTTTGCCAAAAAGGAAAAATCAAGAAGCAAAGTTTGGAATGAATCTATATGAGTCAAAACTCATAAAAGATCAACTCATGGACAAATGAATCATTGCAATGGTTGCATGAGGACATGCAACAACTTCAGTTAGGGGGTATGTTGAGTCTCAAAAATGTTCTCCATATTCATACATATTTCCATTATGTCATAACCATTTAGCTCTTATTTCATAGCCATTTGACCTAAAACCCTACATCAAATAACCATTTACATAAATATATGGGTTAGGATCCTTGTTTTCCAAACTTATTTATTTTATGTATTTTAAGTGAATTTATGATTAGAAACTAGAAAATTAACATAGTTTCATATATCTATATATGTGTTATGAGTTTTGTGATATGTGTAGGTAAAAAGGAGACTTCTAGAAGACCCTTATGTGGCACTCTAAGGCCAAATTCGAATTTGGTTGGAGAAGATTATGGGATCAAGAGGATATGTGTCTCACTTCCTTGTTGTATTGAAACTCTAAGAGGATATGTGTCTCATTCTTCAAGTTGTGTTGAAACTCTAGAAAGACATGTGTCTTATCATTTCCTATTTTGATTATAACTCTAGAGATGGAGGGAGAGATTCATGGACTCCCATTAATGAGATGACTCCTCATATTTTGTATAAATAGGAGAAGCTTTCTCCTATCATAGGTAATGAAGAAGTAATGAGGAGAAAGTAATGAGGAAGTAATGATGAAGTAGATTTGTAACAAAGTTCAAGATGGAATGGGATGTAGATTTATGAGTTTTTGAATAAATAAGCTTAGTTCTTTGATGCTATTGTGATCTTATCTTTAAGGAGCTGAAGGACTTCACAAAATTGGTAGCAGAGGGCCCCTGCTATCCAAGGAGGCTTTTACATGTTTTCTAGATAAGTTGCTTTCAATTCTGTTTTGTCATATTTCCTTACTTAGATTGCTTTTCGAAATCATAGCTTTTAGCATAATTTTTCATGGCAGCCCGGGCATTTGCATATCTTTTGACTAATGACATGGAATCAATATTGTTCTGCTGTTAATTTATTTTTTCTTAGTTTTTGCTTAATTCCGGTATTGCTTTGTTTATTTCAGTCTTGCACATTTGCTTCAGTAGTTAGATTTAGATATATTAAATTGCTCATGTCATTTCTGCACATTCAGCTACACCGGATCGATGGTGAGGGATTGCTGCAAATGTGTAGTTTGATATTAGTTTCTTTTGCAAGTTAGATCTTAAATTGCTCATAACATCTTCAGTTGCCTCCGAAAGCCACAGCTGGACTGATGGTGAGGGATTGAATTATGGATGTGTAGTTTGATATTAGTTTCCTTTCTGCAAGTTAGAAATATTAAATTGTGCATGACATCTTCATTTACCTCCGAAAGCCACAGCTGGACTGATGGTGAGGGATTGAATTATGAATGTGTGGTTTGATATTAGTTTACTTTCTGCAAGTTAGATATCAGTTACTCAAGTTGTTTATGGTTATTTCCGAAAATCATAGCTGGACTAATGATGAGGGATCAGAAGACAAGTTGATGTAATTTGATTTAGATTTACTTTATTGCAACTTTTGGATTTCTTTCAACATAGTTTCTTTTGTGTTTAGACAGCAGCAAGAATAGTTTGGTTTCATGCTCACTAGTTCACTGTTTTGATTTATTAGATTAGCAGCACCTTTTTCATTTCAGTAGCACATTTTCATTTCCTTTAAAGTTTTGTCAATGTATGTTTCAAATTCCTTTTTCAGTTTCAAGTTGGTAAATCATTATAAAGGACATCATTGCCTTGAATATCCATAACCATACTTGTCTTTTAGAATTTCATAAAAATCCAAAAACGACAAAAAGTAAGAGATAGGTTATCTTGCACATATAGTGCGCCACACTTCGTCAGCTTACGAATCCCTGGTTGATAATTTATGTTAGCAATTTAGGACACACTAAATTGACCAAACAAAAACTACCAACGAATCAACACCCAAAGATATTGCCTCCGAGAGTAGATAAATAACTGCACTATACTCTGCTATATTATTGGAAGCAGAATCAATGCAGACTTCTCTTGATACTAACAGCTGACCGGATGGATGATGAAGCACCCAAGCCGCGGAAGCCAAGTTCCGGGTGTGTCTACTAGCACCATCGGCGAAACCATAATGACTCATGACATTCGACACAACTTGCCAAAGCAGATCAAAAAAATCACCATCACATCAAAGAGCTAAAAAACAGACATGTACAAAATAAAAAATACTATATACAAAAGCAAAATGCCAGGCCAAAGCCTAGGCATAATACCTTTTCAAATAGAGCCCATTTCTGGGCTCCGCCAACTCATTTCCTTCAAAATCAACCAAGGCATATGCTCCTTTTTTAAGGACTTTTTTATCGATGAAGGGGCCATACCACATAGACTTAAACTTTCCTGCACCCAGGGCATCCTTCTCTTGGGCATAGACCAAAACGAGGTCGCCTTCCGAGAAAACCCTATGTTTGACTGCCTTATCGTACTGATCTTTAACGTGTTTCTTATGCGCCTCATTCATCGTGGCGACATCGCGACACTACTCGTCAAGATGTTCCAAATGAAGGAGACGTTCTTAAAGACTAGAAGTGTCAGGAAGAAGCTCAACAGCTAACTTAAGAGAAGGAATCTCACATTCAATGGGAAAACGGATTCCAGCCCATAAACTAGTTGAAACGGAGTAAAGCCAGTTGCAGTTTTCACTGACGTCCTATATGCCCAAAGTGCAGGATACAACATGATCTGTCAGTTGGATCGAGCTTTATTAATTATCCTTTGCAGGATAGTCTTCAAGGAATTGTTCACGGCTTCCACTTTCCCATTGGCCTGAGGATAATACAGAGATGAATGCTCCTGCCGGAAACCTAATTTTAGAGCCAACTCAGCCATCATGCTATTCTAAAAATCACTGCCATGATCAGTGACAATCTCTCTAGGAATACCAAAACAAGCAATAACCTGGTTGAAAAGAAAAAGAGCTGTTGTCTCACCATCATTCCCAAAAGTAGGCATAGCCTCGACCCACTTCGTAAATTAGTCTACTGCTACAATAATGTACTTGTGACCTTTAGCGGAGGGCAGGTTACAAGTAATATAATCAATACCCCACTTTGTAAAGGGACCAACAGTAATGACTGCAAAAAGAGGAGCTGGATGAGCGTGCATTTTTCGAGTATAGACTTGACACGGATGACACTTTTTGACTGACTCCATACAATATTTGAAAATTGAAGGCCAAAAGTATCTAGCACAAAAGATTTTTTGGGCTGTAGCAAACCCAGATAAATGACCACCACAAGCTCCACTGTGGCAATCATTCAGCACAACCTCAGCTTCTTCGAGAGTTAAGCAACGTCTCAGGATTGAATCAAACCCTCGACGGTATAAAGCATTACCAATAATTAAGTAATTTTTAGCCAAGTGACGCAACTTACGGCGCTCATATTTCGAAAAAGTAGAGGGAAACTTCGCATTCTGAAGATAGACAATGATATCTCCATACGAAGGATCCTGTGGAGAGCTGAGAAACAAATGTTCATCTGGGAAGGATTCATCATAGAATATCTCTTCTCCACAGGGAAACTCAGAGATTAATTCCGCGAAAACTAAAGATTTCTTCGACTTGGCAGACATAAACTCAAAATCGAATTCCTGCAAAATCACAATCCATCTATTGTATTTTCCCCCAATCACTCGCCTACTGAGAGAAAACTGAAATGGATTGGCTACTACCAAAACATAAGTTTTTCGTAGAAGAATATAATGTCTGAGTCGCTGTACAACATGAATAGTTGCTAAAGCTAGCTTCTCTATCGGAGTATACCGGAGTTCAGGTCCTACCAAGCCTCGACTAAGATAGTATATAACATGCTCTGTGAGAGCATCGTCTTCCTGAACTAGAACCATACGAATGGTAGATTCTGCTGCTACGAGATACAAAAGAAAATCCCTACTATAATCAGGTGGACTCAATATAGGAGCAGAGGTCAATGCTTTTTTCAAAGCATCGAATGAGTGTTGAGCGAAGTCATCCCAAGAGAATGGAACTCCCTTCTTGAACAATCTCATAAATCCTTTGGTAACTTCAACATAATTTACGATAAATATCCAAAGAAAATTAGCTTTTCCTTGTAGACTTTGAATTTGACGAATAGACGACGGGGGAGGCAACCAAAGTATTACCTCAACCTTGAAGGGATCTACCCTAATCCCTTCTGAAGACACAATGAATCCCAATAACCGACCGGATGTAACCGCGAAAACACACTTGTTCGGATTCAACCTAATCTTGTAGGAACGACATCGTTCAAATACCTGATGGAGGTGAGCAGGATGATCAATTCTCTTTCGAGAACGAGCAGCTAAATCATCCAAATACGCCTCGATAATATGTTTGATGTCATGGAAGGCATATGAAATGGCCCGCTGAAAAGTAGCCCCAACATTTTTAAGACCAAAAGGCATCTTCTTGTAAGCAAAAGTACCCCAGGGACAAATAAAGGCAGTCTTATGCTGATCTTCAGAACATATAGTAATCTGATTGTATTCGGAGAAACCGTCCATGAAGGAGAAAATATCATTACTGGCACACTCATCGATAATCTGATCTATAAATGGTGTGGGGTAATTATCTTTCGGACATGCTTTATTAAGGTCTCTGAAATCAATGCAAACTCGAATTGTTCCTTGTTTTTTATCCACGGGAATAGGATTCGAAACCCACTCTGTCAAAGGAACAGGGAAAATAAATATCGCCTTGAGCAACTTCTCCACCTCGGCTTTGATAGCTGCAACCTTCCTAGGATTGACCAGACGAAGTTTTTTGCCTCACAGGCTTAGCATTTTCGTAAGTCTTGATCTCATGCTGGACAATAGATGGATCTATACCAGACATTTCCTCATAAGACCAAGCCAATACATCCCTAAACTCTTTAAAGAGATCGGTGTAAATCTGAATCTCTTCAGGGGAACATTCACCTCCAATGAAGACATTTTCTGTAACATTGGGATCTCTAGAAATGTTCACCGGGATAGTTGGAGAAATCACAGCCATTTTCCCTTCAGCAAATACCTGTGTTGGTGCTAAAGGGTTCAGGACTGGGTGAACAGGACCAGGAGACAAAGGACTTGGAAAAATTGATTCAACTTCATTCAAATCAGGTAAAAAGTAGGACCGATGATGAAAATCATCCCACGGTCTATCTATACCAGTCATAGCTTCCAGGATGGCCTCTTCAGATGGAAGAGTGGTATCAAGGCAATCCTGGGCAGAAGAAGAACCAAGTGTCCAAGCCGGAGCCACATCGCCATCCAACTCCTCCGGAGAAAGAGGAGCTGGAATGGACTCTGTAGAGTCTACAATAGATTGATAAGCAATCTCAGTTGTAGACATCAGAAATTCCATTCCACCCACTTGACCTTCTGCTAATGTGAAGGTAGGGGAAGGCAAGGTCCAAGGATCCGAAAAATAATGAGTTTTGAAGAACTCTCTTCGAATAGGAGCCCTGGATGATGAAATTGCATTTATATGAACGGTAGGAGGTGGAATATCAAAAGTACCCATCAAAGAAGAATACATTCCAACCCCTAAATTCTCAACAGGCGGCTTGGCATTATCCACGTTTGGAATAGTTGAGTCAGTAGATGCATTCGGGTCTACAGGAGAACAGTCCAGTTGATCCACTGTAACAATCCTCCCTTCATGAGGGAAAAAAATAACCCGAAATAATGAGGATGCAATGGCATCCATCTCATAAATCTAGTTTTGCCCCAACAAAAGGTTGTAGTCCAAGCTTGCATCAACTATCTCAACCTCTATATTTACAGTTAAATTCCGCCAACACAGATGGGAAAAGCTGGGACAATACCATGCGGTCTGTGAGAATGACCATCGAACGCAGTCATAAGAGTAGCAGATGGAACAGTTGCGGGAGATCCAATTCCCTTCCAACATGTGAGAGACATCACACATTTGGAAGCACCCTCATCCATGACCATTCGAAAGATATTGAATTTCCGAAACGACGATTTGATATGAAAAGCCATATGATGGGGGATTCTCTTTTTAAAATTAGACATATCGAATGTAATCACAAGAGAGTTATTTGGATCGACAACCCTAATATCAATGAGCAGAGCACTGCGCTGAGCTGGACCAGACTGGAGCACCTCAAGAGCCGATATGGCACAAGGAATTTGCGCCAGATCTTCCACAATAGAGTAGTTCTGGGCAGCCCTGGCATGTGGATTAATCGTCGTACACTTGGTAGATGCTTTTGGCATCCGAGGTATAGGCTCAACAGTAGGATTCGTAATATGAAGCGGCTCAGTACCATCGGGAGCACCCTTGGCTTTCAAAGACTCATCTTCACCATAATCACAGGATCTCGTGGTGATATCCGCATGAGCACTCATCATGTATATGTTTGACAGATTTTCCCCTTCTTGGGTGCCCCCAAAGGAAGCCCCAGTATTTTGATTCGTGCCAACAACTAGCTGTTGCCCTTGGGGAAAAGGGTTTGTCAACACAACCTGGGAACTAGAAGAACCCTGCTGAGCTAACAAGCGCTGCGCATCCTAAATTTTAGGGCAAAGGTGAGTAATATGGTCTCCAACACATAACTTGCATGGAAACTTCACTTTCTTTTTATCCTTTGGACCCTCACCAACATGCTCGTTGGATTTATTTGCATTACCCTTCCAATTCTTGCCCTTTTTCTTATTATTATTCTGTCCCTTCTTCTTCCCTTCGGATTTTTGATTTTATTTAGGGTTAGAAATATGAACGGCATTTACCGACAAAGATTGAGAAGACGATGACTCAGCAGGCACAGCCTGACCAGAAGAAGCATATCGTATAGACAACTGCTGCAATTGACTAAGCAGGTTAGCTGCACCACTATTGATCGACCCAATAATTCCGTCACCATGAGGACCAGGTTTAGTCTTGGATATGTCTAATTTGGAGTGAGGAGCATTAGGAAAATATTTATGAAGGACACCAGACTGAGAATATATCAATTCAAGCTGTTGGGCCCTAAAAATAGCTTGCTCCTTAGAAAATACCCCTGAGAGGGATACATCCTTAGAAATATCTGCCTGCAGAGATTTCAAAAACCATTCCAAAAGAAATTCTCCCGGAATATAAGCTTTAATGAGCCTCTTCCTTCTCCTCCATTCCTAAATATGATCAGAAATGTGGGTTGCGTTGTCCTGCTTAAAATTAGCTATGAGTTCAGTCCCGGCATCATAACGGACAGGCAACTGGAAATTATTTAGAAATATAGTAGCCAGATCTCCAAAAGTAGCAAAACTGCCCCCAGTTAACTCAATATACCACTTGGCAACGTTTCCAGTCAAGGTGCGTTGAAGCAACCTCAACCTAATCGAATCCTCGACCAGGGAGTTAGATGAACACCATAAATGGAAAGTGGTGATATGATCAGTTGGGTCCTCTCCATTCTTGCCTTCAAACTTTGGAGTGTCTAAAGGTAGTTTGGTAGCAACCGGAGGCCACCCCAGACTATATCGGATCAGATCACTCGTCAATTTCGACAAATCTGGCAAGTTCAACATTGCTAGAAAAGGTAAATGAGGAGCCTGAGGATTCCATCCTTGGTGGGATGAATTCCCAACATTCTGAAAAGAATAACTTGGATTTGATGAGGCACCAGGTTGCTAGAAAGAACTCGTAGAAAATGTTGGGCCATAGGACCCAGCATTTGGAGAAGGACCCCCTCCCAACGTAGAGTTACCATAGACCGGACCAGTTCCCCCCCCGAAGTAGTGAATAAAGAGGAAACCCCCTGATAGGGGTTCCAAGCGTTAGAAAGAGGGGAAAAAGCCTAATAAGCACTCGACAAAGGGAAAGAAACATTCCCTTGTTGACCAGCGAGAAACTGATTCCCTGCCCCCACTATTGTAAATACAGGGTTCCAACCTGTAAAGGTAGTCAAACTTTGACCTCCAGACGAAGGGTTAAAACTCTGAGTTTGAGAAGTAAAAGGAAATGACCCTAAGGAAGGATTCGAACTAGGAATATGCCCACTTCCGAAGGGGAACCCTTGAAAAGAAGTTGACCCACTAGCCATGGAAGACATGGGTGCAGACGCAGTTGCAGCAGCGGAAAAGGAAAATGAAGGAATCCCACTAATGGGCATTCTGAAACAATAGGGACCAGATTGAGAAGCTTATGCTTGGGTGAAACCAGAGCCAAACATAGCAGTACTAGAAGAAATCGAAGATATAGCAATTGTGCCTCCTCCTTCTACTGAAGCAGGAGTCTGAATGCTTGTAGCACTCACAACCGCAGCCGCGTTCCCAGTCGTGGCCATCGAAAGGTATGAATAATATGGATAAGGACTTTCTGGTATTTTTGACTCAGGTCCAATGTACTCAACAACAAACGGAGAATCAGAAGGAAGAGGAGATGAAAGTGACTCAGGAGACTGAGGTACTTCCTCTACTTCTACTTCTTCTTCTGCTTCTCTTGTAAATAAGACTCTCGAGGTGAGCGGAGTGCTCCTCTCGGAACCAACACCAGAACCAACTACAACACCTTCAAGCCCTAGCGGAGGATCTCTCTCCGCTGCGTCAGATACCACTGGGTGATATTCACCTTCTATATTACTCCTATGCCTTCTTGAAGAAGGCTCAACACTTTCGGGAGATAACCCCCGAACTCTCCTCGATCGACGAGGCGCTTGATCAGCCACTTTAATATATTAATTAGACTCAAAAAAGTATAAAGCTAAGCAAGCTAGGAGCAAAGAGCACTCACTACAAAAATCCCTAAGATGCAACCAAGAAAGCAGCCTTCAGGTATTTCCGCTCTGGGTGATTAGGACTAGACACCAAAATACGAGAAAGCGAAAAATAGGACCTCCCGAAAGTAGTCTGGGATAATTACGGCCCAGGCCTACTAGCGAAGGTAACAAAAATAGTTACGCCGAGCTCCTAACAACAGCCTTTGCCGGTGTAAGTACCCAAGCTTCGCCGGGGCACCCTCCAGAAGTACTGCTGGAAGTGATACGACGTCTGCCTCAGGTACCACGAGTATTCCCCCTCGCAATCACTTGTGTGGTGCCTAGGAATGGCAACTAAGGGCACCAATCCGTGTCAGCAGCCGGGCGGAACGGTCTTAAGACAAGATCTAGTAAATCGGAGAGGGGGTATCTCTCTTCTCAACCTTCACTTCCCCTCACTCTTGACTCTCTGGAGGAGAGCTTTCTCGGTCCACCTAATGGTGTTGGATTTCACTCATTTAATAAACTTCTATTTTTTAGTTTGAGCAGCCTTGGAGAGTTAACTCTCCACTCACCTAATCCAAGATCCTACAACCTAGCTAGTTTATGTATGACACTTAATAAAAAAACTTGCTAGTTGTTTTTAAATTAATGCGCTTATTTTAGTTGGTTGTTATATTAAGTCAAGGGAATATGGAAATGAAACTCGTGATGTTTTATGACGCAGAAAATAAATTAATGAAAACCAAACTACATGCAGATGCAGTAATTGCCTTTCGATGAAAAGAAATTTCTACACGGGTTCTACGAGACTATTTTTTATTTTCAGATATCAAACCTCACACTCACAAAATTTATGAAAAAAGACTACAAATGTTCAAGTGCACCTAATGCAAATTACTAAGAGCATGCCAATTCTAAGATGCAAAATCTAACAAAGCAAAGAGAAATTTCCAAGAATCCCCCAGTTCTATCACTTTTCTGGTTGTCTACAAAGCTAGTTCCCAAATCAGAAACTCTCAGTATAAAGACACTAAAATATGCTCGAAATAAGAGAAAGAAACCAATGAAAATTCCCTTCCCAAATCAAGTCAGAAACCGAAGGTAAGAAATCTCAACAAGGCTTCAAAAGATGGAAAGAAACCCAAAAAAAAATGCAAAACAAAAGTAATGGCAAAACAAAATGTTTTTGAGCTTTTGAATTTTATAAAAAGAAGATTTCAAAGAGACCAAGAAGAACTATCGAATTCCCAAGCCAAACAAACTCTGAATTTCAAGAAAAAATTCAACAAAAATGCTCTAAATCTTATAGTGCCACTTAGTAGCAAGATTTATATGAGCAAAAGGAAGAAAAGGAACTCAGTAACTCAGTCCAGAAGAATAGCACAATCTTGTAGCAAACAAAACTTCAAAGACCCAAAAATGACTCTTCAAAAATTGCAACAAGACCTAGTCAAATGAAATCAAGAAAACCAACCGAAAAGAAGGCAAAAATTAAAGTGCAAAGCAAGACATAAAGTTAGGAAAGAGCATATGAGCAGAAGCTCTCTGTCCTGATTAAGCAGAACAACCAAGAATGCCCAAAAAGAGATCTTGGTACTCGGACCAGAAATGCAAGCACTAAAAAAAACAAGATTTTCCAAATGAGCCAGTCTTCAACTGAAAAAGAGAGAAAAAGACCAATAACCACTTTCAACACAATCTAGAGACTAAAAGGACACTGCAGGAACATGTCTCCATAGGCAGACAAGACCTAAAAGTTAAAAAATAAGAAATTTCAAAATTTTCCCAGGCATACGCTACTTAGCAGTTTCGAAAAAAGCATGCATACGCGACTGTGGCAAAGGAAAAACGCGTATACGTGACTTCCTTTGAAAAAACCTATGTGTATACGAATCTGTGTAGAGGAAAACTAGCATATGGAAAAGTAAATAATGAAAAATAAAAATGATTAAGCCTGGCTAAAAAACCAAGGCTTTAGTCTGACTGAGAAAAAACTAACTGGATTGGAAATAATGATTAAAACTATCGGAAACCTTTAAAACAACTGAAACCACCCAGCAGGGGAATCACAAGAATGCGATCCCCAGTGGAGTCGCCAGTTCTGTTTCGGTAAATAACTCCCTAGAGGTCGTTGGGTCAAAAACCTCCACAGATTAGGGCATTCTATTCAAGAAGGAATCACACAACCAAAATTGTATGCTAAAAGCTAGATATTATAGATTGTAGAACTCACTCGTAGATCCTACGTTTGATGTAGATCCCGCGGGGTCCAAACCCCCAGCAACCCTTCTTCCTCTTCAACCTGGAAATCAAGAAGAGACATGCACACAAATCTAGTTGTACAGCATATATCCTTCCTAAATGTCAGTGTAACCCATGTGAAACATCATATAAACAATAATAAATGCTTAATTAACAACCTTTTCACATATGCAAGCAGATATTAACACGTGAATTCAGGAACAACATGGTTCTTCTTCATTACGAACATCATGTACAATAATAGAAAGGTGGAGAGATCACCTGAATCCTTCCACGATCTTCGAACAGACCATCGTCCGGATCCATCCCGCCCTTGCCTCACTAGGATTCTTTCAAGACTTGTGCACACGAGATGACATATAAGCTGATGAAAATCTCCAGGAAACAAGGGTTTCCTATAAAAATCTGGGAAGTGCAGGAGGCACGGGAAATCAAACTTGAATTGGGCTCCAATAGAGTATAATGTCTATAATTTTTCTCTCTTCCTTAGGCCATGCATATGAGGGGCTTTTATACTCCCTCAAAGTAGTTTCAATCTGTTGGAAACAGTTGGCCACGGGCTGGGGTGGTTGAATTACAGGAATAACCATCAACCCAGCCTCGAAAATAAGGATTTTTATATATTTTTTTAATGATTTTAATGGCATACGCGGAAAAGTATCTTTAGACTTGCGTATACACGCGGAAAATTTTGGGCATATCCGCGTATGGGATTTTAAACACTGTTTTTTATGAACTTTTATTCAAGTCTGTGGGAATGGGTGCCCAAGGCCAAAGAGACAATCATAAATCACATGAGGGTGAAAAATGATGCTATAACAACAAAGAATATTTTGTGTACCTCTATGAAAATATACTTATTTTCCAACTCTTCACCAGACAACTTCTTACTTCTGTTCTCATTGATGGAGAATTAACATATATTTTGTTCAAACCAACCTTATAATTCTGTCTTTGATGGCTACCACATCATCTAATCTCTTTCAAAATGATTCAGGTCCCAACAACAAAACCATTTGTTTGCTTGAGGGGTCCTAAACTAGGTTTAGAGTTAGCGTGCAACCAACAAAACCCTCTTACTACTATTCCTTTTGACAATGACCCGCTTGCACAAGCCAAAGTCTCACCCGAAGCAGTATGGGGGGGGGTGCTGGAACTCGGTTTCCACAACCTGAGAGAGAATTAAATGAAGTGGTCACCTTCACACATGCTTTAACACACACACTGACTTACGCACTAGAAACCCTAACCAGAAAACCTAGGTTGGTTAACATAGATTAATATAGTTCGCGCACCCAGAAAAAAGATCCACAATTCCTTTAATAGTCCTAATAATGTGATATTCAAGCCTTACAAAAATATATCTATGTAATTAACATTCATATCAGTAGTAAAACAGGTACGCAACTAATCTAATCACAGATAACATAACTTAATGCGGTAAATGGAAAGCATACACAGAAACATATCATAAAGAAAATCACAGATGCATTTGTTCCACAGAGTTATCAAAGCAGGTCTTTATTCATCAAGAGTCGTAACAACCCTTACAATCCTTCAGATCCACCCACGCACACAGCCAGTGGGGTCCGCACAAAGCCAGACTAAGGTCTCCACGCACAGAGCCAGCAGGAGCCTTTCAGAAATAGACACTTACACAGATCCTCCTGAAAGCTCAGAACATACATACACTTTCCTCAAAAAATTATCAAAAAATTCCTTATTCGACTCGATCTAGACTTCTATTTATATCTTATCCTATGCTCATACTAATGTCCACAAACTGTGGTTTGAGACTCCTAGATTTACCCTTTAGCCCATTACAACTCATGAAGGGACTTTGAACTGTCGCAAAGCCCCTTGATTGTGCATTTCGTAGCACGCACGACTCAAAAATACAAAAAAATACTATTAATTACTCCAAAAATGTGTTCCTAAGGGACCATGCTCCGACAATGCTCAAAGTGTTCGTATATGGCAAGCGGAAAATCTCAATAAAGTATTTTTCTACTCAAATTTTGTTAATCAAATAGATGATGAGGGACACACTCCATTTATTTTTGGCATTCAACAACCGCTGCAACTAGAATGGATGATAAAATATGGTCATGATGGTATATTAACAATGGATTTTACATTTGATACAAATGACTTTAAGGTATGTTTGTATTGTTATGTATTTTTTATTATCATTTCTTATTTATAAGATAATCCAAGCATATAACTAATTTCTTATATTTTTTTATGGAGTTCCAACTGTATATGTTATTTTGGAATTTGATTCCAAACAGAATGGTGTTCCAATGGTGTGGGTTATCATGTGAAGATCTCTGACTTTTGATATTTCCAAGTGGATGGAAATGATACTTCTTAAAATTTTCATGGGCATGTTGGAATGGAAGTTGAATTCAAATATTGTAGATGATGTAGCCACTAAGATCTGTGTGATCAGTTATAGAGAGTTGTAAGTGTGTTTTTTCTCCATTTCTCAAAATTCAATGCTACATAATGTTGTAAAATCATTATACAAATACACATACATTTTAACTTTGTATACTATCTATTTGAAATAGGGTGATATTTCAATGTGAAGTATACTTGTGAATTTTGCATGTTAGAAGGGCATGGTTAAAAAAAATTATAAATAAGGTAAAAGTTGATACTATAAGGCATTCCATGTTTAGGCATCTAGGTGATAGTATGCGCACTCAGAAAAATACAAATTCTATGCTTGAGGAGGCCAAACAATTTCTAAGTGACTTCCAATAAGAAACCACCTTTGTTGACTACTTTCGAGTATGATTGTAGGACATAATAGGGCTTATTTATGTAGTTTTAAAATTTCATATTTTTGATATAATTTTGTTGACTATTGACATACATTCTTTGGTGCTCAATAGAAATGTGGGTAAGATGGTTATATCGCTTAACACATGCTGGACAAGAAATGAATAGGGCTATTAAGTTACCATTCACATCCAAAACAAGTTCTTTTGAAGTCAGTGAGTGCTTCACATCATTAAGTGGATTGGTTGGTGCATCCGTTGTGTTTAGTGGTGCACATTTTTTATTAGTGGAATTAATATTCAAAGGAAAATGGTTTCCATAGAGAGCAAAAGGTGGAGAAAATAGAAGCTCATTCATGGCTAGGGGCATAATCTATTCTATATTTTAATGTGATACTACAACACTCAAATCCTTCAATAGCATGGGTGCAATGTCAACATGATATTGATAAATCATATATGGTATGACATTCAAGTTCAAGTTGTGAAATGTGTGATTATAATTGGGATTACTATGTCTGATTGTAATTGGGAGAGAAATGGATATTTGTGTAAGCACGTCATAAAGGTTACCATGATGAGGGAAAAATAAGGTTGGAACAAGAAAATATAGAAGCAAGAATCAATATAACAACCTAATACTAAGTGATTATAGTATTTTTGATTAAATATGTAATCAATAAAAATAAATAGTAGTCTTTGTGATATAATACAATACACTGTCTCGTTAAAAAATGCTTTAAAATGATGGCTTTGAAATTGTGGATAACTTGGATGTTGATGTCATGGTAATAATTTCGTAACTTGGTGAATTTTATGTTTTTTATCACTCTTTTACTATTGTTATGACTTCTTTTTATTTGTAGGTAAATTACAATGTTAATGCTTCGATGTATTCTTCCACTAATGTTAATCCAAGTAATAAATAAGGGAAGATCTCATAAAATATTCAATACATTTTCGAGTCATTTATGTAGTTATCTGATGATGAGTGAAATCTCCACTTGTTAGAGAAACACATGGAATACATTGGAAATGAGCTCAAAATAAAACTACCATCGACCACTTTAGGATTGGACCATCCAACTGATTCATCTTCTCAACAAGTTCAAGTTGGATTTCAGCATACATTGGGGCATGAAATATATTTCATGGAGAGGATGTCACTCGAGGTACTCATATGCATCATCTAGCACTGCACAGTTTCCTCCTACAATAGAGGGTTCTAGAATGAAAAAGAAGCATTTGTTGATGAGATTTATAGAGCCGCTACACGAGACAATGACATGTGAAGGTGAGTATCACATAACTCTAACATGAAGATTGATCTCAAATATTTAATTTAAAATTTTGTTTATCTAAAATTGCAAAGAAATGCTAGAGAATTTAATAATTCTATTGTTGCTAATGTAAGATCTAAATTTTTTGTTAAAGACAGCTTCAAGTGGAACAAATAAACTGAGAAGTTTAACTTGAGTACCAACATCTATTATGTTCATTTTTTTGGTAACCTCTCCCATCAAAGAGAAGTGAAAAAGGAACGTGAATTGGGCAATATAGAGGAACTATTTGAAAGAAAATTATTCTTCTAGAGAATTTTGAAAGAAAAAATCAAAAGTATGATCAAGTGCATTCTTATCTTATATTCAAGCATTCTTCCCTTTCTTTATGATGATGGTCTCAATGTTATTTATTTATTTTTATATATTTTTATTAGTTATTATATGCAATGTTAGTATGAATCTTAATCGCAAGTGTACGAAGAAGGCTCACTTTAGCCGTGCATAAAAAACAACCCTAACAGCGAAGATGGCTGCCAATATCTTTAGATCTGCAATTAGTTGACCAAGATAAATGCTATAAAATCTAGATCTATGCATTAAGAGACATTAAGAAGTAAATAAAAACAAGATTTTCTCCATGCATCCAATAGACAAGACAAGAATATGTTTAAAGAATTTTGTAATTATGGCACCTGGGAGGAGAAAATAGAAGAATGTTACCAGTCCTCCTCAATGGGATGGGTTCTTGTAAGTCCTCAGCACTTCAGATCTATAATCCCTCTCCCTTGATGGTGTAGAAAACCCAGACAAAAATGGAACTCAAAGGGAGTTCACAAGAAAAATGATAGCAAAATATGACAATGATGGTGGATCAAAGTCAGACCAAAGGTATAGATCCAGAGTGATCTTTAGGCAAAAAAAGGTAGTGAGTGAATGGAAAAACCTTCTATTTATAACAAACTATTGAGTTAGTCTAGATAATGGTGCATAATTAAAATATTATTAACCAAATCAAGATCCGACTTTAATGGAATATTTTATTATTTTTATTGGAGGGAATAAGAATTTGACTTGGGTTAAATCCCTTTATTTGTAAATAACAAATAAATAAATGATTTATTTATTATTTTAAGGATGTGGTTGAGTAATAATCAAATAAATAATGATTTATTTAATTATTTATGAGTGATTTAATCAAATTTAACAATGAATATTATTTAAATATGGTTTAAATAATTATTCCTAGAAAATAATAAGATAAATAATAATTATCTAATTAATTTTCCCGTTTTGGGTTAGATATGACCAGGAATATTAATTAAATTGTTGTTTAACTAATTATTCCTTGAGGAAAATCAAACAAATGTGGATTTATTTAATATTTCCTCATGGGGTTTCCTGTTTAGACCATAAACAACTTAATAAAGGTGGTTTACTAAGCTATTTTTCATAGTGAAATCAATTTTACTTAGGGTAAAATTAGTCTTACATGTTGTACTTAGGTCCATCTAATAGTAACAGGTTAGATGACCAAAAAATGGTGTAATAGATTGCCCTCCAGCGTGTGAGCTTTAGGAGCTAATCGTATGACCGAAGTACGTTGTAAGAACTCAATCACTAGACACCGAAGGGGAAGTCAGAGAGAGAAATATAAGGTAGACCAAAGCACTAGAGGACTAGACCCTAAGGAGGCAAGACTTACAGGTGCAAAAAGTCTCTTTTATGAGTGAGTACCTGTGATATAGGCAGTGGGGGAGGCATACCTATGCCCGCCGAGACAAAGTATAAGAATAATGCGTCTAGTAAACAAGGGACTGAACTATATAGTACATGTTGGTATAAACATGAGCCAGATAAAAATTTGATAATGAATCCCACATACATACTGTGCCTCGGATAACAACTAGGACTTATACAATAATATCTGAGTACATGAGATGCAAATACAACCTAAATGCCCATGTAAATAGGAAAGGGCTCTGAAAATCTGACTAATACATGCAAACAAAAAGGCGTTGCAAGCGGCTGAGGCCGACATCATCAAATCTATGGAGCTACATCAAAGGTTGTAATGAAGAGGTCATCCGGGCATGTGGGGGGCTACCTGTAGGGCCACCCCCTCATGAGGGCTGAAAAATTTCACACACACCTGGGAATCACTGGTATCATCTATTGCATCACTAAACCATCAAGTATACGGATCTTGATCATGCTGAAAGGAGCTGGAGCTAAGAAACAATCAAGTCAAAGGGAAATAAGGAGTCCCTTTGCCTGATCCGAGGTACCGAACAAGAGTGGAAGTTGGAACCAAGGTACACCGCCCTCTAGACCTGCCTTCTAGAATGAATGATCTAATGTCGACAAAAGGAGGTCCACCATAGGTGAGGCAATAAGGGATCCTTAACTAAGGCACGAGAGAAAATAGTAGAGTAACTGACAGACTGACACCAGGGATGATGATGGAATGGGGGGTACTGAGTAGTGAAAGAACGACTTCCCTTGTTAGAGAATAAAGGGCATGGATGGCCTGGAAGTGACTGACAAAATATCAAAGGGGATAGGGGACAGAAGGAATGAAAGCCATCATGTGCAGCACGAGAGAGGAACCAAGTAATGAAGGATGGAGGACTATAGTGGGATACAAAGGGACTCGGGATAGACTCCATGGATGCAGTGATGACTCAAATCAGATGCTCTAAACAAGGGCGACTCAATGATGCTGCTACACAGAAAAGGTCCAGTGGGGACCATAAACACATGATTACAAGATGGTTACTCATGAAAAAAATCAACACAAGCATGGACAAGTATGGAGGCAAAGTGGTGCCCCAAGGAAAAGTGTTGCAAGTGAAGAAATTCAATTTTGAGGAGTGGTGAAGTGACCCTTCTTGGAAAAAAATGTGTCTTGGTGAAGTATCAAATCACAAAAAACTAATAGATACCCATTTTAGGGCTCAATGAGAGATTTCCAACGGTATAGACGGTTTGTCAAACTGAGCTATGTTTTGGCCACAACATGTGAAAGAAAATCAGGAGTTTCTCTTTTAATAAGGCATTTTCCCTCCAAATTCACTCATTTTCAATTGGAGCTATGGTGAATGTAGAGAGGATGGAAGGCCCTAAATCTTGCAGCAATCATATCGAGAAAACCAACCATTGGAATCAAGATCCATGAGTTGCAGGTAAGAGGCCTAATCCTACTCTTTCATTTCAGTGGATTGAAAGTTCAGTTTAGGTCCCTATAGCTCAGTAACATACCCTTGCTACTCTTCACGACCAGGTCGCACTTTTTGGGGAAAAAACTGCGACCTGGGTAGCAGGTTTTGGCAAAAAATTGTGATCTGTCCCAAGATCGGGCCTGAAAAGTGTGACCTAACAGAGAGGAGTTTTTGTGTGCTGGTTTGGTT
This sequence comes from Pinus albicaulis, assembly GCA_034641835.2. NCBI lineage: Eukaryota > Viridiplantae > Streptophyta > Pinopsida > Pinales > Pinaceae > Pinus > Pinus albicaulis. Next base: position 977,082,022 of record CM076580.1, on the reverse strand, counting down.
GAGAACTTGGTTTTTATGTTTGGATGCAGTATTTCCTATCTGTACACTGACAAATATGATGGTTTTGTGCAGATATGATAGAATTACAGATCAACTAGAGAGAGAGAGAGAGTTGGGCACATTACAGTCGAAGATCCGGGAGGATCAGGGTGTCCGCGGTGCATTGGCTAGGTTTGGGATTCTGAAGTTTGTAGAGAACCCACTGATGAGAGTTGGGGAGCCCTTGTTGGATCAGATTGTCAGCTATTGGGATCTAGACCATGAGATTTTTATAGTGCAGGGGCACCGGATTGAGTTGACGGTCCAGGATATATATTTTTTGACTGGTCTCCCACCACTTGGGATGGTAGGGAATACTCATCCAGTGTTACCGTGAGGGCGGAACATCATGGAGTTTGTAGAGTGCCATTGTCGACCAGGTCTCCATGTCAAAGGGACACAGATACCCATCGAGGATCTAGAGAGGTTAGAGACCTGTGTTGTGGCTATAGTGGTGCTACGGATCCTAGGCAGCCAGACACTCCACCACATCACTGGAGGGAAGATGATACTTGTGGAGAGTGTGTTGAGTGGGACTTACTATGGGTGGGCCCAGATGATGCTGTTGTCGTTGAAAAGATAGTTTTAACTATGCAAACGACAAGTGAACCATGACTGTGCATGTGGTATGGTGTTGTGCTCGCTCTTCTTTGAGATATCCCAACACTTCAACCTCATATACAGCTCCAGGATGGGGGCCCAAGGGAGCCCAGGATACGCCGGTGGGGGCGACTACTATGAAGAGGAGGAGGTGGGGTAGTCGGATGGGTGTTCTGACCTGATTTTTTTGCTCATTGGGATCAGATGCCATTGTACATATACGACTATCCCTATAATTGGATGAGTTATCATGGGGACCCAGATTTGCCACTGTCGCCTGGTCGAGTATGGGGGCCCGACGGTAAGTGAAAAATTGCTAATCTTTTATGTGCATTGTAAAGTTTCAGAATATTGTATATGGTACTGATTCTTCCACTTTTGGTATGCAGAAAAAGCACTGGTAAAACCGACCGGGTATATAGGAAAACCTGGAGTATCGAGAACTGTCAGATCTAGTGGATCGAGTGCACCACAAAATGAGGATGTAGCAGCCCTCCTAGAGGACATTTGTTGTAGATATGAGAGGCTTTTGATCGGTGTTTAAGAGCACAACTGGAAAGACTTGGATGAGCAGTACATAGAGCCATGTGTTGGTATACCCTCAGAGTGGCGAGGGGTCATGCGGCACATGGTGATGGTCGGACAGGGGATGCGCAATCTGCGAGCTGCAGGAGCAGAGCCATTGGCTCGAGATCCTTCATATAGTAGATAGATTTAGGGGCAAGTGGTACCCCCAGTTTTGATTTTTTATAGCATGTCATGGGCATGTCATATGTATCTGAGTTGATGGACTCTAAAACATGTTATATGACACATATTATGGATATGCATCATTTTGATGGTTTAATGTTATTGTCTTGTGTTAAATGTATGTGCTAAATTCCAATCTAGAATATTGTTTTCAATGCTATCTACATAGCGATTTTGTGCTCTAGGTACATGACTAAATGTAATGATTTCAAATTCACGCATCTTCTAAAAAGGATAGGATTATGCACACGATATACACCATTCAAATACATGACAAGAAGTAGGGAATCTAAACGAACATGAACGTGGAGGATGCGATGTGAAACAGAATCATATAATAAACCTCGCACTGCATCATATTCGGCTTGATTATTGGTATCAGTACCAATGCATACACCATTCAAGAGAACAAGCGAATGCAAAGGGATAAAGATGGCCCAACCTGCCGAGGCTATATTCTGGGAGTAGCGATTTGCACCATCAGAATAACTGATATAAAGTGTGGATGGGAGGTCTATCTAAAAGGTGCCACAAGAAAATAAGTGAGAGGATGATGAAAAATGCTGGCAACCTGAGTGCAAAGTAGAAATCAAACAAACACTACGAGAGGGAGTGATCTAGGTAAGATGTCTACTACTCACATGCCGAAAATTAAGTGGTATGTGGGAGCTACTGGAGGTGTAGCTTGTGCTCAGACCGTGAAAGTCACCATAGACACAGATGGTGCCATCTCGCTTATGGGCGGGAAAGATGAAGTCAGGGGTGGACAAGGCTTCTATGATGTCATCATCACAATAGAAGATGGAGTGACTAGAGGAAGGGAGACCACATGATGCGGTGAAGCTACCTAACTTATCATCATGAGAAGAAAGGTTCACATTCGCATCATCATGGGGGATTACAAAATAAGAAGCAGATAAAGGATCCACTGATGTTGAGCCCAGGGTGATCGTTGAAGGGAGGTCGAGCGAAACAATAGGGGAAGATTTAGAGGGAGCTTCCATCGAGGGTCTCATGGATGATGACAGGTTGAGGATGGTGGTCACAGGATCTGTCATGTTGAAATTAGGAGGGGGAATGTCAATGGGAGTGGGTAAATCCTCAAATTGGCCCGCAGCATACTACGCAAGTAAGGGAGAGGAAGATTGGTTCTGTTCAACTTCATACTCCCGAACTACCTCTAAATACCCGTGGTAATGTGTAAGGTGGGGAAAATGGTGGGAATAATGGCCATAGAGATCACACAAAGCATAAGGTTTTTTGGTGTGAATATAATTAGGGTTCTTGGCTGCAGTTGAGGAAGAAACAGAGGCTTCAGGGACCATAGAATCACGGAACACAACATTAACCATGGGCTTGATATGGGGCAATTCAGGACAGATATGGGTGGCATTACTGACGACATCACACAAAGCACAAGGCTTTCGAGGCAGAGGAGGAGCAGGGTCAGTCGGGGCAGCCTTGTATTTTGAGGCCCTTTTGCGAGCTTTGCCCTTCTTACTCGAAGTTTTCGCAACAGAAGAAGGTTCCTGTTGAGGTGGATTAGGCACTGTGGAAGTGGGAGAAGTCATAGGGACCGGTTGAATCAGGGTCAAAGCAAGATAAGGTTTGGGTTAACTAGGCGGGGTAGCGGCTGGGGGATTGAGGTACCAGAAGGGAATCCCCAGGGCCAGTTTAGGAAGAGATAGGGTAGCCATGACAGGTACCGAGTACACTCCAGGAGGGGGAGCTAGGAACAGTATCTAACTGGAGGGGTCATGGCTAGGCGGGACGGCTCCAATATGGTTAAGGCATGGAGGAACCGTTCCAGGAGGGTAAAGAGGCTGATGGATACCAGCTGTAGGTGAAGGGCCAGGAGGAGGAGGCCCGAAAGGCTGAATTGAAGGGCTAGGAGTAGGCTACAGAGGGCGAGGCCGCTAAGTAGAAAAAGCGGGCCGCTTGAGGGAAGCCCGAGATGATTGCATCATGAAAACATTCAATGAGATGGGATCAAAGAGAGGAGGAGGAAGACCAGGGAATGTACCAAGCAAAGAGGAGTCTTTGTAGACTCTTGGTGAGACACTCGTGAAAGGATCAACGGTTTGCTTAATGGCCATTATAGAGATGATGGACTCAGGTGAGTTCTAAGACTTCGGTTCATAATATGTCAACTGGTAAATGGTGACTATCTTTCCATTATGAGGGAAGGACATCTTGCAGTGAACCACAGATGGGATAGTAGACATTGCATAGGTGTAGCTACGAGCCAATAAAATGTTGTAATCTAAGAGGGCATCAATGAATTCTATGTCAACGCAAACAGTCTTTCCTGCAAGAGTAATAGGACAATTGCGGAATAGGCCAATGGGCTGGGAGGTGTGGCCATCCCACGCTCGAAGAGTGATTGTGGAAGGAGCCAACTTAGGTGATCCGAGTTGCTTCCAAACCGAAGCGGAAATCACACAGGTGGATTCCCCCTCATCAATGATGCACTGTGAAATGTTGGCGTTCCGGATCTTGACCTAGATTTGGAAGGCGATGGAAGTAGGGAGAGGAGGATGTTATGACCAATCAACATCAAAGACAATCAAGTGATCATCGAAAGGGTCTACAGTGCCCATGGTAGATATTAGAGCTTTTTGTTGTGAAGGGCATGACTGGAGGAGTTCTAGCGTTGAGATGGAAGTAGGAGATTGCGCCAAATCATCTACTATACTATACGAATTGGCAACTTTTCCAGAAGCAACATTTCAGCGTAGTGGTCCCTTAGGGATCTTGGTATGAACCTCTTCCTTAGGCTAAGGGATCTGTAGAGGACCATTAGTTGTCGAAAGAGGCTCTGTAGAACTTGAAGAAGGTGGCTGGGGGACAAACATAGTAGGAGGCTTGTTGTACTGACGGGACCAAGTCTGAAGGTTGAGGTCTACGGTTATAGGTTGGTTAGAGTTCATCATGAGAATCTGGTAATCGGAGGTTGAGTGGCCACGTGACCTTTAGGTGGTTGGGTGGCCACAAATCCTTGCTGAGGGAAAGGATTAGTAAACACAGTTGGTTGACTAGGCGCAACACTGGGAGGGATGGAAGGGGAGGCTTGTTTTCCTCACAATTTTTCTTGAGACTCCCACATCTGCTTCATCTGTGGTAAAAGAGGACAATCGTTCGTGTAATGACCATAAACACCACAACAAGAACAATGCTTGTTCATGCAACATGCCTGTCCTACTTGAGATGAGTGCCCTATTGCTGGCTAGTAGTGTTAGGTGCATTATTTTGCAAATTAGGTTTAGGATTACCAGAGGCAAATTGATTTTGAGTGCCTTTCCTCTTCTTTTTGGAAGGAGGAGGATTATTTGTGCCATGCTATGCATACACCTGCCCCTGAGGGGGCGGTGGCTACTATTGCAAGGGTTGAGAAATAAAGGGAGGGGGAGGTGCTAATGCTGGAGGAGCTGGAGCACCAGGCTGCGGATACGGATAATAAGGAGGTTGGGAAAAAGGAGGAGGCATGCCAAGGAGGAATGTCGGAACGGAGCTTGGTCGGCATAGCAGGCCAACTAGTGTCATGGTGTGTAGGGTCATTGATCAACTGGTTAAAATCGGGAAGACTGAGACCTACCATATAGGGGAGTAAGGGAGAATCTGGGGTAGTTCCTGTTGCGGTCCCACTAGTAGTATTCCCTGCATTAGGGTCGGGGCTAAAACCAGTGTTAGGTCCTGAACCAGACATGGTGAGGGTGACAGGGGGAGAACTAAGGGTGGAACCAGAAGGGGAACCCAATGAACCAGAAGAGGAGTCGGAGTGCAGACTCGGTGGAGGACTAACTTGAATCCTACGTGGAGGAGTAAGTCTTCCTACCTGAAACTGAGGATGAAGGCAGAGAAGTCTCCAATATAAACGCCTTGGTGGCACAATGGTGAAGGCGAAAACATGACACAAAGGGAAGAGAGACCAACAAGGGTGAAGAAATGCAGGATCAATTGAGTACAATGTCGAAACAAGGGCAGAGAGGTGCAGGACCAATTGATTTCAATGTTAAAGTCTTTGCTTAGCAGTGTTAACCAAGATCTTCTTCACTTAGGGTGTGTGTGTTAAGTGTGTAAATTTTAATTTTTAAACCCAGATGTTTGTAGAGAAAAATAAAAAGTGTGTTGTATAACTGTAAAGAAAACCTGCAGATAACAATATATGAAACTGAAATAACAGAAAATAAACAGCTAATAATGCAATAATCTAAACCCAAAGAGGTGGGCCTCTCAACAAGTAGTCTGTAGGTGGGAAAAAATCTAGTCAAGACACACCAAAATAGCCAATATATCTAAGGTTGGGAGGGATGGGGATCTAAAGGTTAGATCTGCTAGAAATAGGTGCAGAAAAACAACAAAAAATCAGAGGAAAAATTGTTGTAAATGAGGTGGAGAAAGGATATAACCTGGAGGGAAGCGGAGGGGACTCTAGAGGAAAAACCAAATAAAACTAAAAGGAGGTGATTTGGATGGATAAATAGAAAATTTGAAGTGGATCTGAAGGTGAGGTATCAGATCTGAAAAAAGGCTGAACACTCTGAAATTTAAGACAACCTGCAACAGCTAAAACTGTTCCACAAAAGGTGGAGGGTACTGAAGCCCTGGAGGGCTAGGTTCCCACTTAGATGAGTAAAAAATAATAGGTACAAGTCAAAAATGGGTGGCGACGGAGGTTAGAAAACCCTGAACAAAGGCCCAGACAAACCCAGAAAAATTTCATAAAAACTCCCGCAAAAAGTCCAGGTCGCAGTTTTTGACCTGATTTCTACAAAGGTCACAGGTTTTGACCTATTTTCTATGCCCTGGGGGTTCACATCGCAGTTTTTGGCCCAAAAAGTGTGACCTGCACTTCCAACACTCTCAGGAGTAGGTTTCAGAAGAATGTGTCGTCTCAGCTGCGGTTGATGCCTCTCACCTGCGCAATAGGTCCGAAAACACACAGAAGTTAGAATTTTCAATGTTTCAGGGTTTTATAGGTTAAAAAAAACATCAAGAAAATCAAAACAAGAAGCTGAAGATAAATCCTAGGGTTTGAAACAGATGGATATGCAGGGATCTGAAAAACGACAAAGGTTGTAATCGTAAACCCATGTGGAGTCACCAGTTGTTAGTATGAATATTAATTGCAAGTGTACGAAAAAGGCTCACTTTAGCCGTGCATAAAAAAAACCCTAACAACAAATATGGCTGCCAATATCTTTAAATCTGCATTTAGTTGACTAGGATAAATGCTGCAAAATCTAGATCTATGCATTAAAATACATTAAGAAGTAATAAAAACAAGAGTTGCTCCATGCATCCAATATATAAGACAATATTATGTTTAAATAATTTTGTATTTATGGTACCTGGGAGGAGAACATAAAAGGATGTTACCAGTCTTCCTCAATGGAATGGGTTCTTGTAAGTCCTCATCACTTCAGATCTAAAATCCCTCTCTCTTGATGGTGTGGAAAACCCAGACAAAAATGGAACTCAAAGGGAGCTCACAAGAAAAATGATAGCAAAATAGGACAATGATGGTGGATCAAAGTCAGACCAAAAGTATAGATCTAGAGTGATCTTTAGGCAATGAAAGGTAGTGAGTGAATGGAAAAAACCTTCTAATTATAACAAAATATTGAGTTAGTCTAGATATTGGTGCATAATTAAAATATTATTAACCAAATCAAGATCCAACTTTTATGGAATATTTTATTATATTTGTTGGAGGGAAATTTTTTTTGACTTGGGTAAAATCCATTTATTTGTAAATAATAAATAAATAAATGATTTATTTATTATTTTAAGGATGTGTTTGAGTAATAATCAAATAAATAATGATTTAATTAATTATTTATGAGTGATTTAGTCAAATTTAACAAGTAATATTATTTAAATAAGGTTTAAATAATTATTCCTAGAAAATAATAAGATAAATAATAATTTATCTAATTAATTTTCCTGTTTTGGGTTAAATATGACCAGGAATATTAATTAAACCATTGTTTAACTAATTATTCCTTGAGGAAAATCAAACAAATGTGGATTTATTTAATATTTCCTCATGGGGTTTCCTATTTAGACCATAAACAACTTAATAAAGGTGGTTTACTAAGTTATTTTTCATAGTGAAAGAAATTTTACTTAGGGTAAAATTGGTCTTACATTGTGTACTTAGGTCCATCTAATAGTAACAGGTTAGATGACCAAAAAATTGTGTAACATGAAATATTGCAAATGTTTATTAAATTTGTTATGTCTTTAGGTTGCAACAACTTTTTATCATAGTAGTATAGCCATGTACTCCACATGTATTCCTAATTTAAAAATATCAGAATGAAGAATGATTTAAATATAACATTCTCTTCTAATTTGAGGGAATGCATTTTTTTACTGTGAAATTTTCATATGGCTATTTATTCGATCAAAATGATCAAAACTAGAACTTAGTAGTTCTTATATAAAAATATTGATATATATAAGTGAGACAAACCATAAATATTTGAATAAGTTTATGGTAGATTTAGAATTTGGTAGGAATAATATCACCACTAAAACTTAACTATCAAACTAGAAATGTAATGCCACTCACCACATCTATAATAAAAATGTGAATCACATCATGAGTGTCTCACTCAAAACATTAATATTTATGTTATATTTTTTAGCATGTACAAAAGAATTCCATATGATAAACCCTCACCTAAAATTTTAATATGAACTTTTATAAATGATTGAATATGAGTATGTTCTTACTTTAAAAAACTTATTTGAAAAATATTTTATTAATGTGGTAAATGGATAAAAAGTGAATTGAAATTTTGTATTTATTCTACTGTTAATAAAAATAAAAAGTCTAGAATTAATATAGAAGTTACGTCTCGCTAAATAAGATGAACGCTGAAAATTAATGTTGGTTAGTAATTACCCATCTATTAAGTCCTTGGAATATGATTTGGATGATTGGATTAAACATTAAAATTTTTGATATTATTGATCCATAAATTCCATAAAAAACATGAAGTTAATTACTTGCAACCTGGGAGGGGTGAGATGGAAGTAGTTACTAACTACCAAATGATTGGTAAGAGGTAATTACCATTTGTCTTCTTGTTGGAAAGAAAGGATGGAAGATGAAAAATCCATTCAAGGGCAAGAAAAGGATAAAAGGAGGAAAACGACTAATTTAATTTGCATACTTGTGCTCGGTTTGATACTTGAGAGACAAGTATCAATGGTTGGGTGGATTTGGTGAGCTCCTGTATGATTTCCAGAAACATTTTTACAAGTCAATACCCTTAAACCTTTACTACTTGAATAGATTCTTAATGATGGCAAGTAAGTTTATAATTTGTTTACTATTTATAATTGTTTTGTTATTTGAGAAATCATGTATAAAGAATGAATACTAGTTATTTTGAAAAAGAATTTATTTTCTATATTGTTTATTTAGTGCATGTAAGTGCAATAATCTGTGAAAAGATGGTTTTAAATAAAAACATTATATATATATATATATATGCAAAGAATGTTGGTTTAGATAATTGTATAGTATAGGTTTCAAGTAATTATATTGTAGAGTAAAAGTAACAATATAGTGAGTATATTCTATAATATTTATATTACAGAATCACGCCGTATAAAGACTAATCGAAGAAAATAAAAACTAAGGTGTACAAAAACACCTTAAAATTTTATATTTGGATTATACTCTAATCTATAAGGTATTAACTAACTAAAAGAATATTTATTCAGAGTAAACATGAGACAAAGATAATATTTGGATTATACTCTAAGCTATAAGGTATTAACTAACTAAAAGAATATTTACTCAGAGTAAACATGAGACAAAGATAATATTAATTTGAGACAATAAGATATAATTGTGCCTAGTAAGGTAAAACTTTAGGATAAGATAAAATTTATATTTGGATTATACTCTAAGCTATAAGGTATTAACTAACTAAAAGAATATTGACTCAAAGTAAACATGAGACAAAGATAATATTAATTTGAGACAATAAGATATAATTGTGCCTAGTAAGGTAAAACTTTAGGATATATACCATAAACAAATAAAACAGATAAGTATGAAAAAAAATTCACATAAATATTAAGGATATATATATATATATATATATATATATATATATATATATATATAATGACTTAAAATTAATTTTTCAAAAAATACAAAACATGGGCTCCAAAGGATCCTCAGAGTACTTAATAGAAATTTCAATGTTATTTTAGAAAAAAAAGGGATATAGAAATCCTTGTAAATTCATTACATATTAGGATTAAATCCTTGAGAGAAAAATCTACTTCCTTAAAAGAAAGTAAATTTGCAAAGAGAAAAAAATAGGTTAATAAATTTTCAGGATAGAAAACCTAGAATTTTGTCCCAGACCATAGGGCTGCAACGTTCACGTTAAAGAAGATGGAGAAACCAAGGGTTCAGGTCACCCGACCTAGTATGTGGCTGTCAAAGGACCTCCTCTTGGTCAGCATGGAAAATTTTATGGGCTAATATTCGCAGGTGGTCTAATTTTGATGGTTTTTCCCAAACAAAGATTCGCCAGATTCCATTTTATTTTAAAACTAATTCACCCAAATTTTATAGTATAAAATCATACTATCCTAAAAACTACCAAGACGTTATAGAGAATATATAAAGAGATTATAAATTTGTATATATTTAGAAAAATATCACTAAACATTTACAGTATGCATATTAGGGACTTGTAAGACTCCCCAAGGTTTCTAAAATTTAAGATAAATTTTCATCCTTAAAATGTCCCCTGTTGGTGATCAGGATAGTTTAAACTTAATCAAAGAAACAAAAACCTTTTCGGACTTATAAAATTTGAGGTACATGTGAACAAAATCCAATAACAAACAATATGTTAAATGTTAGTATACCTTCGTAAAAGAAAAATTACTAAATAATTAAATAAATTATTAATAAAAATATGAAGTTTAAATGAGAATTTAATACTTGAACAGATTCTAGAACACATAAATTATAGCCATATGTCTTTGTTGAAAATTTGTTTTGAAGAAAGTAAGAATACATCAAAATAGAGTTATAAATTTATGTAGAAAATTAATTAAATTTGTGTACATGAGAAATTAAGAAGGAAGAAATAGAAATTAAAGGGTTTGAGACGATCTACATGTATTTGCATGAGAAAATATTTAAGAATAATACACAAGGATACCCTAAGGGCTAGGGTATATACACACAAATCCAAAGCTATTTCATTGTTGTGGAATGTCCAGGGTTAGAAGAAAATCCCAGTCATAGTCTATATCCTAATATAATAGAAAATAAAATAAAATATCATACGTCAATAAGCTTATTTTGAAAAGGTGCAGTGGTTTTGAAAGAAAGATGAAAAATTACCAATGTTGAAGAGAAAAAGAACCAATCCAATAAGGATAAAAAAGTAGAAAGGAATCACAAAGAAAATGATAGTATATAAACCCTTGAATGTGTAGGAATTTCCATGGTAAGTTTCTTAGATCAAACACTAAAGGTCACCACTCATAAATGGATCACATATCAGTACACCAGTATTTGACATGGTTAAAACCCTTAAAGAGGGAAACAGTCCACGACCTGAGCCAACGCGGCCACTTCAGGTGATTTATTAATGTAAAGAAATAAAATTTACATAAGCTTCTATCATAAATGCTCATAGGAAAAATGAACCTCCATGCTCTTTAAATGGAAATCATGGACCAATTGGGTTTTAAGCCATAGATAAAGTGTTGGTAATATCAAGGAGAGAATGAATTATCAGATCACTACATATCGTGACCGTCAGATTATAAGTTACAAAATTACATACTAAAGAAACACACTTTACCTAACCTTATGCTAGACCAATTATAATTAACTATTTCCTATGTGTCGGAATATCCTAACATCCCCCCTTAAGAAAAACTTGGGATAAGATTGAAGGATTTACAAAGACGACACAATAGGAGAAGGAAGGAGACATTAGAGCCTATCCCCCCTTAATGATAACTTTCTTGATCTCCAAACATAGATTGAATTTTGGTAAACTTCGCTTTTGTGAGAGCCTTTGTAAAGATATCAACAACTTGATCATTGGTTGAAAAATAGTGCACTTCAATAACATGATCATTAACACTAGTACAAAATGACTAAATTTTTCATATAAACGACCATTTTTCAGTCGGATGCGACCAACTTTTAGTTTTTTTTAGCTTAGTCATTAATTGGTTGTCTCAATTTTATTGTCTAGTAGTATTATTAGTCATAGATTTTTATCATTTATTTAGTCATTGATTTAATCATTAATTGCCACAATTAATGACCAAATATACAACAAATATATTATTATATGATCACCTGAGAAAACCTATTAATGACCAAACAAATATGACTAAATGTTGGTTGTGTTATAAGATACTGTAAATTAGTGACTAATAGTCATATATATGCAAATTTTATTCATCATTTGAAACCAATTAATGAAAAAAAAATATGAATAAATTTCACTCGTGTTATAAGATACTGTAAATTAGCTACTAATAGTCATATATATGCAAATTTAGTCATCATTTGTAATCACAAAATTATCATTTGTGGTAGTCATTTATCTTGTTTTGGTAGTTTCACATTCATTATATAAATGATTTATTTAATAGTTTATATTCATTTTATTTAATTTTATCAATAATCACCATACACAACTAATTTAGTGGTTGTATATTCATTTTATTTGTGTTCATTATTAATTAATATAAACTACTAATTTAGTAGTTTTATATTCATTTTATTTGTGTTCATTTTTAATCAATATAAATGAATTAGTATGATTTTGCGAGTATATTAAAAAATATCATACAATATTCATATTCATCTAATATGAAAACGTGTGAATCATGAAGTCTCATAAAATGATAACAACAACAAAAAAATATCAAATACAATTTAAATAATTTGAACCACAAATATTATTATGTGAAATTTCAATTATTACAATGAGCTTCCAATTAAATATTGATTGGACTACAATTTACACATGAAATATTGTTTAATCACTTCAAAACATTCCCACTGTATTGTCAATGCATTATTGTATTATCAATGCATTGCACATGTCTTCCACCTTTCAAATCATTCAATATTTTTCCTCTAAAAACCATGTAACTGATAGCACCCACCAATTGAGAGTCATGCTAAAGACTAGAAGCTCCATTCTCTGGATATTCCAAGGCTGGAAGATGAATCCAAGGTCTTCGATCTATAACCAATATATATATTCATTTAAATACTAATAATGTGTTATAATATATATATATATTTTTTAAATTAAAATATCTATTAAAAATCTTATCACTATTTGCAATATAATGAGACTATGGAACTTCATTTACAACACATTAAAAAATTCGCAAAAACAATAAATACAATGCCCCCACTTAAACACTTCTTCCAATGATTCTCCACAACAAAAATTAGAAAACGTTGAGATTTGACTATTCATGTTTGTGGTATGACTTCATACACTTCATAACAAATTTTTATAAAAATATTGATATTTCAGTGAAACGTTCAATCCGGGTATTTAAAAGAAGTAAATAAGTTCCTCTTTCACATGAGGAAAATGAAAGAAAATAAAATGAAATAAATGAGAGAAGTTACCACAAAAAATTCCAAACTTTGCACCATAAAAGTATTGCATAGAATTCTTGCCATGAGAAATAAAAAGGTCAAATGTACAGTGCATGGTCACATTTGAAGCAATAATTAGACACAAATAAGTAAACAAAAGATTTTGAAATGCACATACAAACCTAATATAAGCATGCATCTCACAACTTGTAGCTAGAAACTCAGTTTACTTTTACAAGCTATGAAGTATGATTGCCTTATGTACAACAAATGCCTATTATGTTTATCTCACTATTGACATTGTTGAAAACATAAAAACAAATTTCCACTCCAATGTTATTTCTGTTTCTCTTATTTTACAAATCCTTCATAATTTTGTGTCTTATTGATTATCCATTCTATATTTTTACAAGGTACAACTTAAAATCAGGATTAACAAAAATATGATTCAACCAAAAGAAACAACGAAACCATACAATATTCAAATGCTACATGAAAAATATAGGAATTCAAGGCCAAAGGGAATTTCCAAAACTTTTTTGAAAGTTAAAGGAAACACAATTTAAGATACCAAATGTGCAAACTTGTAACAATTTGGGTTAAGAAAGAAACCAAGGTATTTGAAACCCGATTCCAAGTCCTTTAGGGGAAAAGGAAAAGTATCCTCTACATGAAAGGGAGGGACCTCAGGAAATTCATAATCTAGAAACCATGACTTTTAATGATTAATCTCCATGCTTGTGGAAGGTATATTTTGGGGCCTAAGAAGCCATGGATCTAGTTATTTCATCTGCATTCTACTTATGTAAGTTTTGCGCACATGTGGTGGCATTTACTAGGAATCCTTTATGGTGGAACATGCATTGCAACCTAATTTTTCTCCACAATCCCAAACAATTTCACCAAAAGGTCTCTTCTCATAAGGGCATTCACTTTCTCTTTATTCTGGTGGGAATTAGATTGCACCAAAATCCGTCAAGCATGAGAGGCAAGGAAGATGAAGTTTAACCCTAAAAATTTTCCATTAGGAGTGTGCCTCAACTATTTAAAATGAGGGCTAAAGTTTCCCCTATCTAAAGAAATTGGATTGTTCAGATTTCAGAAATAGTGAATCTCATTCTCAAATTTGAATCATTATATGTTGTTAGAACATGTTAAGAACCCTACAAAAAAAGGATTTAATATGTCATTTCATGGATATATTTCCTTCAACAAAAACAATAGTGAAATGGATAAAGAAAAACTATCAAACAATTGCCACACAATTGCTTCGTGGTGTTTTTTGGAACCCAGAGAGAGGTGTGGGGTCTTTAAAGGGGTTCATTGAATATGGAAAGAGCCATACTGTCTATGAGGCACTAGACAATATGGTTCAACCTCTATCAAAGGCTCTCCTTCAGATCTGGAATGGGTAATACTTCAAGCTTTGCATTCCCAATTATGACACGCTTAAATATTGAACAAGTGAAGAATACCCTGTGAATCTTTCTTAAGGATTGGGAAGATGCAAAAAAAATAACAAACATAAACTATGACGAGACTAAATATTCTAGATTATTCCTGTGTATAATATCTAGACAGGAAGAACATTCCTTTCAAGTGTATGGAGTCTAGAAACTATTTCAAGTATGGACAAATTTCTTGTTTATGCACAATATTCCAAAAGTCAACAAGATCAAGCTTTAGAGAAACCACATACTAAAATTGTTTCTAGAAAAGGCACGGTGGTCAGGAAACCAAAAGCATATGTCAAGGTATTATTGGACTCCTATAAAAAAGATAGTTTAGAGGTCTTGTGTAGTTGAATTCAATCTATTTTAAGCTTTGATCAAAGCCAAACAAGAAGATAAGTCACAAGACTTGTTACTTCAAATATTACAAAATATAATGCATGTTAAATAACCAAAGAAATGATACCACACAAACATAAATGAAAAAACAAAAACAAAAAAATTATGGACAAATTTGAAAGTTTAATGACCAAGTATAGGATGTGCAGGGGTTTCCATGATCCCAGTAAAAATAAGATAGTCTATTACGGGTCTTCATTTTCCTATAATTGTACAAGGATTTATTGGAATTGCAACTTTGAGTAGTGGACTATCCAAATTCCAAGTGCCCGAGGGGTTTTTCAGGGTGTTGAATCCATATATGTAGTCTAAATATTAGTTTGAACATCACAAATCCATACTTGACCAAAATGTTTTTTGCCAAATTCTAGCCAAAAACTCCAAAACATCTAATACACAATACCTATTACACAAGGTGTTTTCTAAATATTTTGGATAAGCTGGTCATAAATGTTGATTTTTGTGTAGCTGTGGAGGTACTCCAAGCACTAGTGTTCAAGATTTGGACGGAAAAACACCACAAGTAGGCTTGTGGGCTTGGCACCCAAGTTTGAAGTTCTGTACCCATCAGGATTTGGGCCAAAACCATGAGAAAATTTCGACATGTGATGGATGATGATGATAGTTCTTGGAAAGATGATTCTAACACAATGAGAATCATCTGATTCCTAGTTGTATAAATGGAGTTATTAATTTTTCAAGGTTATGGATGGGTTTCCACACGATGTGTCAAAGCTGGCTTGGTGTAAAGCTGACACGTGACAAGTTTTGGAAGTCCTTGTGTAACGTTGAAGGAGACCCTCTCTTTAGTATAAATAGAGCCTGATGTAGAAGGCTTAGAGAATCCATTGTGCAACAAAAACTCAAGTGAATAGCTCATGGAGGAGAGACAAAGTCTCTGTCTTAATCACAACAAGTGAAGGTCCAGAACAACGTGGTATACAGGGAAGACAAAGAAGATGAAGAAGCAGGAAAGCAGGAAGAGCCAAAGGATGAACTGATGCCTGATGTGGAAGGACCTATGGATCCTACTGATCCACATCCTTCAAATAATAAAATACCCTCATGGCCCAGGGATACTCTCGCATATGCTGAGATACATATTTCCCCAAGGGGGACATTCTGTGAAAGCAGGGATTCGAATAGATACCAAGGTATCTAGAGACCATGAGTACAATAGTACAATCTGAGCTTGGATAATTTGAAGAAGTCATAAAGAATTAAGTTTGGAAATATGCTATGCATGAATAATATGAGTCCATCATGAAGAATGATGTTTGGGAAGTGGTCCCGAGACGAAGGACAAATCTGTTGTCACCTCAAAATGGCTCTATAAGATCAAGCATGGATATGATGGTAGTGTTGAAAATTACAAGGCAAGATTTGTTTCTCGAGGCTTCTCTCAAAAGTAAGGCATAGATTATGATGATATATTTTCACCCGTGGCTCGCTATATCACCATCTAATCTATTATTTCCCTCGCTGCAACACAAGGATGAAGTTTCCATCAGATGGATATGAAGACTGCTTTTATGCATGGTTATATAAAGGAAGAGGTGTATGTAGAGAAACCTCTGGGGTTCAAAGTCTGAGATAAAGACACCCGTGTATGAAGCTTTAAGAAATCCCTCTACATGTTGAAGCAATTCCCTAGGGCTTGGTACGAGAGGGAAGCTGGGCTTCACTCAAAGTAATGTTGGTCTAAACCTTTATTTCAAGGTTGGTAGAGAAAGGCATCTCATTCTGGTTCTGTATGTGGATGATCTCTTCTTGACAGGTTCTGACCCTCATTCATCAATGTAAGAGGTTGCTAGCTTCCAATTTTGAGATGAAAGACCTAGGAATGATGCATTACTTCTTAGGCTTGGAGCTCTGGCAGAGGCCAGGCAATATTTTCCTTTCTCAAGGAAAATATGTCGTCAAGCTGTTGGAGAGATTTGGTATGGTGGAATGTAAGTCTGTGTCAACACCGATGGAACTCAAATTTAAGAAGTTATGTGGAAACTTTGTTGGACCCGTGCTCACAAATCCTATTGAGTGTCAACAACTCGTGGGGGCCCTGATGTTCCTAGTGAACTCCTGTCCAGACGTATGTTTTTTCGTGAACACTTTGAGTCAACATATGGTTGATCCTCATCACATTCACTGCCTTGGTGACAAGAATCTATTGAGATATTTTCAGGGCACAATCAACCATGGGCTGATATAAATTTTCGGGAGTTTGAGACTCCATAGATATACTGATGCTGATTAGTCAGGTAGTGTGGTGGATCGAAAGAGCACATATGGATGTTTCTTCACCTTTGGTTTTACTTCAATATCTTGGATGAGGAAGAAGAATAAGTCGGTGGCATTGAGCACTGCTGAGGCCAAATACATTGCATCAAGTATGGCCTTTTGTGAAGCTATTTGGTTGCGAAATATCTTCAGTGAGCTGTTTGGGCATGTGCTAGATACCATTTTTATCCTGTGTGATAACTAGAGTGGGATTCGTCTTTCTGAGAATTCCGTGTTCCACGATCTATCCAAGCATATTGATATCAGGTACCACTTTATCTTGGATATGGTACAACGAGGCACCATAAGGCTTGATCATATAGGAACTGATGAGCAGGTCGCGAATATTCTCACGAAGCCCCTAGGTAAGGTCAAGTTCCTAACCTTCCATGAAAAGCTTGGAATCATGGAAAGACCCTATTATGAGGGTCTTGCTTGAGTTGGAATATGAGCTCTCGGAGCTCCAGGGGGATTGGGGATATCTTCTTGGAGCTATAAGCACACATAGGGCTAGGCTTACCGAACCTTGTTGTCCTTCTTCCCCACCATTATGATATTGATTTGGTTCACCTCTCTTTCATCTATGCCCGACATGCATCCTACCCATGGAGTTTCAAACTCATGGGAAGTACCTCTCATTTTTCCAATGAGGTGTGAAATGTGGATAGACACTAATAGCAAGACCGATGGATGCATCATAGATTTCCGTACTCTCTATGTCTAGGATGGCACATGTCTAAAACCTTGATTTGGGATCAAGTCTGATCCAGTAGTATGATACTCTTTTGAGTCCAAGAGAGAATTTAACCTCTAAGCTGACTTTGGGTCAGCTGAGCATGGTGTATTTGTGCCTCACCTTTTTTTCTATTTGAGAAGAAGATCCAACAAATCAAGTTATGGTATGATGACCCACGATGCTAGATGAAAGTACACGATGGTACTGATGGATGACATTTGTGGATAGATGGAGCTCTCCCTAGTTCAGAGGGAGTATTAATTTTGGACAACTAAGTCCAAACTCCATGTTGCAGTGCTCATATGATGATGATCATATTTTTTTTGGATTCCTCTTTCGGAGAGGTGCAAGTTTGATCTAAAGATCATCTTGTTTGGATGAGCAGAACATATATTTTGAATTTATTTTCCACACATGTGCAAGGCTGGCCAGATTTGTAATGTAGGCTCACATGCCTAATAGATGTGTCACACATCCTCACTGATGGATATAAAATGGAGATTCTTGGAGGTCATTTTGATCTTCATCTCAACACACATCTCTCATTGTGATATGATTGGTTCGATAACCTTTGGAGGCCTCTTCCCTTCACACGTGCAGAGTTGAAGCTGCTGATATTTTGCAGATATGTTTAGGGTTGTTTTGCTGAGCATTGACCAACAATGACCGTGGTCAACCCTTAACCATTTGACCTCAAAATTTTGATGAAATTCCTATTTTTTAGGGCCATACATTTGGGCACAAAAATGGAGGGAAAAGGAGCAGTTTGACCGAAGCCCTAATCTGCAGCGTTTTCTGTTGCTATCATGTGTTGACTTTTTTGCATTGAATTTTGGTTGACTAGTGTTGAATTTTGATGAGCTATCTTTGAGGGTTGTGGGTGTGACACTTGGAGGGTTGGATGGTCTAAGAAATACTTTGCTGGCTGAAGCATCCAGTTGACTGTCGTAATGCACACCATCCTATATCTTTGTTGGATAAGAAGAATTGTAAAATATGATTTATATTAAGTGATTTATAATTTGAATTGGGCCTAAGAAAGAGAGATGGCACTTTGTTTCTTACAAGACCAAGTAATAGGTCCTAAACCAAGAGTGAATACATATCCTGCAGTAGACTTTCGATCAACAGGGTCACCAGCCCAATTAGAATTAGTGAAACCAATAAATAATGGAGATGCTCGTGCACTGTAATGAATCCCAAACTGAACTATACCTCGAATATATCAAAGTATTATTTTAGCTGCTTTCAAGTGACTTTCATGAGGTTGGTGCATAAACTTAGCGACAAGACCAATGGAAAAGGAAAGGTCGGGACGGGTATGGGCTAGATACAAAAGTTTACCAACAAGTTGACAGTATAAGGTAGCATCAACTTTAGGGGTAATACAGTTGACTGAAAGCTTGACTCCAGACTGAAAGGGATAAGGGGCAGGCTTACAGTCTTCATGTGAAAGTGGTGTAGAAGATCACAGGAATACTTGGACTGAGAGAGGGTAATTCCTTCCTTGGATTGAAAGACTTGAATACCAAGGAAATAATGCAAGTGTGCTAATTTGTCATTTAAAACTTCTTTTTGAGGCTAGACTTCACATGGTTTATATGGTTTGGATCACTACCAATAAGGATAAAATCATCAACATAAAGAACAAGGATGGTGAAGGAATTACCCACCTTCTTGGTGTAGACAGTGTTGTCAGAATGACACCTAGAAAAGCCATTATCTAAGAGAAATCTATCCATTTTGGAATACCAAGCCCAAGGAGGTTGTTTGATACCATAGAGGGACTTCCTAAGGCGACAAACAAGGCTGGAGTCTTTTTGGATAAAGCTAGGGGGTTTTTCCATATAGATTTCTTCATGCAAATCTCCATGTAAGAAGGTAGATTTAACATCCATCTAATGGACTTCCCATTTAAAGGAGGCAGCAAGGGAAAGAACAAGGAAGATAGAATTCACTTTGGCAACAGGGGAGAAGGTTTTAGTATATTTAATGCCTTAAACTTGTGAAAAACCTTTAGCGACAAGATGAGCTTTATGTCTATCCACTTTTCCATCTGGTCCAAACTTTTTTTTGTAAACCCATCTGCATTTGACAAGTTTTCTTCCTTTTGGAAGAGGAATAAGATCCCAAGTATTATTTGCTTGAATAAGGAACGATACTCTTCATTCATAGCTTCATCCCAATCTGGATGACTAGAGGCTTCTTCAAATGTTTTTGGATAAGGTTTTTCTAGAACTTGAGCCAATAAGGAAGAGGCTATTTCGAACTGAGAACGTGTATGTCGTCAATCGGCAGGGTCACCTGCAAGAAAACCTGCTGCATCCCGAGTAGAGTGGACCCATCTTGGAAGCAGTGGAGTATAAGGAACAATTTCACGAGCTGGAGGAGGATTTTAATCCTCGTTGTCATCATCTGAACTAGAAGGAATGCTATTAAAAATAGAAGAGAGAGAGAGAGGTGGCACATATGCCGAATTAGGCTCGCAGGCCAAAGGTGGCACACCCGTCGAACTAGGCTCGCAGGCCGATATATTTTCATCAAACTTTACATCTCTTCTAATGATTATATTTTTGGATTTGGGTTGAAGAAGTCTATATCCTTTGACATCTTTATAATATCCAACAAAAATAATTTTTTCACTCTTAGGTTCTATGGCTTTATGTTTCGCATCTAGAATATGGGCCCAAGCATCACTTCCAAAAACACAAAAGTGACTTACATCTGGCTTCATTGAGCTCCAAGCTTCTTCTGGAGTTATGTTCTTTAAAAACTTAGTAGGAGTGTGATTTAGTATGTAATTTTCACAGTTAATGGCTTCTGCCCAAAAATTGAGACCAAGTCCTTTAGATTGAAGCATACAATTAGCCATTTCTTTTATGGCGCGATTCTTCCTTTCAGCTACACCATTTTTTTGTGGAGTATATGGAATAGTATGTTGCAATTGAATGCCATGCTCAATGCAGAAGTTGATAAATTTGATGTTAACATATTCTCCGCCATTGTCTGATCTTAACTTAAGAATTTGATGTCCAGATTGTTTCTCAACAAAGGCCTTAAAGTCCAAGAACATGTTAAAAAATTCACTCTTGAGTTTTAAGAAATATACCCAAGTGTGTTTGGAAAAATCATCAATGAAAGATAAGAAGTACTTGCAACCAAAGAAAGAAACAATAGGAAGTGGACCACATAAATCACTGTGCACAAGCTACAAAGGGGCTAAAGCATGCCAAGAGGCACGTTTGTCAAAGCTATCCCGATGATATTTTCCGAGTACACATCCGGAGCAAACACCATCCCGGCAAGATACCATAGAAAGGCCCATCACCATATTTTCCTTACATAGAGTTTGAAGAGAGCGATAGTTTAAGTGACCAAATCGCTCATGCCAAAGTTTTCTCACATCATCATTATGAGCAACAAAAACAGAGGGAAGAGATGATGACCCAAAGTTGTCAAACTTATACAACCTTGTGGAATCATCAGCAATGCCAGTAGCTAAAATATTTTTAGGATCTTTGAGGTCCTTGATTACAACATCATGAGGTGAGAATTCTACTATTTTCCCTTCACCTGAATGAGTTATCTGATAAATAGATAGAAGGTTGCATGACAAGGTAGGAACACATAGTACATCATTAAACTAACCATTATCTAGATGAGTGGTTCCAGATCCTACAACACTAAGAGATCTATCATCACCAACATAAATATGTTTGGTGTTACAATCATTTAAAGAAGAAAACATGGATTTATTTTTAGCCATGTGGTAAGAAGCTCCGGAATCAATGAGCCACTCATGAGAAGGAGAAGAAGAAGATACATTTAATGCATAACCAGATCTTGATGCTTGACAACCACAAGCAGAAAGTGCCATGCTTGAAGATGAAGGTGAAGAGTGCTCCAAATTGATGTTGTGCTTCTTCATTGATGCTTCTAAGGCTTCCATATTCTTAAAACATTTGGACTCTATATGGCCATCCTAGTTGCAAAAGTTGCAATGTATCTCTGTCTTCTTCCCTTTGTTTTGATTTGCCTTATTATTTTGGTGATTTGATTTTTCAGTTTGTGGCTGAAATTTCTTAGGGCCCTTGTTTGGTTTAGGACCATATTTTTTAGGATACTGCTTCTTGGGATTCTTTTGATATGGTTGTTGTTGGGCTGCTAAGGCTTTCTTAGAAGTATTTCCAGCAGTGATAAGACCAAGGTGTAAAAGTTTTTCTTGTTCTCTTATCAAAGAATCACAAAAGGCATCAAAAGAGGGATTCTTGTAGGTGGTTCCTGAAGAAATGATGGCTTCTCTGGTGGAATGGAAGGCAGAAACAAATACAGAGTATGCAGGACCAAGCTTAGCAAGAATGCAATATATGAGGCTACCATCATCCTTTTTGATCTTACAACCTTCTAAAAGAATTCTGAGGGTCTTAAATTTGGACAAAAAATCTTCAATGGAGGAGAAATTATTGGGGTCCAAAGTAAGCAACTCATTTTCAAGCTGGTGGGCCCTGATTTGATTTTGAATGCCAAAAATAGTTTTTAGCTTTTCCAGGGCTTCATCAGGGGTGTCAATGTCAAGGATATGAAATCGAAGATCTTGAGCAATGGACATTCCTATCAACCCTCGTGCTTGATCTTGTTTATTTTCCCATTTAGCAACTTTATCATCATTGGAAGGTTTAGTTTCTTGTCCTGTGGCTATTCTATAAAGCCCTTTACTTCTAAGTATATCTACCATGTGAGGTAGCCATTGGAAATAATTGGTGCTGTTAAGAATAATCGGGCATGCACTTTCCATTAAAAAAAAAAAATGAAGCTAAGAAAAGTTGCAACTAACTACTCCAATGGAAATATCTCGAAAAACGGCTTCCGGATGAAGAATTTATGCCTTTTGAAAAAACTGAGTTCTAGATGCCGAATAGTTACCGAAACGGGATGAAGTGTGGCTTTAAAAAAAAAATTCTGCCCCTTTCAACAAATTTTTTTTACAAATAAGCTTGAGAAGGAGACTTGAACCCAAGACCTCTATTCTCATAAACTAACCCCTCACCAAGTGAGATAGTAAAAGGATCATGTTATTTTAGAAAGGAGGAAGGGGGGATTATTATTATTATTATTATTATTATTATTATTATTATTATTATTATTATTATTATTATTATTATTATTATTATTATTATTATTATTATTATTATTATTATTATTATTATTATTATTATTATTATTATTATTATTATTATTATTATTATTACCTTCGGTGTGCGTGCCTTTTCCTGCACAAAAAACACAAAAAATGAGAAAAAAAACGAAATGCAAAGCCTTACGGCAGAATTTTATATTCTCAATTAGCCTTACCAGCAACTATCCCTTTTTTTCACTATTTCTGATTTCCCGAGATCACACAAAGACGCGGGGAAAGATCATACGTAGCAAAAAAAATCCCTTTTTCTTGTTTCTGATTTGCCGAGATCGCACGGAGCACACAACAAAGAGCATACACAGAGAAGATGGTATAGATCCAGCAAATAAATAAAACCTTAATACAGAAAAAAAACTGAAATAAGAAGAACTATTAACAAATATAACTGCAAAATAGATGCTTTATACCTCCAAATCTAAACTGACATAACTTGGGCAGCCAGAAACCTTTTCACATGAAACGAAAGGCGTTCCTCACTGTAACAGATGCTTCAAACACAACCGAGTAGTTCTCCAAGCCCAAAAAAGTTCAAAAATAGTAGATCTACAAAACAAAATTCGCATGCAGTCAAAACAACTTCCAATTTTGATCAACAATGGATGCGGCCCTCAAAATAGCTCTGATACCATGTAGGAATTTAGAGGGTAAGTTCCATAGATCAAGAACCAAAGGTCACCACTCAAATAGATCACAAATTAGTACACCATTATAATCACGTGGTTAAAACCCTCTAAGAGGGAAACAATCCACGCCCTGAGCCAACGCGGCCACTTCAGGGAATTTATTAATAAAAGAAAAGTTGCATATGTTTGTCTCATAAAAGGTTACTGGAAAAATGACCCTCCATGCTCTTTAAATAGAGATCATGGACCAATCGGGTGTTAAGCCATGGATCAAGTGTCGTTAATACCGAGGTGAGAGATAACCGTCGCATCACTACAAATTGTGACCGTCGGATTATAAGTTACAAATGTACATGGTAAAGAAACACACTTTACCTAAATCTACACTAGACTAAGTTATTCTTAACTATTTCCTATGTGTTAGAATATCCTAACAAAAACACTCCATGCCATTCTATATTTAAAAAAAGTGCTAAGATATTTTGATGAGAGTTTTCCATGTTGGAAGCCCATGAGCTTGGAAATATGCCACTAAGTAGGAACAATAATATTAATGAAGAAAATTAAGGACTTAAATTTTTTTACTTCCACACCTAAGGAAAGAGAACAAGTCTCCATGACATGGAAAAAATCACGAGCTTTTGAGATAGTTAGTGTTCCCATGCCCAAGGAGTCATCCATGAATTGTTGGTGAGTGAGTGATATTTTATCGTCAAATGGTTGGAGGTCGTCGAGTTGGTTCTCAAGTACTAATCTTTGAGGGTTCGTCCTAGACTTTCCATCACCATAATGAGTAGAAATGGGGATAATGGATTCCTCTTCCTAATACCCTAAATAGGTTAGAATTGTACCGATGGAGAGAAATTTAAAATTATCTAAAAGGAAGGAGATGATAATATATCTATAACCCACATAGTCCATTGAGGGGAAAATCCAAAAGCACAAAGAAATTTAGAGAAAAAAGTTCCAATTGAGATCATCGAAAGCCTTCGTGAGATCAAGCTTAAGGAGAATCCTTTGTTTCCATTGTAGTTTTAATGAATGGACGACTTCATGAGCTACCATGATCCTGTCAAGGATTTATCTCCCCTCTGCGAACCTTGTTTTCTTAGGGGATACAAGATTTGGGAGAAGGGGTTTCATATTTTTAGAAATAGTTTGTGTAATGATATTATAAATACCATTGCAAAGAATGGTCTTTAATCCTCTTGGTTCTTCTATATATAATTTATTCAGAAGAAATGTGAGGAATGTGGCATTCAGGGCTCTTAGGATAGATAATAATTTTCAATATTCTTCCATAGATAACCATAAATCTTCACCTACTATCAGCCAATAGGCTTGGAAGAATTCAAGAGTGGAGCCACAAAGCCCATGAACTTTGTTGCAAGGAGTCCCTTTAACTATAGCTTTGAATTCCTCCATTTTTGTTTCTCGAAGCATGGTAGCATTTTTCTCTTCAGTGAAAAATCTTGTGTTTTGAGCTATTATGGTGTGTATTGCATCTGATCTATGAATATCAAATTTTGCTAGAATATTTTTTTTGGAGTTTTGAGTGAGTGCTTGAGTGATTTCCTAAAAATTATGAAGCTTTTGATTAGTAGTTTTTTTATGGATGCAATTCTATTATGGTGTTCATGTCGTAACATAGATTTATGAAAGAAGGCAATACTTCTTTCACCCTTCTTTATCCAAAGGACTCTAGACTTTTTTTTGCCTAAGGAGTTCTTGTTTCCTTTTAACGTTCTTCCAGTTGAGTGAGGTTAATAGCCTTTTCTTCTATGAAGGTGTTAGATCTTCCATTTTGGATAGCTTCATGTTGACTGACTGCCATTTTTTGCTCGAGATTGTTTTCCTCTTATAGAATGTTATAGAATTTAAATTTAATTCCAAGATTTCAATTACTAGTTTATAAGATTTAATTTTTGTTGCAACTTGAACATAGAGGACCCTTCTAGATATCATTTCTCCTCCCACTATTTTTGGTATTGTCTCAAAATTCCTCATGTTGAAGCCAAAATTTTCAAGGAGAAACAAGAGTTTATGAGGTCTTGATTGAATGTCTATACTAAGATAGATGGACCAATGGTCAAATCTATGACTCGATAAAATGGATGCCTCCATAAAGATGTCCTAATGTAGAATATATTTAAGGATAATGAAATAATAAAGCTTATATGTAACTTGTTTCTCCCCTCCCCTATTATTATCCTATGCGAAAGTACCATTGACCTACTCCAAGTCAAGAAGAGACAATGAGGATAAAAGCTTATGTAATTGGATTGAGTCAGCATCAAGTTGTTGAATTTTGCCTCGATTTTCCTGCAATGACTTTATGCGATTAAAATCCCCATCCAAAATGTAGGGTTGGGGAGTTAGAATTTTATGGATGCCATACATTGAGTGGATACAACTTGTCTTCTCTTGCACATGAGCAAACCCATATATATTTGAGAGAAGATATGTTTCCAAAAATCCTATTAGCCAAAAATGTATTTTAAGGATATGATTGGCACCAAAAATGCTAATGAATTGAACCTCTTAGGCATTCCATATAATGGATCGACCACCAAAATGACCTTGAGAATTCCTGACGCACAAAAATCTTCTCCCCATATACTAATCATTTGAGAAATAGCTTCACTAGTTGATTTGGTTTCCTATATGACTAGTACATTTGGATGTTCTGAGTACCATTTTTCCTTGAGGATCTTGTATTTTCCTTTACAATGTATGCCCCATATATTTGACAAGATTAGCTTCGTTTTAGGGGTATGTTGGCTATGGGAAACATATCAGATATTGTTTTGATACAACATGAATTGATCGAAATACACCCTATTTCCCTAAAATGCTCTGCATTTGTCTTGCATCCTATTTTCTATTCTTCGCAATGTGGATTCAAGAATGCTTTATTTTAAGGTCACAACTAAGGTTTTCACTCCCACCTAGCATAATTTGAAATATATGCATCCCAACAACATTAATTGGTGCTCGAGAAGGGTAAAGACCCCTTTACATTTCTAGTCCTTCATCAAATGTAGGAGATCCAAGGCATATAGTTACATCTTGTGGATGGGTTCCAAGCCCATATCGAGTATATCCAGGGGCCAGGTCTGTAGATCAAATTTCAAAGGCTGCATTTTAGGCATATCATCTTCTAGAGGAACTTTTTCTCAGAGGTGGTGGATAGAAGGATGATTGAGGTGGATATTGGTGGTCACCCACCTATTCCACTTAGACCCTAAACATTGTTTCTTTTCATTTTTCCTACTGTCCAACATAGTTTCCTATTTCAACGTTTTTCTATTTTTGGTAATTTTTTGAATCTTGGACTTCTGGAGCCATTTTGAGGCCATAAACAACATTTTTTTGGGAAGCAAACAAACATGAATTAGAGCCAATGTTTGTACTGAAAATATGTTTTCCTCAGATAGATATTTGTAATGGGCTATCATTCATAGAAAACAAAGATCATATGCCAAATTTACAACCTTAGGAAGTTGAAATTCTAAATAACCCCAATGGGGCCCACAAGCTTTTAGCGCTTCATATTCTAGGGTTAGGGTTTTGGATGTTTAGAGATTATCATTTTTTCTTCATGTTAAAAATGGTGCATATATTCATTGTAGCTCAGTTCATAAGGAATGTAGCCACCACATATCTTCTTAGAGATAAGCTACCATCTCGACCTATGTGGTTTCCTTTCTGCATGTGAACAATTTTCAACATTTTCTAGTTATAATTGAAGTTTTGTTTCATTGTCTCTCTATTTGTGTTTGGTTTTTATCTATACTTAATTTTTTTCCTTCATAAATACAGATCAGTAGCATTATAGCAGTCTACGCTTTCTCTATTTTTCTATCCATGTCCCGAACAAGGTCGGGCTATAAGGAGTTGGGACTTGAACTGGTTGAGCCCTTGCAAGGCTAGTCGTGCTGACATCGATGACGTCCCACGGTGGAGGAAAAGAAAGACGAGGGAGTAGGAGATACTTTAAAATGATTTCTTGAAGAATCCCTCAAGAAATAAGGGAACATGATGATGGATAGATATTCCCATATCCTCTGGCAGATACCTATGGGAAAAACCATATTCATACAATAGTCATTTCACATGCATCTCCTCCTTTAAGGTACACGTTAACTTTGAGATTTCTATATTTGAAGGCCAGATAGACACAAAAACCTTAGATATATGGTTAAATATTTTGGAAGGATATTTTTCAGTCCATAATTTTTATGATAAGGAAAATATTACTTTTTCCCTCCCCAAGTTCGCCCCCCATGTCAAGGACTAGTGGGAAAATCACTGTGAGGAAAAGGACGAGGAGGCACCCTCACTATTTTCAGCCACGTCCTCTTGGAATTATTTCCAAGATTCCATCAGGGAAAAATATTACCTTATTTGGATCTATGAAGATAGGTACATAAAATGTCACACACTACGACGGGAAAGGGACCAAAATGTGTCCAAGTTCTCATTTATTTTGCATACCCTGTGCATGAAGTTGGGTATCAAGGAATCTTAGCACCATATGGTACTCAACTACCATGGATATCTGGATAAATACATCTGGGCAGAAATGGATTTCCTACAAATTTCCTTTCTTAGCACAATGCATCAATATGTTGTCAAAGTTGAGCAGAATTTAAATAGAAGAAGCAAGACTTTGGATCTACGAATCCAAAGCAGGGAAAGGCACCCCCAACCCACAATAAATAGGAACAAGTTAAGGTGGAGCAACCCAGGAAAACCCATCAAAGCCAAAAACAAATAATACCAATTTGAAGATGAAGAAATACATAGGAAAGTTGTGTGAGTTCCACAGGAGCCAAACCCACAACAAAAATGAGTGTTGTGCAAAGAAGTCACTGGTGACTAAGAACCCAGTGCCACTGTTGCCAGGACAAAGGTCATGAATATTCGGCTTGAATATGTAGAGGAGGCTCATCATCTCTTCCTCTCACAGATGTGGGTGAAGGTTTCTCTGTTACAGTTCATTGTCGATAGTGGGAGTCAAAAGAACCTCATCTCAGCAGAGGTCGTGAAGTAGTTGGGCAGACTGAAAACACAACACTCATAGCCATATAGCATCAAGTGGCTCCACCAAGGGAGATATTTCCCTGTCAGCCAACAATGATGCCTTCCCTACAACATAAAGCCTTTCATGGACGAGGTATTTTGTGATGTTTCTTGCCTTGAATTTTTGATGTTTTATTAGGCAAACCATACTTGTGGAAGTGTCATGTTGTGTATGAGTCTAGGCCTCGCACTGTTATTATTAATTTTCGAAGTAAACTATATAGGATGTCGGAGGTAGCCCCAAATATCACCATTTCTTTGATATATGCTAGGAAATATAGTAAGATCATCTCCCATACCATAAAATCTGTTTTCTTTATGGTTAACTCTCAGTAAGATAAATATTGTGGCCACATTCATGGCCCCCAAAAAGGTTCCTCTCTATAGCAGAAGCAGGTGGATAATTTCATGGAAGAGTAAAGAGACATCTTCTCCTCACCCACATGGGTACCTTTGCATTTCCAGGTCAAGAATTTGATCGATTTGAATCCTGGAGCACCTCTACCTAATAATGGAGGCTTCAATCAATGAAATTTTGGCATATCACATGAATTTATGGCATACTAAACAATACCCATAATTTGACTACATATTGGAAAATACCTCTAAAAATCACATTATTTAACCCCCTATCAATACAAACCCAATACACCTTCCCAATTCAAAAATCTGTGATTTCAGTAGATATTGTAGATATCCATTGTTTCATTAAAAAAATTTATACCCCTTTATATTTTTTCATTAACATTGATCTTTATTTTTTATACCTACCAATATAAAAATCCTTTACCCTTTAATATACGCTCAATATATTATGTCAAACTTTCCTCAATATATATCCCAAAATATGAATGCACATGGTATGGTATTTCTCCCCCAATGAAGCCCTCGTGTACCTAATGGGACAATTTACCACCACCCTCTTTTGGAAAACGAGAAAATTTCTACAAAATGGGCACATCCAACCAAGTTCCTCACCTAGTGGGAGCTCCAATTGTACTCATAGAGAAGAAATATGGAACCTAGAGACTTTGAATTGATTATCAGGCACTGAATAAAATCATTGTTAGGAACAAATACATGGTTCCATGGATTGATGACCTTATTGACTAGCTCAAGGGGGATAAGTACTTCAAAAATATTTATTTGAAGTTCGATTATCACAAAGTTCCAATAGAATCCACAGATGTATGGTAAACCACCCTCAAGTCCAAGGAGGGCCTCTTTGAGTGGTTGGCTATTCTCTTCAGGTTGAAAATTTCCACCCCAAATATTATGAGACTGATGGATGACATGTTATGGAATTTCACAAACTCATTCATGGTTGTATATCTAGATGACATCCTCATCTCCAACAAGAGTTGAGAAAAACACTTGCAACATATTCTGTAAGTCCTTCAAACCCCGCGATATCACAAACTATGTGCCAACATAGAGAAATAATCCTTTGGCATGGACATGTGTAATATATGGGCTACATAATTGATGAGTAAGGTGTGCATGTGGATCCAGATAAGATCCAATTCATTCAGGAATGGCCATGCCTAACGAATCTAACAAAGCTTCACAACTTTTTAGGCTTTCCCAATTTCTATTGAAGTTTCGTGTTTAGGTTCTCTCACATCACTTGGCCTTTGAGTTAAATTACCAAGGGAAAAGAAATTTTTTTTTTTTTTTTTTTTGTCTTAGCCATAACATAACGCATTTTTTAAGCTAAACCAACACCTTTTCTCCACACAAATCCTCACATTTCTAGACCCACAACAACCAATTTAAATTGAGACAAATGTCTCCCGCTATGCTATTGGTGTGGTACTCACTTATCAAGGGAATCAAATGGCCTATCATAGTGAGAAACTCTCTGATTCTATTCGAAAATAACTCACCTAATATAAGGAGATGTATTCCATGATGCAAACTTGCCGATAGTGGAAATAATACATTCTGGGGAAGGAGATGATCATCCACACAAATCACTGACCTCTTAAGTTTATGCAGAAACAAGGAAAGTTGCAGAATGACCGCCATCATAAATGGTCCACATATCTGCAAAAATTCATTTTGAACATTAAATACAACAAGGGAATCACCAATAATGTTGCATATTTCCTTAGTCGGCCCCTGGTTGTGGCACTGACCATTGTTCTCAACTCTTGTGGGAACAATACTTATGGATTTCTGTAGCTATATAAAAGTGATCCAGAATTCATCACCACATACTAGATGCTCCTAGATGGCAAGCAAGTTCTAGAATTCCATCTCTAGGATGCACTAATATGCTACCTAGGACACCTTTATGTTCCTTCAAGTGAGTGTGCCAAGCTAATTTGGGAGGCGCACTACAGTCGAATCGTGGGACACACTGGTGTGGATGAGACATTGGCAGTACTGCAAAAGTATTTCTATTGGTGAAACCTCCAAGAGGATGTTGGAAAATATACTATATCCTACACTTCCTAAGCCATCTCCAAGCCATCCATCAAGAAGAAAGGCTTGTAAACTCCTCTACCTACTCCTATCCAGCCATGAGAATCCATCTCCATGGACTATATGTCAAGCCTTCCTTCTATCACGCATGGAAATGACTCTGTATTTGTAGTCATTGATACATTTTGTAATATGGTCATATTGGATGCATGTAAGAAGATTATCATAGTAGAAGCCACTGCCAAAATTTTCCTTGAACAAGTGTGGTGTTGATGGTGCTAGACTCATAAAGATTCAAGGGGTATCCCCAATATGTGGTCTCAATTAGACCTCATACCATTTTGGATAGGAGTCCCATCTAGAATATTGCCTTTTTTTTGGTTTCTTAAATATTTTCCTTGGCTCTAACTATCATTAACAGAGAGGAATTCATATGTGCCTTCAAAAAGGAAATGAATTTTCCTGGTGAGTATTTAGTTGTAGGTGTGTCGAGGTTATTCTACGACGGAAAGGGAGAGAATTGAGCCCCTACAAGAGGTTTAATAGTACCACCCTAGTAGAGACACACACAAACAATAAGGATTCATCTAACATCCAATGGAATATTCCACAAAGATGTGATGATCAGTACAACCAATAAAACAAGAAATATTTGTATAACATCCAGCAGAATAACCCAGAAGGATGTGATAAATATAACAACTATTACAACAAATTCTCAATACGATAAGTACTAAAATAACCAAAACAGTCCAAATACTTTAGCATAGATGAAAGAAAAAAAGAATTAAAAACGTCCATAGAATAGTCTTACAAATATTCATAATCCATGTAGGAAGAATGTGTTGGCCATAAGGATTTTGATATTAAGTAAAATTTCCAAGACACATGTATACAACGAACACCACTGGCTCCAATACTACCCAAAAGAAAAAGCTTGTCTCTCTAATGCCTTGTGGGAGGAGCCAAGGTGAAAAGTCACTTGCTCATATAATGAGGGTGTATATATAACCAATGGGGTGATGCTTAACCTCCCTTGTGACTATTTGACTACCCTCTTGATTGTTTGACTTGCTATGAATTTTCAACTTTACATGACTCTTTATATTTTGTACATGTCCTTTGGACTTCCACTTTAGAATACATTTTCGAATCATAAATACATAATCCACAATAATGATGTGCCATGTGAAGACTCATGACATGATGTCACATCACACTGGTGGCATGCACTGATTGACGACATGGCAATGTCTGGACACTTTTGTTGCTCCTTGTTGTATGTCTTCTTTAGAATGCCCTTCTATCCACCTCCATATGGCTGAGAGGTAAGGATTCTTCAATGATATCAAGTCTTGAGTTGTGGTCGCAAACTTGTGTCCCTTTGATTTCTCTTGATTGAATAGCTTACATAATTACCTACAAAGATGTCTTCCAACATGTTTCCCTTATTCATATCCTCCTTATCATCCTTTTATGGTATGATACGATACCTGCATTTAAAATTCACTCATGAAGAGACGACATTAGTTCGATAAACCCCTAGTATAAGATTGTGCATGTTGATCTATTAACTGAGACAGAACTAGGTGGCAGGATGGGAGAGACGTGGAGTGACTGCAAAAATTCACAACTCAAGCAATCAAGCGTGAAGCTTGAGTCTTGATACTATGAAATTGCGTAGTCTAGGAGCTCAATGAGCCAATATGAGGGGTTGAATACTGATTTAGCCTATTGCACAGTTCTGGAAGGTAGGGGAGGTTGGGTAATTTTTCAGTTGTGCATCTCATGAACTTAAGGGATGATCTTGAGGTTAAATATTACACAATTCACAGTTGAGGCTATGCTGGAGGGATGAATTTCACAATTTTGGAGCCGAAGGTCTGGGTTGGAGCACTGAAACTGCACAATTCACATTCCTAGGAGGAAGGAACTACACATTACGCAGTGTCAAGAAATAGGGTTGCATCTTGAATTTTGGATGAGACTAAGTTGCTCGATCGGAAAGTTTCTAGAATTGTGACTAAGTGTGGGGTTGATGAAGCTGATGTATACAATGATAAGACTTGACTGTGACCACACACTTAGAACACTTCACAACACAACAACAAAACTCATCTAGGACACATGAAAAAATAATTCCCTTAGTGTGACAACTGTGCAAAAACGTATGGCAAGTGAAACACTAAAGATACACTTTGCAATGATAGTGACGAAATTTTTGGGACAATTCTTAAAACTTTGGGAACGAGTGTGACAAATTTTTTCATGGTAAGATCAAGTCATTTTCACAAAAACAACCCTTTAAAACCACCAAAAGAAAATTATACATTGTGCGACACTTAACCTGCGAAAATAAGACATTTTAATTTTCTCACAAAAGGGACCAAAACACTTAGAGAAACCTGACATGTTGAATTATTCGTGTGTCATAAGTTTTGAATTTGTCACATGTACACACAAATAAATCTTAGAACTTCTTGAATAAGTGAATGAAGGCTTGCCGCTCTTGTGTGGAACAAGTACTGAGATTGACAAACTCCCGACCCTTTTTTGTTTCAATATTTATTTTCTCGTTCGACAACATCGAACTATGGGTTTTTGTGTTGATTGGCCCTCTGAAGCTATTTTGAAAATCGTATAGCTTTTCCAATGATACCATGCCCTTCAGCATGGGGTCATCTTTCTCTGCATGGTTTCATCTTGCAATGATCTTTTTTCCTCGTCTTCATTGATACCTTTATCCTTGAATACATAAGTGTTTGCCATAAAGTTCAATATCTGATGGTCATAATTGAAAACACGTAATTTAGTGATATTTCTAGGGACAGATGGTTTATAAAGAAATTATATAAAAATAACATCCCTAAGCGATGATAACCTAGAAAAAACATTTGCTAATGCATCTGCATTCGCATTACACATTATAGGAATAGATATAATATTGAAAGCTTGGAAATGAGAAATAAAATGCCATACCTCTTGTTGATATCCTTTGATATGCTATGACACACACTGAATAGAATTTTCTACCTGTCGTATAATGATTTCAGAGTCACCTATAGCTTTGAGAATTCCAGCCTTGAGGTCAATGGCCTTTGGTAAACCCAAGATGAGTGTTTCATATTCTATTGCATTATTTGTGCACTCAAAGTCCAATCAGCTAGAGATAATATGTTTCTTTTGTCGTGGGTATACTAAAACACAATCATATCCAGAGCCCTCCTCCATCCTTGAACTGTCAATATAAAAAATCCATCATATGTACCAGTGCTAGGCTCTACACTAGTACTTCTACTACTATTACTATCAATTGTACATATGTCATTTGTGCCAGTTGGACTAGGAAGGAGATCCAACTGTGTGCCAAGTGGGACTGGGGATAGATGGGAAATATATAACCCTAGATTGGTTTCTAGAAATCAATTTCCAAATATTAGATCTGCAAAAGAAACTAGTTAATTTTTTCCCTCGAAAAGTGTAATAGTATGTTTCATATAAGATTCTGATTTCACCGAGATTTGGTTTTTTCTACCCTTATACGGAATCCATAAATGTTACCAGTATATAGAAAAATACCCTTGTAGTTTTTTGGACCAGTCTCTTCTCAACAATACACTTTATGCTTCAAAATGTCCACAATTACTATGTTTATACACTTGTGAACTCAATGATTGGATTATAGGCGAATAAGCACATTTTTGGGTTCACTGAGAGCATGGAAAAGGGTCTAGTCCAACTGGATGATCTATGCATCTATTTTATCCCATTTTGCATTGATTTTATTTGCTATAGATAAGGGCATTACATTTTCTAATGCGCCAGAATCAACTAAGAAATTGTGTACATTATAACTGAAAATTTCGTATGTTAACAAAAATCGAGGGCAGAGTGTATTGGCATCCAATGTTAAAGAATTAAGTACATATTATAGGGGACTAGAAGACTTACCATATCCCTCATATGAAGAAGTACTATTACCTAAGGTAGACTATTTGAGACAACAGACAAGCAGTTCTCGTTGCCTCATGATACTTGTAAGTTTGAAGAGTAAAATATTAGCGCGAACCTTCTTCATCTCATCAACTATGTTATAATCCATTGAGGGATACATTTCTGAAGTGTTTGTAGGAGTATCTTGATCTGCTACTTCCTAAATAGTGGAATTACTTTTGTTGTTCATAGAAGCACCTTTTGTTGGAGCACTATTTCCAGACTTCTCCGAAGTGTTATGCACTGAGTTGACGGGCAGTGTACTATTTCTTAAAAAATGCTATTTTCATTTCTACCTTGTCAACTCTCGTTCAAAAAATGGACCTTGGCTTCTCAAGTTATATCAACCACTTTTCTTTTGAACCTGGTCCTCACACAGTGGTTTTTTTTCGGTGGTCTTCTTTTCAGCTACGTATACACAATCAAGTGTGTTTATTATGTTACACACACTCACAGTTTCTTCAGTTGTAGAAGTTTTTTCCCTTTCTTCAGCACGATATGTTTTCTCATCATAAAGTATTGTATCAATAATATGCACAACTAGAGTGTTCATGTTGTAGTTCCATTGTTTGCATGCATTTTTATGAATGTTACTCTTGGTGAAATGAACAATATTGATCCATACCCATACTCTCAACATTCAACACAATGTTTGAGCTCTACGCAAACTTGGTCAATTGATTGCTGCTGCTGCCATATTTGTCAGCCCTTCTCAAAAAATTGAATTTAGGAGCCTTTATTCTCACAGTGGTCTTGCTTGACCACTATTTTAACTCTGCTAACTCATTGGACAAAGACTTGATGTTGCAGTTCAACCTCTAAAGATCAAATACTTTTTTTTCCTTGGACTTTCTTATGGGGGCTTGGTACCTTTTTCCTGTGACTTTGGATTCTTTATATGGTTCAACGTCTACGATTAATCCAATTACACACAATTCCTTTCAACTGTGATCGATTCTTCATAATTTTCTGCTAAAGTTTCTTTCACAGTTCTTTTCACGAACTATGCGATGCTTATTGGTAAGGAAGATGTGTAGTAATCAATAGTGATGGAGTTGTGAGATTTTGTATTTACGGAGAATTTATTCAGTATGCAGTTAAAAATTTGATTAAAATCTTTCACTTTCTCTTTTTTCTCCATCTTAAGATTTCCCAGCTCTTTTTACAAAAGGGCCGGGTTTTTTTCATCAACGATTTTTTCAAGAAAAATATTTTGAAATCCCTTCCAATTCTAGATAGAGTTTAGAGGAAGACTGTTGTACCATACATCTGCTCTAACATCTAAGGTACAAAGAAAAATTCTACATGCAACATCATTGTAATGTACCTCTAGCATTTTCATACGTAGGTAAAATTTGTCCAAATGGTCCTCCACTTTCACTACTATGTCAAGGTCATACTTAGTTAACAACTTCTCCTGGTTTCTTGGCATCTTGTGTGTGTAGGTTTTAACCCTGAATAGAAATTATATACACATAAACCTTATAACAGAAAATAAACAATAGCGAGAGCATAAAACATAAAACAGATAAACACAGAGATTTTCCCCTGGATCCCAAATTGGGACGACTAGCTTGATATTTCATTATATTCATTTTAGTGTTACAACACATATATATACATGTTGAAGCATACATAAACCCCAATCCATTAACCCTGGATTAGAACATAACCATAGTTCCCTTGATCGGATCTACAAAATACTAGGGGCCGAAAACCATCGTACCCCAAAACCATGTGCAAACTCATGCACAAAACATGGGTGGGGTCACTTTATGAGTGGAATTTGCACACGAAAAAAAAAAAAAAGTCGAGGCTGTTGCCTCGGACACGGCAGAGAAACACCTTGGGTCCCCACTAACATATAGGCATGTCAGCCAGTGAGCTGGTCATGTGAAGAATATAAACACCTTATTCTCCACTTGATGTTTCTTTCCACCAGGGATGCTGGAGAACAGATCGTGGTGATCTTCAACACCATTGTTCTCTTTTCAGAGACTTTTGAAATGCCGAATACCGTCAATGCATCTGCAACATTCTTTAAAGTGTCCACCTTTACCAGCAACACCCTTTTAGCTTCAACCATATCTCTAACAAAGTGATATTGAACATCAATGTGCTTTGTCTTTGAATTATAAGCAGGGTTCTTAGCCAAGAAAATTTCACTTTTGCTATCACAGTCTATCCTTATAGTTTTCTGTACCAACCCCATACTTGAACACAATCTCTGCAACCAAACTGCTTCCTTGCTTGCATGAGTGGCTGCTATGTATTTTGCCTCTGTAGTTGAAAGCTCCACTACAGACTGTCTTTTACTCATCCAACTGACTGCACCTCCAAATAGGCTAAACACATACCCACTTGTAGATCTTCTTTGGTCCAAATCTCCAGCCTAGTCTACATCAACAAAACCATGAATGTCCAACATTCTTTCCAATCCTTGTCTTCCCTGGTAGCACAAGCCATAATCACTAGTGCCACGTAAATATATGAAAACCCGCTTCATTGTTGTCCAATGATCCTTCCTTGGGTTTGACATAAACCTGCTCAATACTCTCACTGCATGTGCAATGTATGGTCTAGTATAGACCATTGCATACATCAGGCTACCCACTGCGCTTGCATATGGAACACGAGACATATCTTCCTCTTCTTCTTGTGTCTTGGGACACTATTCAACAGACAGCTTTACACCTAAAGGAATAGGAACATTTACAAGTTTACTATCCTGCATATTGAACCTCTGCAATATAGTCTTGACATAATTCCTCTGGCTTAACCAGAGCTTCCTCTTTGCCCGATCTCTATTAATTTCCATGCCCAAAATATAGTTTGCAGCACCAAGATCCTTCGTGTCGAATTTGGAGAACAGTTGGGTCTTCAAATCTTGGATAATTTCTTTGTCATTTCCAATCAAGAACATATCATCCACATACAAGACCAAATAAATAACACGGTCACCAATTAATTTAAAATAAACGCAGTGATCCTCCTTGCTTCTAGTGAATCCAATTCCTCGTATATAGGTATCAAATTTCTGATACCACATCCTTGGTGACTGTTTTAACCCATACAGAGACTTCTTCAACCTGCATACCAGTTCTTTCTTACCCTTCACCATACAACCTTCAGGTTGGTTCATGTAGATCTCCTCTTCTAGATCCCCGTGATGAAATTTTGTCTTCACATCCATCTGTTCTATCTCAAAATCAAATGCAGCAGCAACAGATAAAAGTAATCTAATAGAAGTAACATTGGCAACAGGAGAAAAAATATCACCAAAATCAATTCTCGACACCTGGGAATAACCTTTTGCTACCAATCGAGCTTTGTATTTCTCCACCTTGCCTTCTACATTCATCTTCTTCTTAAACACCCATTTGCTCCCAATAGGCTTCCTTCCAGCCAACAACTCCACCAAACCCCATGCCTCATTTTTATGCAAGGATGCCATTTCATCAACCATGGCCTCCTTCCACAGTTTTCCATCCTCTGAATCTACTGCCGCCCTAACAGTTCTGGGATCATCTTCAGTTATAGTTAAAGCAAAACTTGAAAAGAAATCAGATGGACTATACCTTTCTGGTTGCCGTCTTTCCCGAACCGATCTTCTCACAGCTGGAGTTTGTGGCTCTTCCTCTTCTGAGTCT
This sequence comes from Pinus albicaulis, assembly GCA_034641835.2. NCBI lineage: Eukaryota > Viridiplantae > Streptophyta > Pinopsida > Pinales > Pinaceae > Pinus > Pinus albicaulis. Next base: position 977,043,160 of record CM076580.1, on the reverse strand, counting down.
TCTTCTGTTGTAGAGTCCGATTCATCCTCCTTTAGCTCAAACTCTATCTTCTCACGTTCCTTTCGTAGGACTTCATGTGTAACAACATATTTCACCTCTCTAAACACCACATCTCGGTTGTACACAACCTTCCTTGTTTCTAGGTTCCAAAGCTTGTAACCCTTTAAACCATCCTTATACCCAATAAAGATGCACCTTTCAGATTTATTATCCAACTTGGTCCTTTTCTCCTTTGGAACATGTACATATGCATCACATCCAAATACCCTTGGATGTGAAAGAGAGGGTTTCTTACCAATACATACCTCATGTGGAGTCTTATCCTCCAACACTAATGAAGGTGATCTATTAACCAGATAGCATGCAGTCTCCACTACCTCTTCCCAGAATTTTTGTCCTAACCCAGTACCACTGAGCATGCTTCTTGCCTTTTCCATCAGTGTTCTATTCATTCTTTCTGCAACTCCATTTTGCTGAGGTGTGTATGGAGTAGTCTTTTGTCGTGCTATACCACACTTCTTACAGAACTCTTCAAATTCCTTCTTGCAGAACTCCCCACCATTATATGTCCTCAACGCCTTTATCTTCTTCTCTATCTAGTTTTCCACCAGAGCCTTAAATTCTTTAAATTTGTCGAAGAATTCAGATTTCTTTCTCAAGAAATATATCCATGTATTCCTTTAGAAGTCATCTATGAATGAAACATAGTACACATACTTTCCCAGTGATGGAACTGACATAGGTCCAAACACATCACTGTGCACAAGATCTAATGTCTTGTTCTCCCTCTTAGCACCAGAAGGAAAACTCACCCGATTCTTCTTCCCATATACATAATGTTCACAGAAATCAAAATCTAGAGAGCAATTAGAAATACCTTCTACCATACCATTTCTATGAAGTATCCGAAGGCCCTTATCTACAATATGTCCAAGCCTTTGATGCCATAGCATGGTCTTTTCTCTAGGGACATCTAGGCTTTCCGCTCCACTTTCAGGAACCACAGAACTATTACACCCATCAATAACAGTGCTACCTTGTAGCTTATACAGAGTTCCAATCCGAACTCCCCGCATTAATACCAGTGCTCCCCAAACCATCTTGCAAGCATCTTTCTCGAACACTATTTTTACACATGCATCATCCATCTTGCTTACAGAAATCAAATTTCTGGCCAATGCAGGAATATGCAGAACACCAGGAAGTGTTCTAATCCTTCCACCTTGTAGCTTCAGCTTGACTTTTCCACGTCTGACGATTCTGGCCTTCCTATCATCCCCTAGGAATACATCGCCGCCATCATATTTCTCATACTCGTAGAACCACTCCCTATGGGGAGTGAAGTGAAAGGATGCACCCGAGTCAATCAACCATGACTCATGATATACATGTGTATTTGAAGAAGAAGCCAAATACACATCCCCACCTTCATTCGAGGTGGTTTTTGCCTCTGTAGAAGGAGCATCATCAAATCCCTTTCCTTTCTTAGGAGCTTTAGATCTGCATTCCTTTTTGCAGTGTCCTTCCTTTCCGCATTTCCAGCACACCTTTACAAACTTTCCAGGAGATTTATATCTCCCTCTAGATTTAGATCTCCCACTCAAAACCTTATTCTTGTTTCTATTTTGGGACCTTCCTCGTACAGATAAGGAATCTCCATTTTGACCCCCCATATTTCTCCGTCTCATTTCCTCCAACAGCAAGGCTGAGACAATGTCATCAAACTTCAAGGTAGTTATATTGCTACCTATTGCAATAACCAAACTGTCCCATGGGTCTGGTAGAGAACACAACATACTGATGCACTTATCTTCATCTGAGATTTTAATATCAACAGATGACAACTGACTTACCACAGTATTGAAGGCGTTCAGATGCTCTGTCACCGAGTCTCCATCCTTCATCCTTAGGTTATATAACCTTTTCCGCAAGAACAACTTATTCAACAGAGACTTAGATTGGTACAAATTCCCAAGTTTTTCCCACAAATTCTTTGCCGTAGCTTCCCCAGATACATTCAACAATACTGAATCTGAGACACACAATCGTATTGTGCTCTTAGCCTTCCAATCCAGTTTCTTCCAGTATTCATCTAACATTGCCGTTGGTTTAGTACCTGGATCTACCGCGATCCACTGATCTTTCTCCACCAGCGGATCCTCCATCTTGAGCTTCCACAACTCAAAACTTTGACCATTAAATTTCTCGATCTCTATCTTTCTGCCGCTTGCCATCTTATTTCACCACAAGAATCGATTCCGTAGATCTCCCACTGAACAGGGTCTAGCTCAAGCCCAAGTAAAAAACCCTCAGCAACAAAGGCATCCCCTTAAAGCTGAAACAACTTTGATACCAAATGTAGGTTTTAACCCTGAACAGTAATTATCTACACATGAACCTTATAACAAAAAATAAACAATAGCGAGAGCATAAAACATAAAATATATAAGCACATAGATTTTCCATTGGATCCCAAATCAGGATGACCAACTTGATATTTCATTATATTCCTTTTAGTGTTTCAACACATATATATACATTTCGAAGCATACATAAACCCCAATCCATTAACCCTGGATTAGAACATAGCCATAGTTCCCTTGACCGGATCTACAAAATACCAAGGGCCGAAAACCATCGTACCCCAAAACCATGTGCAAACTCATGCACAAAACATGGGTGGGTCCGCCTATGAGTGGGGCCACACACCAAAAAAAATTTGTCGGGGCATTGCCTCGGACCTCGACAGGGGGGGCTTCTGCCCCCCCTGTGACCCCCCTGCTACGCCCGACACAATGTACAACGCGTGGGGATAGTCGTGGAAAGAATATAACACATACCCAACAGTATGGAACAACCAAAAATTTAAGTGGGCCCTAAGACATCCAGTCCAAATCTTGGTCTACCATGTATTTGTCACTGTTTTTCTCCTTTTTGTTAGAATCTGATGTATCTTCTTCTTTTCCACTGCCTAACCCATGGAAAATATCTTGTGAGAGTAAAATTTTATCTCCATTACCATACTTGTAAGATGGAGGTTGTTCTCATTTCGATTCATTTTCCACCGAATATGCTAAATATTAAAGGGTTGCGAGAACCAAATCTTCAATTGTATAAAACATTATCCTAGTACAGGTGGTTGGGTTCTTCTTTGGAAAATAAGGAAGGTTGTGTATGCCTCGAATAAATCCAATAGATTTTGAAAAATTACGAGTTATAGGAAGGATGGCCCGGATATGATCGTAAAATATTTCACGAGTTTGAAAAAGCTTGGGTTGAGAATATTCACCAACGTCAGGAATATGAGCAAAGGAGGTGATGTGGTGGGTGAGGTTAGCGCCATAAAAATCTGGCTGCCCTCCTTCTACACCAGAAATGTTGACACTTCTGGAGAAACCAACATTCAAGGGATCTCCCCGATATGTGATCCCAATTAGATGTCACACTATTTGGGATACGATCCCCATCCAGAATATGGCATGGTTGCTATTTCTTAAATATTTTCATTGGCTCTAACTTCTAGGAAGAGAGATAAATACATATCTACCTTCGAAAAGAAAGTGAGTGCGTGGCGAGTATTTAGTTATAGGTGTGTCGAGGTTCTTCTATTGTAAAAAGGGAGAGAAGCTAGCCCCTAAGAGAGCGGTAATAGTACACCCTAGTAGAGACACATGCGAAAAAATAAGGGTCCATATAAAATACAGTGAAATAGTCCACAAACATGCGACATTCATTACAACGATACATAAAGAAATATCTATCTAACATCTAGTGGAATAGTCCATAAGCATGTGAAAACTATAGAAACTCTTACAACACATTCACAATTTGATCAGTACTAAAATAACCGAAATAGTTCAACTACTTTAGCACAGATGAAAGAAAAGATGAATTATAAACATCCCTTCTTCATATCCTCCCTCATCATCCTATCATGGTATGATAGGGTACCTACATCTACAATTCACTCATGACCACACAACATTAGTCCGATAAACCCTTAGTCTAAGATCGTGCATGTTGATCCACTCGCTAAGCTGGAATTAGGTGGTAGGCTGAGGGAGAGGTTCAGTGACTACACAATTGTGCAGCTTAGGAATTTAGGGGTGAATATTTAACCTTGAGGCTATGCAATGCACAGTTCAGGCTTGACCGAGGAATAACACTGCATAGTCTATGAGCTCAGTGAGCTAGGTTGAGGGGCTGAGCATTGATTCATCCTATTGCACATTTTTGGAAGGAAAAGGAGGCTAGGAAATTGTGCAATTGCGCAACTCAAGAGCTCAAGGGCTAAGATTGAGGTCAGATATGGTGCAATGCATATTTGAGGCTAGGCTGGAGGGTTGAATTGCGCAATTTTGGAGGCCAAGGTCCAGGATTTAGCACTGAAACTACACAGTTCATAGTCCTGGGAGGTAGAAACTATGCATTACACATTATCAAGAGGCAGGGTTTCATCTTGAGGGTTGGATCTGCACAATGCACAGTTCAGGAAGGTCAGATGAGGCTAAATTACTCAATCGGAAAGTTTTCGGAATTTTGACTAAGTGTGGGATCGATGAAGCTGATGTGAACAATGATAATACTTGTCTGTGATCACACACTTCGAACACTTGAATACACAACAACATAGCTCAACTAGGACACATAAACAACATACTTCCCTCAGTGTGACAATTCTGCAATGAATTATGACAAGCGCGACACTAATGATACACTTTGTGATGATCGTGACTACACTTGTGCGATAGTGCTTAAAATGTTGGGAATGAGTGCGATAGGTGTTTTCATGGTAATATCAACTCATTTTCATAAATACAACCCCTTGAAACCACCGAAACAAGCTTATACATCGTGTGATGCTTAACATACGAAAATACAACATTTTTCTTTTCTCGCAAAATGGACCAAAACACTTAGAGAAAACCCACGGAACGAATTTCAATGTTTGCAACAAAAATATACAAGACAAAGGTAGGCTTTGAAGTTTTGGTGCAAGCCAAAATTTTGGAGGTTGTTGTAGCAGCGACAACATGTGGGTACATTTCAGGTTCTCACAAACCATTATATCAGATCGGGATAGAAGGTTCCTAAGCAGATTTTGGTTGAGCCTCTAGTCATTGTTGGACATGAAGCTCACCAAGTCCGCTGCATTCCACCCCCAGACTGATGGCCAGAAAGAGGTGATCCATAAAATGATAGTGCACATACTATGCATGTATAACTATAACCATCCACGAACATAGGATGAGAGTATTCTCTATGTGAAACAAAGCTATAATAGAGATCTCCATAGCTCGACTAACCATAAACCCTTCCAAGTGGGCCTAATATTTCAATCATTGTGTCCCATTGATGTTGCAATGCCTATTGCAACTACAGAGGCAGAATTTGCACATGTTTATTTTGAAGCTAATAAAGCCACTAAGTTTATTGAACGGATTCAACACATTCGCCATCAGGTTCATGATATCATGGATAATGTGAATTCTATGTACAAGCAACATCATTCTTAACATTGGGTGTCACATAAATTTCAAGTGCGCGATAAGGTTTGGTTGCATTTGAGGAAGGAATGCCTTTTCGAAGCCCATTAGAAGCTTCGACCACTCCGATAAGGGCCTTACACCATCACCAAGGCTATGGGTGACAATGCTTTTAAGATAATTATTCCCCCATTACTTGGCTTGAACCCAGTATTCAAAGTGGACCGCCTTCAACAATACTTTCCAGCATTGTTGGACACATCAAACATCGCTGAGCAACTGACCCCAATAGAGCTAAACCCATATTACATTCAAGAGGCCACAACCGATTGGATCATGGACACACAACTTAAGAATACTTGCCAACAAAGCATCTAGATGTATCGACTTTCCAAAGCTGGTTATCTCCTGCACCAAGGCAAGTGGCCCACTAGGGACCAAGCTCACTAGAAGTTTCCCCATCTCATGGAGGAAATCAACACAATCGAGATTATTTCTTCCTAAGGGAGAGGACTGATCTAGATGGATATTGGTGGCATCCCACCTATTCCACTTGGATCCCCAACTATATTTATTTTTTGTTTCTTATTTTCTATCATAGTTTTCTATTTTGGTAGTTTTCTATTTTTTCGCAATTTTTTGGGTCCTAAACTTCCAAAGTTTTTTTGAGGCCATCAATGGAATTTTTTGGGGAAACAGGAAAACATGAGGAAAATACAACATTTGTAGTAAAAAAAAATTGTCCTTGGATAAATATTCCTTATAGGCTATTATGTGTGCCAAACAGAGATCGTATGCCAAAATTACGTGCCAGGGAAGTTGACATTCCAACTAACCCCATCGGGGCCCACAAGCTATTGGCGCTTCATCTCCTAGGGTTAGAGGTTTTTGGATGTTTAGGGTTTCTCATTGTTTATTCATGTTAAAGAGGCCTCATAGCCTCATTGTAACATAGTTTAGCCTATCCATGTAACCGACACATCTCATCTTAGAGATAACCTACCATCCTTGAGCTAGTTTGTTTCCTTTTTGCATGTAAAAAGTTTTCAACATTTACTAGTTATTAAATTGAAGTTTTGTTTCGCTGTGTCTCTCCTTGTGTTTGGTTTCAATATGTATTTAATTTAGTTGCTTAATAAATTTGGATAAAAGATTGGATTTATGCATATCTACCTCAGGTGATAGAGCGACAGGTGGGAGATTGTCAGAAGATGGTGTAGATAGGGAGCAAAAGGGTTTTGAGAAGAAGGATCTACCTTTTCATCTAACACCTAGGTTTTTTTTTTTTTTTTGGGGGGGGCAGGGGTGGGTTTTCTTAGCGTTTAAGTGCTTACCTCCAACCTTTGGGAATACATATTCATCTTGGGCACTTGTAGTTGCACATTTACCATGGAAGCTAGTAAGGGGAAATTTTGGTACAAAGGCCATATTCATAGAAATGATGACAACGAAAGGGAAAGTGTTCATAGTCAAGAGTTTTCCACAAAAGTTCATATTGGTAGTATAGATCTACAAAATTTGGTAGTGGCTCAAATATGTTCATGTAGACACAAATTCTCACATAGGCCCATGTGTCATGCTTGCCTAGCTGCCTTGGAGGATTTAACATAGTTCCCAAGAGTGTTTTTGATGCTAGTCAAAGTTTGTTCATCCTGAAACTCTTGTGGCAAGGAATACATGTGTATCCATACCAAATCAGCTTTGAAATATTTTCATTATGGAACAAACCTCTCTATCCATAACAAGGAAAATTTTAGGGGCTAATATTTGCAGGTGGGCTAATTTTCCATGCTTTTACTAAAAATAATTTTCGCCAATTTCCATTTTTTTTCTAAAATGATTCGCCCAAATTTTACAATACGCCACTATTTTACCTTAAAGATCACCAAAATATTATATCAACTTATATAAAAAATTGGATATCTAAATATTTCTACAAAAAAATCAACAAAAAATTTACAATTTCCATATTAGGGACTAGTAAGATTCGCCAAGGTTTCTAAACTTTAAGATAAACTTCCATCCTTAAAATTTTCCCTGGCCCATAAACTAAGGTAGATTCCTACAGAATTAAGAATGTAAGAGTTATTCTCGAAAACACAATTCCTGTCCTCTAAATATTAAAAAATGATTGTAAAGAATAATTTTGCACATAATTCAAGCTTGGTTTTCCCCTACAACTTCCATTTAAGTTGGATCCATTGGTTAGTGTTTTTTAAGTAGGTTGAATTGCTAGAAAAATACTGATGAGGGCATGATATTTCATGAAATGAATATAGCCTCCAATATGTTCAAAGCTCATTTCAAATCTCAGATCTATAACTACCTTTGGAAGGAAGCTACCAAGTTGGCACCTCCCTTAAGGAGGAGGAAGTTGTTGGGGTTTTTGCTGGTTTCTGTTTGGATTTTTCTTAGCATTTGGAGGTTGAGTGCTCTATTATTACCTTAATTGATTTAATCTAGCAACTACTTGAATGTAGGTAGAGGAATTTCTCCTTCCGTCGACATTTTCCATAGAAAGAATGGTGAAGAGGAGATCAATAATTCAATGACTAGGGTTTTGCAGAGCTTACCCAATTGTATGAATTTTGTAGAAGTAATATTTCTCTTAAGAAACCAAGTCTAAAATGTTTACGTTATAGATTTAGATTTCTTATATAAAATTAAAAAAGATTTTTCCAAATACTTTAAAACAACAATTTGAAAAACATAATTCCATGTTTAAGATACTTACATTATAGATTTCTAATTTATAACTGTATCTATGAATTTATAACTGTATATACTAATGGGTAATTTTATATACTATAAGTTTTTCAAAAGAAACTTTATAAATATCAAAGTTTAAAATAAAAAAAAATTATCACTTCAATTCTCCAAACAAAAATATATTTTAAAAAGTCCCTTGAAATTTGCTAAGCTAGTCATGGAGATCGCAAAATGAAAGAGATGAAATTTAAATTTTGCTAGTAGTCAACATCCATACACAATCATACCCAAATCATGGAGGTATTGTGGATGGAATTTATTAAGGGATGGAAAACACTTTGATATATTACGAATGAATGACTCACAAAATAACATAAAATGAAAATAAATCACTGCATTTAAACATGCCCACCAATACTTCAACGAGAAAAACGGTTTCATGGAAAACCATTTTTATCTGTACTATTTGGTATTTGGTCCATACTACTAACAGTTGTGTTGAAGTCTATTGATAAGGCATTATTTTTCTCTGAATCAATATGACTATCACACGTTGTAGATCCCTAGTATAAATTCATGGTATATTTAGGCCAAAATTTTATCCACAAAAGAATGAACTTAGCCCACACATTAACTTAATCAATTTGGGATTTCAAAATGGTACAATTTGTGTGATAAAAGATGAAAAAATACGACTGCCTTTCACGTACATATAAAAGTAATGAATGCAACACTAATAGAACTGTTATGATGGAAGAGTGGAATTATTATACACCCAATCACAATCCTCAACTTTGACTACTACTTTTGAATAGACTTACATTTTTGGCGAAATTGACTTCTTTTTACAATGGTCTCTTTTTTATAAATAAATGTACATTACAATTTAATATAAGATATAAATCTACATTACAATTTAATATAAGAGTGGAATTATTATACACACTCCTCAACTTTGACTACTTATTTTGAATAGACTTGCATTTTTGGCGAAATTGACTTCTTTTTACAATGGTCTCTTTTTTATAAATAAATGTGCATTAAAATTTAATATAAGATATAAATCTACATTGCAATTTAATATAAGATTAATGAGGGTGGGAAACTCACCATAACTACATATCATAACTTTATATCAAATCTTAATTAATGTCTACTCAAAACTTTTCTTCACATTTTATATGAAAAGTCTTCACTTTTCCATTAACTCATCATATTTTATGTGACACTCATTTAATTTTCCAAGACGATTCAATATATGTGAAAGGAAACACAAAAATAACTTTATACTTTCATTTTATTCCAAACATCATGAATTCAAGGAAACTCTCTTTCGGCTAAAGTCCCATTAATGTCTTAGTCAAAACTTTTCTTCACATTTTATAGGAAAAGGCTTCACTTTTCCATGAACTCATCATATTTTATGTGGACTCTCATTTAATTTTCCAAGGACCATTCAATTTATGTGAAAGGAAACACAAAAGTAACTTTATACCTTTCTTTTTATTACTTGTCATCTTGTGCCAAACATCATGAATTCGAGGAAACTATAAATCACTTTGGAAAGCGGAGACGAATCCATATTTTTTTTAACTATATTGTGCGAGAGGTTTTTAAAGAGTTTAAAATCTGTAGAATTTTAATGAGTCCATGGATTTTAGGGATTTTCAGAGTGGTAAATTTAATTATATATTAAAAAATAATAAACAATAAAAATAATGTAAAACTTTAAACTTATGTATTGAAATAAAATTTATATAAAATAATGTAAAACCTTATTTAGGGCTTTGTATCTAGTAGATGTATCCAGTAGGGAGGAAAAAATCCATTGTATCCAACAAAATTTAAAAAAAAATTCAGCAGAAAATCAAAAGCAGAAAAAGAAAATTTTGGAAATCAAAAGTGCAGAGTTGACACTAGTTTTTCTTGATATTGTTTTGTTTTTTAAATTCAATTTTTTTCATCTCAATATCTTGTCGTCTCTGGCGGGTTTCGGTGTTCATATGGGCTAGAGGATTATCTAGAGATTGATACATTTCCTTATGATATATCAAAAGTACCTAAAAAGGGGATAGGGAGTTCATTGGGCTATAAGCATCAAAGATGAAGTTGCACATGTAATATTAGTGTTCACATAATATCCAATAATTCACCAAAATGTGCCTTGATCACTTATGTTTATATGAACCATATAGATATTACACGTAAACCTTACCATGGACAAGAGGTTTATCATTTTGTTGTCACAAGGGCATACCATGCACCCGATGTTAGTAATGAACTTGATCCATGTGGATATTGGTGACCACTTGCCTATTCCACTTGGATCCCCACCATTGTACCATTATTTCTTTCAATTTCTGTAATTATAGCACAATTTACTATTTTTGGTCATTTTTCGGATCTTGAACTTCCAGAGCCATTTTAAGGCCCTAAACAACATTTTTTTTGGAAAAAAGTTAAACATGCATCTTTGAACAACATTTGCAGTTGAAAGTTGTAGTTCTTGGATAAATATTTATAACGAGGTATCAAATGCATCAAAGGGAGATCATATGCCAAATTTACGACCATGAGAAGTTGACGTACCAATTTACCCCAGCATGGCCCACAGTTTTGGCGCTTCATCTCCTAGGGTTAGGGTTTTGGATGTTTTAGGGTATTCTATTGTTTATCAATAATAAATAGGCCTCCGAGCTTCATTGTAACACAACTAAGAGGCATGTAGTTACCACATCTCTTCTCAGAGATAAGCTACCATCGCTCGAGCTAATTTATTTCCATTCTGTTTATTTCCAGATGGATATCGGTGGTCACCCACCTATTCCACTTGGACACCCACTGTTGTACCATTATTTCTTTCAGTTTCTGTAATTTAAGCACAATTTACTATTTTTGGTATTTTTTTGGGTCCTGAACTTCTAGAGCCATTTTGAGTCCCTAAACAATGTTTTTTGGGAAAACAGGAAAAACGATTATTTAAACAATGTTTGTAGTCCAAAGTTATAGTACTCATATAGATATTTCTAATGAGGTATCGTATGTGTCTAATGAAGATCGTATGTCAAAGTTACGACACCAAGAAGTTGATGTACCATTTTACCCCAACAGGACCCACAATTTTGGCGCTTCATCTCCTAGGGTTATGTTTTTCAATGTTTAGGGTTTTCCATTATTTCTCAATAATAAATAGGCTTTTGAGCCTCATTGTAACACCGTTGAGAGGCATGTAGCCACCATCTCTTCTCCGAGATAAGCTACCATCGCTCGAGCTAGTTTATTTCCAAGTGGATATTGGTGGCCACCCACCTATTTCACTTGGAACGCCACCATTGTACCATTATTTGTTTCAGTTTCCATAATTGTAGAACAATTTAGTATTTTTGGATGTTTTTGAGTCCTAAACTTCTGGAACTGTTTTGAGGCCCTAAACTACATATTTTTGGAAAAAGGGAAAATGTGAGTTGTTTTCTAATGCGTTTGAAGTCAAAATTGGTAGTCCTTATATAGATATTTCTAACGAGGTATCACACGTGCCAAATGGAGATAGCAAGCCAAAGTTACGAACTTGGGAAGGTGATGTACAAATTTATCCCAATGAGGCCCACAATTTTGGCGCTTCATCTCCTAGGGTTAGATTTTTAGATGTTTATGGTTTTCCATTATTTCTCAATGATAAATAGGCCTTCGAGCCTTATTTTAATATATTTCATAGGCATGTAGCCACCACATCTCTTCTTAGAGATAAGCTACCATCACCCGAGCTAGTTTATTTCCATTATGTATGTAAGAATATTTTAGTTCTTTGATATTAATGAAATGAAGATTTATTTCTAATGCATCTCTATGTTTATGTTTATATCAATATTTTGTTTTGTTCCTACATAACTCTGGATCAAAGCTACTTCAATGGGTAGAAAGCTTTTTGTAATTGGGAATGTCATCTTAATGTATACATCAAAAACATCATGAATTAGTGCATGACAAAGTAATTTCATTTAGAGACGAGTTCGATCAATATGATTTTCTTACTTGTGATGAAATTAGAAATATAGAGAGGATATTGAAACATGCCTAATATCTGTTTGATAAGAATGATTCTTGTTGGATTGAGGGGTCCTGACCTAAGTTTAGAGTTAGCGTGTAAGCAGCAAAACCCTCTCACTACTGGCCCTTTCGGTAATAACCCACTTGCACAGGCCAAAGTCTCACTCGAAGTAGTGGGGGGGGGGGGGGGGTGCTGGAACCATGTTTCCACATCCTGAGAGAGAATTAAATGAAGTGGGCAGCTTCAGATCCACATTAACGTACAGACTGACTTGCGCACCAGAAACCTTAGGTTGATTAACAAAGATTAATCTAGTGCACACACCTAGACAGAAGATATACAATTCCTTTAACAATCCTAATAATGTGATATTCAACCCTTACAGAACTAGATCTATGTAATTAACATTCATATCAACAATAAAACAAGTACACAATCGATCCAATCACAGATAATATAACTTAGTGCTCTAAATTGAAATCATACATAAAAATACATCATAAAGCAAATCACAGATGAATTTGTTCCAAAGGAGTTATTAAAACAAGTCTTTATTCATCAACAATCATAAAAACCCTTACAATACTTCAGATCCACCCCCACACATAGCTAGCAGGGTCCACAAACATTTGGACTAAGCTTTCCATGCACATAGCCATCAGGAGCCTTTCAGACATAGACACTTACATAGATCCACCTCAAAGCTCAGAACATACATACACTTTCATCAAAAACCTAGAAAAATTGCCTTATCCAACTCAATCTAGACTTCTATTTATATCTTAGCCTGCACTCATACTAAGGTCCACAAACCGTGGTTTGAGACTCCTATATTTACCCTTTATCCCATTACAACTCATGAAAGGACTTTGACCCACCCCAAAGCCCCTTGACTGTGCATTTCTTAGTGCGCACGACTCAAAACTACAAAAAAATACTATTAGATACTCCAAAAATGCGGTCCTAAGGGACCTTGCTCTAACATTCCCCCAACACAATCTTGTGACTCGTCATGAGTAACAGAGGTACTTTTGTCTTCATATTCATTTGTACCTCCTCAATGAGGCATGAAGGGTGCAAGGACGCCCGCACTATTATCGGTTACACTCTGCGCTGTATCCACCAACTTTTGATAGATCAACCCCACTGCTGCGAGACTAATACTCTGGTAAGTTTGACTCAGATTCTTGACTGCAACATCTAAATCATGTGACAGCTTCATTGCTTCATCTATTCATGGCTTCATGTGGGTGGTCACAATGTGCTTCTTCCTCCACAGACATTCAACCTCATCGCACAATACCTGGTTTTTCTGCAATTGTGCAATTCTCCCAGCATGCACAAATGTTGGCAGCACCTCCTAAAGCTCATCGAACACTTGCTCCTTGGTGCACAGTTCCTGCGAGATCTTCCTTAAAAGGGGGTCCATCTGCATGAATGTCCATAGGCCCATAGATATATCCAGAAGCTTTGTACCCTTGTCGAAAGTTGCTGCAATACTTGCTGAAGCTTCTTTGACTAAGGCAGTGTGCTGCGCTCACACTTCAGGCAGAGTTTCTGGCTGCATATTTTCTTGCAACTCCATGATATGCTACTCGAAATCTGCTTTGACTGTCTATGATTCAAAGGGAGAGGACTTCATGGCAGCCACTAAACTTTCAATATTAGCCTGGGGCACAACAGAGGCAGGGATAAAAACCTTAGGCAGGTCACCACATAGACGATCAATCAAATTTTCCAACTCCACACGCAGTGCCATCACTACTTGCTTTTTTTTCTGAGCTTGGAAAGACTCCTAGGTTTTTTCTGTGACCTTCTGCTATGCTTCATTGAGTTGCTGGAGGGTGCTTGCCTCTTTTCACCGCAACTCATATGTAACTATTGTCTAGATAGCATGAAAATTTCCACTGGGGAGCATTGATAAGTCAATGCCAACTTCTGAGAAGGTTTGCACCTATGCACGCAACGTCAGTTGTTCCATTGTAACTGCTGCTCCAGGGAAGGGGAAGATCTTGCTATTTGTTGTGTTGATGATCATACTTGTGCTCTCATTCACTTGAATTATATAGGTCTTGAGATGTAACACCTGCAATCTAGTCTGCAGTGATTCTACTGTAGCCTTGTACTACTCCTCAAGTGCAGTCCACCTATCCTCAGAGGGCGAGACAATCACATCTACTATCTTATCCAAGTCATCCTTTATGAGGGTCAATTTCTCTGTGCCTGTCGCCTTCGAACCTTTTCACTTCTTACGTGGGCCCTTGGGGGTTTCTGCGCTGCACTTGGTAACTTTGGGGGATTTGGCTTTTGTACCATCTAGGCCATTTGGGCCTTTGAGATCCACCTCATGCTCCTCCTCGGGTTCCTTTTCTGCCTCTTTGTTTGCTTCTCTCTAGACTTCCTTTTCTAATTCTTTGTTCTTCACAGTCTCTGTTGTCGTGTCTTTGCCGGATGTGGTGGATGTGATAGGCATGGAATAGCCTAGTCCGATCTTCCATGCTTCTGGCCAAGTTGCAATGACCTGGTCGATTTCAAGATCTGTCACCATATAAGTGTAGAAATTATATAACTGATATGTTATATGTCTAAGATTATTCTGATTATACACTATTTGACTTCATGCACAATACAGAATCTATTCCACCATTGATCATTACTTGCGGAAATTAAATCAATTGCATGCACACATTGAAACCATAAAAATTCACACATATGAACACAATTTTTTAACGAGAAAACCTCAAGCTAAAAATCCCAACTATCTGTATATAATATATGTCATAGAGATCATGTAACAATCCTCATACAAAGCTGATCATATCAAGATCTCAGTACAATACAATCGCTACGCACTAATCAGGCCTGATATAGCAAATCCATGCACCAATATTTGCCACCTGCTAGCCTGCTTCTACTGCAAAATCCCTGCTAAATATTCGCTCTGAATGAACTTGAATTGGTCCAGCCTTTCTCACGCAATCCTCATTGGCATCTCCAATCACTGGGTGTTGCAGATCATGCAACACTATAGTCACAACTGATAGTCAACCTGCTCTTTCACCTACCTCTCCACTGGTCTCCACTGAAACTGTCCATGCACTATAGTTAACTGATGTATTCTTCATTTTATTAATGAGTTAATATTTAGTGAATTAATTAATAATTAATTCACACCACTCTCACTAGTGTATCAATAATTTAGACTAGATACAACTAGTTCAACTGTGTCTAACTGAGTTAAACTGAACACAACTCCACCAACTACCTCAACAACTCCACCAAACTCTGTCACATGAGTTCTAACTGAAGTCTCCATGAAATAGCTCCACTTAACCCTCAGGAATGGCGTAATTCCTTCTGTCAGCCCCTGTGCCACATCTGTGCACTTAACTGAAGTGCTCCAAGAGAATAAGATAATGTTTATAGTCCATATATTATTAAGAGCTAATAATATTTGACATATCTATTTTTAGATTGGCAATCTAAAAAGAGATTCCGCCTAGTATGTCTAAAAATAGAAGTCCATGTATTTTTCAAACTTGACCAACCATCCATAAATAGCATCCTGTAACTCAAGGAATATGATCGACATGTCTAAAAATAGACATAGTATAAAAATAGACTTTGCGCCAAAAATACCCTGTGGGCCCACTTAGTGAAGGTGACTCTTTTCACTAAGATCATCATCTTTTTGCAATCTAAACACTCCCTCTCAAAAAGATAGGGATTATCTACCACCCCGATCCTGCCTTTGTGGTATTCGAATTTTCTCCTAGTGAGTGCCTTCGTCAAGATATCAACATCCTGATCCTCTGTAGGAATGTATGAAAGTAACATGATCTTTCGCTGCACACAATCTCTGATATGATGATACCGGATGTCAATGTGTTTAGATCTATCATGAAATACTGGATTAACTGAGAGTTTGATGCAAATCTAATTATCGCAATATATCACAGTAGGCTCTAAGTGTGAATGGAACAACCTGACCAGGATCTTCCTCATCCATATAGCCTCGCATGCAGCCAAACTTGCTGCCATGTACTCAGCCTCCGCTGAACTGAGTGCCACAGATCTCTTCTTCTTTCTATACCAAAAAACTTTTGTTGGCCTGATACTGAAAATCCCTCCAGATGTTCTCTTTTTGTCCGTTGGGCTCCCTGCGCAATCTACATCCGTGAAGAGATGCAGCTTCACCTCATCTGACTGTCTGTACCATAATCCATATCTCGATGTTCCTCTGAGATATCTTAATACATGCTTCCCCACCTTCCAAAAGAGCTTGGTAGGCTTAACCATAGCTTGTGAAAGCTGGTTAACAGCATAACATATGTCCGGTCATGTATTGACTAGATACATGAGCGAACCAACCAACTGTCAGTAAACAGTGGCATCCACTACCTTTGCCGATGTAGCATCCTCTTTCCTCCAACCACCAGGAAGAGGTGTGTCGATAGGCTTGCAGCCATACATGTTGAACTTCTCTAGTATCTCCTGGGCATACTTTCCTTGAGACACAAACAATCCATCACTGCGCTGCCAAATTTCCAATTCCAGGAAATAATGAAGGAGGCCCAAGTCCTTCATCTCAAACTCCTTTGCAAGATCAGCCTTGCATGAGAGTATCAACTGTTCATCACCTGTCAGTATCAAATCATCTACATAAAGTACAATGATCAACAACTTACCCTCCACCACAATCTGGTATAGGTTTGGATCCTCATCACTCTTGGTGAATCCAAGACTGGTGAAATAAATGTCTATCCATGTGTACCAAGCACGAGGTGCTTGTTTCAACCCATACAACACTCTTTTGAGCCTGCACACATGCGACCCACTTCTGAAGATCTCAAAACCTTCGGGCTGCTCTATGTACACCTCCTCATCAATGACTCTATTAAGGAACGTAGTCTTCACATCCATCTGATGAATGTGCCAACCCATCTGTGCTGAGAGAGCTAGGATGCTCCGTATGGAAGAATACCTTGTGACAACTGCAAAGGTTTCCTCATAGTCGATCCCCTCAATCTGTGAGAAGCCCCATGAAAAAAATCTTGCCTTGTACTTCTTGACGCTCCCGTCAGCTACTTGCTTCACTTTGTAGATCCATCTCGGAACTACCATTGATTTCCCTTCCGGCCTTGGGAAAATCTCCTATGCACTGTTTCTGACAATCAAATCATACTCTTCCACCATGGCATCCACCCATGCAGGGTCCTCCACAGCTTCCTTGAAAGAGGATGGTGCTGTCATGATACAGTTGCTCATCAGAGCCATGTATCTAGTATATCGGTCAGGTGAATGTCTCTGTCTACGTTGTGATGTAGGTGCTCCTACAATATTCTCTACATCAAGATTCAGTCGCTCAACTTATCTAGTGTGCTTCCACCCTCTGATGGTTGGCGTTGCATGAGTGGTTTCTCCCACTCTATGAACCTCCTCTTGTGGTTGATCCACATCCTAAGGCTCATCCTTAGGAACTAATAGCTCCTCATCTACATGCAAGTGTGGCTCCCTCTCAAGCGAACACTTCATGGCTTTCTCCTCATGAAATTTAATATCTCGTCGCACAACAGTCTTCTGACTGTCTGGAAAATACACACGATAGTTGTGAGGTGTTTCTGTGTACCCCAAAAATATCCCAACCTCTACGGTCGACTCCAGCTTCTTCCTAGCATCCTTTGTCACATGAATGTAAACAGGTGAGCCAAAAATATTCAAATGAGAAATATCAGGCTTCTTACCAGAAAATGCCTCCTCGGGTGTACTCATGCCAAGTACTCTTTGAGGACAATGGTTTTTCACATAAACCGCAGTATTGCAAGTTTCTACCCACAAGTGTATGGGAAGGCCCTGATCATGAAACATCGCTCGTGTAGCACCCACGATCGTTCTGTTCTTTCACTTCGCGACCCCATTCTATTGTGGGTTATGAGGCGCTATGAGCTCTCTTTGAATTCCTTCTGCGCTGCAAAAGTATTTGAATTCGCCAGAGATGAATTCACCACCATTGTCGCTCCTAAGAGCCTTCACCTGCTTCCCAGATTCTTTCTCAACCAGTGCCTTGAACTCACAAAACTTTGAGTATGTCTCGCTCTTCTTCTGCATGAAGAAGATCCAACACTTACAAGAAAAATCATCAACAAATATCACATAATACCTGTGCTTTGCTGTCGAAACTATTGAGAAATATTCACACACGTCTGTGTGAATTCTCTCAAGGATTGTCGTGGCGTGACTATCCTTCTCATGAAAGGTGGCTTTCACAAATTTTCTCAAAGTACATCCCTTGGACTGATCTGACTGTGCAGGTGTACCCTTGGGAAGCCCGGTAGAAATCTGTTGCAAAATTTTCAAAGAACCATGGTGAAGATGGCCCAATATCCTGTGCCATAGCTCGCCCTCATCCCGGCTCACCACTCCTTTTGCCTTGCCTGCCATTGCTGTGCAGCCATCTACCTGCAACTGATAAATGTTCTTAACTCGAACCCCTATCCTTTGGGTTTCACCAGTTGCCTTATTGTGTAGGAAAGCCTTTCCCTCGCTAAAGACAACATCATATCCCTTGTCTTCCAACATAGCCATAGGATCAGATTATTCTTCAATCCTGGAACATGCATGACATCCTTTAATATCAAGGGTTTACCAGACTCCCTCTTAAAGGAAATGGTCTCGATACCAGTCGCACTGTATCTACCATCATCGTCCATCTCGATGTGCACTCCAAGATCCTTCTCATCCAGATCAATAAACAAATCTTTGTCTCAGGTCATATGGAAAGATGCACCACTGTTAAGAAACCACACTGAACCCATCATACTTGAGACCAAGCATGAGATTAGTGAAAAATCCAGCTCAAGCTGCGAGGCTAAGGCCTCTCCAGCTGTAGATCCAGCAACCTGCTTATTTTTCTTCTTCTATGGACAATTAGTGGCGTAATGTCCGTGTTGGTGATTTTGAAAGCACTTCACCTTGGACATGTCCTGCTTCTTGACTTTCGCACCAGATTGAGAAGTATTCTTCTTGCTCTTCCCCTTCGTTTCTTTGGAAGCCAAAGCACAATTTTCTTCATCTTCAATCGTCGATGAAGATCCATCCCTGGTACTCTGCCTTATCTCCTCTTGCACAAGATCTGACCAAAGTTGCTCCCATCCCGAGAGTTTCTCCTGACCATTGATATAGTCCTCATAGGAATGCCAACTCTTCGGAAGCCCAAGGAGAGCCATGCTCACCAAGTCCTCTTCATATACAGTAACCGCCACACTTCCCAGCTCATCCCTACACTGGAAAAACTTCGTGAGGTACTTGGGTATACTGTTGCCTTTCTCCATTTTTATCTTCCTAAGTTTATCCTTGAGCGCCAACTTCCTTTGGTCACTCTTTCTTTGGAAAAAAATTGTCAAATATTTCCACATCAAGAATGGAGAAGCTTTACCATGAAGGCTGGAAACTATGTGATCCTTCACACCTTCCAACAGAATCCTTCGACATTTTTCTGTCTTCTTTTACCATGCGTCAAGTGCGGCAGCATTGCTAGAAGCATGTTTTGGAATTTCTACATCTATGAACTCCTTCAACCCATTGTCCTCCAGCACCGACTCCATCCTGTCCTTCCATGCAATATAATTCTAGCTTCCCTCAAGGGCATACTCCAATCACAATCCGTTGAAAGACATCTCAACTTTGACACCAAGAAAACACTACTGCAAATTCGAATTCCACCAGCACAAAATTCAACCGCTTCAATGATTTGCAATTGCTCCAATGATCAATATAGCTCTGATACCATGTAGAAATAATATAATTGATATGTTATATGTCTAATATTCTCCTGATCATACACTATTTGACTTCGTGCACAATACAGAATCTATTCCACCATTGTTCATTACTTGTGGAAATTAAATCAGTTGCATGCACACATTGAAACCATAAAAATTCACACATATGAACACAGTGTTTTAATGGGAAAGCCTGAAGCTAAAAACCCCAACTATCTATATATAATATATGTCATAGAGATCATGTAACAATCCTCATACAAAGCTGATCATATCAAACTCTTAGTACAATACAATCGCTACACACTAATCAGGCTCGATCTAGCAAATCCATGCCTCGATCTTTGCCACCTGCTAGCCTGCCTCTACTGCACAATCCATGATGAATATTGGCTCTAAATGAACTCGAATTAGTCCATAATTTCTCACACAATCCTCATTGGCATCTCCAATCACTGGATGTTGCAGATCATGCAACACTATAGTCACAACTGATAGTCAACCTACTCTTTCACCTACCTCTCCACTGGTCTCCACTGAAAATGTCCATGCACTGTAGTTAACTGATGTATTCTTCATTTTATTAGTGAATTAATATTTAGTGAATTAATTAATAATTAATTCACACCACTCTCACTAGTGTATCAATCAGTTAGACTAGATACAACTAGCTCAACTGTGTCGAACTGAGTTAAACTGAACACAACTCCACCAACTACCTCAATAACTCCACCAAACTCTGTCACATGAGTTATAACTAAAGTCTCCATGCAATAGCTCCAATTAACCCTCAAGAATATCATAATTCCTTCTGTCAACTCCTGTGCCACATCTGTGCACTTAACTGAAGTGCTCCAAGAGAATACTATAATGTTTATAGTCCAAATATTATTAAGAGCTAATAATCTTTGACATATCTATTTTTAGACTGGCAATCTAAAAATAGATTCCGCCTAGTATGTCTAAAAATAGAAGTCCATCTATTTTTCCAACTTGACCAACCATCCACAAATAGCATCCTGCAACTCATAGAATATGATTGACATGTCTAAAAATAGAGATAGTCTAAAAATAGTCTTTGCGCCAAAAATAGCCTGTGGGCCCACTTAGTGAAGGCGACTCTTTTCACAAGGCTCATCATCTTGTTGCAATCTCAACAATAAGGTAGGTTGTACCATACTAGATCTTTGTGCGACTAGATTTGCACATTGTGCATTGACACTTTGAGGTCCGCATTGGCCTTGTATTTTTCATAGGTGAATGGGGAAAACAGTGGGCGTGAGTGGATTTTTGCAACCAATTATCTCTCAAATAAGACCCAAAAGATCTTATTGTCCACAACGCACTTCTGGTCTATAGAGTCCCATATATTAGCATACTGCACTCCTTCAAAAACATCAGGTTTATCTTTTGGAGGACTATGCTCCCTAGGATCTCCCATGCAACCAAAGCAATCAACAGGAGTAGCCATGAATAACAGAACTTCTTTCCTTCTTCCTACACCTCGCGTACATTTTCCAGTAACTCAATACAAAGGAATTGAGACAAGTTGTAGTTGACGTTTTTCTCACACTGCCCTGCTAGTGTGATGACGTGCACAGGGACCACCTTAGGCCTACATTTGTGCATCATTTTTTAGCCTAGCAGTAAAGTACCAAGGCACGCTGATGGGTCATTGATCTGTTGCACTAGGAAGCCCCTGAAATCCCATCCCACATTGTAATCCTTTTTGACCTTGGCAACAATGTTCAACTCCTTCCTTTTTCCATAACTGGCCATAGGATTGGGCCCCTTCTTTGGTAGCTCGGTGATCTTATGGATTAGCCTGACATCTATAGGAATGTGATTCTAGATCCATAGGCACCCATCATGTACCAGCGCCAGCAGTTGGCACACACATATATCTGTGATGGGTTATCGACCGAAGTGAGGAATCCTCAACAGATTGGGAATTCCGCATTACTCAACCTGCGCAACCAAGGCATGGGCTCTACCTTCACAACTCTGACATACACCACCCTATCCAAATAGTACTCTAGTGTCAGGTCAAGGAATGTATTTTCATTGGCTAGGTCGTAATCATAAAATTTGACTGCAGGGGTCTTCTCGAACATATCCCCATCCAAGGTGACTGCTTATATAATTAATGGCATTTGTAGGTAAGCGTGAACCATGTATATATCCTTTGGTGCCTTCAAAGAAGGTCTATGTGGTATTACATACTTTAGGAGCCACGAGATGGGCTCGACAAAGAGTGTGGCCTCCTCAGTGGTGGTCATGGGCCTCTCCATTCGGTCACCTATAGGAGACCTATTATTGGTCACCTAGCGTGGGGACGTGATCCGTCTAGACGATGTCCGTGACTTTTAGGATGACCCCTTGGTCATCTTAACCTTTCTTGTAGCCGGCATGGACAAGACTTCATGTACTTCAGGAACAACTTCATGTACATCATCAGAGCCTTGTTGAGTAGACGCCGTAAGCAACACAAAAAGCTCCTAAGCTACGCACTCTCAAAAATGGAGTTAGTGGCCATCATTATGGGTTTGAATATGAATTCAGGGTTGCTCACGTCAGATGCAGGGGGTATCATGGCCAAAAATAAAGCTCACAAAGATAATTAAAATGCACAATTCACTCAGACAATAAAGGAACATAATGTGACCCGCGCGCTTACTTTTATAGGCGATCCATGGTAAAAATGGTTGGAAATTCATTAATGTCACCTTATCCCCATAATAATAGTAAAAATCCCATAAGATATCCTCATTAAATGCAGAGAACCCACTGCATTCAACAATAAAATTTCTTTTTCACCCAGATTTACTGTTCCAATGACTAGTTTTCCCCACTGTGAACAAACTTTGTGCTCCTGTCACATCTGCCTGCATATGTTCTCTCCGTAGCATGCAGGAAAGTGGATTTCATTTCTCCAGCCATATAATCATTTGGTAGGCACAAGGTTATCCCTATATGGCTTAAGTCAGCTTCCGTTGATGTACCCGAGAAGACTCTCACTGCGAAATGTGACCATGCGCACCGCACCTCCATTAGTGATCTCTTTCACCATGTATGGCCCTAACCAATTCTTTCTGAACTTCCCTGGGTGGCACATAAATAGAATTTCATACAACTAAACCAAATCTTCTTCCTTGAATACCTTTTGCCGAATTTTCCTATTATGCAAGGCCTTTCTGTGCACCTTCTGTACTTGCTGATGGAAGTTAGCAATAAACTGAGCCTCCTCTAAGGAAACCAATTGTGATAGACATTCCTCCATGATGTTCGGTTCCACCATAATAGTGAATGTCGTGATGTGCAGGCTTGGGAAAATATATTCCAACGACATGATTTTTTCTTGGTCATAAACCATACTGAATGGTGTTTTACCAATCAGCTTATTGCATGTAGTCTTATAAGCGCATAAAACAGAAGGGACACACACATCCAAATTTTTCCAATTTGCATTACAGATCTTTGTGGGTGCATTCTCCAGGATTTTTTCTAAGGCTTCCACTGCACCATTGTCCTAAGGGTGATAGGGAGTACTCTTCTGGTGATGTATATGAAATTCCTCGGTCAGAGCTTCAATGGTTTCATTAACAAAGTGCATACCTCGGTCACTCATCAATACCTTGGGACACCCAAATCTAGTCAAGATATTTTCAAAAATAAAATGCGCAGTAGTGTCTACAGTACAATATTTTACTCGCTTATCTTATGCCCATCTGGTTACATAATCTGTGGCAGTGATGATGTAGCGCGTTCCAGTGTTCTTCCCAGGAGGATTGATAGGTCCAATAAAGTATATGGCCCATTTATCAAAAGTGTGCAGGGCCATCTGTGGCTACAATGGAATTTCATCTCTGTGCGATGGCCTCCTGATTCATTGGCATGCATCACAAGCTCAACAATATGCATGTGCATTGTTGTGCAGTTTTGGCCACCATAACCCAACATGCAACACCTTCTGTGCACTAGATGTCCCTACACATTGGCCCCCTACTACTCCCCCATGAGCTTCAGCCAAGATTCCCAGTCTTTCATGTTCCAAAACATACCTTCTTAATAATTCATCCGCTCCCAACTTGTACAGTTGACTAGCAATCAATGTAAAGTAAGTTGCGTGTGAAACCAACTCCTTATTTTGTTGCACCGAGTATTCATCATGCACACTACTAGTAGCTTGAAATTGAATTATATATACAAAGTTTTCATCAACCACTTTAATATCAAATAGTTGCGCATTAGGTAATGCCTCCTCCAGACTGGTTGGTTCATCCCCACTCTCAATGCGAGACAAGTGATCAGGTCCATCATTCAATTTACCATGCTTAACAATTATTTCAAAATCATATTCCTGAAATAGCAACAACCATCTACAAATCTCCCCCCCCCCCCCAAGCATAGGCTTGTTCACGAGGTACTTCAAAGAAGAGTGATTAGTGAACATCTTGAAGTGCCCTCCTAACAAATAATGCCTATATTTCTACAGAGCATGGACAATAGCCAATCCTTCCCTCTCTATGGTCGAGT
This sequence comes from Pinus albicaulis, assembly GCA_034641835.2. Lineage (NCBI taxonomy): Eukaryota > Viridiplantae > Streptophyta > Pinopsida > Pinales > Pinaceae > Pinus > Pinus albicaulis. Next base: position 977,018,600 of record CM076580.1, on the reverse strand, counting down.
AGTTGCGCTATGCACTGGAGACCTTCCTATTGGAAAATGAAACGACGTGATCAATATCTCCTTCTCCTGGCTGCGCTAAGACAACTCCAAGTGCAATGTTGGATGCATCAACATGAACATGGAAGACCTTGTACCAGTCTGGGAATATTAGAATAGGTGAAGTAACCATATTTTCCTTTAGCAGCTCAAAGCTCTTTTGATATTCCTTATCCCAGAAAAAGGAGACATCTTCAACAATTTCTCCATGGGTGCAGTGATCAAAGCATAGTGTTGAATGAATTTTCTATAGTATCCTTTGTGTCCCAGAATAGAGCGTAGTTGTTTCACATTAGTAGGAACCTCCAAGTTGATAATAACTGCAACCTTGGATGGATCTACCACAAACCCTTGGGGACAAACAATATGCCCCAACAAGATTCCAAAAGGAACACAAAATATACACTTATTCAAATTAAGAGATATCTAATGCTTCCTGCAAGTGTTGAGCATCATGCGTAGGTTGGAAACATGCTTCCTTACCAGCCCAAACACAGTCCAATCATCAAAATATACTTCCAGAAACTTGTGCATGAAATCATTGAATACAAATACTACTACACGCGAGAATATAGTAGGTTCATTCTTCAATCTGAAAGGCATGACTGTGTATTGGAAGGATGCCCATTCTGTTGCAAAAGTGGTCTTACTTTCATCTTCTGGTGCAATGCTTATCTGATGATACCTTCAAGATCCATCAGTGAAAGATTAGGCCTCCTTTCCTCCCACATTTTCCAATATCTCATATGAAAATGGAGTGGGGAAGGGGTCATGTACACATGCATCATTCAGTTTGCGCAGGTCCACACAAATCCTTATTTCTCCCTTAGTATTCTTTTCTTGAACAACCATCGAGCTCACCTAATTATACTGCTCCACAGGCTCAATGATTCCCACAACCACCATCTTATCCAATTCTTCCTTCACTTTCTTCTTATACCTTTGATTTAAGCGGCATGGTCGTTGCTTGACGGGGCACACATCTAGTTTCATAGTGATCTTCATAACTCCCAAATCTCCTACAATTCCTTTGAGCTCAGAAAAATTCGTGGGAAAAAGATCTTGATATTCTGTCAATAGCTCTGCAACCTTACCCACTATATCATCATCCCAATAATCTCTTATTTTTTCCAACTTGGGTTGTTCCTCCATCCCAATGTTGACTTCCTTTAGTTTCAAAGGCTTAGTTACATCCACCATTCCTAACAAGGGTCCTGCAACTGCGCATTCCCCCTCGGATTCTGGAATATTGATATTCTTGGATCTTTGTTTTTATCTTCTATTGGCATATTTCTGCAGTTGACAATATCCTACATCTATGCTTCCCATGCTAGTGTAACACATTCTATTTGAGGTCAGGAATCATCAAATACAATTGCTTCTATATCTTCTTGGGCGTCATCCAATCCCTTTGATCCACTAGCCATGCCAAAGGTTAGCAAGAAAATTTCACTCATTATAACCCAATTAAGGGTCCCTTGACGCAACTCCATATCCAAATACCATGCAGTAGGGATTTGTCCTAACGTATGGACAAAAATGTGAACCCATTCGTCCCTAGGATTATTATCCCAGATCTTGATCCATGTAGCCAGGTGTTTGCATGGATGACCTCAGCCACCAAAAATATCATTCTGTGGGGGAGTGGGATACTCAAAGTGCAACCACATCATTCTGCTGCATTCTTCCCAATCCTCAAATTTCCCTTTATGTGTACCCCACCAACATTATGGAGTTGTGCACATAGCAATATCGAGTGTCCAGAACCTTCACTCTTTCGGGACATACTTTTCCAATTTTTCCAAAAATAAGACAACATTTCTATAAGCATCAAAATAGGGTAATTATCTTTCCTCTGAGGAGATGCATCACAAGTTTTTAGTGACTCTGAGGCAACGCAATGCAGAAACATCGTGCAGACAATTCTGCCAATTCTCCATTTCTACATTTGAATCTAAGAAAAATGAGCTATCCTTTTCCCAATTCAACATCCCATCAGCAGTATGGTTGATCCGATCCTCATATCGTGTTGTCAGCTTGTAGATATGCTTGACAACATCTCCTTCATGCACTGGTTTTGTATATCTCTCCCCTTCCACAGGATCTAAAGCTACAGTAACCCGCATACCATTATTTTCAAATATCATGCTCCTGCACTCTAAGTTGATGATTTTTCCCTTGTCGATGGCCCATAATAGCCCTAGAAGTGCAGGGTAAGGGTTTACATCATCCAAAATCTGTATTTTACTTCAAAGTCTGCACGTACCTTTACTCTAGCAGTGTCTACCAAAAACTATGGGAGTCTCCCTAGTCGAATGATATTATGCTAATTAGCCATGTGCAGCTGAATGGTGGACCATTCCAACTTTGGTTCACCCATATTATTCAAGATCTACTTAGGTAGAATGTTTTCATAAGATCCTAGGTCCAAAATGATCTAATCCATCTCATACTCTCCAATTTTCATGGTCATGCTTATCCCCTGACGAGTTCTCTTCTTATTCTTGTAGATCTTGTTTACAACCTTACTCTCAGTTCGAGTCAACTCCTTATCTGCGCAGCTATCTATCAGAGTCTAAAGGTTGTATACTGCTTTCTTGTTGTGAAATAGCTTGATGTAGGCTTGTAGGAAAGGTTTGAATTCATCAGCAATCTTCGCTTCTGTGACTGACTTGGATGTGGACGAACCTGCAGCAGCAATATCGTTTCTAGATTCTAAAAAAGTCACTTTTTCCTTATGAAGGTTGAGTTCTTCCTTCATTTAAGAGGCCTTCCTAATCAATGGCTCTGCATTAGCCTTCTTTCCGTCGTCTTCTCTAGTGGCAGCACCACTACGTTTAATTATGTTTACACTCGGATCATCATCTCGCAGCTCAACTCTAACCATTTGTATATTTTTCATAGGTGTATGTTGTTGCTTCTCCTGCATTCTAGCAATAAAAATAGGAAAATATTCAATAACATGATCAAACTGACAATACCTGCAATATTGTTGAGCAGGGTTCAGACAGTCCCGCACAAAGTGTCCAATGTCTCCCCAGTTGTAACAAAGCAGTTGTCCTCTTCCACAACCTGCACCTCCACCTCTCCCTTCTCCCCTTTCTTTGGCAAGAGATCCACCACATCCAGAGGGGGATGCTGGTGAATATGGGTCGACTTGTACTCTATAGAGGTTGGAATTATCTATCATTAGATCAAAGGTGCAACAATGGTGCTCATCATGTCCAACTGAAGAGAAAATCCTACACAATTTTTGCTTCAGTTCTCATACATAACTTCCCAATCGAGGGCAATGGTTTGTGTCATGTCATCCAACCACTTGGTAGTCAACACTATAGTGTGGGAGTACCACTTGGTCCTGCAACATCCTTGGGTCGTAAAGGATTGGGTCCTCCCACTTGCATGTAATCTTGAAGCAAGGTACACTAATATTTTGTGTGATCGAAACCCTTATAATGTATACACCATACATATGCACTGAATTCTTTCCCTCTGCCTCTGCGCAGGTTCTGAATCTCCAAGTGCATCGCTTCCAATTGATTTTTTATTTGTAGAGTCCCAAATTGGTCATTAGTTTTGGGCACGGCTTCCAGTTTCATAGTGACCTCAAGAGATTCTACTTGAGAATCAATTTTCTGCTGATTCATAGGTCCACGCAGGTGTGGCAGGGGCATGGAAATAAACCATTCTTTATGCTACTTGTCATCATAGATCAATCCTCCATCACTGATGGTGCACTTCAATCGATGATCTACTTCCTAGACAAATTCGTTTGGTTCGTGTTGGATATCTTTAAGCTATGTTACACATTGTGAGTAAGACTTTGGTTTTCTGAACTACTACCTTGAGGTATTCTTGATTTCATTGATAGGAGGCCCATCGTTCTAAGCCAGGTGTCCCATAAACCAATCCAGGGCGTGACCCTCAAACGCCATAGCTAGCTACGCCCTTTTGACAACATCAATGTTGACAATTTGCATGGTCCATACTGCGTCTACATCACCCACACCCTTGAAGGTGGGTAGCTTCATATTTGCAGCCATATTGCTTCTTGGTGGTGGTGGAGGTGGGGTAGGAGATGACTTAACCCTGCGCGAGTTCGGCTGCAGAGTAGCTGGAGGGATACCCTTGGTGCACATATCCTCACCACTCACTGTATCACTTTTATGCAGATTTATCAGAGGGCTGTATACATATCTATCTCCTCTCTGGTTAACCCAAAAGTACTTTCCGCTGCGCGTAATGCTTTCAACTTCATTTGGGGTCATTAACTCGGTGTGACTACACAAAATACCCTTTTCACACAATATCATCTTAATCAACAAAGGTAGAGAGCATATGAACTTACCCCTCAGTCCTTTGAAGAACCTACCTTCAGCATCAGAATATGACACAAACTGATCTACTGCAAATTCTGTTACAAACCCACCCAGAATGCTGTCAACCCAATTTTATACAGTGTGGGTGATGGAATTATCAGTCTCCTCTAATTTTTGGATCAAATCAAGTTACGACTGAGTGATCTTATCATCCTTCCAACAAGTCTGAAACTTAGCTAACCTTAATAACCACTTCTGAAATTCATGTGCAAAGGTCACAAAGAATATTTCGTGTACCTCTATGAAAATATAATTATTTTACCACTCTTCAACAGACAAATTCTTAATTCTGTTATCCTTAATAGAGAATTCACGTATCTTTTGTTCAAACCAATCTTCTAATTTAGTCTTTGATGGCTTCCACATCATATAATCTCTCTCAAAATGATCCCAGTCCCAACAACGAAACCATTTGTTTACTTGAGGGGTCCTGACCCAGGTTTAGAGTTAGCATGTAACCAAAAAAACCCTCTTACTACTAGCCCTTTCAGTAATGACCCACTTGCGCAGGCCAAAGTCTCACCCAAAGCAGTATGGGGGGGTGCTGGAACCAGGTTTCCACACTCTGAGAGAGAATTAAATGAAGTGGGCACCTTCAGATATTCTTTAACACACACACTGACTTGCACACCAGATACCTTAACTAGAAAACCTAGGTTGGTTAACACAGATTAATATAGTGCGCACACCCAGACAGAAGATCCACTATTCCTTTAATAGTCCTGATAATTTTATATTGAACCCTTACAAAAATATATCTATGTAGTAAAACAGGTACGCAACCAATCCAATCACAGATAATATAAGTTAATGTGGTAAACGAAAATAATACGTAGAAACATATCATAAAGAAAATCACATGTGCATTTGGTCTACAGAGTTATCAAAGTAGGTATGTATTCATCAATAGTCGTAACAACCCTTACAATCCTTCAGATGCACCCGCACACACAGCCAGCGTGGTCTGTACAAAGCTGGACTAAGGTCTCCGCGCACACAGCCAGCAGGAGACTTTCAGACATAGACACTTACACAGATCCGCCTCAAATCTCAGAACATACATAAAATTTCCTCAAAAACTTATCAAAAACTGCCTTATCCGACTCGATCTAAACTTCTATTTATATCTTATCCTACGCTCATACTAAGGTCCACAAACCATGGTTTGAGACTCCTAGATTTACCTTTTAGCCCATTACAACTCATGAAGAGACTTTGACCCGCCCCAAAGCCCCTTGATTGTGCATTTATTTGCAGGCATGACTCAAAAATATAAAAAAAAATACTATAAATTACACCAAAAATGTGGTCCTAAGGGACCGTGCTCCAACAATGCTCAAAGTGTTCATCTATGGCAAGCGGAAAATCTCAATAAAGTATTTTTCTACTAAAATTTTGTCAATCAAATAGATGATGAGGGACACACTCCATTTATTTTTGGCATTCAACAACTGCTGCAACTAGAATGGATGATCAAATATGGTTATTATGGTATATTAACAATGCATTTTACATTTAATACAAATGACTTTAAGGTATGTTTGTATTGTTATGTATTTTGTTATTATCATTTGTTATTTATAAGATAATCCAAGCATATAAATAATTCCTTATATTTTTTTATGGAGTTCCAACTGTATATGTTATTTTGGAATTTGATTCCAAACAGAATGGTGTTCGAATGGTGTGGGTTATCATGTGAAGATCTCTGACTTTTGATATTTCCAAGTGGATGGAAATGATACTTCTTAAAATTTTCATGGGCATGTTGGAATGGAAGTTGAATTCAAATATTGTAGATGTTGTATCCATTGATATCTGTGTGATCATTTATAGATATTTGTAAGCGTGTTTTTTCTCCATTTTTCAAAATTCAATGCTACATAATGTTGTAGACTCATTATACAAATAGAAATGTATTTTAACTTTGTATACTATCTATGTGAAATAAGACGATATTTCAATGTGAAGTGTACTTGTGAATTTGGAATGTTAGAAGGGCATGGTTAAAAAATAGTATAACTAAAGTAAACGTTGATACTATAAGGCGTTCCATGTTTAGGCATCTAGGTGATAGTATGGGCACTCAGAAAAATGAAAATTCTATGCTTGAGGAGGCCAAAAAAATTCTAGGTGACTTCCAATAATAAATCACCTTTGTTGACTACTTTCGAGTATGATGGTAGGACATAATAGGGCTTATTTATGTTTTCATATTTTTGATATATTTTTGTTGACTATTGACATACTATTGAAATGTGGGTAAGATGGTTATATCACTTAACACATGCTGGACAAGAAATGAATGGGGTTGCTAAGTTACCATTCGCATCGAAAACAAGTTCTTTTGAAGTCAAAAAGTGCTTCACATCATTAAGTGGATTGGTTGGTGTATCCGTTGTGTTTAGTGGTGCAAATTTTTTATTAGTGGAATTAATATTCAAAAGAAAATGGTTTCCATAGAAAACAAAAGGTGGATAAAATAGAAGCTCATTCATGGCTAGGGGCACAATCTATTCTATATTTTAATGTGATACTACAACACTCAAATCCTTCAATAGCATGGGTGCAATTTCAACATGATATTGATAAATCATATACGGTATGAAATTCAAGTTCAAGTTGTGATATGTGTGATTATAATTGGGACTACTATGTGTGATTTTAATTGGGAGAGAAATGGATATTTTGGTAAGCATGTCATAAAGGTTACGATGATGAGGGAAAAATAAGGTTGGAACAAGAAAATATAAAAGAAAGAATCAATATAAAAACCTAATACCAAGTGATTCTAGTATTTTTGATTAAATATGTAATCAATAAAAATAAATAGTAGTCTTTGTGATATAATACAATACACTGTCTCCTTAAAAAATGCTTGAAAATGATGGCTTTGAAATTGTGGATAACTTGGATGTTGATGTCATGGTAATAATTTCGTAAATTGGTGAATTTTATGTTTTTTATCAATCTTTTACTATTGTTATGACTTTTTTTTCTTTGTAGGTAAATTACAATGTTAATGATTCGATGTATTCTTCCACTAATGTTAATCCAAGTAATAAATAAGAGAAGATCTCACAAAATATTCAATATATTTTCGAGTCATTTATGTAGTTATCTGGTGATGAGTCAAATCTCCACTTGTTAGAGAAACACATGGAATACAATGGAAATGAGCTCAAAATAAAACTACCATCAACCACTTTAGGATTGGACCATCCAACTGATTCATATTCTCAGCATGTTCAAGTTGGATTTCGACATACATTGGGGCATGAAAGATATTTCTTGGAGAGGATGGTCACTCGAGGTACTCATATGCATCATCTAGCACTGCACAGTTTCCTCCTACAATAGAGGGTTCTAGAAGGAAAAAGAAGCATTTGTTGATGATATTTATAGAGCTTCTACACGAGACAATGAAAGAGATACAAACATGTGAAGGTGAGTATCACATAACTCTAACATGAAGATTGATCTCAAATATTTAATTGAAAATGTTGTTTATCTAAAATTGCAAAGAAATGCTAGAGAATTTAATAATTCTATTGTTGCTAATGTAAGATCTAAAATTTTTGTTAAATATAGCTTCAAGTGGAACAACTAAATTGAGAAGTTTGACTTAAGTACCAACATCTATTATGTTCATTTTTTTGGTAAGCTCTCCCATCAAAGAGAAGTGAAAAAATTACATGAATCGGGCAAATTAGAGGAACTATTTGAAAGCAAATTATTCTTCTAGAGATTTTTGAAAGAAAAAATCAAAAGTATGATCAAGTGCATTCTTATCTTATATTCAAGCATTCTTCCCTTTATTTATGATGATGGTCACAATGTTATTTATTTCTTTTTATATATTTTGATTAGTTATTATATGCAATATTGTAAATGTTTATTAAATTTGTTATGTTTTTAGGTTGCAACAACTTTTTATCATAATAGTATAGCCATGTACTCCACATGTATTCCTAATTTAAAAATATCAGAATGAAGAGTGATTTAAATATAGCATTCTCTTCTAATTTGAGGGAATGCATTTTTTTACTGTGAAATTTTCATATGGCTATTTATTCGATCAAAATGATCAAAACTAGAACTTAGTAGTTCTTATATAAAAATATTTATCTATATAAGTGAGACAAACCATAAAGATTTGAATAAGTTTAGGGTAGATTTAGAATTTGGTAGGAAGAATATCACCACTAAAACTTAACTATCAAACTAGAAATGTAATGCCACTCACCACATCTATAATACAAATGTGACTCACATCATGAGTGTCTCACTCAAAACATTAATATGCATGTTATATTTTTTAGCATGTACAAAAATGACATATGATAACCCCTCACCTAAAGTTTTAATATGAATTTTTATAAATGATTGAGTATGAGTATGTTCTTACTTAAAAAGACTTATTTGAAAAATATTTTATTAATGTGGTAAACAGATAAAAAGTGAATGTAAATTTTTTTATTTATTCTACTGTTAATAAAAATAAGGAGTCTAAAATTAATATAGAAGTTACATCTCGCTAAATAAGATGAACACTGAAAATTAATGTTGGTTAGTAATTACCCATATATTAAGTCCTTGGAATATGATTTGGATGATTGGATTAAATATTAAAATTTTTGATATGATTGATCCATAAATTCCCTAAAAAAAACGAAGTTGTCATTGGATGTGGGAAGTAAAGCTCAATAAATGAGCTAGTAACTACTTGCAACCTGTGAGGGGTGAGATGGAAGTTGTTACTAACTAACAAATAATTGGTAAGAGGTAATTACCTTTTGTCTTCTTGTTGGAATGAAAGTATGGAGGAGGAAAAATCCATTCAAGGGCAAGAAAAAGACAAAAGGAGGAAAACGACTAATTTAAGCTGTGTACTTGTGCTCGGGTTGATACTTGAGAGACAAGTATCAATGGTTGAGTGGATTTGGTGAGCTCCTGTATGATTTCCAGAAACATTTTTACTAGTCAAAACCCTTAAACCTTTACTACTTGAATGGATTCTTAATGATTGCAAGTAATTTTATAATGTGTTTACTATTTATAATTGTTTTGTTATTTGAGAAATCATGTATAAAGAATGAATAATAGTTAATTTGAAAAAAAAATTATTTTCTATATTGTTTATTTAGTGCATGTAAGTGAAATAATCTGTGAAAGGATGTTTTTAAATAAAAACATTATATACATACATATATATGTGTGTGTGTGTGTGTGCAAAGAATGTTTGTTTAGCTAATAATATAGGATAGGTTTGAAGTAATTATATTGTAGAGTAAAAGTAACAATATAGTGAGTATATTCTACAATATTTATATTACAGAATCTCGTCGTATAAAGACTAATCGAAGAAAATAAAAACGAAGGTGTACAAAAACACCTTAAAAAATTATATTTAGATTATACTCTAAGCTATAAGGTATTAACTAACTAAAAGAATATTTACTCAGAGTAAACATGAGACAAATATAATATTAATTTGAGACAATAAGATATAATTGTGCCTAGTAAGGTAAAACTTTAGGATATATACCGTAAACAAATACAACAGATAAGTATGAACAATATATATATATATATATATATGTACTTAATAGAAATTTCAATGTTATTTAAGAAAAACAAGGGATATGGAAATCCTTGTAAATTCATTACATATTAGGATTAAATACTTTAAAGAGAAATCTACTTCCTTAAAAGAAAGTAAATGTGCAAAGAGAAAAAAATATCTTAATAAATTTTCAGGATAGAAAACCTAGAATTTTGTCCTAGACCATAGTGCCTCAACATTCACATTCAAGAAGATGTAGAAACCAAGGGTTCAGGTCACCTGACTTAGTAAGTGGTAGTTGAAGGACCTCCTATTTGTGAGCATGCAAAATTTTATGGGATAATATTCATAGGTAGTCTAATTTTGATGGTTTTTCCCAAAATAAGATTCGCCAGATTCCATTTTTTTTTAAAACAAATTCACCCAAATTTTATAGTATAAAATTATGCTATCATGAAAAACTCCATAGTGAGTATCGTGCAGAATATAAGATAGATATGAATTTTTGAGCTGTGAATCTTCCCCAATGGAAACCTAGGTTTTTGATAAACCCTGCAACGACACTGGTCTAGGTGTGCTTTGCCACATCAATGGCTTCACGAATATCTGGAAGCGAAAAATACAACTCTCTGCCTCTGATTTATCTAAATGACAACCCCTGTGGGAGGGGATATCACCCCTCCCTCCTCTGGCAATAATGATGATGCCATTCCTGACTCTTCCAAGATTTTTTTTCTTTGACTCTATAGGGACACAGATAGAAGCCACTGCTATGCGAAGTGACAAGCCTCAAGAGCCAATAGGTAATACGGAGCAGCCGAAGGCAACTTCTGCGACATGTCTCGCTATTTCCGTAGAATCACCAAATATTGACCTTCCAAGCCATCGTATCAATGCACAGATACAACACATGAAAGATCATGCACTCATAGGAAAATTTGTAGGATTTTGACCTACTGAGAAAGCACTCCATGGCTGGATTGCCTCTAAATGGAAGCCAAAGGGACATGTTACTCTCCAATTAGGGCAAAAAGGCTTCTTCAATGCTATCTTTAACTGTATTGAAGACAGAAACCGTATCTTAGATGGAGGTCCCTATTTTTTCAACTCAATAGGTCTGTATCTCAGGGATTGGGTAGAAAGATTCAACCCAGACAAAGAAGATTTCCGTTGGGCCCCTGTTTGGATCAGAATGTACTCTCTACCTCTGAAATATTGGGATGAGGAATCTCTAAAAGACATAGGCAATGGATTAGAGAGTTCATCAAGGTCGCCAAGGAAACAAAGCTCAAAAGATACACTTCATACGAAAGAATCTTTGTTTACATGCATCTGGAAAAGGCTCTCACTGACTCAGTAAGTATCTATCATGATTATTTTGAATGGATACAGACCATAGATTATGAGCATGTCCCCTTTTGGTGCAGAAAATGTCATGAACATGGTCATCTCTTTCACGACTGCACGTTAAATCAGCCCCCCAAATCCAATGTCACCTCTGAAAACACTGATGCAGAGGGGTTCACCAAAGTCCCGAGCTACAAAAATCACCATACGAAACCTCCCTCCACCCCCAAAGTTCCACCTCATGCCTCTACTACTCCATCCACCAACAATAGCTTTGATATCTTAGCCAAACAACCTTTGCCAGATAGCGAATCTTTGCGACAAACTGTGGAAACAACCAAACCCTCCACCTCTGAACCTTCCGTTAACCCCCTTATCCCCCAAACCTCAACCAAAGCTCCTCAGGAACCCCCAAGCTTCAATCCCAATTTCAGTAAGAACTCAAATTTGATAATCTGGCAGCCTAATCTCATGGAGATAGAAGTATTATCTCAAGCCAACCCCCTCACAGCTGGAACAGTTCCGGAGGGAAGCTATTCCATTCATATGGAAGAAGAACCTGAAATAATTGATCTAGACGATCTGGACATCCTTGGACTGGAGTAGGCTTGTAAACAAAAATAATATGATAAAATACCTGACAGACAGATAGAAAAATTAGAGGTGATTATCTTTCGCGCGCATTAGCAAAGATCACTCGGAATACAACCAGGCAGTCATTGGGATGCAAAAAAGCTATTCAAAGAAACAAAAAAGAGAGGGTGAAGAACAGATCTATAGAGGACCATCACTATTGGGGAAATTATGGTGGAATCTAGAAGATATCCCAAACTGACTAAGTTTTATCGGCCAAACTCAAATAGTTCCCAATGAAACTAACATCATGGAATATTTGAGGGCTCAACAGCCCCGCGAAATGCAGGATGATTAAAAATATGATACAAAAAGAAAGAAATTTTGTCTTTTTCATGCAAAAACTAAATGCAATAACCACACCCTTAGCTCCATCATCTCCAAAGTATGGTCTGGTTGCCACATAGTAGTAGTGGATGCCTTCGGATCCTCGAGAGGCCTAGCAATCGCATGGTATCCACAGATCATTTTACTCTCTTACTTTCATGCCTCACATAACCTCATAAAAGCTTCTTTCCACCTTATTAGATCCAACATCCATGGACACCTCTCAAATTTCTATTTTCCTCAAGATTCGATGCACAAAGTTGCGGTGCTAGACACCATGGAAATACTCAATGCCAAATGACGACATCCACTCTGGATAATCGGAGGAGATTTCAATATGATTACCAAGCTAGAAGAAAATAAAGGAGGATGGGCTAAATTAGATATGAAAAGCAACCACTTCAAGGAATTCATCCAAAGAAACTGGTTAATTGACCTTCCCTTCTCCAATGGCATGCATACTTGGAACAATAAGCGCACAGGCTCCTAGCAAATAGCCTCCAAGCTTGATCGCTTCCTAATATCGGATAATGCTATCCACTTATGGGGAGACATTCACTCTTCCATTCTACCTCTATTTGGATTTGACCATTGGCCTATTCTTCTACAATGGCTGTGTCTTGGAGTCACCACTAAGTGTCCCTACAGATATGAAGCTTTTTGTCTCACTCATCCTGAATTTAAAAGCATGGTTACAAATTCATGGAGAAGCTTCATACCTCTGGCAGGTTCCAAAATGTATCAATTCCAACAAAAGCTAAAACATCTCAAAATACAGATCAAGCAATGGAACCACACCACATTTGGGAACATCTTTCAACAACAGAAGATTCTGGAACAAACCATGATTGAACTTAAACAATGCATAATCAATGAAGTAAGAACAGAGTCTCTAGCCACTCAGGAACAGAGCATTCTTGCCCAGCTAGAAGAAAGAATAACACAAGACGAAATCCTCTGGAAGCATAAATCTCGAATAAGATGGCTTAAGGAAGGAGAAAAAAACACTAAATTCTTTCACTGCTCAACCATCCAAATACGAATGCACAATCAGATTGCATAGATACAAAATCAGGAAGGAGAAAGGCTAGAAGAACATGAGGATATTGAAAAAGAGCTCCTCAATCATTTCAAGTATGTTCTACAAGAACCCCAGGAAACTAGATAGCAAGCAATCCGTAAGGTCATCCAACTTATTCCTAAGATTATTACAGGAGAACACAATAGGATGCTCCTCCATCCAGTTTCTCATCACGAGGTTGAACAAGCTATGGATCAATTCAAAGATGGCAAAGGCCCAGATCCAGATGGCTTCACCTATAATTTCTTTCATCACTTCGGGGACCTCATCAAATTGGAAGTCCGGAAGTTGGTTGAGGAGTCTAGAGAACTACATTGGATTCTCCCCTCTCTCGATGCTACCATTCTAGTGCTTATTCCAAAATAATAACATTCTAACACCCTAGATAAATACAGGCCCATTGCATTATGCAATGTTATCTACAAGGTGATTTCTAAAGTCATTGCCAATAGGCTCAAGACTCTGCTTCCACTACTTATCTCTCCAGAACAAACTAGATATGTTGAAGGATGACAGATTCTATATGGGATCATTCTCACTCATGAAGTCATTCACTCCCTAAAACATACCAAGGAGGCAGGCATGCTCCTAAAAATTGATCTTTCCAAAGCTTTTGATAAATTAAGCTGGGAATATATCAAGCAGATGCTTACTACTTTTGGCTTCAACCCCTCTTGGACTAGATGGGTTATGAATCTCATTTCTTCCCCTTTTTACTCCATCCTCATCAATGTAATTCCATCCTATCCCTTTTCTCCCTCTAGAGGCATTCGCCAAGGAGATCCCTTCTCCCCCTTCCTTTTTGTCCTCATGGAGGAAGGGCTAGGTCATCTCATTCAAAATTCCCTCCGCTCTCATAACCTTCATGGAATCTCTGTTCAAGGCTCCCAGCCAACCACCCACCAATAGTTCATAGACGACAATATGTTGTTCAGTCATCCTTCAGTTCAAGAAGCTCTCACTTTTAAATCCCTGCTTGACACTTTATCAGAGGCCTCAGGTACCTCTATCAATACTGGAAAATCTTAGATATTTTTTTTCAATACCCCAGCCATTACCCAAGGCAACATTGCTATAATTATTGGTTTCTCTATAGCTTCTCTACCTACCAAATCCCTTGGAGCGCCCTTGATTGATTCTGCAATCCGAATCTCCACTTGGAAAGATCTCCTAGCGAAACTGGAAGCCCGCCTTTCCTCTTGGACCAAAAGAACTCTTAATATTGCTAAATGACTTATCCTAATCAAATTAGTTTTACATTTTATGCCCCTCTATCTATTCTCAGTTCTCACAGCTCCAAAATGGGTCCTCAAAAAGATCAAAAAATTGCAACACAATTTCCTTTGGGGCTCCTCTGGTCAAAACCATAAATGGGCTTTGGTAAAATGGTCAATTGTTTGCATTCCAAAAAAGGATGGTGCTCTAGGCCTAAGAGATCCACATCACAACAATGTAGTCATGGGCGCCTGTATTTGGTGGACATGGTTATCTGCGCCACACACGCTGTGGTAACTTATTTGAAATTTCAAATATTCCAACAACAGACCTCCATAAGATCTTATCAGGCTGGAGATGGCTAACACGAGCTCTCTTATATGGAATGTAGCCAAACAACACCGAGCCCTCATTCAAGAGCACAGCTTCTGGGAAGTCAGAGATGGAAGTACAACACTTTTTTGGGTTGATTCTTGGAAAAAAAGGCCCAAATTAGTAAATCTTATACGGCCTCAGCAACACGTGGATCAGCTTAACCAAATGGACAGAAAATTTAAACATTTCTGGGTACCCTCCACAATACATGAATACCGTCAATGGGCACCAGCAGCTCAGATCAGTAAGAATTGGCAGGAGGACATAAATAGGGAAATTGATGAAGAGCTTAACAACAGGAAAATTAGATATTCAGAGAAGAAAGATTTTCTTAGGTAGGGATACACTCCTCAAGGCATGTTCACTACCAAGGAAGCATACTCTTTGATGTATCCCACCCAAGAACCAAAAGATCTGCTTTGGACCCAAATTTGGCAACCTGATATCTGGCCTAAGGTCTCCACCTTCCTCTAGCTCCTTTGCCACAAACGCATCCTCACCTGGGATAATATTTTTAAAAAAGGAATTATAGGACCTTCCAGATGCCCTAACTTTTCTATGAAAATTGAAACTATCTAGCACCTAATGGATACCTGCATCTGAGCCAAAAAAACTATGGGAAAAAATTATCCTTAGATGCAGAATATCGAGTCGCATACAAGGTGATATTGTCAGCACCATTCGCAATTGGCCCTTGGCACCTTAAAACAAAAATTTATTAAACACTCTCTGGACTCTTCTCCTTAGCCTTCTTCTATGGACAGTCTCGAAGGAAAGGAACAAAAGAATATTTAAGAATCAGATCACCCCTCTTGATACCATATGGAGCAACCTCTATATCAACCTCCAAGAAACACTGGCACTTCACCATTGCCAGGATTCTAATTTTCCAACTCAAGAATAGGAGAAACTAATTTGGGAGAATTGGCATCTTTTGATACCATTCTACCCCTCCAGCACTAGCACTCATCCCAATCATTAGGATTCACCCAGCACTTGGATTCCTCCTTCTACTGGGCTAATCAAGATGAATTTTTATGGAGCCTCCAAAGGTAATCCGGGAGCTGTAGTATTTGGTGGAATATTTCATGATTCTGTTGGTAACCCCGTTTTTATCTTCTATGGATCCATAGGATGGGACTCTAACAACTCGGCAGAATTGGAAGGTTTATGGCAGGGTCTTTGTCTGGCTCAGAGGCACAATTATTTCCCCATTGAAATAGAAGGATACTCTCAAATCCTCATTAACGTAGCAACTCATCTCCTTATGGGTGATTCTGCCACCAAGGTGGCTAAAATTTGGCATCTGGCTTCTAGATTTGAGCTCATAGAATAGTGGCTGAAGCATAATTGGGGATCTCCTTCAAGCATGTCAAACAATCTAGTCACAAAGTAGTGAATCTTCTTGCAAATAAGGGAGTGTACTATGATCAAACCATCTACTTTGGCCCCCTCAACATTCTCCATGATACCTCTCTCATATAGGAGTGTACTAAGTTGGTGCACATGGAAACAATAATCCCAGATGAGGGTGATAAATGAAGGCTG
Source organism: Pinus albicaulis (assembly GCA_034641835.2). Classification (NCBI taxonomy): domain Eukaryota; kingdom Viridiplantae; phylum Streptophyta; class Pinopsida; order Pinales; family Pinaceae; genus Pinus; species Pinus albicaulis. The sequence continues at coordinate 977,002,093 of CM076580.1, read as the reverse complement.
GCATACGACGAGCCCATGGAGTGACACATGGCTCAGCCAGACGGTCATGCATGGGCTCAAGTCGCGGGAATTTATTTATGCCAACTGCACCCACCGAAGCTCCATTAATTCACTCTACTATCGATGCACTCCACCATTCTTCAAAATTTCTCCGAGCAACAACCTTCCTCCATTTCCCTCAAGTTGTATTTGTCCCTATGTGGTCTCAGAGCCGAGATCTAGAATGCCCATAGGAAGGAGATGCAGTCTTTATTGTTGTATCGTCCTTGCTCTCGACCACCACGTCTCCCACAACCTTCATTGCAGTCTGAATTTTGACACTGAACCTTCAGCTCCCCTGTCCTCTGCTCACTCGTCTCCTCATCCTTCTGTTCATTCGACCTTGTCATCTCAGCCCTTCAACAATGCCTCCACGAGCACTGCCATGCCTAGGCGCCACCGTATCCACTGCCGTCATGGTAGTGGGCATGGCAGGGCATCATTTATCACTTATTTTTGTATGAAGTTTTTTTCCTTGTGATGGGCAGCTGTAGTAAAACTAATTTGGCTAGTTTCCCCTTCTGGGGTAGTCACAATTTTGATCTTTTGCCTCACAATGCCTCTGGAATTGGCTAGTCTAGCAATTCCAGAGGCAAGACAATCCATGTACTATATGTTTTTATGAATAGAAGTTAGAATTACATAGAAAAAATAAAATTATGCTATCCTAAAAATCGCCAAAAAGTTATAGAGAATATATAAAGAGATTATAAATTTTTATATATTTAGAAAAATATCACCAAACATTTTACAATATGCATATTAGGGACTCGTAAGACTCGCCAAGGTTTCTAAACTTTAATATAAATTTCCATCCTTAAAATTTCCCCTGTTGGTGATCAGGATAGTTTAAACTTAATCAAAGAAACAAAAACCTTTTTAGACTTATAAACTTTGAGGTACATGTGAACAAAATCCAGTAACAAACAATATGTTAAACATTGGTATACCTTTGTAAAAGAAAAATTACTGAATAAGTAAAGAAATTATTAAAAAATATATGAATTTAAGATGAGAATTTAATACTTGAACATATTCTAGAACACATAAATTATAGCAATATTTCCATGTTGAAATTTTTTTTAAAGTAATAATACATTGAAATAGAGTTATAAATTTATGTAGAAAAATAATTAAATTTGTGTACATGAGAAATTAAGAAGGAAGAAATAGAAATTAAAGGGTTTGAGACTATCTACATGTATTTTCATGAGATGTTGAGACCCATTCTAGTTATATGCCAAAAAATAAAATATTTAAGAAAAATACACAAGGATACCCTAAGGGCTAGGGTATATAAACACAAAGCCAAAGCTATTTCATTGTTGTGGAATGTCCAAGGTTAGAAGAAAATCCCAGTCACAGTCTATATCCTAATATAATAGAAAATAAAATAAAATCTCATACGTCAAGAAGCTTATTTTGAAAAGGTGTAGTGGTTTTGAAAGAAAGATGAAAAGTTACCAATGTTGAAGAGAAAAAGAACCAAACCAATAACGATGAAAAACTAGAAAGTTATCACAAAGAAAATTATAGTACATAAACCCTTGAATGTGTAGGAATTTAGATGGTAAGTTTCTTAGATCAAACATGAAAGGTCACCGCTCATAAACATAGCACATATTACTACACCAATATTTTACGTGGTTAAAACCCTCAAAGAGGGAAACAGTCCACGGACTGAGCCAATGCGGCCACTTCAGACGATTTATTAATGTAAAGAAAAAAAATTTACATAAGCTTCTCTCATAAACGCTGATCAGAAAAATGACCCTCCATGCTATTTAAATAGAAATCATGGACTAATTGGGTGTTAAGCCATAGATACAGTGTTGGTAATATCAAGGAGAGAATGAACCGTCAGATCACTACATATCATGACCGTCAGATTATAAGTTGCATAATTACATACTAAAGAAACACACTTTACCTAACCTTACGCTAGACCAAGTTATACTTAATTATTTCCTATGTGTCGGAATATCCTAACATCCCCCCTTAAGAAAAACTTGGGATAAGATTGAAGTATTTACAAAGGTGACACAATAGGAGAAGGAAGGAGACATTAGAGCCTATCCACCCTTAATGATAACTTTCTTGATCTCCCAACATAGATTGAATTTTGGTAAACTTCGCTTCTGTGAGAGGCTTTATAAAGATATCAACAACTTGATCATTGGTTGAACAATAGTTCACTTCACTAACATGATCATGAACACTAGTACAAAATGACTAAATTTTTCATATAAACGACCATTTTTCAGTTGGCGACCAATAGTCGTTAATTTACAATATCTTATAATAGTTAATTTACAATATCTTATAACACGACCAAATTTTATTTGTTTTTAGCTTAGTCATTAATTAGTTGTCTCAATTTTATTGTCTAGTAGTATTATTAGTCATAAATTTTATCATTTATTTAGTCATTGATTTAGTGATTAATTGCCACAATTAATGACCAAACATAAAAAAATATATTATTATATGATCACCTGAGAAAACCAATTAATTACCAAAGAAATATGACCAAAATGTTGGTCGTGTTATAACATACTATAAATGAGCTACTAATAGTCACATATATGCAAATTTTAGTCATCATTTGAAACCAATTAATGACCAAAAAAATATGACTAAATTTCGGTTGTGTTATAAGGTACTGTAAATTAGTGAGTAGTAGTCATATATACAAAAATTTTAGTCATCATTTGAAACCAATTAATGAAAAAAAATATGAATAAATTTCGTTTGTGTTATAAGATACTGCAAATTAGCTACTAATAATCGTATATATGCAAATTTAGTCATAATTTGTAATCACAAAATTATCATTTTTGGTAGCCATTTATCTTGTTTTGGTAGTTTCATATTCATTATATAAATGATTGATTTAATATTATATATATATATATATATATATATATATATATATATATATAACTAAAACAGTTATGATATTTTATTGATAGTGAAATTCAGATTGGGCCTAGGCCTTAGCAACCTTTAGTACATACAAATTTACAATTCTATTTTCCAGTATGAATATCTATCGTGGGATACAGCTTTGAACTATTATTCCCTCATTTATACTAATTTCTCCTTAAGCCAGGAAGCAACCTTTGTTGGCGTAGGAATCAAATTCTTTATTTGACTCTCTTAATATGTGAAAAAATTGGAAGGAGGTGAATTTTTGGAGGATGTATCTCAGCCTTAGTAGATTTTTGTTGAGCCCGGCATCATTGAACTGTCCTTCCAAATGTACCTTTTTTATCATGATTTCTGAATCTCCGAATATTTGTAACTCATATCCTCTTTCTGTGGAAATTTGGCAGGCTTTAATGAGACTCAACAGTTCTACTTGATTGTTTGTATGCTGTCCTAGACCCCAGCTAAATTTCTCCCTTGTATTCCCATCCGAAGTATATAGTAGTCCCCCAGCTCCGACAGTCTCACGGTTGCCCTTGGATGCCCCGTCAAAAAAGATCGTTGCTTTCTTTTTCTTCCCCCACCAGCTTTGGAAAATTTCATCCTTATCTCTTAATCTCCATTCTGCATTGTGTTGAGGTATTGTTGGACTTTGATTCTTGTGTCTGAAAACATAGGTCTCGAACCATATTTTTTCTTCAGGGTACAATGAAGATTTGGATGTGAGGTTTTTGTTGCTCAAAGTTTCAAGTAGGAGTCCTTTTGCTTTGGCTGCTACATTGATGGGGGTCAAGGCAGTATTATTAAAAAACTACTCATTCCTGGAAAGCCAGAGTTTCCAACACACATACTTGGGTATGGTGATCCAGATTCGGGCCCAAAGATATTTTCTGTTAAGGGTGAGAGGGTAACAGTCCTTCCATGTTTAGTAGAGATCAATGATAAAAATTTTGGATGGGACTGCAGCATTGAGGCCATGGAGAGTGAGTGTCTAGACTTTATTGGTAAAGGAACAATCCATTAATAGGTGGTCAATAGTTTCGATTGCTTGCTTGGAGAGGGCACATCTGTGAGGCCTCGTTATATTTCTCTTCAGTAAATTTTCCCATGTAAGTATTTTTTTGTGCATGAGGGTCCAAAAAAAGAAATTTATTTTTGGTAAGGCCATTTTTTCCCATACCTAAACCCACAGGCTTGCTTGGAATCGACTTCCATGTTGAGATTGTTGAATATCATATCCTTTGGCAGTTGTATAAATTCCTGTTGGTCCCTAGCCCCACTTGTCTTCAGCAATTTTATGCACTAGTGCTGCATCCCTGAGCTCAAGCTTGAGCTGATTGAGGTGAGGTGGGACATGATTGTCTTTCCATGCTGCCCAATTTCCTTCTACGTCCCATTCGAAGATGTCAAACAGTGTATTGGTACCTTTGCCTTTCATCAGCTCTCGTATTTCTTCGATGGATGTGTTGCTTTCAAGTGGAGCATGTCCCATTATCTGACCCATCCACAATTTAGTTTTCTTTCCATTCCCTGGAGTGTGATATAAGTGCTGTCAGAAAAAGCGCACTCCTTTTTTGCATAGACTCCATAGCTGCGTGCAATGTTTACTGTTGGTTTCTTGCAATTTCCTGAGTGTTGCACCTAGGACATATTTGTATCTAAGGGTGCGACTGGTAGGGTGAGAACTGTCACTATGCATATGCCATAGTAATTTACATCCAACTGCTATGTTTTCCTGCTCCGGGTCTCTGATTTGGAGGTTGCCCTCTTTCATTGAATGCTTGACTGTCTTCCATTTAATCAGGTGCATCTTTCATTGGTTTCCTCTGCCTCCGTGCCACAAGAAGTCTCGAATTAATTTGTTTAGCTTCCCTGTGATCAATTTGGGGGCCAAGAGGTATGAGGCTTGGTAAATCGGTAGTGCTGAAAGGACCGATTTTATCAGGGTTAACTTACCACCGTATGTTAACCACTGGCCTCTCTAGCCTTCGATTTTCTTATTGAGTTTATTAATCACTCCTTCCCACAGTATAGTCCTGTTAGTGCCCAGTGTGAGAGGCAGGCCAAGATAGCTGATTTTATCCCATTTGGAGTGGCCTTTGAAACCCAGAATTCGAGCTGCTTTCTGCATCTCATTTTCTTCCAGATTCCAACTATAAACAACACTTTTCCTGTCATTGATCAAAGCCCCTGAGACTCTACAGTAAGCTTGGAGGGTGTCCTTGAATGCTGAGGCGATTCTACAGGAGGCTCCTCCCAGCATGAGGGAGTCATCAGCAAAAAGTGCGTGGTTTAATGGATCTATCTCCTTCATTATTCTCAGACCTGGATTTTCTCCATCCTCCTTGTCCTTATCCAATGTTTTTCTTAGAGTGTCTGCTAGGATTATGTATAGGAATGGGGAGAGGGGGCATCCTTGCCTCAGCCCCCTCATTGCTTGGAAGTAATCAGTTGGCCTCCAATTTACCAAAGGGGCAATCCAAGGTCTAATGGGGCAAGATTTATTTAAGTTGACAAAGTATTGTGAGAATCCAAAAGATTGAAGTACTTTATAGAGAAATGATAGGTTTACCCTATTGAAGGAATTGGCCATATATAGCTTGACCAACATGCCTTTTTCTTTTTTGAGATTGCTGGAGTGCATAGTTTCTTGTACCTAAATTACATTATACAGAATGTGTCTTCCTTTAATGAAGCCTCCTTGCGAATTGGAGATAATCCTACCCAGAAGAGGCTTAATTCGGCTGGCAAGGAGTTTGGCTATGATCTTATATGAGACATTACATAAAGAGATAGGCCAGAACCTATCAAAGGAGATCAGGTTTGACTCTTTCGGAATTAGAGCTAAAAACGTAGAATTGGTGTTGCCCCCATTTTTTCTTTTTGAAGGAATCCTCTGATCATCCTAACCAGATCTATTTTAATTATCTCCCAGCATATCCTATAAAAGTGTTTAGTAAACCCATCCGGCGCGGGGGATTTATTGGGTTCGATAGACCAAATGATTTTGCTTATGTCCTCCTCCTTTATTTGGTTCATGAGGGATAAATTGTCCTCTTTTTTAACCATAGAGGGGATGTTATTGAGAAATTCAGTGATGTCCTCATCTCTTCCTTCAACTCCTTTGCTGTAAAGATTTTGGAAGTGGGAGGCAGTGGCTTCTTTTATTGGCTCTACTCCTTTGTAGTTTATCCCTTCGGAGGTTGTGATCTCTGAGATGTGATTACGAGATAGTCAGTCTTTGCACTAGCGGTGAAAGTAGGGAGTATTCCTGTCACCAGATTCTAGCCAGAGGCTACGGGACTTTAGCCTCCAGTATTCTTCTTCATTCCGAAATACTTGAAAGAAATTGCATTGAGCTGCTTGTTCTTGGTCCATTTTTTATTTTGTTATGTCTGTAATTTCCATTTCCCTTTGAAGGTTTCCCAAGTGTTGCACTGCTTCCTTTCTTTGACTGGTGGGGGTGTTTGCTGGCAATTTTCTCCATTACTTTTTGGTATATTTCAGCCTTTGTTCCCAAACATAGCTAGGGGAGCCACTCACCATGGTGGTCGAGGCCATTTGGACTGTCTCATAGAATCCTCTGTTTTCACTCCATAGTGGATTAAATCTGAAAGGGATGGGTCCCAAATTTTCTTCCTCTTCCATTGAGAGAAGAATGGGTTTGTGATCAGAGGTGAGTTTGGGAAGAATGGTTGAGGAAATGAGCCTTCTCTCCAACAACATATTGCTTTGTACTAGAGACCTGTCCAGCCTAGCCAAAATGTGATCTTCCCCTGTCTTGTTGTTGGTCCATGTATATAACCATTTCTTTGGTTTGAAATCCAATAAATCCCACTGTTGCATTATATCCTCTACCACATGTATCATTTGATCTTTACTGGTTCTCCCTTCTCTTTTTTCTTTAACATTCATCACTAGAATAAGATATCCAGTGATGATGATATTTTTCAGAGAATTTATTTTAAGGAATTCATTTAATGTTTGCCAACACTCTTTCTTTTCTGCATACACTACTGGAACATATAAATTGAAGAGAGAAAAGGTTAACTTACTTGCTATGTGTTTTAGCTCTGTGTAGCTCCAGTGATGGGTGGTGTAGGAGCTCACTAACTGAAACTGTTCATCCTTCCAGAGGGTGGCTATTCCTCTTGTTGTTCCCCTTGCAGTTACTACTTTCCCTGCGTTATTTTGCCATTTCTTTTTGCTGATTTATAGAAGGGATTCCCCTTCAATTTTTGTCTCTTGGAGCATGAGGATATCTGCCAGTTCTGTTTTCATTAGGTCCTTGATTGCTTCGATTTTTGATGGCTTTCCCATTCCTCTAAAATTACAAGAGACGATTCGCATTACTTACTGCTGGGGGTATTGGGAGCTCCTCCCTTTAGAGGCCTTGTTTTGGTGCTCCTTCCGGTTGACATTTCTATGGTAGGTTGGCTTCCTTGAGTCTTTTATCTTTCTGCTTATTCCTCTCTCACTTCTCTACGAGACTTCCTTCCTGCTCTTTTTTCAGGTCTTTCGAGGATCTCATCCTCCGAGGAGCTAGGCATGTCAATGATTTTTTTCCTGGCTATGTCTACGTATAAGGGGGAGGAGGAGACTGCAGGGATTGTTACTATTTTCCTGAGTTCCTCAATTTATTTTCCTTTGGGGGGGATCTTCATTTTCTCGCTGCTATCTTTAGTTTTTTCTTCTACTTCTGCACCTTTTGCACTCTCTAAGTTTTGGTTTCCTGTTTTTGGTGTTGGTCCATTGATCCCTTCTCCTTTATCTTGTCCCGCATGCATGGATGTGCTTTCTCTTATTGGGCCTTTACCTCATGGATTTTTTGTCCCTGCTCTCTGCACTTTCATCCATTGGTCTGCTTTCCCATTCTCACTTTCTTCCGGGATATTTTTTTGCAGTGCCTTGCGAAGTGCCCATATCCATGACAATGTCGACACTTGAATGGTAGCTATTCATAGTCTAGTTCTTGGATGTGCATCTATTTTGCGATTAACTTTATTTCTTCCGGTAACCCAACTTCCAGATCCACCTCCACATAGATCCATGCACAAGAGTATTGATATTTCCTTACTGCTTGATCTATATATTTTTCGAGTGTATTGTTGATGGTTTGCATGGATTTCTGGTTCCAGAAATGTAGCGAAAGATGTTGGAGGTGAACCCATACTAGAACCACAGAGGGCACATATTGAGTTGGGTCGAAGTCAGGGGTCCATTTATTCAGATATAACCCTTGAGGCCCCATGAAGTATGGGTCTTTTCGGAAGATGAGGTTTTTATCTTCTGCATTTTTGAATGCGAAGACAAAGAAGCCTTTCCCAAAAAAATGGCTCTTGATCCCATCAGATATTAGCGGCTACCAATTTCTCTGCACCCACTCCTGCAAAGATTTGGGGGAGGGCTAGAGGCCTGTAAAATGTCCAATGAGGCCTATTTTTTCCATATTCATGGCCGATTTTCACATTTCATCTATTGGCAGCTAAACTTTGGTAATGCAATCTATATTTTTAATGAATTTTTGTTGAGACTCTGTGAGAGATATTTTTGCTGAACCCACCACTAGCTTCTTAAATGCATCAAGATCTGGCTAGAGGGTAGGAGGGTCTAAGCCCCCACCAATGTCCGTGGGATCTGCGCAGACTGTTTGAGATGCACCAGGGTGGTGCAATCTAGGTCAATGCCAGCAAGAGCCGGATCCAAGATCGATTCCCTCAGCCGCAGTCGAAAACCATTTAATAGTTTATATTAATTTCATTTAATTTTATTAATAATCACCATACACAACTAATTTAGTGGTTGTATATTCATTTTATTTATGTTCATTATTAATTAATATAAACTACTAATTTAGTAGTTTTATATTCATTTTATTTGTGTTCATTTTTAATCAATATAAATGAATTATTATGATTTTGCGAGTATATTAAAAAATATCATACAATATTCATGTTCATCTAATATGAAAACGTGTGAATCATGAAGTCTCATAAGATGATAACAACACAAAAAATATCAAATACAATTGTAAATAATTTGAACCACAAATATTATTATGTGAAATGTCAAGTATTACAATGAGTTTCCAGTTAAATATTGATTGGAATACAATTTACACATGAAATATTTTTTAATCACTTCAAAACATTCCCACTGTATTGTCAATGCATTATTGTATTATCGATGCATTGCATGTCTTCCACCTTTCAAATCATTCAATATTGTTCCTCTAAAAACCGTGTAACCGATAGCATCCACCAATCAAGAGTCATGCTAAAGACTAGAAGCTCCATTCTTTGCATAGTCCAAGCCTAGAAGATGAATCCAAGGTCTTCGATCTGCAACTAATATATATATTCATTTAAATACTAATAATGTGATATCATATTTTTTTTAAAATTAAAATATCTATTAAAACTCTTATCACTATTTTCAATATAATGAGACTATGCAACTTCATTTACAACACATTAAAAAATTCACAAAAACACTAAATACAATGCCCCCACTTAAACACTTCTTCCAATGATTCTCCACAACAAAAATTAGAAAACGTTGAGATTTGACTATTCATGTTTGTGGTAGGACTTCATACATTTCATAACAAACTTTTATAATAATATTGATATTCAGTGAAACGTTCAATCCGAGTATTTAAAACAAGTAAATAGGTTCCTCTTTGACATGAGGAAAATGAAATAAAATAAAAATAAATAAATGAGAGAACTTACCACCAAAAATGCCAAAATTTGCACTATAAAAGTATTGCGTAGAACTCTTTCCATGAGAAATAAAAAGGTTAAATGTCCACTGCATGGTCACATTTGAAGCAATAATTAGACACAAATAACTAAACAAAAGATTTTGAAATGCACATACAAACACAAAATATTTTGAAATTCACATACAAACCTAATATAGACATGCATCTCACAACTTGTAGCTAGAAACTTAGTTTAATTTTACAAGCTATGAAGTATGATTGCCTTATGTACAACAAATGAATATTATGTTTATCTTACTGTTGAAATTGTTGAATACATAAAAAAAAAATTCTACTCCAATGTTATTTTTGTTTCTCTTATTTTACAGATCCTTCATAATTTTGTGTCTTATTGATTATCCATTCTATATTTTTACAGGGTACAACATAAAATCAGGATTAACAAAAATATGATTCAACCAAAAACAACAACAAAACCATACAATATTCAAATGCTACACGCAAAATCTAGGAAGTCAAGACCAAAGGGAATTTCCAAACCTTTTTTGAAAGTTAAAGGAAACAAAATTTAAGATACCAAATGTGCAAACTTGTAACAATTTGGTTGAAGAAGGAAACCAAGGTATTTGAAACCTGATTCCATGTCCTTTTAGGGAAAAGGAAAAGTATCCTCTACATGAAAGGGAGGGACCTCATGAAATTCATAATCTAGAAAGCATGATTTTTCATGATTAATCTCCATGCTTGTGGAAGGTAGGTTTTGGGGCCTAAGAAGCCACAGATATAGTTATTTCATTTGCATTCTACTTATGTAAGTTTTGCGCACATGTGGTGGTATTTAGTGGGAATCCTTTATGGTGGAACATCGCGTTGCAATCTAATTTTTCTCCATGATCCCAGAAAATTTCGCCAAAAGGTCTCTTCTCATAAGGGCATTCACTTTCTCTTTATTCTGGTGGGTAGTATATTGCACCAAAATCCATCAAGCATGAGAGGCAAGGAAGATGAATTTTAACCCTCAACATTTTCCATTGGGAGCGTGCCTCAACTATTTAAAATGAGGGCTAAAATTTCCCCTATCTAAAGAAATTGGACTGTTCAGATTTCATAAATAGTGAATCTCATTCTCAAATTCGAATCATTATATGTTGTTAGAACATGTTAAGGACCCTACAAAAAAATTATTTAATATGTCATTTCATGGATATATTTCCTTCAACAAAAACAATAGTGAAATGGATAAAGAAAAACTATAAAACAATTGCCACACAATTGCTTCTTGGTTTTTTTTGGAATTCAGAGAGAGGTGTGGGGTCTTTAAAGGGGTTCATTGAATATGGAAAGAGCAATACTGTCTATGAAACACTAGAAAGTATGGTTCAACCCCTCTCAAAGGCTCTCCTTCAGATCTAGAATGGGTAATACTTAAAGCTTTGCATTCCCAATTATAACATGCTGAAATATTGAACAAGTGAAGAATACCCTGTGAATATTTCCTATGTCTTGGGAAGATGCAACAGAAATCACAAACATAAACTATGACCAGACTACATATTCTAGATTATTCCTAGGTATAATATCTAGACAACAAGAACATTCCTTTCAACTGTATGGAGTCTAGAAACTATTTCGAGTATGGACAACTTTCTTGTTTATGCACAATATTCCAAAAGTCAACAAGCTCAATATTTAGAGAAGCCACATCCTAAAATAGTTTCTAGAAAAGGCATGGTGGTAAGGAAACCAAAAGCATATGTCAAGATATTATTGGACTCCTATAAAAAAGACATTTCAGAGGTCTTGTGTAGTTGAATTCAATCTATTTTAAGCTTTGATCGACGCCAAACAAGAAGATAAGTCACGAGACTCGTTACTTCAACTTTTAAAAAATATAATTCATGTTAAATAACCAAAGAAATTTCACCACACAAACATAAATGAAAAATAAAAAACAAAAAAATTATGGAAATTTTTGAAAGTTTAATGGACTAGGTATGTAATGTTCCAAAAATTTTCGACAATAATTTGGAACATTAGATTTTTCTGATTTCACCTAGGAGGAGAATAAATGGGTAAGAATACCCATGCATAATAAAAATATCAATAAAATCCCTCTATGTATGAAAGGGGATCATATTTGGAGTGGTTTGCACACCCTCGTGTGTGAACAAGGTTATTTGCAAGGAGGCTTGGTTAAGTTTGACCAAGTCAACAGTGTTGCCATAGGAGGGGTGGCTTACTTAGGAAGCCAGCATAGTGTGAATGAGGAAAGGATTATTTGGTGGAGGAAACCCTAAAGGAGTGGGACCCATGGAGAGGGGCTCTCATTTTTTAAAAAGGAGGAATAGGAAACCATTGTTTCTCATGCTTATGATTATTCATCTCATTGTCTTGTGAGACATTTGTGCATTCTTTGCTGCTTAGCAAGAATTTTCAGAGGAATTATTGTTTAGGATTCCTTCTTCTTCTTGAGAGGCCTCTTGAGGGATTTTTCTTCAATTTCCTCACATCCAGGCTTGAGGCCAAGCATCCTCCATTAGGACAACATTATTTATGCAGCAGATTAATGTTGTGTTGCTGGTTGTTGCAGTGAGGGTTCACTACACCATCCCATTCAGCTATTTTTCAGAGGAGGAGTCCCTCTTTCCTTTGGGATATCATTTTGGAGGCTTTCTGGAGCATATTGTAGACTTTGGCATCAAGACCAACTCTTTCCATAGCCCTACAGCGCAGTTCCATTTAGAGACTGCGTTATTTTTAGAGGAGAATTTGTAGTGGGGCTCTTGCAGAGTATTGGAGGGAGAAATATTTAGTGAAGGGATCAGCCTTTCACTTCAAAGATCCATTGGAGGAGGCACATTCAGTTTGAGCATCAGATTCAGCCATCTCCATCCAGTTCTATTTCTGAGTTGCTGCAGCAACCCAGCAACTCCGGCATTTCTGAGGAATTGCCACTTTGTAGGTTTTGCAGCCAATCCTTTTAGGGATTGTGCATTATTGTTTCGAGGGGTTGAGATCTTGCTCCCCCTATTGTATTTGAGCCACATATTGATATATTTGTGTATAGATACTTTATGCAGTAGTTTCCCTTCATAGATTGCGCAGTCATAGCTTGAGCATACATATGTAGCAGTGGTTTTGTCATGGTTGATGTACTTGTTCTTTGAGGCTGAGCATTTCTCATCTTGAGTATCATTTTACTCAAGAACTTTTATTCTATTGTTGCTGCTATCATTTAATAAGAAAGCTATGGATTTCTCTCATGTGTTTTATGAGTTGAGTGTTGCTGCTGCACCAATATTGTGCTTGCTTATTGTTGGAGCTCCAACTTTAGAATATCTGGAGATATTCTCATTGTTGTATCAATTTCCTAAAAAAGGAACATTACAGTGGTATCAGAGCATGATCTTTGGCTCAGCCTGTGGCTTCAAGCCAAAGTACTAAATCCCTGAAGGGGAAATATTTCGAACTCTATAGACATAGTCTACAGATGGCTAAGTAGTCCCTGAATCTCATCCTTTTTTCAAAGGTCACATATCCAGTAAATGCCCCTGCAGTCAATCTCTGGAATAGAATTTCGATATTCCAGAGATGGGAAATTTCCAGTGCTATCAAAGAGAGAAAAAATGAAGGCTCCATCATATGGAGAAAACAGGGAAGGAAAGCTTGCAAAACTTCTTCCAAGATCCTTACTGAGAATTCATGAAGAATTTGAGAAGATAAGGAGGGAGATTTGTACAAGATCTCCAAAAGGTTTTGAAATTGAGTCAAACTCTAGATTTTCTTGTAGAGGATGTGAGCATGCAGCTACACCCTATAATACACAACGCGGTCACATGGCTAGCTTTGCCATGAGAAGAGAAGAAGAAGAAGAAATGCCAAAGAAAGTAACTCTTAGAGGTTTCTTGCATGAGTATGAATCTCAGACCCAGAGGTTTAGAGATCATATTACTTTTCCAGAGTTTTCAAGATTATGGTGAGGAGGAGCAAGCAGCATGATGAGGATAGATTTTTTCTATCTGTCTTTGATGGTTCTCCTACTTGTTCTACCAAGGCTTGGATTGAAGAGATAGACACCTTTTTGCAGCAACATCAAATTCCTCAAGATGAAGCCATCAGAGTAGCAACGCTGCACTTGGGAGGTAAATTCTATGCATGGTGGTTATTTGAGTCTTTTAATTTGAAAAATGCAAATACCTCTTGATATGCAATGTTCATTAGAACTTTGATGAAGATATTTGATAGGAGGAATTCTGAAATGTATGTAAAGGAAACAAAAACATTCAAACAAAAAACCCTTACATGTGATGGAGGAAATCATAGACTCAAAAACATTTCAGAAAGCCATGAAGGAGGTTGATATCTTGCATGATGCTTATTTAGAGGCAAGATCTTCATTTTTGGCACAAGAAGGCAAAGGGATCTCTTTTTCAAAAGAGGATCCAATCATTGGAGAGTTGCCCAATCATGTTGAGGGCAACATCATTGTATATTCTAGAGTTGATCTAGTACCTCATGCAAAGGAGGGAGGAGCCCTTGCTCCAACTAGAGGGATTCTTGCAATGTTCCAAGGGAGTCCCCAGGATCTCATACATGGAGGTCCAAGCACAACCAATGAGCAACATGATTGTGCAGCACTGCAGCTGGGAGAAGGAGGAAGGGAGGAAGAGCAGCATCAGGTGATGAGAGGTACACACCCTTCTCTATTTTAGAGAGCTAGTGCAAATAGGAGGAAGACTATATTGCGCTATGAGAGCAATGGCGAGATTGCCCAACCATATGTACAATCCACTCTTGACATTGATGTCTCATTGCATAGAGGAATTCCATCAGGGAGGCCACCTGATGTATCATTGATGAGAGAAATTTTGTCTTTGGATTCACCACTCTTGGATTTTGGAGAGGTGAAAAATTTGGAGGAAAAATTTGGCATGGGGGATGTCAATGTAGCAGACAGCAGCATGAGGAGACCTACACATGCTAGATCACCAGCGCTATCTCTTGGGAGGATTGATCCTTACTGGAGATCTCTTAGGATTGATGATTCTAGATGACCCGGGTAGAGATGATGAGTATATGATGGATGATATGGTCATCTATTCCCATGGTAGAGTCTTCTTGACTAGAGATTCTAGTCTCAAGGAGAAGTTGTTGCATGCAGCACAGGAGGACTTCTTTTCCATGCACTTTGATGCATATATTGCCTTGGCAGAGGAGTTCATTTGGGAAGGCATTCAACAAGACATATTTTAGAATATGGAGAGATACAGAGCCCAGATGATGACAAAGAGGATGTCACAGCCACCTTCCTACTCATGGAGATTAAGGGAGCATTTTCAGTTGAGCCATTTCAGCTCAAGTCTTCTAGTGCATGATGCAGAATGTACAATGCCACCTTATGTTTTGTACTTCTTGTATTTTTATGAGCAAAATATTATACCAAGGAGGATTATTCCTTCTTGCATATTGTATCATGATGTACTTGAAGCCATTTGTAGCATTGACATTGGCTATCTCATTGGTGGTTTGTGGGGAGAGCCACATGATTTTTGGTGTGCACCATTGACACACTTTTGTACTTTCATGTTCACATCTTATAGGATGATTGTGGTAGAAAACAAGTGGCTAGGAGAGCACTTGTTTTTTCTTGACTTGATGCAGGCAGGGCATGCACTGTGCTGGTTCCTTATATGGAGCCTTGATCCACTTTCTGGTTGTTATTTGGCAACTTGTTCTTATTGTACCATGCTTCCATGTATTGTTGATATGTTTATATTTATGGGGAGCTTTACTTGGAGAGTGGGCTTAGGATTGAGGATGCCCATTGGGAGCATGATTATCCTTACTATACATGTTGTACATTTCAGGAGAAACCATGGGCCAACCATGAGGGCCACACTACATTTCTTTCCTTCTTGTGGGAAAAACCACTTGAAGACTTTGAGGAGGCACTCCATGGACCATAAGGAGTTGGAAGAGTTAGCACAATCAACTCTTTTCCTTTTGAGGATGAGGGGAGACTCATCTATGAGCCACTCCATTTATATGAGAAAAACATATGGTGAGAGTATTGTTGATTTGCATGATGATTTATCTATGTATAAGCATCTCTTAACCATACATGTACAGGGATATGCTCAAAGAAGGACTTTTATTCTTCTAGATTTGATGGTCTACATGAGGCCATTATGGATGATCACTCCCTAAGAGGAGATGGGGAGGAAATTTCTCTTGGAGAACATAATCACATTGCACTAAATCATTCACTTTCTCCAGGAGATTGGGGCAGCAAGCAGATTGTGGGGAGGCCACCCATCATTTTGTTTTCTATGGAAGTGGAGATTCAAACTGCGTTGGCTACATTTGAGGGACCATTGTCCCTCTCCTTTAATATAAATGGTAGCCATCATGATTATCCTTATGGTTCCCTTGATTGATATTGCTGGAAATTTTCTTGGGAGCATGATTGGAGGAGAGACACATTGGGTAGATGTGTCCTTGGAGGGAGGAAACTCCCACACACTTTGCACTAAATGTTCTAAAGGGAGCATGGGAGATGATATGGCCACTACAACAACTTATTTTTTTCATTATGAGGTTAGCCATATGAGTAATGAGATGCCATCTGATGATGACTTTCAACTCATCATATATGAAGAGACTTGGGCCAACATGATTTGCAGTGCTGGAGGAGAGGTCCTTGGGGATCTAGTCTTCATCTTGCCACTTGAGGGCAAGTATTTTGCAGCCCAGGATCAAAATTTTCTCTACACTTATCATGAGTGGAGAGAAGGACAGCGTGGGGTAGGCTACATTGTCTACCATGAACATATTTTTATCCCACCTACTTTTCCGGAGCCAAATGTGGAGGATAGTTTCTAGGAGTTGCCTAGTTGGGAGGTAGCTCATTTTGTATGGATGATTGCTTGGGGATGGAGGATCCACATGAGGAAGATGTTCCTCAACACTACATAGACTCCATGCCTTGAGAGAAGGCTTTTTAGTTCTATCCTTGCAGTTGCTTGAGGACAAGCAACATTTGGGAGGGGAGGACTGTAATGTTCCAAAATTTTCCGATAATAATTTGGAACATTAAATTTTTCTGATTTCACCTAGGAGGAGAATAAATGGGTAAGTATACCCATGCATAGTAAAAATATCAATAAAATCCCTCTATATATGAAAGGGGATCATATTTGGAGCTGGTTTGCACACGCTCATGTGTGAACAAGGTTATTTGCAAGGAGGCTTGGTTAAGTTTGACCAAGTCAACAATGATGCCATAGGAGGAGTGGCTTACTTAGGAAGCCAGCGCAGTGTGAATGAGGAAAGGGTTATTCGGTGGAGGAAAACCTAAATGAGTGGGACACATGGAGAGGGGTTCTCATTTGTTTAAAAGGAGGACAAGGCAACCATTGTTTCTCATGCTTATGATTATTCATCTCATTGTCTTGTGAGACAATTGTGCATTCTTTGCTGCTTAGCAAGAATTGCCAGAGGAATTCCTGTTTAGGATTCCTTCTCCTTCTTGAGAGGTCTCTTGAGGGATTTTTCTTCATTTTCCTCACATCCAGGCTTGAGGCCAAGCATCCTCCATCAGGACATCATTATTTCTACAGTTGATTAATGTTGTGTTTCTGGGTGTTGCAGTGAGGGTTCACTACACCATCCCCTTCAGTTATTTTTCAGAGGAGGAGTCCCTCTTTCCTTTGGGATATTAGTTTGGAGGCTTTCCAGAGCATATTTCAGACTTTGGAATCAAGGAAAACTCTTTCCATAGCCCTACAGCGCAGTTCAATTCACATACTGCATTATTTTGAGAGGAGAATTTGCAGTGGGGCTCTTGCAGAGTATTAGAGGGAGAGATCTTTAGTGAAGGGATCAGCCTTTCACTTGAAAGATCCATTGGAGGAGGCACATTCAGTTTGAGAATCAGATTCATCCATCTCCATCTAGTTCTATTTCTCAGTTGCTGCAACAACCCAACAACTCCGGCATTTCTGAGGAATTGCCATTCTGTATGTTTTGCAGCCAATCCTTTTAGGGATTGTGCATTATTGTTTCAAGGGGTTGAGATATTCCCCCCCTATTGTATTTGAGCCACATATTGATATATTTGTGTATTTACACTTTATGCAGCAGTTTCCCTTTATAGACTGTGCAGTGAGCATACATATGTAGCAGTGGTTTTGTCATGGTTGATGTAATTGTTCTTTGAGGCTGAGCATTGCTCATCTTGAGTATCATTTTCCTCAAGATCTTGTATTCTATTGTTACTGCTATCATTTAATAATAAATCTATGGATTTCTCTCATTATTTTATGAGTTTATTGTTGCCACTACACCAATATTGTGCTTGCTTATTGCTAGAGCTCCAACTTTAGAATATCTGGAGATATTCTCATTGTTGTAGCAATTTCCTGAAAAAGGAACATTACAAGGTATAGGATGTGCAGGGGGTTTTCACAATCCTAGTAAAAATAAGATAGCCTATTACAGGTCTTCATTTTCCTAGAATTTTACAAGGATTTATTGGAATTGCAACTCTCAGTAGTGAACTATCTAAAGTACAAGTTCCCGAGGGGTTTTCCAGGGTGTTGAATCCATATATGTAGTCTAAATCTTAGTTTAAACATCACAAATCCATACTCGACCAAAAAATATTTCACCAAATTCCAGCTAAAAACACCAAAACGTCTAATACATAGTACCTATTACAGAAGGGGTTTTCTAAATATTTTTAATAATCTGGTCATAAATGTTGATTTTTGTGTAGCTGTGGAGGTACTCCAAGCCCTAGTGTTCGATATTTCGAGGGAAAAGCACCACAAGTAGGCTTGTGGGCTTGGAACCCAAGCTTGGGGTTCTGTACCCAGCAGGATTTGGGCCAAAACCATGAGGAAATTTCGACATGTGATGGATGAGGATGATAGTTCTTATAAATATGATTCTAACACAATGAGAATCATCTGATTCCGAGTTGTATAAATGGAGTTATGAATTTTTGAAGGTTATGGATGGGTTTGCACATGATGTGTCAAGGTCGGCTTGGTGTAAAGTTGACATGTGACAAGTTTTGGAAGCCCTTGTGTAATGTTGAAGGAGGCTGATGTAGAAGGATTAGAGCATCCATTGTGCAACAAAAATTCAAGTGAATAGCTTGTGGAGGAGAGACAAAGTCTATGTCTTAGTCACAACAAGTGAAGGTCCAGAAAACGTGGCATACAAGGATTGTTTGAGGGTCAATTTAAGAAGGCTGTAGTGATGTTAGAAGGGTAAAGGGACTTTGCAGAGGGTGGAGGTAGGGAGGACATGTATATGGGTTGTTTGATGCATCGTTTGTCTCTAAACAAGAGTGTCACAAGCCTGTGAGGCCTCACTAAATCTTTTCGCAGAGATTAAGGAGGGCCAAGGACTGTTCAAGGGCTAGAAACAACCCAAAACTACATCTAGGTGGCACAACCTCCAAGAAAGAGACAACCACAACTCCGAGGAGCATTTATGGGTCAAAATTTAAGGGTTTTAGGAAATTTTTCATGCCCTAACCAGTTCATATTTGTAGCATGGAGCATACCCTGAAGCAGTGAGATTGTGCATGCTTATTGGAGCAGTGTTTGATGTTTGTTGGTTCATTGTTTTGACCAGTGTTTGGATCAACCTACGTTGCAGTTTTTTGGGAGCCATTTGTTGGAGTTGCCTTGGGCATGAAGGAAATCCAACTAGAAGAAGATCCCACTATGGAGTGATGCAGATGTCCTAGTGTGGAAAAAGTTTTTGTAGCCTATGGAAGCCAAGGAGGCAGGGCTGACGTGGCATGTTAGAATCCCTAAGCAGTGGGCAGTTTCCATAGTGCATATTGGTTCCTAGATTTGTGCAATATGTCCTCTATTGCAGAAGCAAAGGGCAGTTGTGGAGAAGTATATTGGAAACCATGTGTAAGGTTTTCCTAGGTGTGAGGATTCCCTAACTAGGTGCAGATGGTAAGCATGGAGTTGGTCACTCGTGGATTGTTGGAGGGCAGAATTAGAGTGGACCAAGTGTGGACGTGGATTGGGAACTTATGGTATACTGGAGGACAATGTGATAATGTCCAAGTTTGAGCCTGATGTGCAACACCTTGGTGGACAAAAGAAATTGCTAGAGTGGAAATTTTTGAGCTCAAGGGTCTAATCAACCAGGAGCTTAATTTTTGAGCCCGAGACTTGTGAGTGGAGAAGGACTTCTACAGCAGAGGAGGGGCATCCCTCATAGCCCATGTTAATTATGGGAGATGGAAATATTGAAATGATAGGTGGTAGCCCTTCGTGCCCTATGTTGGTCTTCATCAATGTAGTAGAGGAAGACCACAGTGGGTTGAAGTCCCTAAGTAGCTGAGGAGAAACAGTGGGAATATTGAGAGTTGTTTACAAGTGGAACTGTGAACAAATCGTCAAGTGTCTCAATGTGTTTTTCCCTTGATGGAATAAGGTACAACTAGAGAGAAGATGGACATCTAAGATCCAGTGGCCGGATGGACATGGAGCAATGATAGAGGCAGGAGTTGTAGATCTAGATCCAAAGGACTGGGCAAGTACACGGTACGATTGAAAGGAGCTGCGAGAGCATGCTACAGCCAGATGGTCAGAGTATCTTATTTTTTATCTTGTACTAGTGGATGTATGAGGTACATTGTCCCTGGTATAGGAACCCTAGACTATTTTATTATATCAATTTGATTAATATAACGAAGTCGGGTTGAAAATTTGTAAAAATTTGTTTATATTTTGTACATGTGTGATTTACTGCTTTATATTTCCGCTGTGAAAACTAGTTCATGGTTGAGATTCTTGGTTTGGTAGCATCGGTGATTTTAATACTCTAACCTAGACCAATGGTCATGGAAATTCAACATGGTATCAGAGTGTATCTGAGATAATTTGAGGGACAATGAATCAGAGTGTGCACAACGAAGAAACTCAGAGTGAATTGTGTGTGTTTATATCATGGAGCAGAGGGTTCAACTGAAGACATGGAGATATGGTCTTGACTGGATTGGCAACAAGATTGGCTTGGAGTTCTGGTTGATTCGTGGTGTGCCCGGTGAAATTTTTTTTGTTGTAGGGTAAGTTGTTGATCATGGACTTCCGTTGATTTTCCATGGATGGTTGGGACATCTCGAGGGTTTCTTTGGCATGGATGAGATAAAGTTTTCCGAGATGGATTCATGTGATGGACTACAGGTTGGAAGGCTAGAGTCTTCATTGGATCGTGATGTTTCATATTCGAGATTGGTGGGATTTGCATGAGTGGTATTAGATCTAGAAGGATGAGTGCTCGCAAGACTGAGCCAATGGAGATTGTGTAGGCTCAAAGGGATAAAACCTATGGAGGTTTGAGGTCTTCAATATTTATATGTGATGAGCTAGAGGCAGTACCAAGATTGCGAGGTTCATTCTACGGGGTATGCTGCAGTGATGGACTCCATATGGGCTAGTGTCGTCGAAGATGATGATGGCTACTTCCTAGTCTTGGAAGTACCTCCCTTGCTAAGAAGGACTGTTGATTTTTGTGTAGCTTGGGAGGTACTCCAAGCCCTTGTGTTCAGGATGGGAAAAGCACCACAAGTAGGCCTATGGGCTTGGAACCCAAATGTTGTGTTTTTCACCCATTGGAATTAATTTGGGCCAAAACCATGAGAAATTTTTTACATGTCATGTATGAGGATGATAGATCTTGGTGAGATGATTCTAACGTAATGAGAATCATCCGATTATGAGTTGTAGAAATGGAGTTAGGAATTTTTGAATGTTATGGATCAGTTTGCACATGATGTGTCAAGGTCAGCTTGGTGTAAAGTTGACATGTGAGAAGTTGTGGAAGTCCTTTTGTAACGTTGAAGGAGCCCCTCTCTTTAGTATAAATAGAGGGTGATGTAGAAGGATTATAACATCCATTGTGCATAAAAAATCAAGTGAATAGCTCATGGAGGAGAGACAGTATTTTTTTTAGCCGCAACAAGTGAAGGTCCAAAAAAATGTGGCATAGAGGATTGTTTGAGGGTCAATCCAAGAAGGTCAAGGTGTTGTTAGGAGGGTCGAGGGACTTTGCAAAGGGCCGAGGTAGGAATTATGTGTCTATGTGTTCTTTGATGGGTGGTTTGTTTCTAAAAAAGAGTGTCGTAGGCCTGTGAGGCCTCACTGAATCCCACCATAGAGATTGAGGGTGAGGACTATTCAAGGGCTAGAACACTAGGTGGAGCTATCAACAACTTGTCAGGAGTCTTGATGTGTTTTTCCCTTCATGGACTAAAGACACAACTAGAGAAAATATTGATAGCCGAGATTCAATGGCTAGATGGAATTGGAGCATTGATATAGGCAGAAGCTACATATTGGGAGCCAAAGGACCAGGCAAGTACATGGTACGACCGAGAGGAGATGTTAGAGCATGCTACAGCCAGATGGTCAGAGTATCTTGTTTTGTATCTTGTACTAATGGATGTATGATGGTCATTATCCCTGCTACGCAATCCCTAGACTATTTTATTATATCAGTTTGATTAATATAACGAAGTTGGGTTGAAGAATTGTAAAATGTTGTATATATTCTGTGCATGTGTGATTTACTGCTTTATATTTCTTTTGTGCAATTTTTTTCATGGTTGAGATTCATGGTTTGGTAGCATCAGTGATTTTAAGACTCTAACCTAGACCCAAGGTTGTGGAAATTCAACAATAAAAGAAACAATTGACCAATCCAATCAAGAAAGCTATAGATGAAAGATCCTCCTTTCCATAATCAAACAAATTTCTCTCTCTTTTCAAATGAATCTAATTCTTTCAAGTGAGAAATGAATGAGGAGGAAAATCATTGGACTATGTTAGCCTCAGAACCTTAGCCCTGGAACATTATTTAAAGGTGATGTGATGAACTTTATAATGATCCCCTAAACTTGAAGTAAAGTGGATATTAATGCGCACAACAATCAATATGAAGTAATTAGTGCAAACAAGCCAGCCAAACACCTTGGGAATGGAAGTTAAGGGAGCTCCATTCACCAGGCCCTAGAACATTATTTAAAGGTAAGGGTGATGGAATTTTGACTGATCCTCTAAATTCAAAATAAAGTGGATACTAATTTGCACAACAATCAATATAAATATTCAATGCAGACAAACCAACCAAACACCTTGGGAATGGAAGATCAAAGAGCTACGTTCAAGGGCAGTTTGCAATGGAAAAATTCAGGTTGGGTTATGGTTCTATGTTTGTTGGTTTGTGTTCAATGTAGTTGTTTAGTATTCATTGGTTTTTATCACTTACATATTTGAGTGCCTTTTAGTGGCAGCCTCCCTACTCTCCTTATATATAGCTTCCCCTCAAGCTCATGTTGCACCCAAAACAAACATGTTCAAAGATGGAAGGTGGAGGTTTAGATAGGCTTCAGTGCATCACAAATTGGAGGAATCTAAGTGGGAAGTGTATGTGGCTCAAAGAAACTTCCCCTCTCAAATTTTTGCAACTTCTTCCTTACATTCCAAATCCATAAACATGGCAAGGCATGTCCTCAAAATTTGGATTTTTTCCTTTGAAAAAATTGTTAGTGGTTTAGCCGTTTTTAATTTCTTTGATTTCTAGAAGCACTCAAAGTCTATTTTAGCCACTCACCCTATGTTGAGCTATTAATTTTCCCTGGAGCTAGATTTAGTTTGAAAATTTTGGGGCTACAGGACTTGCTTCCTATTTTAATATCATTAAGGCCTACTGCTCACACTAGAAAAATCTTGTTGATAAGAAGTCCTAGACACTCTTTTGCACACAAGATTACAGGAATCGAGGGCAGAGTTGTTTGTTCATCACTGATGTTAACTAAATTTGGAGAGTCTTACACTGTCACAAAGAGATCAATCAAGCCAATTGTAGTACTTCGATAGCAGTTTCATAAAAAAATTGATTCAGAACAAGCATGAACTACACATAATGCCAATGTAATGAGCATAAAATTTCCACATAAACAGAGATTGCATATAATGTAAAGTGAATGCAACATGTTGTGAAGCTTAATTTTCACTCAAAAAATGGAATCTCTCTGTCGCTTCTAATAATCAAGGAACTAACAACTCACTCCAAGCTATGTCAAATGAATACATAACAGTTTAGCCTTACAATCGAAGGGAAATTGAACGGCCAAGCTCCCCTCAATGTGATAAAGGGTGAGGAGAGTGAAGTGCCCATTTATGTTGTCAGTGATGCATTTTTGGGTGGTATGTAATTTAGGTATATATATACCAAAGAAAAGAAAATAAGAACAAATAAGATATAAATAACTCAAAAAATAACCTCAAATATCAGATTGTCACATCTCGAGCTTCGCACAAGCTACAATACACTGTAAATCTGTTGCAATGCAAAATGGATCAATATCATTATATGCTCAAGACAAGCATATCATCACATTCATCTACACTCTTGTTTAACAATCTTCCTCAAAGGATGTGAAATATTTGGATACCCCAACTTATGTTATAATTGTTAGTGATTAAAAGTTACCACAACTATTAGTTATAATTGGTAGCTTAGTACAGATTTCAAGCCCTTTTTCATGGCAAAAGAACAATATACCCCTATCAGCATGGCATTGGCTTCCATCTTGCACACAAGACAAAAGTTGAGGCACCTCAGGAGATGGAATGAAAGATTTCATCGTAGTTGGTTTCTACCACTATAGAAGGCAGGTAGGACCTACTGCAAACCAAAAATCCCTATTGCAGAACATAGTTATGATTTGGTTGTAACAATCTTTGCCAGAACATAGTAGAAACCACTGGAGGAAGGGGTCTAATCAACATAGAGAACTGACTAGACTCAAACAACAATGAATCCTGATAGTCTACACGATTCACCTCTTGTGAGTACAATATTCTTGTTTTCCATAAAAGGATTGTTTGGCATGAATAGGGTTTTTTAGGAACTGATTCATGTTATGTAATGTTATTCAGGACCGAGAAAAAAACAAATATGGGAAAAAACCAAACAAGAGATTTTTCTAAGGATTATCTACAACAAGGATTGAACCAAATTTCATAATTGATATTTTTTTTGCCAAGGATTTGGGAACTTTACTCTATGTTGGCCCTCCTTCCCTGTGTTGGGAGAAATATAATTTTCCCTACACATCCCACTACCCAGGTTGCTTTTACAAGAAAATATCTCTATAGATAGATCATTTCATCAAGAGACAAATTTGAAATTATAGCCACCTCAGAGATTGAAGAACTACATAAAAAATTTCATTAAAATAGTAGTTATTATATCTAAAACTAAGCTTCAAAAAAAAATATTGGCAAGGTACAAACCATAGTCATTATTCTCTTGGATCCATTACCTTCAGCAAAAATTGCTTGTAATGACCCAAATGGTACTCTTACCAACCCATCACCCTGTTGTTCCATCAATACTTCTACTGATCTAAGATATTTTGGGACTTGAAAACTAGTGATTGGTGGCATAGGAACATCTATGATGAATATTCCAAGAAGGATTAAAATGAATATCCTGTGAAGGCCTAGAAATAGACGATAATAAGCCATGTCCTTGAGAAGAACCACTACTTCTCCTAGGAGCTTGTGTGAATGGAATATGATGTGATCCCCAAGGAATACTTGGCAGTGGATGTAACATCAAAGAAGTAATATCCCCAGGTCCATTTGGATTTCATTCATTGGAACCCAATTTCTAGATTCATGATTAGTTGATCTGTTCTCTAAACTTGCAACAAACCAGGTATTAATAGCAATACCCATCATCATTTTTCTTGAAGTAGCTTCTTCATACTAAGAAGGTGAATTCTCCCTTGCACCACCATTGGAGCTGGAAGCATTTCCAGGTCTAGGGGTAGAGTAACTTTCATTCCATCCAACTGAATGCAAACTCCTCTTTATACCAGATGACACATGAAACATACTGGTTCAACGCTATCATTCCAGCAAATATGACAGAGTAATCACTGCTATCATATTTTCATGTACATTTGTTTACACACAACACAATTTATTTTCTCTACTTTAAGTTATTTTCTTTATGATAGGCTTTCCATTCAATCTGGATAGGCATACTATTCAAACTGTATTATTTTCTGAACCTGCTCATATATTGGGCTTATGCTTTCAATTTTTTTGTTGATTGGGCTATGGTCTAGATGTAGGTTGGTGGGAGCTTACCATAACTTTCCTAGGTTCTATTCTCAGTGCATTCCCTTATGGGCTCTACCTAATAATTCCCAGAGTGATATGTTCCCAAATTTTGAACTATATTTTTCCAGCCAAAAACTGGGTGGTTTTTGTTAAAAAAATCTTAGGATTTGTGAGAGTGTTGTAGTATATTTCTATTATGAGAGTATGGTGCTTCTGTTTTAAGGTCTCTAGGAAATTTTATCCTCTCCAAATGATGTTTTATTCTTAATATTAAGGAAGATCTAGCTAACATTCTATTCTTGTATCTTAGCACCTTACAAATCACAAAGACTCTGAGGATGTAGATTGAGGTACAAAGAATGTTGCACAAACAACTAGAGGAAGGGGATATATTTCCCTTTTTTTGGATTCCATTCTTTGTACATGATTTTACTATGATGTTGTGAAGTCTAAACTTAAAAAAGTCACATTGATTTTGAGTATTTCTTTTTAGCAGGTTCAAAGACACTTGCAAGGTCGTATAGAAGCATAGTGAAAGTACTTGCAGTCAATTCTAGAAAAATAAAGGGAAAATATTGCAGGTTACAACGTGGGGTCAACTATATTGGAAGCTAATCATGCAAAACTTCCTAAGTTGGCCTCAAAAGTGAAAAATGAGTGTTTTAGCTCTATATTTTATGCCTTGACCTTATCCACGATGCTTGAAATCTCTGGTCTATTTCTATAATAGATTTCTCATCAACAATCCCAGGTTGCATAATATTTTGCATATAGTTGCCTCACTTAAATGAGAGTTCTGAGAAGAGTCTTACAGATAATTTGCAAGTTGTTGGTAGAAAATGCCCAAGATCTTATTATGATAAAAAAGTGCAGTTTTCTCAGAATTAAATCAGAGAAGATATGAGGTTGCAAGAAATTCTAGGAGAATAAAATATTTCTTCACCTTCCTAGGATTATTCAATTTTATTTCACGAGAGGGCTACCAATGATATACAAAAAACATAATAAAATGACAATCATTTATCAGACAAAAAAGGAAAAGAGTGTAAAATAAATGGAGCACTTGTTGATCCACCCATATAAATAACATTATCCTTTTCTAGTGATTTATCTCTTCAAGAAAATAGGCAAGTGCATGAGGCATCAAAATTTTACAGGAATCAAGATAAAACAAGTTCCAAGGGGTATAACAAATTCTCTAAAATGACAGAAGATTTGGACTTGAATTCCAATGGTGATACAGTGTCCTACAAGGAAAGGGGGTTTGATTTGAATGGTTTTGGGTGGAGAAGTTGAGCATTGTCTCACATGTCTGTCTTTGTCACATGTGAGGAAGCCATAACAACTTTTATGCATGAGATTCAGAACCATTAAGAATTGTATTGTGGTTTTATACATTGCATGGGAATGACAAGGCATTTTAGTCTTTTTACCTTTAGTTTTAAACATGATTGAGTCCATTTCTGGCAGACAAGTAGGATAGGTACCATTGTAGATGTACTATGATGTAAATATTGCAATTATATGACCTTATACACTAAAAATTATTTGGATTTTGTGGTTCTTTGTATTGCTAAATTAGGCCAAGGCTACTTTTAATATCGAAAAGTTCACATAAATTAGCCTCCTAGAATGTGAATAATTTGGCTTCAAATCAGGTATATACCTTCCAACATTTCCAGATGGCCATATTTGAGGTAAACGTTATTCCCATTTATTTGGAGGGTTTTGTCTTGCTCAAACAACTCTCTAGGGAGCTTCTGATTGCCCAGCCATATATAAACCTCTAAAATATGGAACCACATCACCTACACTAGCCCTAGGTATGACTGGTTATTTTACAGTCCTAACAACAAGAATTTTTGCAGTGGTATCATGAATATTTAGGTTGCTACCAATGGTGTGTTGTCCAGGAGCTGTAAGGAAGAGGTGGCCATCATCCCACTGTGAAGAACATGGGAGGACATCTAAATATGGACCTGAGATGATTTCCATGGTATTTCTTTTATGATTTCCCCATCTTCCATCCATGGGATGATTGGCACATCCATTTTTGTTCTCTGGCATACATCCAACTACACTGCAACAAGAGAAGGTCACTTGTTCAGATTCTGATCCAGCCAATTTAGTTGGGTGAGTGACATTGTTTTAGAAACCAAATGAAAATAAGTTGTTTTATTGGAGCCCAATTGGTTAGCTCAGTCGTTTGTCACCTGTTATCACTCTCCCCAACTTCCTAGGCTGAAAATAGGATTGAAGAAAGGTAAACACAAACCAAATTTTAGCTATGTAGTTAGCCCTACCTAACCAGAGAGGGCTCTCTCTATGTCACTTTGTAAAATATTCAATTTAAGGCTGAGTATCAAATTTTAGGCTAGAAATAAGTTAAGATGTTTGATTTTTTTAATAATTTTTTTGTTGGATAAAAATAATGATCAGTGAAACTAAAGTTGATTTCAAATACTGAATTTTAGAGAATAGAGTGAGGCAAGGTAGGTAAACTATTTGAGCACAATTAATTTGTCATTGTGTATAGTGGTAGAGAAATCCAGGGTCTGAATGAGCAAATAAAATGAACTCATTCTTCAGAAGAAATGCACATTTGTGAAAATCTTAATAAACATAGCATATTATTGATTTATATTTATAAACTACTAATATTTTCATATAGAAGCTAAAATGAAAGTGAAGTAACAGTGAGGAAAGCACAATGCTCAAAAGAAATACCACATGAATCTCATAACATTCGCTGCAACTTCTTTAATTTCATTAAAAAGTGTACAAAAGCTCCACAGTAATACACAGAGTTCTCAAAAAACTCAATTATCCAATCCAGAATACTTTGTATAGCGAAGTATTTATAGAAAATTGATTTTACAATAGATTACATAAATGTTATCTTAATAAATAATGTTTTATTTTCCAAATTAGACTCTAACTGTAACATGGGAATAAAATTGATTTGATGTGTTGGCACTGCTCTAACAGAAAACGATGTTGAAAGGAGAAAATTGTGGACTGCGCTGGATGTTAGCTGATTGATGATTTGGCAGAAGTTGACATTTCTCCTTTACCATTTACTCCTGAAATTCACATAATTTTCCCAGCACTGTTCATTCGGGATGGTCAATTTTATTACCTTACGGTAAATTTCATCCATTTCAGTGTACTTGGCAAATTTTTTCCTCACCACAAAAACATGTTTTATCTCATACCAAATAAAAATAACATTGCTCAGTGTCCCCAACAATGCCTTTCCTATCATTGTGCTTTTGATGTTTAAAAATTTGGCAATATCTCTGGAAATTTCTTTAAGTCTTCTCCATTAATATTATTTAGTCATTAATTTATCATTAATTACAAACAAAGAAGGCAATCCCTTCTGTGTCAGAGGCTTTATTCTGCTGAAAAATATCTGCAATGTCATTTCCAAACTCAGACATTTCTCTTCAAGCTGAAGAATTAAATTCTTCTTCTATCATCTATGCCCAAATAATCTAGCTCATCCCTATTCTTTGAATTTAGAAATTTGATAATGTTGTTTGTTGTAGTAGGCTTGTCTCCAAGTCGTGCTTTAATTGTTGCAATAGCCTCATTTGCTTTCTGTATAAACTCCTTTTGTTTAAATATAATCTGTAACTTGGCCAAATTTCATTAATATATTTCATGATATCTTCCTAGATTACTTCTTTTACTTGGCCCAAAGTATTTCCAATGGCTAATTCATTTTGTTCTTTTTGCAACCTCTCAATTACATTTTTAGCTCTCTATGCTTCAGCTGCATGTGAAATTTCAAATTTAGAATTCTGATATTGTAGAAATTGTACTTGATCTTGCAATTTCTTTATCTCTTCTTCTTGGATTGACATATTTTGTACTGCTTTAGTGAGCTTCTCAACTCCATCTGCAGTACTTGTTGTAGAAGGTTTGGTTGTAGGAATAACTCCAAGAGACACTGCTTCTAAAGTAACTTTAGATGTTTTTGTTGTTTGGCCCTTTTCCTTTATCATTTTCTCTAGCTTTGATTCCATCTATTTTATTTGAGCATTATGTTCCATAATCGGCTTCATCTTTCTGTTTTCTGGGATTCCGTCTCTTCAATATCCTTTTCCAAAGGATCTTTTGTAACTGGAATCTTCAATTGCTTCCTTAATGTTGCTATGTCATAATTTTTACTTTTTATGATTTATTCTGCTCCATTGACATTGGAAGGATCATATCCAACTTTGATCACCAGGCCTTCCAGAGTTTTGATTCTTGTGTCTTTAGAAAATGAAGTAACTTTCTTCATTTTCAGTTGTGATTGGACATTACTCAAGGAAACCTACGATTTTGACAAACTCATAGTAGTATTAGTGAGAGTGGATGAAATCAGCTCACTAGTTTGTTTATGTAAATCCATTTGATCTATTGGATGTATCTCCTTAGTATAAAATTCAAATGCAATATTTTTGTAATCTGCTACTAACTTTGGTTATGGAATTTGTGCTTGACGAAAAGAAAACTGCATTTTTCCCTTATCTGAATCAAAATCCAAGAGAAACCTGCTCTGAGAGCTGGGAGTTTTCTTCCAAAAATGATTGTATGTCCTAGTCTTCAACATTTCATTCTTCAACTTTATCTCCCTAAAGGTATCAAATATATTCTTCTCCTTTTCCCCTGTAACAACTGTACCAAGTTGAATGATTTGATGCTGATCTTGAGAAACTGCTGAAGTAGTAGGAGTAGAAGTATTCTAACCACTTGCCTATGTGGAAGGAGGTGTCTCTTTGGTAATAATAATCACTTATTGCTCTAAATCATTACTAGGATTGAGCTTTGGATTGAGCTTTGTCTTCTTTTTATAATGGATTTTGAATTCTTTGATGGATGAGTCAGTCATTGGAGATGACTGATCTTCTCTTATCCTTTTTCCTTATCTCTCCTATGCAACATGAGTATGTAATGCTAATGTAGACACTGTTTTTTCTTCAGCTTCCTTTAAAGTAACCTCAGTCCATTCAAGCTTATTCATATATCTCTCAATTTATAGTCTGTGTGTATGAAAATAATATGTAAATTTGTTCTCTACCCTTAGTTCAGAAATAACATCAACTGGATCATATGACCATGTGAAACTGAGGATAAATTTCATCTCTTTCAAAAATTTCTCTGATTCCTCCCTATTGTTCTACTATTACAGATAAAAGGTCCTATATGTGTTTTGATTTTGAATTGTGACTTATTTTTAGCAAATACAAAATGTACTTCATCAACATTAAGCATTTTTTTGATGTATTCTAATGAAAATGTCCTCATTGGGAGGAATTTTGGTAACTTGTAAAGGGGAGTCTCACAGCCATAGACTCTGAGTTCTATGTAATTCTGATAGAGATACCAATCTCTTGTTCTTCCTTGATCTGATAGTTGCAACACTTTTTTTTTATTTCTTCACTGATCCTGGGCTCTATACTATTTTTTAGTAAACTGAGTGCTGGATGCAGAAACAATTCTGCAAATTGCTTATATGAATATTCCTTTTGTTCCTTCATCACTAATTAGGTCCAGAAACTAACTGATTGTTTATTTCCCTCCTCATACAGTTTTTGTAAGGAAAACTTGAATTTGTCTCCCTGAGAATATAAAAACAAATAAACTAACACATAGGCATATTTGAATACGTATTCATTTGGGAATTTAACAAATTGCTCATGAATGGATTCTGCAATGAATTGATTGAAATTTAATATGATGGAGGGTTTGGAATATGTGGAGAAAATGGACATGAATCCTGTGATGGATTCATCTACCCATTTCTCTAAATAATAACCAAGAAGCTAAGAGATAACTGTGATGTTTTTTTGGGCCCTTTCAGGGAAAATGGATGATGAAAATGGAGGATTCTTCTTGGGTAATGGAGCATTTTCAGTCATAAATATCTCAATGGTTTTAGCCCTTGTTGAAAAATCCAATTTCTGATATATTTTAATCGGTGCTTCTTAAGAAAAAGGATTTCCATTCTCTATGATGGGGGCTTGCAACATTTTTTCTATGGTTTGGGCAGTTATGGTTACTAAAATCTCTCCGTTAGGAGTGATAATAACTCTTTGGTTGGGCACATAGTAGCCTTGGCATTTTCTAAAAAATTCTAGGGAACTATGGGTATGAGGAAAAATGTAATGAGGGAAGTTTGAATCCCACAACCCCATATAATTAGATTTATCAAGGAATTTATCCTCTAACCAATGATACATCTCAAACAATTCAAGATGAAAAAGGGTTTCATGAATCTTATGGTCTCTGCCTTCTAAAGGTATATGATGAAAGTCAATTTGAGGATGAAGTAGCAGAATTACTGGTTCTTTTGGTCCTTTGTTATTTGGAGGCATGACTGTCTGTATTTGAATGACGAAGGAAAATTTTCTGATGGAAAAATGGAGGCCACGACTGAAAGAATGCTTTGAAAATAAAAAAAAAATGTCAAAAACTGCAAAGATTACTTTAAACAGTTATTAGATTGTTTTCGGAGTTCTAGCGATGTATAGAGTAGAGTGAATGAAAATGAAGGTTTAAATAGGTTGTTTAGTGATGAATTTATAAACAATTTGGTTTAATTCCAATTGAAAGAGGTGCGGGTACGTTAGCCTTAATGGTTAGCTTTGAATTTAATTGGCTAATAGTTATATGAGTGCAGGAGTTGATTTGATTGGACAGTGACATAGTCCATGTATCATGACATAGATGGCAGACGAAGAAGGTGGTTTCATCCAACAGATAAGTGGAATTTCGAAGGGGTCCATTAGCAGTAAGCTGTTTTATGAGGGGGTGGTGCGAAATCATATACGATTGCCACGTATCCCTGGGGTTGGGTTATGAAACCAACCATTTCAGACTTTGAGTTCTGTGTAATTCTAATAGAGATACCAATCTCTTTTTCTACCTTGATTTGATAGTTACACTACTTTTCTGATTTATTCACTAATCCTAGGCTCTATGCTGTTGTTTAGTAAAATGAGTACTGGATGTAGAAACAATTCTGCAAATTGATTATATGAATATTCCTTTTGTTCCTTCATCACTAATTAAGTCTAGAAACTAAATGATTGTTGATTTCCCTCCTCATCCAATTTTTGTAATGAAAGCTTGAATTTGTCTCCCTGAGAAACTAAAAAAAAATAAACTAACACATAGGGATATTTGAATATGTCTTCATTTGGGAATTTAACAAACTGCTCATGAATGGATTTTGCAATGAATTGACTGAAATTGAATATGATGGAGGGTTTGGAATATGTGGAGAAAATGGACATGAATCCTGTGATGGATTCATCTACCCATTTCTCTGAATAATAACTAAGAAAGTAAGAGATAACTGTGATGATTTTTTGGGCTCTTTCAGGGAAAATGGATGATGGAAATGGATGATTCTTCTTGGGTAATGGAGCATTTTTAGTCATAAAAAATTCAATGGTTTTAGCCCTTGTTGAAAAATCCAACTTTTGATATATTTCAATCAGTGCTTCTTAAGAAAATGAAGTGGCATTCTCTGTGATGAGGGCTTGCATCATTTGTTCTATGGTTTGGGCAGTTATGGTTATTAAAATCTCTCCTTTAGGAGTGATAATAACTCTTTGGTTGGGCACGGGGTATGCTTGGCATTTTCTAACAAATTCTGGGGCACTATGGGTATGCGGAAAAATTTAATGAGGGAATTTTGAATCCCACAACCCTATATCATCAGATTTATCAAGGAATTTATCCTCTAACCAGCAATACATCTCAAACAATTCAATATGACAAAGGGTTTCATGAATATTATGGTCTATGTCTGCTAAAGGTATATGATGAAGGTAAATTTGAGGATGAAGTAGCAGACTTACTGGTTCTTATGGTCCTTTTTTCTTTGAAGGCATGATTGGCTATATTTGAATGACAGAGGAAAATTTTCTGATGGAAAAATGGAGGCCGCAACTGAGAGAAGGCTTTGCAAATCGAAAAAATTTCAACAACTACAAATATTAATTTAAACAATTATCATATTTTTTTCTGGAGTTCTAGCGATATATAGATCAGAGTGAATGAAAATGAAGGTTTAAACAAGTTGTTTAATGATGAATTTATAAAAAAATTGGTTTAATTCCCATTGAAAAAGTCGCGGTGTAATGTTCCAAATTTTTCAATAAGGTAATTGGAAAAATAGATTTACTTTATTTTTAATAAAGTGAATAAAATGGGCGAGGGAGCCCATGTAGCAACCTAATCAACACTCCTAAGGTGAAAAAAGTCACTTAAGTGGCTTAAGTTAGCAGCCCCAAATGTGAAAAGGGCCAAAAGCAAGTGAGCTAGACCATGGTTGACCCAACTCAACAATGTACACAAGAGGGGAAGCTTGCACAAGAAGATTGCGTAGTTGGATGGAGGGAAATTTGAAATGAGAGAAACCCTAATGTGAGTGGGGTCCATGGTAAGGAAGCATTCCTTGCATAAAAAGTTGAAGGAGAGCCATTGTTCATTATGCTTGAGAATTTCGAATTGCAGCTCTCTTTAGTTGTTCAACTGAGATAGCTTGTGTTGCTTATCACAAGGGAGATTTCTATTTACAAATCTTCTCTCCTTCATTGGGAAGCCTTGGAGGAGTTGTTCTTCATCTTCCTCACATCTAGGCTTGAGGCCAAAGCCATCTCTTTTAGCTACAGTGTTTCTGTTGGGCAGATTCATTGGAGTTGCTGTAGGTAGCAGTGAGGGAACATCATCCCACCATTTTCTGAGCTAGTTTTGAAGGGGAGGAGTTCTTCTTTCTCTAAGAAATCAGAAAAGGAAATTTCCGAAGCTACATTGCAGATTTTGGCATAAGGCCAAGTGTTTCGTCTCAGCCCCAGCACAGTCACTCCCTCTTACAACATTATTTTCAGAGGGCAATTGTAGGAGGATTCACCGAGCGAATCAGAGAGTGTAATCTTCAGTGAAAGGGGCAGCCTTTCACTTAGAAGATCATTGGAGGAGGTTTTTTTATTGTTTGTAGAATTCTTTCCCTTCTCCATTCATGTATTATTATTGAGTTGTAGAAGCTACATTGCAACTCCAACATTTTTGTATTTTATCATTTTGTACATGTATTGCAGCCAATCCTTCTAAGGATTGTTGGTTAGTTATTTTCAGGGGTTGAGAGCTTGCTCCCCCCCTTTTCTTGAGATATTAATGATATATCATCATATTTTCATTTTACATATTGCAGTCTCCTCATATAACTGCGTAGACATAGCTAGGGCATTATTGTATAGCAGTGTAATCTTGAGTTTCCATGCATAATCTTTATTGAGGCTGATCTAGTCTATCTTGAGAGGTCTTTTCCTCAATATTTGTATCTATATTTGCTGCTACACTTTATAAATCAGCTATGCACTCTTCTTGTATCATATGATGTATTATTTCACTGTTGTTCATTATTGAAGTTTCAGATGTTGCTGTAGCTCATCTCTTTTGAGCAAGAACTTCCTGAAGGAAGAAATATTTGCATAGCTATAGGCAGAGTCTGAGAAAGGGCCAGGAAGCCTTTGGTTCTCATCCTCTCTTTATAGGTGACATAACTGGTAAAATACCTCTTAGTCCATTTCTGACATAGCATTGTTCATATTTCTGACAAAGGAACATTTTAGTGGTGAAAAATCTGCTGATTTCCATTTCGGAACATTACACATGGGTACATTAGCCTTAATGGTTATCTTTGAATTTAATTGGCTAACAGTTATATGAGAACGGGAGTTTATTTGATTGGACAGTGACAAAATCCATGTGTCATGAAATAGATGGCGAGTAGAGTAGGTGGTTTCATCCGGTGGATAGTGGAATTCTGGAGGGGTCCATCAGTGGTAAGTTGTTTTATGAGGGGGTGGTGTGAAATCATATGCAATTGCCACGTATCGGTGGGGTCGGGTTATGAAACCACCCATTTTGGACGCCCCCCTCGACGTTAAGTTTTAGATGATGTTGGGGGGGGGTGGGAGTCGTATGTGGGTCATCAGATTAGATCGTGGTGTAATAGATGTGTGGTGGGGTGAGTGGTAGTTAATGTTCAGTGGAAATTAATGAATGGTGTGGTAGGAGGATATTAAATAAGATATGTCTTGGATGGTTGATGGGTAGGGGTATGTAACATGTCATATGGGTAGTGGGGGATGACACAGGAGTAAGAAGGTCCCATTTCAATATCGCATATCGCAAATCGGGAGTTGAAAGTAGCAACATAAATGATAGTCAAAGGATTTTGTGAATAAGTGAAGGGCATGGAAGGTAAATGAAATGAATGAAGGCTTTTCATATGCATAAAAGGGGTAAATGTGGAAATGAAATTTACTCACCCTTTTTTTTACTTTGACACTAGCACGTTCCTCTTTCAAATGAGCTGAGAAGTTAGATTCATTTCCTTTGAAGCTCTGATAGTCAAGATGACTCCTTTTATTGTAAATGAAACAGTGAGACAGAGATGAGACTTTTGAAACTTAAGCTATATGAAACAACAAATATAGTTTTTATTTGGAATGAATAAACTTCCTTTCTCCCTCATCATATTTTATGAATGAAATGGAGGATTCACTACCTTATTTTGAAAATCTGAAGATTTTTCCATGGGTAGTTTTGATCCTAGACTTGACCTATATGAGATGAAAAACCTGAATTTAGACCTTTAAATGGTGATGAAATGACTTGAAGGAGCAACATATCAAGATGAGACTTCTTTAGTGACCAGAATTATTGCTGAAAACTAACTGAATTTTTTTTTTGATTAATGACCGGATGGAAAACTCTCAAAAGAGCTATTTTTGATCACTTATAAACTAAATCTAACATTGGCTCCAGCTGGGGATGTAATCTCCTTGAGGAGGTGTCAAGAACACCGTAGATTAGGTAGCCTTACCATTGGGTTACGGAGTCAACTGGATTATGAAAAAAATTAAATATACTAAAAATACTAAATTAGGAAAGACTGACTTGACTATGACTCAATAACTGACTAAAAACTATGAACTTTAAAAGAAAACAAGAGCTGTTGTAGGAGTCTTATGGCCTTCTCCTCGGGCTTCAAATTTCAGCAAAAATTCTTATGTTTGCTTGGATGTCAAATATAAACCAGAATATAAATGACAGTGAATCTCTTCCTCAATATTTCAAGAAAGATAATGCTTTAGAAACCTACCATTGATAGGTCCTCCCAGCACTTCCTTCCCTTTAAGATATTCTAGAAAAAATGCCTTGTTTCCTCTTAATGTTGCGATCTTGTAAGGTCCTTTCCATAGATTTTTAAATTTCCCATGCTTGCCCTTATATTCATTTCTGGCATCCCATCCTGTTGCGATCTTGTAAGGTCCTTTCCATATATTGTTAAATTTTTTCATCTAGCTTTGAAGTATTGTTGAATACTTCATCTCTTGATTGTTGCAAATGCATCATCTTAGTGATCCTTCTCTAAATTTCATTAGGTTTACTTTCAACCTCCTGCAAAATATTCATTACTGGAACAGCCAAGGAAGAAGGGAAAACAATGTCAACTCCATAAAAAAGCTGAAATGGAGACATGTTAATTGATCTTCTTATGCTCACTTTTTCAGCCCACAGAAAATTTGTAAGCTTCTTGTGCCAATTCCTTTATTTTTCCTGTAAAATCTTCTTGATAATATTTACCAAATACTTATTAGATGATTCTACAAACCCATTTCCCTGAGGATAATATGCAGTAGAATGACCAAGTCTAATGTGATATTTATCACAAAAATCAATCATCTTCTTAAATTTGCAAGAAACTACATTATCAGTGATAATATTGTATAGACAGCCAAATCAAGACAAAATATTATTTTCAAGAAACTGAAGGGCAACTGAATCAATTTCTTTCCTAGTGGGGATAGCCTTAATACATTTGGTAAAATAATCTGTAGCAGTGATAATCCATTTGTGTTAAGCTGAAGATGGAGGATGAATTTCACCAATAAATTCAAGTCCCGGTTGTTGGATTGGTGCTTGGACTTCAATTGGTTTAAGAGGCAAAGGTAAAATTTTGCGTTATTATTTGACACTCATGATAGTTATTAACTATTTTGTAGACATCAGAAAATAAGGTGGGCTGATAAAAACCTGCTCTCAAAATTTTATTTGATATGGTTTTCCAATAAAGATGACCTCCACAGTCACCCTTATGAAAATCTGTCATGACTTTCTTAACTTCACCTTCAACTAAATAGTTCAACAATATTCCACCAGGATCTTTCCACTATACGACACAATTCAAAATGCATTATTTCAGTGCTTTTAGCTTCAATAATCTTGCTTAACCACTTGGCATGCTAGGGGGAGGATTCAAATATTGCAGAATATATACAATATCAACATACCAGGGAGATATAGAAAATATTTCAGCTATCTCAGGTAATGTTTCAATAGTTTTTTCATCAGACAGTGCAACAATGAAGTTTATATCTAAGGCATGAAGATTAGAATCTGCCATCAGCTTTGCTAGGCCTTGTCCTTTGATTATTTTTGTGGGCTTAATCTCCAAATCATACTCTAGCAAGGTAGCAATCAATTTACCTCTACGACCTTATGGATCATTCTGTGTGATTATTTCTTTAAAAACAACATTTGGCACATAAGCAATGACACGGGAATGTAAAATGTACACTCTAAAATCCTTCAATGCTTTGACTAATGCTAAAGCTTGTTTCTCAATTATATTTCACTTTAAGGAAACATCTCTTATTGTTTTTCTAAAGAAAGAAATGGGTTGTTATTTATTTTTATTTTTCTTTTGCATTAAAACAACAACAATTGTATGCTCTGAAGAAAATGAAAAAATTATAAAATGAAGTGTATAGTCTGGGCTAATGAGAATGGGAGCATGAGATATAGCTAACTTGACTTCATTAAATGATTTCTCCACTTCCTCATACCATTTTACTTCAGTATATTTCTTCAACATGTCAGTAATCTACCTCAAATGTTCAACAAGATTAGGAACAAATCTTCTTAGAAAATTAATTTTACCATTTAAAGATTGAAACTCCTTTTTGCTCCTAGTATAATCTAAGTTATGAATTTCTTCAATTCTTGAAGGATCTACTCTTATGCCATATTTAGATATAATATGTCCCAGCAATTTACTTTCTTCCATAGCAAAAAGACTCTTCTTTGGATTTAATGAAATACCAAACTTTATGCATATTTGAAAGACCGTCTTTAAATGCTGCAAATGGTGCTCATACGTCTTTGAGAAAATAGTGATATCATCAAGGTAAATGACCAAAAAAAGATCTTTTTCATTGGAAAAATAAATATCCATTTCTCTTTAAAAATTTTCCCTTGCATTCTTCAAACCAAAAGGCATTTGGGCATACATGAAAGTACCCCAAGGTGTGGTGAAATCTGTTTGTTCTTGATCATCTGGGTAAACAAGAATCTCATCGTATCCTGAATATCCATCTAACGAAGAAATTCTAGATGATCCAACTACCCTTTAAAGAATGTGGTCCATTTTTGGTAGTGGATAATTAATTTTTAATGATACTTTGTTCATATTTCAAAAATAAATGCACTATTAAATTCCCCCCATATTCTTTCTCAAAGGCACTAGATTAGACATCCAGTTTGAGAAATGGATAGGAACAATTATTCCAAAGGTGAATAATCTGTTTACTTCCTTTTGAATAGAAGGAAAAAAATTGGGATTCATCCTTCTAAGCTTCTGGCGAAATGGTTTTTGATGTGGCTTCAAAGGGATAATGTGCTAAAAAATGCTTTTATCATAGACCTTCAAATCTGAATATTCCCAAGAAAATACATTTGAAAATTGAGACATAAGTACTACATACTTAGATTTCATTTCTGGACTCAAGAATTTTGAAATCTACACCATCTTTGGCTTTTCTGAAGTGCCAATATTTATATCTTCTACTCCCACTTCTGTTGGTGACATAGTAGGCTTTCTTGCAACATCGTCCTTGTCAAAACTTTCTTCCAAAGGTACCGAAACTCTTGGACTAGAAGTGTCCTTAAGCTGTAGTACTTGCATCTTTGTAGCATGAATTTCCTGGAAAACTATTTGGGCATTGATGAATTCTTCTTCTGGCTGCAAGAAGTTATTGATTTGTTAATCACTTTTAAACACTTGCCAATATTGAACATTGTCAGGTACAACAGGGCAATGTTTGGAATTTTTTTCATATTTTTTGTTTGGATAGAGTGGGATTTTGAACATACTAGCAGAAGTGGCAAGAGAATAAGAAATAACATTGTTGTTTCTAGGAATTAATGACAAAGTATGTTTAGGAAATGTTTTGATAATCTAGGACTGCATTTCGATAAGCTCTCATTCTGGGATGTTTGGCTTGCTATTATCCTTTTACTTTATTGATAACTAACTCAGAGTCGCAATGTACAAAAAATTTCTTTGCACCAAGATTTTTTTAAAATTTTAGACCAACAATCAAGGCTTCATATTCAACTTCATTATATATGCAGTCAAATGCTAGTTTGTAGGAAGACATTATAACATTTGGAGGGATGTACAATGATTGATTTATTGGGATGTGAATCCATATTCCAATTCCAACACCTTCTTTTCCGATGGCTCCATCAAAATCCATAGTCTAAAGACTATTTTATTCATCTGGAAGGTGCAAATCAGATGTCTGATTTTGTTATTTTATTTGAGATATCTCTGTTGTATCCAATTATTTATTTACTTATTTATTTTTTTGTTGAGGATATGTCTTCAATGCTAATCTTTTTGGCACTATTTTACATAATTCTATCTCTACCAATTCTAAAATAGAATTAGAACTTTCTCGATTTTCTGATTTTTCTTCAATCTAAAATTTTGAAGATGTTGAGAACTCTTCATTGAATAAAATAAAATATTATAGATATGTAAGTACATCATGAATGGGATGATTGTTAGGCTTTTCTCTGGTACTGATCATATACTTCATTTTACTTTCTTTGCAAATTTTCCTGAATTATCCAAAGATAGGAATTGTTGCATATGAAAAGTCAAGCTACAATGTTCCTCTAAGCTTTGCTCCCCATGATCTAGAAAGTAGCATTCCATACCTAGGTGGGATTTCAGCCACAACAACATCCATGAGGTCATTCTTATCTAGAATTTGTTCTAATAAGACCACTAAATCCTTGATAAGACTAAGAAATTTCACCCTCCCTTAATCAAATGAATAGAGATCATGATAAGGTCTTGTGATATCTAGTCATAATTTTTCCATAATGGCTTTAGGAATGAGGTTGTGTGATGCTCCAGAGTCAAGCATTGCATTATGAAGAATACAATCATGGAGTCTGAGGCTTAAGTAAAAGGGAGGAAATTAACTATCTTCTGATTTTCCATCAACAACAGGACCAAAAAGGAGCTCAGGATGATCATTAATCAAGTTAACCATATCAGATGTTTGATAAACTCTAAGCAACTTAGTAACTTGAAACTTATATTGATAATTCTTCATTATCTCAGTTAGAGGAATAGAGATCTTCAATTTAACAATTTCATTTTCAAGGGAAAAATGAG
This sequence comes from Pinus albicaulis, assembly GCA_034641835.2. Taxonomy (NCBI): domain Eukaryota; kingdom Viridiplantae; phylum Streptophyta; class Pinopsida; order Pinales; family Pinaceae; genus Pinus; species Pinus albicaulis. The sequence continues at coordinate 976,960,683 of CM076580.1, read as the reverse complement.
CAGGATTCTTATCTACCTCTTTAGTGATGTGTCTTTCTTTTCAGGCGTTTCTTTGGAAGAAGAATATTTCTTCTATCCTCCTTTAACTTCTTGATATTTTCTTTGATTGCTGGTGGATGCTTCATTAGCTTTGGGAGAGGTAGAAATAGTAGGTGCCTTGTCTTTGTTTCTGTTTGGTGCAATAGCTTATTTTTGGAATTTTTAATAATCAGTTGGCCTCTAAACTCACTGCATTTCTTTGCATTTCTTTCAAAGTTGATGGGTTTCTCTCCCTCAGCTGATAGGCCATGTTGAGATCGAAACCATCAGGATAATGGAGTAAAGAAAGGCCTGGGGGAGGCTTGATATTATTAGGAATTGAACCATATATCTTTTTAAATATAGCTATGAGTTCTTGGACAGATTCATTTTTATTCCTTTTCAGTGCATTATATTCATCTACAATTTGCAGTGGATTTTTCTTCTCTTCCCATTTTTCCATGAATAAATCAATTAGTTGTTGTGAGGTGCCTATTGTACCAGCTCCGAGAGAGCGACACCATTTATTTACTTCTCAAGAAAAAATTTGAGCAATAATACACATCTTAGCATCATCATTGTCTATTTATTCAAGGTCTATAAAATCAATTACTTTAGCCACATGATGATAGGTTGTAATTTCTGATGTTCCATCAAAGAGAGGTAGCCTCTGACTATAATTTTGAGGTAGAGTAGTAATCTGACCTAGTAGAATCAGGGGAGAAAAGCTGGCCATGGTTAATGGAGGAGGTGGTGGAGGTGTGAATTGTAATGTGGATTGAATAGAAGTTTGTAAAGCTAAATATGGAATTAAAGGAGGAACATATGGTGTAACTATATGAGAAGATGAGGTAAAATATGTACCAAAAATCTCTTGCTGATATTGAAAATATGCCTTTTTCAGAATTTTTTTTGAAATTATCTACTAAGCCTTTAAGTTTATGGAAATTGGACCATAATTCAGTATCAATATCAGACTCAAAGATTTCAGAAAGTGGTGTAAAAGACTCAAAATAAAAAGGATCGAAAGTAGCTTCTGAGAGAAATTTTTTAGACTTGGTTCTAATTAAATATTTTTCAGATTGTGGAGAAAAAGCCAAATATTCTAAAAAAAACCTCGTAGGCAAGGAAATTGATTTAATCAGAGGAGGGAAAACTATTTCTTGTTTTCAAGACTTATTTTTTTGTTTCCTCAAAATACTTTCAAGATTATATACCAGTGGTGATGAATTAGGGTCAGGGTTTGACCTCGTATATCTTTTTGGAGCCAGTTTAAGATGAGAATTAAATATTTTGGCTCAGGTTATGACTTTAGCCTTTTTATAAAAATATTCCCAAGGAATATTTAGCAATCGTTCCTCGATAGGGGCCCCAGAAATGTTATCACTCTGCCCAACTTCCTAGGCTAAAAATAGGATTGAATACAGGTAACCACAAACCAACTTTTGGTTAGGTAGCTAGCCCTACCTAGCCAGAGAGGGCTATCTCTATGTCACTTTGTAAAATATTAAATTTAAGGCTGAGTACCAAATTTTAGGCTAGATATAAGTTAAGATGTTTGAAATTTGTTTTATAATTTGTTTTCTAGATAAAAATAATAATCAGTGAAACTAAAGATGACTTCAAAGACTGAATTGTAGAGAAAAGAATGAGGCAAGGTACGTAAACTATTTGAGCACAATTAAGTTTTCATTGTGTATAGTGGTAGAAAAAGGCAAGGGTCTGAATGAGAATATAAAATGAATTCATTCTTCAAAAGAAATGCGTGTTTTTGAATTCTTAGTAAACACAACATATTACAGAATTATGTTTATAAACTAGTAAGATTTTCATACAGAAGCTCAAATGAAAGTGAAATAACAGAGAGAAAAGCACAATTCTCAAAATAAATACCACCTGAATATCATAATATCTGCTGCAACTTCTTTGATTTCATTAAAAAGTGTACAAAGTCTCCACAGTAATACACAGAGTTCTCAAAAAACTCAATTATCCAACCCATAATACTTCGTATAGTGAAGTATTTATAGAAAATTTATTTTACAACAGATTACATAAATGGTATCTTAATATATCACGTTTTATTTTCCAAATTAGGCTCTAACTATAACATGGGAATAAAGTCAATTTGATGTGTTTGCATTGTTCTAATAGAAAATGCTTGCTGAAAGGAGAAAATTGTGGACTCTGCTGGTTGTCAGCTAATTAATGACCTTGCAGAAGTTGAGTTTTCTCCTTAACCATTTACTCCTGAAATTCACATAATTTTTCCCAGCGTTGTTCATTCGGGATGGTCAATTTTATTACCTTATGGTAAACTTCATCTATTTCAGTGTACTTGGAAAAATTTGACCTCACGACAAAAACATGTTTTATTTCATACTGAATAAAAATATCATTGCTAAGTGTCCCCAACAATGCCCTTCCTATCATTGTGCCTTTGATTTTTGAAAATTTGGTAGTATCTCTGGAAACTTCTTTAAGTATTCTCCAATAATCTTCTTTGGTCATCAATTTATCATTAATTACAAACAAAGAAGGAAATCCCTTCTGTGTCAGAGGCTCTGTTCTGCTGAAAATTCTATGTACTGTGATTTCCAAACTGTGACATTTCTATTCAAGTTGAAGAATTAAATTATTCTTTGTGAGAACCTTCTTTACCTCCAGGATAGTTTCTGTTCTATCATCTATTCGCAAATCAGCCAGCTCATACATTTTATTTGAATTCAAAAATTTGATAATGTTGTTTCTTGTTGCAAGCTTGTCTCCAAGTTGTGCTTTAATTGTTGGAATAGCCTCATTTTATTTATGTATCAACTCCTTTTGTTCAAATATAATCTGTATACTTGGCGAAATTTCAATAATAGATTCTATGATATCTTCCCAAATTATTTCTTTTACTTGGCCCAAAGTGTTTCCAATGGATGATTCCTTTTGTTCTTTTTGCAACCTCTCAATTATGTTTTTAGCTCTTTGTGCTTCAACTGCATGTGAAGTTTCACCTTTAGAGTTTTGATATCGTAGAAATTGCACTTGTTATTGTAGTTTATTTATCTCTTCTTCTTGGATTGACATATTTTGTGCTGCTTTAGTGAGCTGCTCAGCTCCATCTGCAGTATTTTCTGTAGAAGGTTTGGTTGTAAGAATAATTGCAAGAGGCACTGCTTCTAAAGGAACTTTAGATGTTTTTCTTGTTTGTTCCATTTTCTTTATCATTTTCTCTAGCTCTAATTCCATCTGTTTTAGTTGAGAATTCTATTCCATAATCAGCGTCATCATTTCTATTTTCGAGGATTCAGTGTCTTCAATGTCCTTTTCTAGATGATCTTCTGTAGTTGAAATATTCAATTGCTTCCCTAATGCTGCTATGTCAGCATTTTTATTTTTTATGATTTCTTCTATTGCATTAACATTGGAAGGATCATATCCAGCTTTGATCACCAGGTCTTCCAGATTTTTTATTCTTGTGTCTTTAGCAAATGAAGAAACTTTCTCCATTTTCAGCTGTGATTGGACATTAGTCAAGGAAGCATGCAATTTTGACAAACTCATAAAAATATTAGTGAGAGTGGATGAAATCATCTCACCATTTTGTTTATGTAACTCCATTTGATCTATTGGATGTATCTCCTTAGTATCAAATTAAAATTCAGTCTTTTTGTAATTTACTGCTAACTTTGGTTGTGGGATTTGTGCTTGAAGAAAAGAAAACTGCATTTTTTCCTTATTTGAATCAAGCTGAGAGATACCTACTATGAGAGATGGGAGTTTGCTTCCAAAACTGATTTTGTGTACGGGTATTCAACATTTCATTCTTCAACTTTATCTCCCTAAAGTTATCAAAGATATTCTTCTCCTTTTCCCGTGTAACAACTGTACCAAGTTGAATGATTTGATGCTAATCTTGAGAAACTGTTGAAGTAGTAGGAGTAGAAGTGTTTTGACAACCTTCTTGTGTGGAAGGAGGTGTCTCTTTGGTAATAATAATCACTTCTTAGTATGAATCCTTGCTAGGATTTACTTTTGGATTGAGCTTTGTCTTCTTTTTGTAATGGACTTTGAATTCTTTGCTTGATGAGTTATTCATTGGCAATGATTGATCTTCTTTGATCCTTTTTCATGCTCTCTCTTGTGCAACAAGAGTCTATAATGTTGATTTAGACACTGTTTTTTCTTCAAATTCCTATAATGTACCCTCATTCCATTCAAGTTGATTCATATATCTCTCAATTTCTGGTTTTTGTGTATGAAAATAAGGTGTAGATTTGTTCTCTATCCTTAGTTTAGAAATAACAACAACTAGATCATATGACCATGTGAAACTGAGGTTAAATTGCATATCTCTCAACAATTTGTCTACTTCCTCCCCTTTTGTTCTGCTATTATAGATAAAAGGTCCTATCTATGTTTTGATTTTGAATTGTGACTTCTTTTTAGCAGATACAAAATGTACTTCATCAACATTAAGCATTTGTCTGATGTATTCTAATGCAAAAATCCTCATTGGGAGGAATTTTGGAAACTTATAAGGGGGAAGTTCACAGCCATAGACTCTGAGTTCTATGTAATTCTGATAGAGATACCAATATCCTATTCTGGCTTGATCTGATAGTCGCAACACTTTTTTGATTTCTTCACTGATACTAGGCTCTGTAGTGATATTTTGTAAACTGAGTGCTGGATGCAGAAACAATTCTACAAATTTATTATATGAATATTCCTTTTGTTCTTTCATCACTAATGAAGTCCATAAAATAATTGATTTTTGATTTCCCTCCTGATCCAATTTTTGTAATGAAAACTTGAATTTGTCTCCCTGAGAATAAAAAAAAAATAAACTAGCACATAGGCATATTTGAATACCTCTTCAGTTGGGAATTTAACAAACCACTCATGAATGGAATCTGTAGTGAATTGAATAAAATTGAATATGATGGAGGGTTTGGAATCTGTGGAGAAAATGGACATGAATCCTATGATGGCTTCATCTACCTATTGGTATGAATAATAACCAAGAAGGTAATAGATAACTGTGATGATTTGTTTGGCTCTTTTAGGGAAAATGGATGATGGAAATGGAGAATTATTCTTGGGTAATGGAGCATTTTTAGTCATAAACACCTCAAGGGTTTTATCCCTTGTTGCAAAATCCAATTTTTGATATATTTCAATCAGTGCTTCTTGAGAAAATGGATTGGCATTCTCTCTGATCGGGGCTTGCATCATTTGTTCTATTTTTTGGGTAGTTATGGTTACTAAATTCTCTCTTGTAGGTGCGATAATAGCTCTTTGGTTGGGCACATACCAGGCTTGGCATTTTCTAACAAATTCTGGGGCACTATGGGTATGAGGAAAAATGTAATGAGGAAAGTTTGAATCCCACAACCTTATATCATCAGATTTATCAAGGAATGTATCCTCTAACCAACAATACATCTCAAACAATTCAAGCTCACATAGGGTTTCATGAATCTAATGGTATTTGTCTGCTAAATTTATATGATGAAAGTCAATTTGAGGATGAAGTAGCAGACTTATTGGCTCTTCTAGTCCTTTGTTCCTTGGAGGCATGACTAGCTCTGTTTTCATGACGGAGGCAAGTTTTCTGATGGAAAAAAAAAAGGCTGAGACAGAGAGAAGGCTCTGCAAATTGTAAAAATGTCGACAACTGCAAAGATTACTTTAAACAGTGATCAGTTTTCTTTCTAGAGTTCTGGTGATGTACAGAGTAGAGTGAATGAAAATGAAGGTTTAAAAAAGTTGTTTAATGATGAATTTATAAATAATTTGGTTTAATTCCCGTTAAAAGAGGCATGGGTACGTTAGCCTTAATGATTAGCTTTGAATTTAATTTTCTAATGGTTATACGAGTGTGGGAGTTGATTTGATTGGATAGTGACACAATCCATGTGTCATGACACGGATGGCAGTCGGAGCAAGTGGTTTCATCCAACGGATAAGTGGAGTTTCAGATGGGTCCATCGCCAGTACATTGTTTTATGAGGGGGTGGTGTGAAATCATATGCAGTTGCCATGAATCAGTGGGGCCGGGTTATGAAACCACCCATTTTGGACCCCCCCCCCCCCCCCCCGCTTTAAGTTTCAGATGATGATGGGGGGCCACAGTAATATGTGGGCCGTCAGATTAGATCGTGTTGCAGTAGATGTGTGGTGAGGTAAGCAGTAGTTAATGTTCAACAATGATTAATGAATGGTGGGGTAGGAGGATATTAAATACGATATGACTTGGATGGTTGATGGGTAGGGATATGTAACATGTCAGACGGGTAGTGGGGGATGACGCGGTAGTAAGCAGGTCCCAATTTAATATCGCATATTGCAAATTGGGATTCAGAAGCTGCAACATAAATGATAGTCAAAGGATTTTGAAAAAAAGTGAAGGGTGTGGAGGGCAAATGAAATGAATGAAGGTTTTTCATATGCATAAAAAGGGTAAATGTGGAAATGATATTTACTCACCCTTTTTTATAGTTTGACACTAGCACATTCCTCGTTCAAATGAGTTGAGAAGGAAGATTGACTTCCTTTGAAGCTCTGACAGTCAAGATGTCTCTTTTTATTGTAAATGAAACAGTGAGACAGAGATGATACTTTTGAGACTTGAGTTGTATGAAACAACAAAGATGGTTTTTATTTGGACTCCATAAACTTACTTGTTCCTTCACTAGGTTTTATGAATGAAATGGAGGATTCACTGCCTTATTTTTAGTGAAAATCTGAATATTTTTCCTTGGGCAGTTTTGATCCTAGACTTGACCTATATGAGATGAAAAACCTGACTTTAGGCATATAAATGGTGATGAAATGATGTGAAGGAGCAGCATATCAAGATGAGACTTCTTCAATGACCAAAATTATTGTTGAAAACTAACTAATTTTCTTTTTAATTAATGCCCTGATGGAAAACTCTCAAAAGAGCTATTTTTGATCACTGATAAACTAACTCTAACATCACCAATTTTTCTGAGCATTGGCTAGTTTGTTTCCATCATGTAAATGATTTTAATCCCCCATGCTTGATGGTCACTACTCTATGCTAGTATATTTACTAGGGCAGCTATATAGGGATGCAGGGAAGCATCCCTTGGGTTTCGCCATGAGGTTTTCCTTGAAAAAAAAATGTAGTTCTATTTGATTGGAAAAGGATAAATTTTCTTTTGTTGTATCATTATTACAAAAACTGTGGCCATGATTTATCTATAAAAAGGACTAGAGAGGGATTTAAAAGGAGGTAGGATAGAAAGAAATGGGAATAGTGGAAAATTTTCCTATACAAACTTTGTGACAACTAGAAAATTTTCCACATAAAGAACAAAATCGGTCAACATTCATAACAACCTTGAATTAAAAAAGGTGGATTGTGGTAGACTCACAAGTACAACAATTTCGAACAACTAACCATGGAAAAATCACATGAAGCATAAAAATAACACCCACTGTTATATATAAACATATGAACACATGAGAAAAAAAATTTCCAAGCATTAGAAAGGTAAATGTTTGAGAAAAAATCTATCTTGTCTTAGCTCAAAAAGGGCCAAACAACAAGTGATACAAACAGACAAGTGATTAAAAATTGCATTAAGAAGGTGATAATATCAGACAAGAAATGGTGAAGCAGTGATGGTTAGAAATCACAATAATAAATATCAACTTCTTGCTTGTTTGTGAGAATAAAAAGATGACATAACATTTCATTTTCAACAACCTTCTCATAGAAAAATTGAAGATAAAACAAATAATCTTGGTTCCAAATGCATATATTTACAATTGGTGGATCCCAAATGTTCATTATGTGTTTTTATTAATAATCCAAATTTAAGACTAAAATAATCCACATACTACATACCATACAATATTTTCTCTTCAAAAAGCATTCCCTACTTCATGGAAAATATCAATTTATTTCATTAAAAAAGAAAAAAAATTATTGTAACCCATCTTAGACAACCTACCCTCTATCCATACAAGCCCAATATTTTTGAAAAATATTATGGACATGCAATATGGTGACCATCCTCCTAGAATATCCCGATTGCCTTAGCATTTATGTCCATGTCACCGCTTGCAAAACCTTGATAAGCCATGTCAAATAATGGATAGTAATTTTTCAATTGTACACATTTAACATAGACACATTGATAAGAAAGCCAAAGGAGAAGTGGAATATAGTTAGTTTTATGAAAAACACATAAAGCAGCACCCATTTATGCCTTAAATTGATAAGAAATTTCCTTTCATTGCTCCACTGTTGGATCTACACTTGTGGAATTGTGAGCACATGCATGAAGCAAGAAAAAGGAACTGTTGGAAGCATTATGTACACAAAGAACAAATGACAAGAAGGGAAGACAAGTCAATTGATTGGTAATATGTCCAAAACCTAGTGAACTAGATGAAAATTCAAATTCAAGATGAAAATAATCGACATACTACTTACCATACAATATTTTCCCTTAAAAAATCATTCCCTACTTGATGTATTATATCGATATATTTCATTCACAAAGAAAACAAATTATTGTAACCCACCTTAGACAACGTACCCTTTATCCATACAAGCCCATATTTTTTGCAAAAGATTGTGCACATGAAATCTGGTACGCATCCTCCAAAAATATGATTGTGCACATGCAATATGGTAAGCATCCTCCAAAAATATCTTGATTGCCTCAGCATCTATGTTTGTGTCACCACCTGAAAAAGCTTGATAAGCCATTTCAAATAAGAAATAGTCATTTTTCAATTGTCCACATTTAAAAAATATACATTAATAGGAAGGCCAAAGGTGTTGGGAAAAATATTGAGAGGGGGGGTGAATCAGTATTTAGGGCTGACTGAAATATTTTTACTTTTTCTTTCTCTAAAACCCATACGCTACTTTACTGAAGCCAACTCGCGTATACACGTAGATATCCTTAATAAAACTTGCGTATTACTAGAGATATCATTATGCAGATAGTTCTTCACTTAGATCATTGCATCATTCATTCATTAGATGTTTAGTAAGTAGAAAACTTGTGCAGTAAGAATAGAATAAATCATCACACATAAGCAACACACATGAACATCGGGATTTAAGGTGGAAACCCAATTCGGGAGAAAACCACCATTGCCGTCGTATCTATCTTCAATATTTATTATAAAGAAAAATTCTTACAATGATGTACTGGTGCAGACTCATACCAGCACGCAGGCACCCACCTGCAGAAGGCTACAAACTTCTCTCATTTACCAGCCTCTCCTGGAAGGGAGCTACAACCCTCTGCTCTCGTTTACCAGCCTCTCCTAGAAGGGAGCTACTACCCCCTGCTCTCGTTTACCAGCCTCTCCTGGAAGGGAGCTACAACCCCCTCACTGAAGGCTTCGACCCTCAGCACCACCATGGACCACGTTTCATCAATTTTCATACTGGATCCATCAGCTTCCATAAAACATACCTTGTAGGCCACTTTTCATTAGATTTTTAGACTGGACCCACTCCACACATTTAAGCTCATCATACATCAAACTGAAACTTATAACCCCATCAATTCATTAATTGCATCATCAACCAGTCAACCAACAACTTGATCTTTAATCAACATAATCAGCAGCATAATCAACATTCAAACAACCCAGATCTGTATGAATACATCATTGACAGATAACAGTAAAATAGCAAAACAGATCAGACATTTCATTCCACATACTTCAGCAAAACCCTAAATTTCATACGCGCTTTTACTTCACTGAACCTGCGTATATATGCGCTTCCATAGAAACAAACTTGCGTATACTTCTGCACATATTTCAGAACTGATCTCATATTCCATACGTGCTTTCGCTGAAGCCAACCTGCGTATATACGCGCTTTCTCTGCCACGAACCTGCGTATAGATATTCAAACATTGTAGGGCTATGCAACTCTTCAGAATAGATAAATAGCTCAGATCTTACCCTTCACTTTAGAAAATATTCGCCTCATCTCAGATCTAAACATTCCATAAACAAATCTAGACAATACATAGTCATTTCAGATCTAGAGATCCCTCTTCATCATTTTCTTCAGAGGTGCATTATTAATTCAGATCAATCAATAAAATGTTACCGTTCCATATAGATATACTTCAAAGTGAAGTATTCATTAAAACCCAGACTTATGCACACCTTTGCACTTATGATCTTCTTCTCCTTATATAGATTTAGCCTTTGTCAATACCATGAGTCAAAACCACTCAACTGCTAATGGTATTCCTGGACAGGATCAAATAGATAATCCAGCGCTCAATACTATGGGCCAATACCATGGTAATGTCCCCTGGTTTTATAAATTTAGAGCGAAAATAGGCATACGCTACTTGGTACGTACTTTTCCACGTACATACGCTACTTCGCCTTTACAAACCCGCGTATGCTTTGTGACATACCATTTTAATCATTGCTCTGGCCCTTACAGGAATTCCTTTCTCCATTACATCTACACTGCTCTGTAGATACATCAGATTTACATCATTAACAAATAGGACAAGTCAGTTTCCATCAAGGACAACCTCATCAAGTAGGTTGCCATCAAGTTTATCAAGTAGGTTTCCATCAAGGACAACACTCTGCATTATATTGCCAACAATCTCCCCCTTTGGACTTGATGGCAATCATGATGGTGTTTGATCACCACAACAGATAGATACATTGAATATAACCATTATTCAAACACCGTGATACTCTCCCCCTTTGACATCAAGGGCAAAGGGCGGATCAAAACCAAAACAAGGTTTTTCTCCTCATGTAGAAAGAAGATCTCTATAGATCTGATGTGTGCTGAAGTTACCATGCTCCCCCTGAGTTCATGTTGAATCTTCAAACATATTTTTCAATGAAGTACATGACTCTATGACCTTTCCTATCACCAAGGACTCATACTTACAACAATGATCCGACCAAGTGGATTTACATATTTTGACTCAACTACCCAACCAAGTGGGTTTACAAAATTGAAGAAGTCCTTACATGACTTAATATAACAATTTACATCATAGGTCTCAACATGACCTTTTCATCAAATTAAAAATATGACTTTTTATGACCAACATCAAAAAGACCTCAAGAGAGAGATCATATTTCAGAACCATCATAATGCCAACAATGCATCCTTTCCTCATGACCAATGCTCCCCCTTAGCCTGTGCATCCTGAACATTTTCAATAGCAAATCATTAAGGCATCTTCATCAAATATCGAAATATGAGAGTTGAAACATCACCAGAAATACCAAACAGCACTGCAGCTGTGCTGAAAAATGTTGACCCAGAAAAATTTTGTTAGCAAACACCCATACGCGGTTTTCTGTGTATAAAATCGTGTATATACGCGACTGTCCTTCAAGAAATCTGCGTATCCAACTTAATCTTCTGATTTTAAGCAGATCTGATCTTCTGAGAGGCAGAGAAAATTCCTAGCTTCTGTCTGAGATATTTGAATGCTTCCATGGAATATATGAGAGAAGAAAGATAGGACAATGTAGCTATGTTTTCAAGTGTTGTGCAATAGTTGTAGCATAAGCACATCAGTAACCAAGTCTTCAGGCTCTTTGCTGCATCAACATATTCTTCTCAAGAGGAATTATCATACCAGAACAACTTCAAGCAATCATCAATGTGATCTGATATCACCAAGATCTTCATGATTCATAATCATGATGTAACATGTGTAGGAATTATGTATAAAAGGTCTCAACCATGATAAAAGTCATCAGCAACAAACTCTGCATGATCTAACCTTATCTCTGAATCATAAGACTTCCATCTCATCCAGGTGTGAAAACAAGATACTCTTCAGCAAAAATCAATCAGGGCTCATCCATAATCTCATCATAAGAAACCATGTATCATGTCACCATCATTTTAGCATGAGTATTACGAGAACTAAGGAATAATAAAATATAATGCCAACAAGGCAGTCATTAGTAGTTAGACTGATGCTCCCCCTGAACCTGTGCTCTTGATCTTTAGCTAAATCATTGTTTTTCTTATCAGAAAGCATACGCTTTTGTCTCCAGTGGAACTCGTGTGTATACGCGGATTTAGTTCATTAAACCCGCATATGGACAGTGAAATACTGAAAGTTTCACAGCTCCATCTCCCCCTGAACTTATGCCACATGTACCTGTCTTCTTCACATCAGATGCACTGTCAGAAATAAACATAACCATAATTACCAAACCAACCATGAGAATCACCATACATTGCTCCCCCCATGATGATACATTACTAATCCATACATTGCAGGAGACGTACCCACAAAAAGTAAATAAGTAGAGTAGGATTCCTCATAGAGTATAGAAGGTGGAGTTGGGACACTTTGAGTTGAGAGTCAAGTTGAACAACGATATGGACTATTCCAAGACAACTAGCCTCAGTTAAGAGCTTGATGATAGCACTGCACTCAGCCATGTTGTTGGTGACAGGGTGAAGTCAAACACCTCTAGAAATCACAAGCTCATCGGTGGGTGAAAAGAGGACCCAAGTAGCATAAGTAGCATTATGAGTGTAACAGATTACACCATATACAAATCCTCTATAAGGAAGTGAGGGTGTTAAAATTTATACAACAAATACCAGACACATGAATTCAACATAGAATACCAGGGTAATCAAAAGAAAAACAAACTGAGCACACTCACACCTATATACATAGTATAGAAGCAACCATGCAAATAGAACAAGCATAGTAGTGTTTCAGATAGAGCCCATTATGAGGCTTCGACATCAGATTCCATTCATAATCCACTAACTCATAAGCCCCTTCCTTAAGAACGCGTTTAACCATGTAGGGACCATGCCACATGGTCTCAAGTTTACTAGACCCTAACTTATCATGGTCTTGATCGTAAACCAAAACCAAATCACCCTCATAAAAGACACGAGGTCAGAAGGATTTATCATATTGGGCCATAACGCATTTCTTATGAATTTAATTATTGAACATGGCGAGAAGGCATTGTTCATCGAGATGGGTAAGTTGTAACAGATGTTATTCCTCAGTTGAAGTGTCAGGAGTAACTCAACAACTGGTTTAAGAAAAGACATTTTGCACGAGATAGGGAGAATTGAATCAACCCCATAAACCAATTGAAATGGAGTGAAGCTAGTGGTAGATTTGATGGAGGTTTGGTATGACCACAAAGCAAAAAATAGCATGAGGTTCTAGTTGGATTTATTTTTTCCTACAATATGTCACAACATGATTTTTAAAGTAAGATTGACAACTTCTACTTGGCCATTAGCTTGAGGGTAGTATGCTGAGAATTTTCATAGACAAAACCAAACTTGCCAGCTACTTCCTGCATCATATGGTTTTGAAAGTGTTTTCCATTATCAGTGAGGATGCATTTAGGGACACCGAACCTAGGAATGACATGGTTGCAAAATAATAATTCGACAGTATCACCATCATTAAGATGTGTAGGCATGTCCTTGGCCCATTTGGTAAAATAGTCAAAATCGACAATAATATAATGATTTCCTTGGTCAGAGGGTGGGTTACATTGCATAAAATCAATTCCCCACTAGGAAAAAGGTCTGATGATGATGAGTAGATGTAAAAATCCAGGTTGAGCATGCAACTTACGATAAAATATTTGATAGGGGGTGGAACTTCTAGACGGTAGCGATGCAATATTTGAAAAGTGAAGGCCAAAATTAACCCGTGCGTAATATTTTTCGAGTAGTGGCATGCCGTGGTAAATTACCACCACATGCCCCAGCGTGGCAATAATTTAAAACACGTTTGGATTCTACATGGGTAAGACATAGACATAAGACAATATCAAAACCATGACAGTAAAGAGTGTCATCAATATTAAGATAGTGTTGTCGACGATCACGAGGAGACAACTTGGGATGAATGTGTTGGGTTTGGAGATAGAGAAGGATGTCTCGATACCAAGGGTTAGAAGTTCTAATGAGGAACGAGGATTCTTGCATGCAAAGGATTAGAGGCCATGGTTTCCTCAGCAACTTGAAGCAATTCAGCAAGAAGTTCAACGAAGGCTAGGGATTTCTTAGATTTAGCGATGGAAAAATCCAAGTCAAACTTCTAAAGGATGAAAATCCATTTGGATAATTCCCCCCCTATGATTTGATGACTAAGAATGTGTTTCATGGGGTTGGAGTTGGATATGACCATAGTATTTCACAAAAGGATATAATTCTTGGAATCTAAGGTTCTGTGATCCATCATATAAATTAGTAAAATTCTTTCGGTAATAATCACATGCAATAGAACACAGTCGACGAGTTTCAAACCAACCAGTGTGGTTCATCATCGGGACTATGTGAGAGATCAGATCCAGACATTAAGTATAAATAGATGTAGAAATGGCTCAACTAGCCGTTAGGATAACGGCTAGTTTGACTTTGAATAAGTAATTAATCCATTATTTATTTATTTATAAAATGTTTAATATATTTATTCAACTAATTAATCAATTAATTACTTATTCAGAGTCAAACTAGCCGTTATCCTAACGGCTAGTTGAGCCATTTCTACATCTATTTATACTTAATGTCTGGATCTGATCTCTCACATAGTCCTGATGATGAACCACACTGGTTGGTTTGAAACGCGTTGAACATGTTCCATTGCATGTGATTATTACCGAAATAATTTTACTAATTTATATGATATAATTCCTCAATCATTGTACATCGAACACCGCTGCAAGGGCCAACTTCATGACATGGGAATAGTGAATCTCAAGACCGATTAGGACATTGCTAAGGTAATAAATAGGATTTTAATTGTGCATATCGTCCTCTTAGATGAGAAACATGCCTAAGGAAGATTCTGAAACAACGAGATATAGAAAAAATTCTCAGTTAAAGTCAGGAGGACTCAATAAAGGAGATGACAACAAAGCTTGTTTGAGATCATCAAAAGACTATTGGCCTTCATAATCCCAGAAAAAAGGGACTCCTTTCTTCAAAATACGCATGAAACCATAAGAAATGTAGGCATAGTTGGCAGTTAAAAAACGTAAAAATTTGGATTTTCCTTGATGCCTTTGAAGATGGCGGACAGTAAAAGGAGGAGGAAGATTAATAATTTCCTCAGCCTTCAAGGGATCTACATGGATTCCTTCTTGAGATAAAATGGACCCTAGAAATTGTCCAGATCATATGCAAAAGACACACTTATGTGGATTAAGAAGGATTTTTTAAAACCGACATCGGAGAAAGACTTCGTGAAGGTGGGAAGGGTGATCACCACGTAGCAAAGAGCGAGGAGCAAGGTCATCAAGGTAGACTTCAATGATGTGTTTAATGTCATGAAACACATAATAAGTGGTCCGTTGGAAAGTGGCTCCAACATTTTTAAGGCCAAAAGGAAGTTTTTGATAGGAAAATGTACCCCACGGGTAGATAAAATCAGTCTCGTGCTGGTCTTCTAGTTTGATTTCAATCTATTTATAACCTTAGAAACCATTCATAAAGGAAAAGATATCGTTACTTGAATCAAGGATCTGGTCAATGAATGGAGTGGGATAGTTATATTTAGGACAGGCTAGATTCATATCCTAGTAATCAACACAGACACATATAGTTCCTTGTTTTTAATCAACGGGGACAAGATTAGATACCCATTCCATCAGGTGGACAAGATAGATAAAAACATCATCAAGAATTTTTTGAACCTCAAATTTGATGGTTTCTGCTTTACGCGGATTGACCAGCCAAATATTTTTCTAAATAGGTTTAGCTCCTTAATATGTCTTAATTTCATGTTGGATGATATGGGGATCGATGCCAGTCATATATTCGTAAGACCATGCAAAAACATGACGAAATTCTTTGAAAAGGGTGGTATAAGTGGAGATCTCAGAGGGAGTGCAATCAACCCCATTCAAGATATTTTCCATGACACCTGGTTTCATGGAAATATTTGTCGGTATGGTGGAAGAAATGTTGGCCAGGTTCCCTTCCGGCGAAATGGAAAAAACCCATTGGAAATGTGAGGAAGGGTTGACATTGCCAGAGGAACCCTGGATTTGATGAGACTCATCCAAAGCCTCTACTTTGGGGAAAAATAATGATAGATGATGAAGAGGTCCGCACGGATGGTTAGAGATAGAAATGACTTATCGAATAGCTTCATCATATGGTTATGGGAAGTCGAGCAGGTCACAAGAGGAAGGATAGTCAACAACCCAAGAAGGCAAGAAGACATTGTCGGGTGATACCGAGGTGGCCATATGAGACTCGTCAGATGGATAATCTAGCTGGATGGACTGTAAGAAAGCTCCACTGGACTTAAAGGCATGGACATGAAATATGAATCGATCTCAGATTCAGCAGGCAGGACGTAAAGGTCAACGAAAATATAGGGTCCACAGGTGCGAGAAGAGATCATATGACAACAACTGACAACGGGAAATTAAGGAGTGTGATACAAAGGGAGCCAAGGAAAGTCTCCCATAAGAGTGTAACTTTTGAAGAGTCCCACACCAACACTATGGAATTTACTGGGATTTTCCCCCACAAGTGGAACAATATTTTCGGTGGTATTATAAAGTTAGGTCTATGGTACGCAATAGCCAAGCTGGTCAATAATAATGATCTTTCCTTCATTAAGAAATAAGATTAAACAAAAGACGGATGATACTACGACATTCATGGAATAAAACCAGCTACAACCAAGGAGCAGGTTATAATCTAAAGTAGCGTCAACAACTTCAATATCGACATGTACTATTTTACCTCCTAACTCGATGGAAAAATATGGGAGGACCCCCTTAGGAATGAAATTATGACCATCAAATTATTGGAGATTGGTGTTAGAATTGGAGAGAGCCAGAGTGAAAATAACTTTCCAATGATATAGACATGACATAGGTAGAGGAGCCCTCATCTACTATAGTGTTATGGATATTGATTTGGGAAACCCACACTATAATCTGAAAAGAAAATTGATGGGAAAGATGATGAGCTGCTTTCTCAGCATTGAAAGCGATGACACCAAATTCAGATAGGTCAACTCCACTAATGGTATACAATAAGGCTTTGCGCTACTGAGGATAGCTTTGCAAGACCTCAAAAGTAGACATGGCATAATGTGCCTGGGCTAGATCTTCAACAATATTGTAGTGTTGAGCGGCCCTGATGGAAGGGTTGTGTGTCAGCTTACGTAAAACAGCCTTGGGGGGGTGATAAACATGTTCCACAAGCTTATCTTGAGTGAGAGGTCCAATGGAACTAGGTTGATTTGGTGAGTCTTTAGAAGGAGGACTCGACTCAGGTACATCATAAGACTTCACTCACTTGTTCACATTAACATCTTCTTTACACATAAAGATGATTGAGTTGTGAGGGGGATGGAAAGATGACCCCTCATTTCCTCCTTATGGAGGTCTAGGTGGTTGAGAAACCATTTTTTGCTGGGATTGTGCAGGGAATGGATGAGTTAAAATGATAGGATGATGAGAATACAGTGGTGAAATGTGCCTATGAACTTCATCCATACGAGGACACTCATAAGTAAGGTGATCACCCTGAAAAGTTTTACAAGGGAACTTGACTTTCCAACAATGCTCATCGGTGGCCCCTCCTTGACTCTCAGGGTTGGGTTTAAAATCCTCACGAGTTTTATTTTTTTGTCTATTTTTTTTGTTGTTCTTATTATTTTTTACCGCAAGTTTGAGAGTTTTTCTTCAGTTGAGTGGAATTTAACATGAGCATATCGATGGACTTCTCAAGAGGGGGTACTTTACCAGAGTCAGATGTATTTTTTGAGGCTTGAGATGTAACAATGAGTTTCCCAAGGTGGGAAAAAAGTTGGCTCATGGGATCAGAAACAAACCCAATCATGCCATCAACATGTGGGCCAAGAACAGGTTTAGGTAGGGCAATGGAATGCCTAGGGGCATTAGGAAATACTTCTTATAGCGTACCCAACTATGAATATATGCGATCTAATTGTTGGTAAACTAAAATGAATTTATCCTCAGTAAATGATCGAAACATAGACACATCCTTGGAAATTTAAGGTTGAAGGGATCTAATGAACCATTTATGGAGAATTTCATCAGGTAAATTGGTTCTTGCCAACCTCTTACGATGATGCCACTCATGAATATGATCATAAATAAGCATGGCATCATCTTGTTTGATGTTAGAAAAAAGGTTAGATTTGATCTGGATCTGAATGTTAGTTTTGTTGTGCTAATTTCATCTTCATAATTATAAATGAGTTGCTTATGATTTTCTTCATGTTCATAGGTTTCCTAAGGTGTTTCTGAGTGTTAAAGAAGTAAATGTATTGAGTTTTATGTTAAATTCATGAGCACATTAACATTAGGAAAAAATGTTTAACAACAACAATGAAATGTACAAAAAACCATCAAATGATCCATTAACACATTGTCTTAATGAAGGAGTTCACCCCTCCTAGGCTACATCTCCTTGGTACAGCTTCCATGGCTTGGGCCTCTGTATTAGATAAAAATGGAAGAAAATGTTTTTTACAATCCTATACTTCTCTTGAGACCTGCTTTACCATGCTTATAATGTCCAAATCATCTAGGATCGACTCTTCTTGAACCCAGTTTGGTCGAATTTTGAAAAAGTTATGGCTCATTCAGTTTTGGCCTAGGAAATCCCACCAAATCTGGAGAGAACTCTAGTTAGCAACGCTAAATTTGGAGTCTCGCCGAAAATGGCGGACTCCACCAACTCCACCATTGAATTAAACTGGGATTAATTAAATTAAGTGGGAGTTTAACTATGGCTTAATGCACTAATGGCGGGATTAATTAAATCCGCACTAACCTTTGGATAAGTGCTGGTTTAATTATGGATAAGCCAAGGTTTAAATGCACTAAGCATGTTTAGCGGGGAGCGCTCTGCCACAATCTGCACCATAGGTCACATTGTGAGGGGTTTGGCCTGTGGAGCTGCCCCCCTCCTCCGCCCAATGGTGTAATGGTATTCACTTAAATATAATTTGCATGCATAGTCTTATAAGAATTGTTGTGCAGTCTAGTGGTATCGATGGCGCGTTGTATGTGGGAGGTCACGGTGGTGATCCTCGACCTCTGCCCGTTCTATGTATAAAATTTTTGCACCATATAGATATAACCCGACCTTTGAACATTAACCATCATTCGGCCTTTGAGAGGGGGGGGGGGAGGGGTGGCACGTGGCAGCCTCAAGGCTCCCCATGTGTCCAATTCCCATTGGATCCTCACACAACTAGTAAAAACGTGACAAATCACTCACTCAGCCACGAACCATGAAGCGACACTTGGCATAGTGTCATTGGGCGAAATGAAGGAATATTCCCATAATATTCTTTTTTTCTAACTAGGCTTCCATGTCAACATTCTGTCCTTTTCTGCAAAAAAATTTGTTGTTTAGGAAAATGAAAAATAGGCTCTATATTCTTCATACGGAGTTGAATTTCAATGAAAATAATTGCTCTAGATTGCTTTTGACGAGCACTTCCCAGTAATTCAGGTTCCGATCGATTATGAGCACTTTCATTTAAGCTTAACACTAAGCACCTGATAATTCCTCCCCACTAGAAGCCTTTTGGACCCCAAAACCTCTTTGATTACTCAACATGTGGATGGGGGTATAGTTCCCTTACCATTCCAGTCTCAATCCACTGAAATTTTCCCATTTTCATCAACTTGAGATTTTCACAAAAACTAAGCTTTTTCCTTGACTCTTGAGACCATATCTTGTTGTTGTAAACACCGTCATGCTGAAATTTTCCTGAATTTGAAGAGTAGCAAGATTTCCTTGCAGAAACAAACTTTTTCCCAACTCGGTCATCAATCAAAGGAAACTTGAAAATGGTCTCACCTCGAACACTATCATCGTGGTGATTCTTAGTTGATCTTGCTTTGTACTTGCATCAAATTTTCACCAAGTATTTTCGCCATTGTCATGTACCTTTTGGAAACCAAAAACAAGAAATTATGGAGCCTATGCCTTCTTTTTCAAATTGATTTGGTGCTTTCTCTTTGACCTTTTCTCTCTCTTGCACTGACATCTTGTTTCCAACACTGCTCTACACTGATGTCGACTGTTGCAAATATTTTTCATCTTATTTACCTCCTTTCAAAGGAAACCTGTTAGATTCCTAAAACATCTTATCACAAACATAAGAAACTTCAATGAAATCAACTATTTCAGTCAATGCATCTTTTTGAAAGGTCTCATTCAAAACATCTCTATGTTTGATCATTAAAAAGTCAAATTTTGACTTGCATTCACTATTCCCTTCATTTCTCCTACATGCATAAGAGACAAACTTGTCTTCTTCTTATGCGCTTTAACTGTGTACTCAATTCCATCTTTAAACAAGTGATAATTTTTCTCATGGCGATGAAATACTACTTTTCTATCATAAAGATAAGGAATTCCCAAAACAATACCTGAAATCTCAAGCAGCACTAAATCAAATTCAAATTCATCAAGAAAGTTGAATCAATTGCAAACCTTAGAATGCACCTCCTTGTTACCTACAAGTTTTCATTCTTGCATATCCACCCTAAGGGATAAGGTCTTGGATGTATAACAGTTTCAAGGTTTATCTCCTTAACTAAGTCCTCGGAAATCAAATTAGCTTGAGAACCAATATCAAATAGTGTCTCTATCTTGGTATGTTTAGAGATGAATCTAATATGAAAGAGTTCAATTCTTGTATCTCTGTCTTGAGTTACACGGGAACAACTTGAAGAACTAGTGTTTTCTATGTTCTTACCTTTCAAACCCATTTTTGTAACCTTGGTTTCATCTCCTAAATATGAACCTAAGTCATGTTCAATGATTGCAACAATTTTTCCCTTCTCTTTGGCTTTTAGTTTGTTTGGCTTCAACTCTGGATGAAGTTTCCAAAAATGGTATTCATCATGGCCATTCTTTGGACCATGTTTAAACGTGCATTTATATTTCTATTTTTTGATAGATCTATTTATCTTTCCTCTTCCATTAAAATTTCCCTTTCCTTTACCCTCATACTCAAGGACACTATCAATTTTCTCATCTACACTATGTTTCCCTCTTGCTTCTAGATGTGTGGCTTGAACGCAAACCTCATCTAAGTTTGTGGGATTGAACATGAGAATAGTATGTCTAAGGTAATTGTGCAAACCCAAAATATACTTTAAAAAAGTTTCTTGAGAATAAAAATTAATATCCAAAATAGGAGCTCTTCTCCTAAATTCATGAGTATAATCTTGCACACTTTTACCTTTCAATTGTCTAAAATTTTGTGAGTCCATAATGGATTTTTTGCATGTAAGCTAGAGGATTAAATTTCCTTTTAATGGTAGCAATAAAAATTTACCAAGACATTGAGATCTTACCGTGGCTTTTAATCTCTTCTTAAGTCCTTTATTCCCACCATACAAATGTTGATACCTCCATCTTCAAGGAAGCAAATTAAATCTTTATGTCATCTTCTTGAAGGTTCTGAATTATGAAATAAACATCTAATTGACAAATATAATTATCAAACTTCTCCACATTCACATCACCATTATAAATTGGAAGCTCAAATTTGACATAAAGTTTGAGTAAGGGAGTTTTTACTTTTGGGGTTTTTGAGTGATTATGGGTGGTTTTGGTCGTGGAAGTGGAAGATGATGCTGATGGTGAAGATAAGAATGATGATGAATATGGTGGAGATGGAGGATTCTTTCCTCCATTTCCCTTTGAATCCTTATCTTCATCCTTCTTGTCTTTTGATTTTCCCTCTCCATGTGGAGACTTATAATTCCCTTCAACCATCCTCATGCTCCTCCCTTCAAAGAGGATCCTAACCCTTTAAGTTAGTTCATAGAAAGTCTTCTTGTATGCTTCCTCTTATGAAATACCTCCAGTCTCTCCTACACCTGACCTAATGGCTATGGATTCAAGCTTAGCTTCTGGTGCAACTTGTACCTCCTCAATCTCGGCTAGAGATCTCAGCAAGAGATCAAACTTGAGGTGCTTCAAGTGTAGTTGAGAGTGAAACTTTGGGTGGAGATGGTGGTCTTGTGGCTCTCCTTTTTCTAGTCCTAACCTCAGGACTATTGAACAATAGTTTCCCTTCTCCTCTCTGCATCTTCAACCTTGTAAGCATCACAAATTTGCAACCATTAAAACTCTACTTATAAAAAACTCAAATAAATCAAGAAAGTAACCTTTCAACCTTTGCTCTGATACCACCTTGATCAGAATTTGAATTTTATTTTGGGTATGATAATTTCATCTTTGGAATTATAAATTATTTTCTGATCATTTGCTTCATGTGCATAGGTTTCTAGAGGTGTTTGTGAGTGTTAAACAGGTAAATGTATTGATTTTTATGTTAAATTCATGAGCATATTAACATTAAAACAAAATGTTGAATACCAGAAATAAAATGTATAACAAACCATGAAATTATCCATTAACACAGTGTTTTTATGAAGGAGTTCACCCCTCTTGGGTTGCATCTCCTTGGTCCAACTTCCATGGCTTGGGCCTCTATATTTATCATACAGAGTCATTTTTTGATGAAACAAATTGTGCCAGATTCCTAGGGACGAGAACTTCACAGTCGTTCAGGTTCCGATTGATTCTGAGCAGTCCCATTTTTGAGCTTAACACTAAGCACCTGATCAAGAATCAAGAGTATACTGGGTGGGTAACGAAAAATGTGTCAGGAAAGTTTGATCCAACAAGGAAAAGTCATCGTAAGATGCAATATCTAACTCTATATACCATTTGGAAACATCCTCGGTTAATGTTATTTGGAACAAGCAAAGTTTGATAGAATTTCCCATCAATGAATTGTATTAACAACATAGATGCTGAGTGGTGATATGGGTGGATGGATTCTCCCTATGCTTCCCTTCAAACATGGGAATATTGGATGGTAATTTGGCAAGCATTGGTCACCACCAGGGATCATGACATATGGGGTCATTAGTCAATTTGGCAAGATCCGGTAAATAGAGATATGGTAGACACAAATTATGAATTTGAAAAAATGGGTCATAGGTAAAAGAATCCCCTGACCAACCTTGCAATCCCCCATAAATGGATTTGAAAGATGAGCTGTTGGTGGTGAAATGGGTTCCCCCTGGAAGATGGCTTTTGTGAGCCATAGTAAATAGTAGATGGATGTCGCCCCCAGGATGAAAACCTATAGAGATAAATGGATCCCAAAAAGAATGATTTCTAAAGGGGTTTTACCCAGGGTGAATAGAAGGACCAGACTACACAATAGTACTGGAATAAGGGGAATGACCTGGATAAGACATGGTACTAGAAGCGGGGTTACCCCAAGGTAAACTATCCCCTATAGTAAAATCACTGGTAGGTGACGTCCATATGAAGAGAGAAATATACCGAGCTTGCGTTAGACTAGATGCTACATTCCCCCCATGATGACTAGGGACAACTGGTGATCCCCTCCCATCGATTGCCGGAAGTAACTATGCCTAACTGGGGAACATGAATAGCCAGTTGGGAAAATGACAGTGTGTAGATTTCTGAACCTACTGGCTAACTAGGCTAGGGTACTGTAGCTGGCGTAGAGGATGGTGTGTGCACATTAACATTTGGGAAACTAGTGGGATCCATATATGAGATAGATGGAATTACCCAAAAAGAAGAAAGTGATGTAGACAGAGGAGTATGGATAACCATGCTAAGAGATGGCAGAATTTTCATGGCAGCCAAGACTGCTGATGCAAATGGTAGGGAAGTATCAGACTCTACCATAGGATAAATGGTATTTAATGGCACGTAAGTGTAATATGGCGTATAATAGTCAGTATTCATCCGAAATAAGTTAGGACCTAAGGGATTAGTCAAAGGTGGGTTGGTAGGAGCGTCAGAGTCATCTGCCAAACTCTCAATAGAAACCAAATCGTATAAGTGGGGCCAAACAAAGATTCTAGCACTATATGGTGGTCTGAGTAATGAGTGTAAAAATTCACTCTCCGTGCAGGAGAAATATGTCCACTTCTTTCATGAAGTAAACCTTGAATACGACATGAACGTTGATGTGCAAATTCAACCAAGGTGATCTAGTAAATAAAACACAATTGAGATATTGCAAACATTCTAATGCCCAAAATCCTGACTCGGACCAAAGAGCATGGTCTAAAAACGTCCTAAAAGGTATCACACACAAACATAATACAAATAAGTCGGTAGTGGAAAAATTATACTAGCAACCTTCTTCCCATCACTCTTAGCTGCGAACTTGGTACAAATGCCCCCACAAGTGGAACACCCTTCCGAGTGGATTGAGAGAGTATGAATAAAATCTTTCCCAGGTATAGAGAAGACGAACCCGACCCTACACCTGTGTATGAGACCTAGAAATAAAGGCCACTATGGTCAGCACATAAAACAACATGACTTGGGGGGTCAGTCACAGGACAAACCAACACGCAAGGGCAGGAAACTTAACCCTAAAAGGAAGAAATACTGAACCCCCCTTGAGATTTACCTCCCAAGTGGCCCCTAAGTGATAAACAATATTTTTATGTGTGTCAATTCCTTTATGTCATGCCACTCAAAACTAAGCGAGTAGGGTTGTGTCACCTTGCTTAGCCCAAGTGTCACCTTGAGCTTAACCCTCTTATAAGAAGGGCTTCCGAGACCAAACTATTGCAAATGGATTTTCACTCTGTACCACAAGATTTTGAGTTGATTTTGTGGTATTAGAGTGGTTAAATCACACTCCTACCTCCAAGATCCTAGAGCCTTCAAGGAGACTCTAGCCTTCCCACAGTTCATTCAACAGGAGGAAGAAAGGGGACATTGCAGCACAAGAAGAATGAAGGGAAATAGGTTTCTATTGTCTACTTTTGATGGATCATCTTCAGCAAGGGCTTGGCCAAGAAAAATTGATGCATTCTTCCTAATACATCTATTGGTAGAGAGAGAAGCTGTAGAAATTGCAGCGCTGCACCTTGAGGGTGAGGCCAATATTTGGTGGTTCAACCATCTGGGTCATACAAGAGTGCATACTTTTGTTGAGTTTACTCAAAGGTTGATTAGAAAGTTTGGAAAAGAGGAATCAAAGAAGGATAAGACCTCATGATCCAGGTGGATATTGGTGGTCACCCGCCTATTCCACTTGGGGCTCCACCATTGTCTATTTCAGTTTTTCAGTTTCGGCACAGTTTACTATTTTTAGCAGTGTTTCGGGTCCTAAACTTCCGGAGCCGTTTTGAGGCCCTAAACGACGTTTTTTGGGAAAACAGAGAGCAGCATGGGTCCACGGACCATGCTGCTCATCCCAAATTTGCAGTCCTCGGATAGATCTTTCTAACGAGGTATGGTACGCGTCAAACGGAGATCGTATGCCAAAGTTATGCCCCTGGGAAGTTGAAACACCAATTTACCCAAACGGGGCCCATAGTTTTGGCGCTTCATCTCCTAGGGTTAGGGTTTTGGCTGTTTAGGATTTCCCATTGTTTCTAAATGATAAACAGGCCCTCGAGCCTCATTGTAACTCAGTTCAGAGGCCTGTAGCCGCCACATCTCTTCTCAGAGATAGCTACCAGCGCCCTAGCTAGTTTTATTTCCATTCTGTCTGTAAGCAAATTTCAGTTCTTTGATATTAATGAAATGAAGTGTTATTTCCGCTACATCTCTATATTTATGGTTATATGTTTATTCTGTTGCGTTCCTGCATAAATCCGGATCAGTGGTATCAGAGGGGTCTGCTTTTTCTCGATCCTTCTTTGCATGTCCCCAACGAGGTCGGGGTATAAGGAGCTAGGGCTTGATCTGGTGGAACCTTTGAAAGATCAGCCTCGCAAACCTCGACAGACGCCCATGGGGGACAAAAAGAAAGATGAGGGAGCAGGAGATCCTATCAAAATATTGCTCGAGGAGGCCCTCGAAAAACAAAGGAATGCGATGATGGATAACTTTGCTCAGATCCTTCAACGGCTACCCACCGGCGGTGCATCTGCATCCAGCAGCCACTCTGGAGGCACGACTCCTTTTAAGGTACAAGTAAATTTTGACATTCCCATATTTGAGGGTCAAATAGACGCAGATGCCGTAGATAGATGGTTGAATCTATTAGAAGGATATTTCTCTGTTCATGACTTTTCAGACCGGGAGAAGATTATTTTTGCACTCCTCAAAGCTACCCCCATGTTAAGGACTGGTGGGAAACCTACTGTGAGAACAAGGACCAGACAGAACCCTCTCTATTCTCGGCCGTACCAACTTGGAATTCTTTCCGAGACGCCGTCAAGGAACAGTACTATCCCGTGGGGAGCTATGAGGACAAGTACATACAATGGACCACGCTGCGACAACAAAGGGATCAAGACGTGCACGAGCTGACGAATCTGTTCCATACCCTGCGCACAAAGTTGGGTATCAAAGATTCAGAGAAACATTTGGTGCTAAAGTATCGCAGCTGTCTGCACAGATACATTCAGGAGGAAATGGAGTTCCTCGACATCTCCTCGCTTGGTACGACATACCAGTATGCTGCCAAGATTGAGCAGAAATTCAAGCAGAAGAAGCGAGACTTTGGATCTGTGAATCAAAAGCAAGGGAAAGGTGCTTCCAAACCGCAGAACAAAGGACTGAGCCAAGGCATGGCGGCTAAAGACAACTCATTGAAGCCACAAGAAAAGAACAACACCGCAAAGCCAAATAAGGACACGGGAAAGTGGTGTGAGTTCCATAAGAGCTCCACTCACAACACAAGTGAGTGTCGGGCCAAGCAGTCGCTAGTGGCCGAGATGAGGGCTTCTGAGTCAGATGCATGCTCTGACTCCGAATCAGAACCTGAAAAGACGAATGAAAAAGGGAAACAGATTATTGATGCGGAGCCCAACGCCACTGTTGCCACTGCAAAGATCCAAAAGGAGGAACCGGAAGATCCAGAGGAGGAGGAACGTCTCTTCCACTCCCGGATGTGGGTAAAGGGCTCCCCGGTACAGTTCATTGTCGACAATGGGAGCCAAAAGAACCTCATTTCAGCAGACGCCGTGAAGCGGTTGGGCTTGCCGACCACATCTCACCCACATCCATACACCATCGAGTGGCTTCACCAAGGACGAGATCTCCGCGTCAGCCGGCAGTGTCGCCTTCCCTATAGCATCAAGCCCTTCACGGATGAGGTATTATGTGACGTTGCTCCTATTGATGTTTCTGATGTATTATTAGGACAACCATACTTATGGAAGCGTCATGTTTTGTATGAGTCTCGGCCTCGTGCTGTTATTTTTACTTTGGGAAATAAGTTGTACAGGATACCAGAGGTACCACCTCCTGCCGCTATCTCTTTGGTTACTGCAAAACAATGCAGTAAGCTCATTTCCCAAACCAGGAAATTCGTTTTCCTGATGATCCGCCCCCAGGGCAAGAAGAAGACCGTGGCCACGACCTCCAGACAGGGCCCCTCTGCACGACAACAACAAATGGATAAGGTCGTGGAGGAGTACGGGGACATCTTCACCTCACCCACAGGGGTTCCTCTGCACTGCCAGGTCAAGCACCCGATTGATCTGACCCCAGGTGCGCCACTACCCAATGGACCGATCTATCTACGCTCTGTTCTGGAAAATGATGAAATCAAGAGGCAGATTCAGGAGCTGTTGCAGAAAGGTCACATCAGACCAAGTTCATCGCCCTGTGGGAGCCCGATCGTGTTGGTACAGAAGAAGGATGGGACGTGGAGACTCTGTATTGACTATCGGGCGCTGAACAAGATCACCGTCCGGAATAGGTACCCAATCCCACGGATTGATGACCTTCTGGACCAACTCCAAGGTGCAAAATATTTCAGTAAGATCGACCTGAAGTCTGGGTATCACCAGGTACCAATTGAACCCTCTGATGTGTGGAAGACTGCCTTCAAAGCTAAGAAAGGCCTTTTTGAATGGTTGGTCATGCCTTTCGGGTTGACGAATGCTCCCGCAACCTTCATGAGGATGATGGACGACATCTTGCGGCCATTCACCAACTCATTCGTAGTGGTGTACTTGGATGACATTCTGATCTTCAGCAAGACTTGGGAAGAGCACCTTCATCACATCCAACAAGTCCTCCAAACACTGCGGCAACACAAGTTATGTGCCAATTTGGAGAAGTGCACGTTTGGCATGACCCAGGTTCAATATCTGGGATACATTATTGATGAAAGGGGGGTGCATGTGGATCCAGCCAAGATCCAAGCCATTCGGGATTGGCCAGCCCCAACCACTATAACAGAGCTTCGCAGCTTTCTGGGTCTTGCTAATTTCTATCGGAGGTTCGTGTTGGGATTCTCTCATATCACTTGGCCCTTGAGTCAAGTCACCAAGGGAGGAGCGAGAGAAAATTTTTTTTGGTCAGAACCTCAACAGAAGGCGTTCACAAAACTGAAAAAACGCCTCTGTTCTGCCCCAGTGCTCACTTTACCAGACTTGCAACAGCCATTTGAGATCGAGACAGATGCCTCTGACTATGCTATTGGGGCAGTTCTTACTCAACAGGGACATCCAATGGCATTTCACAGTGAGACATTGTCTGACACAGTTCGCAAGTACCCCACATATGACAAATAAATGTACTCCATTGTGCAAGCTTGTCGACAATGGAAGCATTACATTTTGGGGAAGGAAACAATCATCCACACAGACCACAGGCCCCTGCAGTTCATACAGACACAAGGGAAGTTGCATAATGATCGCCATCAGAAGTGGTCTACATATCTGCAACAGTTTCATTTGAACATCAAGTATAAGAAGGGTAGCACCAATCATGTTGCAGATTGCCTCAGCCGACCACCGATCGTGGCGCTCACCACTGTGCTCAACTCTTGTGGGCACGAGACTTCTGATTGGCCGCTTCTCTATGAGAGTGACCCAGAATTCGGCCAAACTTACAAGGCACTCTTGGGAGGTACACAAGTTCCAAATTTTCACCTCCAAGATGCACTTTATGTCACATGGGACACCTTTGTGTTCCTTCAAGCGAGCGTGCCAAGATGATATGGGAAGCACACTACAGTCGAGTCACTGGGCATTTCGGGGTTGAGAAAACAGTAGCAATCCTGCAGAAGTATTTCTATTGGCCGAACCTTCGAAAGGATGTCGAGAAGCACATCAGATCCTGCACTGCTTGTGCCATTGCCAAACCGACCATCAAGAAGCAAGGCCTATATACTCTTCTACCTACCCCTAGTCGACCTTGGGAATCCATCTCCATGGATTACATGTCGGGCCTGCCTTCTACTAAGCAGGGAAATGACTGTGTTTTTGTGGTCGTTGATAGATTCTCGAAGATGGCCATTATGGCGGCCTGCAAGAAGAATATCACAGCAGAAGCCACTGCTAAACTCTTCTTTGAACGAGTGTGGGTGCACTTTGGGATCCCACAGTCTATCATATTAGATCGGGATAGCAGGTTCCTCAGCACATTTTGGTCCAGCCTCTGGTCAATGTTGGATACCAAGCTCACCAAGTCCACAGCTTTCCATCCCCAAACAGATGGCCAGATAGAGGTCGTCAATAGAATGATTGTACACATTCTGCGCATGTACAATTCAAAGCATCCACGCACATGGGACGAGAGCCTCCCCTATGTACAACATAGTTATAACCGGGCTCTCCATAGTTCAATTGGCCATAGCCCCTTTCAGGTGGGCTTGGGATTCCAGCCACTATGTCCCATTGACGTAGCCATGCCATTTGCAGCTGCTCAGGCCAATTCAGCTCATGTCCAGTCTGAAGTTGACAAAGCCAGCAGCTTCATCGAGCGCATTCAACACATCCGCCAACAGGTTCATGATATATTGGACAGAGCCAATGCCAAGTACAAGCAACGCCATGATCAACACCGGGTGCCAGACAACTTCCAGGTGGGTGACAAAGTATGGCTACATTTGCAGAAGGAGCGCCTCACTGGACCCCACCGCAAGCTTCGCCCGCTCCAATACGGGCCATACACCATCACCAAGGCTGTAGGGAACAATGCCTTCGAGCTCAGTATTCCACCATTCCTTGGTCTGCACCCAGTCTTCAATGTGGATCACCTTCGTCCTTACTTCCCACCTCTACTGGACACCTCGGACATTGCATAACAACGCACACCAACAAAGTTAAATCCAGACTGCATGGAACAGGCCACCACAGATTGTATCATGGACATGCAAATCAAGAACACTCGCCAGCATAAGATCCAACTATATCGGGTTGTCAAAGCTGGCCAACTCCTGCACCAAGGAAAGTGGTTCACCAGGGACCAAGTTCAGCAGAAATTTCCTCATCTCATGGAGGAACTTAACGCAATGGGGACCATTGCTTCCTAAGGGGGGAGGAATGATCCAGGTGGATATTGGTCGTCACCTGCCTATTCCACTTGGGGCTCCACCATTTTCTATTTCAGTTTTTCAGTTTCGGCACAGTTTACTATTTTTAGCAGTTTTTCGGGTCCTAAACTTCCGGAGCCGTTTTGAGGCCCTAAACGACGTTTTTTGGGAAAACGGAGAGCAACATGGGTCCATGGATTGATTTTGCTTGTTCCAAATTTGTAGTCCTCGCATAGATCTTTCTAACGAGGTATGGTACGTGTCAAACGGAGATCGTATGCCAAAGTTACGCCCCTGGGAAGTTGAAACACCAATTTACCCAAACGGGGCCCATAGTTTTGGCGCTTCATCTCCTAGGGTTAGGGTTTTGGCTGTTTAGGATTTCCCATTGTTTTTAAATGATAAATAGGCCCTCGAGCCTCATTGTAACTCAGTTCAGAGGCCTGTAGCCGCCACATCTCTTCTCAGAGATAGCTACCAGCGCCGTAGCTAGTTTTATTTCCATTCTGTCTGTAAGCAAATTTCAGTTCTTTGATATTAATGAAATGAAGTGTTATTTCCGCTGCATCTATGTATTTATGGTTATATGTTTATTCTGTTGCGTTCCTGTATAAATCTGGATCACCTCACCACCATTTGAGGAGACTTGTACCAGCACTGTCACAACCTTGGGAGAGCAGCCTTCCACATCAGCAGTTGGGGGAGACAACACATTGGAGGAAGAAACTCTTGCAACCGTACAAGATTCTTCCAAACTTCACCAAGGTATGCCTAAGTTTTTATCTCCTATTGTTTCATAAAATTATATGGAGGGTTGTATACCATTACACGCTACTTATTTAGAGCAAAGGACTTGCACTGCGCTGTGCCACCTTGACTTATTCAAGGAAGGGAGGAACCATCATCCTTATATACCATTGATGAGTTTTATACCACACTTGAGGTTGGGGTTTTAAAACTTGAAGGAGAGGATGAATATTGTTCCAAACAAATTTACAAAAAACCATATGTTCATCCTTGAATTGGATCATGAGACAACAAGTACATCATTGGAAATATTAACAGCGCTGTAATTTAGCAGCAATGATGAGTTGGGGACCCAACCATTGTTGAAATATTCCAATGACCTTTCAATATACATAACCAAAGGGGAACAGATAGATGATGGAGGACATATTAGGATGGATAACATCTCTCACGTTTGTGTTGGATACTTCTTGATGAGTCATACACATCATTATGGGAGGTTTTTGCCTACCACCTATTTGGATCCTTATGGCATCAACTTGGTCATGGAGGAGATTGCATTTCAATATCCCATGAAATGCAAAGATAGAAAACTAATTTGGGAGTAGTCTTCATGGGAAGGGTACCAAGATTGAGCATGATTGGAGGCACCCACATTTGGATGAATGGGTGTGTATGGAGAGCAAGAAGATGGTAAGATACTTGCAAATTTATGACACTGGGCAGCAGGAGGCATGGCTGCATTGGCTAATATTAAAGGAGTTTGGCCATCTTGAGACATATCCTTGCATCATTAGGAAGCAAGGAGTGTGGATGCATTATGATGATATGATCATTATGTCTTCACCTCATGATTTGTATGATGGAAGTATGAGGAGGCAACAAAAACTTTTGTTTCTTTGGAGAAATTTGGGAGAGCAAGGGAAGATTTGCTCTCACACTTTGCATAATGTTGTAGGAGTAGGAGATGGCACTATCATGGTGCAAGGGGGCTACTCCTTAGCCTTATATGATTAGGAGGTTCTTCCACTTTGGAAGGAACTTCCTATATATGGCAACATTATGGGAGATGTCTTTGACAATGGGCATGTCAAAGAATGGAGTTATCAGATGGTAGGAGCTTATGTTCAGAGGCCAAAAACGTTGTCATTTTGGAGCTGGGATTTATGGACGGAGTGTTCCTAGGATCACTTCACATATGATGCACTTGGCGGACAAGGAGGAGATGGGAGTGATGGAGTAGTGGATGGAGACATCTATTACCAAGGTGTGATCTTCCTAAATTGGGTTTCCAAGCATAAGAAGGAGGACCTTCATGCAACACATGGTATATTCCTCTTCATGGGACTATGTGCTACCACTATGGAGAACTTAGTCATGGATCCATATATCATCTTACTTCTAGAACATGGTAAGAATTTTACTTTTACATACATGGATTATCTAACACAACATTTGTGTGTTCTTATCATTCCTACTCAGTGCATTTCTCCACAAGATGGCAAGCTTCTCTTTGGGCTCCATGGTCATCTTTTGGCCAACTATTGTGATGGAGACAACCATATCTTATGTAGCCCTGGGAAAATGTTTAATTATTCTTTTATGTATGCTCAGTTGGTTCACCAAGCCATTTACTATTCACTAGTAGAGGTGTTGATATATACAACTAGCTATTTTTCAAGAAACATTTGCCTTGTCATTTTCTGAAGAAGCAGTTAGAAAAACTGTGCTATAACCACTTGGGAGACTATTGGCACCTTCAAGAAATATATGGAACCTTCAACAATCTTCTCAATTGAATTCCATATGATTATCATGTCCTATTCATCATATATGAGATGATTTGGGCCAGCTTGATTCACAATGTTGGAGGAGAGATCTTTGAAGATCTATTATTCATCTTGCCTCTTAAGGGAAACATTATTGCAGCCCGGGATAAAAAAAAACTCTAAAATTATCATAAGTGGAGAGGAGGACAGCGTGGGGTATGCCATCTTGTCTACCATGATCAGATTTTCAGCCCACCTACATTGCAGGAGCTCAAGGTGGAGGATGATTTGTATGAGTTACCATTCTGGAGGGTGACTCATTTTGTATGGTTGATAGCTTGGGGATGGGAGATTCATATGGGGATGGTATATCCAAATTTATATCAAACCTAATTCCTCAATAAGGCCTTTACACAACCCATTTTTTCCTCCACGGATGTTTTACACGATGATAGCTATTTGGGATACACATCAAAAGCTAGCTTACATACTTGGGAGGGACAACTTGGAGATATCTTGATCAGACAACATCTTCATCCTTGGAGGATTTTATCATATGAGGATGCTATAGGGGAAGAAGAGGAGGTTTCTCAGTTCTATCCTTGCAGTTTCTTGAGGACAAGAAACATTTTGGAGGGGAGGACTATAATATTCCAAAATTAGCAAGCAACTAATTGGAATATTAATTTTTGCTCATGTCACATAGGAGATAAATAAATGTGTAAGGAGGCCCATACATGGTAGAAAAATGAATAAAATCCCTCATAGTGTTAAAAGGGATATTCATAAGAGCTGGATTTCACACCCTCAAGTGTGAAAGAGGAAATTTGCATGAAGACAAGGTCAAGTTTGTGTAATGTTCCAAATCTAGAACTTCTTGCTCCATCCGGAATATCTTAGGATATTCCAATTAGTCCTTCAAGGAGACACCACAAGTCCATTCTATAGATTTAATGTGGGGGAATTTATAGGATATGTCTCCTTCCAAAGAAGGGAGAGATCTTGAGGCTAGTTGGCCCTTCACAGACTCCGTCTATGGATAGGCAGTATTCCACCTCGGGAATTTCTGCTACAGGGTCCTTGAGGACGCTGTATAAGGAAGCTGCTATAAAAATAAGACATAACACTACTGGGATGCCCTATAAAAAATCTAATTCAACTCCCTTGCAGAAAATGAGCTCAAAGAAATAACTCTGGATGGGTTATTCAGATCTCCCCAATCTAGGTCTCTAAAACAATGATCAATGAGAGAGCTTACAGCAATATATGAACATAACTAGAAGCTTTGCAAATTTGAATATACCATAAGAGGTAAAATACTACATCCATCATTTTATTATGATATCAGACATAAAATACAATAAATATCATGAGGAATGAACCCCTTTTGCAATAGGAATCAACTTCCCATGATTACACCCTAAAATACAAATGTTGCTGTAACTACACAAAATGTCGGAGGACCATGCCTATGTAGTCTATATGAAGTAGCAACTGCTGAATATGTATAAAATGTACATGATGCTGAAGGATACAAAGGAATAGCCTAATAACAAAGAAATGGGCTGAAATACAAGATTTCTAGCCAATCTAGGAGAGACTGCTAGAAATGTCGGAAAATACAAAATGTGCCAACTGAGTTGTCACTGCATCTGAAGAAAAATATGAATGAGGCTACGGCTAATATGAAATATGATTTCCCTCCTCTTATAATGTCTCCAACACAAAGGGCTGATCCCTTTGTCTCAAAAACATCCTCCTGATGAGATCAAGAACCCCTCTCTCACTGCCTCCTTAAAAATAAGGCAATTTCCTCCATGGACTGCGCAGTGGGAGATGATGGAATGTTGGCCCATGCCAAAAACTCTAAAATAAAGCTTGGGAATCCTCCTTGCAGCTCCTCCAATGAATAGACTACTCCTCCACTGTGAGTTCCTCCTTTGCTGCCCCCAGCAACACAACGTCCTCTCCGTTGTAGAGCTAACACTGTAGATGATGGTTGTAGCTATGGCCAATGACGGATTGAGGAAAATCAGCTCAGTTCTCATCCTTCCTTGAGGAAGAGGTAGGGATTCTCGACCGGGAACACCCTAGTGCCCGAGGGCACCATCACCTTGATAAATAGCCCGGGGATGCAAGCCTTTGTAGACCCAAGTCTGAAACTCAAAAACATGATCCAAATGGGCTGCCATATCCTCCTTATAAATAAAGGAACCTTTTCTCCACCATGGTCCCACCAATTAAGGTTACCACCCTCACATGAGTGTCTTCCCTCCAAAACTACTCATCTTCTCTAGGAAGCCTCTCCTCCTTGGGTAGCGCTCTTGACTTTAGTCAAAGATGACTAAATAAAGTGATCCAGATTCCATTCACACCCTTAGGTGCTTATTCCAGCTGCTTATTTATATCCTTTTCACATAAGGAGTGTTATTTATTCATCTAAAAGGGGCTAAGGTGTCTCCTTCCCCATTTTATTAAACAAAAATAAAATGTGCAACTACAATGTTCCATTTTAGCTTGACGCTAAAAATTGGGAACATTACAGTCCTCCACTCCCACATGTTGCTTGCCCTCAAGAAATTACATATAGAGAAAAAAATTCTCTCCCCCTTCTTCTCTTGTGGCCTCCTCATCGATGGTGCCACCACTGCTCAAATCTGCTGCAATAAATCTGTCCTCCAATGCTCTCTCCCAAGTATGCAAGCTAAAAATGATGCTCCTCATGGAAAGATAGAAGGTGTAGTGGAATAATTCTTGATAGAATGTGGCCTCCTTAAGGTAGGAGTGATGATATGCATGGGAAAATTTTTCTCCCAATGATGATCCTCTCATCCATGCTATCATCCCAATGAAAATCTCAACCCCCGGTTTCTGCCATGTGTTGGGGCTGGATGCAGAGTGTGCTTGTGCTTCTCAAGATGGTCCTCTCTCCATTTGAAGTGTTCACATGGCTGCCTTTATCCTTGGGCTGAAATGGTATGGTCTCCAAGAATGGCCCAAGCTACCCCATCAAGAAAATCAGCCATGAAATGCCTCTACAAATTCTCCAAGTGGTCCCTCCCACAAGAAGGTACAAGTAGCAATGTGGAAATCATGGTTTGCCCATGGTATCTCCTACAACATAAAACATGTACAATGAGGAGAATCATGATCCCAATGGGCTGTACATCCAATACTCTCCAAATAATGCTCCTCATGAGTGTACCAACATCAGAAATGCAAGAGCAATATACAATAGAAACAAGTTGTCAAATGATAACCGGAGAGTGGTTCAAAGTTCCACCCATGGAACCTGCGCAGTGCCTCCTTGGCCTGCCTCAAAATAAAAAGTAACAAGTGCTGTGCTAGCCACTTTTTTTCTGCCACAACATCTCCTCATAAGATGCAATCACAATTTGGTGTCAATGGTGCACACCAAGAAGCATGTGGCTTCCCCCACAAACCATCATAAGAATAGCCAAAATCAAGGCTACAAGTAGCTACAAGTACATCATATCAAATGCAAGAAGGGATGATCCCCCTTGAGACAATATGCTGCTCATATGAAGTAAAGAGGTAAAAAGTGGGGAATTATACCTTCTCTACCATGTACTTGAGATCTTGAGCTAAAATGGCTCAACTGGAAATTCTCCCTCTCCTCCAATGAGTAAGGGGATGGTTGTGCCAACCTATCCAAAATCAATTGGGCTATGCATCTATTCATATGCTGATGTAGATCATATTGAACTCTCTCCCAAGTGAACTCCTCTAGCAAAGCCAAGTATGCATCCAAATGCACAACTAGGAATTCCTCATGTGCTGCATGCAATAGTTTCTCCTTGAGACTAGAAACTCTAGTCAAGAAGATTCTGCCATGATGATAGATGATCATATCATCCACTAAGTATCTGCCATCTCCATCAAGGCCATCCAAGATCATGCAATGCACCAAGATCCTGGGAATACTCAACCAAAAGCTGACTCCTCCATCCTAGATCAATCCTCCACATAGATAGCCCTGGTGTTCTGCAATATGGTGCTCCCTCACGCTACTTCCTGTTACTTTGACATCCCCCATGCCAAATTCATCCTCCAAGTTGCTACCATGCCCATCATGCAGCTACTCACGCTCAAATAAAAATGATGACCACTGAAAATGAGCCTCTCGTGAGAGACTACCATCCCCAAAGAATCTCTCGATCCTAGACAATGTAAGCTGAGTGGCCTCCATATACTCCAATGCATGAAAGAGTCCTTCCTCAAAGGAAGTATCATCTCTCTCACTAAATCTATGGAGCAGCCATCTTACATCATGAATATGCTATCCGCCATCCATGCAACAACTCTATCTGCGCAGTAAAGCTGATGAGAATGGGTGGTACTAAAAATGAGAGAGTGTATCCCTCCTCCTTGTGCTTATCCCCAAACTCACTACACTGTGATGGAGTCCTATAATGTCTCCACTCCTCCGGAATCTAAGAGTGGTAAACCAATTGACATGATGCCTCTCATCATCCCTAGATCAAGTGGCCTCCTAGGTGGAAAGCCTCCAAAAGTGAGACATCAAGATAGGAAGTGGACTGTATATATGAGGGGAATGAAATATCCCTCTCTCTCTACTACACAGTGTAGTCCTTCTCCTATGTGAAGAAAATCTATGAAGATAAGGGTGAATGCCCATCATCCCTTCATGTTGATCCTTCTGCTCTTCTTCTTCTTCTAATGGTGCAGCGCCGTAGATTCTTCTATGCACCTCCTCTTTACCAACATGTGAGTGTATCTCCCCTTGAATGAGAGGCCTTGTATCTTGGCCTTCCTTTGAGAGAAATATCTCCACACCCTCACAAATGGAAGAGTGCCCTTCATATAATGGGGGTCTTGCCTTTAGCAAGTCTTTCTCCTGATTTCTCGCCCTCTAGAAAGATGGAATGATCTTTGTTTCATGTTCCCCTTCCATGCATGCAAAGTGTTTGAAGTTTTGTCACACCATGTTTCACATTGGTTTTCATCAATCCCCTTTGCAAAACTCCTTGTGACTTCAAAATATGATCTCTCATTTTCATGAAAACATGAAATAGAATTATGAAACCAATCATCATGAATCATACTTTTGAGTTGCAGCGCTGCTCCTCCAAAGGCCTCAACTCCTTCCTCCATCCTTCTTGCAGTAGCTATGGGCAATGTACTGCGTTGTAGATCTGCATGTGTGGCTAAATTATCACACCCTTCGTGAGAATAGCTAAGGCTTGCTCCATCCACAAACCCTCACAAAAAATTTCTCCAAATTTCCCTTTCATCAAGATCTTCAATAATCTCCTCAATGGTCTAGAAAAGAAGAAGGGAAACCTCCTCTTCCATCATTCCTCTTTCCTTGTTTCCTCTATAAATATCCTCTCCTTGGAGAGAAGCTCCTCTTTCTGATGGCAATATTGTGCATAGGTTGAGCCAAGATTATTGCTCTAATACCACTATAATGTTCCAAATATGGAACTTGCTGCTCCATCGGGAATATCTTAGGATATTCCAATTCCTCCTTCAGTGAGACACCACAAGTCCATCCCAGAGATTGACTGTGGGGGAATTTACAGGATATTTCTCCTTCCAAATAAGGGACAGATCTTGAGGCTAGCTAGCCCTTCACATACTTCGTCTATGGATATGCAATATTCCACCTTGGGAATTTCTGTTATAGGGTCCTTGAGGACGCTGCTGTAAAAATAAGACATACGACTGCTGGGATGCCCTAGAAAAACTCTAATAAAACTCCCTTGTAGAAAATGAGCTCAAATAAATAACTCTAGATGGGTTATTCAGATCTCCCCAATCTAGGCCTCTAAAACAATGCTCAATGAGAGAGCTTACAACAATATATGAACATAACCAGAAACTCTGCAAATATGAATATACCATAAGAGGGAAAATACTACAACCATCATGGTATTATGATATCAGCAATAAAATACAATAAATATCATGAGGAATGAACCCCTTTTGCAATAGGAGTCAACTTCCCATGATTACACCCTGAAATACAAATGTTGTTGCAACTACAAAAAATGTTGGAGGACCATGCCTGCGCAATATATATGAAGTAGCAGTTGTTTAATATGTATAAAATTTACATGATGGTGAAAGATACTAAGGAATATCCCAATAACAAAGAAATGGGCCGGAATACAAGATTTCTAGCCAATCTAGGAGAGATTGCTAGAAATGCCGGAAAATACAAAATGTGACAACTGAGTTGTCACTGCATCTAAACTGAAATATGAATGAGATTGTGGCTGATATAAAATCTCATTTCCATCCTCTGATAATGTCTCCAACACAAAGGGCTGATCCCTTTGTCTCAAAAACATCCTCCTGATAAGCTCAAGAACCCCTCTCTCACTCCCTCCTCTAAAATTACGCAGTTTCCTCCATGGACTGCGCAGTGGGAGATGATGGAATGTTGGCCCATGCCAACAGATCTGAAGTAAAGCCTAGGAATCCTCCTTGCATCTCCTCCAATGAATAGACCACTCCTCAACAAAAGAAAACAAACAATAATGACTGCATGATTTCCTCCTTTGCTACCCCCAGCAACACAGCGTCCTCTCTGCTACAGAGCTAAAGCTGTAGATGATGGTTGTAGCTATGGCCAATGCCAGATTGAGGAAAATCAGCTCAATCCTCATCCTTCCTTGAGGAAGAGGTAGGGACTCCCAACCAGGAACACCCTAGTGCCCGAGGGCACCATCACCCTGCTAAACAGCCCAGGGATGCAAGCCTTTGCAAACCCAAATCTAAAACTCCAAAACGTGATCCAAATGGGCTGCCATCTCCTCCTTATAAAGAAAGGAACATTTTCTCCACCATGGTCCCACAAATTAGGGTTTCCACCCTCACATGAGTTTCTTCCCTCCAAAACTGTGCAACTTCTCTAGGAAGGCTCTCCTCCTTGGACAGTGCTGTTGACGTCAGTCAAAGATGACTAAATAAAGTGGTCGGGGTTCCATTCACACCCTTAGGTGCTTATTCCAGTTGCTTATTTATCTCCTTTTCACACAAGGAGTGTTATTTCTTCATCTAAAAGGGTCTAAGGCATCTCCTTCCCCATTTTATTAAACAAAAATAAAATGTGCAACTATAATGTTCCATTTTAGATTGAGGCTAAAAATTGGGAACATTACAGTTTGACCAAGTCAACAACACACGGATAGGAGGTGGAGAACACTTAGAGAAACAATGCAGTATGAATGGGAGGAGGTTTCTTTGGTGAAGGAAACCCTAATGAGTGGGACCCATGGTGAGAGGGCTTTAACTTGTTTAAAAGGAGGGAAAGGAAGCCATTTTTTTTCATGTTATATATTATTGATTTCTTGGTCTGTTTAAACTTTGTGCATTCTCCTGCTGTTTAGAAGAGTTGCAGTGATTCTTAGCACAAGGCATTCCTGTTTAGGAATTCCTTATCCTTCCAAGAGAGGCCTCTTGAAGGATCTTGCTCTTCATTTCTCCACATTTAGGCTTGAGGCCAAGCATCCTCCTTCAGCTACAACACAGTTTCTATTTAGAGTTGGGTTGTGTTGTAGGGTGTTGCAGTGGAGGTTACTAAACATCACTTCCTGTGCTTATTTTTTAGAGGAGGAAGCCTTCTTTCCTTTGGAGGACTAGTGAGGAAGCTTATAGGCTTTTTTCACCATATTCGGCATTAGGCCAACTATTTTCCATCATCTACAACACAATCCCTCTCCTTGACTGCGTTATTTTCAGTGAGCATCTGCAGTGAGGGTTGTAGTGTTTGATTGGGGGGAGAGATCTTTAGTGTTAGGATCAACCTTTCACTTGGAAGATCCATTGGAGGATGTTTTTTTCATCTTGTAAATTATTTACAACCATCTCCATCCTGTTCTTGAGTTGCAGCTGCTACTCAGCCCTGCGACTCTGACATTTTTTCCATTTTGTATACTTCAGGAAATCCTTTCCAGATTGTCTTGAAATTCAGTTTGGGAGTCTATATCTTCACTCCTAGCATTGTTTGGGCCTTATATTTGTATACTTGTCTACTGAAACTTTCCAACAGAAGTTCCCCTAATAAAACCGCGTTGTCATAGCCTTGGACATTTTCTGTGTAGCAGTGTTCTCATTTTTCCATGTACATGTATCTTGAGGCTTGTATTGCCTAGCTTGAGAGATTATTTCCTCAAGGTATTGTATGCATTTTCTGCTATGATCTAATAATATGGCTATTTAGATCTTCTTACATCCTATGTCTTGATGTATCATTGTTATTTCATTATTATGTTCATGAATTGATGTAGCTCCAATTTTGGAATATCTTAAGATATTCCCATTATTGTAGATTTTCCCTTTTTTGGATATTACAATGGTATCAGAGCATAATATTGGCTCAGCCTGTGAGTCAGCCATTATGTTATCAGAAGAAAATAATAAGATCAAAATTTTGGAGAGAATGCACCTTCTCTCATCTCTTTTTAGAAGCGAGAATGACCTCAACAAGAAGGTCAAGCAAAGAAGAAGTAGTGGGACTATACCCTTTACTTTTTAACGAGAGGAAAAATTGCAGAAAGATGAAGGAAACTTGTATCAAAAGATCCTAAGTGAATACCTTGTTGAGTATAAGACTCAACCTAGAGCCTTCAAGGAGACTCTAGCCTTCCCAAAGTTCATTGAAGTGGAGGAAGAAAGGGGACCTTGTAGCACAAGAAGAATGAAGGGAAATATGTTTCTATTGTCTACTTTTGATGGATCATCTTAAGAAAGGGCTTCAACAAAAAATCTTGATGCACTCTTCCTACTACATCTAGTTGTAGAGAGAAAATTTGTAGAAATTGCAGCACTACACCTTGAGGGTGAGGCCAATATTTGGTGGTTCAACCATTTGGGTCATGCAAGAGTGCATAATTTTGCTGAGTTTACTCAAAGGTTGACTAGAAAGTTTGGCAAAGAGGAATCAAAGAAGGAGAAGCCCTCACCACCATTGGAGGAGACTTGTACCAGCGCTATCACAACCTTGGGAGAGCAGCCTTCCACATCAGCAGTTGGGGGAGCCAAGACATTAGAGGAAGAAACTCTTGCAGCCATACAATATTCTTCCAAACTTCACCAAGGTATGCCTAAGTTTTTATCTCCTATTGTTTCAACAAATTCTATGGAGGGTTGTATACCATTGCATGTTGCTTATTTATGACAAAGGACTTTCACTACACTGTGCCACCTTGACTTGTTCAAGGAAGGGAAGAACCATCATCCTCATATACCATTGATGAGTTGTATACCACACTTGAGGTTGGGGTTTGAAATCTGGGAGGAGAGGATGAATATTGTTCCAAAAAATTTTACACAAAACCATATGTTCATCCTTGAATAGGAGCATGAGATAGCAAGTACATCATTGGAAAGATTAACAACGTTTTCATTTAGCAGCAATGATGAGTTGGGGACCCAACCATTGTTGAAATATCCCAATGACCTTCCCATATACATAACCAAAGGGGAATAGATAGATGATGGAGGACATCTTAGGATGGATAACATCTCTCATGTTTGTGTTGGATACTTCTTGATGAGTCCTACACATCATGATGAGAGGTTTTCTCCTACCACCTATTTGGATCCTTATGGGATCAACTTGGCTGTGGAGGATATTTCATTCCAATACCCCATGAAATGCAAAGACAAAAAACTGATTTGGGAGGATGGTAGTCTTCATGGGAAGGGTACCAAGATTGAGCATGATGGGAGGCACCCACATTTGGATGAATGGGTATGGATTGAGAGCAAGAAGCTGGTAGAAAATTTATGACACTGGGTAGCAGGAAGCATGGCTGCATTCGCTACTCTTAAAGGAGTTTGGCCATCTTGAGACATATCCTATTTCAAAGGGTATGATGGAGGAAGGAGTTTGGCAAGATACTTGCATCATCGGCTAGCAAGGAGTGTGGATGCATTATGATGATATGATAATTATGTCTTCACCTCATGATTTTTATGATGGAGGTATGAGGAGGCAACAAAAACTTTTGTTCCTTTGGAGGAATTTGGGAGAGAAAGGGAAAATTTTCTCCCACACTTGCATAATGTTGCAGGAGTAGGAGATGGCACTATCATGGTGCAAGGGGGCTACTCCTTAGCTTTATATGATTAGGAGGTGCTTCCACTTTGGAAGGAACTTCCTATATATGAAATCATTGTGGGAGATGTCTTTGACAATGGGCATGTCGAAGAATGGAGTTATGGGATGGCAGGAGCTTATGTTCATAAGCGAACAATGCTGTCACTTTGGAGCTGGGATTTATTGATGGAGTGTTCCCAGGATCACTTCACATATGATTCACTTGGTGTAAAAGGAGGAGATGATAGTGATGGAGCAATGGATGGAGACATATATTACCAAGGTGTGATCCTCCTAACTTGGGTTTCCAAGCATAAGAAGGAGTACCTTCATGCAGCACATGGTACATTCCTCTTCATAGGAGTATGTCCTACCACTATGGAGAACTTATTCATGGATCCATATATCATCTCAATTCCA
The DNA here is from genome assembly GCA_034641835.2 of Pinus albicaulis. Classification (NCBI taxonomy): domain Eukaryota; kingdom Viridiplantae; phylum Streptophyta; class Pinopsida; order Pinales; family Pinaceae; genus Pinus; species Pinus albicaulis. The sequence goes on along the minus strand of CM076580.1, from coordinate 976,917,325 downwards.
GCACATGGTAATAATTTTACTTTTACATACTTGGATTATCTAACACAACATTTGTGTGTTCCTATCATTCCTATTCAGTGCATTGCTCCACAAGAGGGCAAGCTTCTGTTTGGGCTCCATGGTCATCTTTTGGCCAACTATTGTGATCGAGACAACCATCTCTTATGTAGCCTTGGGAAAATGTTTAATTATTCTTTTATGTATGCTCAGTTGGTTCACCAAGCCATTTACTATTCACTAGTAGAGATGTTGACATATACAACTAGCTATTTTTCAAGAAACATCTTGCCTTATCATTTTCTGAAGAAAAAGTTAGAAAAACTGCGTTGTAACCACTTAGGAGAATATTGGTACCTTCCAGAAATATATGGAACCTTCAGTAATCTTCTCAATTTGATGCCATATGATGATCATGTCCTATTCATTATATATTTGATGATTTGGGCTAGCTTGATTCACAATGCTTGAGGAGAGATCTTTGAAGATCTAGTCTTCATATTGCCTCTTCAGGGCAACATTATTGCAGCCCAGGATCAATAAACATTCTACACTTATCATAAGTGGAGAGGAGGAAAATTTGGGGTAGGCCATCTTGTCCACCATGATCAGATTTTTAGCGCACCTATATTGCAGGAGCTCAAGGTGGAGGATGATTTGTATGAGTTACCATTCTGGAGGGTGACTCATTTTGTATGGTTGATATCCTGGGGATGGGAGATTCATATGGGGATGGTAGATCCCAAAGTATATCAAACCTCATGCCTCAATAAGGCCTTTACACAACCCATTGTTGCCTCCATGGATGTTTTACATGATGATAGATATTTTAGATACACACCAAAAGCTAGCTTACATACTTAGGAGGGACAACGTGGAGATATTTTGATCAGACAACATCTTAATCCTTGGAGGATTTTATCATATGAGGATGCTACAGGGGAAGAAGAGGAGGCTTCTCAGTTCTATCCTTGCAGTTTCTTGAGGACAAGCAACATTTGGGAGGGGAGGACTGTAATATTCCAAAATTATCAAGCAACTAATTGGAATATTATTTTTTGCTCATGTCACTTAGGAGATAAATAAATGTGTAAGGAGGCCCATAAATGGCAGAAAAAATGAATAAAATCCCTCATAGTGTGAAAAGGGATATTCATAAGAGCTGGATTTCACACCCTCAAGTGTGAAAGAGGACATTTGCATGAGGACAAGGTCAAGTTTGACCAAGTCAATAGTGATGTGATAGGAGGTGGAGAACACTTAAAGAAACAATACAGTATGAATTGGAGGAGGTTTCTTTGGTGAAGGAAACCCTAATGAGTGGGACCCATGGTGAGAGGGCTTTCACTTGTTTAAAAGGAGGACAAGGCAACCATTGTTTTTGTAATATTCCAAAATTTTCCTACAATAAATTGGAATATTAAATTTTTCTATTTTCACTTAGGAGTTGAATACTTGGGTGAGAAGGCACATTCATAGTAAAAACATGGATAAAATACCTCTAGTATGAAAGGAGATCATCAGTGGAACTAGATTTCACACCCTCATGTGTGAAAGGAGACATTTGCAAGAAGGCTAGGTCAAGTTTGACCAAGTCAAACAACGCAGAGATATGAGGTGGAATGCATCTTGTGGGACAACACAGAGAAATAGGAGGGAATTTTCCTTGATTGAGGAAACCCTAAATAGTGGGACCCATGGAGAGGGAGCTCTCATTTTATAAAAGGAGGGCAAGGTAGCCATTGTTAGACATGCATATGATTATTGATTTTGTGTCTGCTTAGACTATTTGCAGTCTCGACTGTTTATCTGAGTTGCAGTGTTGTTTAGCACGAGGGATTCCTCTTTAGGAGTTATTATCCTTCTTAAGAGGCCTCTTGAGGTATTTCACTTCATTTCTCCATATCTAGGCTCAAGGCCAAAGCCATTCCTTCAGCTATAACGTTATTTATGCTCAAGTGTAACGTTGTGTTGCAGTGTGTTGCAGTGGAGGTTCCACAACACCATTCCTTGTCTTTTTTTTTAGAGGATGGAGCCTTATTTCATTTGGGATATTAGTAAGGAAGGATTATGAGCATTTTTCAGATCTTGGTACTTGGCCAAAGAATTCTATTCCACCTACAGCGCAGTTACCCTCTTAGACTGCGCTATTTTCAGAGTGCACTTGCAGTGTTGATTGGAGGGTGAGATCTTAAGTGATAGGATCAGCCTTCACTTAGAAGATCCATTGGAGAAGGTTTAATTCAGCTTGTATTTCATCTTCAACCATCTCCATCCAGCTCCAGTTTTGAGTTGCAGCTGCTGCCCAACAACTCCTGCATTTTGCCACTTTTGTATATTTCAGCCAATCCTTCTAAGGATTGTTGTATTATTGTTTCCAGGGGTTGAGAGGTTGCCCCCCATCATTTCTTGAGCCATATATTGTCATATATTTATGTGATTATTTATTATGATGCATTACCTCCTATAAACTCCATCCTATTAGCCTTCAGAAACTCATGTGTAGCAGTGTTTCTCTATCTTGATGTACATGTTCCATTGAGGCTCTCATTGCCTAGCTTGAGTGATTTATTCCTCAAAGAATTGTACCTATTTTACTGCTATAACATCACTTGTTGGCTATATACATATTCATGTGTTCTGGGTTATGAAAATAACGTTGTTTTTGCATCTCTTGCTCAAGAATTGTTGCAGTCCCTTCATCGGGCACTTTTTCAAGACAACCAGGTGTGGGAGATCTGTTTAACCCACCTAGAGGGATTTCTTTTGAGACACCTCTTGGATTTAATTATTATATACATTTATATAAGGGATACAGGTCTTGGTTTCAAATCTGGTAGCATCCATTCCTGGAAAATGCGTTTTCCAGTCATGCCTTGCTGACAGTTCCCATTTTGGGATATTACAGTGGTATCAAAGAAGCTTTCTTTGCTTAGCCTATGAGTCTCAGCACAAGAAGATCATAATTATGAATAATATGAGATTACTCTAATCATTTTTTATAAATAATAAGAGCCTCTCTGAAGAGGAGGAGAAAAAAGAAGAGGAAGGACCAAGGACTTCCTATTCTCATGAAGAAAAAAGAGACAAGCATGAAAGATACTTGGATCATTTGATTCTAAGTAAGTACCTTGTTGAATGAAAATCTCAACCTAGAGCCTTCAAGGAGACTCTAGCTTTCCCACATTTCATCCAATTGAAGAAAGAGAAGAGACCCTACAGTAGAAGAGAAATCAAAGGCAATAGATTTTTGTTGTCTACCTTTAATGGGTCATCTACAACAAAAGCTTGGGTGAGGAAGTTGGAGGCATTTTTCCTACTACATCCTGTAGCAAGGGAAGAAGCTGTTGAAACATCAACACTGCACTTGGAGGGTGGAGCCTATGTTTGGTGGTTTATCCACTTGAGCAATGCAAGGGTGAAATTTTTTGCAAAGTTCACTCAAATTTTGATCAAAACCTTTGATGGAGAAGGAACAAAGGAAGGAAAGCTCACACCACCACTTGAGGAGTCTTGTAATAATGTTGTCACACTCATGGAGGAGCATCCACATGCAACAACAGTTGGGGCAGCCAACACATTGGAGGAAGGAACTCTTGCAACCCTACAATAAATTCCCAAATCTCATCAAGGTATGTAAAGATTTCCACTATCGATTTTTGCAGCAAAACCTTTTGATAGTTGTGGAAATTTGTTTTTGCATGACCAAGGGTCAAATCACACTACTAATTTAGAGAAAAATGGTTGCACTACACTTTGAAAATGGTTCAAGGAGGAGATGAACCATCATCCTCATGCACCTTTGTTGAGTTGCTCACAATCCTTGAGGTTGGGGTGTGAAATTTTGGAAGATGAAATAAACCATGACACTCTTATGGAAACCCATGGGAGATTAACACTGCTGTCAAAAATGGTGAAGAGGAGATATTACCTTCATCATACTTGGATCCTTGTAGATTCAACATAGTCATGGGTGAGATATCTTATCTAGGAGGTCTCCAAAGAGCTGCATTTCAACCCCTTATGAAGTGAAAAGAGAGAAATTTGATTTGGGAGGATGGTAGCCCTCATGGGAGGAGTACTAAGATGAAGAAAAGAAAGAGGCATCCACAAGTGATTGAGTGGATTTGGTTGATGAGAAAGGAGTTGGGAGGCTACTTGCAAATATATGACATCGGGCAGCAGGAGGCTTGGCTGCGTTGGCTCCTCTTGAAGGAGTGTGGCCATCACTTAGCATGTCCTCTTCCAGGGATGATGGGGATGGAGAAAAGGTGCCAAGATGATTGCATCATTGAGCAACATGGAGTATGGATGCATGGTGTCGATGTGACATACATATCATTCATTATTTCTTAATCACAGGGGTTATATGATGGGAGCATAAGGAGGCAGCAAGCACTTTGTTTGCTTGAGTTGCACTTGAGAAAGCATGGGAAAAATTGCTCTCATATGTTGTGTGATGTTGCAGGAGTAGAAGAGAGCACTCTCATGGTGAAAAATAGCTACTCCTTGGCCTTGGATGACTTGGAAGGTATTCCATATTTTCAGCAGCATTACTAGAGGAGTCTTTGACAAGGAGCATGTCAAAGAACAGAGCTTTGTATTGATAGAAGCTTATTTGAATGAGCTCATAGCACTGTCACTTTGGAGCAGGGACTTATGGATGCAGTGTCCCCAGGATCACTTCACATTGAATGCACTTGGTGAATAAGGAGGAGATGAGGATGATAGAGTAGTGGATAGAGACATCTATCACTATTGCATATTCTTCTTGACTTGGGTTTCCAAGCATGAGAAGGATGATTTTCTTGCAGCACATGGTTCATTACTCTTCATAGTATGTCAAAACACTATGAAAGAATCATTCATGGATCCATGTACCATATTACTTCTGGCATATTGTAAGAATTATGTTCTTACATTTATTGATTTTCATACTCTTACCATTACTATGCAGTGTGTTGCTTCACAAGACAACAAGATTTTCACATTTCTCCGTGATCAATGTTGGGCCAACCTATATGATGGGGGAAACCATATTTTATGTGGCCTTGGGAAAATGTTTTCTCCTTAAATGTATGATCATTTTTTATATCCAACTATTTTCCATATGATGACATACATGATTAACTATGTAACAAGAGACATTTTGCCTCATGATTTTCTGAAGCAGCAGTTTGTAAAACTGTGTTGTACCTACTTAGGAGACTGTTGGTACCTTCAAGAACCACATGGAGCCATCATTATTTCATTCATTCTTGTACTGATCATGTCTTCATTTGCTGATGTTGTATCTATTATTGTTGAGAGCATGATTGGGAGATTGACACATGAGTTGGATGTCTCCTTGAGGGGAGAGAATTCCCACATTTTCTGCACTACATGTTCTAATGGGAGCATGGGAGGAGATATGGCCACCATAGCCACATATGTGTTCTCTTTCAGGGTGGGCCATGAGTTTTTTAACCATCCATTGTATAATCATGGGAAAGTAGTTTATCATGTATTGTTGACACATTTAGCCATTTACTATCCATTAGTAGTGATGATTCTTGTATATTACTTGCCATGCCATTTTCTGAAGTTGCAGTGGATGAGACTGCATTGTGTCCTCTTGAGCTATTGTTTGGATCATGCATCATCATGTAAAAATTGCAGAAAAATTCTCATTGGGATACTCTATGATGACCATGTCCTATTCATCATGGATGGATTGTTTTGTGCCAACTTGTTCTTCAATGTTGGAGGAGAAATCCTTGGAGGATTGTTCTTCATTTTTCCACTCGAGGGCAATACATTTGCAGCCCTGGATCAACACATACTCTACACTCATCATGAGTGGAGAGAAGGACAACATGGGGTAGGCTATAATGCTTACCATATTCAGATTTTCAGCCCACCTTCATTTTCAGAGCTTGAGGTGGAAGGGGATTTCCATGTGTTGACATGTTGGGAGGTGACTCATTGTTTTTGGATGATTTCTTAGGGATGGAGGATCCATTTGGGGAAGATGTTTTCCGAAAAATTTATAGTCTCCATGAATTGGGAGCAAATTATCAGTTCTATCCTTATAGTTTCTTGAGGACAAGCAACATTTGGGAGGGGAGGACTGTACTATTCCAAAATTTTCCTACAATAAATTGGAATATTAACTTTTTCTATTTTCACTTAGGAGTTGAATAATTGGGTGAGAAGGCCCATTAATAATAAAAACATGGATAAAATCCCTCTAGTATGAAAGGGGATCATCAGTGGAACTAGATTTCACACCCTCATGTGTGAAACGAGACATTTGCAAGAAGACTAGGTCAAGTTTGACCAAGTCAAACAGCGCAGAGATATGAGGTGGAAAGCATCTTGTGGGACAACGCGGAGAAAGAGGAGGGAATTTTACTTGATGGAGGAAACCCTAAAGAGTGGGACCCATGGAGAGGGAGCTCTCATTGTTTAAAAGGAGGGTAAGGCAGCCATTGTTAGACATGCATATGATTATTGATTTTGTGTCTACTTAGACTATTTGCAGTCCCAGCTGTTTAGCTGAGTTGCAGTGCTGTTTAGCACGAGGGATTCTTGTTTAGGAGTTCTTCTACTTCTCGAGAGGCCTCTTGAGGGATTGCACTTCATTTCTCCACATCCAGGCTCAAGGCCAAAGCCACTCCTTCAGCTACAGTGTTATTTATGCTCAAGCGTAACGTTGTGTTGCAGGGTGTTGCAGTGGAGGTTCCACAACACCATTCCTTGGCTTCTTTTTTAAAGGATGGGGTCTTCATTCCTTTGGGAGATTATTAAGGAAGAATTCTAAGAATTTTTCAAATCTTGGCACTTGGCCAAGGCATTCTATTCCACCTACAGCACAGTTACCCTCTTAGACTACGTTATTTTTAGAGTGCACTTATAGTGAGGGGTTGCAGTGTTGATTGGAGGGTGAGATATTAAGTGATAGGATAAGCCTTCACTTAGAAGATCCATTGGAGGAGGTTTACTTCAGCTTGTATGTCTCTTTAGCCATTTCCATCCAGTTCTAGTTTTGATTTGTAGCTGCAGCCCAACAACTCCGACATTTTTCCACTTTTGTATATTTCAGCGAATCCTTCTAAGGATTGTTATATTATTGTTTCTAGGGATTGAGAGCTTGCTAACCCTCATTTCATGAGCCATATATTGTCATATATTTCTGTTATTATGTATTATGGTGCAGTACCTCTTATAAATTACATCCTCTTAGACTATATAAACTCATGTGTAGCAGTGTTTCTCTATATTGATGTACATGTTCCATTGAGGCTCTCATTGCCTAGCTTGAGTGATTGATTCATCAAATAATTGTACTTATTTTACTACTATAACATCACTTGTTGGATATATACATCTTCATGTGTTCTTGGTTATGAAAATAACTTTGTTGTTCCATCTCTTGCTCAAGAATTGTTGTAGTCCCTTCATCGGGCACTTTTTCAAGACAACTAGGTGTGGGAGATATGTTTAACCCACTTAGAGGGATTTATTTTGAGCCACCTCTTGGATTTCAGTCTTAGATACATTTATATAAGGGATCCAGGTCTTGGTTTCAAATCTTGTAGTAGCCATTCCTGGAAAATGCGTTTTCCAGTCATGCCTTGCTGACAGTTCCCATTTTGGGATATTATAGTTTTTCATGTTATGTATTATTGATTTCTTGGTCTGTTTAGACTTTGTGCATTCTCTTGCTATTTAGCAGAGTTGTAGTGCTACTTAGCACAAGGCATTCCTATTTAGGAATTCCTTCTCCTTCCAAGAGAGGCATCTTGAAGGATCTTTCTCTTCATTTCTCCACATTGAGGCTTGAGGCCAAGCATCCTCCTTCAGCTACAGTGCAATTTATATTTAGAGCTATGTTGTCTTGCAGGTTTTTGCAGTGGAGGTTACTAAACACCACTTCTTGTGCTTATTTTTCAGAGAAGGAAGCCTTATTTTCTTTGGAGGATTAGTGAGGAAGATTTTGGGCTCATTTCACCATATTTGGCATTAGGCCAACCATTTTCCATCATCTGCAGCGCAGTCCCTCTCCTTGACTGCATTATTTTCAGAGAGCATCTGTAGTGAGGGTTGTAGTGTTTGTTTGGAGGGAGAGATCTTCAGTGTTAGGATTAGCCTTTCACTTGGAAGATCCATTAGAGGAGGTTTTTTTTAGCTTGTGCATCAGCTACAGCCATCTCCATCCAGTTCTTGAGTTGCAACTGCTACTTAGCCCTACAACTCCAACATTTTTTCCATTTTGTATATTTCAGGAAATCCTTTCCGTATTTCTTTGAAATTCAGTTTGGGAGTCTATATCTTCACTCCCAGCATTTTTTGGGCCCTATATTTGTATATTTGTGTATTGACACATTCCAACAGCAGTTCCTCTAATGAAACTGCGTTGTCATAGCCTTGAGCATTTTTTGTGTAGCAGTGTTCTCATTTTTCCATGTACATGTATCTTGAGGCTTGTATTGCCTAGCTTGAGAGATTATTTCCTCAAGTTATTGTATGCATTTGCTGCTATGATCTAATAATATGGCTATTTAGATCTTCTTACATCCTATGCGTTGATGTATCACTGCTATTTCATTATTATGTTCATGAATTGATGTATCTCCAATTTTGGAATATCTTAAGATATTCCCATTATTGTAGATTTTCCCTATTTTGGATATTAAAATTTGAAAACAAAATCATATACAAGAAGGGAACATAGATCTTAATTAATATAAAATGACGATTCAATAGGTTACTGTTGGAACAGGGTTTCCAGCAAGCTGCGAAATTGGTTCGATTTTATTTGTTATTATATTTAGTCTAACGTAGTGGTTTTGGGGTGGATCAAGGCCTCGAAAGCATTGTAATAGGTTAGATGGTAAACCTAGGGTCCAAAAACCATGGTTTGTGGACCATAGGAAATACTAGGAAATATTTTTATAAATAGGGGGACATTTTGGATTGTAGGTAGAAGACGATGAGGAGCTCTTGATGGGAATTGTGGTTTAGTAAATATGTTTGGGTTTTTGGGGAAGGGACTACGTCTGGCTGTGTGCACGGAGATCAAGAGTCTTGCTATGTGCGAACCCTGCTGCTATGTGTGCAGGTCGGGATGGGTATTGTAAGAAGGAACTGATGGATTGATGAACAAGAAAGGTTGTTTGAGAACTGAATCTATGTGTACTGTTTATGCGAATAATTGGTAATTGTTGTATTATGCGTATTCTGTATTCATCTATGAAAGTTCTGTGTAAGTGGTTTTACTACATCTAGATCTGTTCTGTTCTGTTTTATGCAATACTATGCTACTATCGTAGAAGTATATAATTATCAAGTACTGTAGTATAGTTGACCTTGTGCATGTGGATGCGAAAAGATACCTATAGATCCTACTCAGAAAGAGGCAATCCAGACATCACAAGGCCGGACGCAGCGCTGCTTGCCTTACCTATCCTTTCTCAAGGTGCGAAAACCTGGTTCCAGCACCCACCCATACTACTTTGGGTGAGACTTTTTCCTACGCAAGCACGTCACTACCGAAAGGGTCAGTAGCATAGGGGTTTGTTGGCAAACCTTAAACTCCAAACCTAGGTCAAGACCCCTCGAGCCAACAAATGGTTCCATTACCAGGACCCTAAAGAATTTTGAGAAAAAGGGTCGGGTAATAAAAAGACAGTACTAGAATCCTAAAAGGAAGGAAATTGAAGAGTGGTTCGAAAAGAAGATTCAAGAATTTGCGATAAAAGAAAATCGCAGCATGAAGTTAACGGTGGAAAAGTGGAAAAATAGGTACATTCTTATAGAAAGCTATAAAATTTTCTTTGTGAAATTTGCAATCGAGCTTCAGGAGTGGCTGGCCAGGCTCGTAGAATTCCAGAAGTGTTAGAAGGACGAACAGGTCCCTGAGTGGACTCCAGAGTTTATCCAGCAACTGGAAAGGATTGATAATACCATCACTCACACGGTGGATCACTGGGTGGATAGCGTGCTAGGAGGGTTTGTGATAGAATTTTCCATTGATCGGTTTGTCTCCTACTCTGAGGCCGAGCAGAGATTATTTAAAGGGTTCCGGGGCAAGTTTCTGAAGACATTACCTTTATTGATTAAGATATTATTGTGCGAGAAGAGTATTCTGTGTAGTCATATCGACTAAATGACCTTGGTTCCTGACGAGAGCGTAATGTGCATAGGTAAATACTATCGGATAAACCTTGACAAGGAAAGATATATCTATAACACTCTGCAAGAGACGGCTATGCAAAGCCCCCTGGCTACACTGCCGTCCAGGCTGCACAAAGGTAAGAACTCGCCCATACCACCGCTTCCACCGGATAGTGATATGGCTGCGCACCTAAAACTACCTACCTTCAAGTGGGTAGGGGATGAGGATATGGACCGATTTTGGTTTGTTTCAGATTCCGTATGGACTGCACAAAATGTGACAAATGATACAGTGAAGAGGGCACAACTATCCCCGACATTTGAAGAAAGAGTGTTGGACTGGTATATGCGATACATCTCTTAGAACGGGGGTGCATCTATTCAAGATATTAAGAATGCTATAAAGCAACAATTCCTAAAACCAAAATATTACTCTCAGTTGGTAGCATAAGTGAAGGACTTCAAGCAAGGTGCATCTGAGTCTGTATGGGAGGTTGATCAGCGACTGAAGAAATATATTAGGGAAGGAGGATTTGAGTATGAAAATAGACAACATATGAAATAGTTTATCATTATGTTGTTACCTTGCCTGCGTACGCCAATGAGTCACAAAACCTTTGAGTCACAGGAAAAAGCTATGGAAGTCGCTATGAAACTAGAAGCTGTGCCCAGAGAAGATACTTCGTTAGTAGTAAAAAAAATTCAGGAGCAGCTCAGAGCTATGCACATGGAAATTCAGAACCTACAAAATGAATGAGGAAAAGGATCCAGCACAGATCTATGGTGCATATTATGTCAGGTATCTCTCCATACAAAGGATTAGTGCCCTCTATTAGCAGATTACATGTAGGCAGGGGGACCTAGTCCAATCCGCCCAAGAGCAAGTGGGGAACCCATCCTATCACGACTAGGCTCGAGCAGGCCTGCGTTGTGGTGTGATGAATGCTGTGTAGTAGGGCTGCATGATAGGAACCATTTCCCTCAGCTAGGTGCATATGTCTTAGAACTTAAGCAACAGCGGTGCAGGTTCTGCCAGTCAGTAGGACACGATGAGTAGAACTATCGAACTTACGACCTGATGATAGATCGAGGGAACTTTTATAGGGTACAGTGAGACCCTGCATCACCTAGATCTCCCGCGAGATTTGGTGGCTCTTCAGCAAGGGGCAGGAGATGTCGGGGAGGAAGCACATGATGAGGACGTGGGCAACTAATATGTTATAACTTAGGGGAAGTAGGACACTTTGCAAGGGACTTACCAAATCCTACAAAGAAATCTTGAAAATATTGTAGATAGCTAGACCATGTGGTTGAAGATTTCCCAATTTTAATAGCCAAAATGCAGGAAAAGCAGCCCACCCCCACGCAGAATGTGAAAAGAGTTAAAGCCGAGCTAAGGAACATAGAACCAAGTGTGAAAGTCATAACACGCAGTGGGATGGTCACCCAGGGTTCGAAGGAAGAGGCTGCCAGGGATCCTCTGACCTATCAAGAAGGATCGAACATAAAGAAGGGACAAGAGACAATGGTCGTAGCTGACCAGGACCTCGCTCAGAAAGTAGAAGCTACTGCGCAGGTACCGACACACCCCAAGACAAAGGAGGGGGTTAAGCCCTTTTTGCAGGCATGTATGAAGCTACTACGTAACCCAAATGTGGTATAGAACCTTCAAGAATTAATGAATAGCTACGTAGCGCAGGCCGATCCGACCCTCAGGACCAAGGATGTACACAATCTATATAGGTATAAAAAATGCACTGGAAGAGAAATGCGGCTGACTGTGAATATTGGTGACCAGGAGATGGATCAAGTTATTTTTTACCTCAGATCAGATATGAACGTGTTACCTAAACAAACATGGTAACGAATGTGAGAACCTAAATTGGAATGGTCCATCATCTAGCTGTGCATGGAAAATCAACAGAAGATCATCCCTCTGGGAAGGCTGCCAAAACTCATGGTAGATATCGCAGGAGTAAAGGTCCAAGCTGAAATTGATGTAATAGAAATTGTGGAAGATGCGGATCGCCACCCTGCACTCCTAGGAATGGATTGGGCTATAGATATGGGGGGTATTATCAATCTTAAAAGGTGTAGCATGGTGTTTGAAAATAACGACACACGAATAATAGTACCGTTTGATCTCGTGGAAAGCATATGGTATACAGAGCTAGCACGAGATACGGAGGAAGTGGATCAAATTTACAAGCTCAATCCCCAGGACAAAGATTGGATTAACCCCACGAAGGAAGGAGTACTATGGTAGGAAAAGGATAGTGAATGCTTTTTCGACTCCGATGGGGAAATAGAGAATTGGAAGGGTCGGTTGCATAAGGTTTCGGTGTTGTGATGTCTTGGGGTCACAAGGAACTTCTGCTGCATCTCCTCCAATGAAAGAGACCTGCCCTACTTTGGGGAGTCTGGAATGTAAAGGAATTTTTGCACGCATTCGAAGCATAAGTTCCCAAGGGACGCAGACTAGGGGCCCTTAAGCTAGCCCTGCAGGGAACACCTGTGCGCTAGTGGGATACACATGGGAAGGTATTTTTCAATTGGGAGGAATGTCGGGATAAGATGATCCTATGATTTAAAGCTCTAGCTGGCAGATGGATGCATAATTTCCTTGGGTCAGAAGACCCATGGAGATATTTTCTTGCATGGGAAACGCAATGGTGTGAAAAAACCCCAAACGAATGGGTTCACCTGTTTATCCATGCCCTAGGACTGCATTCAGCAGCATGGTATTTAGATGTAGAGATACATTAGTGCACACGCCATTGAGAGAATTTGCGAGATGAGTTTCTGCGAACATTTAGGGTGGAATATGGCACATGGGTGCTCAACGTAGCTCTGCAGAACACAGATGCATTAACTCAGGGAAGATCACACCTGGATCAAGGGGAATGCCGGTACCACACACGGGTGAATACTAGAGCCTTAGCCCAATGGAAGGAAAGAATTATCCCCGAACTATCCCAACCACAGCACTAGACGGGATGCGAACGGTTGCCGAGTTGCTTGAGTTGTACCTGAATCTCATTACAACACACCCGACGTCGGATTTAATTTGGGTTGCGTGAGAAACACGAATGCCTCATCCAATATTAGTAGATTCTTGGGAAGGCCATCGGGTTCCAACGATGACCGTTAGAACACTGAACTATGGTAAAAAGGGAATCGTACCGATATGGAAATAGGTGGCTGGCAATCAATGCGACAATTTATGGTGAGTTTTTACCGTTTTCTTGATGATAAGTTCCAAGTTAGATTCACTCTACCGTTGGATAGCCTCGGACACTATAAGGAAGAAAGGATAACTCTGATCAAGGCTCCATATTGTCTCTGTAATATGCATATATTATTCTACTGCTCGATTGTCTAGATGTTTAGCATTTTGGTCATACCTAATCAACCTACTTCTGGTGTCTACGAGTCTCCGAATTCAAGATCCCCTCCTTACGTTTCTATGGTAGCTCCTAACCCCGTAGATGCATTAGCGCCTACCAGTCTAGAGCCTGCAAACATTATGTTAAGAAGGTCTGGGGACGTTGATATTGATAAGCTCATTACCCTCTGGCTCCCTGAAGGGAAAATTGACTTCAAACCTTGCGCAGACTGACGTCAAAGTTGTATGACGAAAGTTAACACCCTGTCCAACACTGGGATGATCACAGGATCCAGTCGGATGGCCTCAAAAGCAATTGTGCAAGCTAGTACGCAACTACCATAGACCACTATGCGAGCTGACACAGTCGAATCGTAGCAAGTCCTGCGAATGACAGGGCTTCCAAGCAAGGATACTGCATCCCCCCGGGGTACGAAGCGGCACAGGGATGCGGTGTACCCTACCAGCAATATCGGGCTAACTACCAACCCAAGACATGCTTATTCACTTCCTAGCACTATCCTGTTCAGTGCCCACCTGCCAAGGGGTATAGGGTTACAAGTGGAATTAGCGCAGCTACCCCGTGAGGCGTTATAGAGTTTACACACCGCCATAATCCAAGAAATCCATCATCAAGACCAAACCACACTGCAACAACTCGATGTAACCCCGCCGCTCGTCGCACGACCAACCGAAGATGTCCCCCCTGCTATCTTGCAGACGACGTAGCTTGAACCGGCGGTTCACCAACTCGGCACAGAAGTCCCGGATGAGCTCACTATTGAAGGTTTGGTCACAGCACTAAAGGTATCCCACACAGAAATACAGACCCTGAGGACCCAAGCCAGCCAATTCACCACATTACAAGCCCTAGTGCAACCTGCCAGATCTCTAGAGGTATGAGCACAGCGTGCTGCGCTGGTAACTGAAGCTAAGGATGCCATTACGGGACAACTTACTCTAGGTAATCAGTTTCTCGAGGTGGCCATGCAGCACTAGACAGTAGTCCAGTTCAACCCGTTTCTTCAGAATGTCAAGCAGGACTTACTCTATAAAGAAGCCGCTTTCGATCAGTTCGAAGCTACCCTACCCTCCCTAGTCCCTGCGCAGCGTCTGGAACTCTTGAAAAATAGCAACGCACTCCAAGACATGATTACAGATCTCCGATAAGCCAAGCATGCCATTAAAAGGCACTTGAAGCCATGGGGAAATGCCACCTTATAGATATCATAGGGTGCTCATGACGCAATTGTGCGACTCCACCAGATGTTAGAGTGGGTTACCACGGTGACTCAAGGACCAACCTCCCATGAGCTTGTAGACATTGCACAGAGTGTTGTTTCCCAGAGTCAAGAAGTGTTACCTCCGCTGCTCGAAGCCATATATACCTTACGTGTGCAGATAGAGACTGCACCACCATAGTGACTCGGGATGAGTCACAAGATTGTGTTGGGGGACTCTTGGAATAGGGTTTTTGGCAAGCTGAGAAATTGGTTCGATTTTTCATATTTTTTATTATATTTAGTCTAGCACAGGGGTTTTGGGTTGGGTCAAGGCCCCGAAAGCATTGTAATAGGTTAGAGGATAAACCTGGGGTCTGAAAACTACGGTTTGTAGACCATAGGAAAGATTAGGAAAGATTGTTATCAATAGAGGGACATTTTGGATTGTAGGTAAAAGACGTTGAGGAGCTCTTGATGCGAATTGTGGTTTAGTAGATCTATTTGGGTTTTTTGGGAAGGGGCTCTTGCTGGCTGTGTGTGCGAAGATCCAGAGTTTTTTTGTGTGCGCAGGTCGAGATGGGTATTGTAAGAAGAAATTGATGGATTGATGAATAAGAAAGGTTGTTTGAGAACTGAATCTATGTGTACTATTTATGTGAATCATTGGTAATTGTTGTATTATGCGTATTCTATATTCAGCTACGAAAGTTCTGGGTAAGTGGTTTTACTGCATCTAGATCTATTCTGTTCTATTTTATGCAATACTTTGCTATTGTCGTAGAAGTATACAATTATCAAGCACTGTAGTATAGTTGACCTTGCACACGTGGATGCAAAAAGAGACCTATAGATCCTTCTCAGAAAGAGGCGATCCGGACATCACAGGGCCGGACGCAACTCTGCTTGGCTTACCTATCCTTTCTCAGGGTGCGGAAACCTAGTTGCAGCACCCACCCATACTACTTCGGGTGAGACTTTGACCTACACAAGAAGGTCAGTACCAAAAGGGTTAGTAGTTTAGGGGTTTTTTGGAAAACCTTAAACTCTGAACTTGGGTCAGGACCCCTCAAGCCAATATTTACTTCCATTTTCTCTTCTTCGCGATTCGACAGAGTTTCCCCACTAGATGAGAGTATGAATAGAAAACTCCTATAACATGATACCTCACAAGCTCTGAAGATAATGGTAATATAACAATATGGTGTCAAGATCTCAGCAACAACATGGCCCTCTTAGACCCTCAAATTACGACTCAAAAGGTATGGCCATCTTGACCCTCTCAAACGATCCAATATAAATAAGTTAATGACAGGTCCCGTGAGGATGAATGTAGATTCTAAGGACGACGAGAATTTAGAGAAACTTCTAGTGGATAAGTCCTGGCCAACTAGAATCAGTGAGTAATCTAGGTGATCTCCTAAAGAATGGTAAACTCTAGAGAATTTTTTCACAATTATGATATTTTTCTCAATTATATAAATTATGAATAATTATTGTCTCGTAATTATAATATTTTGGAAAAACAATTATGAGAAATTTCTCAATTATGTAATTTGACCCTTGCAACACCCCAAGTTTCTATGTTTTTTTTTATTTTACAATTGAATAATTCCAAAGGGGAAGTGGACCCCAGTGGAGAACTAATGTGTGGATCTATTTTATTTTATTAATAAAAAATAAATGGAAAAGTTATGTGTGCAATGACTAGATTGAGAATTGAGATCTGAAACCTAGATCCATGAGGATGTGGATAAGGTGATGAGACTTTCCCACACCTTCCAGAAATCCTTGGAAGGAATATTAACAAAATTATATTTGGAGATAAACATCTAATTTCCCCAATGAAGAGGAAATTAATTGAGAAGAGGAAGAAAAAGTTGGAAAAGCAGAAAAGACAAATTTAAAGAACATGAATGAGGGAAATCCTAAGCAAAAAAGGAAGAAAGCATCTTGAAACTTCTGGACGCAGAAATTAGAAACATGCTTGGGAAAGCACAGGTTAAATAAGCTGTTCCAGGATAGACAAAGGGTTGTCTATCACTGGAAGCTAAGGTCTCGGCTGGGGGGTGAGTTATGGAGAGAAAACTCTAAGGTTGGGTAGAACTAGTCATAGCAATTGGTATGTACGTCTATTTTGAAATAATGTTGTTAAATATTAATTTCACTTATGTGGTTATTGAATTCTGAGTTAAAAGGGGTTAAAATAAATATATTTGAAAGTTCTGAAGCTATAATTATCAGTGTTGTATAAAGTAAATTTCACTGGTTACAGAAAATTAGTACCCATCCATACATTTAACATATATTATATTCAGTAGGTGTACTGAAATCTGCATAGTTGTATGGACGAAATCTAGTTAGCTCCAACTCCCATAAGGTCTAAATCTGGAGACAGATTTAATTCTAGGGTTAGGAATTCTAACCCAAAACTATTCTATTCTAGTAAGACATGAAAATATTATTGTAATTTGGATGAAACTACAAAGAGATATAATTATGATTGCATAAACATATGAATGAGATTATCGTATACTGAATCATAACCTTGTTTTCTATCATGATTGTGAATAATAAATTGCAATGGACAGAGAACAGAAAGAAACTACTGGAAA
Source organism: Pinus albicaulis (assembly GCA_034641835.2). Taxonomy (NCBI): domain Eukaryota; kingdom Viridiplantae; phylum Streptophyta; class Pinopsida; order Pinales; family Pinaceae; genus Pinus; species Pinus albicaulis. The sequence continues at coordinate 976,899,950 of CM076580.1, read as the reverse complement.
ATATTATTTCAATTATGAAAATTATTATATTGGCTTCTGCATTGAACATTAAATACAAATACAAATCAGAATATTCATTAAGGAATTCACTATATAGAAAATACCAATCTAGAAAAATACCACGTATTTCATAAGTCAAACCCTTAAGTATTTTGAAACATTAAGATCTACAAATCGTAGCCATATGTCTATAGCAGGCAGAAAAAAAATCTTAATCAATGTATATTCTGTTGAAAAAGAATCCACGGTAGTTATTTCTAATATTACGAATAACCAAGGTATGTAGAGACCTAGGGAAAACAAAACTGAAATCTATATTTTATCTAGCAGCGGTGATAGAAGTCTAAACATTATCATTCTGAATGGATACATATGATAAAAAAGAACATCTAGCTATTGTATTCATACAGAATTTTATATTGATCACAAGAAAATGGAAATACATTAGAATTATAGAAGATTGTGGAAGGTCCTTCAAAAAGATATGACTTTATATATATCGTTAAACAGTCTCAATGAAAGAGATGTCAACAAGAAGTATGTATTATTCTACTGTTAATTTGGTGATAAAAAGAAAAATAATAAATGTCTATGATTAAAGTATATCATCTTTAATGAGGTATGGCACTGGAAACCATCACCACACCATGGGGAATAGTAAAGAGTTATTTCAATAAATAGATAAAACAGTCCCATTTTTAACCATTAACCATAAATACAAGCTATCTTTGGAAAAGTAGCCTAAAAATAGAATGGTACTGCGACTGAGGTAAAATTTATGCTAATTTATATTCAATGAGTTGGAAAATCTGGCAATATGGTCCTTAGTGAAGAGACGTTACAGAGCAACAATACCGACCTACGTTAACAATGCAGAGAAGTAGACCAATTTAAAATCAGATTTGATTACCCCAAATTCAACTCAGAATTAGATATCAAGGGTTTGATGCACCTACAAAGTTCCATTGAATAGATTAGCACCGGCAATTGAAGAAATTAAAACTGGATTGCTTGGAAACAAGAGCCATGAAGAACAATTAATTCATTAATGTAAGGTTATACCTTAAAAACGTTTTGAACTCCTTCATTACTATACCTGAAAGTAGAAGATTCGAGTCAAATATAAATCACTCTATAAAAGAGAAATTACCTGGACTATAATATACTCTTATATTAACCAAAGGAAAAATGTAAAATAATAACAGAGAATACCATGGCACTTGCATAGTCTACTGTCTCGTTGACATTTCTGAAGATTTCAGTTAGAACTAGAGTCTTTGGCATATACGAGTTCATGGCTATGAAGAAGAAAAGTCGAACTGGAATCCTAACTAGTTCATCCTACGAAAATTCTGGAAGTGAACGAAAACCTATTCCAAATTTGATATGCTGAGGAAAAACAACCTCAAAAACTAGAATTTAGGAATACCAGAGGGCTCAGTCTCAAGTCAAAATGGGAATAAAAACAATTTGAGAAGTCTTTAGTTCAATTAACTCATCGTAGTCAAACCAGAAAGAATATCCATTAACGAAATCCATCAAGCTAACCCTCCGAAAATAGAGCTTGCGTAATGAAAACGCCAAAGTAAAAATGAATAGAATTAATAGGACTAAAAGTAACGAAAATCAAGGTGACAACATAAGGAAAGGCATTCCAATTTTAAAATGGAAAGATATAAAAATGAAAAATTATAAACACAGTAATGGCCTCAGATTTATCTTTTCATACCTAATCTAAATAAATAAAATAAATGAAGCCAATACCATACCAATCATTGGTAGTTTCCAACGTGGATGAGTTCTATGAGTAGCAGTGGCTTGGCCTTCCAATTTGAAAACTTTCCTCCTAAGTCATTTGACCAGAGAGAGGGTGAGATTCCATGAAAGAAAACCAAAAGAGTGGTGAATCTCGAGATGTAAACTTTTTAAACCCAAGGTGGGATTAAAACCCTAATCGATCCACACCCTCTAGGTGTTGACGGATTCAGAAGTCGCACTCGAATCCATAGCTCAAAGTTAAAAACGCCAAACAATCACGTGATAGTGTATGAAGAAGTTACATCATGGGTAGAAAAATTTAATATGTCGGACGATGTAGTAATTGAATACGTCTCCCAAAGAGGTGCAATGGCCTCAAGAACGTTTTCGTGAGGTAGCTTCAGTAATTATTGTCAAGAGTTACAGTATGGGAAGATGAAAATTTAATTGTGTTAGGTCGAAACATGATAATGAAACAAGAGTGACATAAAGACTGTAGTTCCAATTTTATGGTCATATTCATTATTCCAAGTTAATTTAATGGGGACAAAGGAATCGTATTGTATCTATAAGATGTGTTTAGATAAGAGTTAGAAAGAAAATTTTGGAACTCTCATGTGATGTAAAATTATGACGTTGGCTCATAAAGGAGAAACGAAATCCCGAAAATACCTTGGTATTAGAATATGTACTAGAAGTAAATTTAAAATGTAGGAAAAGACTATGAGAAATATAATAATTGTATGTAAATTGGTGTATGGTGATGAAGTACATTTCCAAGGAAACCCTTTCTTTGTGATGTGTAAATTTGGGTTTAAGAAGAATATGATATATATATATATATATATATATATATATATATATATATAGGTAAAGAGGCCTTAAATATATACATATTCTCACATACTTTATCCAAGGAAATACAAAATAGAATGAGATAAATGAATGGGACAAGGACCGTATAAAGATATAAAGGAGGTTACTAGTAAATAAGTCTCCTAGTATAAAGAACATGAAATAGATAGGGTTGATTAATAAACCTTATATATCTATATAAGTGCATAATTGTTATCAAAGAAGTGGTTATAAAGATGAGGTGAAAAAGGTATACTAAAGAGAAATGTTATCAACAACGAACTATATACTAACCTCAAAGTGAGAAAATTTAGGATGAATAATTATAGGGTTGTCATAGGTTCATCAAATTGTGACCATGTTCAAAATGTGGAAATAGAATTTCGTCAACTTAGGATGAATAATTATAGAATTTGCTAATAAAAATTAGATTTTTTTTGTGTAAGTGAGAGGCATTACAAATGGTATCAGAGCGTTGGCTAAAACACTGGGAAAATTATGTGCTCACATAGAAATATATGCTGCTGTAAAATTTTATGAATTTTAAATTTTGCTAATGTTAATTTCCTGTATAATGAACATTATTTAAGTATACAACTGCAAACCATGACTAAAGGGGACGAGCTGTATGTAGATCTGGGTGGTGGAGAAAACACACCAGATCCAAATGGTCCATTGATGGCTATGTTGCATAGAATGAAATGAGAAATGGCATAGCTTAAAAGCCACAATGAAAGGATATATTTAGCCAGTGAGGAGCAAGACAGATTAATAAGGAAATTGACTTTCTGGAACATCCAAGAGGGGGGAGGTTCCGGAAGAAAGAGAAAGGGAAGGGCCAATTTCTCAGAGGATTCTGAGGAGGATGACGATTCTAGACAAAAGTCTAGACAAAAGAAGGAATTACAGGGTCAATTCCGGAAAATTAAACCTCCCTCCTATGACGGAGAGACAGAAGAAGATGCTGAGGCATGGCTTCTGAATATGATAAAGTACTTTTAAGTTTACGAATATGAAAATAATTTAAGAGCCAGGCTAGCTATTTATCAACTACAAGGTAAGGCTACGCTGTGGTGGGAGGAAACAAAGATGGTTCATGCCATTGATGAGAAAATGGTGACTTGGGAGTATTTTCATGTCAAGTTTAAAAATTAATACTTGAATGAACGTTACTATGACGACAAGGCAAAAGATTTCCATGAACTCAAATTAGGACAACTAACGATTGATGAGTTTTTAACCAAGTTCACAAATATGTTATGCTATGTACGTTATATCAGAGAGGAGAAGTCAAAGGTACAAAGGTTCCTAAATTGTCTGCCCCTTGTTTATAAAGAAAAGATAGAGTTTGATAACCCAAAAACAATGGATGAAGTAGTGCGGAACGCCAAATTGTGTTACCAGCAATTCAAGGGTAAGATACAACAAGGAAATAATTGGACAAACAAAGGTGACTTTGGTTGCAAGAAACCCAAACCAACATATTTGAAAAACTTTGGGAGAAACCAAAAAAGAAAGAAGTTCAGTAAAATGGGAGAAAATCAAACTAATCAATCCCACACTGGGTCCAAACCAATGAATGGAAATAACAAGAGGGAAGGGATTGTTAAAATGAAAGAAACTTTGAAGTGTTGGGGTTGTGGAGAACCTCATTTATTGAGGGACTGTCCACACCGAAAATCTAGACAGTACAAGTATTGAGAGAGGCAACTATAGTTAATTATGTAGCCAGGAACATCCCCAAAATCAATGTTTCCTTAGAAGATCGTTAAGCAGAACACCAGTCCACTATGGTCAAAATGGAAGGTATGATTGCTGACCAATCTGTTACAGTTTGAATAGATCTAAGTGTATCTCTAAGTTATATCAGTCCTCAAATGGTAGAAAAATGTAAATTAAAGTCAAAAAAGTTTCAGTAGTCTTGGTCAATCCAATTAGCCACTGGTACCAAATGAAAGGTAACTCATAAGTTACCCCAAACAGCCATAAATCTGAATGGATACAAAACATAATTAAATTTAAATATTCTTCCATTAGGGTTTTATGATGTACTGATAGAGATGGATTGGTTAGAAAAATAGAAAGTTGTGATGAATTGTTTAGACAAGACCTTACATTGCATTGTTAAGGAGGGTAAACCTATAATAATAAAAGGAAAACCTAAACCCATATATGTGAGGAAAATTTCAGCCCTTAAATTAAAGAGAGTTTCTAGAAAAGGGTATCAGGTGTATTCTGTTCATGTAGAGGAACTGGGACAACAAGCAGAGGAAAATATGTTAGAAACACTACCAGTGATAAGAGAATTTAAAGATGTTTTTTCTGGATGAAATTGTTCATCTTCCCCTCAGGAGAGAAGTTTATTTTTCAATTGATTTAGTGCCGAGAGCAACTCCAGTTTCTAGAGCCCCATATAGAATGAACACTCGTAAATTAATGGAGTTAAAAATACAACTACAAGAGTTGTTGGATAGAGGTTAGATCAGACCGAGTGTATCCCCCTGGGGAGCACCAATGCTATTTGTGAAAAATAAGGATGGTACCTTCTGTATGTGTATTGATTACCGTCAATTGAACAAACCGACAATTAAAAATAGATATCCATTGCCTAGGATAGATGACCTCTTCTACCAAGTTAGAGCGGAAACAGTGCTTTCCAAGATTGATTTAAGGACTGGTTACCATCAGTCAAGGATTAAAGACAAGGATATCAACAAAACAACATTCAGAACCTTGTATGGACACTATGAATTCATGGTCCTACAATTTGGGTTGACCAATACACCTAACACTTTTATGTGTTTAATGAATAGTGTATTGAAAAAATACTTGGACAAATTTGTACTAGTATTTATTGACGACATTTTAATCTATTCAAAAAGTGAAGCGGAGCATGAAGAACACCTTATAATTGTTTTAAAAACTCTCAAAGAAAACAAATTGTATGCTAAGTTTAGGAAATGCGATTTTTTCAAAGATAAATTCATTACTTAGGGAATATTATTTCAGAACAAGGGTTGGCTATAGACCCAGAGAAGATAAAAGCAATCAGAGAGTGGCTTGTAACTACTGATGTATCAACTATAAGATCCTTTATGGGAATTGCAGGGTACTATCGGAGGTTTGTAGAGAGATTTTCAGCCTTAGCCTACCCCATTACTTCCTTGCAAAGGAAAGGAGTAAAATTTGAATGGACTGAAAAATTTCAGAATAGCTTTGAGTAGTTAAAACTGAAACTTACTACAACACCTATTCTAAAGATTTCTGACCCATATCAGGAGTTTGTAGTATGCACAGATGCTTTTGGAGAAGGATTAGGGGGAGTACTACTACAAGAAAATTATGTTATAGCCTATGAATCTAGAAAACTTAAGAAGCATGAACAGAATTATAGTGTTTATGATCTTGAGTTAGCTGCTATAATACACACTCTCAAGATGTGGAGACACTATCCTCTGGGAAAGAAATTTTTGTTGATGACAGATCATATCAGCCTAAAGTATTTCTTTACTCAACCCGACCTAAATGCTAGGCAAGCTAGGTGGCTGTATTTCCTGAGTGAATTTGACATTGAAATAAAACACATCAAAGGCAAAGACAACAAGATTGCAGATGCCTTAAGGAGAAATGCTTGGAAAAGTATAAGTAACATTGGAAGTATTGTTAGCTTTGACTTTGAGGGACTGGTTCAATGGGTAGTGGATCAAGATCAAAACTATGAAAGACTTCAGACTCAAATGTTGAAAAAATAAATGAGAGGGTATACAAAAAATCAAAATGGGCTGATTTGTTACAAAGAAAGAAATTTTGGATGAATATCATAAAAAGCCCTATTCTGGACATCCCGGATACCAAAAATTACTCACAGCATTGAGGAAGAATTTATTTTAGCTAGGAATTAAAAAATATGTAGCAAGTTACTTGGCTAAATGCATTGAATGTCAACAATTAAAAGTTGAACATCAACATCCAGCTGGGTTGTTAAGTCCTTTACCTATTTCATAATGGAAATGGGAAACTGTTTCTATGGACTTTATAACTGGTTTACCAAGAAGCAAATATCATCATGACTCTGTGATGGTTGTAGTAGAAACTTTAACTAAATCTGCTCATTTTATACCTATTCAATCTACCTTCGGGATAGTCCAAGTAGAAAATGTATTTATGAAGGAGATAGTTAGACTACATGGTGTTCCTAAAATGATCATTTCAGACAGAGACGCCAAATTTAATGTAGCCTTTTGGAGGAGTTTGTTTGGAGGCATGGGTACCAAATTAAATTTTAGTACTACCTACCATCCCTAAACTGATAGCCAAACCGAGAGAACAAACCAAATTCTAGAGGATATGTTAAGGATGTATGTTATGGATTGGCCAACCAAATGGGAAGACTATTTACACTTAGTATAATTTTCCTACAACAATAGATACCAAAATTCCATAAATATGAGTCCATTTGAAGAACTTTATGGCAGAAAGTGCCATAATCCCTTAAGTTGGAGTCAACCTGAAGATAAACTGATATTTGGACCACAGGCTTTGCAAGAAATGGAAAAAGTTGTAAAACAGATTCAGCAAAATATCAAAACAGCTCAGGATAGACATAAAAATTATGCAGACAACAAGAGAGTTCATCGAGAATTCAGTGTGAGTGATCATGTATATCTGAGGATTAAGCCTAAGAAGAGTACTTTCCACACCGGCAGTTGTGCAAAATTAGCTCCACGATATTGTGGACCGTTTGAAGTGCCGCAAAGAGTGGGACCAGTTGCTTATAAATTGGCCTTACCCATTCATATTAAGGTTCATTATGTGTTTCATGTTTCTTTATTGAAAAAAATATGTACATGACTCTGCTCACGTTATTGTTTGGAATGTGGTTCAGGTGGAACTAGAAGGGGAATTCATTCCAAAGCCGCTTCAAATCTTGGAGTGTGTAGTGTCCCTTATTAGTGAGATAGCTTTGATGACACTTAGAGATGGTGATTTTGATATAATATTATGTATGAAAGACTTATGTACATGCTTATATGCTATGACCTGGTTTGGGTCACTTGGTTGTTGTGTGCTTATGATAATATCTATGGTTGCGTGCACAAGGATTGATTTTGGTTAAGAGAATATTAGCGATGTTTTCTCTTTTGGTATCTATTTTGGACATAGGTGTATGACGTGAATGGTGATTTAGATTGAGACACAGATCCATGGACGATCATGGTTATGTGGAACATATGGTTAATTATGATTTATGGATGTTACATGATTTGTATGATTATATGTGCATAATCTCGTACTAAGCACGATGTGGCAGGGGACTTGGTCATTGCCAACAGGGATGCTCAAGTTATAAATGACTGCGGAAGTCATTTCTCCAAAACCAAAATGACTGTGGAAGTCATGCACAATATTTAGTAAAATTTGAATAAGTTAATTATGAAATTCATTTGATTGATTTGATCATTGAGATTGTGATGTGTGCAGGTCTTGGAAGAAGACCTTACCAACGAACCATCAGATGGGTATAAGCTCACAATCAGTACCTTAAGGTGAAACGTGGAGTTTCAAAGCAGAATAGATGAGAAGCCATGGAAATTAGGGCACGGAGTCCTAAATCCATGAAATATAAAGACGTGGAGTCTTGGATATATGATAAAAGGATTAGGACGCGGAGTCCTAAATCCATGAAATATAAAGACGCGGAGTCTTGAATCTATAATGAAATGTTTGGGGTGCGGAGTCCTGAATATTTAAAAAAAAAAAGATCAAGGTGTGGAATCTTGGATCTTTAGAGTAGATCAGGGCGCGGAGTCCTCAATCTACTAAGGCACAAAGATGCATACAATAGGGGTGCGGAATCCCTATTATCCGGAAGAAAAATACCACTCATGGGAAACTCGTAGATGAATTTCCTTAATAATCTAATTCCGAACAATTTTGAAGTGACTTTCTAAAAATAGAAAGTCATGTCTACCATTTCAAGTATGACTTTCCAAAAATAGTAAATCACCTCCAATCAATGGGTAAACAAGTATACTTGAAGGAAAATCACTTAAATTATGATTAATCAATTATAATAGTTCAATCTCGACTTAATCCTCAATATTATTAATATTATTATTATTATTATTATCTTTTATGAGACTATGATATTATTATTAAAAGGAAATTATATCTCCTCAATCACTTCACTCTCCTTCATGACTCTCATGGCTCTATGTAACTCTCTCTATTTTAAATATTACATTACACTCTCTTTTATGCACTCATCAAGGAATGGCATATTCCTCTTACACTCATTAAATATGTGTCATAAAATATTCCTACACTCATTAAATATGTGTCATAAAATATTCCTCTTACACTCACTTTAATGCATATGTTACACTCTCCTTAAATAAGGCATGCATACCTCTCCTTAATGGCATAAGTTACACTCCTCTAAAGGGAATACAATGCATGCATATTACTCCTCCTTTATGACAAGAATTTGTTGCTCATCCTATATATGAGTCTCATGCATTCTCATTTGGGGAAAAGGGGTTAATGCCAAAAGTGGAAGAGACTTGAGGAATATTGTGAGAGGGAGAGATATGGAGAGTATCCAATTACTTCCAAAAAAAAAAAATCTGAATTTCTTACTAATCTACTAAGTATCTATTGAGGTTGAACATGAGTGGTATTTAGAGGAAGTGAAAACTATCTTCCTTAGTTTTCCTTGCATTTCTCTCTCTATTGTTGTATTTTGGTACTGGTTGTGAGCTTTTACAGCTCGGGGGTTCCAGGGGGAGGAGTTCTCCCTGGATATGGTTGGGTGGAAAACCGGATGGTTCAAATGAGTTGGTTAAGGGATCAAAGGTGGATCATATTCTCAACGATTGGAGCTGAATATGTCTTCAGGTATAATTTCCTTTGTCCTAAAATTATAGTATAGATTTAGCATAAAATAAAAGGTAGACATTTAAATTGTTGTAAGCATCTAATTTTGGTTTAGGCTTATGTTATCTAAAATATTATTGATTAGTTAAAAATGAAGACTAGATCAGTCTATATGTATGGAGGTTTAGATCTCAATATTGGAGTTATTATTGGTGTAGTTTATGGTACTAATCTTGGTATTGTAGCATTTGAAAAAGAAAAGCCAAATATTGTTGAAGGTAATTGCAATAAATTTATTCCAAAGGACTTGGGTAAGTATTTCATGATTTATGGTTTTGTTTCAAATAATCAGTAGATGCATGTTTTATAAATGGTTTGAGGATAGTTTGCAAAGTGTTTGACAATATCTGTGAATGAGTAATGTTATAAATTTATTTATGCACGAATAAGTGCTAACTTGCAGAAGTAAGAAAATGGACATGTACCCAAAATATGCTTGGAGGAATTACAGAATCAAGTCTTAAAAGAAAATGCAAAAATAATGGCAACTAAAGTATAGTTTGGAAGATCAAATGCTTGAGGTAAGTTGGAGATAAATTTTAGTTATGGCTTATGTTTCATATTCTTCAATGTTTTGTTATTCAAGTTGTTGTAATAGTACTATTAGAATTTTGATAGAAAGCCTTAATGGTTGTAGCATTCAGGGCTTCCATGTGTTTTTAAATTGTAGCAATTGGTGCAAAAAGCTTGTCACTCATGTCAAATGAATTAGCTTGTGGGTGGTAAAATGTTTCAAGAACTCATATGGTGGATTTAGAAATGTGTGATTTCAATGAGCATATATTAGTAGCATAACTCTGGGTTGTTTTTCCTCATGTAGAGGTGTAGCTGTAAGTTTTCATTCCATATGTTTGACAAAAGTCATAAATGAAGCATTTAGGCTATAAATTTTGTTGTTTTAAAGAATCGCATTTCTGGGCATCCCTGTTGCGATTCAGCTCCACTTCAGGGGGTATCCGTACCAATATGGCATTTCACCCCAACTTTGATTTCAAAAATCAAGGTTTCGGACATCAATTCCCAAATCTGCTCTGTTTTGCAGATTTGTTGTTGCATGTAGAACCGCTCGTTGTTTTGTTTTTCTGTTTGGTTCTTTTTATATTGGAACTGCCTGATAATTTATAGTGATGAATATGATATAGGCTAACCACTTGGAAATGGTTTTTAAAGTATAAATGGTTAATAATTTTAAAATTTAAATAACCTTACGACAACTTGTTTTATGACTGCCAACTATTTGTCAAAATTCCTCAATGGCTGTACCTTACAATATTGTGAGCTATGTTTGAAATTTCTAAATACTTATATTCATTGGTACAACTTCAACAATGAATATGGCTGATAGTCTACTAATATCTTAAGTTCAATTATTGACACTACTTACAAAAAAAATGAATTCATGTAACTTTGGATTCATGTTAGCTAATTGTTGTGAAAACACCTTAAAGAGATAATGGTTGTAAGTGTTTGACAAAATGCCTCAATGGCTGTACATTCCATACTTGTAAATTGGTTTTCATAATTTTCAATGGTTGCATCTAATTACGTTTATGAACCGTCCATAAAACAAAAGGCTTAAGTTAATTTAAGATTTGCAATCAAGGTATTTCTAGTGTAATAACTCATTGAGTTAAAGGGTCTTGCTGAAAAGTCATAATTGCAGTAAGTAATTTGTTGCAATATCAGCTCACATATGAATTCCTAATTATGGGATGCCAACCCTATATAATTTAAATTATCCTTTTAAGAAAATAATTCATAAGCATGTCATTTAGTGACTCATGAAATAAAATAAAAAAATATATATCGCATTTTGATTTAATATAATATTTCTCTATAATAATTATGGTAGGTAAGGTGGGACCTTACATATGGTATCAGAGCAAGTTACAATGCTAGGGCCTAGTGGGCCAACATGCTTACTTGTAGGTTGATGATGTATGAATGTTGATTTTGCATGCATGTTGAGTTGTTGTATATATTGACTTGGAAGCATATTGGTTGCATAGAGGATATTATTATCATTATGTCATTTAGAAACTCATGAAATATATATATATATATATATATATATATATATATATATATATATATATATATATATTTCTGATATTCCTTTATATTTTTGTTAAGACATATTATCAACAATATGTTAAAATGCTTAAATACATGCTGGGAAAGGATGTGCTTGAGAAAGTTTGGGTTAAACCCAAGTATGTGAATGAATTGATTTTCAATCAATGAGTGAGATAGGTGGAGTGCATGCATGGTTTCATATATTTTTAATGCATCATTTTCAATTTGATATGGGCTTAGTAGCCATCTTTACTAGCTGAAATCATATCTACCAAGAAGAATATTGGCTTAATTTGGACTATAGTATGATGACCTTGGTGTGTATGCTTTGGGAATGAGTAACAAGTGTAAGGTTGAGATTCCATTAACTTGATGATTGAGTTCATCATGATAATATTGAATCTTTTCATACCTACACTAAAAGAAACTTAACTAAAATCTACCTTGAAGGATGTCACTTTTAACTATGAATGTAGATTCAAGAGTAATGTATGTGTATTAATTAGATGTGTTAAAATATGATTTGGGAATACATTTTTAATGAGTAAGAATGAAATTTCTTTGATTTCTTTGACATGATTTTGTGTATTTTGGGTTGACATTAGGCATCAAATAGCTTTAAATTACTCAATTACTAGGTTGAGGTATGAACTTCCTAATAAACAAGAGGCTTAAATGATTGGTGCATGATGGGTTGTGGAAGCCATCTTAAGGAACACTTGAATGTTATGTTTTCCTTAAGCTAATGTATGGGTGTGGAATCCATACTAGCATATATCTTTGAGAAAATGTATGGGTGTGGAATCCATACTAACATATATCTATGATCTAATGTATGGGTGTGGAAACCATACTAGCATATATCTATGAGAAAATTTATGGGTGTGGAATCCATACTAGTATATATCTATGAGATAAGTAATGAGGTAAGGTATGGGTGTGGAATCCAAAGTAAAATATATCTATGAGCTAAGTAATTCTTCTAGTTAGAATATTTTGATGGAATTTGATATTCATGATTAAAGAATGATTATGTGTAATTAAAGTTAAATGGATAGAGATTTGTAACACAAATTTTCTTGAGCTTTAAATCCATTATTTTTATTATTACAGATGAAGATACTAAGATTGGTATACTAAACACCATTAGATGGTTTAGAATGTTTGGAATAATTGACTTGATATATGGAAGTGTGAACTAGATATCTATCCTCTAGTATTGTAATCCTTTTGTATATATTGAATTTAGGTAGAACTAAAATATATTTCAAATTCTTGAAATGTAGAAAAAGATTATTGTGATAAGTTGATGAAATAAATTTTCTATTGGCTTAAGACAAATTAGGTCTAGGAAAGCCATAATAGTCTCTTTAATGATCTTATCAGTTGAATATTGGTTGCATTCTATTTAACCAAATTAATTAGAGAAATTATGAGGATTGAACTCATGTATTTCTCTAAACTATTGTTAGTTAGGTGATCGCGTCAAAATTCAAATTATTTATAAATTGTGAAGAGAATAACATGTTTAGAAGGTAAATATTTTATGTGGTGAGAACTTGTTTTATTTGAAATTAATGAAAAAAAAAAAAAAAAAAACGCATGTGATTAATTAAAAGCTTAGTTGAGTTCTTGTTTTACAAGAATATGTGCTTGTGATATTTTTTTAGGGAGAAATTGAAGGAGAGTGAGATCACATTTTCATTGATTCGAATTATTGCATGATGATTGTATTATATGTGGAATGGGGGAGATTGTTTGATTTAGGAATTTTGTGTTGGGATGTATAGTTGTATGAGTATTTATTAGTCCTACAAAATGTTGTAATAATTTGAGAGGGTGGTAATTCTCCTTAAAGTGAAAGGGTTTAACTTTAGGCTAGAAATTCCCTTGTGATAGTCTAAATCTTATTTAAATTTGACAAGATTCATCACATTTTGAGAAATTTATGGTTTTCATAGTTTGTTGTTGCGTACGTATTAATAGTAAGGGATAAGACATGAAAGCAAATGAATTGATTAATTACTGAATAGAAATCATGAGCGATTTCATAGTTGGAAAACAAATTGACTTAGAGTTATATAGATACCATATTTGCATAATTATGAGATTTGTTCTTGATTAAAAATCATTTTCAAAAAGATATCATTCATCTGCTTTTAGATGAAGATCTTCTAATAGATTCATTTCATAATTGATTCTCAAGTTAGAGAAGTGAATAATAATGAAGATTATGCAAACTAAATGTATGATCTATAATACATAAGTGGGTCAATGAGGAATGTATTTAACCTTAGTTTTTTAGTTAAAAAAAATAAAAATAAATAAATAAATAAAAAATAAAAAAAAATTGGTGCCTTGAACCTCATATTGTATTTTTGCCTAAAGAGTAAACGTTTGGTAAAAATTAAAGATAAATCCTAGATATTTCGATTGCAAGGATGTCTTATGGAATGAAAAGAGGAAAATTGGATTGAAAAGACATAAAGCAAGTAGGATGTAAGAGTGTGTTTTATATATAACGTCATGTTTTGTTGAGTAAGAGTGGGTTTTATATAAAACATCATGTTTTGTTGCATAATTTCACTCACAATTGTATGTGGATTATTTTATGCCAATTTGAATGTGATATGGTATGGACCATCATTGTTGTGTGTACAACCAATGTGTGTTCTATTTATAGCTTGGAAAGCTCAACATCCTACAGAACCAAGAAGATGACACATGTGGGATTCATATAGACTATGAGAAAGAAGAACATGTAGAATATCAAATTATTATAGATAAATTAAGTATATATCATATCAATTACATACAATAGTATTTTTATATGGTACTATAAATTGTATGGCTAGTTTTGATATAGAAATATTTGGTATTCTATATCAACACATGTCTAATATGGCGTGGATATATTTTCTACTTGATTAAGAATGGTATGTTTAGTTTTCATGGAGTTGCTTCCAAACTATGGATTGGCATGAAGAAAAAAAAAATATATATATATCAAATACATAAGGCTAACAACTTATTGATAGGAGAATCTAAAAGAACTAAGTATCTTATGACCGTAGGAAAAACTTCGGGCCAAGTTTAGCCCAAGAGGGGGAGTATGTAGTGTCCCTTATTAGTGAGATAGCTTTGATGACACTTAGAGATGGTGATTTTGATATAATATTATGTATGAAAGACTTATGTACATGCTTATATGCTATGACCTGGTTTGGGTCACTTGGTTGTTGTGTGCTTATGATAATATCTATGGTTGCGTGCACAAGGATTGATTTTGGTTAAGAGAATATTAGCGATGTTTTCTCCTTTGATATCCTATTTTGGACATAGGTGTATGACGTGAATGGTGATTTAGAATTGAGACACAGATCCATGGACGATCATGGTTATGTGGAACATATGGTTAATTATGATTTATGGATGATACATGATTTGTATGATTATATGTGCATAATCTCGTACTAAGCATGATGTGGTAGGGGACTTGGTCATTGCCAACAGGGATGCTCAAGTTATAAATGACTGCGGAAGTCATTTCTCCAAAACCAAAATGACTGTGGAAGTCATGCACAATATTTGGTAAAATTTGAATAAGTTAATTATGAAATTCATTTGATTGATTTGACCATTGAGATTGTGATATGTGCAGGTCTTGGAAGAAGACCTTACCAACGAACCATCAGATGGGTATAAGCTCACAATCAGTACCTTAAGGTGAAACGCGGAGTTTCAAAGCAGACTAGATGAGAAGCCATGGAAATTAGGGCGCGGAGTCCTAAATCCATGAAATATAAAGACGTGGAGTCTTGGATATATGATAAAAGGATTAGGATGCGGAGTCCTAAATCCATGAAATATAAAGACGTGGAGTCTTGAATCTATAATGAAATTTTTGGGGCGCGGAGTCCTGAATATTTAAAAAAAAAAGATCAAGGTTGAAATGTTTGGGGCGTGGAGTCCTGAATATTTAAAAAGATCAAGGTGTGGAATCTTGGATCTTTAGAGTATATCAGGGCACGGAGTCCTTAATCTACTAAGGCATGAAGATGCATACAATAGGGGTGTGAAATCCCTATTATCCGGAAGAAAAATACCACTCATAGGCAGCTCACATATGAATTTCCTTAATAAAATCTCATTCCTAACAATTTTGGAGTGACTTTCTAAAAATAGAAAGTAATGTCTACTATTTCAAGTATGAATTTCCAAAAATAGTAATTCAGCTCCAATCAATGGGTAAACAAGTATACTTGAAGGAGAATCACTTAAATTATGATTAATCAATCGTAATAGTTCAATCTTGACTTAATCCTCAATATTATTAATATTATTATTATCTTTTATGAGACTATGATATTATTATTAAAAGGGAATTATCTCTCCTCAATCACTTCACACCTCTCTCCTTCATGAATCTCATGGATCTATGTAACTCTCTCTATTTTAAATATTACATTACACTCTCTTTTATGCACTCATGAAGGAATGGCATATTGCTCTTACACTCATTAAATATATGTCATAAAATATTCCTCTTACACTAATTAAATATATGTCATAAAATATTCCTCTTACACTCAGTTTAATGCATATGTTACACTCTCCTTAAATAAGGCATGCATACATCTCCTTTGTGGCATAAGTTACACTCCTCTAAATGAAATACAATGCATGCATATTACTCCTCCTTTATGACAAGAATTTGTTGCTCCTCCTATATAGGAGTCTCATGTATTCTCATTTGAGGGGAGAGGGGGTAATGCCAAGAGTGGAAGAGACTTGAAGAATATTGTGAGAGGGAGAGATACGGAGAGTATCCAACTACTTCCGAAACAAATCTGAATTTCTTACTAATCTACTAAGTATCTATTGAGGTTGAAAATGAGTGGTATTTAGAGGAAGTGAAAACTATCTTCCTTAGTTTTCCTTGCATCTTTCTCTCTACTATTGTATTTTGGTACTGTTTGTTGGTTGGGTGGAAAACCAGATGGTTCAAATCAGTTGGTTAAGGGATCGAAGGTGGATCATATTCTGAATGATTGCAGCTGAATATCTCTTCAGGTATAATTTCCATTTTCTTAAAATTATAGTATAGCTTTAGCATAAAAGAAAAAGTAGACATTTAAATTGTTGTAAGAATCTAATTTTTTTTTAGGCTTATGTTATCTAAAATATTATTGATTAGTTAAAAATGAAGACTAGATCAATCTATATGTATGGATGTTTAGATCTCAATATTGGAGTTATTATTGGTGTAGTTTATGGTACTAATCTTGGTATTGTAGCAATTGAAAAAGGAAAGCCAAATATTGTTGAAGGTAATTGCAATAAATTTATTCCAAAGGACTTGGGTAAGTATTTCATGATTTATGGTTTTGTTTCAAATAATCAATAGATGCATGTTTTATAAATGGTTTGAGGATAGTTTGCAAAGTGTTTGACAATATCTGTGAATGAGTAATGTTATAAATTTATTTATGCACGAATAAGTTCTAACTTGCAGAAGTAAGAAAATGGACATGTACCCAAAATATGCTTGGAGGAATTACATAATCAACCCTTAAAAGAAAATGCAAAAATAATGGCAACTAAAGTATAGTTTGGAATATCAAATGCTTGAGGTAAGTTGGAGATAAATTTTAGTTATGGCTTATGTTTCATATTCTTCAATGTTTTGTTATTCAAGTTGTTGTAATAGTACTATCAGAATTTTGATAGAAAGCCTTAATGGCTGTAGCATTCAGGGCTTCCATGTGTTTTTTTTAAATTATAGCAATTGGTGCAAAAAGCTTGTCACTCATGTCAAATGAATTAGCTTGTGGGTGGTAAAATGTTTCAAGAACTCATATGGTGGATTTAGAAATGTGTGATTTCAATGAGCATATATTAGTAGCATAACTCTGGGTTGTTTTTCCTCATGTAGAGGTGTAGCTGTAAGTTTTCATTCCATATGTTTGACAAAAGTCATAAACGAAACATTTAGGCTATAAATTTTGTTGTTTTAAAAAATCGCATTTCTAGGCGTCCCTGTTGTGATTCAGCTCCACTTCAGGGGGTATCCGTACCAATAGACCATTTCACCCCAACTTTGATTTCAAAAGGTTTCGGACATCAATTCCCAAATCTGCTCTGTTTTGTAGATTTGCTGTTGCATGTAGAACCGCCTGTTGTTTTGTTTTGCTGTTTGGTTCTTTTTATATTGGAACTGCCTGATAATTTATAGTGATGAATATGATATAGGCTAACCACTTGGAAATGGTTTTTAAAGTATAAATGGTTAATAATTTGAAAATTTAAATAACCTTACGGCAACTTGTTTTACGACTGCCAACTATTTGTCAAAATTCCTCAATGGTTGTACCTTACAATATTGTGAGCTATGTTTGAAATTTATAAATACTTATATTCATTGGTACAGCTTCAACAATGAATATGGCTGATAGTCTACTAATATCTTAAGTTCAATTATTGACACTACTTACAAAAAAAATGAATTCATGTAACTTTGGATTCATGTTAGCTAATTGTTGTGAAAACACCTTAAAGAGATAATGGTTGCAAGTGTTTGACAAAATGCCTCAATGGCTATATATTCCATACTTGTAAATTGGTTTTCATAATGTTCAATGGTTGCATCTAATTACGTTTATGAACCATCCATAAAACAAAAGGCTTAAGTTAATTTAAGATTTGCAATCAAGGTATTTCTAGTGTAATAACTCATTGAGTTAAAGGGTCTTGCTGAAAAGTCATAATTGCAGTAAGTAATTTGTTGCAATATCAGCTCACATATGAATTCCTAATTATGGGATGCCAACCCTATATAATTTAAATTATCCTTTTAAGAAAATAATTCAGAAGCATGTCATTTAGTGACTCGTGAAATAAAATAAAAAAATATATATATCGCATTTTGATTTAATATAATGTTTCTCTAATAATTATGGTAGGTAAGGTGGGACCTTACAGAGTGGGAAGAAAGTGAACTTCGGAACAGGACTGTAGCCAGGGTAAAAGTGCAGTGGAGGAATTTTACGCCCAAAGAAGCTACTTGGGAACGAGAAGCTGATATGATGGAAAAATATCCATCATTGTTTTCACAGTGAATTGTTAATTTTTTTAACACCGGGGATGGTGTTTGTTTTTAGAGGGGGAATATGTAATACCCCAAGTTTCTATGTTTTTTTAATTTTAAAATTGAATAATTCCAAAGGGTAAGTGAACCCCAATGGAGACCTAATGTGTGGAACTATTTTATTTTATTAATAAAAAATAAATGGAAAAGTTATGTGTGCAATGACTAGATTTAGAATTGAGATCTGAAACCTAGATCCATGAGGATGTGGATAAGGTGATGAGATTTTCCCACACCTTCTGTAAATCCTTGGAAGGAATATTAACAAAATTAGATTTGGAGATAAAAATCGAATTTCCCCAATGAAGAGGAAAGTAATTGGGAAGAGGAAGAAAAAGCTGGAAAAGCGGAAAAAACAATTTTAAAGTACCTCAATGAGGGAAAACCTAGGAAAAATAAGAAGAAAGCATCCTGAAATTTCTGGACACAGAAATTAGAAACATGCTTGGGAAAGCACAACTTAAATAAGCTGCTCCAGGAGAGACAAAGGGTTGTCTATCATTAGGAGCTAAGGTTTCGTCTCGGGGGTGAGTTATAGAGAGAAAACTCTAAGGTTGGGTGGAACTAGTCATAGCAATTTGTATGTATGTATATTTTGAAATAATGTTGTTCAATATGAATTTCACTTATGTGGTTATTTACTTCTGAGTTAAAAAGGGTTAAAATAAATGTAGTTGAAAGTTCTGAAGCTATACTTATCAGTGTTGTATAAAGTAAATTTCACTGGTTACAGAAAATTATTACCACTCCATACATTTAACATATATTATATTCAGTAGGTGTACTAAAATTTGCATAGTTGTATGGATGAAATATAGCTAGCTCCAACTCCTAGAAGGTCTAAATCTGGAGATAGATTTAAATATGGGGTTAGGAATTCTAACTGAAAACTCTTCTATTCTAGTAAGACATGAAAATATTATTGTAAGTTGGATGAAACTATAAAGAGATATATTTATGATTGCATAAACATATGAATGAGATTATGGTATACTGGATCATAACCTTGTTTTTTGTCATGATTGTGAATAATAAATTGCAAAGAACAAAGAACAAAAAGAAACTACTGGAAACTATTATTTCAATTATGAAAAATATTATATTGGCTTCCGCATTGAACAGAAAATACAAATACAAATCAAAATATTCATTAAGGAATTCACTATAGATAAAATACCAATCTAGAAAAATACCATGTATTTCATAAGTCAAACCCTTAAGTATTTTGAAACATTAAGATCTACAAATCGTAGCCATATATCTATAGCGGGTAGAAACAAAATCTTAATCAATGAATATTCTGTTGAAAAAGAATCCACAGTAGTTATTTCTAATATTACAAATAACCAAGGTATGCAGAGACCTGGGGAAAACAAAACTGACATCTAGATTTTATCTAGCAGTGGTGATAGAAGTCTAAAAGTTATCATTCTGAATGGATACATATGATAAAAAAGGAAATCTAGCTATTGTATTCATACAGAATTTTATATTGAGCACACGAAAATGGAATACATTAGAATTATAGAAGACTGTGGAAGGTCCTTCAAAAAGATATGACTTTATATATATCGTTAAAAAGTCTCAATGAAAGAGATGTCAAGAGGAAGTATGTATTCTACTGTTAATTTGGTGATAAAATGAAAAATAATAAATGTCTATGATTAAATTATATCATCTTTAATGAGGTATGGCACTGGAAATCATCACCACACCATGGGGAATAATAAATAGTTATTTAAATAAAAATATAAAATAGTCTTATTTTTAACCATTAACAATAAATACAAGATGTCTCTAGCAAAGCAGCCTAAACTTAGAATGGTACTGCAACTGAGGTAAAATTTATGCTAATTTATATTCAATGAGTTGGAAAATCTGGCAAGATGATCCTTAGTGAAGAGACATTCTAGAGCAACAATATCGACCTGCGTTAACAATGCAGAGAAGTAGACCAATTTAAAATTGGATTTGATTTCCCCAAATTCAACTTAGAATTAGATATCGAGGGTTTGACGCACCTGCAAAGTTCCATTCACTAGATAGCACCAATTGAAGAAAGTAAAATTGGATTTCTTGGAAACAAGAGCCATGAAGAACAATTAATTCATTAATGTAAGGTTATACCTTAAAAATGTTCTAAACTCCTTCGTCACGATACCTAAAAATAGAAGATTAGAGTCGAATATAAATCACTCTATAAAAGAGAAATTACCTGGACTATAATATACTCTTATATTAACCAAAGGAAAAACGTAAAATAATAGCAGAGAATGCCATGGCTCTGGCATACTCTACTGTCTTGTTGACATTTCTAAAGATTTCAGTTAGAACCAAATTCTTTGGCATATATGAGTTCATGGATGTGAAGAAGAAAAGACTAACTGAAATCTTAACTGGTTCGTCCTACGAAAAATCTGGTAGTGAACGAAAACCTATTCCAAATATGATTTGCCGAGGAAAAACAACCTCAGGAACTAGAATTTAGGAATACCAGAGGGCTCAGTCTTAAGTAAAAATGGGAATAAATACAATTTGAACAGTCTTCAGTTCAATTACCTCATTGCAGTCAAACCAGAAAGAAAATCCATTAATGAAATCCATCAAGCTAACCCTCTGAAAACAGAGCTTGCGTAATGAAAACGCTAAAGTAAAAATGAACCAAATTAATAGGACTGAAAGTAACGAAAATCAAGGTGACAGCATAAGGAAAGGCATTCCAATTTTAAAAATGGAAACATATAAAAACGAAAAATTATAAACATAGTAACAGCCTCAGAGTTATCTTTTCATAGCTAACCTAAATAAAAATAAATAAATGAAGCCAATACCATACTAGTTGTTGGTAGTTTCCAACGTGGATGAGTTCTGTGAGTAGCAGTGGCTCGGCCTTCCAATTCAAAAACTTTCCTCCTAAGTCATTTGACCAGAAAGAGCGTAAGACTCCACAACAGAAAACCGAAAGAGAGGTGAATGCTGAGAAGTAAACTTTTAAAACCTAAGGTGTGATTAAAACCCTAATCGATCTACACCCTCCAAGTGTCGACGGATTGAGAAGTCGCACTTGGATCCATAGCTCAAAGTTCTAAATGCCAAACAATCACGTGATAGTGTACGAAGAATTTACATCGGGGTAGAAAAATTTAATATGCCAGACGATGTAGTAATTGAATACGTCCCCTAAAGAGGTGCACTGGGCTCAAGAACATTTTCATGAGCTGGCTTCAGTAATTCGTGTCAAGAGTTATAGTATGGGAAGATGCAAATTTAATTGAGTCAGGTCGAAACATAATAATGAAACGACAGTGACATAAATATTTTAGTTCCGATTTTATGGTCATATTCATTATTCCAAGTTAATTTAATGGGGACAAAGGAATCATATTGTATCGATAAGGTGTGTTTAGATAAGAGTTAGAAAGAAAATTTCGGAATTGTAATTTGATGTAAAATTATGATGTTGGCTCATAAAGGAGAAACGAAATCCCAAAAATACCTTGGTATTAGAATATGTACTAGAAGAAAAATTAAAATGTAGGAAAAGACTATGAGAAATATAATAATTGTATTTAAATTGGTGTAGGGTGATGAAGTGCATTTCTAAGGAAACCCTTTTTTTGTGATGTGTAGATTTGGGTTTAAGAAGAATATGATAAATATATATATTTAGGTAAAGAGGCCTTACATATATACATATTCTCACATACTTTATCCAAGGCAATACAAAATAGAACGAGATAAATGAATGGGACAAAGACCATATTAAGATATAAAGGAGGTTACTAGTAAATAAGTCTCCTAGTATAAATAACATGAAATAGATAGGGTTGATGAATAAACCTTATATATCTATATAAGTGCATAATTATTATCAAAGAAGTGGTTATAAATATGAGGTGAAAGAGGTATACTAAATAGCAATGTTAGCAACAACGAACTATATACTAACCTCAAAGTGAGAAAATTTAGGACGAATAATTATAGGGATGAATTAGGTTCGTCAAATTGCGACAATGACCATAATGTGGAAATAGAATGTCGTCAACTTAGGATGAATAATTATAGAATTGGTTAATAAAAATTAGATATTTTTTTTGTGTGTGTGTAAGTGAGAGGCATTTCAACCCTTTTATCATGGGATAAATCTCACATAAGTAAAATAAAATGTGAATAGGGATGCATTTTATCCAAACAACTGAGGTAAGTTGGTATTGGGCTTCTTTCTCTATAATGGAGTGGAAAATAGGTTTATAACCATGTTGATAGTTGAAGTAATTCATAGTCACCCATTAGAGTGCAAGGTAATAATTGATATAGGGATTCTTCAAAAATTCTCACTATTTACCATTGGACACTCTCCAAATCTGAAAATTGGATGTTTTTATTTCTTTCTTAGAAATATCAAAATGTTCTCAAAGAGCTTTTTCTATCTTTTGTTCATTTTTCAATCCTTATCTATGTTTTATCAGGATGTTTTTTGTCTTAGAGCCCCAAAATTTGGAAGAATGAAAACTAAAGGGGGTATAACAGGTGATATGGAAAACAAATCGCCTACAAGGATTATTCTAACACTATATAACTTGGTGCCCTTAATATAAAAATTGATAATTTACAACGTGGTTACATAGAAAATACTAATAATTTTGTTAGAGCATAGGAGTGATTCATGGACTGTGTGAGAATATCTTCAAAGTCAAGGCCCAATTTCTCTCAATTTTGTTAGAGAATAAGGTTTAAATTCGTGGACTATGTGAGGATATCTACAAATTAAACTCCCAATCAACCTAAATATAAGTTGCAAGAAAGATATCAAAAAACTTAATTCTTAGCCTCCTCAGCGAACTTAGCACCATCAATAATACCTATAATATTAGATTCAAATCAAGTAACTTCACTTAAAAATATTATAGTGTTAAATGATTAATCTTATCTTTATTATTAATTTTGAAATTTGTACTTATATAATAGTATGAATGAATAATATATGTAAGAGAAACTTGTGTACAATATCAAACTCTTCATGAACAATTCAAGGAGGAAAAACTTTTCAATTTTTATTATAATCAATTGCGCCTAGCATATAAATTTTTCTAATGCAAATTTTTGTTTGAAAAAATAGACAGAAGATAAAACTATTTTCCCCTCTTAATTGCATCTTTTTTTTTCAAACGAACATTGCATCTGTTAGTTATGGTTTCCCATGTTAATCTACATATTCAATGCTTTTTTTAAATGGATGTTGCATCCGTCAGTGAACATACCTTGAGGGTTTCCACTGCTTGTTGGGCTTATGTGGCTAGAACAAGGGTTTGACTCAGTGCTTCCCAAATGAGCAAAAATAGTTAGTAGAGAGGGAGAGTGATATTTACTCAATCCAATTGAAGCAATTTCAATAGCTTCAAAAAACTGGGTGAAAAGACTTGTGAATTTTGTTTGGTTTTTTTCAACTCAAGAAATTTGTTCGAGAAGCTCTCTGTTATATATATATATATATATATATATATATATATATATATAATTTTGTTGTGGATTGGATCACAAATGACCAAACCTTCTCACCTAAATATTGAACAAAATTCATAAAAATATATAAAATTTATTTGCTATGGTTCACAGTTTCCAGTTGCACATAAGCTAAGATCTTGATTCCTTTCACTGACCAAGCATCCCTACAATTTGTTCCAAGCACTTTAAGAAAAAGACCCTCTAGCAAATATTTTTGAGGAAGCCCTTATAACCCAGAATCCGTTTGTATGAGAGGTCACTAGAGGAGGTCGGCGGGTGGAGGTGTTTCCAAATGTTTTTTTTGCGGTGCGTTTCTAATCATAACACACATCGATGCATTTTATATAAAGCACATCGGTGCGTAATATCAAATGGAACACTGAGACACTCCACTCTCTGTACAAACCAGCCTGGTGTGTCTCAGTAATCCAGCACACTAGTGCATACTATCAAATGGCACATCGAGACACTGTGCTCTTTGTACAAACTAGACTGGTGTGTCTCAGTAATCCAGCGTAGTGTAAAGAAGTGTGGTGCATCATTGATGCTATCGCCTACTGTGTCTCATTATCGACCACACCGAAAAAGGGTTAATTTAAAAAAAAAATACCGGCTGTAAAAAAATTCATTTTTACTTGTTCAGTGCTCTAGAGTTGTCAAGCGTCAGTGTGAGTTTTTCTTCTCTGAGGTGCCCTATCATCGATGCTCCCATTGCCCGCATTGCTTCCATCCATTTCTCACTGTGTTCAGGTTGAATTTTAAAAAACGGTGGGAAATTTTGATTTTTAGTATTCCTCAACAAAAATGTCTCCTCAACGCACAAATGTATAGGTAATCTACTTGTTTCTCAATAAATTATCCTTTGTGGATTAATTTCTCAAATTGACTTAAAATTTACAGTTAAAAAAAAAGAAAAAAAAAACTTGTGTGGTGCGTTCAAGTCGTTTGTCTTGCACTGCTTGCAGTGTTTCCTATAAATTTATAGGTCGCACTGCAAACGGTGTTAACAGAAACCACACCGGGTTCCGATGCGGTACCGAGAAAGAACACACTGCTTTACCACTAAAATAGTGTGGTGCATGTCGGTTTCTAGCCAGAATGACCATTTAAAAATTTTAAAAAATAATACTTTACGTACGGTTGTACAGCGGTGTGGTCATTTACCGGAACGCACCAAAAATTATGTATGGCTATCGGGCTATGCATTGACCAAACTAACCGCCCCGGGGTGAAAAGTTTGGTCAATGCACTGCACACAAAATATTTTCTATTTTTACGGTGCGTGACTATTTTTTTTGGTGCACTGAATGTTATTTTTTTCAATAATACACACACACACACACACACACACACATATATTTGTGAATACATTTGTCATTTAATTAAAAAATTTTATTTAATATGTGAATCATCCAGCGATGTCAATGGAGAGAGGAAAGGCAACAACAAGAGTATATGGAGAACCATTATAACATGATTTAGTATTGGGAGGCACAGGAGAGAGAGATAATTTTGTACCCTCTCCCTATTACGACACCCACCTAGTTTCTCTTAAGGGAAGTAGGCCTCATTAAGTTCTACAAGGAGGCCACATCCCTGAAGGGGCATAGTGGGTTATTAAGATAGTTGATCTATAGGTGGGATTCCCACCAACAAGCTTTCTAGGTTAGTATTGGCTAGTGGTACGAGCCCACTGAGGAGACATTTATTATATTATTGGCCTATTTATGATAGGGAAATATTTTTTCCAGTTCCTAGATGTCCTCGTCGGTTATACAACAAGGAGTCAGTTGGTGTACTCCTAGAGATACATTAGGGACGATATACTTTCTCTTGCAGATTTCAGGTGTTCGGTGGTCAGTTACACATTGCTTCGTTTGATCTAGAGGATGTGAGGTGAATTTTTCTACTAGTGACGACCATTGCACACTATACTAGTGATGGGTAGCGCATTAGTTTCCATGTATTATTTTATGTTGATTCTTTATTCTAGATGCCATGACTTCTGAGATGGTCTGCTATTTTTTTGTGGCAGTTTTGTATAGCATTAGATAGATTTTGTTCTTAGACATGTGGGACTTTCACCTTCTCTTTTTCTTCATATTTATTTTCTTTACCTTCTGAGAGGTTTCTAGAGACGAGGCCTACTTTTTTCCGCCAGCCTCGTAGGCCGATGTTACATGTACGGATGTAGATGTGGGGCCAAATGATGCAGGCACCATCGAAGACTCAGTAGGCACCTTCGGTTGAGTAGGCACATCCATCTGAGCATGAGACACCATCGACTAAGTAAGCCTCGAGTACTGGTTATAGTATTGATGTAGTACCACAAG
This sequence comes from Pinus albicaulis, assembly GCA_034641835.2. Taxonomy (NCBI): domain Eukaryota; kingdom Viridiplantae; phylum Streptophyta; class Pinopsida; order Pinales; family Pinaceae; genus Pinus; species Pinus albicaulis. Next base: position 976,873,340 of record CM076580.1, on the reverse strand, counting down.
ATATTTGACATTTATATGTCGTTCTATTACAATTATATATTTTTGACATCCATGTTTTTTATGTTCATGTTGATGTACCTAATTTACATGTTGGTGTTCATCATGATTTGTATATAATTGTTAGGTCATGTTAGATATGTTAATTTAATGTGCTTGCAGATAGATGTGTATGTGATACCAGTTATTTGACATAAGGTGTATATTTGATGTTTATGTTGTGATTATTTTATACAATGCTTTTGTTTTGTTAGATGATCATGATCACGATGATTAGATGATGTAAGTGAATTTGAATGTGTATATTAGAATATGATGTTTGTATGATGCTGAACATAATTGTGATGTTTATTTTTAATATTAAATCATGATATTTATTAAATATTATGTATCGGTAATAGTATAATTGTGTAGTTGTAATTGTAATTGTATGTATCGTGATTGTAATTGTAATTTTATATATCATGATTGTAATTGTAATTGTAAATGTATGTAAAATATTTGTAAAATTGTAATTGTATGCATTGTGATTGTAATTGTATGTATAAATGTAAATGTAATTGTAATGTAATTTTAATTGTAATTGTATGTAAAATTGTAAAATTGTAATTGTAATTGTAATTGTATGTAAAATATTTGTAAAATTGCAATTGTAATTGTAATTGTATTGTGAAATTGTAAAATTGTAATTGTAATTGTATGTGTTGTCATGATTCAATTTATTACAATTGTAAATTTTGTAAATTTGTAAATTTTTAAATTAATAGTCAATTTTCAACCATAACTATTGTAAGTAAAATGTATACCGTATATATTGTTAAATTACAATAATTTTAAAATTGTAAATTTGTATGAATATAAATAATTGTAAAATAATAAATCTATAATAATTTGAATTTTTGTAACATAATAAAGTTTAGAAAATAATGCAAATAAATTAATGTTTATAATTATCATTATTTTATTATGATCTTACATACCAAAAATAACAGTATAAATTAATTCATTTTTAAATTTTTTTAAGAAATCACCCACACACACACACACACAGATCTATATATATATATATATATATATATATATATATATATATATATATATATATATATATATATAGGGTGTGTTAGCACCTAACCTACTCAAAGGAAATGAAGTAAACTCAAGGCTACATCAAACCACGCTCAGCCTCGTAGCTAGCCCTACGAGGACAGGAGAGGGCTCTCTCCGTCAATCTCGAGAAAATGAGCAATAGGATACGAGATGACTTACAATAAGAACTGATTTTAGGCTAGTAAAGAGATAGGTATGTTTTATTTTTGGTTTTTTGGGTTTTCGCTGGAGAAATGGGAAAACAAATTTTGGGTCCGGGGATAAGGTCAGACCTTTGCAGATTTCGAGTTGGGGCGAGGTAGGTGATTGTCTTGATGCTTTTGATTGGATATATGGACAGATGAGACCGACGAGGAGCCGAAGAGGGCAAAGAAGAACTTGGATCCTCTCCAAACAGCTGAAAACATATAGAACTAACTGAATTCAAAGGCCAAGCACTGTAAACAATGGATTCAACCTTATTCACTCATTCAATTTAGTTCAGAAGCATAATGAAAGGACGGCATACATTAACATGAAGAAACTTACAGTAAAAAAAGAAGAAACATCATCAAGAACAGAACACCACAAGGATCCCAACAAGTGCCGCAAAACCCCGATCTTTCCTTAGCCAAAATATGAAAAATATGTACAATGATATCAAAAGTATCCCAAGAGTCCAACCTCTCCAACCTCTGAAAATGATTGAGAAATTACAATATATAGATCACTCTAACACCTTTCCCCACCTCTAGGGGTCGAATTCCCTCTTCAGGGATCAGTTTCAACCAATTCTATTCATGGAACTACAATCTAGGCAGCTAACAACTTGCCTCTAAAAGAGTGGAAACTGATTCATTACATGATTTTTACCTTTTTTGTGAGTGAATCTTCTAGAAGACATAAAAATAAGCCAAAGTTACATGCCCAATATACATTTACATCATAAAAACCCAAAAATTCCATCCACAAACAAAACTGGTCCATACTAGGCGAAAATCTGAGCTGGAAGTTGAAAATTCTGCCAAAAATTTAAGTGGGTCGCGCCCCTGAACCAAGTGGGTTGTGCGTCTTTAAACCTGATTTTGAGGCACTTCCTAGTATCCAAATTGAGCGCATGATCACTCGTTGGAAAGCCCTGGATGTTGGCTATCCAACCCAAGTGGAATTTCTCAATTTGGAGCTCATTTGACCTTCCAAAACTTCATTCTCCCAAAAGTACTTCTTGCTGGTGCAAAAGGTGGCAGAGTGATTTTCATGGTGTTTTTGAGCTCTTTGACCATCCAGATTTTGATGAAATGCTTAGTTGATTTCTGAGGATGCATAACTTTCCATGAAAAATCCAAAAATATAAAGTTTTCCTCCAGCAAGTGTCCCAATCATATGGGTCGCGCCCCTGAGCCAAGTGGGTCGCGCGCCTTTCAGCCCGATTTTGAAGTACTTCCCGACATCCAAATTGAGCCCATGATAGCTCGTTGGAAAGCTCTTGAAGTCTAATTTCCAACAAAAGTGGAATTTCCAAATTTGGAGCTCATTTACCCTGTCAAAACACAAATCTCCCAACACTACTTCCAGCAGGTGCATCAATTCCCTTGAGGCAACGGTATTTTTGACATTTCTCTAAAACCATGACACCTGTGTAAAAAGTGAAGGAGGTTTTTCTTCCTTGGAATGTTGTGGACAAAAACCTCTCTCAGTTTTCCCAAATTCATCTTTTATTGCTCTGAAACATCTTTTGAGTGAAACTTATCCCGATGTGTGAAACAAGGAATTTTGTCGAAATGAAGCGAAATGAAGGGGATAGGGGGCTTCTAAATTCTTGGGGAAATTTTTGGAAGTAGGGAGGGATGTTAGGAAGCAGGGGAAAGTGGAATATCAGAGATTGAGTGAGGGGAAAGGGTCCAAAAGGGAAAAACACAGGCCTAGCCTAGAAAATTGCCAAGTTGTGGCAAGAAACTAGGGTTTGTGGAAAAATGAGGAATTTGAGGGATTTCAGTGATGGGAAGTGTTTAATAAGGTACATTAAGGATAGGGGAAGGTGTGTGAACATCAGGATACAAGTCTTTTCGATGATTTGACCATCCAAGAGAAATTACCTCCAAAACCCTAGGAGAGGGAAATGGACCTTACCTAGGCACAACTGAAGCATGAACAAGCTGTAAAATGACCCAATGGAACTTGACATGATGATGACAACCCTCTGAATGATGGTACACTCAGCTGAATGGTGACATGAACCGACATTTGGACAACTTTGACAGGAGTAAAAGCAACCCCTAGACCTAATGCCTAGTGACCAAATTTTGCTTGAAGACTCATTGAAATGACAAAATTTGACCTTGACACCTTAAAATAATTTTGTAAGAGCATGTTTGATCACTGGAGGAAGGCTGCAAAGGCTGACACTAACATTGGCTCCAATGGGGATGGTAGCTCCAGCTCCGTGGAGGTGCCAAGAACCGTAGAACTTTGGGAGAGCAGACAGTGCCTCCATCCATTGGGCTATGGAATCATTATTCTGACAAACAGACTAAAGACTAATGACTCAACTTATTAACTAGAAAATCGACTCAAACTGACTTGATGCAAATGAAAATGACTAAATTAAAACAAAAACTTTCTGAAAAGGGCAGCAGTCCATCAAGCTTTAAAATCCTGATGGCAACCACCTACATACTGATGAGATATGTACAATCATGTATAATGTGCTTTCCAATGTAACCAATCCAGTAGATGGCTACACCCCAAATTTCTGCTCTTACTCTCCCTGAGCAGGCGGACTGATGAACCCGTAGGCAACTCAAAATAACCACTGAAACCAAAGCTCATGACAATAAACCAGGCAACATTTATCCTTTCTAATGTTTGTAGAAGAATGCTGAAGGGATCTTGAAAATCCTGAAGCACTGGCTTATCTGGAGATCCAGCTGCAAAAATACTAGTATCCACTTCATTCTGATCTGAAAGGACAATTAATTTCTGAGGGATAGAAATGCACAAATCTGCCATCTGAGTGTTAGCTGTAGGTTCCTTGACCATGAGCAATTCTGGCATATACTTTTCAATTTCATGATCTAGGTCATTCTTAAACAAAAAACAATCTTCAAGGTTATTAAACATGACAGCCTTATCATCTTTGTGAAGGAAAAAATTATCTGTTTGCTGATCTACACAATTGATTACAAGACAGTCATCTTTTTCAACAGAGGAAGAAGTTTCACCAACACTTTCCTGATTATGTATGCACTGCAAATCTGTTGTAGCTTGGGCTGTAACAAGACCTTTCAAAAGCTGATCTATCTCATCTTCAGACAAAGGAGACAATGCTTTTTGTTTTCTTCTGCTTAAACAGTAATTATCTTCATATGACAGGGCATTCAAACTATCATTCATTACTGAGTTATTGAAAGGAGATTTATCACTTACTTGCGCAAAGATCTCATTCTGTCTTTCATGAACTGACTGGATTGCCTCTTCATGAAGGCTGTGTTCTAATGATGGGCTGACAGTATGACTGAGAACATTTGGATCCATTACTGTGTCGTCTGCATCCCAGATGATTTCAACAGCAGAGTTCTCCTTGATGGGCTTCAACACAAGATATGCTTGGTCATCATGATCTGAATCTGAATCTGAAGTAGTTGTCTGGACATTATCACGATCTGCAATTACAACTGGACTTACTTGCATGCTGCTGTCTTCTGTGGGCAGATCTGAAATGACATTCTCCCTTTCATCATTTTCAGCCATATGGCCATCAACCTGCTGCAAAGTCTCCTGAGCATCTTGATGGGTATCCTTTAGGTTCTCTTCATTCTGCTGAAATGGATTCTCGTACAGGGCCTCCATGATTTCATCATCCATGAAATTATCATCTTCATAATATTTCTCAAGGCTTTCAATAAAAGAAAAAGCATGTTTGCAACAGTCATGAACTAAATTTAACGATGGATAAGATGTTCGATATCTTTCAATGAACAAGGCATGAAAATCCTTCAAACAGTAAATACAGGCCAGCGGCAAATTTTCATACCAAGATTGGGCTTCACCTTCCAGAGTGGCCAGGAATATCTTCATCAAACAATCTTCAGGAAAATCTACCTTCAACTTGCGAATATGCATGTGAAATCTAATCAGATGTAAAGCAGCATCTTTCTTACCATCATCGTTAAACGTAGGTAGATTCCTTGACCAATCTACCTTGGGCATCTTATTCGGAAAACCTGGAATGTGATCTCGGCTCATGGGAGCGTATCTTCTTGTGATTCGGTCCATCTTGAAAATCTCACAGCTACTGATCTCCCTGCAGTGAAGTCACCATGAAGCATTGATTTCTAGATTTTTTCAGTGAATGAAGTCGCCAGGTGAATGATTAAATTTTCTGTATGTTCGTTATGTCTGATCGTTGTCCACCATCAACCATCAGATCTGAACTCGATACATGTACTGGGGCAATTTACAAGTTAAGTGTTATGATTACAAGCTAGACCGGAGATCGACTGAAGCAGCGTTTATCTACTATGCACTCGCAGAGCAAGAGCAGTTCGAAGGCTACCTGGCGTGACTTCAGACTCCGTCTGTAGCTATAAATCAATCAACACTAACCAGCAAACCAATTTCTTCCCCAGTATGGTCGCCACTATGTTAGCGCTCAAATCTACCTCAGGCTAAAATGAAGTAAAACTCAAGGCTACATCAAACCACGCTCAGCCTCGTAGCTAGCCCTACGAGGACAGGAGAGGGCTCTCTCCGTCAATCTCGATAAAATGAGCAATAGGATGCGAGATGACTTATAATAAGAACTGATTTTAGGCTAGTAAAGAGATAGGTATGTTTGATTTTTTGGTTTTTGGGTTTTTGCTGGAGAAATGGGAAAACAAATTTTGGGTCCGGGGATAAGGTCAGACCTTTGCAGATTTCAAGTTGGGGCGAGGTAGGTGAATGTCTTGATGCTTTTGATTGGATATATGGACAGATTAGACCGACGAGGAGCTGAAGAGGGCAAAGAAGAACTTGGATCCTCTCCAAACAGCTGAAAACATATAGAACTAACTAAATTCAAAGGCCAAGCACTGTAAACAATGGATTCAACCTTATTTCACTCATTCAACTTAGTTCAGAAGCATAATGAAAGGATGGCATACATTAAACATGAAGAAACTTACAGTAAAAAAAGAAGAAACACCATCAAGAATAGAACACCACAAGGATCCCAACAAGTGCCGCAAAACCCCTGATCTTTCCTTAGCCAAAATATGAAAAGTATGTACAATAGTATCAAAAGTATCCCAAGAGTCCAACCTGTAGAATGCCTCAGAAATTACAATATATAGATCACTCTAACCCCTTTCCCCACCTCTAGGGGTCGAATTCCCTCTTCAGGGATCAGTTTTAACCAATTCTAATCATGGAACTACAATCTAGGCAGCTAACAACTTGCCTCTAAAAGAGTGGAAACTGATCCATTACATGATTTTTTACCCTTTTGAGAGTGAATCTTCTAGAAGAGATAAAAATAAGCCAAAGTTACATGCCCAATATACATTTACATCATAAAAACCCAAAAATTCCATCCACAAACAAAACTGGTCCATACTAGGCGAAAATCTGAGCTGGAAGTTGAAAATTCAGCCAAAAATTTAAGTGGGTCGCGCCCCTGAACCAAGTGGGTCGCGCGTCTTTCAACCTGATTTTGAGGCACTTCCCCGTATCCAAATTGAGCTCATGATAGCTCGTTGGAAAGCCCTGGATGTTGGCTATCCAACCCAAGTGGAATTTCTCAATTTGGAGCTCATTTGACCTTCCAAAACTTCATTCTCCAAAAAGTACTTCCTGCTAGTGCAAAAGGTGGCAGAGTGATTTTCATGGTGTTTTTGAGCTCTTTGACCATCCAGATTTTGATGAAATGCTTAGTTGATTTCTGAGGATGCATAAATTTCCATGACAAATCCAAAAATATAAAGTTTTCCTCCAGCAAGTGTCCCAATCATATGGGTCGCGCCCCTGAGCCAAGTGGGTCGCGCGCCTTTCAGCCTGATTTTGAAGTACCTCCCAGAATCCAAATTGAGCTCATGATAGCTCGTTGGAAAGGTCGTGAAGTCTACTTTCCAACCCAAGTGGAATTTCCAAATTTGGAGCTCATTTACCCTGTCAAAACGCAAATCTCCCAACACTACTTCCAGCTGGTGCATCAATTCCCTTGAGGCAACGGTATTTTTGACATTTCTCTAAAACCATGACACCTGTGTAAAAAGTGAAGGAGGGTTTTCTTCCTTGGCATGTTTTGGACAAAAACCGCTCTCAGGTTTTCAAAATTCATCTTTGATTGCTCTGAAACATCTTTTGAGTGAAACTTATCCCGATGTGTGAAACAAGGGATTTTGTCGAAATGAAGCGAAATGAAGGGGATAAGGGGCTTCTAAATTCTTGGGGAAATTTTTGGAAGTAGGGAGGGATGTTAGGAAGCAGGGGAAAGTGGAATCACATAGATTGAGTGAGGGGAAGGGGTCCAAAAGGGCAAAACACAGGCCTAGTCTAGAAAATTGCCAAGTTGTGGCAAGAAACTAGGGTTTGTGGAAAAATGAGGAATTTGGGGAATCTCAGTGATGGGAAGTGTTTAATAAGGTACATTAATGATAGGGGAAGGTGTGTGAACATCAGGATACAAGTTTTTCCGATGATTTGACCATCCAAGAGAAATTACCTCCAAAACCCTAGGAGAGGGAAATGGACCTTACCAAGGCACAACTAAAGCATGAACAAGCTGTAAAATGACCCAATGGAACTTGACATGATGATGAAAACCCTCTGAATGATGGCACACTCAGCTGAATGGTGACATGGACCGACATTTGGACAAATTTGAAAAGAGTGAAAACAAACCCTAGACCTAATGCCTAGTGACCAAATTTTGCTTGAAGGCTCATTGAAATGACAAAATTTGACCTTGACACCTTAAAATCCACCTAAAGGAGCATGTTGATCAACGTGATAAATAGCAGCTGACTTAACAAGTGCATTTAGCTTGGTATAATGATATAGTGAAAAACCATTTAAAGCAATCAAGTAGTTGTAATTTTAGGAATTGACATAAAAAAAGAACTTGATATAGTGCACTTCTTTCGAGATCAACATAATTGCAAATTATCAAGTGAAATGATTTTAACATTAACACAATGCAAACCAATTAATTCAAAATACATATTATAATGTTTGAAAAAAGAGAGTCTTAGTTATAAGATTAAGTTTTCTTCTTTATAAAAACCCATGTTATATAGTATAAATGATGAAATAACAAATGTACCATATCACTCTCTGTTCTCATGATCACCCTCAATATATTCCAACTTGCCTAGCATGATAACACTATTTTTCACCAAAATATGTTTTGATCTAGGGTCATGTCTCAATACGAACTATCAATCCCTATCCAACACATCTGGGTAAAAAAACACCTAGTTGCAGTGTCTGGGGAAAACATAAGGCTCCTTAGCTTCAACCCAAATCTTTCTAGAGTTTATACATATCAGCCTTCTATCACGATCTTCCTTTAAATTATTCCGATCAAAGGTGTCCCACCACTTTCACTTAAAAATAACACATTGGAAAGAAGATAACTCCACTTCAATGAACTCTTGTATCTTTCTGATGTAACCTAACGTCACTCGTACTAGGTTTTGATCACAGTGGCTAGTTCGACTAGATTGATCAAAATCAACTTCCACTCCACAATCTTGTGTCATGTGTCCATCATCGACAGTTTCTGTGTGAAAATGGTGTACATATGCCCACATAGATGGGAACAAATGCACCTATAAAAAAGTTAAAAATTCATAGTGTCATGTGTCTGATAACCCAACTGTTAAAATATAGAATATAGATGTTACATTTCAAAGGTGCATTATTATGTTTAAAATGTATATAAATATATTATTACCAAATTTCTTCACCCAATCCCTATTTTTAGCGCATCCTCTTCAGCACGCGGGTAATGATCGGTTGCACCGTATTTCTCTCTGACTTGGTTAGCAACCCAGCTATTGGGGCATATAATTGGCATATTTTATTTTAAATGACTGGGATAAAGCACGCTTCTACCATTGAACCGTCTAAATTATTTCTTTCCACTATCCCATTTCATCCTCTTTTGTTTGTACAATGCGTCCCACGGTTGTGTCACTTCGGAATTGTAAAGAACAAATTTATTGATTGCTTAAATTTTTGCATTCATTGATGAAAAAAAACTGACATATAGTACATATGAGATCAAACTATACATTATATCGAAGTTCAATGTGAATATTTACTTTGTGTAAATTTGAAAAATTATAAGTCGCTTATTCTTTATCAAGCGCCTTTTTCCATTCATTTGGAGAAGCTCCCCTTCTCTTTTGTCTTCATCCCTTTCATCATCCCAAATCACCACACCTAGTGTTTTTTTGATCTACTTGATGTACTCACTAGCATAATATAAAGACTCATATGATATGTACCCCTCTTCCATAGACCCCTCAGGTTTTTCCCTTTGTCGAACAAAACCTTTCAATTTCTTCATGTACCTATCTAAGAGTAACATCCAATGAAAAGAAACCACCCCAACTAATTCCACCTCATCTACTAGGTGGATTAGAATATTAACCTACTATTGGGCCGGAATTAAGGTATGGTTTCACCCCACGTTTACTTCGAATTATCATACATTTTCAGAATTTCTCTCATCTTAACAGTAAAGGAAAGTAGGGTTAATGCAAAATTAGGACAAATAGACTAACGGTAAGAAACATATTCCAAAAAATAAGGATTTGACTTATTTCATCTCTATTTGTAGGAAAATGAGGTAGCAGAATCGATGCAGACCAAAATATAGCTGACAGACTGAGAACATGAATCCACAGTAAACCCCCACAGATGAGCGGAAGGTAGAAAGATAGATCCACATCCAAAGAACTCAAACAACAACCACGCTTAGCAGGCTGTCATTTGGGAAAGACCATTCTACTAAGCGAAATCGCCTTTAAAAAGGCCAAGGATGGACAAAAGAACGGGGAGGTGAAACAAGAATTATTCTTTTTGTAATAGGCGTATTAGGATAGAACTGTCCATTTGTTTCCATGCCTTGACTCTTCTAATAAATAATTTTGGTATTTTGAATAATCATTTCCTAATTTTTCTATCGCGTTGGACTTCTGGTGGTTTGGCCCCAATCCTGGGAGTTTCCACGCTCACCTCTATACTGTACATTAATTATAGAATTTATGTTCAGTTATCTAATGCATTTTATGATATATCTTTCTTCTTGTTAAACTTCTACGCTTGTGATGTTGTAGTTTCCTTTGCCACTCAGGGAGTTTATTGCTCATGTTCTAGGTTACAGTAATAGTTTTATAATTGTTGGACATTTTCATTTTTTTCTCAATTCCTTTATATATGTTATGTGCTTTAGCACGATCTCTGTTCAATTTTTTATATCACCAAGAATTAGATCTTTCCATCGGTACTATAAGGTTTCTTGTTGTGCTTAATACAGAAGAATGTTAGTCAGTTAGTTCGCAAGAGAATTCCATTGAAAAATTAAACTAAGAATTTTTTGTTCAGTTCATTGAGTTTGTTGTTCAATTCAGTAGGATTGTTTTTCAATTCATTGAGTGTGTTGTTCAATCATAGATTATTCTCACTAGCATTATTTAGACACGATAGTTAATGATAATTTAAAAATTCCATTCCCTTTGAGTTGATTGAACTTAGAGAATTAATTGATCTTCTTCATAGTAATATATAGTAGCTATTTCCGATGTCACTCACATATACTATGCTCGCACTCTTGAAATAAGAAGACTTACCCTAGGTTGAAAATTAAATGAGAAGCTTAGAGGTTTCCTATAATAGTCACCTTAAAGAACTGACATTTTGGCACCATTGTTGGGGAGAGTGTTGAAGAGCGATGTCTTTCATTCATTGTTCTTTATTGCTGCGAAGCATTGGGTATTAAAAATGAGAGGTAAGAACCCACGTACTGGCAAGAAAAACGCTTGCCCCCTAACGCACTTCTCAGCGATTGATCAAAGGTTAGTATAATAGGTGATCATGTTTTATGACTAGGAAGAAAAGGATAGAGACAAATGAAAATCATTCGCAAAAGTCTATGAAACCCAAAGGACCGATAATCCTTGGTAGAATGACATACATAGACGAAATTGTTAAGAAAGATAAATCCTAGGCGTCTATAGGACCCAGAATCATTCCCACTCAAAGTCCTACTACTCTCGTTCAGGCAGTAGCCTCACCATCTACAACCCAAACCAAGATTCATAGTGAAATTGAAGGGTCTGAACAAAGCCTCCAATCTACTGAACACATAGCTACTAACCCTTCGAGAGAGGGAGGTTCTTGCAATTTACAAGAAGGAGAAGGAGAAACTAGTGGGGCAATACAAGTAGGAGCTCTAGAGCCGGAATCCACTAAAAATGTGGTCGAGACCCAGAAAATTAGTATTCCAAATCGAGGGAGTGTTTTAAAGCCTCCTCCCCTCCCTCCACCAAATGTGGCTAAGATCACTCTTCCTAAACAAGAAATCCCCGAAGAATACTGGCATATATTTGATCAAATGGAAAATAATCAAAACCATAATCAAATGTAGACGTCCACATTGGAATATCCCATTGTTGACCATGCTGGTAACGCCCCTATGAAAGCCATTCCCCTGAAAAACATCCCGACCTTCTACGGGTTGACATCAGAAGATCTGGATGAATTTATATTTGAGTTCGACGTCTTATGTAGGGGATATGACTATATCACTGAACCTCAGAAAATGAAATTACTCCCCTCTACTTTGAAGGGGGCAACATTACGCTGGTTCATGGGACACGGTGGGGGAACCAACAATAACTGGGACCAAATGAAAAACATTTTTCTAACCAAATATCAAGATTATTGCCAAACTTGGGAATTAAAAGATGAAATCTTCAATATGTCTGCAAAAGACAATGAAACATTAGAAGAGTAAGTTGAAATATTTTAGTATAATCTGCAAAGGTCCCCATATACTGCATTATCCAAAGACATACTGAAAGCAACAATAATTAAGGGAATGAAAGAAGAATGTGTTAAAACACTCAATATAATGGGAAGAGGGGACATCTATCAAGAATAATATGATGACATTATTTTTCTTTGTATTAGGTTCTCTCGGGGCAGTACGCAAAATAAACCACTTGGGCGAGACTCAACAAAGAAAGATCTCAAGTAGTCCGATGGCAACGTAACCAGAGAAAAGTTTGGTAATATTTTGGAAGACTTCAAAACTGACATTATAGGTACTTTGAAAACACAGCTTGATATCCTGCAAGCCAAGCAGAAGCAAGCTATAGCAGAACAGAGCTTGGTTGTCTTCTGCCCACGCTGTCAAAAGAAGCACAGCCATAGGGAATGCCCCTTAGACACGATTTATACTTGTGCTATTTGCACTAAGGATCATGCCACAGATCACTGCCCTTCACTCCCTGGAATCAAAGAAGTTTAAAAAGAAGAAGAAGAAGAAACAGAACCAGTCTACTTGATGAACCAGTGTCGGCAATGGTAGACAAGACCAGGTATGCCTTAAGACCTACCTCCGTTCTTTCCTTCTCCGCAGTTTAACCAACAAAACCACTCAGTAGCTTGGAAAAATGAACTTCCTTTCTCCACTTGGCTGTTCTAGTTGTTTCCTATACCACCTTGGCCAATGCAACCCTATACAGGGAATAATTGGCCAATTTTTCCTTGTTCTCCTCCATATTGGAAAAATAACTCATATCAAACTCAATGGCCAGCATCCCCTTCTCTAACCACAAACTGGCCTCAAAATTGACAACGACCTTAGGGAATGACCTACCCACCAATGGGGACAGGAATTCGAAATCTACCTACACTGCCAGCTCTGTACCATATCCAGCACAACCCTCAGCCTATCATCCGTCCTCAATTACCAGCCCAACCCAATCCTAACCCCAACAACAGGCCAATTTAGCTAATCCAGATTATAGAAAATCCCAACCCCGAAACTGAATAGAAGCAATGTAATGATCTAAGGCTGAGATCAGGATGTATTATCTCACCAACTCAAGAGACGATCCCACCACAATTGAAATTTTGGACTCCAACAGAGCCGAGATAAAAAAATGTAATTGAAGCAGAGATGGAGCAAGAAATGGAAATGGTTGACCAAGAGAAGCCTGAAAATCTTAGGATCTTTTCAACTCCTTTCCCTAAAAGGTTAATTCTCCCTAGGCCAATGATCTCCCCAGACTTTGATATCTTAGGAGAATTGAGAAACCTTTGCATCAAAATGTTATAAAATTAAATATTACAGAGAAATGCAACACATAAAATATTCTGAAAATACAACCACACAAAACACATAAAACCGGAGAGACACAGATATACGTGGTTCACCCAATTTGGACTACGTCCACCCCAAACAGCCAGTCCTTCCTTTCTATTATCCAGAAAAATGAAGAGACAAAACCTACAGTAGATCCGTTGTAATATCCTCTGTTCTCTCTCACAGTCTCCCTCTCTGTTTCCCGCTTAGATAATACACATTCAATACGCAACCACAATACAATACCCTCATAAAAATGAGGGGTTGCCATCTAGGGCAAAAAACCCTAAACTAAACATAACTTCTACCGTTAGATCATCCGCCTAATAAACCGCCCAGATTGACTAGAAATTACTATACTTTTACAAGACAATTTTACATCTATTTTTGGCTTAGGGGGCGCTGCCCCCGAAACCCACGTCGGGGGACTGCTGGCCCTCGGACCCCCCAGCCAGGGGGGTAGGCTCCCCCACACCCCTCCATGTGCAAGGGTGTACAATTTTCCTGGGATATACATCCAACTAGAAAAAGGATCTCTGAATCAGGAAGAAAATCAGGCTCCACACCCAATAATCTCCCACTTGGAGACTGATTGTAGCAACTCCACCGCTACTTCATTTGCTGGACAATGACTCCTCTTTGGACCTAGTTTCTCCTCATATTCATCATCATCCTTGAAGACCAATTGAAACTGAGTACATTTTCAATTTCTCCCTGGTTACAACTTTTGTTAGCATATCTACAGGATTATGGCTAGTGTGTATCTTTTCCAGCTTCAACTCTCCATCTTCCAATACTGACCATATGAAATGGTACTTGAGATGTATGTGTTTAGTCCTGGAATGAAATGTTGAGTTCTTTGCAAGATGAATGGCACTTTGGCTATCACTGTATAACGTGCTCATATCATGCTTCTTACCCAATTCACCCATAAGCCTTTGTAACCAAATCATTTCTTTACTAGCCTCTGTAGCAGCAACATACTTTGCTTCTGTTGTTGAAATTGCAACAACACTTTGGATTTTTGAAACCCAACTGACAGTTGTTCCACCTACAGTAAATACATATCCTGTAGTGCTCCTCCTGTTATCTCTGTCACCTGCCATATCTGCATCAACATATCCCTGTAGAGCAATTTTTGAACCACCAAAGCATAATGCTTGATTTTTGGTACCTCTCAAATATCTCAGAATCCATTTTACTACCATCCAATGTTATTTTCCTGGATTATTCATGTACCTGCTTACAACTCCCACTGCATGTGCAATATCAGGCCTTGTGCAAACCATTGCATACATTAAGCTTCCAACTGCTGATGCATATGGAACTTTAGACATATATTCCATTTCTTCATGGGTCTTGGGGCACATCTCCTTACTAAGTTTTAAATGGCTAGCAAAAGGTGTACTAACTGGTTTTGCATTCTGCATATTAAATCTTTTCAACACCTTTTCTATGTACTCATTCTGAGACAGTGTTAATTTGCGATTTTTTCTGTCTCTAGTTATCCTCATACCAAGGATTTGTTTTGCAGCTCCCAAATCCTTCATTGCAAATGAATTTGCCAATTTTCTTTTGAGCACATTTATTTCCTGCATGTTAGATCCTGCAACAAGCATTTCATCTACATACAATAACAATATGATATAGCTGCCATCATTTTGCCTTTTTAGATAAACACAATGATCAGAGTGACATCTAGTATAACATTATTTAGACATAAACTTGTCAAATTTTAGATACCACTGCCTTGGAGCCTGTTTTAAGCCATACAAGCTCTTCTTTAACCCGCACACCAATTTTTATTTCCCTTTGACCTCATATCCTTCTGGTTGTTGCATGTATATCTCTTCCTCCAAATATCCATGGAGAAATGTTGTATTTATATCTAACTATTCAAGATGTAAATCTTCTGCTGCTACAAGACTTAAGATGGTTCTGACTGAAGTCATCTTAACAACAGGAGAAAATATTTCATCAAAATCAATACCTTTCTTCTGTGCAAACCCCTTCACCACAAGTCTAGCTTTGTACCTCTGTTTTCCTCCATCTTCTTCCTTCAGCCTGTAAACCCATTTATTCTACAATGTAGTTTTACCTGTAGGCAACCTGACTAAGTCCCAATTCTGGTTATGCATTAAGGAGTCCATCTCTTCTTCCATGGATAGCTCTCACTTCTTCCTGATTTCAACCTACATTGCTTCTTCATAATATTCTGGTTCACCATAATAAGTCAGCAATAAATAATATAATGAAGGAGAGTATCATTCAGGGGGTCTACTTATCCTGGTAGATCTTCTAACACCACTTTCAGGTGTTTGAGGTGCCTGTTGCTGTTGTGGTGGTTGCTGCTGCTGTGGTTGTTGATTATTATTATTTTCAGGCACCTTTACTTTTTCAGTTATCTCATCAAGAACCGTGTATTCTTTGCTTTCTTTTTCCTGTTTCTTTTCCTGCAGCTGATTCTTATACAAGACCTTTTCATTGAATATTACATCTCTGCTCCTAATGATTTTGTGATTTTCATAATCATATAAGCGATAACCAAAATAATTAGCACCATATCCAATAAAGGTACATTTCTTTGATTTTGCCTCAAGATTTGTTCTATTTTCTTTATTAATATGGACAAAGGCCTCACAACCAAATGGCTTTAAAAAAGAGTAGTTTACCTTTTTACCTGTCCATGCTTCCTCTCGAATACCACCATCCAAGGAACTTGAAGGCCCTCTGTTTATTAGATAAACAGCAGTATCTACAGCATCTGCCCAAAATTGTAAAGGCAATCCTGCATGCAATCTCATGCACCTTGCACGCTCCATGATTGTTCTGTTCATCCTTTCTGACACCCCATTTTCTTGTGGTGTTCTTGGAACTGTCTTCTCTCTACGAATTCCATGCTCTGAACAGTACCTATCAAACTCTTTGCTGCAATATTCACCTCCATTGTCTAATCTGAGACACTTTAACTTCTTTCCTGTCTCAATCTCAACCAAATCTTTCCATTTCTTGAAAGTATCAAATACATCAGATTTATTTTGAATACAATAAATCAAATTTTTTCTAGTTGCATCATCAATAAATGTAACATAATAGCGAGAGCCACCGATAGATGATACCTGAGCATGTTCCCATACATTTGTATGCACAAGCTCCAATTTTTCACTCTTATTTTCTTTCCCAACTCTGAGAAATCTGACTCTCTTTTGTTTTCCATAAATGTAACTCTCACATAAATCCAAATCAACATTCTTCAAACCTGGCAACAAATTTCTTGAGTGAAGAATCTTCATCCCCTTCTCACTCATATGTCCGAGCCTATGATGCCATAGTTCTGCATCTGCTCCTTTGGAAGTTAAAGCATTAATAGAGTTAGAAATACCATTGCATAAATACAATGTACCAACCTTTTCTCCTTTTGCTATTACCAGGGCTCCTTTGGTGATCTTCCAAGCTTTATCTGTGAAAGTTGTCACACAACCTTCATCGCCTAACTGCCCTGTTGAAATCAAATTTTTCTTTAGACCTGGAACATGGCTTACCTCCTTTAATAGCCATTGGTTTCCATTCTGCTGTTTTACAAGAACCTTACCCATTGCAACAATTTTACAGGGTTTATCATCACCCAAATGAACTTGTCCAAAATCTCCTTGAACATAGTCATGAAAATATTTCTTATCAGGTGTGGCATGGAATGAAGCCCCTAAATCTACAACCCAAGAATCAGTAACATTTTCGAAAGAAAGAATCAAAGCATCTTGTAACACATCACTTGTCACATTTGTTTCATGATTGTTTTCTTGTTGTGCATCTCCTTCTTTTCCTTTCCGAGATCTACAGTCTTTCTTTAGGTGTCCTTTCTTTCCGCATTTCCAGCACACTATCCCCGATCTGGACCTGGATATGCCTTTCCTTGATTTAATGTGATATCTTGAGCTCTTTCCTCTTTCCATTCTTCTTCCCCTAGACTCTGCACTCAAAGCATTACTCGATGTCTCACCGAATATTTTCCGTCACATTTCCTCGCTAAGGATAGCACCGACAACATCGTCAAACTTTAAAGTACTAGATCCAGAGACAGAGTTACTAATGGCAATAACTAAACCATTCCATCTTTCTGGAAATGAGCACAGAAATAACAGATCTCTAACTTCATCATCAAATTTTACCCCTACAGAACTTAACTGACTGGTAACTGTATTAAAATCATTTAAATGGTCTGCAACAGATCCACCTTCCGACATCTTCATATTAAATATTCATTTCATAAGAAATACCTTGTTTGAGGCCGAGGGTTTTTCATATAATTTTGCCAACATCTACATCAAAACCTCTGTTGTTGTTTCCTTCGAAATATTGAAGGCGACTGATGCCACAAGGCACAACTGTAATGTTCCGAGTGCCTTTCTATTGATAATGTTCCATTCCAAGTCTATCATGGCCACCGACTTCTTTGCTTTTCCGCTCAATGGTAGGTACAGATCTTTCTGATACAGATAATCTTCCATCTGAATCTTCCACAACGGGAAGTTTTGGCCATTAAACTTGACCCTAAACTTAGCATCTTCCTCCATTACTCCCACTCAAACCAGGAACCCTTCTTTCCTGTGAGTTTATCAGCCAAATATACCTTCGGCTTTGATACCAGTTGTTAGAAAATTAAATATTACAGAGAAATGCAACACATAAAATATTCCGAAAATACAACCACACAAAACACATAAAACCAGAGAGACACAGATATACGTGGTTCACCCAATTTGGGCTATGTCCACCCCGAACAGCCAATCCTTCCTTTCTATTATCCAGCAAAATGAAGAGACAAAACCTATAGCAGATCCACTGTAATATCCTCTGTTCTCTCTCACAGTCTCCCTATCTATTTCCCGCTCAGATAATACACATTCAATACACAGCCACAATACAATACCCTCATAAAAATGAGGGGTTTCCTTCTAGGGAAAAAAACCCTAAACTAAACATAACTTCTATCGTCAGATTATCTACCTAATGAACGACCCAGATTGACTATAAATTACTATACTTTTACTAGGAAATTTTACATCTATTTTTGGCTTCGAGGGAGCTGCCCCCAAAACCCCAGCCGGGGGACCGCTGGCCCCCGAACCCCCCAGCCAGGCGAGTAGGCCCCCCCGGACCCCGCGGGAGGGACAAGTCCCCCCAACACCCCCCCACGTGCAAGGGTGTTCAATTTTCCTGGGGTATACATCCAGCTAGAACAAGGATCTCTGAATCAGGAAGAAAATCAAGCTCCACACCCAACAAAAGATTCCTCTTTTTCCCATAAAATACATCCCCATCTATGCCAAGACAATTAAATAATTGTGTGGAAGGAAGCAAGCAAAAAGAGCAAATATTTCTCCCACTGTTCACATGGTAGGAACAATTTTTGACTTATTATTGGGTAAGGGGGCCCCCATTAAATACGATGACCCTCAGAATCCCATAATAACTATGAAAATATTTGACCACTCCTTTCGAAACACATTGGTTGATTTATGGGTGGCCATTAACATCTTAACAACAGGGACCTGTGAAAATCTAGGCATATCAGTGTTAGAACCCACAGCTACGCTATTGGAACTCGCCGACAGGTCTGTTATCAAGCTAGAAGGAATATTGCAGGACATCCTAGTTTCTCTAGACTCATAGGAGTATCTGGCTCATTTCCTAGTTATTAACCCAAAAAATCGAATGAACGGACACCCCTTGCTTCTTGGACAACCTTGGTTAGCAACGGGCGATGCTTACATAGGTTACTGGACAGGAAGCATGAGCATTGCTAGGGGAGACTCCATAAAGAACATTATCATTTACTCACCTACCAAACCAAGTCTACCCATGATACACATTCACAAGCATCTGCATACATATTGGGAGAAAAATATCCATCCACCTCTGACATTAGTCGAAGCTCTTGAATTTAAAGATCAAACTGAAGATGATGTAATCAATAACTTTATGAATCAGCTGGCTACATCCGAAAAATTGAAATGCCAAATGTTGAAAACAGTTCTTGAAGAGGAAAAACAAGAAGGCCTCTTGACAAACCTTGATGATCAACATATACCTACGACCCTGTACATAACAGCATACCCGTTGAGATAAAGCCGGGGAAAATTTTGATATTAATGGCAATCTGGATAGTGACCAAAGGCAGAAGCTCATAAAGGTGTTACAGAAGTATGAGGGAGCATTTTCTTAGGACTACCCAGACATGAAGGGCATAGACTCCC
Organism: Pinus albicaulis; assembly: GCA_034641835.2. Taxonomy (NCBI): domain Eukaryota; kingdom Viridiplantae; phylum Streptophyta; class Pinopsida; order Pinales; family Pinaceae; genus Pinus; species Pinus albicaulis. The sequence continues at coordinate 976,853,636 of CM076580.1, read as the reverse complement.
AGCTATTCACCCATCACATCTATACCGACAAGGAAGCTTGGCCTATTTGACAACCCCAACGTGGGTTAAAACCTCATCTAAAAGATGTGGTAAAAGAGGAAATGCAAAAAATGCTGGACGTGAATTTCATTTATCCTATTTTAGATAGCAAGTGGGTCTCCCCTCTGGTAGTCGTCGCTAAAAAGAATGGGAAATGGAGGATCTGTGTGGATTATCGAGAACTAAATAAGGCGACATAGAAGGACAACTTCCCCCTCCCTTTTATTGATCAAGTCCTTGACACATTGGCAAGGAAGCATTTATTTTCTTTTCTTGATGGTTTCAGTGGTTACAATCAAATCCAAATAGCCCCCTAAGACCAGGATAAAACAACCTTTACCTACCCATGGGGTACATTTTCCTACATGGTGCTACCATCTAGACTATGCAATGCCCCAACAGCCTTTCAAAGAGCCATACTCAACATTTTTGCTGACTTAATAAATGAGGGGCTTGAAATTTACATGGACATCTTCGCCCCATATGGTGATGATTTTGATCAAGCGTTAGAAATGCTAGAAAAATTATTGGAATGATGTATTTCCACCAGGTTATGCTTAAGCAATGAAAAATGCCACATGATGATGACCGGAGGAGTAATCCTGGGGAACTATATCTCTACAGTAGGAATACAGGTAGACCCGACAAAGATAGAGATAAACCTTTTATTAGCCAGTCCTTGCATACAAACAAAGGTGCACAGTTTTCTGGGGTATGCAGGGTATTATCCTAGGTTTATAAAGATTTTTTCACAAATCACTGCACTTTTTTATGCTCTAACAGGAAATGTCGAATTCCGTTGGTCTGATAAATGTGACACTCTTTTATAGATTTAAAGAGACTGGTCTCGACAGCACAAATCTTACACGCTCCTAACTGGGAGATGCCTTTTCACATTTCTTTAGATGCATCCGATACATCGATAGGGGTAGTTCTTAGTCAAGAAGAAGACAAAAATCCCTATGTTATTTATTATATCAAAAAAAATCTTACTCCTGCTGAATTAAATTACACAGTGACAGAAAAAGAGTTCATGGCAGTCATTTATGCTATTAATAAGTTTAGACATTATATAACAGGCTACCAAGTACTCCTATATACTGATCACTCTGCCATTAAATATTTAGCCAATAAACCAATAAAAAATGGGAGAATAACTCGTTGGCTATTTATTTTGCAAGAATTTGACATAACCATCAAGGACAACCCAGGAAAAGAAAACGTGGTTGCAGACTTCCTATCCAAATTTCCAAAAATAGATGACACACTAGCATTCAAAGATCAGTTTCTTGATGAACATCTGTTTGCCGTAGCAGTAAAAACACCATGGTACGCAGACGTAGCAAATTACTTGTCCGTAGGGAAACTGCCCAGGAATTTAACATCAAGGGAACAAAAGTTGATTGTACAATGCAGTGCCAGGTTCTCCTGGATCAACGGATACCTCTTCCACACAGGGGCCGACATGCATATGCGTAGATGCATCCAGGAAGACGAGATCTATGATATCCTACAGGCCTGTCATGATGAACCATGTGGCGTCCATTTCACAAATCGCAGAACGAAACACAAAGTATTACAATTGGGTTATTATTGGTCCACAATCTTCAAAGATGCAAAAAAACATGTCCAAGCCTGCAATAGCTGCCAAAGAATGGGCCGCCTACGCCAAGCAGAATAAATTTCACTGCAACTACAATTGGTATTAGAATCGTTCGAACCGTGGGAACTAGACGTCATTGGGTCGTTCAACCCACCATCAAATCAGAAAACCTACATACTGGTTGCCATGGACTATGTAACAAAATGGGTGGAAACAGTGGCCTTATCAAGAGACACGGAGGAATCTGTGATTAAATTTATGTTTGAGCTATTTGTGCGATATGGTCTACCACAGGAAGTGATAACCGATGGAGGGGCACAGTTCGTAGGTAATAAAATCACAACCACTCTACGAAATCATCACATCACCCATAGAGTCACGTCTCCTTACCACCCGCAGGTGAATGGACAGGTCAAAAGTACCAACAAAGTCCTTGAAGCAATCCTTACTAAAACAGTATCATCACATCGCCGAGATTGGGCCACTACACTTCCAGAGGCCCTGTGGGCTTATTGCACAACATAGCGAAACACCACTGGATATTCTCCGTATCATTTAGTATTTCAAAGTGAGCCCATTTTTCCCATTGAATTCGAAGTCAAAAATCTAAGGACAACCGAGGAAGAAGGAATGGACTTGATGGAGGCCCAGATTAAGAGACTCCATCAAATAAATGAATTGGATGAAACACGGCTACTGTCTCTACAACATACAACGATCATACATAAACAGCGTGCTAAGTGGCATGAAAACCTCATAAAAAAAAAGACATTCCAAAAAGGAGATTGGGCACTTCTCTGTGACTCCAGATTCCAAGATTTTCCGAGAAAATTACAGACAAGGTGGCTCGGTCCATACGAAATCCAAGAAGTGCATAAAAATGGTACCCTCACCTTGACCACCATAGATGGGTCTAGTTCTACATTTCAAGTCAATGGGCATAGAGTATGCCTCTATCACAAACCTCTCACAAATGAGTCCTTATGCCAGCAGGTACGAAATGATCCCACCATCAAAGTTGTGGCAAAAGGGGGTGATAACCCCACAACCTCAAGTACATGAGAGTTTGCTACCGTCATTTGTAAATATAGTTCTTATTTTTTTGTACATCATTCATACTCGCAATTGTATCATTTTTTCTCACCCTCTTTCATTTTTATTTTCCATGCCATTCAAATTCTTTGAATGACTATTGTTCAATCCAATTGAACAATTGTTGTTCAATCGGATTGAACAACCATGTTTTTGTGTTTTTATTTTCCTTGTTGTTCAAATTATTTGAACGACTGTTGTTAAATCCAATTGAACAACTGCTATTCAATCTGATTGAACAACCATGTTTTTGTGTTTTAATTTTCCTTGTTGTTCAAATTCTTTGAGTGACTATTGTTCAATCCAATTGAGCAACTGTTGTTCAATAGGATTGAACAACTACTATTCAATCAGATTGAACATTCACATTTTTTTCTTTTTATTTTCCTTGTTGTTCAAATTCTTTGAACAACTGTTGTTCAATCCAGTTGAACAACTGATGTTCAATCGGATTGAACAACCATGTTTTTGTGTTTTTATTTTCCTTGCCATTCAAATTATTTGAACGGTTATTGTTCAATCCAATTGAACAACCATGTTCTTTTGTTTTTATTTTCCTTGCTATTCAAATTATTTGAACGGGTACTATTTAATCCAATTGAACAGCTTCTGTTCAATTGGATTGAACAACCGTGTTTTTGTGTTTTTATTTTCCTTGTTGTTCAAATTCTTTGAACGGATGCTTTTCAATCCAAATGAACAATTTTTTTTCAATTGGATTAAATAGTTGTGTTTTTGTGTTTTTATTTTCCTTGCTATTCAAATTCTTTGAACGGATGCTACTCAATCCAATTGAACAACTGTTGTTCAATTGGATTGAACAACCATGTTTTGTGTTTTAATTTTCCTTGCTGTTCAAATTCTTTGAACGGTTGTTGTTCAATCTAATTGAACAGCTGTTGTTCAATAAGATTGAACAATCGTGTTTTTGTGTTTTATTTTTCCTTATTGTTCAAACTCTTTGAATGGTTGTTGTTAAATCCCATTGAACAAATTCTATTCAATCGGATTGAACATCCTTGTTTTTCATTTTATTCTTTCCTTTGTTGATATCCTCCCCTTGATCCACACCCTAGCTATAAAAGGCATCTCTGAGTAGGAAGTGGCAATTGAAGAGAAGAGGGAAGCAGTAAAATTACCAATATGATGATTCTTTGACACTATAATCTATAAATTTGAAGCCGACATTGTAAATATATGAAATGAAAGGCTAATTCATTCCTAGCTCAAATATGTTATCATACAATACATGATATTATGATGGCATATCTTTCTGCACTTTCAAGTAGTATTTCCCTCCAATATGAAGAAATAGGAATAAGGGGTATCAATTGTATTGCCATTCTTTTTAATTTTCTCACCATCCCTAAATCTTAAGGAGTTAATGAGCCTCCCTTAATGTATAAAGAATAACTATTATTTTTACATGCAAATTTTAAGAGACGATAGGGGGTCTCATCACGAGCCAGCCTACCATGTTCATAAGAGTTTAGCAAGTGACATGCTCACAATGGCCACCACACCAGGGTAATGACCTTCTCAACTGCTTGAAGGATAAGACTTCTCATCACGAGCCAGCTTGAAAACTCTACTAAAACTCTGGTGAGTGGCATTGTGGCTATCTGGCTATCATACCAGCACAGTGATCTCTCCACAAAATTGGTAGAATAATTAATTTTAAATAAGGATCCTGGCTCATTTTTTCAGGTTAAAATGGCAACCCTGTCGAGGATATGAATTCCTACTGGCAACAGTGGATCTGCTTATGGTATGAGGGTATGTTTCAACGATAGCTAATTACTCTTACATATACCTTACCTCCCATTTTTCTTTTATTCTTAACATAAAAAACACTACTCGAATTAGTGATAATTCTAATCTACCACATAAGTAACTATAAGTGAGATATTCTTACATGTTTTAACTTCGGGATGATGAAACCAATCATTACCTATCTTAGTCTTCCTTCCATCACACTTTATCATTAAAGAAGGACATCCTATCATAATAATAACTATACTATTTTCTCTCCCTCTCCAGTCACTTCTGCATGAGATAAACTTATGACAACTTCCAAATCTGACCTTTACACTGCATGCACTCATAATTACCCAATTACTCCTCTTTCCTTGAGCTCCAAAGAAACAACCTCCGCTCTCATGTACAGGCTATAATTATTGAATCCTAAAATTCTTCCCATATGCATTCATGATTGATAAAATCCTTCTTGTAATTAAGGAGGTGGATGCCCTTACTTCGGAAGAGGGGGTGTAATTATTCATAAATAAGCAAGCATGTGAATTTCCTGCACAAATTCCATTGGATACACTGATAATACCAAAGGAGCATCGAAATTAAGGTATGAAGTTACCTGCAAAAGGATGAAATTCCCCTTTCTCTTGCATACAGTGTTCATCCTAAACAAAAAAATCAAAAAAGAACACAATCAGAAGGAGAAATTAGCTCAAGAAAACACATCAGCCATGGGAGGAAACTCTCTCCGGAATGAACCTTCGAACTTCCTGATTTTAGATGCAGCTAGCACTATCCTCCAGCAAGATGGATGGCTGCCATATTTACACAGATTACAAGGATTTGATATAGAGGTAGCAATCGAGTTCTTGCAAAACCTACAGGAGGGAAAGACCAGGCTCAGGGGAAGAGTTATACCGATCACAGAAGAAATTATTGCTGAAGTCTCTAGAATACCAACAGAAGGAGATAGATGGAAAAAGAAACACCTTCTCTTATCAGAGGCAGTCGCAGCATATCAAGATCCGAAAGAGACATTGGAGTGAAAAGGAAAAGGATTAACCCTACCTCTCTACATCAACCGTGGCAGGAACTAATGGCATTCATCTAGAGATTCATTACAGGCGAGGATGCCAAGACGTGGTAAAACCCCATCAACTTAAACTATTAGTTGTTCTTAAACAAAAAATTCTAGTTAACCTACCTACTTTCTTAAATCTATATTACATGACACTGTTGTTCGAATAAGAAAAGCTAAAAACCCTTAAGCAGTTGTCAGTCACCACAAGCTAATAAAACTAATCACCATACATGAGTTGGATAAGCAACAGATATCTTGGGACAACTTTGTTAACCCTACCACACAAGTACCTGAGGAAAACCCTGGCGGGACCGAAATTGAGCTCCCCAAGATGAACATACCTAGAAGGAAAAAGACCTGTGCCTCAACTTCAGAACCAAGTAGGAAAAAGTAGTCCAAAATACTTCAAGGAACCTCAGACTTCATAGAGAATGTAGGGCCATCCCACTCACTACCCTCAAGCCCTCAAAATATTCCCTTACAAGATCATGAGAAGGAGATGGCTCGAGTCTTGGAGCAAGTGAGGGCATCCCATGAAACTAAAATCTTCTTTGAGAAATATGGAGAACAAGAAGAGCCATTAGACCAGTCTTCCACTTCCAACAACTCTGGCCACACCAATCTATTATCCTATCAAGAGGAACCATAGGGTTTTAGGGCCTTGTCCCCTCTCAAGAATGATGGAGCGAATGAGGGGGAGCCTGTAGAAGAGGAGACCAAATCTGAAAATCAGTCAGGGTACACCAAACCCTTGGAACAACACACAAGCATGAAAATAGTTCCTCTGACACTTGAGGGAAATATTGTCTCACCCAGCCAGGACCCTCATATAGAAGTAAACTCTAAAGTATAGGTAGAAGACACCACCACAAGAAAACCTGAAATTAACACCACATCCCTAAAAAAGAGGTTGTTGCTCCTCCACCCCCTGCTAAACCCAGACGAAAAGATAATTTAGCCGAAAAGAAGTTCAAGAAATTAAGCAGAACATGCAAAATGTTAAGGAAATTGGTAAAACATTTGAGGAAGCAGTTGAAAGAGGTAAACAAGGCCTAGAAACCTAAGAAAGAAATCACCATAGGAGAAACCCAAACAGAATTGGTCACAAATTTGTTACATATTGTTGAGGATGGAATGCAGACTGACCTAGCAGATACTGTTGAGGCTGAAATATAGACTGACTTGGCAAGTACTATTGAGATCGAGGTAGAAATAGACATAGTGGACACTTTCGAGGCCTCTGTCCAAACTAGGCAAGAATTCACCAACAAAAAGGGAACCCAAATGGAGGAAACCTCTCCCTATGCTCCTCCAGTTGAAAGAGCTATCAATAAAAAATGGTGTAATTAATTAATTCGAACACAACATGAGTCGGCACAATGAAAAAAGGAATTAGTATCCACACAAGAGTATCAGGCACTGCTAAATAAATCCACGGACGTTTCTACCACAGAAGATGAAACATTTTCCCAGCTCATAGAATATCAGGAAAAGGTAAATAGTGCACAAGACCAGGTGGATCAAGCTAAGAAAAAAATGTCTATGATTTTTTCTCCTTATTCTGATGCACTAACATGCAAGGCACCAGCCACCAACTATGCCCTATTCCTAGTGGAATGATATTTACTGCTAAAAATCAAGGCTGTCAGGGCAGGGAAGCCCGCAACTTTCAAAACCATAGAGGAATATTTCCACTACTACAATGATCAAGATGAACAAGTCCAACGCCTTTTATGTGAACTTTACATGCACAACTTCTTTCTGGAAGAGGACAGGGACAAAATTCCTAGTCCCTTTATAGGATATGTTCAGTTGCAGGCCTTCCTCTCATTTGCTAAGAACCAGATTAGGTGGGCCAAAGCCTATAACATTTTCCAAAAGAGAGAACATGGTCTAGACCTGTGGGTTAGAGGAGAGCCTACTAAGCCCCTGCAATTGTTCATCCAACACAAGAATTTCATGCGAAGAAATGGTGTAAGGACTAAGCTGGGACCCATCCATAAAGACATTATAGAGCATGGGTAGGAATATTTCAAATACATTTAGGAAGCAGCCCTGGTAGTAGCCAAACAAAGATGGATGGCCTCCAGAAACAATGTAAAGAATAGGGAGCCATTTCGCTATAGAAACTTCAAAGTGGCCTCCACCAGATTCCTCTCATATAGTAACCTAGTCTTCAACATGGGTCCTGCATGGTTAGGGTGTAGGTATATATGCCCTCTCATCTGGTACCCCCTTGAGGGTTATGAAAATGACTACCAACTTCGAGAAGGGGACACAAACATTTCCTTTGCAAGAATTAGACAGAAACAAGGTTTCATGGCATACAAGGAAGAAGTCTACCCTGCCTACTCCTTGACACAATTGCATCTCAACCATTTGTTTGCATTAGGACCTGCAAATAGGTAAGCGGGGGAGTATGTTGGGCTGGAATTAAGGTATGTTTTCACCCCACATTTACTTCGAATTATCATACATTTTTATAATTTCTATCGTCTTAATAGTAAAGGAAAGGAGGGTTAGTGAAAAATCAGGAAAAATATACTAACAGTAAGAAGCATGTTCAAAACAACAAGGATTTGCCTTATTTCATCTCTATTCGCAAGAAAATGAGGCATCAGAATCGACACAGACCAAAAGACAACTAACAAACAAAGAACATGAATCCACAGTAACCCCCAGAGACGAGCGGAAGGCGGAAAGACAGATCCATGTCCAAAGAAATCAAACGACAACCATGCTCAACAGGCTGTCGTTTGGGAAAGACCATTTTACTAAGCGAAATTGCCTTTAAAAAGGCCAAGGATGGAGGAAAGAAAGGGGAGGTGAAATAAGAATTATTCTTTCTGCAATAGGCGTATTAGGACAAAAATTTCTAGTTGTATTCATGTCTTGACTCTTTTAATAAAGAATTTTGGTATTTTGAATAATCATTTCCTGAGTTTTCCATCGCGTTGGACTTCTGGTGGTTTGGGCCCAACCCTGGGAATTTCCACGCTCACCTCTGTGCTGTACATTAATTATGGAATTTATGTTTAGTTATCTAATGCATTCTATGAGATATATTTCTACTTTTTAAACTTCTATGCCTGTGACGTTGTAGTTTCCTCTACCACTCAGGGAGTTTATTGCTCATGTTCTGGGTTACAGTAATAGTTTTATAACTGTTGGAAATTTTCATCGTTTTCTCAATTCCTTTATATCTGTTTATATGCTTTAGCAAGATCTCTGTTCAATGCTTTATATCACCAAGAATTATATCTTTCCATTGGTACTATAAGGTTTCTTGTTGTGCTTAATACAAAAGAATGTTAGTCAGTTAGTTCGCATGAGAATTCCATTGCAAAATTAAACTAAGCAATTGTTGTTCAATTCATTGAGTTTGTTGTTCCATTGAGTATGATTTTTGTTCAATTCATTGAGTGTGTTTTTCAATCATAGATTATTCTCACTAGGCTTATTTAGACAGGATAGTTAACAGTAATTTACAAATTTCATTCCCTTTGAGTTGATTGAACTTTGAGAATTAATTGATCTTCTTCATAGTAATATAAAGTAGCTATTTCCAATGTCACTCACATATACTGTGCTCATGCTCTTGAAATAAGAAGACTTACCCTAGGTTGACAATTAAATGAGAAGCTTAGAGCCTTAAAGAACTAACACTTGCAAGTCCATGAAACTTGTCGGCAGTTCCTTCTCCAACATACAAACAATCTCAACTTTCTCTTGACGCCATAGTGGAATGATATCCACATGAATCTCCTTTGACGTGATCCAACATACAAATGCATATAATTTAGATATGGCACATCCTAGGTCTTGGGGGAAGTCATGTTTCACACACCCATACACGAACAAAGGATAATGACACTGCAAAGTTATAAACACATGTAATAATATAAAAAATTATTTATGTTTTATGATCCCATGGGATAAAATTTATTAATATAACAAATAATAAAATCATTCTTTTGACATTAGACATAATCTTAGAAGATTCAAATGATCATGCTATTTCAACCTCGAAAAATGGTCTTCCACAGTGAAATAGCGTTGTAGTGAAGACCCATATGAAGATGACACCCTCACACCTGTTATAACTTCCTTTGGTAAAGAAAGATATATTTTTTTTTAAATCCATGGGACATCACGTTATTTGAAATACAAATTAGAGGGACCATCCTCTCATCTTATACATTCTAATTGTCTTGGCCAATGTTTATTTTTTGTTTTTGAAGTAATAAGATCTTTCCTAATAGCCAATGTGTCACTTTGTTTCGATGATATGTGCCTCCATAAAGAAGATGATTTTTTAAAAAATTGTTACACCATTTTTTGGTCATCTAACCTATTATCATTAGATGGACCCAAGTACACCATGTAAGACCAATTTTACCCTAAGTAAAATTGCTTGCACTATGTGAAATAACTTAATAAAACACATTTATTAGGTTGTTTATGGTCTAAATAGGAAACTCCAAGGGGAAATATTAAACAAATCTACTTTTGTTTGGTTTCCCTCATGGAATAATTGATTAAACAATAATTTAATTATTATTCCTGGTCATATTCAACCCAAAACAAAGAAATTAATTAGATAAATCCTTATTTATCCTCTTATTTTCTAGGAATGATTATTTAAATCTTATTTAAATAATATTCCTTGTTAACTATGACTAAATCATTTATAAATAATTAAATAAATCATTATTTATTTAATTATCTTTCAACCACTTCCTTAAAATGATAAATAAATCATTTATTTATTTATTATTTACAAATTAAGGGATTTAACCCAAGTAAAATAATTTTCCCCTCCAACAAATATAATAAAATATTCCATAAAAGGTGGATCTAGATTTTGTTAGTATTATTTTAATCATGCACCAAGATCTAGAATGGCCCAATATTTTGTTATAAATAGGAGGGTTTTTCCTACCATTATTCACCTTTTGTTGCCTATTAGATCACTCTAGATCTATAATCTTGGTCTGACTTTGAGCCATTATCATTGTCACATTCTCCATTATCTTCTTTGTGAGCTCCCTTTGAGTTCTATGTTTGTCTGGGTTTTCTACACCAACAAGAGAGAGAAATTCTAGATCTGAAGTGCTGAGGACTTTCAAGAACCCATCCCATTGAGGAGAATTGGAAACACCTTTCTTTTTTTCCTCCCAAGTGCCCTTAATATAAAATTCTTTCAAAAATATTATTCTTGTCTTGTCTATTGGATGCATGGAGCAAAACCTTATTTTTGTTGCTTAATGTCTTTTTATGCATAGATCTGGATTTTTGCAGCATTTGTCTTGATCAAATAACTGTAGATTTGAATATATTAGCAACCACCTTTGATGTTAGGGCTATAAGTTATGCGTAGCTAAAGTGGTCTTTTTTCGTACACTTCGACAAAAGTTTCATACTAACAACTGGCGACTCCAAACATGTTTTCAATTACAACGATTGTCGTTTTTCATATTCCTGCATATCCAACTGCTTCAAACCCTAGGGTTTCTCTTCAGATTTTCTTTTTTCCTATTTTTATGTTATTTTTCACCTATAAAACTCTCAAACATTATAATTTCTAACTTCCATGTGTTTCTAGCCCTATTGCGCAGGTAACAGACATTAGCCGCAACTGAGACGATAACTTTTTCTAAAATCTGCCGCCAAGACACCCGGAGCTGCAGGTCACACTTTTTGGCCCATAACCTATGACCTAGCCTGTAGGACACACTTTTCAGCCTCAAATCTGTGACCTGGATAGAAAACAGGTCAAAACTTGCGACATACACTTTTTTTTGCAAATTTTCTGAAATTTTTCTGGGTTTGACTGAAGCTTCTGTCAGGGTTTTCCAGCCTCTGTCTCCACCTGTTTAGACCTATTTATTTTCTGTTTTAATCAACTAATTTGGAAATGTTTCTAGATATTGTAGGTGTCTAAATTTTCAGAGTTTCAGCCATCACTTTTCCAGATCTGATCCCTCCTCTTCAGATCCATTTTCAATCAGCTATTTTTCCTTTCAAATCACCTCATATAGTTTTGTTTGGGTTTGCCTTTAGGGTCACCTCCTTTCTCCTACTTCCTTTGGCTGTTTACCTCCTCTTTTACAACAACCTCGCCTCTACCTCTTTGCTGTTTTTTGCACCTCTTTCCAGCAGATTTATCCTTTAGATCCCTGTCCCTCCCAACCTTAGATCTATTGGCTTATTTTAAGTGTGTTTTGATTAGATTTTTTCCCTTTGTTAGACTAGTTTTTGAAAGGCATGCCTCCTTGGGTTAGATTGATGCATTGTTAGCTGTTAATTTTATGTTATTTTAGCATTATATATTGTTCTCTGCAGCTTTATTTTCAGGTACGCAACACACTTTTTCTTTTGCTCTAAAAAACATATGGGTTTAAAAATTAAAATCAACACATGCCACACACTGACCCTGAGTGAATAAGAGCCTGATTAACACCACCAGGCAAAGACTTTAAAATCATTTGACACTGCACCTCTCTGCGCTTGTTTCAACATTGTAATCACTTGATTTTGCACCTCCCCGCCCTTGTTGGTCATTCTTCTTCCCTTTGTGCCGTCATCATTGCACCCCCAAGGCATATATCCCAAAGACTTGTTGGCCTTCACCATCAGTTTCTAGTTGGTCGACTTTCTCCTTCCCGCCGCCGTCGAGTTAGTCCTCTCCCGAGTCCGCACTCTAAATCCTCTTCTGATTCTTTGGGTTCTCCCCTACTTCTGGTTCTCCCCCTATTACCTTCACCATGTCTGGTCCAGGGCCTAATGCTAGCGGCAACCCCGGCCCTAATGCTGGGAATGTTACTAGCGGAATCGCCAGGGGAACTACCTCAGCTGTCCCTTTGCTCCCTTATATGGCAGGACTCAGTCTCCCTGATTTCAATCAGTTGATCAATGATCCTATACGCCACGATGTTGGTTGGCCTGGTATGCCAACCAAGCTCCCCTATGACATTCCCAAGTTCAAAGGCATATAACCATATCCACTCTTTCCACATGTGGTGTTCCTCCAATTCCATGACTGATGATTCCATCTGTCTTAGACTGTTCCAACGCACGCTTACATGCAAAGCTTCTAAGTGGTATGTTGATCAGACCGCCTCTTCCCATACCACCTTTGCGACCATTGCCCGAGCCTTCTTATCTTATTTCTAGCTCCCTCTCCAATACGACACTGGTACCGAACTCTTGACTTCTTTCCTTAAATCGTCTATGACCCGCCTTTTCGATCATGTCCAAGAATGGCGGAGAAGAAAGAGCTTATGTCCAGTGCCTACCTTTGAAGATTTGGTATACATGGAATGGTTCCTTATATCTCTCTTACCTGCCATCGACAAATATGTCGCATCCCAGTTCCCTCAAAAAGATGAAGCCGCCCTCCAAATAGCCTTGAAATATGACCTCATCTATGCTTAGTCTGGTTATGTTTATACCATCCTTCCTGACCTCGCCAGACCCGATGGTGCTAACGCCCCGGGGGCATCTCATTTTTCCGATGGTATCGTTGGATCTCTTTCACATCCGTATGCTCAACCTCCTATGGGCTATGCTCTACCTCTGGGAGGGTCCAGCACCTCCAGCACTTTTCCCCTCCAGGTAGCATGTATCCAGGATACGGCATGCTTCCTCCTTTTTCCCAACCTCATGCTTACCTCAATGATGCCCAACCTAACCATTATCCTTATCCAAAATGTGGTGCCCTAGCTCCTTCAACATTTACACCTCTACCTCTCTTTCCTTCTCAACCCCCGTAACATCAACTACCACCCCCTCCGGGGCAAGTATTTGCACAGCAGGGCGCGACTAATCCTCCTTCTTCTCAAAGAAAGAGGACAGGCAATAAAAATCAATCTGCCCCCGATAATCATGGACCCAATCCTCCAGGTATTAACTCTAACACTGCTAACCAGCAGCAAGGCACTCAGCCCAAGCCGGACAGGCCTCTTCATACAAATAAGCCTTGTTCATGTTGCGGTGTTTATGGTCATTACACTCATGATTTTCCCCTTTTACCACATATGCAACAGATGTGGGAGTCTCAAGCCACATTTCGAGGACAACATGCCACTCCTAATGCTCTACCTAATGTGGCCACTACTCAACCAGCTGTGTTTACCAGTCCTTTCCCCCAACAAGGATTCGTGGCTACCCAACCACCTGACAGACAGGTGGCCACTCAACCTTCCCCTTCTGGTTTTTCCGATTACCAGATTCTTATGATGAACTCTGATCAACCTCTACCCGTTGACCTTAACCCTCAAACTCGGTCTCATCAGTACCCCAAACCTCCCGCTCTGTCTGTCCTCGAGTCATCTTCTTCAAGTTCTACTGAGCCTCTTTCGACATCCAATGGTCCCTTGCATATCCATCAGCCCAAAGTTGAGGTTGATAGCAAGATTCCTAAGGGACCATTACGCCAAAATGCTGCTTCTGGTCGAGTTGCTCATTCGTATAGCATGGTAGATGATTTGGCATAGTCTCCTGCTGCCATTTCAACACTGGAACTTCTCCAGTCGTGTCCTTCTCAAAATAAGGCACTACTATCCGCCATGGGTGGTGTAGATCCTGTTGATGACCAATTGATTTTTTTCGACGCTCGTCAATCAGAACATCCTCCCCTTCCTTCTTTCGTAGCTTTCCAAATCCCAGTCAAAATCCGAAACAATAACGTGTCTCGGTGTATCATTGATCAGGGGGCATCCACCTATGTGATGTTTTCTTCGGTTTGGAAACAACTCAGATCTCCTGAGTTGGCCCCTTCCACAATCACCCTTCATGTGTGAGATGGACACGCCTCCCAACCCATTGGTCCATTCCAGAATTGTCCTATCACTCTTGCGGGCAAGAATATTTGCGTTGATGTTGAAGTTATCGATGCCCCTCTTGATTATAACATTATTTTGGGGCATAGCTACACCTATTCCATGTCTACAAAGACTCCTCATTTCTTGGAACCTTCCCTAGTCTTCCTCCTCCTCCTATCTCTGATCCCAGCCTAGTGAATGTTTGTGTGATGAAATCGTCTTGGGCTAACCTTAAGTGGCCTACTTTGGCTAGTCAGCGGCCTCAACCTCAACCTCGCCTGTGGCAACCTACTCCTAGCCCTTTGTCTCAGCCAGCCGGACCTCCTCCTTTTGGCCCTTCTCCCACAGTTGGTACCCATGAGCCCCTCTATCCTCTTGGTTCAGTTCCACCAGGCCTCAAGCCATCCCTCCTGGCCATTACCCCGTTGGTCAAATACCTTTCCTTGCTCTCCATCCTAGAGTTTCTTCGATTCCCATCATGGCGACCCTCTCCCTCCCCAATTTGACCTTGGGTATACCCATCTAGTACCTTAACCCTCTAGCCACTACCCCTCCTGGTCACTCCAAACCTTACCTTGCTTTGACATCGGTTCAATCGCCTCCCTTATTTTCTTCCGTTGCTACAGTGCCACCAGCACCTCAACAAGACCCTTCTCCTATTGTGACAGCTCCGGGAAAGAAAGGCAAAGCTCGCAAGGGGGCATCCAAAGACAAGGTTACCCCGACTGACCCTACCCCTCTTTCGCCTGCAAAGCCTTGTGCCTTGTGTGATGTCATCAGTCATGCCACCCATACTTGTCCCGAATTGCCCCGTATCAAACCCATGGTTAAATTTGCGTTCCTTGAGTCTACGGTCCCCGAACCCTTCGCTTCTTCCTCGACCGCAGCCAAGAACCCAAAGACTATTCGCACCAACAAACCCTATGCTCTGTGTGGTGTCCATGGACATTATTCCCACCATTTCCCTCACCTAACGCATTACCACGCCTCTTTAGAGGTTGTTCGAGAGTATGAGATTGAACAAAATCAATCTGCCTCTCCCATACTTGTGCAGTATACGTCAGGCTAGCGCGAGAATTTACCCACTCCCATTGACATTCCTCCTCCTGATTTCGAGATGATGGAGCCTACTACCACCATCCTCTACCTATCATCATCTGTGAGACCCTCGGAGAAAAATCCCTTTGAATCCTCTCCTCTTGTTTCGCTTGACCCCCCTTCAGCAACCACCTTGGGCTCACCATCTCTTGACCACCTTTCTATGTGTTCTTCTGTCATTTCCCATGACGATACATATGTGAGCCTTTATTCTCATGCTGATGATTTCGGTAGGTTTGCCACATCATGTGGTTTGCCTTCCCCTCGTCATCCCCTATTTTCACGTCATGATGACCTCATGGAAGCCTTCTCCACCCCTGACCTTTTCTGTCCCGCCCATACACGGGATGATACCATCCGTATCTATGATGTTCTCTGCAGCATGAGCACCAGCTATCCCTCCCGTAGCCCTCATACATCACACTCTAGTCGGTTTATTAGTCATATCCATCCTATCTAGATTACTCCCTCCCGTAGTTGTCGTTTGATGTCTACTTTGCACTCATGCTACCATCATTGATCTTCCCCCTCCCATTTATTTTCTTCTAACGCTATTCCGCAGGACCTCCCATCCACACCCTATATTGGATACGCCGTTGGTGCAAGTCGCTATTCCCGGAATCTAGCCTCTGCAGCTTGGGCCATCTTTACCCCCTTGCAGGCCCTCGTTCTCTCGAACGGGGTCTGCATTGGTACTGCCACCAATAATCAGGCCAAATATGATGCAGTGCGTGGTCTCTTAGCCGATGCCCTCTCTCATTATATCCTCCATCTGCATGTTCGGTTAGATTCCCTGCTTCTTGTCATGCAACTCAATGGTGTCTATCGTGTGCATAATCCTATCCTTTTTAGATGATATTTACGAGTGAAACTTTTGATACGTGATTTTAGAATCATTACTTTCAGTCATGTACCTCGAGAACAAAATCACTACGTAGATAGCATTGAAAACCATGTTCTAGATTGGCATTTATCACACACTTTTCATACAATACAATAAAATTCAAAATCATCCAAATGATGCATATCCATAATATGTGTCATATAACATGTTTTAGAGTCCATCTACTGTGATACATATAGACATGTCCATATCATGTTACAAAAACCAAAACTCAAAACTAGGGGCAACACTTGCCCCTACATACACACTAGGGGGCACCACCTGCCCCACACCTAATCACTATCTGGATGATCTTGAGCCAATGGCTCTTCTCCCGTAGCTCGTAGATCACACATAGCCTGACCGACCATCGCCATGCACTGCGTGACACCTCACCATTCCCAGGGTAGACCAATACATAGCTTTATGTACTGGTCATCTGAGTCTTGCCAACCTGACTCTGAAACACCAGTCAACAACCCCTCACATGTACGAAGGATGTCCTCCAGGAGGGTGGCCATATCCTCATTCTATGCCACTCTCAATCCACTAGCACCTGCAGCTCCTGATACTGCAGGTCGTCCCATATATTCGGCCGGTATTATCGGAGCTATATCTGCATACCAAAAGTATAAGAATTACTACCATATATACTATTCAAAAAATTTAACATGCACAAAAAATATTAGTCACTTTTCACTTACCATCGCGCCCCCATACTCGACTAGGAAGAAGTGGCAAGTCCGGATCTCCACAATAACTTATCCCACTATAGGGATAGTCATCTACGTACAATGACATCTGATCCCAATGGGAAAAGAACTCCGGTTGGAACACATGTCTAACCACCCCTCCTCCTCCTCTACACAGTAGTCGCCCCCACCAGCACATCTTGGGTTCTCTCGGACCCCCATCTGGTAGCTGTACACGAGGTCGCAAGGTCGGGATCTTCTCAAAAAATAAGGAGCAAAAACGGTCCCATACGAGCAATCATGGTTCAGTTGCCACTTGCACAGTGAAAACTGTAGTTTCAATGTCACCAACATCATCTGGGCCCACCCATAGTAGGTCCCACTCAACACTTTCTCCACTATCATCATCTGCCCCCCAGCGATTTGATGGAGCGCCTGGCTACCCAGGATCTGTAACACCACTACGACCACTGCACGTGTCTCTAATATTTCTAGGTCCCCAATCGGTATCCGAGTCCCTTTGACTTGGAGTCCTGGTCGACAATGTCACTCTACAAACTCCATGATGTTATGCCCATGTGGTAACACTAGCTGCGTATTTCCCACCATCCCGAGTGGCGGGAGACTAGTCAGGAAATATAGATCCTGGACTGTCAACTCGATCATGTGCCCCTATACTATAAAAACCTCATGATCTGGATCCCAATAACTGAAAATCTGGGCCAATAAGGGCTCCCCAGCTCTCATCAGAGGGTTCTCTACAAACTTTAGAACCCCAAACCTGGCCAATGCATGATGGACACCCTGATCCCCTTGGATCTCCGCCCGTAATGTGCCCAGGTCCCTTTCTCTCCAATTGATCCGTATCTCTGCCATATCTGCACAAAAATATCATCTTTGTCAGTATACTGATAGGAAAAACTGTATCCGACCACAAAAATCCAAATCTCATCCCACAACAGCACTACAATCCCCTCCATCTGACAGGTCGCACTTTTTGGCCAAATCCTGGGATAGGTCACACTTTTCAGGCCAAAACCTACTTCCTAGGTCACAGTTTTTGGCCCAATTACTGCGACCCGGCCGTGAGGATGGAGGGGTTTTTCCTGAGATTTAGGACCCTAATCTAAACTTTAAATCCATCAAAAAGAAAGAGTAGGATTAGACCTCTTACCTGCAACTGACGGAACTCGATTCCAATGGTCGATTTTTTCACTACGATCCTCAAGCTTTAGGGCCTTCTCTCCTCTCTAAATTCACCATAGCTACACAAGCAAATGAGTGCATTTATATGGAAAATGCCTTATTAAAAGAGAAACCCCCAATTTTTCTTTCGCCTGCTGCGACCAAACTGTAGCTCCATTTGAAAAACCGCCTGCACCATTGGAAAGCTCTCACCGAGCACTCAAATGAGTATCTATTAGTTTTTCATAATTTTATGCTTCACCAAGAAAAATTGTGTCCACGAAGGGTCTATTCACCTCTCCCCAAAATCGAATTTCCTCACTTCCAACACTTGCACTTGGGGCACCACTTTTCCTCCTTGCTTGTCCTTGTTCATGATGATTTTCGTCATGAGATACCATATTGTACTCATGTTTTATGGTCCCCCATTGGACCTTTACTGTGTGGCAGCACCATCGAGTCGCCCTTGTTTAGAACATCCGAGTTGAGTCATCATCACATTCATGGAGTCTATCCCAAGTCCCTTTGTATCCCGCCATAGTCCTCTAGCCTTCATTTCTTGGTCCCTGTCTCATGTTGCACATTGTGAAATTCAATCACATTGTCCCCTATCCCTCATGATATTTTGGTAGTCATTGCCAAGTCATCCATGCCCTTTATTCTCTAACAACGGAAGTCGTCCATCCGCTACTCAGCACCCCCCATTTCATCGTCATCATTGGTGTCAGTCTGTCAGTCTCTACTATTTTCTATCATGTCTTAGTTGAGGATCCCTTATTGCCTCACATATGGTGGATCTCCTTCTGTCGACATCAGCTCATTCATTCCAGAAGACAGGTCTAGAGGGCAGTGTACCTTGGTTCCAGCTTCCACTATTGTTCGGTGACCCGGATCAGGCAAAGGGACTCCTTATCTTCCCTTTGACTTGATTGTTTCTCCGCTCCAACTCCTTTCAGCATGATTGAGATCCGTATACTTGATGGTTCAGTGATGCAGCAGCTGATATCGGTGATTCTCGGGTGTGTCTGAGATGTCCCAAACCTCATGAGGGGGTGGCCCTCCAGGTAGCCCCCCGCATGCTCGAATAACTTCTTCATCGTAGCCTTCGATGCAACTCCATATATTTGATGATGTCAGCCTTAGCTGCTTGCAATGCCTCTTTGATTTTCATGTATCAGTCAGATTTTGCGAGACTTCCCCGTTGATAGGGGACATTTGGGTTGTATTTGTATCTCATATACTTAGATATTATCGTATAAGTCCTGGCTGTTATCCCAGGCACATCATGTATGTGGGATTCATCATTATATATTTTATCTGAATCATGTTTATGCCAGCATGTACTTTACAGTTCAATCCCTTGTTTACTGGACATACTATTCTTTTGTACTTTATCTCACCGGGCATAGGTATGCCTCCCCTGCTGCCTTTAGCACAGGTACCCTCTCATAAAAATAGAATTGTTGCACCTATAAGTCTCATCTCCTCGGGGTCTAGTTCTCCAGTACATTAGGATACCTTACATTTCTCTCTCTGACTTCCCTTTTGATGTCTGGTGATTGAGTTCTTACAATGTACTTCGGTCATACAACTTGCTCCTAAAACTCACATGCTGGGGGGCAATCTGTTACACCATTTTTTGGTCATCTAACCTATTATCATTAGATGGACCCAAGTACACCATGTAATACCAATTTTACCTTAAGTAAAATTGCTTTCACTATGTGAAATAATTTAATAAAACACATTTATTAGGTTTTTTATGGTCTAAACAGGAAACCCCAAGGGGAAATATTAAACAAATCTACATTTGTTTGGTTTTCCTCATGGAATAATTAATTAAACAATAATTTAATTATTATTCCTGGTCATATTTAACCCAAAACAAATAAATTAATTAGATAAATCCTTATTTATCTTCTTATTTTCTAGGAATAATTATTTAAATAATATTCCTTGTTAAATATGACTAAATCATTTATAAATAATTAAATAAATAATTATTTATTTAATTATCTTTCAGCCACTTCCTTAAAATGATAAATAAATCATTTATTTATTTATTATTTACAAATAAATGGATTTGACCCAAGTCAAATACTTTTCCCCTCCAACAAATATAATAAAATATTCTATAAAAGGTGGATCTAGATTTGGTTAATATTATTTTAATCATGCACCAAGATCTAGAATGAACCATTATTTTGTTATAAATAGGAGGGTTTTTCCTACCATTCTTCACCTTTTTTTGCCTATTAGATCACTTGGATCTATACGCTTGGTCTAACTTTGAGCCATTATCATTGTCATATTCTCCATTATTTTCTTTGTGAGCTCCCTTTGAGTTCTATGTTTGTCTGGGTTTTCTACACCAACAAGAGAGAGAAATTCTAGATCTGAAGTGCTAAGGACTTTCAAGAACCCATCCCATTGAGGAGAATTGGAAACACCTTTCTTTTTTTCCTCCCAGGTGCCCTTAATATAAAATTCTTTCAAAAATATTATTCTTGTCTTGTCTATTGGATGCATGGAGAAAAACCTTATTTTTGTTGCTTAATGTATTTTTATGTATAGATCTGAATTTTTGTAGCATTTGTCTTGATCAAATAACTGCAGATTTGAAGATATTAGCAACCACCTTTGATGTTAGGGCTATAAGTTATGCGTAGCTAAAGTGGTATTTTTTCGTACACATCGACAAAAGATTCGTACTAACATAAATATATGCATGTGATCTAATAAGTGGGTAATATTAAGATTCTCCCAATATGGGAGGTTATAAAATATAGATTTCCTTTTCATCCCAATAGGCAATTGCTCAACATAGGTGTTGAAGAATTCTGGATCATCGAACATAAGCTCCCCATTTGAATTGAAAATTTCTATGAACTCCTTCTCCTTCTCTCTCTCATATTCTCTAATCCATTCAGTTGGTGTCATTATTGTAGGCCTTTGGGTTCTCTCTTGTTTACCATTGAAAGCAGATGTTGCTCTTATGTAAGGGTGTTCTTCTAGGAGGAATACCCTGGAGCAGTCATACACTGGCTTTCGTAGGTGGTTGGACCATCTAGATTTCAGAGAAGGTCGAAGACATTTAGATCCATAATACCCTTTTGTTACAAGACCTGCGAAATTATTGTATACAATATGCATGGCACATTAAATAATCATGAAGATCATAAAAATTACAATG
The DNA here is from genome assembly GCA_034641835.2 of Pinus albicaulis. Classification (NCBI taxonomy): domain Eukaryota; kingdom Viridiplantae; phylum Streptophyta; class Pinopsida; order Pinales; family Pinaceae; genus Pinus; species Pinus albicaulis. The sequence goes on along the minus strand of CM076580.1, from coordinate 976,832,193 downwards.
AATTAAATAATTAATATGTGAACAAATATTGTTACGTATATAAAAAAATTAATAAACATGTAATTTACAAGAGAAAACTCCTAAGCCTGGATAATCATGTGTCGTGTAAGCACATATGCCATACAACGTAAAACTCCTCTCGGCTGTGATGGGTCTTGATACATCATATACATTTATCCCATCCCATAATTCCTTCAATTCATCTACCAGTGGTTGTAAGTAGACATCCATATTCTTCACTTGTCTTCTACCAGGGAGTATGAAAGCCAACATAAGATGTTCATTCTTCACGGACAACCATGGGGGGGATATTTTTATTGATCACTAGTACAGGCCAAACATAATAGTTGGTGTTCTCGAGGGAATATGGGTTGACGCCATCCATGGCTATGGTGAGTCATAGACTTCGTACTTCATCCTTGAATTTTTCAGGCCATGTATCCTATATATGCTTCATGGATATTGAATCTGTTGGGATTCGAATAACTCCCAACTCACTTTTGTGTGAGGCATGACATCCCTGCAACATAGCTAATTCTTTGCAATGAAAGAGCCTTTGAATCCTTGGGATTATAGGCATATGCCTCATAAACTTAAAAGGGCGACCATATGATTTACCCTTCTTTTTTTATTTATCATACCTGTCATGCCCACATTTCAGACATATCTCTTTGTCTGCATATTCTCCTCTATATAGAATACGATCATTTGGACATGCATGATATGATATGTACTCAACATACAACATTTTCAACAATTTATTTGCCTCTTCACAGGTACTAGGCAAGACATTATCACTTGAAAGAACCTTATCTTTGAATAATCTGTAGTTATTCATAAAAAACATTAAATGTACAATGCTAATAACTATTAATGTTTATAAAATTGACCATTTGTAATGTTTATTGCGTGACAATATTTATCAAAATATAAGGGACTTGATGGTCAGTTACCTCAAAATTTCTGAGAAGCATGCATTTGACAAGCCAAAATTTACTTTCAGGTTGTACAGTAACATCGTTTTCCCCAACTGGGTATACTTTTACTCACCACCAAGTCTAAAGAGAGGGGTTGTGGAAGCAAATTTAAGGCTTTCGAAAAAGGTATCAAAGATATGAGCATCATCCCCTAGCTGATCATCATTTTGGAATGTATCTAACAACATTGTCTCCATGGAAGTCATATTCCTTAAGTAATCATCCATACCAACCTCTATTTGATTGCCTCCATTTCCAGCTTGTGAAGAACTACTATTGCTATAGTCATTCCTAATTGGTGAATGTGTATGTAGTGGTGTATGTAGTGGGAATTGAAGAGGTGGTCGATTCAACCATTCTTGGTATCATTCCTCTACAAGATTTCTCTTAATTCAACCTTATATCGATTTGACATTGTCGTGGGGCGCAATGGAAGATGGTAGGTAGGTAGCTCATCATCACTAGAATCCTAATAATTTCAAAAAATATATTTGAACATGATTAGTAAAAAATCGATGATATCTGTTAGTAAGCATGTCAATGCATGATTAATTGGTTTTAAGTTGAAATAATTACATTATACCAAACAATTATTATTACCATAATTATCCAAAGATTGTGGCTAGAAGATGGCATGTTAAAATTGGCAGCATGAAGTGACTTTCCATTTTCATCTAACAACCGTGCCTTGCGGTATGATGCTCCTAATAAGAGCTTATGACGTTTTTTAACTATTTGAATATTTTGTGCATCTGAACTCATTTCTGAATCTGCATGAACCTACAATTTTTTATACATTAATTTGATTCAGTTGATTGACATGAATAAAAAATTTAAATTCAATTAGATAAAGAAAATATACATAAAATCTGAAGTAATTACGTCTAGGATAGGGAGAACTATGTGATGGACTTCGAGAAATATTATGGAACGAGCTGGATTTTAAAGAATTTTCCATTTGATATAATTATGAGATTTTCTCCCTGCATTTGCAAAAAATCAACAATAAGTTCCGATGTAAATACCTAAAAGTAATCTAGGTGTCTTAAAAAAGGAGTTATTGTTATCGGTGCTAATGTATTGTTAACTGCACTGGTGATGTTAGTTAAAAAGCACAATTTTATTTTTTTGAAGTGAAAAAAAAAATACTAATTGAAAAATGAGCGTAAAATGATTTTTAGAAATCTGATTTCATAAAATGTTCTTTAAATAGTAAAAGCTATTCATTGTTTCATTATTTTTGCAAAATATTTCAGGGAGGGATTTGCATGAGAGACATACCTGGAGCAAGAGAGCACGAGAGCACTATGGAGCAGAAAAATATTTTAGAATAGCAGAACTATTCAGAGAATCAGAATTTGAAATATCTGGTGATTCACACAAAAACCCTGCTGTATAGTGAAATTGTTAAATTTTACTGTAATAATTTTTTTTTTACAGTTTATGTTAGATTTAATACATGCATAGTAAAAATTTTAAATTTTATTGTGCATTTTACTAATAAAATAATTTACAATATCTCTTCCTATTTTCATTTAATTAAAATTTAGAGAAGAAAAACAAAAAAAAATCATTCTTACATTAAACCCTTGCTTCTTCCTTTTTATGTGACTTCAAAATTAGGGCTTTTCATTTTATATTTATAGGGTTTGATTTACTATATATATAGGCATATGACATCTAACCCATGGGACCACTTGCAAAGTCAGATCCCAATCCCTACTAGCCCTTGCATGTTTTAAAAAAAAATAGCTTTTGTTAATCAGTGAGCACTGTTTAAAATAGCACACCAGTGTGCAATTATAGTATAGCGCACTGAGCCCATATTGACAAAAAACATTGTTTGATAAAAACACTTTTTATTAATTTATGTTTATGTTAATCGGTGCTCTGGTATTAATATAACACACCAGGTCTCCTTGTTGACAAAGAGCATCGTACAGTGTTTCTATTGTATTGGCAATGCATTTATAAGAACCTACCGCACCGTGTTCAGTGTGTAAGTTGTGGAAGTCACACCATTTTATTGATTTTTTTTTTTACCTGAGAAGTATATAATTTATTTATAAAATATATTAATTAATGGTACAGGTTTTATATTGATAAAGAAATGGGTGATAAGAGTTCAAGTAACAAAAATACTGATAGCACATCCAGAAAATAAAAAAAGGCAAGTTCTTTGTAAATTCTTTACAAAAATTATTAATTTTGAACTATATGTAAGTTTAAATAATATGTATTGTTTAATGTGTATCACACAGAGCCACAAAATGATGAAGCTCGATAAGATTCTTTCTGATCTAAGACCAAAAAAGCATAATAGCTTGATGGAAAAATTGCAAAAGGATGAATCAGGTGAATGAAAAAATACTATTGATCCAATATGACTTTCTTTTTTGAATTTTCATTAATAATATACTTAAACATATTAGTTAACATGTTTCAAACAATCTATTAATTTAGGTATTTTTAATTTTCTACAAGGACTAACAACGAAGAAAATGAATGTTGTTCTAAGAAAATTAAAAAAAAAATAGAACATGCAAATAAAAATTAATTTCTCCATAGCTCATCTGGAGTGGTGTTGGAGGTTAACAAAATGGGGGAAAACTTTTACAAAACTTTGAGGGATTTATTGGAATGAATGTATAGACGTTCTTTCCACTTAGAATACAAAAAATCAATCCAATGATCCCAAGAACCAAATTTTATTTAAACTACAGAAAGCGTTTCCAGAGAATTGGTCAATGAGACATGTTAGACTTTTAATAGAAAAAACGTACAACAAAAAAAAAAAGGATTGAAAATGTAATATTCCTTTAAAAAAAATTCTATAATTAGATGTATATATTACTATAAAGAAATCATTTATAAATATCAATTTTGTTATATTTTTCTTCATATATGAATATAAAAATTAAATAGATTATTGTCATGTTACCTTTTCAGGAAGATTATGAAAATGTCAAAGGATGAACGAGCTAATATCGGAAATATGCTAGCAGGAATGTCCAAAAATGTGTATAAGGAGATGGTCAAAGAAATGGACATAATTTCATTGCACAAGGAGCCATCTCAACAACAACGTGCTTCAAATGTAATATGTAATCATTGAATTTTTTTTATTAGGTACAATAAATAAATAATTTAGCATTAAATATTAATTTTCAAGTATTTTCTTGCAGAAAAGAAATTAAAAGAAAAGGGTTGATATCTATGTTTCTGAGTAATTGTTACTTCCTTATAACAAATTAACTAGATTTCATTTTTGTATATTTTAAGTTGTTTTAGAGAAATCTTCATTGAATGTCTTCAAACAAGTACTAGCATACAAAGAAGAGCCATCAGAAGAATTGATTGACATTGGGTTAGATATGGGTTGTCAGTATATATTGACATATCGGAAATTAATTGTGGAATTTGTAAGCATATACCTTGTTTTACTTAGCTCCGTCTATTATTAATAGAATAAAAAAATATTTTATATTAAATCTATGATTTGTTATGGGGTATCAAACTTGCAGGAAACAAAGTATGGAACTACGCCAACAAATGAATTGTTGAAATATGTCGTGAAATTTGGTTTTGAAATAATGTGTATAGTTCACGAGTCAATTCTTGCTATGGTACATTTCTTTTCAATTTACATTGTTGTATATCATTTAATATTGCAATTTTCGTTATTCTCACCAATGTATATACACTCATTACACTTTATTTTTATGTTTGTAGATGGAACTTGAAGAAAAAGAAAATAGTCAACACAATGAACAAAAAATTCCTCCAAATAACCCAAGTCATGGAAGTAGCTCAAGAAGTGACAATAGTTCCAGCGAAAAATGATGCTCAATATGTTTGGATATCAAAGCAACACGTTGTATTTCTTGAAATATTTGTTAGTGCAATCAAACATTTTGTTTAATGTAATGGACATAGAGTCCCAATTGAAATACAAAGGGATACCAATAACTGCCCCATTTTGTATGAAAAGAGTGTATTATTCATAAATAGATATATAATAAAATACGTTTTAATTTATTGTATTGCATTCTCCATTATCGTTTTGAAATGTTACACCACTGATTAAATATATGGATGATTAAATATTATAATGAAGGGATGCGAAATATGATGATATGATATAACAAATTCATCCAAACATCACATTCAAATGCACTAATAAAAAATTAATTAATATGAATATTGTTATAAGAAATGTGTCGACTTTTGATGAATAATTAATTTTAAAAAATCACAATAATTGCACTGTCATAGTTCGATGTTTCTAAAAAATATAAAATTAAGATTTGTGTGTCTTAGTTACTACGCACCAGTGCATTTCTACGATCTATGAGCATTGCACCAAATACCAATACCAATTAGAACGCCTGATGTGCTTTATCAACAACTAGGACTCGGGCAGATAGGCGTTGCATGCACTTGTATGGTTTGACTTTAATGCGTTGGTTCACTTTTATAACTTAACAACCCGATGCATTTTAACCCCTAAATGGCCCGATGCGTTTTTACACCTTAATGGCACCGGTGCATGCACCTTCTATCGACCCGATGTGTATTTGTGGGTGACACGCACCAGGATATTGTTAAATGCCCTGGGGCTTCTAAAATTTGTTTTCCATCCCATTGATTGGTATGTTTACAGTATTGGTGCATACAAGTTAAAACACACTGGTGCGTTCACACATTAAGGGCACACCGATAAGAAATAAATCCGTAAAAACCTTCGGCCGCCCAATTTTTTTTAGTTGTTTTTAAGTTCCATTAGAAGCTCCGTCAAAACATCCGTTACCAAAAATGGATGTTGTAGAAAATGTTTTTTGACAATTTTGGCTAATTTTATAACATTAAAAACCTCCTTTATAACCTCTACTAGAGGATCTTTTCCTTATAGTGAAACACAAAAGACTGGAATTAGACACACTACAAGCTCGCCTATGTGCACCTTTAAGGTAGGTTAGCAAGCAATAACGTGGGCACATAATGGCATATCAGTAATGGTTTCACAACAATGGAATTATGTGTTGAACCAATCTTATTTTTATTCAGACGTGTTGAACCAATCTCATTATTCAATCGTTCAACAATTATTATGCGGTGTCAAATTATGTGAAGAATTTTCTGGAACATGTTATCACTCATATAATTTTGAAACATTAATTGACATGGTCATACAGGTCACTCATAAAAAAGAAAAGGTCTCCTTAAATCATTCAAGTTGGTATAGGAAAATTTTCAATTTTTACATATTTAACCTATCCTAAGGTTCAAGACTACATCTATTTTATCTCAAGTGACCTCCATTTAGGTCATGTCATGTCCCATCAGTCATCGTTTTCTGATAGTTTTCATTTCCCAAACGTTTAAATTTGAAAAAGGACACTTAAGCCACTTTTACAACTTTTCGTAGTGTTTTATACTGCAAAACAACAGTTTTTGCTACGAAACTGCCTAATAGTTTCATAACGAAATTGCCAGAGGTTAAAACAACTACACTATGAAAATCTGTTTTCATACCTGTCTTGTCAAATTCGATATGAAATGTCATTCCATGATTGGAGGAGTTAGGGTGGAGGTCATTCAAGTCTCTTATGGTTAATTCAAAGGGACATAGCCATGTTTGAGGTCATCATTACCCTTTTTGGCATGTATATGTCATCATTAAAGCATGAGTTGTCATTTAAAACATAAAGCCTTATCCTAAGCTTCTATTTGTCACTCAACATCCATTATTTCATGTGAAACATCTCACTATCAATGTTTGAGAGCTGCCTCACCATACCAAGCAGTTTTTTTCCAATTTGTCTTTACAACATTTTGGTGCATCTGCAGGGAGTCTGAAGACATATTTCCCGAAGTTTTTGTGCAAATAGTGAATATGAACTCTTGGAGGTAGCAAGAGCTCAGAATTTCTTCAAGGATGCAACTACCTTGCCGACTCCATTGTTGAAGAATTCAAAAATTCACAAATTCATAGCTTCATGGTGATTCCACTAGACTTATGAAGAACTCAAATGTTGTCATTCTTGTTTCGAGGTATGCACATGTAGATTTTTCAGAAATTTATAATTTCCCAACTCCTTTTCCCAAGGATACATATTTTTTAAGGAGTGGTCCAAAATTTAATGGAGAAGATTTGAGTTTTACCTTGAAGTATATATCATATTTCCGTGACTTTACTGAGCTTCTTAGAGTCATACATGAAGATGTTTTCATCATATTGTTCTATGAATCATTTCAAGGGAAATGTAAACAATGGATTGAAAGTTTTCCTGTCAGATCTATTCAGTCATTTGTAGATTTTTGGCTTATTTTTTTGGAAACATGGATGGAAAAAATAGAGTTGGTGGCAGACTCTCCTTCCATTTAGGGTTTTAAACAATGGAATGATGATCACACTAATGAGGAGCTAGATGAAAAATTTTCTTTGACCTTGTCTTCTTATTTAAAGTCATTTGAATGCAAGTCAGAAGATAAGATTCAATTTTTGGATTAATTTTCTAAGAACATTGAGAAAGAAATTGAAGTTTTAGAAGATCAAATTCAGTCCTATATTCTTCATGGTCAAGATCAGCCTTTTCAAAAGTTTTTCATGCCAAAATACAAAGAGAAGGTGGTGCTACCTTTTTCTTTTAGATTGAGGAGGAATGCATTGTTCTTGAAAATGAGTTTGATAACACACAAGTAAAATATTATGTTGCTAATGAAAGCATATATAAGTTGTCTACAACTGCAAAATGTCTTGATAATTATCAAACAGACTATGTCCTCTATGATTCGATAGCTGACTACATAGAAGAGTTCGAGAGTCCAAATTTCTGATTATGTTTTCATTATGAAAATTAGACTCATTTTATGTTGCCTTGGTCATTTCAGTATCCAATTTACTTTTTCTTCAAGTGCAATCAAGGGTTTTAAGTATCAGATCAGCTCATTTACTGGCTTTACTGGAGGTTTCATTTTTCTTGAATCAAACATGAAGATTGCAGGTGTTAGGGTAGGTAGGAGTGTGTGAGAATAAGCTCAAAGTAGACTAAGAATATTTTCAGTAGGTACAAATTTGGTTTTTCAATAGTAATCATCAAGCTTGAGCCCAAGGTGAAGGCCATATGATTTTGAAGAAGACTTGGAAAATTTCAAAGTTTTATTTCTAAAGGATGGATGGCACTGGAGCTACAGGTTCTTTGGTGTACCACAGGGGCACACCATCGCAAGTGGAGCCACTATTATCACTCATAAAATTTTGAAACATTACTTGACATGGTCATACAGTTCACTCATCAAAAGGAAAAGGTCTCCTTAAATCATTCAAGTTGGTATAGGAAAATTTTCAATTTTTATATATTTAACCTATCCTAAGGTTCAAGACTACATCTATTTTATCTCAAGCCACCTCCATTCAGGTCATGTAATTTCCCATCAGTCATCATTTGCTGATAGTTTCCATTTCCCAAGCATTTAACTTTCAAAAAAGGACACTTAAGCCACTTTTACAACTTTTCGTAGCGTTTTATACTGAAAAACAACAGTTTTCGGTACGAAACTACCTAATAATTCATAGAAAAATTGTCAGAGGTTAAACTAACTACTCTACGAAAATATGTTTTCTTACATGTCTTTTCAAATTTGATATGAAATGTCATTCCATAATTGGAAGAGTTAGGGTGGAGGTCATTCAGGTCTCTTATGGTTAATTCAAAGGTACATCGCCATGCTTGAGGTGATCATTACCATTTTTGGCATGTATGTGTCCTGATTAAAGCATGACTTGTCATTTAAAACATAAAACCTTATCCTAAGCTATTATTTGTCACTCAACGTTCATTCTTGCATGTGAAACATCTCACTGTCAATGTTTGCGAGCTCCCTCACCACACCAAGCAGCTTGTTGTCCAATTTGTCTTTACAACATTTTGGTGCATCTGGCGGGAGTCTAAAGACATATTTCCCAAATTTTTTGTGCAAATAGTGAAGCTGAACTCTTGGAAGTAGTAGGAGCTTAGAATTTGTTCGAGGCTGAAACTACCTTGGCGACTCCATTGTTGAAGAATTAAAAAATTCACAAATTCATAGCTTCATGGTGATTCCACTAGACTTATGAAGAACTCAGATACTGCCATTCTTGTTTCAAGGTATACATGTGTAGATTTTTCAGAAATTTATGGTTTCCCAAATCCTTTTCCGAAGGATACATATTTTTTAAGGAGTGGTCAAAAATTTAATGGAGAAGATTTGAGTTTTACCTTGAAGTATATATCAGATTTTTGTGACTTTACTGAACTTCTTAGAGTCAAAAATGAAGAAATTTTCATCATATTGTTCTATTATTCATTTCAAGGGAAATGTAAAAAATGGAATGAAATTTTTCATGTCAGATATATTAAGTCATTTGCAGATTTTTTGGCTTATTTTTTTGGAAACGTGGATGGAAAAAACAGAGTTGGTGGCAGACTCTCCTTCCATTCAAGGTTTTAAACAATGGAATGATGATCACACTAATAAGGAGTGGGATGAAAAATTTTCTTCGACTTTATCTTCTTATTTAAAGTCATTTGAATGCAAGTCAGAAAATAAGATTCAATTTTTGGATGAATTTGCTAAGTGTTATCACCCTAGTAATTCTCAGGTTGTGGGATGAGGATTTTTGTAGTTAAGAAAACCAGGGGTAACCAAGAACCTCTTTTAGAATTCAAGATCTAGCCTTCCTGAGTTCCAGAGAGGGATCTCTCTTAAATATTTAACTTTGTTTTATAACTTGATTTTAGGCTAGCTATGAGTGGACAGTACGACTTGTTTTAAAAGTGTGGTGGGAATAAAAAGTGTTTCAAGGTAAACCACAGATTGATCTACCAGACCATTGGGCTATGGAGTCAACCTTCTAGGAAAACATAGCTAGGAAATAAGACTTAAAGATGCAAATGTACTAAGGGTAGGGTAGATGACCTTCAAAGGCTTTTGAATAGGGATTTTTGATGGAATGGGTGAAATCTGAACAAAAGGGAAATTAAGAATCCTTACATTACAGAAATGAAGATTGAAGGAGGGGATCAAATAGGGACTTAAGAGCAGTTAAGAATTCCATAGTCCAGTTATCAAGCAGAAAACGTAATCATGAGAAACTAGTAAAAAAAAGGGAGATTTTTATCACTAATCCTATTTAAACCTTCCTCGTTAATCATTTAAGACAGAAACACATTAAAATGAATGTATGGAAACTTTTGAAAGAAAAACAATGAAAATAGGAAAAATACTAGACTTATCTGGTCAGCACAAGAATCCTAAGTTATGATGTCTTTAATCTCAATTCCAGTCTGCTGCTTTTCTAATTGACTCACACCAACTTCAATATATCCAGCAAAATGACTATAGTATTCTTGATAAATTTTATTCCACACTGAATACTTTGAAAGATGAAGTATTTATACAAATAAATTGCTTACAAAATATCTCAAAGTTTGAGATGATGTTTCAACAAAAAATAGGAAATATAACATAAGAAGAGGGACAGCAACAGAACAGTTTGCAAGATGTTCTCTTTTACAAGAAAATATAGAACTGATTATCCTAATCAAACTGATTTTATGATGTCCTCCGAGCATTTCTAGCATTGGATGCATTATCTCGTGGAAGATGGCTTGTAGATCAATCCTTCTTTTCACTTTCAATCCTAATACTATTTATCTTTGATTTTCACTGTTTTACTACTGTACTTTGAAAAATGATCAGCAGTAGAATTTGTATTCACTGATACTCTTTGACTCTGATACACTTTGACCATGTACTTTCTCTCTAAGGTAAGAATATCATTTCCTCAATGGTTTCCCTGCTTTTTTCCTTTCAAATTCACTTCTTTTTGAAGGTTCATTTTTTTTTCTTTCAATGTCTTTACTCTTTGCTTATGACCTTTTGAAGTGATGACAACATATTTGTAAGCATATTCCAGATTTTTATTAGCCTTTTGCAGACTCTTAATATTATTATTCTTTAAGGTCATCTCTTTCATGGCTTTAACCAAGTCCGAGGCACCTGTTTCTATACCTGTCTGTACCTGTGTATTTGAGGAATCAACAGTAGAAACATCTTTGGATGATATTGATATTGCAGCTACCAATTTTCCTTATGGTGCAAGATGTTCTGCAGAAGTTTATGGTTTTTTAGAAACAAGGGGTACTTGAAGGATTTTTCTGGTAAAATTTGACTCTGCGTAGGGTTCTAGATGATAAAAAAAGGTTTTTAACACTTAGAAGAAGGCTTTGATCAATTTCAGCACTGAAAAATGAACAGGGAGTGGGTAAAACTTGCTAAAATGGAAAGGAGGGATTATGGGGAAAATTTGACAGGGTTTCCCCTGTATTTTGGATGTTTTTTGGATTCTCTATATGGATAATTTAGCTAATTAAAGGAAATGGATGGTAAAATGATGATTTTCCTTTAAAATTGAAGTTTTTATGGACCAGATTGACGAAAAATACCTTTAAAAAAGGTATAATTATAGTCGAAGGAGTTGCAGGTGCGCTTACAGTCTTCAATTCTGCTCAATTAGGCTATTAGAGTTTATGGAGGCTCTCTGTGAGTGAATTGCAGAGAAAAATGGTTGTTTAAATTGTCACTAGTTCACTGGTAGTTTCAAAAATAGACACAAAAGGCTCTGCAAAGTTTCTCAAAGGTTATCAAGCGTGAATAGGTGAAAATTCGATGAAAACCATAAGTTTTAATACATTAAACCAAAGGTCAAATCATTGTTTAAATGCATTAATTGCAGGTATGGTGAGAGCAGTTTTGTATTGGGCTAGGCGGTTTATCACGTGAAATTAATGTGGTAAGTGGAAAAGCACTTTTTGCATGTAATCCAGTTAAATCATAACACGTCAACACAGTGCAGTTTGGGAAAACAACCCATATCGCGTGACTTTTACAAAACTTTGGTCGGGCACTTAAGTTGCGTGATATAGGATATCGGCCGTCGGATTTGGCTTTCAAAAGCGAAGGGTGAGGATTAAAATAAAAGGTGCGGGGAAAGTGTTGTGGGTCCATGGCATCAATTTTTGACCGTTGATCTGATGGGCGGAAGATGAACGATGGTCATCAAGTGTGATGGGCGGTGGTGGGGACGGGAGATGGATATATCGGTTTGACTGCGGATCATCAGATCTTGAGTTTTGATGAAGATGAAACGATTGACATTTAACGTGATGGGAAGCGTAATTTTATGCAATAGAATTATCGCGCTAAACAAGAGCCGTTGGATTTAAATGGGGTGATGGAACGGTTATAATTTCATGCAATGGGGAATGATAAGGGGTTTGGGGATATTTCATCGTGTTTACGGAAAATCGTTGGATTAAATGAGTTTTGAATATTGGAGGGTTAGGATTGAGCCCGATGGGAAAAAGGATTTTGATGAGTTTTATATACAAAACAGACTTTTTCCAATGAAAAAAGTGATCCAGAGGGGTTTTAGAAAGGGATTTAACAAAGGTTAATAATTGGGGTATGGGATATGTATCGGGGATTTAACAAAGGGTTATAGCTTAACCTTAGGTTAGGGAGTCGGGCAAGGTAAAATAAGAAAAGGAGATAGGGCTTTATTTGAATTTTAGTTTAAACAAAACTTCGATATTTTTACTATTTTTTGTTTTAAACATGTTTAAAGGTTTTATTGCATATTTTTATTATATAGTAATTAAATCAAAGTGATTTAACTACCATAGGGGTGGGATTATTATATAATGATATATTTTAGTCAAAGGGGTTGTAAAGTGGGTATTTTATTTAAACATGTGGGAATTAATAACTTTGGTTAAAATTTAATTAATGGTTTTTTTTTGGGTTATTATATAAAAGGGAGTTATATAATATAGGAAAAGGATTTTTCTCTAGGGAGTTAATATATAAGTTAAAATTAATATGAAAAGGGGACAAGGTATATTCAAAATACATAAAAATAACCAAGTAAAGTGAAGTTTAAAAGACAATTTTCATCATATTAATCTCATCACTTTAACTTATGATATAATGTAATTTTGAGGGTTTAATGTTATCATGTGATGAAGGAAATTAGTCAAATGGGAATTATAGTATCTTTAAGTAAAAATGAGGTTTTACTTGGGATTATTCAGGGGAATGAATGCATGAAATGGAATAATGATGTGAGTTTAAGGGATTAATATTGACATTTAACATTTTCCACTAATCAGTCATAGAGCTTTGGGTCCGGTCCCAACAAAAGTCAAGGAAATGCCTTGAGCCTTTTTGACTTATAGCTTAGAATGTTTAATGTCCTATGAAAAGGGGAAGTTAGTTATTTGCAGCCCTGGTGAATAATATTTACATTGATGCTTCTCACTTTCTTATACCTACCCAATCATTATTTTCTAACATTTTTTCTTCCATTTTTTATTAGGTGCATTTTAGATAGCAACCTTTCAGCATTTATTCCTTCAAAAAGCAATAAAAATATCTAATTCTATACTTATTTCAACCATGAATCCAGATTAAACTCTTGGATTCACTTATTTCTCTACCGAACTACTGAATTGTCATGATTAAACTGTATGACAATTCTTTATTCTCTATCTACAACATTTGAAATTGAAAATGACAAGTCAAGATTAAATTGTTCAACTCATCACGGACTATGGCATTTATTGACACTCTGCCATAGTCAAAAGGTAAAAGTAGTGGCATTTATGCTTGCACACTTTCATGTTTTATTGATATTTTTCTTTTTGGGGTCTATTATTTTTTCTAAGTCCTTTGATTGTTCTTTTAGGACTTTGTACCCTTTTTTTTATTTTCTGATTTTTTTACAAAATATGTGAATACAACTTGCAGAAGGCAAAGTATGTACAGATTTACAAGATTATCAAGAGTAAAGTCAAAATTATGAATCCTATATTTATAGGTCACTAACACTAAGAACATTGAGAAAGACATTGAAGTTTTAGAAGATCAAATTCAGTCCTATAGTCTTCATGGTCAAGATCAACCTTTTCAAAAGGTTTTCATGCCAAAATACTAAGAGAAGGTGGTGCTATCTTTTTCTTTTGAGATTGAGGAGGAATGAATTGTTCTTGAAAATGAGTTTGATAGCACACAAGTAAAATCTTATGTTGCTAAAGAAAGCATATATAAGTTGTCTAAAACTGCAGAATGTCTTGAGAATTATCAAACAAACTATGTCTTGTATGATCCTATAGCTGACTACATGGAAGAGTTCCACAGTCCAAATTTCCGATTATGTTTTCACTGTGAAAATCTGACTCATTTATGTTTCCTTGGTCATTTTAGTATCTAGTTTACGTTTGGTTCAAGTGCAGTCAAGGGGTTCAGATTAGCTCATTCACTGGCTTTAATGGAGGTTTCATGTTGCTTGAATCAAACATGAAGATTGCATCTGTTAGGGTAGGTATGAGTGTGTGAGAATAAGTTAAAAGTAGTATGAGCATCTTTTCAGTAGGTACAAGTTTGGTTTTTCAGCAGTAATCATCAAGCTTGAGCCCAACGTGAAGGCCATAAGAGTTTGAAGAAGGCTTGGCAAATTTCAGACTTTTACTTCTAAAAGATGGATGGCATTGGAGCTATAGGTTCTTTGGTGTACCATAGGGGCACACCATCCCAAGTGGAGCCATTGTTATCACTCATAAAATTTTGAAACAGTACTTGACATGGTCATACAGTTCACTCATTAAAAGGAAATGGTATCTTTAAATCATTCAAGTTGGTATAGGAAAATTTTCAATTTTTACATATTTAACCTATCCTAAGGTTCAAGATTACATCTATTTTATCTCAAGCCACCTCCATTCAGGTCATTTCATGTCCCATCACTCATCATTTTCTGATATGTTTCATTTCCCAAGCAGTTAAATTTGAAAAAGGACACTTAAGCCACTTTTACAACTTTTCGTAGTGTTTTATACTGCAAAATAGTAGTTTTCGCTACGAAACTGCCTAATAGTTTCGTAGTGAAACTATCAAAGGTTAAACTAACTACGCTACAAAAATATGTCTTCTTACCTGTCTTTTCAAATTCGATATGAAATGTCATTCCATGATAGGAGGAGTTAGGGTGGAGGTCATTCAATTCTCTTATGGTTAATTCAAATGTACATAGTCATGTTTGAAGTCATCATTACCCTTTTTGGCATGTATGTGTCATGATTAAAGCATGAGTTTTCATTTAAAACATAAAACCTTATCCTAAGATGCTATTTTTCACTCAACATTATTTCTTGCATGTGAAACATCTCACTGTCAATGTTTGAGAGCTACCTCACCACACCAAGCAGCTTGTTGTTCAATTTTTCTTTACAAGTGTCACCTTTTAGAGGCAGATGGGTTTGATGAGGTCCATAACATGCAGAGAACCCAAATTTTGCAGCAGAATATTTTTTTTTGAAGATAGTTTTGAAATGTTAAATTTTTTCACTTTTACACAGTTTCGTAGCCTTTCCTAGGCTTAAATCCAGGAAAATGCTACGAAAAACCCTCTAGCAGACTTTTTTCCTCTAAACTCATTTCCTGCATTTTTCAAGGAGGGATATTGATGGCAGTGATGTTTCATAACTTTATTGACACCATGGAACAAAAAAGGAGCAAAGTTATTGGGTGCAGAAGTCATTTTTCAACACTACCAAAACTCCCTACGAAACTACCCTAAAACCTAGATCATCCCATGCTCCCATCTGCAAGGCTTCAAAACAAACTACGACTCATAAATTATCAAATGGGTAACAATTGTAGGATGCAATTTAAGACTTGTGTTACATGCATTTCATTGAGATATCATGTTTCTATTATAGAGGGACATGGTAATATTATGGATGAAACATTTGTGGATGTGGAGAGCAATAAAAGATAACTAATTGGATCCTTCATCATCAAAATGAAGAACCTAGAGCATCCCATTCTTCCATTTTAACCCACCTACCCCTAAAATTTTCCATGCATTTGGAAATGATAAAATTAAAATTAAGGAGGGATAAAATATGGAATAAATGTGCACCACATTCCACTCTAGTTGCATTTGTATGGCCAGTGCTTTTTTCCACAAACAGGTCTCCTCCTGTCGAGAACTCTACGCCTCGTTCAAGAAATTTCATTTGTCTCTATTCACTCTCCAACCCTTTCACCAATTCGATGCAACTCCTCTCTAGTGTTCACACACATGCTTCAACAACACCTTTGCACAACGTTCAACACAACAACTGCGACAACTCAACAATGCCTATTCACCACTCAGTCACACATCTTTCACAAACCTAACAATAGCCTTCGGATCTGATACCAAATTCAAAATCAAAAGAAGAACCAACATGAAATGAAATGTGCACCTCTCAGGTCATACTAGCTCAACCTAGAGAGTGTCTGCACTTAGCACACATTTTATTCATCAACATGAAAGAAAAGAAAATGACATGTTTTGTGAATGTTGTGGATAATGAGGTTTGAATCAAAATTTATTGTTGAGCTATATAACACTGTGTGAAGCCCGTGAGAGTCAGCATCTGCAAATTGGGTCTAAAGGAGACTACGTTGGAATATTTTGTGACAAATTAGAGAGTCCCTCATTGGTGAGGAGGCATTGATGCGTATGAGTATTTTATGGAGGAATTCTCCAGACTGTGTGTATAGTTTTTTAAGCCTACTACAAATTTTTTTGTGGAAGTTATCGCTGCAATTACCTATTTCTTTATAGGAGCGTGTATGTGAGGAGCCAATCCTAAGAATGTGTGAGGAATGCATCATTTCTTGTTTGTTGTAATGTGAAGTCTTATGCATGAAGTGCGAAGGAAATCTAAAATGATCAGTGAGGAGAGACTGACGTATAAGGATATCAATGGATCAGGTTGAAATGTCTCTGTATGGAGCAACATTGGAGAGTGTGAATCTGAACACACAACTTGTGTGTTAGCAACTGGTGCAGTAAGTGTGGAGTGGTCTAGTGTGGTTCGACAATAAGCACCAGTTTGGTTCATAGTCAAAGGTGGGAGCCTATCATCGTTGGAGAAGCCATTAGTGTTGGGTGTGTTCTATGTTGATGATCCATAAACTGTCATGGATATTTCACTAGACAGTTCATCAAAAAAGATCTAATAATAAGCTATTACAATATTGAAATTTTACACTATTACAGTTTTATTAAACTTCTAGTTATGTAAATTTAACTGTATTTAGTAAACACATGTGAATGGAACTTATGGAGAAAAGTAGAGAATGATGAAATAAACAAACACACACACATAAGACGTAATATATTCTCTCTCGGAAACCCTTTCAGGAGAAAACCCAGCTAGAAGGTACAAAGAAGTAATGTTTGTGGCCCGTGGGCTGCTACAGTGCACAAATCCTCCTTGTGTGCTCTACTTCCTATCTCTCCTGTCTATCTTTCCTCAATTATGGAACAAAATTCTCTCAAAAGAATGAAATGCATATTCCTTCTAGTGGCCATGTTATAACACAGCCTGATAGCCTACTAGTGGTTAATTTTGACTACATAAAATTTTAACTAAAGTTGCAAAAGACACCCCTCTAGATTATTTTACATAAAAAATACGTGGCTAGCCCCTTTTTTGTGAATAATGGTGGCTGACGTGGCATCCTCCCAAAATATATGTGTGAAAATAGGAAGGTCAACTTCTAAGTGGCATAACTCTCGCATACAGACTTTGATTGATGTGTTTCTTTCATCATTGGAAATATTGTTGTGTGTATAATAACATGAAAGGGTTTTGGGATAAGGAGCCAAATTTTTACCCCCAAAAAATGTCATTTGATGCCTCAAAATCCTCCCATAAGGTTTCCAACCCTGTTTTGCCAAACTGGGTCCCACCGGTAAAAATGGTCCTGTAGGATGATTCCTCCACTTTTTCCACTACAAATCCATCAAGATGGATGGAAACCAATATAATTATCCAATTTGGATCACAAATCCCCATTTTTGGAGGCTTTTGGTCCCCAAAATATTTTATTGAATGAGGTGAGGAAAAATTTCCTCCACCTTCTCTTTGGTGTACCATTTAGCTTTACCTAGAAGTTGTCCCTTCAACCCAATCTGCGAAAGGTTATGTTTCCCCTATCTTGTAGTTATGGACCTCCTCTACAAAATTTTATCTTTTGCCAACTCTCCTTGAGCATCTAGTCGCAAATCCTTTATAGAAGGTAGAACTTGTTCCTCTTCCTGATCTAGCATGGAAGGCTCATCAAGTTTCAAATTCCCTACATTCAAAACTGAGTAAATGCACATGTATGGTGGTAAACCTAGTTGATATGGATTATCAACCACCTTTTCCAGTATCTCAAATGGACCATACCTCAAATATTGTATTTTCTTACCAGGACCTTGTAGCCTCTCCTTAGTCAATTGTAGCCACACTCTGCCTCCCACCTTGAATGATTTTTTTGTTCTATGATGATCATGCATGGCCTTATACTTATCCTGTGACTTTTGCAGTGTTTCCTGTACCTGTAGATGCATATGCGTGATATCATCTATAAATTTTTCATCCCTCAAAGCATCACTTGTAATATATCGCCTCAGTCCTTGTTTCCCATATGCAATATCCAAAGATGAAGGTGGAAAATATCCAAAACAAGTCTCAAATGGGGACTTTCTTGTAGAAGTTTGTACTGCTCTGTTGTAAGAATGTTGTATATATACCAAATTTTCATCCCAGGTATTCAAATTCTTCTGTTTGTATTCCCTTATAAGCTACACCAAATTCATGTTGACTACTTCTATCTTCCCATCTGTCTATGGTGGAATGTTGTAGATCTCTTCAACTTTGTATCCATATTATTCCACAATGTTGTCCATAATGCACTGAGAAATATTCTATCCATGTCTGAAATGATTCTCCTTGGTATACCAAAGTGCATCCAGACCTGCCCAAAGAACAAGTTTGTTGCTTCTTTCCTGTTGATGGTATTTTTATAGGGCATCATAACACACATATTTTTGAACCTGTCAAATTCCATGAACAGGTAGTCATATCCCTTCCTAGTTGTCAGTAAACCTCTCGCAAAGTCCATGGAAATTATTTCCCAAGGAAAAGTAGGTATAGGTCGAGGCTGATATAGACCATGTTTCCTATTTCTAGGCTTGTTGGTACAAGAAAGCATGCATCCTCTTATGAACCTAGCTACCTGCTCTTGCATCTTGGTCCAATACACATACCTATGTAAGTTAGTCATGGTTTTTCCTACACCAAAGTGCCCTGCAACCTTGGAGATGTGAGCCTCTCTGATCAACTACAATCACTCACCTTTAGGAACTTGTAGCTTATCCATCATGTAGATTAACCCATCCTAGAGATTGTAGTCAACAGTGTTGTTGCCATCACACACATGACTCTGACTCTCCAATTGTTGATACACCTCCTTGAAGTCTTGATATTCTTAATATGACATTATATATGCATCATGGGTGAATGGATCCATGTGCATAAGATTCCTCAAAGCTGTAATCTGTGATGTGGGTGGCCTGGAAAACATGTCAACCAAATTGTTTGTGTTTCCCTTTTTATACTTGATCACCAAATGAAACTGTTGTAAAAACCCAACCACTTGTAATGTCTGGTTTGTTGTAGCTTACTCTGGGCCTACAAGTACTATAAAATTTGGTGATGTGTGTGGATTACTATCTCCTTTCCCATCAGATAGTGCTTGCACTTCTTTATATCTTGCACCATGGCATAGAGCTCCTTGTCATAGGTAGGGTAGTTAAGGACTACCCCATGAAAACCTTCACAATGGTAGCATAAAAACCTTCCTCCCTACATCAAGATAACTCCCATAGCATACCCACTCACATTTTTCTCCACTTCAAAGGGTCGTTGTAAGTTTGGTAATGCAAAAAATGGTGCTTGGTTGATCTTCTTCTTTAGCTCTCAAAAATCCATTTTCTGACCTTTTCCCCACTAGAAACTCTTTCCACTTGTTGTTATGGTGTCGAGCTGTGAAGCTACCGCTGAAAATGAGGATATGAAGTTCCTCATGTATTGTGCTGACCCAATGAAGCTCCTAACCTCATAAACATTACTAGGCACCATCAATTTAATGATGCCCTCCATCTTGGAAGAATCTATCTTCATTTATCCTCCACCGATCACATACTAAAAATACACGAAGTACTACAGGGAAAACTCTCATTTCTTGATATTTTCTAGCAGTTGGTGCTTCTTCAATTTTTATAGCACCTACATTAAATGTGACATATGATCCTCATAGTTATTACTATATACCAGTATATCATCCAAATAGACAATAAAAAATGAATCTATAAAAGGGCACAATAAATCATTCATTAATCTCATAAATGTAGTTGGTGCATTACATAGGCAAAATGGAATAAATAACCACTCATGCAAACCCTTCTTGGTTTTGAAGGTGATCTTCTATGTATCTTCTTCTTTGACTCAAATCTGGTGATATCTAAATTTCAAGTCCATCTTGGTGAAGTATTTTTCTTTTTCTATTGATCGAACAAATCATCTATCCTAGGCAAGGGGTATTTGTTCTTGAGCATTATTTTATTCAATGCCTTGTAATCTATACACATCCTCCAAGTCCCATCCTTTTTTGGCACAATGATGATGTGTGACCGAGATGAAGATGTACTCGATCGAATGACACCATGTTCCAGCATTTTCTGCAACTATTTATTCACCTCACTTT
This sequence comes from Pinus albicaulis, assembly GCA_034641835.2. Lineage (NCBI taxonomy): Eukaryota > Viridiplantae > Streptophyta > Pinopsida > Pinales > Pinaceae > Pinus > Pinus albicaulis. The sequence goes on along the minus strand of CM076580.1, from coordinate 976,811,521 downwards.
TTTATATAACATACTACCTATAAAGCCCAATATTTGGCAATGGGGAGTCTGCCAATAGCTAGATCTCGTGATCCACTTCTCTCTTAGGTGGTAACCCTTTAGGCTCTCAGAACGCATCCTTGTATGTATGTAACAAATCCTCCAATTGTTGTTTTTGTTTCTTAGTCCATCCCTCCATGGTTTCCTTTCCTCTTATTGACTCCTCTTCAGACTTAATTTCTCTTCAAAACAACAAAACATACTTCTTGTTGGAACTAATCGATTTCTTGGCTTGGTGGGCACTTACTAGCGAAATTTTTGACTTGCCTTCATGCTCGTCCATGATGAATGATTTTCCATCCTTGATGATCAGGTATTGGTTGGATATCCTCATGAATATTGCATTACGCATTTACATGAATAGACTCTCAAACATTACCCCACATACATCAAGGGGAACCACATCTAGATCTACTTCATCAATAAAATAAGCACTGATAGAAAATCTAATTTTGCATTGTTTGGTTACCTTCAACTTTGTATCCTTATTTACCCACACTAGTGAGCATGGGTTTGGACGGTCATGAATTTCCATCCCCAACTTCTTGACCATCTCTTCTACAATGAGATTTGCCTACGATCCTGAGTGAAACAGAGCATCGATATTTGTCTTCTTGACCTATAACTTTATATGGAAGAGTTTGGTCATTTCTTTATCTTCTTGTTGCTAAAGGCTACTCAAATTCACCTCCTTATGCATTTACGTACTAGCAATCTTCTCATCTGTGTCTGAGCTTCTTTGAACTTGGTCATTCGAATTAGTGGCCATGATATTCTTCTTCTTCTTCTTCGAGTTTAGCTTTGGATGTAACTTCCAACACTTCTCATTTGTCTAGTCATCAATGTTGTAGTGGTTGTAGTGTTTGATGGGATCTTTACACTGGTGCATTGTGGCTGCCATATTTTTATTTTTTTCCCATTTTTTCTTCTTCTTCCCCTCCTTAGAATCTTCTTGTTGCTCCTTTTGCTTCGATCCACTTTATTATGCTCTTTTTAGGCCCATGTTCTCTAGGTATTGTGCCTGTACACAATCCATGTCCACCGATTTGGGCTTGAACAACATTACTTGCTCACATAGATGGCAGTGCATACCCCCCAAATACTTGAGGAGCACATCTGGGTTCTTTGGAGAGATACCCAACATTATAGCTATCTTTTTTAATTTCGTGGTGTACTCCCCCATGCTTTGGCTTAGCTTTTTCCTAAAGTAATGCCATCGAATCCATTGGTCCTCCACATACCCAATGGGATAAAAATGTGACTTATTGAGGGTTTTGAAATCTTCCCATTTTGAAATTGGAGGTTCTCCCTCCAACCTCATGGTTTCCATGTGGTTTTCCCACCAAGTTAGTGCATGACCCTCCAATTTCAAACATGCGAATGAGATCTTTTGACCTTCTTCAATATGATGGACACTGAAATAAACTTCCAGTTGCTTCAACTAGTGGTTTACCTTAGAGTATCGATCTCATCATGGTATGTCTTGATATCAATTTTTTCTTCTATTTTAATTATGGATTGATTCACGACACTTGAGATGGGTTTACTTTTTCCATGTTATTTATTTGGCTAGTTCTTTGTGTCTTCTCGATCTCCTAATAACCCTTTTGATTTATCCTATGCATTTGAACCCCCATATTCTCTAAATATCCCTAGCTTATTTCTTCTGGTCACCGTAAGGAACTTTACATTGTAGTTTATATCTATGACTTGTTTTTCAAGCTATGAAAACCTCACTTCTGCAGGATCACAAGGTTCATTTACAGATGCTGCCACCATGATTAGGTTTTACGATTTTTGGCCATGCCGATATACATCCCTGCAATATCCACAAAATAAATAAAGAAACCTACTTTGATACCAAATGATTCGTAAAATTTCATGGATATTCCACTAGATAGTTCGTCACAACATATCTTATGATAATCTATAAATATACTAAAAAATTACATTATTACAGTTTTATTAAAATTCTATATTTGTAAATTTAACTGTAATTAGTGCACACATGAAAATGTAAAAAAATATAGAATGAAAAAATAATCTCACACACATACATGAGACACAAGATATACTCTCCAGGAAACCCTTTCGAGAGAAAACCCAGCTAGAAGGTGAGATTGCTTTGCTCTCTTTCTCTATCTGGAAATATGGATGCAGGTACAAAGAAGTAATTCTTGTGGCCCATGGGCTACTACAGTGCAAAAATCCTCTTTTTTTTAACTACATCATATATCTCCTGGCTATATTTTCTCACCTATGGAACAAAATTTCTCTCGAAATAATGTAATGCCTCTTCCTCCTAGTGGTCTCCTTATAACACAATCCGATAGGATACTAGTGGTTAATTTTGACTACATCAACTCTTAACTAAATTTATAAAATAGACTCCTGTAGAGTCTTTTACATCAAAAAAACATGTCTAGCCCATTTTCCATGAATAATGGGGTTTGGGGCGGCTTCCTCCTGAACTATAGGCGTGAAAACAGGACGGTCAACTTTTGAGTGGCATAACTTTTGCATACAGACTCTGATTGATGTGCTTCTTGCGAAGTTGGAAAGATATTTGTGTGTATAATAGAATGAAAAGGTATTGCACTAAAGTAGCAATTATTTTCCCCAAAAACTTTGTTTAATTCCTTAAAAATCTCCTAGAAGGTTTCAGACCCCATTTTTCCAAACTCATTAGAGGAAATTTTAGCCTAAAATTGCCCATGAAATTTTCACTTAATTTCCATGTCATAATATGCAAACCAGTAAAAATAATTTAAATTTAAAAATAGGTACATGTAAATATTTTGGAGGGAAAAGAAGAAAAATTAAATTTTTAAAGTGTATTTTTGGCTTATCTCCTTATAGGTTTACTCAAATTTCATATGTAGACACTCATTGGACATGGAATTAAATTTTTTACCCAATGAGTACCCATTATGCATACTTTTGAGAAAACCCACATTGATAAAAAAAAATTGTAGATACATTTAAAAAATGTGTTTCAACATGTTTTTCTATTGTATCTATAATTTTTATCAATGTGGGTCTGTTCAACAGAATGCACAATGAGTACTCGTTGGAGGAAAAATTTAATTATGCATCCAATGAGTGTCTATACTTGAAATTTGAGAAAACCTATAAGGAGATAAGCCAAAAATACAATTAAAAAAGTAGTTTTATTCTTTTCCCTCCAAAATTCTTAACCCTTATTTTATTATTTTAACTATTATTTTATGATTTTTCCTTAGGAGGCCACTTTTAGGATGAAATTTCCTTTAATGGGGTCCCACCAGTAAAAACGGTCCTGTGATATGATTCCTCCATATTTTCCACTCCAAATGCACCTAGATGGATGAAAAACAATATAATGATCCAATCCAGATCATTTGGCATTGTTGTTCCACCTGTGGAATTGTTTCCTTGTGTGTGGGATGGTGAATATTAGACTGAAGCTAGGCCATCTATAGAGAAGTCAAGAGTGGGTACCTACATTATGGTTATGATAGAGGTGTTTTTTGTCTGTATTGTTATGTTGGTGGTTGTCACTACTTAAATATTGTAAAGGAGTTAAATTCAGGCCTATTGGGATTCCAAAATAAAATTTTGTTTTTTGTGTTTCTTTCTAGTGGTGTAAAGGGTAAGTGACTAGTAATTTCTTCTCATCATCGACATTCAATATTTCAGTTGGTATTTATCTCCCTTATCTTCCCAATGAGAATATTTGTACCAGGCATTTCGCAGGAACTTGTACTTTCTTAATTCATCGTCATATTCATGGTATATATCTCATTTATTGGAAATGGTGAAAACTCTAGTTCAGTCTTTTGATTTGAAGCTATCAGTCATGTAAGAATATTTGATCCCTTGTTTATCTCTAACAAGGATCACTGCTCAACCTATTTTCAGAGGTCCACTACTCTACAAGCCATGGACCACTTCTTGTGAATTAATAGTGTCGTAAGTGAAGTTCCTTGTGGGAGTGGAACAGTTGGTGAAAGTAAAGTGATGATCACAAACTTATTGGTTAACGTCGAATAGTGTAGTAATAGCCTAAAGAGTTTAAGTGACTTGTTATTGTATAGCTATCACATGTGTGTGGATAGGTCAATTATGTCAACATGTGGGAATTGAAAGTAGCATGGAGACTTGGAATTCAAGAATACCTGGGTTAGTGTTGTGGAAGACCCGAGTAAATTCAAGTCCCAAACTACACATTTCATACTTTAAGCAAGTTGAGGAAACGTATCGTATCTTTTTTTGCAATTTAATGAAGAATACTCTAATTTTTGTGTATTACCAGTGTGTAAGATGTGGGCGTTATGGATCCTAAAGCATGTGAAGAAACCTTATGGCATGAAGGGCGTTGACTGAGTGACATCGAACTACACACTATCTAATGTTGGATATTGAGTGTTGGAGAAACTTGTCTTATAGAAGGCACATGCCATGTTCCCTTGTTTTTCATTGAGCACTTGAGGAGGCACAAATCTATGGTGTATCAGTGTTGTGTAGTATTGTGTATGAAGAAGGCTAATTTAATTCATTTTTTTCTTCTCATTGTATATTTTTCTGATACAATTGAAGTTGGTACAGTAAGCCTAAGGTCGATTGGTGTAAAGTCATGTGTGGTTGTTGCTAGCTGAGATGAGGACAGAGTCTATGTGTGAAGTTGTTGTTTGAAAATTTTACCATTTAGCATGTGGCATAATCTATGGCATATTGTGAGTTGTAAATTGACTCATGGAAGGTGAAGACTTTACCAACCATTGAAAGCATTCCGTGTCAACTTTGAGCATGCATAGAAGTGATGGGTAGGCGAAGAAAAGTTAAAAAATTACAGAGAGAATTTAAACAACTCGAGAAGAAGTATCATAGGGAAGAGGCAGAATATGAAATGCCAAATATATATCTGAATCATCCTAAAATGAAGTACAGTATGAAATGTAGTGAGAAATTTGGCGAAGGTGAAGGTGGATATTTGTTAGTAGATCTACAAAAATATGTAGAGATTGAAAAGAGAAAATTTGTGGAGGACTCAACAACATCCGATGAATTGAAGAAATTGAATAGCCTCTTTGAAGTAGATGTGGTGAATCCAAAAACTATGGTTGCTGATGATAAAGAAGAATTTGAAATTTTTGATGATGGATATTTGTTTTATGAAGATGAATTTCACGTTATCATTGAAAATAAGTTGAGTGATAAACTATTTTTTTCTTTAAAATACCAATTGGTTAATAATATTCCCATAGTTGTAGAATAAATAAAAGATCCTAATGAATTCCTTATTACAATAGTAAAAGAAGAAGAAGATATACAGAAATCCATTCCAACAATTAGGGGAACAAGAAAGCTTGAATATGTTGAAATTGATTTTGATGCACAAGTAATCTCAATGAAGAATGGTTTGATAAGCATTTTGAAAAAATTGATGCAGGTCTTAAAGCAGTAGTTGAAGTTAGATTCTTAATGGTGGAGGCTCCTAGAAATAATAAAAATGGCTAATAAATGGATGATTCAAATGATATAGAAATGGAAGCATTAGTGGATACATATGAAGATCTTCATGGTATTTTGATGCATTGGATCCCAGAGGAAATCATATATTATTGGGTGGAAACGTGAAGCTGGGTTACACTTTTGTGAGAATCGGGGGTTGAAATTTTTTTTCGGAAATAGTTCGGCCGAACATTTTATAAAGTTCGGCCGAACTATGTAATAGTTCGGCCGAACTTTCTTAGAACGTTCGGCCGAACTCGTGATTCCGTTTATACTGACGGTACACTGATGGCGCAGGAAAATAGAATTTTTGCCGAATATTGGAAAACCAGCAACAAAATTTCGGCCGAACTTCTAAAAAAAGTTCGGCCAAACTTTTACATTTAAAAAAGTTCGACCGAACTATTTTCTATAAATAAATCACCCACAAAGTTATGTGGTTTACCGGTTTCATTGTTCACGCGTTTTGTCTCTATCGTTGTTTCTCCTCGTGGCTGCGTTGGTGTTCCTCACGTCCGCGCTCTTCGACTCCATCGGGTATGTTATACTCGTTACGATTAGAATCTCGTCCGCTGGTTATTCTCTGTTTGCTTATAATTGTCGACCAAGAATACCATGGCATTGTTAATCTTTCTAAAATTAAATATTTTTGGACGGATATACAGTGGATATATGGTAGTTGTTAGTTTGTTGTCAGTTCTGTGTTTCTTTTTCACAAGAGAAAAAACGATGTTTTGTTTATATATAATGAGAAAATAGTCCATCAGTCATTACTTTCACATTTGAAGTTAGAAACCCAATTTTCCATCCAAGAGAAAAGGGTGACCCATGTCAGACAAGAGATAATAATCCAAAAACACCTATAGGGACTTGTTAAAAGCCCATAGATGATCCACATGTGTATACTTTTTTACTGAGATGTATCCAAAATTTCCCAGTCGGCTAACAGAAAAAGACCCAGGTAGATAAGAAAAATCCTACAACAGAGATCCGACATACATAGATTCCAAAAATATCTCAGAGAATCCAGAACATCCAAAACAAAATCATTAATCGTGAGGGCTAGAGATCCGTCCAAAATAATGCTAACCGTCATACCATATCAAAATTTCAGCATCATGACCATCCGGTACTAACACTGTAGGCAGTATGGAACTTGTCAAATACAAAAAAAGCACCAATACCTGGAGCAGGTAATGTGCATCAAATCCTGTTATACCAACCAAAAAAAGCGTACCCAGGTTCGGTAGAAGAGGTCTATCTCGCTTGATCCCGAGAGCATGGTTGTCAGTTTTGTGTTATGGCATGATTTGTATTTCAAAGTACGAATGTTGAGGGATGTGCATTGAATGGTGTTGTTACCTGTCTGAGATTGTGATTGTTGTTGAGTTTTTCTAGATGTATATACAGTGAATATGTTGGACTACTTCTTTTGAGTGTTTCGTTGTTTGTGAAGTAAATGAATATGAGTGGTGGGATTCTGATAGGTTTTGAGTTGTCCCTCTCATTCAATGTATGTCATTGTTATATCTATATAAATAATATAGATAATTTAATTTCTCCGTCCGCTGGTTATTCTCTTTTTGCTTATAATTCTTTTGGGTGACCAGTTTTCTTGGTCTGCCTCAGACTAACTCGAACCGACCCATTATATTTGCATTTTTTCTTTCCTTTATATGCATGAAAATATGGTTATGTTATCTGAACCTTCCTGGTATTGAGACCGGTTCTGAGTTTCACTTCTTATGAAATCATTTTTCTTACATATATGACATATTGCTATATATATTTTTTTTTTCAGTAAGAAAAATACTCTGGTTTATATTGAGTACCAGGAACACAACAAAATGGACATTACAATGCACTAATAACAATTACCATCAAAACCGGAATAACTGATTTTGTCATATTTTCGCCACCCGGATCTTACATAGACTTAATTGAACAAGTACAGTCCAAAAAATACAGAAATCAAAAACAGAGAAAAAACTATTATCCACGCCCCAGAGTCATACAAAAAGTGACTGTGGAAACACTGCGGAGCCACTCAAACTATAAAGAGACACCACATAGTTTTAACCTGACACAATAACATCACATATTAATCCAGAAAACTGAAAATCACAGCATCTATGGTACCACTGTACTTAGATGATGGGCACAGAGCCTAAAGCCTGAAGAGCCTGTATATTAAATAGCTGATAATTTATCTTTCCATACGCATCCTGTAGCCCCTACTTTGACAACTCATCCGTAACATTGTTCTTTTCGCGATATATGTGCTGATAAGTAATACCTGCATAAAAAGTTTTAAATTGTTTTTATTATTTTTATTATATGTTGGATGTGATTTTGATTGAAAATGCTTCTTTTTTATTTATTAATTAAAACAAAATTATTAGAAAAATTATTGCTTTAAGCCTTGGAATTTATAATCAAAATTAGAAAATGTATTTTTATCTAAACTATTTATGAAAAGTTTAATATTGTTTGATCTTCTCTACCATGTCCTTTTTACATGTATCTAGAATAATATTATTTGTACCTAGTTTCTGGTTTTTTGTAAAATTTTACTACCATAATCAAAATCTATAGAAATAATAATCTAACATTATAATATCTTGAAATGGAGCTAGCCAACTCAAATATAGTATTTCAAATCCCCGGCTAAGTTAGATGAGGAGGCTATGTATTACATATGGTCTTGAATGAGCATTTGGACTCTTTAGATATATATCTAAAGAGTCCAAAAGCTCATTCAAGACCATATGTAATACATAGCCTCCTCATCTAATAAAAATTCATACCTTAACAAAATTGTTAGATCCTTTTAAAGAAAATGTGTCATATAATCAACTTTCATCGAAATATATGATAAAATCAACCCAATTTTATGAAAAATAGTATACCATTTTTACATTTCACATAATAGAAATAGATAAATATTACTTAAGTATTGTTATAAATATTTAACTACCCATAGAGAGATGGCCAAGTGATTGAGACAGGGCATCATCACAATAAAAAAACCAAGTACAAATTGTAGTAATCCTAGAATCATGCTTTACATAAGGTAAAATTGGGGAACTCATGACTTGTACTATAGATAAAAAACATTTACCCTTACCAAAAAATATATGATAAAAAATGACAAACTACATAAGCTTAAGCTTAAGGGGATATAATCCTTCTTGCCTTCCATATAGATAATGAAAATGATTGTTCCAAGTCTCATGTTGCTTCTCATGTTATTTTATAAACCTTGATTGGAAAGAAAAATAGGAGGGCAAAAATGTAAGAAATATAAAACATACTCAAACACAACGTAAGAAATAGAGAACATAATGAAACACACACATACATATCTCTAGACAATCAACACAATTATTTTCCTAGGAAATCCTTATGGGAGACCAGCAACCCTAAAAAGTAATGATGCTCTAGACTCCTTTTCAAAGTCCATTGGGAGAAAAGAAAACAACACTAAAATGTAAACATGCTCTACTCTCTTTTGCGGTATGGAAAATGAGTACAAAGAAAAGTAATCTCTCTAAGTCCAGCTGGGCACAACAATATAGTTTATATAAAATAACTGCATTTTCTCTCTAACTTCACACTCCTAGTTGTATTTTCAACTATGGAACAAAATACAATAACAAAAAATGGAACTCTTATTCCTCCTAGTGGCGAAGTATTTAACATAGCGTGATAGCCAACTAGGTGTAAGATTTGACTCCGTCAACCATTAACGAGGTTTGTGATTTTAGACCTTTTAGAGTCTTGTTAAAATTCCACATGTAGCTAGCTTGATATGCATGAGTAATGGAGCTAAAATGTCATTCTCTCGTACCATGGTGGTCAACATGATATAGGTCAACTTACTAAAGGCATAAATTTTGAATGAACTTCATTTGATGTTTTTCTTGCACCATTGGATATATGTCTTTAAGTGTAGAATAATGGTCAAGATTTCAGCACAAGGAATAATTGTTTGACCCCCAAAAATGTGATTTAAAACCTCAAAATGACTCCAAAAGGTTTTAGATCCCAATTCTCCACCTACCATTAAAATGACCCTACAAGTTGATTCTTTCAGTTTTTTCACTCTATAAGCATCAAAATATATGACAAATAATATAATTATCCAATCTAGATCATTATTTAATAATTTGTTAAAATTATGAGTAAGATATACATCATGGAATTTAAATAAATAGCATTAATTCATTGAACGCCCTTGTACATTCCTTGTTGATACTTTGAAAGTAATATGTTTTGAAAAATAATTTTTTTATGGATTCTATTTTCCACATTCTCTCAACCATATCAAAAACCTTCTTATAATATTTGAAACCTAAGGTCTTTCCCATACCAAAGTATGTTATTTTAAAACATGTTTTCTTACATTGATATGAGTGATTTAGAAGCTGATTGGGAGAAAAAATTTACTCATTTAAGCATCTTCTTTTAATATGTACAATATGTTTCGTTGAATCCACATGAAAAACAAGACTCCCAACCGTGAGAAGAGGAAATTACATCCTATTTCTCCCCCCTAGCACAATTACCAGTACAGTTAGAATTTAATAGCCCCAAACTAGATTTTACTCTCAGGTACTGGAACCTCTACAAAGGTTCGACCTGGAAACATAGTTTTTCCTTAGGTTTCTCCACTGATTCTATGTCCAACTTGGATAACCTACAACAACATCCTTCTTTTCATTTTTTCTATCCCCTCTTGGATAACCATAATATCCTGAAATGGAGTAGCCAACTCAAATATAGTATTGCAAATCCCTGGCTAATTTAGATGACGATTACATATGGTCTTGAATGAGCATTTGGAATCTTTAGATATATATCTAAAGATTCCAAAAGCTCATTCAAGACCATATGTAATACATAGCCTCCTCATCTAATATATAAAACTTTAATCCATGTGCTTAACCTTAACATTGACACAAATGGAATACAATTTTACTCACTGATTTATGCTAGAAAAATATGCATATGAATATTGCCCACATATCCGAAGTCAAAAGGGATAGATTAAAAAGGGATGCTCCGGTCATCTATAAAAGATAAATTAAAGAAGCATGACATATTAGTAATGAAAATTAGATATGTGTACCAATTATGTTCATATAACACAAAAAATAGATGATTCAATACAAATGTCACATAGAAGTCATATTTATCTCATGGGCCTTCAACTTAAATTATATATCTAGCATTACATTAAGATATAGGAGATAAATCAAAGAAGCATTTGAATGTAAATTAAACATGTGTAATAATTATGTCCTTTCTAGTTCAATAAATAGATAATAATTTGCAAATGCCATATCTAAGCTATATTTCATCTTAGTAGCTTTCAATTTAAACTTATATCTAATGTTAAATTATATAAAAGAATAACAGTAATTCAAACTTCAAAATAATATTTAGAACTTTAGTATAAAATGTGACATATAATTTTCCCGTGTGGAAAAACATAGTTACCGAGAGTTCAAAACTCATGCATTTGAATATAAAGTGGGTATACGAATGAGAAAGTAGGTTTTTTCTAGAAATGAGGAAGTGAAGGTTGATAGAGAGCCACACAAAATTGAAAATTCATACCTTAACAAAATTGTTAGATCCTTTTAAAGAAAACGTGTCATATAATCAAATTTCATTGAAATATATGATAAACTCAACCCAAATTTATGAAAAATAGTATACCATTTTTTACATTTCACATAATACAAATAGATAAATATTACTTAAGTATTGAACTATAAAGATTTAACTACCCATAGAGGGATGGCCAAGTGATTCAGACAGGGCATCATCACAATAAAAAACCAAGTACAAATTGTAGTAATCCTAGAATCATGCTTTACATAAGGTAAAAATGGGGAACTCATGACTTGTACTATAGATAAAAAAACATTTACCCTTACCAAAAAATATATGATAAAAATTGACAAACTACATAAGTTTAAGCTTAAGGGGATATAATCCTTCTTGCCTTCCATATAAATAATGAAAATGATTGTTCCAAGTCTCATGTTGCTTCTCATGTTACTTTATAAACCTTGATTGGAAAGAAAATTAGGAGGGCAGAAATGTAAGAAATATAAAACATAATGAAACACAACGTAAGAAATAGAGAACATAATGAAACACACACATACATATCTCTAGACAATCAACACAATTATTTTCCTAGGAAATCCTTATGGGAGACAAGCAACCCTAAAAATTAATGATGCTCTAGAAAAATAATTTGTTTATGGATTCTATTTTCCACATTCTCTCAAGCATATCAAAAACCTTCTTATAATGTTTGAAACCTAAGGTCTTTCCCATACCAAAGTATGTTCTCTTAAAACATGTTTTCTTGGTGATATCATGGGTGATTTAGAAAATGATTGGGAGAGTGAAATTCCTCATTTAATATGTACAATATGTTTGGTTCATGCCACTAAGCCAAGAATTTTAAATTCAACTGACTTTTAATATAACCAAGTAAATCCTGCAAAAAAATAATAAAACAAATGTTAGGGTTGTGGATTCAGGCATTGAAACAACACACCATGATATTTCAAATTTAAAAATAATGGTTTGAGCCCTAGATAGCTTAGAATCCTATTTTTTTTCAAAATAAGGATGCACTCCCATTTGATTCTCATGATTAGGTTGTAATCATGAGGCTCTCGCTCAATAGTGGACCTTCCCAAAATCTTGTGACGTCTTGTCACAAACAAAACCATCAAACTGAAAAACACATCATGCAAGAAGCATAGCTTGCTGACATATCATTTTTCTCCTTCAAAGAAAAAAAATTCACATCATGTGAATATCTCCATGTACTCTTACATATTGGTGTACAAAACCATCAACCAAACACAAGTCGAAAAAACATGCCTCTTCAACCAAACACAAGTCGACAAAACATGCCTCTTCAAAAAACTGACTCTCAAGTCAAATAATAGCTCATGTACAAATTTCCATATTTGTTGCATTTAAGTGTGTCAACATAACTCTACTTTCAACATCTTTCTTCATGCAATATGCACCATACTTTGAATTTGCAAAGAAATTCATGAAACATCAAAATACATGCAAGGCCTTAATTGGATAAGAAATCTAACCATCTGTTAGCAAACCATTTCAATGGCGCTTCTTTTAGCTGCACTTCATCATCATGTGAATCATCCTGACCCTCATCGATTATGGAATCATCTTTTCCATTCTTGTCGTTATCTCTTTCCACCTTCTTCAAATGTTGTGGATGACTTGTTGGATACAAAGTCCAACACTTGTCTACAAGGTGACCTTTCTTATGGCAATAAGTAATAAACAATTGCATCTTATTTTCAACATCATTTTCCTTGTCAAATGGGCCTTTGACTTTTTGCCTCATTTATTTAGAAAGTTTCAATGTGCATGGATATATTCTTCCAACATCTATAAACATTATGATTATTCAAACATCTATAAACATTATGATTATTCCAACATCTATAAAGTTCTCTTCTTTTACATTCTCATTAGCTGCATGATTATTAACATCTTCTCGCAAAGTGGGTGTCAAACTTTTCCATTCATCATGAACACAAACTTCACAAGCTTGAGGTAATGAACACGAAATAAAATTCCTTCTTGGAACAGATTCATGTGCCTCCTTGGCTTTGGAGCATTCTCCATCATGTTTTCCATAACCAAGACCCAAATAATTAGGCCCTTCCTCAACAACATTTGGCTCAACTATGCCTTGTACTCAACTATGCCTTATACATGTTTGCCTTTAAACCTTTGCTTTCATAGCACATTTTCATCAAAAATTTGGACCTTATTCCTCTAGTGTGTCTCTCAAAAGTACGTACACATTAATTTTGAGAGGAAATTGAAGACATAAACCAATAGCTAATTCTTCTAACTAACCTTGACTAAAATGAGCTAAATTGTACTTTGATACCAACTTGATTTGAATATGGACAAACTATTTTTGTTGGGCTATCTCCCTCATTAGTTAAATAAAAATGTGTTTATGATCGTCTAAAGTTAGCCAATTGGGAAGTGGTATATGTGTCAAGATTTAAGTGTATTTTGTGAGAAATTTATTAGTTAATTAGCTTTTAAAAATTCATGTACAACAAATAAAATGCAAAAAATTTATTTCTAGGAAATTTTTTCCCTCAATCCAGATTCCGATCATTGGACATGTAAGAGGAAGAAAGAGGGAATTCACTTTTCAAATTCTAGACCTTGTCTAAACCAAAATAAACTAGAGGTTTGGTTTTCAAATACATTCACTTATTTGGAAAAGTTCTAGCTACCAAAAGTCCATATGCCAATCCACCTCCCAAGAAATCCATTTATTACACCACTGGTTAGTTTTTTGTCATCCTATATTCTTTATCAACCTCTTTTAAGAAACAAAACTAGACAAAAACCTTCAGTGAGAACAACAAAATCTAAAACCTCTTCAAGGTCTTCAATCTGCTCGTAAAGTTAAATTGTGTCTTAACCAAGTCCAACAACAAAGAAACATTCAGTGACAACATCAAAATCTACAACTTCTTCAACATCTTCTAAACCATCTTCAAAGTCAATATTGTGTGCATCAAATTCCTCAACAAGGTCATCAATAGAGTCATCAAAACTACTATTTTAAACTTCAATGCCAAAAATAAGTCGAAAGAATTCAATTTCTCCTCCAAAACCTTCTTCTCTGAGCAAAGCTAGCATGATGTTGTTGAGAAATTCAGTAATTTCACGAGGAAATTCTATCAAAGTTAAAACAAATCCTTTTCATCCATATTTAATTCCTACTTTTCTAGGTGGAACACCTTCAAATTTAAGGACCATAATACCATAAAATATGTAACTTTACCTAATAGGTGTAGACCTAGAACCCCCAAATTTGCGTGACATGTACAATTGAAGATCTTATATGGTAAGCAGTGTGAGAAGAGAGTCATGGTCACTGAGTTGAGAAAGAGAAATAGTTTGGTATGAAAACCTTACTTGTCATAGGTCTAGCTAGCAGACTACCAAATTACATGGTAATGGCATTCAAAATGTGAAAATTCCCATTTCACTTGGAAATAAGATGGTAGAGAAAGGTATAGATGAAAGGAGATATCCATCTATGGTAAAGAAATCAAGTAGTTCTATCAATTCCACCTTGCAACTCTAAGAGACATTGAATTAAATTTCATCTCAAGACAGGGCTTTGGGAGGACACTCTCAAAGCCAACCTTCATTATGGCTTTGAAACACATGGTAAGTATCAAGACTTAGCAACCTTATTTGCATAATTTTTTCTAGCATGGACCTTAATGTCATAGCCTTCTTTTTCCTAAAATGAATGCAAATTTCCTTGCAATGTGGCTTGCGACATTCATAATTCATGCTCATGGAACATGATTGTGTTGCAATTGTGATAACATCTGTTGTATGCAGAAGCTAATAAAAAATGATCGAAAATGACATTTTTGCTCTATTTTTTTGAAGATTTAAGGAAAATTACACCAAGTAGCTTCCAACCTCATATGGCCATCATGTCAAACTCATCTCAGGATATTGTCCAAGTAAGAGCCACTTAAGCAAGAAATCTAGTATACATGACTCCAATTTCAATTAGCAGCAATGACAGTTCTAAGTATGGTGCAAACATTGCTCTAGATCCTCAGTGGGGCATGTTTGATGACAATAATTTGGGGACTGAGAGAGGGAGATGGTAGGAGAAAAAATTCAAGGAATCCACGGGAAATTGAAAAATATATAACTAATAAGGTGGAAGACATTTATAACCTAAGAGAGAAACCTGTTAGGAAATGGGTGAAGTTGGTATTACACACCCAATTGGACAACCTCGAGGAGAAAACATTTCTGCCATTTTATTTGTTGGCATAACCTAGTAAGTGTTATTCACTAACATGTATTTTGTAAAGGCCTTGACCTAGTTCCCATTCAACTCCATCCACCAGGTTGTAGAGGATTCTAAGCCTAATTTCATGAAAAGTAAGTTGGGGATGATCACATTGACATGCTTGATCACGTGTCTATGAAGATTAACTACCTTGAACTATTTTTCTGTGTAGGGAAAGAGACACATTCCCATGTCTGAGCATGAAAACGCTATTTGATGTTGTTAATGCCTCTAGTGTTTACTTCTACAAGTTCTATAGGCAGAGTCTGTAAAGGGCCAGGTAGCCTCTAGATCTCATCTTTTATGAAAGGTGACATATCTAGTAAATGCCCCTACAGTCAATCTCTGGAATGGATGTAAATAGAAGTTCTTCATTTTAATATCCATAAAACAAAAAAAAATTAAGGTAAACTATGTACATGTGTCATTTCTCCCACAAACTAAAGTGTATAAGTGGTAAATTTTATACCAAGTGTGCTACCACCATGTAAAGCGCAATTTTGTGAACTTATCATTTTTATAATTTCTTTTTCGATTAAATTTAGTTTCACACATGATCAATTATTTCTTTGAAAGTTGTGTTCTACATAATTTGTGTACACTAAATTACAAATTGATTTTTTGAAATCTATTTTGTGTAAATTTTGACCAATAGATATAAATCATGGAGTATGAATGACGAAGATCAGCCGAATCTCATATGGAGGTTCAGGGATCGGGGGATGTTCACGGTATTTAAATATAATCTTAAATCTCCATACATGTGTGTACATATGGAATTGATTTTTTATTAACTTTGTGAGTTAAGTTAGTTGTTAATAAGTTTCATATTTTAATTTTTAGGAGGTAAGAGGAGAAGGGTTTCTACTCCATCCATGGAGCATGGCCAAGATTCAACCGGTTGAGGTATGAGTGGTAGCAGGTTGCGGGAAGGGGGTGATATTTATTCCCCTGAAGGAAAATCAATGACTGCTGGTTCTCAACAGGGTCATTGTGGGTTTGGTTCTCAGCAACATCATTCTGGGTCTGGTTCTCGGCAGGGTCATGTTGGAGAAGATTTTAACCAAAAACATCAAGGTTGCCATCAATTTCAATATTTTTTCATTAAATTTGTACAAATTTTTTTACACGTGTTTTTTCTAATATACGAAATTATATATACTGATGCAGAGGTCGAAAGTGTTCGAGCTAGTGGTCAAAATAGACGCAGGGCAGCCTGCTACATTCAAGAAGAAGGTTGTCAACCCAGCACAACTTATCCGACCGAGATTACTGATATACCATGGGAAACCAACATGGCGGAATGCACCTTACAAAAGTGTGAAAGCCTTCATGAAAAATTGCAAAGAGATCTCGTGGCTTTGTCTCTACCTGCTGAGAGTCGACAAAGCCTTGAAATAGTTACACATTCATTGGGTGAAATGGTAAATGTGTACAGAAATCTTGGGCCAACGACTGCTTCATTTGTAGAACTGATGAGAAAGAGAAAATAAAAAGTGATGGGTCCCAATAAATGGGAGGACGTAAAACAAAAAGTTACAAGAGAAGTGGCCAAGTCAATGTTTAATTATAAGGAAGGGCCAAAAAGAAAAATGTTGAAGGTGCAGTATTTCAAGCACCCAGACAAAGCTCGTTATTTGTATGATCGACATCTTGCGGCCTTCGGAAGGCTTCCATGGAACAATGAGGTTCCTTTTTATTTTGCACAAATGTTTTATGCAGAATTTTTTTTGGGTATGAAACCCAACTACAATGACCTTCCTTCAGAATTTTTTGGCCCAGGGAAAGGTCGATTATATGACCGTAAGGGCGCTAAGCGAGATGTAGAGTTGCCTCGCCCTGAGCCACCATTGGTGAGTCGACCGTTTCGAGTCGAAACTATGCGATCAGAGATGGATGCGACTTCTCAAATAAGTCAAGAAGCAAGGGATGTTATGATCGACAATTTTCATAGTGGATTGAGTGGAGTCGATCTTTGTTTAAATCGACAAAGAGCACGTGAAAATGCACGTGCCAATTTTTTTTATTGTACAGATGAGGAGATTTACAACATGAATGTTGAAGATCTCCGAACATATGCAATAAATTGTCGCAATGGTTTGCAAGACCTAATTTCTCATGAGGAAGAGGGCACCGGAACTGTATGTGTTAGTGACCTTAGGGTTTGAAATTATTTTTACATATACATGTGTACAATTTGTAATAAATACATGTGTATGTAGATGTATACATTTATTTGTATGTGTACATTAATCTAACAAAAATGTATGATTATATGTTAAAACACCATTTGCAGTTCTTAGGCATGATGCGTGATGAAAATGTTAATATCATGTTTGTGACCTCTAGTTCAAACGATGCAGATGGGTCTAACCATCATGATATGTTGGCAAATGTTAGTGTTTTTTAAGTGACTCTAAAATAAATAATTGTTGCCACACATGTACATGTATGTATATATATAATTTGATAAAATGTTTTAACAGGTACTGATTCCGTCTGATGTTTTTGGGATGGCGGTACCTTATTCTTCCTTGGGAGATGTACCTTCTACTTCCTTGGGAGATGAGTCACAAGTATAGACAATTTTTCACAAGTTTAAAATTTATGTTTAAAAGTTATATATATATATATATATATATATTCTACCTCAAAAAGTTCCATTAAAAATTGAGATATATATATATATAGAGAGAGAGATCTATATTTTGAGTTATTTAAATTTTTTTGAATTTAGGTTCTTATAGAAGATTTCTTTAATCCGCGGACTCTAGCGACGGAGATAGGAACATCCACAGCATTTGAACAAGTTGTCTTTAGTTCCTTTTTTTAATATTATTGAAAATAAGTTTATATATGTACATGTGCATTTTCATTTGAAAGTTTTTAATATATATATATATATATATATATATATATATAGATATATATATATATATATATATATAACTGTACACATATATTGTACAGTTTACCGCTGCAGATGTTCCTATGGGAGAACTTGTTCATCAAATGGAGAGGGAACCTTATGAGGTATTGCATGATTTTTTTGTTATATTTTGTTTTTTACATGAAGTTTTAGATATATATATTCTCATTCATTTTTAAAACATCAAATTTTAATGTTCAAGTACATGTGCATTGTGTATTTAGGTTTCCCATTCACAGGATAGGGCGCGGACTGAGACCCTAGTAGGGAAGATGCTAGATCTGTCTCCATTTGATGGACATGATTTATAGTATATTTTATTTCAAAATTTATATGGTTTTAAAATTTGTTAAACTTGATACAGTTTGATACTTGTGAGATTTACAATTTTTGGACATATTTTATTACATTGTTATTATATAATTTGTTTTATTTAATTTTTGGATGGTTTTAGTACTTTTGGCATGTGAATGTGAAGTAATGTTGTCATCTATAAATTAATGTTGTCATATGAACTACATTTGGCATGTTATGTAATGACTTTTGTTTTTAAAATTTAAGTTTTGGATGCTTGGAGTACATTTGGCATGTGAAGTAATGTTGTGATTTATATTTTTTTGTTAAATTAAAAGTTAAAAGTTTTGGATGGTTTCAATCTACATTTGGCATGTGATATTTAATGTTAAATGTTTTTGTTGGATAGTTGAATTATAATTGGCATGGCATGTGAAGTTTTTAAAATTCAAGTTTTGGATGGTTTCAATCTACATTTTGCATGTGATATTTAATGAACTTTAAATGTTTAATGTTTTAATGTTACACAATATATAATCAAAAGGTTTTTAAAACTTAAAGTTTTGGATGGTTTTAATCTACAACTTAAAGTTTTGGATGGTTTCAATCTACATTTGCACATGTGGTATATAATATTAAATGTTTCTATTGGATCTAGTTGAACTATAATTGGCATGGCATGTGAAGTAACGATCTATATATAATTTAAAGTTTTTTAAACTCAAGTTTTGAACGGTTTCAATCTACATTTCGCATGTGATGTTTAATGTTTTAATGTTGCATGATATATTATCAAAAGTTTTTAAAATTTTAAAGTTTTGGATGGTTTCAATCTACATTTGGTACATGTGGTATATAATGTTAAATGTTTCTATTAGATAGTTGTTCACTATAATTGGCATGGCATGTCAAGTAATGTTGCACAAATCTCTTTTGGATGGTTGAAGTACATTTGGAATTTTAAGATTGCTTTTGATCTCTCCATGTACTTTTGTTTGAATGAAAAAATTTCCAATAGGAAGAACATAGCTTTTCAATGCAACTAACCATGTATCAATTGAGCTCTAATTGAAAAAAGAGTTTAAAGAAGTAGATATATGTACAAATTATCCCTTTAATTTTGATTGGAAATATAAGTCTCTAGTACATATATATGTTTGTTGAATTTGGGTCAATGTCGTTAATGCACTCAAATAGGTAGCCTTGTCGATTTATTTACATTGTGGAAACTTTTTACCAGAAAATCCAACTAGTTTTTCATCAATGCACATAGAAAAACTACTTGGAACAATTAATTGCATTCTAGAACATATATATTGAGTACGTACAATTTTTTTTTCATCAATGCACATAGTAAAACTACAACAATTAATTTCGTTCTAGAACACACACACACACACACACACACACATATAACATTTTTCATCAATGCACATGTATAGAAAAGCTACTTTTAGTTGATACTAGAGCACGTGCTTGTACCCAAACAATTTGTACATATGCAAACACTTGCACAAATAACATAAGAAGCTCAATTTTTAGTTAAGTACTGGAAGTTCTAAAACATATTTAATCCAAAGATAATAAATTGTTGGACAATTCACTCAAAAAAATTCTAATGGAATTCCATCTTCAATAATCCGTTCATGATCGGATTTTGACATTTTCCATCTCTTAATTTTCGATTTTTTCTTTGATTGAACTTCTATCAACTTTATGCGTGCCGCACACACCAAGTGACTATATTGACAACTTATGGAATCAGGTTCATAGTCTTCAAAGTAAACAAAGTCTCCACTTTGATGAGTTTGTCTGAAAAAATAACCTTTCAGTATAATAGACCCTCTGTCATACTGAAATCCATGATCATTATAGCTTTGTAATAATTTCATTTTTCGTTCAGTGCAACGCATCAAATAATACTTCACATTTTCATCATTGTCAATAAGTGCAATTACAGCAAAAACATCTCCTACATAATAAAATAAATTTAACAAAATTATGCATATTTAAATTTATTTCTAGATCTTTAAATCATTAGAAAGTAATTCAAATGTTACCTTCTCTAACAAGATCAGAAACTCGATCACCATCGGATGATATTGTAGTTTCCTCTAATTGCATTTCTTCAAACATTGCAACAGACATTTTTTCCTTTGTATTTAGCTCTGTATGTTTCCAATCGTTCACATACATTTTGTTTTCACAAACGTCATTGGATTTTGTGTTGTCTATGCAAACATCACAAAAACAAGAATATTTTCTTTTATCCAATGCAAACACATTTCTGGACGACTTTGTTTGAATTGAATACAATTTTCGAGTCCCTTTTATTGTTTCAACGTCATTTCCAATTGATCTATCTACGTCTTTGATTCCAATATGCTAGAAAAACCTTTATATGGAAAATTAGAAGAAGAATTTGTAAATATGATATCAAAATACAATCAAAGATAATCATTGCATGATAAATGTACAATGTTTAAAATTAGATTTCCAATATAAATTAAATTGAAAGTACCTTCGCACTTCTCTTGATGGGTTTCTCTCATGGCTTAGAGCAGCGATGCACCATTGAACAACTTCTTCAGCATTCACAAGTTGGCTTGCAGAGTGGTTCATTTGATATTTTTGAAGTACTCATTTTATGCATGCTCCTGCACCGTCATGTTCTCCTTTTCCATGGTCAGTCTCAAAGAAATTCCAACAATGTTTAATGCAGATTTTCTTATGAAGAAAACAAAACCAAAAGAATTATCGTGCAAATTTGAATTGACCTGCGCATCCGTCTGACCATATCCAATGTTCATTGAATGTTATTCCACGATTTTTCAATGAATCATAAATTTTTCCAAAACAATGTTGTACAAAACATGTATCATGTGTACGATCGTCACTGATATAAAAGTGATATTCTTTAATGATATGCCGATTTTCACTCGTGCTTTCTATATGATCGACATTTTGTTCAGCATGTCTATATAGAATATGGACGAGCATGGAGACTTGGTCAGAATGATAGTATTCACTCTGAATTTATTTTTGTGGAACAAATGTGTAGTTTTCTGCAAAATCAATCACTGACAAAATGGTCCCTGGTGGAAAAAATTCATGAGATTTTTTGAATCGCAAGTCTTGCCATCGAGCTCTATGGGAATGCTTGGTGTATTTGTAAATTTCTGCCTCAAACTTTCTCAAAAAGTCTATCAGAAAAATTTTGTCTTCTAGTAATTCAATTCTTTTAACACTATTTGCACCTTGAATCGATGTATCGATATATTCATATCTCCTCCATTTCACTTTCATGTTGGAAAACGATTGATCATTTATATCAATACGATATTTGTTTTAAAATTTAGTCAAATTTCCACAATCATCGCATTTTTTACCACCAACATATTTCCTTTTGTAAAATAGTTCATCGCTTTCTCTTTCACATAGAATTTGAGATATGAAATCACGGATAGTGGAAGGAGGAGGTGAGTCCTTCCATAATGTTCTACCGAAATAAAGGAATGTGTCATAGTATAACTCAAATTCCACATGATAACGACAACAACAAGTGTCGTGTACGGTGATAGGTTTTACATACCATGGTTTTTGTTGAAAAAAAGCACTGAGTGAAACATGAATTTGACGATTCTCTTCTTTGAACTTGTTGAATAACTCTACCTGAGTGGTTTCCAAGAGATGTTTTTCATGTTCTTCGTACTGATTTCGTGCTATTCTTCTTCACATCACATGTCTTGCAATTGGTGAAAAACGCGAATTGTTCTTCCAATATTCATATATTATTTTTTAAACATTTTCTCCAAGTCTATCTTTGTATGGTTGCCTACAAATAGCTCTCCAACAAGCGAGTTCATCATTTACATCTATTTGCAACCGAAATTTCCGATGTTTGTGCAAAGTTTTTCGCGAGGTTCCCAGTGCTCGTGCCATAGATGTTACCAAACAATTCTCTTGAGTACTTGAGGAAACCATTGCCATCTGTATTCCTCTACGTACAATTGAAACATCTTTCTCTCTAGATCTCTTAATTGACTTTATAGCACTACTCATATTTTTTATCACCTCTTCCTTCATTTTTTTATCTTTGGTTGATTTTTGAATACCCAATAGTGTCGTAGCTTCTTTTAATTTCTTTAATGATAGGAGACCTTTCAAAATTTGAGCCTGAACTGTCACCCACTCATTTAAGAAATGCTTTCCAAAAATGCAGTTAACACGATATCGTATAATATGGTTAGGTTTTTTATCTCGATATGTGTGAGTGTCAACATTTTCTAACATCTCATTATCGATAGTGATTTCATCTGTACATATTCAATAAATAACTAAATTAAAAAATATATCTAAAATTTCAAATATTTTTCAAATTAGTTCATCAAATAAAATTTAAGCTTCACATTTTACATTAGGAAAATTTTAAATATATCAATAGATCATAATATTTACATTTACATACCTGCTTCAATTTCTGCTTGAGGTTGATTTTCTTCTTCAATATTTTGAGGAATATCTCTGTCTGTTTACATTAAAAAAAATATTTTTCAAATTAGTTCATCAAATAAAATTAAGCTTCACATTTTACATTAGGAAAATTTTAAATATATCAATAGATCATAATATTTACATTTACATACCTGCTTCAATTTCTGCTTGAGGTTGATTTTCTTTTTCAATATTTTGAGGAATATCTCTGTCTATTTACATTAAACAAAATATTTTTCAAATTAGTTCATCAAATAAAAATTAAGCTTCACATTTTACATTAGGAAAATTTTAAATATATCAATAAATCATAATATTTACATTTACATACTTGCTTAAATTTCTGCTTGAGGTTGATTTTCCTTTCAACATTTGAGATGGCTTCTAACTTTCTTTTGCGAGATTGTCTCGTCTATTCTCTACGTTCCTCAGGGTCTCTTTTTCGGTCATATTTTCCTGCACAAGTTCTTCGATTTCCCATGATAATAGGGTATGAAGTTTAAAAATTTCCTTCAAAAAATTAGACAATAACTCAATTACAAAAAATATCACAAAAGATTTAATTTAAAAAAATTCAGTTTAAATTTTTTGCAAAAAATACTTACTCCAATCCAAAACACTTACTTTAAAAAATTCGAGAGAAAAATGTCTTATAAAAATGAAACGAAGCTCAAAAGATTTACTTCAACTCAAAACACGTACATACCTCCAAGAAATGTCTTTTGAATGTACGTCGAAGAAATTTTTTTAAGTTCAAAACAATTTTTTCCAAAATCAGGCCACCTCCAAGAAATGTCTTCCAAAAAAATTCTTTAAACCGAAAACAATTCTTTGTAAAACCAGTTTGCTTCCAAGAAATGCTCTTAAATCCAAAATTTGAAGAAATTTTTTTTAACCCAAACCAAAATCTTTGTGAAATGAGATGAAATGTGCGAAATGTGCGAAAGTTGTGAATGATTGCGTGGCAATTTATATTGCCGCAAAATGTGTTTTAGTAGGGGCTCCACAAAACTTTCCGGCCGACGGAAAGTTATACCATAGTTCGGCTAAAATTTTTATTAAAAGTTCGGCCGAACTATTAAGTCGTTAGATTTAAAAAGCCGTCGGTGGAAAACATAGTTCGGCCGAACTTAGATTAAAAGTTCGGCCGAACTAACGTGTCACCAATTACGCAAAAGCCAGGCTCTGAATACGGTTCTGCAAATTTGGACTGAATAAATTCCATGAAAGGTTGTTAATTAACTGTCGAAACCAAGACGAACATTTTCAGAATTGAATCTACTTTCAGGAAATATAACTTTTATGGAATTTCATAAACGTTTACTAATTTTAATTATTTTTCTAATAAAATAGGTGCAAACAATTTTTGAGGGCCATTGTGATTCAGTGAAGTCAAAATTTTGTATCTCCCAAAATACATTATAAAAAAAATGGAAAAAATTATGGGGCATTACATTGGTCCGTCGTCTCTAATGGGTAGCTTTTAGATTTTTACTTTATAACTTATATGTTAAGAAATTTCTTGCGACGCGAAACATATCTGAAATACGTAGTTTTTCGTATTGGACCAGTTTAAAAAATTCTAGTAATTATGCTATGCAACCATTGGCTTTGTAAATATGAAAAAACCAAAGTAGACTCTGTCTAGATTGTTGTAACACATTTTGTTTTCTCAAAAACACAAATTTTCAATGAATAAAACATTGCGACATAACATGACTTCTTATGAATCCTTTGATTGTTAAGAAACACACACTCAAAGAAACGCTAAGTTGACATATCAAATCTACATAAAAAAAAATTCAAAAAATAAGTAATATAAATCTAACAAAATTTCTCACAACTTTTATTTTTATTGCAAAATGAAATTCTACATAGGAAAATTGTTATAGTTTGCAGAAAGTTGAAGAACCGAAAAAAATGATATTTTTTTCTAAAAAAAGGGCAAAAAGTGTAACCCAACTTCACATTTACACCCTATTATGATTTGATGAGGCAATAGTCAACTGAATAGGAAATAAAGGAATGTAAATCTCAACAGTCCAGATATTAATATAATGAATAATTTTTAAGTATTGAAGAAAATATTATGTTTTGAGAACTGAAAATAGTGAGAAGAAGACCACAACCCAATTGTATCTTCCATTTAAAGATAAATAAATAAAGGAAGAAGCATCTTCATCATTTAAGAACAAGAAAGGTTAATATGAAGATATTAAAATCAAATTGTAACCCTGGCTGAGACTTAGACCAATAAGCATTGTGTTTTTAGAAAATCCATTTCCCCATTAAGGGGGAGACTTGGAAATAATGGAGAAATATAGTTAGTTCTATATTTATTCATTATTAGACACTTGTTGTGGAGCGTTGATATTTTTTTGTATTATGTAGGATTTAGATCCTATTTATTTGGGAGTTGTTCAAACTCCCAAATATATTTATATTCTTATAAATGCATGAGATTTCTTGTTGATGAACATAATTTGCGTGGAGTGCCTGCGCTCTCTTCATTGGGTTGGTCTCACCTGAGAGGTGCACATTTCATTTCGTATTGGTTCTTCCTTTGATTTTAAACTGATAACCCAATGAATTTACACAATTTGCAGAGCCTAAAGGTAATAAAACTCCCTTTGCGAGGACATAAATAAGTATGTTTCATTTGAAGATAAATTTGAGGAACCTTCAACTCCTTTTTCAAGGACTCAAAGAAGTATGTTTCATTTGAATATAATTTTGAGGACCCTACTTTTCTAATGTACTATTTCAATGCCACCATAAATTGAAAGTACACAACTTCTAACAGAAGGTTAAATAACTACGTTATGGGATGGGTTTCTATAAACAACATTCACCATTAAATTGCAGTCACAATCACAAGTTGTGAGATATGGAATCCTGTGATATTGCATGTAAAAAGGGAAAATTGGATAACATATCTACATCCTCTACTTCTATATGAACATATTTTTCTAAAACAATATCATTAATCAAATTTGCAGAACATTAACTAATCTTTCAAGGTTCAAAGATAAACATGTGATCCTTCCTATGAGGTGGACAGAATTCAAATGTTCAGTTTATGGCTCTAAGAATGGAAAACCATATTATGCTTCTTTCTTCCATTTCGTTTCAGGAGATATAAAATCAAATTGTTTTATTCTCTTATCCAATTAACCAACTAGTGTAACCATATTTCCTTTTTCAACAATGTTTGAGATCTTGAAACTTAGGCCAAATTTCCACATGTATCATGAAAAGGGAAACAATTACATTCTACTTCTACCCACAACAAAATGACAATATTTTAAGTAACCTCCATGGTTATTACCATTTCTTTGCAGTGGAATGATGATTGATTAATGTTCTTAGAAATATCTTGATTATGTGAATGGAATATTTTGAATAACATGATGAGGCTATCCAATAACATCCCCTTTCATGTAATGGATCCATTGTGCAAGTGTTTAAGAATGAACTCTTGTTGTTAACTTATTAAGCTCATGTGATTATGAAATTTATGTGCTCATGTTGACATTATGTTTATAACAAGGAGTGTGTTTCCTCTACTTATTTCCGTTTCATAATAAAAGGGTATTTGAATTCTTTTCTTCATTATGATTATGTATTCCATTGCTACTCCAAAGTGTTTGTTCTCTCCAACAAAGCTCACTGTCATAACTGTAATGACCATCATAAAAATCCTACAGCTCACCATAATAATCATGAATAAGAAAAATCTCTATTGGCCCTCCATAGTAGTTTTGTTCACCCATAGTTCCATTAGGATTATTGAGCCCCTTGTACTTCCTTATTCTTTTTCTCTCCCAGATATCAGAGCCTGACTTGGCTCATTAGTTAGTTCTATTTTCTTGATTTATGAGAGAGAGAGAGAGAGAGAGAGCATATAATTGGAACCACATACTAATTTTTTACTCTCACATCCAATCACGTCTCTTCACCTATCAGGGGGTGGTTCTTTATGTTATACCACCTTCTTCCTCTTCATCTCATGGCTTCATTCCACTCCTTCACTTTTGTAATGCTCGTTAATGAGATCTGCAAACTTCATTCCAGCCCAGCCACATTAGATGACACATGTTAGATAATTTACCAACCAATTATTCAAGAAAACTTGGCATTTAATCGGTTGGCATGGGTTCTGGATTTTTCGAGCAAGATTCAAGTGTTAAAGTGGCTTTAGGTAAATATAGGTGAGCATGCAAGTTTCCCCTTGGGCCAAGGATATATAAGGTTATCCAACCTTTATTTGTGTTAATTAATTAATGTTAAATGTTATATTTAATCATAGGTATATTTGTCATGATCCTTGCATGCTAGCATTACAATCACATTGCAATAAGAATGTGTATACCAAGGGGACTTTACACCCCGTCTAGCAATAGAATAATTTCTTTCATACCAGAACATATTGAACTTGATTAATGAAGGTAAGGGGAAGTTATCCCTTATATTTCCTTTTTTTAATTCTCAATATTCCACACATATTATCCATTTTCCATTTTTCTTGGGAACAATAAGAAAATGAGGTACCCACTCACTATCAAAAATAGGATAAATGAACCCAACATCCATGATCTTTCGTCATTCTTCTATGAAAATGTCCTCAGTATAGGGTTCATCCTTCTCTAGGTTTTATGTATGGGCTTATGACCTTATTTAATATAAGTATGATTGGTGCAGATGGATGGATAAATCCATTTCATCATCTTATAATCCTAGGAAAAAGCATGAATGTGATTTCCCAAAATAATGACCAGTTCTCCTTGATTAGAAGTAATAGAGGTGATGCTTTTTAGTAGTTTAGAGGGGAATATTTTTAATTATTTTTTTTTTTTTTCCAAATACAGTAGTGATTAATTCTTCCCAATTACATTCCTTTGAACTGTTAGGTTTCCCTATAAGTTGATCACAATTTATGCCAGTGATTTTCATAACAGTAATGTATTGATTTTGTAGAAAATTATCAATCAAATGATGTTCATATTCTTCTTTGTTACTGATTTATTTGTCAATGGTATGGATATAATATGATAAGGATAGGATGGAATTTTTGTCTTTTTCATCTTCAACCTGAAGAGGAAAATATTCCTCAACCAAAGGTTGAGCAGAAGGATATAATAGAATATGCTTATATGATTTCCCATTGGTGATAGTCATATTAACAACCCTACAGTTGATATGAAATTTTTTTTTAGCTAACCAGTGTCTCCCCAAAATCAATGGATATCCATTGAACTTACTATTTGGCTGTATAACAATGAAATCAATGGGTTGCCTCCAAGTTTCTATGGAAACCTCTCCTATTATACCATCTATGTTGATTGTAGATCTATCAATTAGTTAGAGCACAATAGAGGTTTCTCTTAGGGAGTCCCGAAGGCTAAGCTTCATCATAGTGTCCTTAGTCATTATTTTAATAGTAACTCCTATATCAATCAAGGTGTTTGGGACTTCTATTTGATGGATATACACTTCTACAACTAGGCTACCAATATCCAAATATTGAGGGAAAATCTTCCTCTAGCTTAATTGTAGATCTATCAGCTAGTTGGAGCATAATAAATATTTATTTTAGGGAGTTCTGAAGGTTAAGATTGATCATGGTGTCCATGCTCATGATGTTGACATCAAATTTCAGATCAATCAAGGTGTTTAGCACTATTATTTGATTAATATACACTTTTACAATTAAGCTACATGTATCCAAGTATTTAGGGACACATCTTCCCAAGCATTATATCAGCTAGTTGTACTATGAAACAATAATGGGGGTGTCCATTCTTCTTCTAAACCTTTTGAGAAATTATTATTTTATAAATTTGTTATATGTGGTAATATCCTTGATGGTATATAACCATGGTATCCTAATACATAAATTATTCAATTTATTAGGAGTTCATCTTCCTCGGGAGTATGTGTTTGTGTAATGGTCAATCTCTTAGGGAAAGGAGATATATGTTGAGGTATTGGGTTCTCTTCTTCATTTTTCGAATTATTATGAGGAAGGTTGAGGATGTTTCTAGAGGACCTTCCCTGATCTAATAATTACCTCTTTAAATTAAAGTAAATAATTCTGGTAAGAAATCTCACTATTATAAATAGGTTGTGCTTAGGACATTTTTCACTATATGTTTTCTCTTCACAAATCACTTGGGAAATTGTTGTTGAAGATGAGGTTGCTTTATACTTCTTCTTATTTTTTCTTAGCCTAAAATTTATTCATTTGCAAGGCTAGGGAGTGCAAGAAAAATATCACCAAGTATTATAACATTCATTCCATTTAATTTTTTGTAAGCATATGGGTAGAAGCAGAAGGAATTACCACATTTATGATAGAACTACCTTTTTTTATCATTGGATTTTTTTTTTAAAATATGCTTGATGGTAGCATAAACTAGCTAGTAAATTTTCCCATTGGAAAACATGTTTTAGGGAGGCATCATCCAAGGTGAAATTTTTTTCTCTCTCGTGACTCAATTGAAATATTTCCTCAAAATCCTCTAAGGACTCAGGACTCATTGTCATCTGAAATCTCTCTCTCTCTCTCTCTCTCTCTCTCTCTCTCTCTCTCTCTAAAAGAAATTATTATTTGATAAATTTGTTATATGTGGGAATACCCTTGATGGTATATTACTCTCTCTCTCTCTCTCTCTCTCTATCTATATCTCTCTATCTCTCTATAAAAGAAATTATTATTTGATAAATTTGTTATATGTGGGAATACCCTTGATGGTATATAACCATGGTATCCTAAGACATAAATTATTCAATTTATTAGGAGTTCATATTCCTCGGGATTATGTGTCTGTGTAATGGTCAATCTCTTAGGGAAAGGAGATATATGTTGAGGTATTGGGTTCTCTTCTTCATTTTTGGAATTATTATGAGGAAGGTTGAGAATGTTCCTAGAGGACCTTCCCTGATCTAATAATTACCACTTTAAATAATTCTAGTAAGAAATCTCAGTATTATAAATAGGTTGTGCTTAGGACATTTTTCACTATATGTTTTCTCTTCACAAATCGCTTGGGAAATTTTTGTTGAAGATGAGGTTGCTTTATACTTCTTCTTATTTTTTCTTAGCCTAAAATGTATTCATTTGAAAGGCTAGGGAGTGCAAGAAAACTATCACCAAGTATTATAACATTCATTCCATTTAAATTTTTGTAAGCATATGGGTAGAAGCATAAGGAATTACCACATTTATGATAGAACTACCTTTTTTTATCATTGGAATTTTCTTTTTAAATATGCTTGATGGTAGCATAAACTAGCTAGTAAATTTTCCCATTGGAAAATAGGTTTTAGGGAGCCATCATCCAAGGTGAATTTTTTTGCTCTCTCGTAGCTCAATTGAAATATTTCCTCAAAATCCTCTAAGGACTTAGGACTCATTATCATCTGAAATCTCTCTCTCTCTCTCTCTCTCTCTCTCTCTCTCTCTCTCTCTTGCTATGGTATGCTAAACTTAGGCTTATCTTATATATGAAATATATATATATATATATATATATATATATATATAGAGAGAGAGAGAGAGAGAGAGATTTCAGATGATAATGAGTCCTAAGTGCTTAGAGGATTTTGAGGAAATATTTCAATTGAGCTCTCTCTCTCTCTCTCTCTCTCTCCTCTCTCTATATATATATATATATATATATATATATATATATATATATATATATATATATATATATATATATATATATATTGTTCATATATAATATAAGCCTAAGTTTAGCATACCATAGAAAACTCAAGTAGAAAAGTGTCAAGGTTTTCAGTGGTTAGTCCATAGAAATGGGAAATTATAGATGTATTTTTGTTCTTTACTCTAGCTTGTCCATTTTTCTCCTTGATATGAACTAAAATACCTCAGGTAGGTCTTCATTTCATCCATTGTATAATGAGATAAAGATTTACCTCATTTTTAGAGATTTTCAAATGTTCTAGCCTATTCTTCGAGATAATTCTCAAACATACCTACTGTAAAAGGTAATATTTCACAATGAAATTGTTGCTACTAATTGCTTATTATAGGTTCATAAGTGGGGGTTTTTAGTAAAAAAATTCCTAACTTAACTATGTGTCTACGAGCCATGAACATTTTCCTTTCACTCTTTTTTTGTTTCCTTAAAATGAAAAAATTTGTTGTTGTTTTTTATGAAAGAAAATTAGAAAATTCAACTTTGACACCTCCTAGAAATAACACCAAAAATTGATGGCCCTCACTATTTCATAAACAATGTTGTATCCCTAAGGGTCTCAAATTTGATATGTCAACCGAAGGTTCATACAAAACTTTCTAGGTATCATGAATTGTATATGTATTTTATAGTTTTTTTTTCTTTTTTTCAATGCACGCTAATATATGGATTATTGATCATGTGAACAAAGTGGTGATGTTACTCAACTATCACTTTATCAAGTCTAGCCTGGAAGGAAGTGAAGATTAAAAAATAGAAGTGCAGAAGTAAAAGTTGCAGGAAATCAAGGAAAATAGAACTGCATAAATAAAAATGTTAGAAATTAAATCTACAAGGATTCAAATTACATTAATGGAATACAAGAAACTACTCTATGTTGTAAAGAAAACAATTCTACATTAATGTTGCCAAATAAAGTAAACCAATCCAATCAACAAAACTGAAAGAAGAAAATCTTGTAGATATAAAATATTTCTTATGTGTCTTTCCTCATTCACTTAATCATACTAAAATTATTAATTGATATGTTCTACAAATAAGAAATATGGGATCCTAAATAACTGGGAACGAATAATGCTCTCTGCTCCATTCTATATGGAAACCTGTATTTCTATAGGGAGGCCTTGTAATTATATAGGAAACCTTGGACATGATATAAATGTAACAAATAAGTTAAAGAAAGCATGTGAGACTAAAAATATCTCATGGAGACCTCTTCTTCCAAATCACAATGTAGGAATGTTGTATTACCATCAATTTATCCTACCTGAAAAATAAAAATAGTAGCAACAGATAAAATTAATCTAATAGATGCTAACTTGGAAACAAGAGAGAAAATATCACCAAAATCAAATTTCCGTCACCTGGGAACAACCTTTCACTACTAATAGAGATTTATACTTCTCCACTTTTCGTTGAACAATCATATTTTTCTTAGACACCCATTTGTTGCCAATGGGTTTTCTTCCAGCCAACAATTCCACCAGATTCCATGCATCACTATTTTCGAGGGCTACCATGGCCTTCTTCCAAAATTTTCCATCCAATGAATCCATGTCCACCCTAATAATTCTTGGATCATCATCAGTAACATATAAAGAAAATTTTGAATTTAAATCATATTCACTATACCTCCTTGGATCCCTTATTTCTCAAACTGGTATCTGCAAAACTAAAGTGTGTTTCTTCCTCTTATTATTATTGTTCTCCTGTAGAGCTTGATTCTTCTTCCTTCATTTTAAACTCTACCTTCTTGTGATCCATAAACTGTTGTGGATATTCCACTGTATAGTTTGTCACAACAGATATGATAATACTGAAATTTTATATTATTACAGTTTTATTAAAATTCTATATTTGTAGAGTTAATTGTAATTAGTGCATGCATGTGAATGGAAATTATGTAGAAAAGTAGAGAACAAAAAAATAAGCTCACATACACACATAAGATACAATATATTCTCTATTGGAAACCCTTTTAGGATAAAACCTAGCTAGAAGGTGAGGTCGCTTTTCTCTCTTTCTCTCTTTAGAAATATGGCTACATGTACAAAGAAGTAATGCCTGTGGCCCGTGTGCTACTAAAGTGCAAAAATCCTCTCTCTTTCTCTTCCTCCTATCTCTCCTATCTATTTTTTCTTAGTGACAGAACAAAATTCTCTCGAAATAATGGAATGCCTCTTCCTCCTAGTGGCCTAGTTATAACACAGCCTAATATCCAACTAGTGGTTAAGTTTGACTACATCAACTCTTAACTAGAATTACATTATAGAATATTCTAGATTATTTTACATCATAATCATGTGGATAGCCCATTTTTTGTGAATAATGGGGGTTGACGCGGCATCCTCCCGAACTATAAGTGTGAAAACAGGAAGTTAAACTTATGAGTGGTATAACTTTTTCATACAAAATCCGATTGATGTGATTCTTGTGTCGTTGGAAATATATTTGTGATTAGAATAGCATGAAATGGTCCATCACTCATGAGGAAAAAATTTACCCCAAAAAAACATCATTTTATGCCTCAAAACGCTCCCAAAAGGTTTCAAACCCCATTTTTCCAAATTGGGTCCCGCTGGTAAAAATAATCCCATGAGTTTTTTCATTCATTTTTTCAACTCCAAATGCATCGCGATGGATGAAAAACAATACAATGATAAAATAGGGATAACAAATCCCCATTTTGGGATGCTTTTGGTCCCAAAAGATTCTATTGATTGAGGTGAGGAAATTTTTCCTATACCTTCTCTCTGGTGTAGCATTTAGCTTTTCATACAAGTTTCCCCTTCAAGCCAATCTGCCAAAGGTCATCTTGCCCCCTATCTTGTAGTTCTGGACTTCTTTTGCAAAAATGTATCTTTTTTCAACTTTTCCGGAGTATCTCATGCCAAATCATCCTTAGAAGGTGTTAGGGTGCTATAATTTATAGGATCTAAAGGTGATTGATTATTTCATCTCAGATCTTTCATATTGTAAATAATATTCCATGATTGTAAATTATTTCCAAATAAGGTTAAAACCTTAGGAAAAATATTCTTGCACGATCAAATGAAAAATTAGGAGATAATTAAATATGTTTTGATTGAATTAATCACATCATTTAAATATGATTAAATAATTTGTAATAAGGTTGGGCACTACAAGTTTTAATTCTGTCACAAAAGGTCAAAACCGGTGGTTGAATGGCTTATTCAAGCTTTCGAAGACCCTTTATAAGTTAAAGGTTCATAAAGAAACTTTACGTCTTGATCGCACTTTTCAGCCCAAAAAATTCAAGCTTTACCTCTTAGAAGACTTTGCCAAAACTTATTTTCCTCTGATGCGATGTAAGTGGGACCCTGTTGGGAAAAATACTGAGAGGGGGGGTGAATTAGTATTTACAGCATATTCAAAACTTTTTACTTTTCTTTACTTCAAAACCCATACGCGACTTTCCTCAAGAAGACTCGCGTATATACACAGATACCCTTTATTAAACTCGCGTATACACAGAGAACTAATTATGTCATTAAATCTTCACTTAAACCATTCCATCATTTATTCATCAGATATTCAATAAATAGTAAACATGTGCAGTAAGAACAGAATAAACCATCACACAAAGCATCACACATGAACACCAGGATTTTTAGGTGGAAACCCAAGTCGGGAGAAAACCACCGCTGCAGTTGCTCAGCCTTCAATATTTTATTATAGAGAAAGCATCTTACAACATATGTGCTGGCGCAGACTTGACCAGCACGCAGGCACCCACCTGTGCTCGTTTACCAGCCTCTCCTGGAAGGGAGCTCCAACCCCCTGACTCGTTTACCAGCCTCTCCTGGAAGGGAGCTACGACCCCCTGATCTCGTTTACCAGCCTCACCTGGAAGGGAGCTTCAACCCCCTGATTGAAGGCTACAACCCTCAGCACCTCTATGGACCACGTTTCATCAATTTTCACACTGGATCCAAAGCTTCCTTTAGGACACCACTTGCAGGCCACGTTTCATCATACTTTCAGACTGGACCCACTCCATACTATTAAACACAGTCAACCATGAAACAGATACATATAACTCACTGACAGATATCAGTAAACCAGCAGAATAGATCAGACATTTCTTACCACAGACTTCAGCAAACCCTAGTTTGCATACGCGCTTTCACTTCACTGATGTCGCGTATATACGCGCTTCCATTCACACAAACCAGCGTATACTTCTGTACATATTATAGAACCAATTTAAT
Organism: Pinus albicaulis; assembly: GCA_034641835.2. Taxonomy (NCBI): domain Eukaryota; kingdom Viridiplantae; phylum Streptophyta; class Pinopsida; order Pinales; family Pinaceae; genus Pinus; species Pinus albicaulis. Next base: position 976,776,388 of record CM076580.1, on the reverse strand, counting down.
TGCGCATACGCGCTTTTCTTTCAGCGAATCCGTGTATATACGCGCTTCCTCTTCGGCGAACTAGCGTATGGTTCTTCAGAGATTTTAGGTCATTGCATTTCTTCAGAACAGATACTTCACACAGATTTAACCCTTCACTTCAGACATATGTTCGCCTCTTCTTGGATCTAATCTTTCCATAAACAGATCTAGCAAATACAAGCACATTTCAGATCTAGATCCCCTTCTTCATCATTGGTGCATCATACACTCAGATTTATCATTCAAGTGTAACCCTTTCCATTCAGATCTACTTCAGAGAGAAGTATTCATTCAAGCTCAAACATCTTGCACCCACACTCATGATTTGCATAATGAAATTCTTCTCCTTATATAAGTTTACCCTTTTATCAATACCATGAGCCAAAGCAATACCATGAGCCCAAAACTACATTACTTCCGATGGTATTCCTGGACGGGGTCATTTAGACGAATCATTACCCAATACAATGGGTCAATACCATGGTGGTTACCCCTGGTTTTGCACTTTTTGAGCGCTTTAGCCCATACGCGACTTGGCACGTCCTTTTCCGTGTACATACGCGACTTCCCTTAGACAGATCCGCGTATTCCTTGAGACATACTCTTTCACCATAGATTTAGCACAATCTGAATTCCTTTCTTCACTGCCTTCTGTACTCACTGTAGATACATCAGATTTACTTCATTAAGAACATATTCTATCAAGCACAACTTCATCAAGTAAGTTGTCATCATCTTCATCAAAGTGGGTTGCCATCAAGGACAACACTCTGCATCATATTGCCAACAATCTCCCCCTTTGGACTTGATGGCAACCACAATGGTGTTTGGTTACCACAACAGATAGGCACATTAAGAATACAATGACACGATGTCACTTTCTCCATTTTTGACACCATTCAAACACCATGTCACTCTCCCCCTTTGACATCAAGGGCAAAGGGTGGACCAAAACCAACATACTCTCCCCCTGAGTTCATGCTGAATCTTCAAGCATATTTTTTAATGAAGTACATGACTCTATGAACTTCCTATCACCAATGACTCATACTTACATCAAGGATCCATCCAGGTGGATTTACATATGAGACTCAACTACCCAACCAAGTGGGTTTACAAAATTTGACTCAGCTACCCAACCAAGTGGGTTTACAAATTCGACAAGTCCTTACAAGACTGAATATTACAATCTTACATCATGGGTCTTAACAAGACCTTTTCATCAAATTACAAATGTGACTTTTCATAACCAACACCAGAAAGTCCTCAAGAAGGAGAAAATCATAATGCCAACAATGCATTATACTCAGCAACGCTAAAGCTCCCCCTGAATCTGTGCATCCAAGCATCCTTTCCATATGACTAAGGCTCCCCCTTAGTTTGTGCATCCTGAACACTTTCACCAACAAATCATCAAGGCATCTTTATCAAAACAGGAGAAAAGAATTATGAGAACTGGAACACCACCAGATATACCAAACAGTATCAGAGATACCAAACAGCACTGCAGCTGTGCTGAAGAGAGCTGACTCCAAGCAGAAAATTGTCAGCAATCAGACATACGCGGTTTTCTGTGCAGGAACTCGCGTATATATGCGACTGTGTTTCATGAAACCCGCGTATCCACTGCCATATTCTAAATTTATGCATATTTGTTCTTTTGACTGGCAGAGAACACTCCCAGCTTCTGTCTTAGATCCTCGAACGCTTCTCTGGGCAGAGGTTTGGTAAAGATATCAGCAACTTGTTCTTTGGAGGGAACATACTCCAACTTCACTGTTTGCTCAAGCACTTGTTCACGTAAGAAGTGATACTTGATGGGAATGTGCTTGGTCTTTGAATGGATAACAGGATTCTTTGAAATACTGATGGCACTTGTATTGTCACACTTAATGGGGACAGGAGGAGTACATTTGATTTGAAAATCTTGTAAGGTTTGCATCATCCAAAGGATTTGAGTGCAACAAGATGCGGCAGCCACATATTCTGCTTCTGATGTAGATAAGGCAATAGAATTTTTCTTCTTGCTGAACCAAGATACTAACCGGGGTCCCATATAGAATGCACCACCACTAGTGCTTTTCCGATCATCAACACTTCCAGCCCAATCTGCATCAGTGTAAGCATGAAGAGCAAGATCAGCATTCTTTGGATACCATAGACCAAAGTCTTGAGTTCCTTGTAGATATTTGAATATTCTTTTGACAGCCTGAAGGTGAGACTCTTTTGGATTAGCTTGGAATCGTCCAACAATCCTTGGCATGCATAATGTGAGTGCAGTCCCCGGTGAGGCAAAATGGCTCCTATCTTCGATCTAGTAATGCGGTGACCAACCTAGGAGAATCATCGAGAAGCTGAATTGCATCAGATTATCATGTCGGTGTACTTTACGAGGTTTGCAATCTTCCATGCCATACTTCTTGAGGATTTGCTTGAGGTATTTTGCTTGTGATACTAATATGCCATATGTTGCTTGTTGCACTTGAAAGCCAAGAAAGAATGTTAGTTCCCAAAGTAAGGACATTTCAAATTCTTGCTGCATGACAGAAGCAAATTTTTGACTCATAGATTCTTCGTTACTCCCAAAAATGATATCATCAACATATACAACCACAATCAATAGTTTATCATTTTCAACTTTTGTGTATAAGTTGCTATCAGCAGACCCCTTTGAAAATCCTTGTTGATGAAGATATTTTTCAAGACGATAATACCAAGCCCTTGGATCTTGTTTGAGACCATATAGAGCCTTTTTAAGTCTACAAACAAGATTTGCATCATTTCCCAAAATGAATCCTTCCGGTTGTTCTATATATACTTCTTCTTCTAGATCACCATTAAGAAAAGTAGACTTAACATCCATTTGATAAACTTTGATTCGTTGATAGCTTGAGAAAGCAAGAAACATTCTTATGGCTTCAAGTCTAGCTACAGGAGCAAAAGTTTCTTCAAAGTCTATACCTTCTTGTTGAGTATACCCTTTTCAAACCAGTCTAGCTTTGTTTCTTACAACATCCCCATTCTCATTTAACTTATTCTTGAAAATCCATTTAGTTCCAATGACATTTTTATCATGAGGTCTTGGTACCAAATCCCAGGTGTCATTTTTTTCAATTTGAACAAGTTCTTCATCCATGGCTTGCCTCCAACATTCATCTCTGCTAGCTTGATTGACATTGAGAGGTTCAATTGTGGATAGAAGTGCCATATGACTAGAAGATCCCACAAGATTTCTCCTTGTTCGTACACCTGATTCCTTGTCTCCCAAGATTTGAGATTCAGGATGATTCTTTTGAACATATCTAGATGGAGCTTTTTCAGATAGATCAGTTTCAGGTTCATCATTGGATTCACTGTCTATATCAAATGTAGAAGGCCATAAGTCATCATCATCTTCTTTCGTTGTTTTTTTTTCTTCTTTAGGAGCTGCAGGAGACTCATTAATAACCACATCAATACATTCAACAATATTTTGAAACCTTTCATTATAAAATTTGTATGCTTTGCTTGAAGATGAGTAACCAAGGAAAATTCCTTTATCTGATCTAGGTTCGAACTTGCCAAGCTTTTCATCATTATTTTTGATAAAGCATTTACTTCCAAAAACTCTAAAATGCTTTACGGAGGGAGATTTACCATACGAGAGTTCATATGGAGTTTTATCACTGTTTACCCGAACATGAGCTTTGTTGAGAATGTTTGCTGCTGTATGTGTTGCTTCTCCCCAGAAAGTGTGAGGTATTCCAGAATCATCAATCATAGCTCTAGCCATTTGTTGAATTGTTCTATTCATTCTTTCTGCTACGCCATTTTGTTGTGGAGTGCCAGCTACAGAGAATTGTCTTTTTAGGCCATGTTGTTCACAAAATTCAAGGAATTCATTTGACATATATTCTCCTCCTCGATCAGATCTGAGACACTTGATTTTTAGATCCAATTCATTTTCAGCCAGTGCTTTGAAGCTCAGAAATTTTTCAAATGCTTCATCTTTATGTTTAATGAACCCGATCCAACACATTCTAGAGTAATCATCAATGAATAAGATATAGTATTCTTCCCCACGTGGTGTCTTCTTTCTCACAGGTCCACATATGTCAGTATGAATGAGTTCAAGAGGCTTACTTGATGATCCTTCTTTGGCATTAAACCGTACTCTAGTCTGCTTATCGAATTGACAAGATTTGCATATGATACTTTCTGATGGATTAATATTGGGAAGATCACGAACAGCTTGAAGTCTGCTTGCTTTGTTGATTTAAGAGAAGCTCAGATGCCCCAGCCTTCTATGCCATAGCCAATTTTCTGAAGATTTGCTTAGGTAACATTGATCTTTGTAGCCCTTTAGTATATACAGGTTGCTTGGATTTCTTTTTCCTTTTATAATAATTTTACCTGTATCAAGATCACGAACCACACATTCTTTTGAACTAAAAACAACTTCTGTTCCTTGATCACACATTTGACTTACACTTAACAGGTTATGCCTCAATCCATCCACATACATGAAATCTTTAGCCTTCACATTTTCTTTAAGAAACACTGACCCTTTTCCTTTAATTATAGCAGGAGTATCATTTCCAAATGTAACTTTCTTTTCCTTTTCTAGAGCATTATATGAAAGAAGTTTGCTTTTTTCACCTGTCATGTGTCTTGAACACCCACTATCGATGTACCATTTATTTTCTTCACCTTCTGCAAATAATGCTATCCCACAATTTTCAACCGGCGGTTCTTTCTTTTTCCACACTTTAGAGCTTGAGGGAACATGTTCTTTTGGCTGGATCTTGTTCCTGCATTCAAATTCTTCATGGCCAAAGTTATTGCAATAAGTACATTCAACTTCACTTTGAAGAGGAGAAAAGTTGTTATAGGTATTCTTCTTTGGTTCAGTATCCAACATTTTCTTTCTTGCTTCTCTTGTCATGATCGTTTTATATGCAACACATTGAACAGCTTTATGACCAAAATTGTGACATGTGAAACATTGCCCATTGAAGTAGAAATTTATGCGATCATGGAATCTTCTATTTGAATTTACCTGGTGGGTGTAGCGTCTTTGAAAGCTATCCCTGTTAGTGTTCCTTGAATTGAGATGGTCCTGCCTTCCCTGTAGAGATCCTTTATTCCCTTGCTGAGTTGCTGAATGTAGTAAACCACCTGTAGTTGCTTTTAGATAGTTTGGTGCTGAAGCTTGAGAAGATTCTCCGGTATATCCAAGACCTGTCTTTATAAGAGGAGAACGTTGTACCTTGATAATCTCATCTAAGGTTTTAGATCCTTTAGCAAATCTAAGATTCAAGGTCTTTGCTTTCTCAACTTCTTTTCTTTGACTTACCACTTCACATTCCAATTTTTCAATATGTTTCTTTGCTTCTTCAAGCTGCTTTTCAATGGTCTCTCTGATTATCTTTTGTTCTTCTAAGAGAATTTTATAATCTTCTAAGCATAGTTTGAGTTGATTGTTTTCTTCAAGAAAATCATTTTCCTCTAGAGCATCCATAAAAGTATCCTTTTCTTCTTTTTGTTCAAATGCCATGAGAAGTCTAAGATCTTCTTCACATTCTTCCTCACTATCAGATGACCCATCACTATCTTCATTAGTATAGTAGCTTTTCTTAGAGCTAGATCGGTTCTTATTCCTTCTTACTTCTTTTTCCTTTATAAGGACATTTTGCAGCATAATGACCAACTTTTCCACACTCAAAACATTTGAAAGGAAGCTTACCTTTGAATCTTCCAGTTCCTAGTTGGAGTTTTCTCGCGAAATTAGAAACTTCTTCTTCCATCGGATATGTAGACTGAGATTACATTTTGTAGAATACTTCCCTTTCTTTTCCACTCTTGCAGAGCTTCTAAAAAGCGGCACGACTTCTCTCTGATTTGAGAAAGGACCTCCCTTGTCCTTTCATTTCAAAGCAAAAATAGAATACCATAGCAAAATTGAAGAGGAACAATAAGTAAAAATTTCTGCGAAGATACTTTGCCTTTCTTCAATAGCTGAGACTTTAGAGTCAAATTTTGAAGTCAAGGATCTTAAGACTTTCTCCACCAGAGTAGTATCAGTTATGGTTTCACCCAAATTTCTCATTCGATTTACAACATCATCTAGACGAAGGAAGAAATTGGCAACACTTTCATCACTATGCATCTTCAAATTTTCATATTCAATTCTAAGAGTTTGGAGTTTTGCATTTTTTACCTTTGTATCTCCTTCATAGCTCAGAATGATTTTGTCCCATATTTCTTTTGCTGAATGTAGCTACATCACTTTAGCAAATTCTGATTCAGACATGCTTCCTAACAAGACATTTACTGCTTTGGCATTGGTTTCATACTTCTTCCTTTCAGCTGCATCACTAGGAATAATTGTTGGGTATTGATAGCCTTCTTCCACGATTGCCCATACATCTGCACCAAGACTTTGTAGATATGCTTTTGTTCGTACCTTCCAGAATATCAGATTGCTTCCATTGAATAGAGGCGGCTTTATAGACATCACTCCTTCTTGACTTCCCATTGCGACGGATCTTCTTCAAGCGATCAAGCTTCTGCAGAAGAACCTGCTCTGATACCAATTGTTGGGAAAAATACTGAGAGGGGGGGTGAATCAGTATTTACAACATATTCAAAACTTTTTACTTTTCTTTACTTCAAAACCCATACGCTACTTTCCTGAAGAAGACTCGCGTATATACGCGGATACCCTTTATTAAACTCGCGTATACACAGTGAACTAATTATGTCATTAATTCTTCACTTAAACCATTCCATCATTTATTCATCGGATATTCAATAAACAGTAAACATGTTCAGTAAGAACAGAATAAACCATCACACAAAGCATCACACATGAACACCAGGATTTTTAGGTGGAAACCCAAGTCGGGAGAAAACCACCGCTGCAGTTGCTCAGCCTTCAATATTTTATTATAGAGAAAACATCTTACAACATATGTGTTGGTGCAAACTCCTACCAGCACGCAGGCACCCACCTGCGCTCGTTTACCAGCCTCTCCTGGAAGGGAGCTCCAACCCCCTGACTCGTTTACCAGCCTCTCCTGGAAGGGAGCTACGACCCCCTGATCTCGTTTACCAGCCTCACCTGGAAGGGAGCTACGACCCCCTGACTGAAGGCTACAACCCTCAGCACCCCTTCGGACCACGTTTCATCAATTTTCACACTGGATCCAACAACTTCAATAGAAAAATACTTGTAGGCCACATTTCATCATACTTTCAGACTGAACCCTCTTCATACATTTAAGCTCAATCATACAACCAAACTGATACAGACAACTCAGAACAGTAGAATACAGATAGCAATACAGCAGAATAGATCAGTCATTTCTTACCACAAACTTCAGCAACCCTAGTTTGCATACGCGCTTTCACTTCACTGATGTCGTGTATATACACGCTTCCATTCACACAAACCAGCGTATACTTCTGTACATATTACAGAACCAATTTAATTGCGCATACGCACTTTTCTTTCAGCGAAGCCGCGTATATACGCGCTTCCTCTTTGGCGAACTAGCGTATGGTTCTTCAGAGATTTTAGGTCATTGCATTTCTTCAGAACAGATACTTCACACAGATTTAACCCTTCACTTCAGACATATGTTCACCTCTTCTTGGATCTAATCTTTCCATAAGCAGATCTGCGCTTCTAAAGCACATTTCAGATCTAGATCCCCTTCTTCATCATTGGTGCATCATACACTCAGATTTATCATTCAAGTGTAACCCTTTCCATTCAGATCTACTTCAAAGAGAAGTATTCATTTAAGCTCGGACGTCTTGCACCCACACCCATGATTTGCATAATGAATTTCATCTCTTTATATAGGTTTATCCTTTTTCAATACCATGAGCCCCTTTTTCAATACCATGAGCCAAAACAATACCATGAGCCAAAAACTACATTACTTCCGATGGTATTCCTGGACGGGGTCAATTAGGCGGATCATTACCCAATACAATGGGTCAATACCATGGTGGTTACCCCCGGTTTTGCACTTTTTAAATGCTTTAGCCCATCACGCCCGACTTGACGCGTTCTTTCAGCGTGCATATAGCGACTTCCTGAGCAGATCGTATGCCTTGAGACATACTCTTTTGCATAGATTTAGCATAATGAATTCCAATTCCTTTCTTCACTGCCTTCTGTACTCACTGTAGATACATCAGATTTACTTCATTAAGAACATATTCTATCAAGCACAACTTCATCAAGTAAGTTGTCATCATCTTCATCAAAGTGGGTTGCCATCAAGGACAACACTCTGCATCATATTGCCAACAGACCCATCATACCTTACTGTACCACCAAAATCACCTACGAACCTCATTTCCACCTTATTCCTTGTATTCCTTCGTTCGCATTCCCCAACATCTAAGTGCCCATAGATCACAAATTATATCACATTCCATTTTCGCCAAATGTTAAATCTTGCGATCACCGATATGCGATATCGCATCACATAGATTTTAAATTTATGCTCATCGCAGTTCGCAAATAATAACTTATGTCATTTTTCCAAACCATTAAAGCTTGTGATTTCCACTATGCGATATCACATCGCACATAAGTTACCTTTTCGCTCCATCTCATTTCACAAATTTTAAAGTTTAAACTATATTCCAAACCCTATCCACTCCTGATTGTGATTTTGCGATACGGTATGGCCCCACCATAATACTCCCACCACGTCACCTCCCTCTTCGCATCGCATTGCAAATTCCCTTTTCATATCATAAAATATAAAATATGCGATGTGCGATAGTGATATGGATGTGATAAAGATAAAAATTGAAAGCTAAAGGATTTCAGGTCCAGTATATTGGATTTTTCACGTTGTTTTGTGAACAAAAAAGTTTTAAACACGATAGAAAAGGATTTGGGTAGCAAATTAGACAGAAAGATCAAATCAGGCCATTAGGGGAATTTTGAGGTCTAAAATCGGCCTCTTAAGAAAAATGTACAACAAAAATAAACTTTATGAGAACCAATAGGATTCAAGATGATGATTACAATCATGGGGGATGATTCACCATTTTTGGAGTAAAAAAGTAAAAATATTAAAAAATAATAAAATAATAAAACCACTTTTTCAACTCATATTGTCAACTTATCTCCCTAAGGGTTTTCTCAAATTTTGAGTGAGAGTACTCATTGGATGCAAAATTTAATTCCTCATCCAATGAGTACTCATGTTGCCTACTTTTGATGGACCCTGCTACACAAAAAATGAGAAATACATGAAAATAGGTGATTCCAATCATGTTTTTCATGTATTTCTCATTTTTCATGTAGCAGAGTCCATCAAAATTATTCAACATGGGTACTCCTTCGATGGGAAATTAAATTTTGCATCCAATGACTACTCACGCTTGAAATTTGAGTAAAACCTTAGGGAGAGAAGTTCAAAATATGAGTTGAAAAAGTAGTTTTTTCTTTTTTACATATAAAATTTGATGATGTAATCAAATCTTATTTTATTATTTCCACTATTATTTTATAATTTCCTTAGGAGGCCCATGCTAGACCTCAAAATTCCCCTAATGAAGGTGTTTGCGTAAAATTGATCCGTTTGTAATTGAAAAATAAAGAAAGGGCATTCATACAGTAGTTCGTCCGCCAGCACATTGCTCATTCTGATAGCACAACACTAAAATGCGGTCCACATCCTAATTGTCCCACTACATTATCACCTTCTTTTCACAGCGCATTCCACCGAGACTATAATTTTTTAATAAGTTAGAGTTTTAATTTCAAGTTTGTTAGAGACTGCATTATTGTATTTTTTTGTATAAATACTTCAGTTTTGGAAGTATCAAGGGTCTATTGATTGAGATCCGAAGCATTACTGTCTTTTTGAGTACTGTAAGCTTTTCCAAAGCACTGGAGCATCAATAATAATCAGACCATTCATAGGATTCTTGTGGCTTAAATAATGGTGATGTTTTTCTTTGGTTAGTGTTGTTTCATTTTCCTCTTTCATTGTAAACATCTGAATTCTAATTGTAAAGCAGAAAGCGGGATTTAGGATTTACTTTTGAGTACCTTATTCTGGTTGCCTTTATGATCATTATGTTTTCCACTGAAAGACAAAATAAATAATTATTAATTGCTCTTTAGTTCTTATGATTCTATTCATATTTATGTCATAAATCCATTTATAGATCCAAGAGATCCAGTAAATATTCCTAGCTTTCCCTGTATTTACTATGTGAAATATTGATGCAACCATCCAGTTATATTTTGACTCCATTTCCCAATAGATATTAATAAATTGAATACAATAAATTTTCCAAAATCCAAAACAAACCCAAGTACTATCATAACTATCCTAAAAACTTATCCAAAAAAAGATAAAATCTTATGGAGAGAGCCCTCTCTGAATCTAGTAAGGCTAGGTCTTGGATTCCAAAGTTGGTTTGATGTTGGCCTATGTGATTATTTCTCACAATCTCTATTAAATTACAAAATGCTAACATAGTGGCGACCATACTGGGGAAGAAAAACCTTTTATCTTCCTCAGGAAATTACATCAAAGTTCATATCTGATTATTGATGGTGGACAATGATCAAACACAAATAAGGCTATAATTATTCACCTGGCAACTCCATGATCCAAAGAACCCAGCTTTTGAGCATTCATGGCGACTCCACAACATGCTGACCAGAGTTCCTGCTGAACAAGATGACAAGGTTTGTGGCAAAACTTCTACCTTGTGATGTTTTAAATACATTCAGGAATCAATTATCAGAATTTCAGCTTGATGAATATTTCCTAGAAGCTGTCTTTCGCATTTTGAAATCAAGGAAATGTATTCCTAAAGCTAAAACATGTTTTTTGGATATAGTTGTTAAAATATATGAAACTGTTTTTGAAATTTTAAAAACTCAAATTCAATCATACAATTTCCGAGATCCTTAAGAATTCTTGGAAAATATTCCTTCCCCTAAGCAAGAGGAAATTGTACTACCTATTGACTTACATAGTGAGGATGATTGTGCTTTCAAGTACCCAACTGAAGATGTGGGTTCAAAGTTTAATATTGAAGACAAAACTACTTAACTAGTCATTGAAGGCCTAGAATCAAATATCATACATCATGCTTTTATTGATCCTATAGCAGAGTATATGGAGGTTCTTCTTAGCTCAAATACTCAAAAATGTACTCTTTATAAGGGTTAGATACATCAACAACTGCCATTTCATATTATAACTTTGGTTATGAGGACACATAATCAAGTTATACTACTAATTTTCCTTACATATAGTCAAGTTGTCCATTTGTTTTTGCAGCTACTTAACTGGCTTCATTGACACTTTTGTATTACTTGATTCAACATAAGTTTTATTTGTATAGGACAAGTAGCATTGTCAAAATAAGATTAGTGTTTTGAGCATTTTTTAGATTGTGTTTCAGATTTCAGTGTGCATAAAGGTTTGATTTTAGTTTGATATTTTCAATCACAAAGGTTTTATAACAAAGAAAGTTGCAGATTTGGGATCAACCCAATGGATCAGGCTACTAGTCTACGGTGTTCTTGGCACTTCACCAGGAAATTGCGATCCCCAGATGAAGCCACTGTTAGGGTCCAATAATTTATAAGATCTCAAGATGATTTATTATTTCATCTCAGATCTTTCATATTGTAAATAATATTCCATGATTGTAAATTATTTCCAAATAACGTTAAAACCTTAGGAAAAATATGCTTGCACATTCAAATGCAGCATTAGGAGATAATTAAATATGTTTTGATTGAATTAATCACATCATTTAAATATTATTAAATAATTTTTAATAAGGCTCAGCACTACAAGTTTTAATTCTATCAAAAAATGTCAAAACTGGTGGCTGAATGGATTATTCAAGCTTTCAGAGACCCTTTATAAGTTAAAGACGTGCAAAGAAAATTTACCTATTGACCACACTTTGCAGCCTGCAAACTTCAAGCTTTACCTCTTAAAATACTTTTCCAAAACTTATTTTCTGCGGATGCGATGAAATTCAGACCCATCATACCTTACCACACCGCCAAAATCTCCTGCAAACCTCGTTTTCACCTTATTCCTTGTGTTCCACCATTTCGCATTCCCTGACGCCTAAGTGCCCACAAATCGCAAATTATATCATATTCCATTTTCAATAAATATTAAATCTTGCAATCGCCAATATACGATATTGCATCGCATATATTTTAACTTTACGCTCATCACACTTCGCAAATAATAACTTATGTCATTTTTCCAAACCATTAAAACTTGTGATTGCCACTGTGCAATATTGCATTGCACATAACTTACCTTTTTTCTCCATTGTATTTCATAAATGTTAAAGTTTAAAATATATTCCAAACCCTATCCACTCCTGATTTTGATTTTGCGATACGGTATTTCCCCACCATAATACTCTCACCATGTCACCTCCCTCTTCGCATCGCATTGCAAATTCCTTTTTCATATCATAAAATATACAATATGCGATGTGCAATAGTACTATGGATGCGATAAATATCATAATTGAAAGCTAAATGATTTTAGGTCTGATATATTGATTTTTTAACGTTGTTTTATGAACAAAAAGGTTTTAAACATGACATAAAAGGATTCAAGTAGAAAATTAGATAGAAACATTAAATTAGGCAAGGCTTTTGTGTAAAATATATCCATTTGTAACTGCAAAACAGAGAAAGGGAATTCATACAACAGTTCATCTACTAGCACAGTGTTCATTCTACCAGCATAATAGTAAAATGCGGTCCACGTCCTAACTGTCCCACTACATCGACACCTACTTTGCACAACGCATTCCACCGAGACTATAATTTTGTAAGAGTTTTAATTTCAAGTCTGTTAGAGGCTATATTATTGTAATTTTTTGTATAAATACTTCATTTTTGGAAGTATCAGGGGCCGATTGATTGAGATCAGAATCATTACTGTCTTTTGGAGTACTGTAAGATTTTCCAAAGAATTGGAGCATCAATAATAATTAGACCATTCACAGGATTCTTGTGGCTTAAATACTGGTGATGTTTTTCTTCGGTTAGTATTGTTTCATTATCATCTTTCATTGTAAACATCTAAATTCTAATTTTAAAGTAGGAAGCGTGATGAATATGATTTAATTTAGAGTACCTTATTCTGGCTGCCTTTACGATCATTATGTTTTCCACTGAAAGCCAAACAAAATAATTTTTAATTACTCTTTATTTTGCTGAATCTATTCATATTTCTGTCATAAATCCATTTATAAATCCAAGAGATTTAGTAAGTATTCCTAGCTTTCTCTGTGTTTACTCTGTGAAATATTGACGCAACCATCCAATTGTATTTTGAATCCATTGCCCAATAGATATTAGTAAATTTAATACAATAAATTTTCCAAAATCCAAACAAACCCAAGTACTATCATAACTAGCCTAAAAACTTATCCAAACAAACATAAATATTATAGAGAGAGCCCTCTCTGAATCTAGGAAGGCTAGTCCAAATTTGGTTTGATATTGACATATGTGATTAGTTCTCACAATCTCTAGCAAATTAAAGAATGCTAATAGAAGGTAGGACATGTTCCTCTTCCTGATCTAGCATGGGAGGCTCATAGAGTTTCAAATTCTTTACATTCACAACTAAGTAAATGCACATATATGGTGGTAAACTAAGTTGATAAGAATTATCACCAACCTTTTCTAGTATCTCAAAAAGACCATACCTGAAAGCCTTTATTTTCTTACCAGGCCCCTGCAACCTCTCCTTGTTCAACTATACCCATACTTGTCTCTCACCTTCAATTATTTCTATATTTTTTTTTGATCATGCATGACCTTATACTCATCCTATGATTTTTGCAGTGTTTCTTGTACCTATAGATGGACCTTCCTAATATTATCTATATAATTTTCATCCATTAAAGCATCTCTTCTAATATCTTCCCCCGCTCCTCCTTGTTTCCCATATGCAATATCCAAAGTTGAAGGTGGAGAATATCCAAAAACGCTTCAAATGGGTACTTTCTTATAGAAGTATTGACTGTTATTTTGTAACAATGTTATATATAATCCATATTTTCATCCTAGGTCTTCAAATGATTCTGGCTGTATCCCCTTAGAATTTGCATCAAATTCATGTTGACTACTTTTTTCTTCCCATCTATCTATGGATGGAATGTTGTAGATCTCTTCAAATTCTTGTCCATCTTCTCCCACGATGCAGTCCAAAATGCATTAAGAAATATTGTATCCTTGTCTAAAACAATTCTCCTTGGTATCCCAAAGTGCACCTAGAATTTTCCAAAGAAGAAATTTGTTTCTTCTTTCCCACTGGTGGTATTTTTATAGGGAATCAGAACAAACATCTTGTTTAACCTATCAACTACCACGAACATTTAGACATGTCCCTTCCTGATTGTTGGTAAACCTCCCACAAAGTCCATGTAAGTACTTTCCCAAGGACGAGTAGTTATAGGTAAGGGATGATATGGACCCTGTTTCTTGTTACTAGGCTTGATAGTAAGAAAAATCATGCATCCTCTTATGAACCTAGATACATGCTCTTGCATATTGGGCCAATATACATACCTTTACCAGTTAGCCATGGTCTTCCCTACACCAAAGTTCTCTTCAAACTTTGAGGGGTGAACCTCTCTAATCAGATGCAATTGATCTTCTTTAGGAACACATATACTATCTAGCCAATAGAGTAACCCATACTGGAGATGGTAGTAAAAGGTGTTGTTGCCATCGTGCACATGACTCTAACTATGTAACTGCTAATACACCTCCTTGAACTCCTCATCCTATGAATATGCCTCTCTGTATACATCATGGGTGAATGGATCCATGTGCATAAGAGTCCCCCAAGATGTAATATTTGATGTGGGTGGCCTTGAAAGCATGTAGGCCAACTTTTTTTTTCTTTCCTTCTTATATTTCATCACCAAATTAAACTGCTATAAAAGCCCCATCCACTTGTAATACCTAGTTTTTTGTAGCTTACTTTGGCCCTAAAAGTACAGTAGCGGATCGTGATTTATGTGGATTATTTTCTCCTTTCCCATCAGATAATGTTTCCACTTCTTCATATCTTATACCATGTCATAGATATCCTTGTCATAGGTAGGGTACCTAAGAACTACCTCATGAAAAACTTCAGAACGGTAGCATACAAGCCTTCCTCCCTACATCAAGACATCTCGCATAACATAACCACTCACATCCGTCTCCACTTCAAATGGTGTTGCATGTTTGGTAGTGCTATAAATAGTGTTTGAAATATCTTATTATTAAGCTCTTAAAAACCCCTTTGATGAAATTTTCCCCACTGAAAACTCTTGCCACTTTTTTTAATGGCATGGAGAGATGTTGTTACCACTGAAAATGAGGCTATGAATTTCCTCAAGTACTATTTTACCCAAAAAAACTCCTGACCTCAGAAACATTAGTAGGAAATGACCATTTCATGATGGCCTCCATATTGGAAGGATCTATTTTCATATTTCCTCCATCGATCAAATACCCCAGATACACCAAATACTATTACACAAACTCAAATTTCTTGAGATTTGCTAGCATCTAGTGCTTCTTCAATATTTCGATCACCCACGTCGAATGTGAAATATGATCTTCCTAAGTGGCACTATATAGGAGTATATCATCTAAATATAAAATTACAAATGAATGTATAAAAGTGCATAGTACATCATTCATTAATATCATAAATGTAGATGGTGCATTACATAGGCCAAATGGCATAACTAACCACTCATACAAACATTGCCTAGTTTTGAAGGTAGTCTTCCATGTATCTTCTTCTTTGAATCGAACTTGGTGATATCTAGACTTCAAGTCCAACTTGGTGAAGTATTTTTCTTGTTGCAACTGATCCAACAAATCATCTATCCTGGGTAGGGGTATCTATTCTTGAGTGCGATTTTGTTCAACACGCTGTAATTGTAATGGACCTAGGTTAAAATTTCATGTAATAAAGTTAATAAAAGAAGAATAATACCAATGTCAAGGGACACTTATTCCAAGTTGAATGTTGGGAAAAATATCGTAGTGGGAATCAATTGTTGTGTTTATGGCTAAGGGAAAATTGGCAAAGGAAATAGAAAAGGAATTGAAAAGGAAAAAAGGTATTTTTGGAACTTTATTTATGAAAATAAAGGAAATTAGGAGAAAAGGAAGGTGAAAAGTCACAGGTTCCATGTGAGGAGGAAATTAAAGGAAAAGTAAGGAAAATGAAGAAAATTATAGGCATCAATAATAAAAAGACATCATAGCATCATTTCAGAGCCTTTTGTCAGTTCAGTTTTGGGAATTGGTTCTAGAGAAGAGAAGAGCACCAAGAGGAAAGTTTCGATCAAGCAACTTTAGTAGGAATACTTATGTTGAGGTATAAAAGGTGTCTTTTTAACTCCTATTCATCCTACATTAATTATCAATCCAAGTACGATTTTTTATCTCAAGAGTGTACTCAGTCTGAGGCAGAAATTTAATCTAAGAATAATTCTCTCCAATTTGTAGTACAATGTTTCAAATACAAGAGTAAACGGATGCATGAAAATGAAATCTAATTGCAATGGCATGAAAACTAAAGCTCTAAAATCCAATCACTCACTTGGCAATCATCAGTCAAGGATGCAATAGTAATGACTCTTTCCTCTGTCAACTGGTGTAAATGAAATCAAGCATAAACAAGATCTCCAATCTGAGAACTTAGGCGGTAGTAGCCAATGTCCTTTACAGTTGGTGATCTTACACTCCACACTAAAGAAATTAAATGGAAATGGTAATTGTGTTAAATCACTAATGCTACTAATGAAAATAGACTAAACAAGCTTTCTGCAATATTATTCCAAATAAAACCAAATAATTACAGGAAAAGAATAAACAGTAAAGCTAGTTATCATAAATGAACAGCAAAGCTATTTAATGGAAATTAGCAAAATATCTAATGAAATGAATAGCAAATATATTTAATGGAAATGAACATCAAACTATTTAGTGAAATGAACAAAAAACTATTTAATGAAATGAACAACAAACTCTTTAATGAAATGAATAGCAATCCTGAATAATGAAGCTCTGTATCTACAAAGCATAACAATACAGATTATGAAGGAATAAATACTCTTGTTACATGGAAAGGAATAACAACGCAATTCATTCACAACTGATGCAACAAACCAATTTCATAAAACATTGAATAGTAAGCTATAAAACATGGAAACTTTGAAGAAATGTGATTTAAAGGAAATGAAAAATAATGCAAACCATCACACGACTGGAATTGGAAAGTAAAGGTACAAATAGTAAGTGGATCCACCAGGGTCAGGCCCTTAGCCACTAGTGAAGCACCGCCAAACTACTCCAGTATCAAATAATGGAACGGAAGCTAAATTATGTATTAATCATATGTAGAAGAGATTACAACCAATCGCAATCTGTTTTAATTAATGAGAGTCGATGAACAATCATGAAATTACAAAAGGAAATCTAAATAATCATAATATGTCTAATGCTGTGATTTCTATAAGCATTGTTCTTTTATAATAGCCAGTGGATGAAACAAGAAGTACAGATAACTTTGAGCAGCGATCCCTCAGGATCGAGAGATCCTGAGGGATTCAATCTATCTTCCATATCCATCTATCGTTTTGTCTTCTTGCGCTGATGCCGCGTTGTTCCTTTCTTTACCTTGACCGTGTGCTTCGATCTTGATCTTCTTGTCTAGATACGGCCTTTTGTTGAAGGGACAAAAATTACACCTACCTTGTCTTTTCCTCTCGAATGGTGGCTTACCACTTCATCTAGTTCCTATATAGAAGAAAAGACAATCTTTAGTTAATTTCGCAATATGAACTAATCTCATCAATTATATTATAATTCATCAATATATTATCATTCTAGTATATAAAGGAATCATGATTAAAGGAGAAAGATAAATAAATACATGGCAAATGCATACCTTTCCTAGTGCTCAACACACCCCCCTACTTACCCTTTTTCATGTCCTCATGAAAACCATAATTTACATGTAAAGCAGTTAGAGAATAGGTTGGAGAGGATTTTTCATTAAGTGGTCTAAAACCATGATTTGCAACTAAAACATCAAAAAAATGCCATGTTTTCCCTTCAGGTAATTCATATTTGGCCTTATAGTTTGCTGCAGGATACCAGATAATAGGGCTTCGAAATATACAACCTAGCCAATACGGGCCTTCCCTCAAGATGAGGTTACTATAGATAACCAGGCAGTTGGAAGCTAACCCAAAATTTTTGTAATTGAATGGCTCTCTGTCTTGAATATTCCGATTGGAAATCTTCCATCGGAGTTTAGCTACTACTACAGCCAGGTCTCTGATGGACAGAAAATATTCTACCCCATCCAGGACGATTTCTTTGTGGATGGGTCCCAATGTTTGGATCACACCATATTTTGTCATTAAGCTTTTCTGCCTAGCCCATAATTGTAATGGGTGTCTCAGTTCACCCCTAACCCAAAGGTCTAACCAATTTTCTTGTCTCTGAAAAATGTTATAGGACTTGAGACATTTTAACTAGTTAACAACAAATGAAATGAATGCTTGATATTGGATATCACCCACAAAAGGACTGGGATTTGTCTCCATTTCCTCAGCCAATATAAAATTTTGCAAATAAAATTCATAGAGTAGGCGCTGAAATTTTACTCCATAGATTTTGCAGCAGCTTATAAAATCATCTACAGTTTTTAATTCTATAGGTTTTCCTACCTTAACATCCTTGATTTTTAACTGCAAATATCTTTGTAATAAAAACAAAGCATAATTTTTGGCGGGGCACCTACATGCTAGAACATCTGTGTATAAAGAACAGAAAGTATCCATTTGATTCCTGACCATTTTTAACCTATTCTTTACCTCTTCAACTTTCTCTTTTTCCTTTCAACATTTATCGAAAGCTTCTGCCTTTCATGCTTTGATGTCTTTTAATTGTTGTTGTAACTCTTGGTATTTCTTCTTGGGAACAGTCTCTTCTTCGAGCTTTTCTCTAGCACTTTGAGCCTGTGCCAAATCCTCTTGGAGTTTTGCTATATCAAGGTCATTTAACAAAACATTTTTATTGCAGCCTTGTGCACTTTCAATTGAGGTAGCTGCATCTAGAACATCTGCATGTTGTTCCTTGCCTTCTTGAATGGATATGGGCCCGGCTTGAGTCTCCATGGCCTTTACATTTGGGGGTTCCATTGGGATGGTTGCATCCCCCATTTTCGGGGTTCTTTTAGAGGTTTTTCCCATTTTTAGCACCCTAATCCTCTACCTAATTTTTTTTACTAATTATTGGATCTTTTTCCATTCCCTCCATAGCTTCTCAAGTTAATTTGTCTTCTTCTTCTTCTTGGAAGGAATAGATGTTCCTTTTTTTGTACTTGGTTGCTTGGCTAGGGTTTGTTCTTCAATGGTTGTGCCCTCACCCAGGCTTGCTTCTATGCTTTCAGTGATCACATTATCCAGGCTAGCTTCCTCAGGGGAAGTAACCCTAGTTTGTTCTACTGTTTCCTGAGGGGTTTCTTCTTCTGCCTCTTCATCATGAATTTCCTCAGACGTGTCCTTCCTAATGACAGAATGTTCCTGCAATTGTTCTATCTCAATATTGAGGTTGAGCGGACTGTGGGGTTGTATATATTCACTCATATTGGCCAAAATTTGTGCCAATTTTTCCTCCTGTAATGGATTCTGTGGTGGGCTTTCACTGGAGTTTACGGGAGGTTCTTCTTCCTACCTTTCTTCTTCACTGGTATGGTTACTTTCTTCTTCTTCCTAATCTTCTCCTCCTTAAAGTTGTGGGGGTTTCTCTTCTTCTTGATATTCTCCTCCTTCAAGTTGCGGGGGTTGATCTTCTTTAGAACTAGGTAATTCCATGGGTTGGCTGCTGCTACCCTGAAGGCTTCTCAACATTCCCCTACTTCTTCTTAATCTAGAGGACTGTATACATTTTAGAGGTTCGTTTACTGTGCTGGTGACTCTTTTTCGTTTTGGGGCAGGTAAGGCTATTGCTCCGTCAATTGAGAATACCAATTATTCCCCGCTAGTTTGCTGCTGGGAAAGACAATAACTAACTATTAATCGAATTAGATAGTGGTGGCTTACTACCATCCCTGTATGATGGGATTTCCTTATGCTCCGAGTAGTATCATGCAGTAAAAAATTTAAAAATGGAGGTAAATTCATAGCGCATTTCTGTTTTAGTACTGCTAATAATTTGAGGTGGCGTGGTCTTGCCACATCCTTTCTTTTGTCACATGTAATGTAGCTTTGCACTACTCTGGCCAGTTCTGTCCATGGTTATCCCAGAGTTGCTAGCTGGACTCCTTTTCGTTTGACGATCAGGGTCTGTCCTTCATCCCCAAATATGTTCATGGCCTCTTGAAGTTTCACTTTTTTATGGGTCCACATGGGTCCAACTACCAGTAGACCAAATACCTCGGCAATTAATACATCTATCACTATTATCTTCCTACCTCTTACCATGGAATAACTCTCCTGCAAGTTCTACAAAAATTCAATATCCACAGTTTCATGGGGCTGTTGTAGTTGTGTAAGGTATGTAATCCATCCTGCTCTCTCCAAAATTTCTCGTGCAACATCGGAGACTGTTAGACCTTGTGGTTCGCTATGCACTGCTTGTCCTCCCATTTTGTCTAAATCCTACACACTGTTAGTTCTTCACAACAATACACAGAAATGGAAATGGAACAACACCCCGTGCATATCATAAAAATACCATTAAACTTGCTATTTCTGGGAATTGATGAACATAGGGAATTGACCCATATGCAGGCATATTTAAAAGTCACCTGCGCCCCCCTGACATATGATAGTTCGCCCTCGACCGTCAAATGGAGGAGCAACGTACTGCAGGTAGTTGTACAACATAGAAAGGCATGCATACTTATGATATGATAAAAAAAATTATCGAATTACTGAAATCAAGGCATATTATGAAATCGTGAATAGATATGAAATGCTATGTAATGATTCAAAAATAAGGAAAAGGACATCTGACATAAATAAAAGTGATTATGTGGTCATTATTCACTTAAACCATTATGATTGATTTATAAACAATATTTCATGTATAAAGGTTCAACAAAGGGGTTTAGGATCATAATCTCATTTGTAATTAACATAAATATATAAGAAAAGGGTTTATAATTTCTATTGTGAAAAATATGACTCCAATACCATCAACAGAGTTCTATTGCCCATAGGTGTCCATAACCTTGACAAAGTTTCTTTTTCACCCTTGGAACCATAATCCTTTAGATATGCCTAGTAAAGTGCTTTATGATGTCATGATGGAGGCCATTGTGCTAGTTTGGGAACCAGATGAATCACAATGCCATTCACCAGGAAGGAGTGAAAGGTGGGTAGGCCAGCTCATGATGAGACCTCCTGTTCCAAGGACTTTTATTTTTCTAAGTTGCCCATTGGATCATGGCCCTAGTGTGGTGGCCATAATGGGAATGCCACTTCACTACTTCCTTATGATCATGGTAGGCTGGCTCATGATGAGACTCCCTATCCTCCATCTGACATATCATAGAATTGTTAGTAATCATATAGATATATTTTTTCTTTTCTCTTTTATATAGCACTTGCCTATTTATGTATAAAGGATGGATAAACACTCCTTAAGAGTAGGGATGGTGGAAGAAGTTTGAACATCTCAATAGAGGAAAGTATGCCCTAAGGCATTTCATCAGACTGTCCAGGGCGCCCCGCCCTTTGGCAACTATCATGGGCTTGTAAAAACTTTTTAACATCTTTAAAAATTGTAGGCCAGTAATAGCCTGTTTGTAAAACCTTGTGACTGGTCCTGCAATCTACGAAATTTCCGCCACATGGCCCATCATGGCATGTTTTCAGGATGTCAAATATTTCGTCTTCTCAGACACATCTTCTAATGTGCATATCTGCTCCTGTATGAAATAGGTAGCCCATAATCCAAGAGAATCAGGTAATGTGCTATACTATATGTTTTCGTTCATTGGGCATTTGATTCTTAGGTAATTTACCTACTGCTAAATAATTTGCAACATTAGCATACCATGGGGTTCTGGCAGTAACAACAAAAAAATGTTCATTTGAGAACTGATCTTCCACTGCTACTGTGTTTGTTGGTTTTGGCATTCGTGAGAGAAAAGTAGCTACAAGATTATCTTTTCCTAGTCAATCCTTTATTGTGATGTCAAATTCCTGCAATAGAATCAACCATATTGTTACTCTACCATTTGTAACAGGTTTATTTGCTAAAATTTTTATGGTAGAGTGATCTGTATATAAAACTACAGGATACCCATTTATATAATGTCTAAACTTATTTACAGCATGTATTATAGCTAAAAATTCTTTCTCAGTCATAGTATAGTTTAATTTAGCAGGAGATAGATTATTGCTAATATAATAAATTTCATATGGTTTTTTTATCTTTTTCCTACCCAAGGACTGCTCCAATAGCAGTGTCTGAGGCATCAGATGAAATTTGGAATGGAAAATCCAAATTTGGGCCCCTTAGCACTGGGGTTGTTGATAGAAGCTTTTTCAGATCCTCAAAAGCATGGTCACATTTATCTGTCCAATTAAAATCAACATTCCCTGCTAGTGCGTATAGAGGTGAAACTATTTGAGAATAATGCTCTATAAATCTTCTATAATAACCAGAAAATCCTAGAAAGATACGTACCTATATTTGTGTGGTAGGAGTAGGTATTAACAAAAGTATCTGAATTTTAGCTGGATCTACTTGTATTCCAGCTACTGAGATATAATGACCTAAGATGAGTCCCTCAGTCATCATCATGTGACACATCTCATGGCTTAAGCGGAGCCTGGTGGCAATACACCTTTGCAGCACCTTTTCCAATGTTTCTAATGCTGGCTCAAAATGATCTCCATAAGGTGTGAAATCATCCATATATAATTTGAGCCCTTCATTTATTAAATCTAAAAATATGCTGAGAATGGCCCTCTGAAATGTGGCAGGGGCATTGCATAGACCAAAGGGTAAAACCATGTAAGAAAATATCCCCCAAGACAGGTAAAAGTAGTCTTATCTTGGCCTTCAGGGGCAATCTGAATCTGATTGTATCCACTGAAGCCATCTAAGAAAGAAAATAATTTCTTTCCTGCTAATGTATCTAATACCTGATCAATGAAAGGAAGGGGAAAGTGGTCTTTGTGGGTTGCTTTGTTTAGTTCTCTGTAGTATACACATATCCTCCACTTTCCATTCTTCTTTGGCACCACTACTAGTGGAGAGACCCACTTGCTTTCAGATATTGGATAAATAAAGTTTACATCCAAAAATTTTTGTAATTCAGCTTTCACAATATCCTTAAAATGAGGGTTTAATATTCGTTGGGGTTGGCGAATGGGTCTAGAATATTTTTTTGTATAAATGTGGTGTGTACATAACTGGGGATCAATTCCTTTCATATCTGGGTAATCCCATGCAACCGCTCCCTTATATTTAATGTGACATTGCAAATGGGATCTAGTTTTTGGTTGGTTGATAAAGCTATTAATGATTTCATCCTCTGTTTGGTATTTAAAGTCGAGGGCATCTTCTATGGTTAATGGTGATCTAATGTTTTCTATGAGGTATGATACAGACTGTTTCCTTGTTTTTATTATTGTTAGTCTTGGCTGGACTGGAGGGTATAAGGCTAAATTCTTGACATAACTCCCTCTAGTTATAGTCATGCTGCCTTGTCGGCAACCAATGTAGGCATCAGCAGTTGCTAGCCAAGGTCTACCTAAGATTAAAGGGTGTCCATATAGCTGATTTTTGGGGTTAATAATCAGGAAGTCGGCAGGGTATTCCCAGGAGTCTATAGGTACTATTACATCATGTAGTGTGCCTTCTGGCTTGACTATCGATCGGTCAGTTAATTCCAATAAGGTTGTTGTTGGATCTAATGATGTAATGCCAAGCTTTTGACAAGTGCTGGTTGTTAGGATATTAATTGCAGCTCCCAAATCAACTAAGGCATTTGGAAAATGATTGTCCATTGATTTGAACTGTAACTATAGGATTTCCTGGGTCCTCATACTTTACAGGTGCTTCTCTTCTTGATAGTAAGTCAGATAGAGTGCCGACTACTTGGAAAATTGGGTTAGTTGTTGTTCTCCTCTTTGTCTTTCGTATGCATAGTTATTTGACGGTATTTGCATAAATGGGAATATCTTGGATAGCTTGGAGGAGTGGGATTTTTATACACAAATTTTTCAGTTCTCCCAGAAGATCAAAATCAGGATGTTCTATTGGACGAGGTATGATTAGTCATTCTGGGAATGGTGGAGAAGAGGTGGTTACTTGCTCATGAGTTTGTTGTGTAACCAAATTCTCCTTCTGCAGTGTTTGTTCTGAAGGTAGCGGATTTTCAACTTGAACATTTTTGTCTCCCTCTAATTCTATTATGCACCCAGACCTTAGTTGAAGGTCGTTGCACTCGCTTAACTTGGTTTCTAGTTCTGGTGCTTCAATTATTTAAACAGATTGAACCGGTCTATTATTAGGGTTCGGGTTGGGTTGGGCTGGGAGTTGCGGTCTTAAGTTGGTCTGGTGATTTTTTTGCAATGTATATGGTGCTGGTAGTGTAGATGGAGGGAGAGGAATCATTCTAGCTAGTTGATTCATAGATTTTTGACAGTTCGACTGCCAGGTCTGACTCTGTGAGGTGGAGGGGGACCATTGTGTTGGATATGTATTGTTTTTCCAAAATGGTGGATAGTAAGGAAATTTTGGCCAATTGGTTTGATTTGTTTGATTTTTCCATGGTGGTGTTGGAAATGGCTACTGTGACCAACTGGGGAAGGGTGGCTAATTTTTCCACATTCCATTATATTGCTGAGCATTATATTGAGGAGACTGAAAAGAAGAGGATGGATCAATGGGCATACCTGTTTGTCGTGGCTGCCATTGACAGTGTTGATTGAGTAGGTATACCATTTCTGTTTCTTCTTCCAATTCTTTCTAGACTTCTTTCAATCCTGGGAGTGAAGGGCAGCTTTCTGTAGAGTGATCTTTTATGCAAATGGCACAGACTTGGACTGTATCAAATGGGAACTCTTTATGGCTATGCTTCTTTCTGCATCTAGGGCACAATATTGTCAAATTTTGTTTTGCTTCTGCTTTCTTTTGTTTAGCTTGTATGATATCAAGCTGCGTTGTCAGAGTCCCTAGAATATCAATTTTGAAATCTTCTAGTATATTGCCAATTTCTATGCAGGTTATACCTCCACTGGAGGTCTTGCTATCCCTTGTGATCATGTCACGTTCTGTTGGTTTTAGTCTTGCGCTGCCTCTTGAAATCCTGATACATAAATCAATAATGTCAGCAAAAATTTCCTGATATATGTCACCTTTTCCCATGATGTTTAATGTTTCAACCCATTGTTCCTTCATCCCTTTAATTAATGTAGTTTTTAACACATTATCAGGTAAGGGTAAAGATGCATAGGGTGATCTATGGAGGTTGTATTGAAAGCATTCTACATGTTCCTCCAATGCTTCATTAGGTTTTGTTGTCATATGAAATATTTCATCCTTTAATTCCCTGGACCTACAATAATCATAATATTTCTTTAGAAAATAAGCTTTCATTTGATCCTAGTCATTCTTAACACCTCCACCTAACCCCATAAACCATCGTAGAGCTCCTCCTTTTAATGTGGAGTGAAATAATTTTAAATTTTGGGGATTGGTGGTATAGTCATACCCTCTGCATAATACATTGAATTCAAATAGAAATGCATTTGGATCTTCTAATGTTAAGCCATGGAATGTAGGAATATGTTGGAGAGGAATGGCCTTCATCAATGCTTTAACTGCAGTGTCCACAATGGGATATTGCAGTGTTGAAGTTTGGGGTGGTTGCTGGTTGTGGGCCATTTGATCAAATATGTGCCAATATCCTTCTGGGATTTCTAGGGAATTATTCCTAGGCTAACTAGAAGGATTAGGGATGACCTTAACAACACTTTCTTGGTCTGGGATAATGAGTGTCCCTTGTTGAACTATTATTCGAGGGGATTTTGGTTCTTCAAGTTCATCAGCTTTGTTTTGGATGATTTTGACAGCACTTCCCTTATCTGGGCTGATTACTGTTTGGACTACTTCGAGAGGGGATCCTGGTTTTTCTATTTCCCCTGTTTCTCCTTCCTCTTCACGGAGATTACTAGATTTCCATTCTTGTAAAGAAATTGGGTGAGAATTCTCAATTTCTTGAGAATCTTGCTCTTCTGTTTGAATATGCACCTCAGCAAAAGCTAAAGATGGTGATTCTATGGCCCATAGTTAACTAGTAGGTTGTCTAGAAGAATTATTTCTAGGGCCTACTGATGGCTGAGATTCAACTTTATTAATGATATTATCGATAAAGGTTGTTTGCCCAAGGGTCACCGGTCCCTTAGGTTTTTCAGTTCTGGGAGGAATTTCGTTTTTTTTTAAATTTTCTAGTCATTCAAAAAATGCAAGCATTCATTCCTACCTTAAGCTTCTATGCAGTTCTGCTATGAAGTGAGAAAATGAACGAGCATGTTCCTCATTTGTTACATAGGTTCTTACCTTCCGTTTTTTATACCCAGGTATTCCTTAGCAGAGAAAATCAATTATACATCACCCTTTTCTAAATAGCTACACTCTCACTGGCAACGACGCCAAAATGTTGAGGTATAAAAGGTGTCTTTTTAACTCCTATTTATCTGACATTAATTATCAATCCAGGTACAATTTTTTATATCAAGAGTGTACCCAGTCTGAGGTAGCAATTTAATCTAAGAGTAATGCTCTCCAATTTTCAGTACAATGTTTCAAATACAAGAGTAAATGGATGCGTGAAAATGAAATCTAATTGCAATGACATGAAACCTAAAGCTCTAAAATCCAATCACTCACTTGGAAATCATCAGTCAAGGATGCAGTAGTAATAACTCTTTCCTTTTTCAACTAATGTAAATGAAATCAAGAATAAACAAGATCTCCAATCTGATAACTTAGGCGGTAGTAGCCAATGTCCTTTACAGTTGATGATCTTATACTCCACACTAAAGCAATTAAATGGAAATGGTAACTGTGTTAAATCACTAATGTTGCTAATGAAAATAGACTAAACAAGCTTTATGCAATATTATTCCAAAGCAAACCAAAGACTTACAGGAAAATAATAAACAGTAAAGCTAGTTATCAAAAATGAACAACAAAGCTATTTAATGGAAATCAAAAAACTATCTAATGAAATGAACAACAAATCTATTTAATGGAAATGAACAGCAAGCTATTTAGTGAAATGAACTACAAACTATTTAATGAAATGAACAACAAACTATTTAATGAAATGAACATCAAACTCTTTAATGAAATGAACAGCTATCCTGAATAGTGAAGCTCTGAATCTGCAAAGCATAACAATACAAATTATGAAGGAATAAATACTCTTGTTACGTGGAAAGGAATAGCAACGCAATTGATTCACAAATGATGCAACAAACCAATTTCATAAAACATTGAATAGTAAGCTATAAAACATGGAAACTATGAAGCAATGCGATTTAAAGGAAATGAAAACTAATGCAAACCATCACACGACTGGAATTGGAAAGTAAAGGTACAAATAGCAAGTGGATCCACCAGGGCCGGGCCCTTAACCGCTAGTGAAGCACCGCCGAACTACTCCGGTATCAAATAATGGAACGACAACCGAATTATGTATTAATCATATGTAGCAAAGTTAACAAGCGATCGCACTCTATTTTAATTAACGAGAGTCGATGAACAATCATGAAATTACAAAAGGAAATCTGAATAATCATAATATGTCTAATTTTGTGATTTCTACAAGCGATGTTATTTTATAATAGCCAGTTGATGAAACAATAAGTACAGATAACTTTGAGCAGTGATTCGCTCTATATTCCATCTCTAGCTATTATTTTGTCTTCTTGCACTGATGCCACGTTGTTCCTTTCTTTACTTTGACTGTGCGCTCTGATCTTGATCTTCTTGTCTGGATACGGCCTTTTGTTGAAGGGATAGTAGTGACACCTGCCTTATCTTTTCCTCCCGAATGGTGGCTTCCCACTTCATCTAGTTCCTATATAGAAGAAAAGACAATCTTTAGTTAATTTCGAAATAAGCACTAATCTCCTCAATTCTATTGTAATTCTTCAATACATTATCATTCTAGAATATAAAGGAGCCATGATTAAAGGAAAAATATAAGGAAATACATGGCAAATGCATACCTTTTCCAATGCTCAACAACTTGCAGGTAACAGATTTCATGTATGATTTCCTAGTTGGTTTTGGCATGCACGATATATGCATGTGTGTATTTGGTTCATTTTGTGTTAGTGGCATGGATTTTTTCAGGTTTTAACAATGGTTTTAGCCTTACATTTCCATTTCTGGATAACCATGGTGTGATGGATTCATTCTTGATTGAGCCTCTAATTGCCAAAATATTTTGGATCTGGGGGAGGTGATCTAAGGAAAATCCCAAGGGTTTGGGGTGGAGATGGTTTTCTTTGGGAAGCCCTCAATAGGCGATTTGAGATAGGAAAATTCCTCAAGCAATGGTGAAGCATTTCTGAGGCATCCAATCTTGGTTTGGTTTTTTGATCTCAGGACCAATTTATGTGACATCACGGTATAGTGAGGGTAGATATGGTTTAAAATTTGGATTCCCTTGGTTGTTTATGGACTATTTTATCCCATGAGATACCATATTCATACTTTGAATATGGCACGAGGGTAATTGGCTGAAATAAATATTTGGTTCAGCCTAATTAATGGTCGGGTGGTACGTGGAAGTGTCAGACCTTGTTTTATTTTGCATATGTCTAAAAAGAGCTAAGTTTCTCTTGCTTTTGATGAGTAAATGTACTTTTTATTATGTGGCTTAAATGGTTGTTCTATCACTATTTTGTATTTGGTTATATGCTCATTATAAGCGTGGTTATTTGATAGATCTTAGTCCTGGCTCTCTTCATGTTTTTACTTGCAACTGAATGAATAATGAATGCATGACCTAATTAGTGTTATGATAGCTATTGTGAGAATGCATTGATACTTATTTTTAAATCTCAAATAAGCTTCCAAATCCTTATGTTAAGATATTCATTCATGACCTGTAGGTTGCATGTTTACGAAGTGTTTGACGGAATGTTAGTTCTGGTTGGGAGAGGTTAGGTCAAGTCATGGTTCAATTTTTTGTTTATAAGATTTGTCTCTATGTCATTCATTATTTCTGGAAGTTTCGTTGAGTTCTACGTAGACGCCTGTGTCCTAGCCCTAAGAAGGTAGCTTATAATTTGGGGTCATTGGCATAGATATGACTGGAAAAGTCCACAGTCACTAGCAAGTAGGCCCATGGGAGTGACTAGAGGGATATATCCACTTACAT
Source organism: Pinus albicaulis (assembly GCA_034641835.2). NCBI lineage: Eukaryota > Viridiplantae > Streptophyta > Pinopsida > Pinales > Pinaceae > Pinus > Pinus albicaulis. The sequence goes on along the minus strand of CM076580.1, from coordinate 976,746,896 downwards.
TCCTTGGAAAGGGAGTGATTGAGTCTATAGTTGTGTGAAAAATAGAGTTATCTTAGGGGTTGGACACCTAGAGGGGTTAGGTTTCTCCTCGAGGTCCTAAAACACCTTAGTGAAGGTACTAAGGTCTTAATTTGTAACCTCCATTTCCTTAATTTCATATAGGAGGTTGAGTTTTATCATAGTGACCCTTAGCTCATGTTTACCCCGGGAAAGCCAATGAAAGTGGATAAATGTGGGAGGATGCGGTTACAGGGTGGTATTAAAGAAATTTTCACTCTCTTGGGTAAAATCTGATATTTTCATGGTTATGGTTGTCGTGCATGGGGTCATGGTATATAGTTGATATGTTCATGCATGATGTTTTTATATTGATGTGATTATGATTATACTTGTTCAACCTAATGTGTACTGATTTTACAGATGAATAAGCCTCCCCTGAACATCAATGAGGTATGGTTATAATTTTTGTATCTATTTTCTTTATCTAACATGGTACACTTGCAGGAAGAAGAGAATTAAAGATGATGAACTAAATGGTAAATTACAGTTCTGAGTGACTCTCCCTATAGATTATTTGGGCAACAAGGAGGTGAATATTCTCCCCATATAGAAGATACAATGAGAAGCTTGAGGGGAAGAGATCATAAGTTGCAAAGCAGACAATGATATATTGGTTGAGGCTCAAGAAGGAATTGTAAGGTCTCAGAAGAAGCAGGTAGAAGTCAATGTAGTGATTATTCAGGGCTTGTTAGAGTTGCAGAAATAAGGACAGTTCAGGATCAGTCAAAAGAAGGAACAGAAACCTGATGGATATTTTGGTAGCAAGTATCGACCATGATATAGGTTGGATAAAGGGGATACAGTCAGAGGTGGTATGTATGATCATCATTCTACTTCCTCATCTAGGAGACATCATCACAGTCATCACCAACATCATCCTTATAGGAGGAACGATTACTTTCCTGAGGAGTCCAATAAAATGAATCCTCCTAGATTTGGTGAAGAGATGAATAAGTCAAAAGATATAGAGGCATGGTTTCTTGGGATGAATAAATTCTTTAGATTGCATATCTAGTCAAAGAACATGAAATCCAAGATATTCACATTCAATCTTAAATGGAAAGAAGATATTTGTTGGGAATATGTGAAGAATTTCAAGGTCATTCAGGAACATGATTTTATTTGGGATGAGTTTGAGAGACTCTTCAAGAAGAAGTAGTTGTTGGAGAGGTACTATGATGAAAAATCTAAGGCATTTTATGAGCTACAGATGGGTTCTATGATAGGTGGTGATTATATTAGAATAGTCTTGCACTTGTTGTGGTATGTGCCTTATCTCAAGGATTTGAAGGATAAGATTCAAAGATTCATCAGTGGATTTTCTGCAACATATAGAGAAAATATTGAGTTTTATGAGCCTAGATCATTAGAAGATTCCATCCAGAAGTTGAGTCATTATTATGAGAAGTGAAAGCAAAAATATTATCCTAAGTGTGATTTGAAAGGAAATGAGAATGTTAAAGGGAAATGGATACCAAAGTGGGGAAGACCTTAGAAGGAAGGTGAGAAATAAAATGTGGTTCCTTACAATAAGTTCCACGTAATTGTGAAGGGACATGGGTCACATCCTGGAGAGCAGGAGAAAAGAGGTAATGGTAGAGGACTGTTGCAGTGTTTGATATGTGGCAAAGATCATCACTAGAAGGATTTTCGATTGTATCAGGGTGGTAGGCCTCAAATATATAGTGCTCAAGAGGTGTAGACAGTTGGGGATGTTGGTCATAGAATTCCTCAGATTTATGTAGCTGTGGAAAACAAGAAGGAAGATCACCAGACATCTATGATTGAGATGGAATGTAATCTATGTGGCCGATTTTCTTCTATTTTGATTGATCTTGGATCTATTTATAGCTATTTTAATCATGACCTGGTGGATAAGTGTGGCTTGAGAAAAGAAGTGCATGCAGAATTTTGGTTGGTGCAATTGTGGCTATAGGTACTAAGAAGACTGTACATCATTGGGTAAGGGCTTGTTAATTTGAATTTAATGGTATGCCTATAGCAACACATTTGAATGTACTTCCATTGGGATCATATAAAATCAGTTTTGGATATGGTTTGGTTGTATCTTCATAGGACCAAAGTAGATTTCTATGACAAGGCTATTGAGTGCTAGATGAAAATGGAGAAAAGAGAATCTTGGAGGGGAAGAAGAAGCCTACATCAGAGAGGATGGTCAAACCTATGCAAGCTAAGCGCAATTGCAGGAAAGGTTGTGTGATGTTTGCAGTTCATATTTCCATTGACAAGGGTTAGGATGTTGAGGATGCATAAATATTCAAGAGGTACCATGTATTACAGCAATTTTAGGATGTGCTTCCAGTAGATATTCTAGAGTTTCCTCCTCAAAGGGAAGTATACTTATATGTTGATTTGGTACCAGGGGCAACACCATCATCAAAGGCACCATACAAGATGAACACACAAAATTTAGTAGATTTGAAGTTACAGCTGAAGGAAATGCTTCATAAGGGATACATTAGGCCAAGTGTATCTCCTTGGGGTGCACCAGTATTTTTCATGAAGATGAAGGATGGTACTCTCAAATTTTGCATTGATTACAGACAACTGAAAAAGGCAACGATCAAGAACAGGTACCCATTTTCTACGATTGATGACTTGTTTGATCAGTTGAAGGGAGTAGCGGTGTTCTCAAAGATTGATCTGAGATTAGGATACCATTAGTTACACATCAAGGAAGAGGACATCTACAAGACTAATTTTAGGACCAAGTATGGGCATTATGAGTTCATTTTAGTTCCATTAGGTTGGAATAATTCTCCAACTACTTTTATGCGCTTGATGAGTAGTGTGTTGCATCCTTAACAAGAAACATTTTTTATTGTGTTCATTAGTGATATATTGGTATATTCTAAGAATGAGGAAGAGAATGTCAAGAATTTAGCCATATTATTGATATTGATAAGAGAGAATTGGTTGTATGTGATGCTTAGCAAGATTAGTTTCTTTCATACATAGGTATATTACTTGGGACTTGTTGTTTCCAAGGAAGGCATAACAATGAATCCAGAAAATATAAGGGCTATCATGGAGTTGGTAGCTCCTATAAATTTTGATGAAGTCATATAATTTATGGGGTTAGCAGGTTACTATAGGAGGTTCATCAGGAAATTCTCACATATTTCATATCCTATACCATAATTACAAGGAAAAGGTAAGAATTATGAATGGACGGAAGAATGTGCAATGATTTTTGAACAGTTGAAGTAGTTGTTGATAAATTCTCTAATGTTAAAGATTGAAGATCCAAATAAAGAGTTCTTAGTGTGTATATATGCCTAAAAAAGAGGACTTGGTGGAGTCCTTATGCATGAGGGACAAGTAGTATTCTATGAGTACAGGAAACGAAATGAGCATGAGTAGAAATATGTGACTCATTATCTTGAGTTGGAATCCATTATTCATGCCTTGAAGATGTGGAGACATTATATTGTTGGTAGGAGATTTGTGTTAATGAGTGATCACAGTGGGTTGAGATATATGTTTGACCAACCGTGTTTGAATGCTAGGAAATATAGATAGTTTCCTACCTTTAGTGAGTTTCACTTCGAGATTAGATACATCAAGGGTAAAGAGAACACAGTCACACATGCTCTCAGCAGTAAAGTGTAGTTGAACCATGCTCATATGGGACAGATTTACAAGACCAGATATTACATGAAGGACAACATGATGATAGGTATAGGGAGATTATACACAACCTACAACTGGGTATAGGTGGTCAGGATGTGGACTATCATCTTACAACAGATAGCTTGGTGATATTTAGGGATAGGATATATGTTCCAAATGACAGTAACTCAAGAATATTATCTTGAGGGAGTTCCATCTTAATCCATATTCAAGTCACCCATGATATCATAAGATGTTGAAAGCAGTAAATAAGTTATATTATCGGCTGAATCTGAGGAAGGAGGTGGCAGAGTTTGTGGCTAGGTGTTTGGACTGTCAGTAGGTCAAAGAGAGTGTAATCATCCAAGTGGGTTGCTTTAGCCTATTCCGATTCTAGAATGGAAGTGGGAGGTCATTTTGATGGACTTCATTACAGGTATTTCTAGGACATCAAGGCTTCTTGATTCTATCATGGTTGTGGTTGATATGTTGATAAGGTAGCTCACATCAGTCTATTAAAGACTATGTATTCAACTAGTCAAGTAGCATCAATATTCACGGGGGAGATCATGAGGTTACATGGTGTTTCAAAGAATATTATGTCATACAAGGATGCTAAGTTCACTTCCAAATTTTGGAAGGATTTTTTTGCAGGTTTGGGGATAGGGTTGGCCTTCAGTACAACTTAACATCCATAGAAAAATGGACATGTAGTGAGGGTCAACAGGATTCTGGAGGATATGTTGAGGATGGACATCATGCACTAGTAGAGGATATGGGAGTAGTACCTTCCATTGGTTGAGATTTATTACAACAATGGTTATCAGGAATCACTAAGGATGAGTCTATTTGAGGCACTCTATGGGAGATTTGTAACACTCCTATAAACTGGAGTGATCTAGTGGACATGGTAGTTATTAGACCAAACATGTTAGCATACATGGAACATGAACTATAGGTTATAAAGAAGATTCTAAAGAAAGAAAAAGACATGCAGAATATTTATGTAGACCAAAACAGAGAATTTAAGGAGTTTTATGTTGGGAGCATGTGTATTTTTGCATCTATCCCAAGAATATTTCCTTGAGTATTGAATCATGTGCCAAGTTGGTACCACGATATTGCGCACCTTTTGAGGTCCTTAGAAGGATTGGACCAGTGGCCTCTAGACTTGCACTAGGCTCCAACAATGAAAGTCCATGATGTTTTCCATGTTTAATTTCTTAAAATATATGTAAAGGATGTTGATCATGTTATTGAGTAGTATGTATTATAGGTGGTGTTAGCTCCCTGTAATAAGCAAGATTGGCAAAGTACGACAACAGGGAGAACACCGTTTCAACCACTTTGGGATTCTAGGATCTGGCCCTCTTGAATTCGGAGAGGGATCTCTCCAATAAGTGCAAAGATGGATTTATGTTTAAGGTTTTGGGTAATGATATTAGGCTAGTTATGAAGTACGATGGTTTTTGTTTGTTTTTGGATGGTTGAGCATGATTATTATTTGGGTTGAAAGTCCTAAATGGAAATAGCTTCAAAGGTGTGAAGTTGCAAGCAAATAGAACAAGCTTTGGCAAAAAATATGGATGTAATGTTGGTTTTAGTCCATTGGGCTATGGAGTCATAATAGGGTTTTAATTGAAACAAGAGGTTCAAGAGTGGTCTATGGGGAAAGTCATCTATGTCTAAGGATCTCTTTTAAAGTTGATTTATGGAATGAAATGATACAACAAGAAGGGGAATTAAGCAAATGAAGAACAAAGAGCAGCCCGAGATCTGGTAAGTACTTTGAAACTAGCCAGCTTTTGACATACACTTAAGAAAAAAATAAAAGTAACCTAGAATCTGGTAAGTACTTCGAAACTAGCCAGCCTTTGATACACTTTCAATAGAAAACATTTAAACACAAGGGAGACACAAATGATAACAAAGAATGGTCTAATATCTGATAAGTACTTTGAAACTAGCTAGATTTCAACACACTCTTAGGGAAACTTTCAGATAGTTTTTTGGGATAAAATGAGGACCAGGGCTCACCATATCTTCCTTAGTTCATCTCTATTTAACATAAACTGAAAATCACTTTCAAGAACAATATTAGCTAAGACAGTAGGACGAGGAAACAACAACATTCATAACTGCTTGAACTGAATTAAATCATTCCTAAACAACACAATTTGGAAGAAAACATATAGATAAAGATTATCAGTCAAAGAAGGGTATTGATATACAGTAAATCTTAACTCTATGCTTGTTGTTCTTTATTAGAGAAGATGAAAAAAGTGAAAAGAGAAATGAAATAACAATTTACAGTAAGAAATAAAATCACCGTTGACATAGACCAGGATCCCATAAATCAGCTTGTATTGATGCTTAAAACCAGTTACAGCTTTAAGTCCAGTGTTTTAGGTTAGAAATCATCTTCACTTCTCAGCATAAATATTCTATCACAAGAAGAGATTCAAGAGCCTTTGAACACTATTTACAATCAGAAGTTTCGAGCACAAGTATATTTCAAAGTTCTGCAACCAACATTTTCTCATATTCTACAGAAGTATTTGTAGAAGGAATGAGGAGGTGGGATCTAATAAAAGATCTCCAAGGTTCAATTAATACAATTTAATGCCTCTCGGCCTTTGAGGGGCTCGATGGAGAAGTTTACAGATGTTTTCGTTGTATTAATTGATTTACATTTAAGATTTAAGCTTAGTGGGGGCTTTTGTTGACTTTTAAGGCTCTGTGTCGTGTTGTAGTAACTCTGCTGATATTTTTGCATTAATTTCTTTGGCAAAATTAACTATTTGGATATGTTGAGGCAAATATATTTTCTTTGATCAATAACTTCAGCCTCTGCTTGAATGCTTTGAGGCAATAGGTGGCTTTTTGGTAGCTGAGAGGAATCAATTTACCTCTGTTGTGGCAGTGGAGGCCTTTCTATCTGATGATCCTTTGATTTTTCTTTAATCACTATTTTAATTTGGAGGATTAGGATTTTGATAATCAATCTTAGCTGTAACCCCCAAACTATCTTCAATCCTCTGTTCTGTTGTGTTTTGTTTCTTTAACACTCATACACTTTTTCTTTATTCAATTATCTGTGTCTTCTTGATGTGCAGTGTTGCACAGGGCTCATATGGCATCAATGCCCATGAAGCATTGACGAGACGTGGAGTTTGAACCATACGAATGGTTTCCTTTTATGAATCAAAGGCACGGGAATCGTCATCCCCAGCCTTTAGATTTTCTTTAATGTAATGGAAAAACCATTAAATCTTGCATAAAACAATAAAAATTAATAAATCCTGCGTTTTTGGGTAAACTACTTTAGAGGCTGTGGGGAAGGAGCGTGGCTATTGGATGGCATCATTCAACAGTGTAGATCTATTTTCATAGGTTAAAGGAAGAGGAGAGGAAGAAATAAGTCAGGACCGTTGATCGCGCAGAGATCAACGTGTTGGAAATGTTGTCATTGATGGCAAAGGAATTGGCAAAGACAGGAGCAGCACCTAAACTATCCATAAGGAAAAAGAGACAGAGAGGTAGTAGAGGCAGCAAATAGAGATAGAGAAGTAGAATTGAATTTAGGGGTTTAATACAGTTTGCAAAGGAGATGAAAAAAGGGAGAGCTGCTAGCAAGAGACAAGGTAATAGATTGAAGGACAAATTGAATATCTGGCCAAGATTTGTATATGTTGATGAAGAACTGTGGAATTGTGTTAAGTATGGTTCAGTAAATCTGAAATATATGACCTGTGTGATCAATTTCATAATGGGCAGAGGATACCTATGGTGCTCGGAGAGGAATGAAATCATTGTTGCAGAGTTAGGGATATGTGTATTATATGTGTATTGACTGATGTAATTCTTGTGTGGAATCTCCTAAACCTCTGTGTGAATAATCTCTGTAATGGAGTTGAATGATGTCCTGTGTAATTGGAAGGCTTGAATGATACTCTGTATCTGATGAGGGAGTTGATGGGAGATGGCACAGATTAATGGAGTAGCAGAACACATGGTGATGACGAAACAAAAAGTTGGACGGAACTAGGAGTAGAAAGGAAAAACCTTAGAGCACAACTTAATTATAATAATACATTAAAAAGGTGACGGAACCCTATGTGGAAGAGTGGAACCATGACCAAGTGAACAGTGAAGGCGGTTTATGGTTTTCATCGCACTGCTTATGCGGAGCAAGCAGTATTTCCTGGTTGAGGAGCGATTCCATAGAGTGCTCGACACGCATCCCTGTACAACTTCACAAAACCACTTTTCACTGTGCACCATCACGAGTTATAGTTCGACCCAGGATGCCCAGCGATATCGTTGAGCGTCGTTGATCTGGGAAGGGGTCATCGGATGGTCATCATTTGTTGAAGGTGCGCAAAGATTAACACAGGTACGACGGACCATCGCATGCTAACGTTCGGCATCGGAGGTCGAGCGATATGCATATACGCCGTTGATCTAGGAAGGGGTCATTGGATGGTCATCATTTGTTGAAGGTGTGTGAATACTAACACAGGTACGGAGGACCATCGCACGTTAATGTTCGGCATCAGAGGTCGAGCGATATGCATATACGCCATTGATCTAGAAGCTTGCTAATCTAACGGTGATCGGACGTTGGACTTGCGTGAAATTTACTTATGGTACAGTGCGCATATTTCATTGGCTATTGACTATATATGTGGGCCCAGGGTCAAAGTTTTATCGTAAGATTAATTTATTTGGAAGCGTTGGATATTTCTATAAAGTCCGAAGGGTTAAACTTTAGATATAAGGCTTGGGAATTCAAAAGTTGTAAATATATTTATTTGTCAAAAATTGATAAATAAATTAAAAAGAGATCAAAAAGCCCCGTGGGATAAACTAAAAGGAATACTGATAGAGGAATACCATTAGCAGTTTATGGTTTTGACTCATGGTTTTTAATAAAGGAAAAACTATATAAGGAGAAGAAAAATAGAGAATGAGGTGCACATCGTAAGGGTTGTGAATGAAAAATTTCTCCAAGGAATATCTGTATGGGCGAGCTTTGTTCTTAACCGATAAATTTGAAACTACGATGCACCCATGGATATAATGATCTGACGATGATGAATCTCTAGTTTTAATGATGGACGAAATCATGAAGAACTGGTGTGAGTATACTGAATGAATAAATCTGGTGGCTTGCAAGGTATGTCATGTGGAAACTGGTGGATCCAGTATGAAAATTGATGAAACATCGTCCGTAGTGGTGCTGAGGGTCGAAGTATTCAGTGAGGGGTTGTAGCTCCCTTCCAGTGATAGCTAGTAAACGAGAGCAGGGGGTAGTAGCTCCCTTCCAGGAGAGGCTGGTAAATGAAAGCAGGGGGTAGTAGCTCCCTTCCAGGAGAGGCTGGTAAATGAGAGAAGGTTGTAGCCTTCTGCAGGTGGGTGCCTGCGTGCTGGTATAAGTCTGCACCATTATATATTGTAAGAAGCTTTCTCTATAATAAATATTGAAGACTGAGATTACAGGAGCGGTGGTTTTCTCCCGAATTGGGTTTCCACCTTAAATCCTGGTGTTCATATGTGTTGTTTATGTTTGATGGTTTGTTCTGTTATTTCTTTTCATGCTCAATGCTTATCTGATGCAATGCTCTAAGTAAAGACATAATAAGATATCTGGACATACATGTTGGATGCAGTACTGTAACATATGGTTTTAAGAGAAAGAAAAGAAAAAAATTTCAGCCCAAATATACTGATTCACCCCCCCCTCTCAGTATTTTTCCTACAATTGGTATCAGAGCAGGTCCTTCTGAAAAAGCTTAGCTGCTAGAAGGAAGATCAAGTAAGATGAGAAATCAAGATGGAACAACATCTATCAGGCCTCCGCTCTTTAACAGAAACAATTTAATCTTCTGGAAAACAAGGATGAGATCCCATCTTCAGTCTCTGGGAGCAGAGGTATGGGCAATTGTTGAAGGAGGATATCAATATCCAGCTGTAGTACCAACAGATCCGATGGAAAGAAAGAATTATGAAACAAATGCAAAGTTGGTCAATGCTTTATTAGGAAGTCTAACTGAATCAGAATTTGTCAAAGTCATGCAGCTGAATACAGCAAAGGCAATATGGGACAAAATCATTCTAAGTTATGAAGCTGATACAAAGGTAAAAAGTGCTAAACTCCAAACTCTCAGAATTCAATATGTGAATCTAAAAATGGATAATGAGGAGAGAATTGCCAATTTCTTTTTATGTCTTGATGATATTGTAAATCGTATGAGAAATCTGGGAGAAACAATAACCGAATCTACTTTGGTTGAGAAAGTCTTAAGATCACTAACGAAAAAATTTGAGTCAAAAGTTTTTTTTCAAGAAAAGTAGATCCTCAAAATTCCCACTTGCAACTTCATGGCATACTAACTGCATATGAAATGAGAAGAGGAGGACCATCTGAAGTCAAAGAAGCAGTCATTAGAAATTCTACAAAAGGGGAGGAAGTACAAAAAATAGAAGGATCAGGATATATCTCAGAAGAAGATGAGATAAACGTTGTAAAGAAACTTCAACTTGGCATAGGACGGTTCAAAGGTAAGCTTCATTTCAAATGTTTTGATTGTGGAATATTTGGTAATTATGCTGCCAAGTGTCCTTATAAAGAAACACATAAAAAGGGGAAGGAAGTAGCAAGAAGGAATAAGAATCGTTTTAGCACTAGAAACAGTTACTATACTCATGAAGACAGTGATGGGTTATCTGATAGTGAGGAAGAATTTGAACAAGATCTTAGACTTCTCATGGCATTTGAAAAAGAATATAGAGAAGAAAAGGACACTTTTGTGGATGCTCTAGAAGACAGTGATTTTCTTGATGAAAACAATAAACTCAAAATTTGCTTAGAAGAGAGTAAAATAACCATAGAAACTCTGAAAAATCAGCTTGAAGAAAAAGAGAAACACAATGAGAAATTAGAGTGTGAAGTAGTAAGTTTAAGAAAAGAACTTGAGAAAGTAAAGACTTTGAACATTATATTTGCTAAAGGATCTGAAACCTTAGATGAGATTATCAAGGTACAATGTTCTCCTCTTATAAAGACAGGTCTTGGATATATTGGAGAATATTGTCAGGCTTTAGCACCAAATTATCTAAAAGCAGTTACAACTGCTTTACAACATGTTGCCACTCAACAAGGGAATAAAGAATCTTTATAGGTAAAGCATGATCATCTCAATTAAAAGAAAACTAATAGGAATGTCTTTCAAAGAAACACCAATCAACAGGTAAATTCATGTAGAAGATTTTATGATCGCAGAAATTTCTTCTTCAATGGACAATGTTTCTCATGTCACAATTTTGGTCATAAAGCTATTCAATGTGTAGCATATAAAAATATCATGACAAGAGAAGAAAGAAAGAAAAGGATTGATATTGAAACAAAGAAGAATACCTATAAAAAATTTTCTCCTCTTCAAAATGAAGTTGAATGTGCTTATTGCAATAAATTTGGCCATGAAGAATCTGAATGCAGGAGCAAATTTCAGCCAAAAGAACATGTTCCTTCAAGCTCCAAAGTATGGAAAAAGAAGGAATTGCTGGTTGAAAATTGTGGCATAGCGTTGTTTGCAGAAGATGAAGAAAACCAATGGTACATTGATAGTGGATGCTCAAGACACATGACAGGTGATAAAACCAAACTTCTTGCATATAGTGCTCTAGAAAAAGAAAAGAATGTTACATTTGGAAATGATACTCCTGCAGTCATTAAGGGAAAAGGGTTCGTTTTTCTAAAAGAAAAGGTGAAAGCTAATGAAGTCATGTATGTGGATGGATTAAAGCATAACTTGTTAAGTGTAAGTCAAATGTGTGATCAAGGAACTGAAGTTGTCTTTAGTTCAAAAGAATGTGTGGTACATGATCTTGATACAGGTAAAGCAATTATAAAAGGAAAAAGAACTCCAAACAACCTGTATATATTGAAGAACCCCAAAGAACAATGTTATTTGAGTAAATCTTCATAAAATTGGCTATGGCATAGAAGGTTGGGGCATCTGAGCTTCTCTCAAATCAACAAATCAAGCAGACTTAAAGTTGTTCGTGATCTTCCCAATATTACTCTACCTGAAAATATCATATGCAAATCTTGCCAATTCGGCAAGAAAACTAGAGTACAATTTAATGCCAAGGAAGGATCATCAAGTAAGCCTCTTGAACTCATTCATACCGACATATGTGGACCTATGAGGAAAAAGTCACCACGTGGTGAAGAATACTATATCTTGTTCATTGATGATTTCTCTAGAATGTGTTGGATTGGGCTGCTTAAACACAAAGATGAAGCATTTGAGAAATTTCAGATCTTCAAAGCACTAGTTGAGAATGAATTAGATATAAAAATCAAGTGTCTCAGATCTGATCGAGGAGGAGAATATACATCCAATGAATTCCTTGAATTTTGTGAACAACATGGCATAAAAAGACAGTTCTCTGTAGCTGGCACTCCACAACAGAATGGCGTTGCAGAAATAATGAACAGAACAGTTCAACAAATGGCTAGAGCTATGCTTGATGATTCCAGAACACCTGACACATTTTGGGGAGAAGCAGCACATACAGCAGTAAACATTCTCAACAAAGCACATGTTCATGTAAATAGTGATAAAACTCCATATGAACTCTAGTATGGTAATCCTCCCACTATAAAGCATTTTAGAATTTTTGGGAGCAAATGCTTTATCAAGAATAATGATGAAAAACTTGGCAAGTTTGAACCCAGAGCAGATGAAGGAATATTTCTTGGTTACTCCTCTAGGAGTAGGGCATATAAATGTTACAATAAAAGACTTCGGAAGATTGTTGAATGTATTGATGTTGTTATTGATGAGCCTCCTGCAGCTCCAAAAGAATAAAAGCAAACAACAGATGAAGATGATGATGACACATATCCTTATACATTAAATAGTAATGATACAAATAGTGAACCCAGTGAAGAACCCGAAGATGATTTGTCTAAAAAGGCTCCATCCAGATATGTTCAAAAGAATCATCCAAAATCTCAAATTTTGGGAGAAAAGGGATTAGGTGTACAAACAAGGACTCTTGTGGGATCTTCTAGCAATCTGGCATTTCTGTCCACTATTGAACCTCACAGTGTTAGTCAAGCTAGCAAAGATGAATGTTGGATTCAAGCCATGAATGAAGAGCTTGATCAAATTGAAAATAATCACACTTGGGAATTAGTACCAAGACCTCATGACAAAATTGTCATTGGAACTAAATGGATATTCAAAAACAAGTTAAATGAGAATGGGGATGTTATAAGAAATAAAGCTAGACTTGTTTGCAAGGGGTATGCTCAACAAGAAGGTATAGACTTTGAAGAAACCTTTGCTCCTGTAGCCAGACTTGAAGCCATAATAATGTTTCTTGCTTTTTCAAGCTTCCAACAAATCAAAGTTTAACAAATGGATGTTAAATCGGCTTTTCTCTATGGTGATCTAGAAGAAGAAGTTTATATAAAACAACCAAAAGGATTCATTTTGGGAAATGATGGAAAACTTGTTTGTAGACTTAAAAAGGCTCTATATGGTCTCAAACAAGCTCCAAGGGCATGGTACTATCATCTTGACAAATATCTTCATCAACAAGGATTTTCAAAAGGGTCTGCTGATAGCAACTTATACACAAAAACTGAAAATGACAAACTATTGACTGTGGTTGTATATGTTGATGATATCATTTTTGGAAGTAATGAAGATTCTATGAGTCAGAAATTTGCTTCTGATATGTAGCAAGAATTTGAAATGTCTTTACTTGGGGAACTAACATTCTTTCTTGGATTACAAGTGCAACAAGCAACAGATGGGATTTTCTTATCACAAGAAAAATACCTCAAGCAAATCCTGAAGAATTATGGCATGGAAGATTGCAAACCTGTAAGTACACCAATGATAATCAGATGTAATCTCAGTTCTAGTGATGATTCCCCCACAGTGAATCAACCAGAATACAGATCTATGATAGGAAGTCTACTTTATCTCACTGGGACAAGACTAGACATTATGCATGCAGTTGGGATTGTTGGATGATTTCAAGCCAATCCAAAAGAGTCTCACCTTCAGGCTGTGAAAAGAATATTCAAATATCTACAAGGAACTCAAGATTTTGGACTATGGTATCCAAAGAATGCTGATCTTACTTACCTGGGCCACACTATGACAATGGATTAAGCGATGTGGATCGGAAAAGCACTAGTGGTGGTGCATTCTATATGGGGCCCCAGTTAGTATCTTGGTTCAGCAAGAAGAAAAGCTCCATTTCCTTGTCTACAGCAGAAGCAGAATATGTGGCTGCAGCATCATGTTGCACTCAACTTCTTCGGATGATGCAAACCCTACAATAATTTCAAATCAAATGTTCACCTCCTATCTCCATTATGTGTGATAATACAAGTGCCATCAGTATCTCAAAGAATCCTGTTATGCATTCCAAGACCAAGAACATTCCCATCAAATATCACTTCTTACGTGAACAAGTGCTTGAACAAAAAGTGAAATTGGATTATGTTTCCTCCAAAGGGCAAGTTGCTGATATATTTACCAAACCTCTACCCAAGGAAGCGTTTGAATATCTCAGACAGAAACTGGGAGTAGTCTCTGCCATGCAGAGGATCAGGTCTACTTAAATATAGAAGATTAAATTGGTTGTGAGGTGTTGTTGGGAATCTCTGAATACACAGGCTAAGGGGGAGCATTGATCATATGAAAAGGATGAATTTTTGGTCATATTATGTTTGAAGATGTAGCATGATCTCAGGGGGAGCATGGCATTGTCGGTTCAAAGGATCTTGATCAAACTCTTTTCCATTGATGTCAAAGGGGGAGGAAAAGCAACAAAGGGCTTCTATAAGGCCATCAGAGGAAGAGTATTGCCATCAATGCCAAAGGGGGATATTATTGGAAATGTTGTCATTGATGGCAAAGAAATTGGCAAAGACAGGAGCAGCACCTAAACTATCCATAAGACAAAAGAGACAGAGAGGTAGCAGAGGAAACAGATGAAACAGAGGAATTAGAGACAGAGCAGTAGAATTGAATTTAGAGGTTTAATACAGTTTGAAAAGGAGATGACAAAAGGGAGAGCTGCTAGGAAGAGACAAGGTAATAGATTGAAGGAAAAATTGAATATCTGGCTAAGATTTGTATATGTTGATGAAGAACTGTGGAATTGTGTTAAGTATGGTTGAGTAAATCTGAAATATATGACCTGTGTGATCAATTTCATAATGGGCAGAGGATACCTACGGTGCCCGGAGAGGAATGAAATCATTATTGCAGAGTCAGGGATATGTGTATTATATGTGTATTGACTGATGTAATTCTTGTGTGGAATCCCCTGAACCTCTGTGTGAATAATCTCTGTAACAGAGTCGAATGATTTCATGTGTAATTGGAAGGCTTGAATGATACTCTGTATCTGATGAGGGAGTTGATGGGAGATGGCGCAGATTAATGTTGTAGCGGAACACTTGGTGACGACAGAACACAAAGTTGGATGGAACTAGGAGTAGAAAGGCAAAACCTTATAGCGCAACTTAATTATAATAATACATTAAAAAGGCGACGAAACCCTATGTGGAAGAGCGGAACCATGACCAAGTGAACAGTGAATGTGGTTTATGGTTTTCATCGCACCACCTATGTGGAGCAAGCGATATTTTCTGGTTGAGGAGCGATTCCATAGAGTGCTCGACACGCGTCCCTATACGACTTCACAAAACCACTTTTCACTGTGCGCCATCACGCGTTATATTTCGACCTAGGACGCCCATCGATATCATTGAGCGTCGTTGATCTGGGAAGGGGTCATTGGACGGTCATCATTTGTTGAAGGTGCACGAAGATTAACAGCGGTATGGCAAACCATCGCACGTTAACATTCGGCATCGGAGGTCGAGCGATATGCATATACACCGTTGATCTGGGAAGGGGTCATCGGACGGTCATCATTTGTTGAAGGTGCATGAAGATTAACATAGGTATGACAGACCATCGCACGTTAATGTTCGACATCGGAGGTCGAGCGATATGCATATACGCCTTTGATCTGGAAGCTTGTTAATCGAACGGTGATCGGACACTGGACTTGCGTGAAATTTACTTATGGTAACGTGCACGTATTTGATTGGCTATTGACTATATATGTGGGTCCGGGGTCAAAGGTTTATCATAAGATTAATTTATTTGGATGCATTGGATATTTCTATAAAGTCCGAAGGGTTAAACTTTAGATATAAGGCTTGGGAATTCAAAAGTTGTAAATATATTTATTTGTCAAAAATTGATAAATAAATTAAAAAGAGATCAAAAAGCCCCATGGGATAAACTAAAATGAATACTGACAGAGGAATATCATTAGCGGTTCGTGGTTTTGACTCATGGTTTTTAATAAAGGAAAAACTATATAAGGAGAAGAAAAATAGAGAACGAGGTGCGCATCGTAAGGGTTGTGAATGAAAAATTTCTCCAAGGAATATCTGTATGGGCGAGCTCTGTTCTTAACTGATAAATCTGAAACTGCAATGAACCCATGGATATAATGATCTGATGATGATGAATCTCTTGTTTGAATGACGGACAAAATCATGAAGAACTAGTGTGAGTATACTGAATGAATAAATTTGGTGGCTTGCAAGGTATGTCGTGTGGAAACTGGTGGATCCAGTATGAAAATTGATGCAACGTGGTCCGCAGTGGTGCTAAGGGTCGAAGCCTTTAGTGAGGGTTTGTAGCTCCCTTCCAATGATAGCTGGTAAACAAGAGCAGGGGGTAGTAGCTCCCTTCCAGGAGAGGCTGGTAAACGAGAGCAGGGGGTAGTAGCTCCCTTCCAGGAGAGGCTGGTAAATGAGAGAAGGTTGTAGCCTTCTGTAGGTGGGTGCCTGTGTGCTGGTATAAGTCTGCACCAACATATATTGTAAGAAGCTTTCTCTATAATAAATATTCAAGATTGAGATTACAGCAGCGGTGGTTTTCTCCCGAATTGGGTTTCCACCTTAAATCCTGGTGTTCATATGTGTTGTTTATGTTTGATGGTTTGTTCTGTTATTTATGTTCATGCGCAATGCTTATCTGATGCAATGCTCTAAGTAAAGACATAATAATATATCTGGACACACATGTTGGATGCAGTACTGTAACATATGGTTTTAAGAGAAAGAAAAGAAAAATTGTTCAGCCCAAAAATACTGATTCACCCCCCCTCTCGGTATTTTTCCTACACAACGGTGGGGATTAGTTGTGATCATACAAAGTGAATGAGTCACTTTGTGAAGAAATGGAATAAAAAAAAAGGAAATAGGTGAAATTTCCTTTGGATGGGGTAAAATATGAATGAAATGAAATTGGGGCTTCAAGGTGAATATGAGCCATCAGATGAGATTGGCTCATAAAGATCAACGACTGAGGAGGCGCGCAATGAATTACAAAGAAAAAGAGGGGAAGCGATTTCAAGAGGTAAAATAGTTGTTTTCGCGTGGCGAAAGGGTGAGGAGGTGGTTTTGCCTTTTGGAATGCGATATGCATCCTTGCCCGAGACGTGGCTCCATAAAACATCTTATATCGCGTGCCTTTTGAGAAATTAACTTCTACGCTGAAAGTTACGTGAAACTCCGTGTGCGCTTTCGGATCTGGGGTCTCAGATTTGACGGAAGAGAATGAGCGCAATAATGGATAGATGCACAAGTGGAAGCAAGGGGAGCGGTTTTATTATGGGCCGTTGGATGTAGAAGATCGACGACCAGGATTAAATCTAGGGGAATGGATTAAAAATAGAGGAAAATGGTGGGGGAAAAAGGAGGAAAAATGGAGGTTAATTTTGAGGTGGAGGGAAGGGAAAAAGGGATTTTGCAGCAGTCTTTCTTCATGGGAAACAACATAATTTCTGAGTTTTGAAAATGAGACAGTAGTGAAGATTTGAACAAAGAGCCAGATGCCTCCATGAGTCTTCAAAAGATAACACTTTTTTGCAATAAAACTTGTTCCTTGAAGGCTCCCAAATTTTTTTAGCCACCATTTGATATGACAAATTTTATTGGTGGCTAACAGTGGCTCCACTTGGGGATGGTGCCTTCTTGAAGGCATCAAAAACTTCAGACTTGCATTCTCTGGGAGGTTGATTAGTGCCTTATCCATTGGGCTGTATTTTTTTACTTGGATGATCTTCTTTGTTCTGAAAAATGTCAGCAACCATGAAAAACAATGGATTTTCATCAATGCAAACTTTCTACCTACCCAATCCTATTGATCTAACATTTTTTTCTTCTTTAGAGTGCACTTGGATTGGAAAACTCTTTTATAACCTTTTATTCTTTTGAAAGCATAAAATATAATCTATTTCTACTCCTTATTTCTCCATGGACTTAGATTAAACAGTTGAGTCCATATGCTTCTCTACCTAATCTACCAATCTGTTAGGATTAAACATTCTAACAGATTTTTATTCTCTAAATTCTACAACAGAAATTAAAAAGCATACAAGTCAGGATTGAACAGTCTAACTTGATGCTGATCTATGGCATAAAAAAAAAACTACACATAGATATTATTTTGCATAAAACTAAAATAAAATGGAAGGCTTAAGATCTGAAAGTTTAAAGCACTTCCTTCATCTTTTTATAGCTCTATTTTTGCCTCTTTTTTGAGTTGTTCTTCTTTTATCAACTGGTTCAGATTTTGAGCTGATTAGAACCAGTTATTCCTCTGTTTTGACTTAGAAATTTAAACAGACTGGAGTCATTCATGTTTTGGAAACATATGTTCAGATTTTGAGCATGTTTGAACCTTTAATTTCTAGCCTAATCTACCTACTGATAAGCCAAGATTAAACAGTTTGGCAAATCGAATTCACTATCCTATCAGTAGTAAATTTAAAACTAATTATTCAAGTTTAGGTTGTTCGACTAACTAGAAGTGTGTTTTTCAGGAGTGGCATTTAAGCTTGCACACTTTCAGATTTGTTTCTCTTTTTGTTGGTATGGGGATGTACCTTTATTGTTTTTACAATCTACCCTCTTTTCTTTCTTTCATTCTTTTTGTATTTTTTATTTTTATAACTTTTAATGAAATGGTGGATGAAATATTTATAATGAGAAAAAGAAAAAAAAGGCTTTCAGAACATGACATGGATCAAGAGAAGCAATTCTTAAGCATCTTGCCATTGACAGGACCCCCAAACAGCTCTGCTCTATTCAACTCCTACAATAAAAAGGCATTATTACCAGCAGCTAAATGAATGAGATAAGGGCCAAGCCATAAGTTGTCAAATTTTCCATGCTTTCCCTTGTCTTCTATCCTTGAGTCCCACTTTAAAACTTTGTCTGCAATATTGAAATCACTGACCTTTTTTCTTCTGTCAAAAAGCTTTTTGATGCTGTCCTACTTCTACAATGCTTTGTTATAAACTTCCTCTCTGGCTTTCTGAAGATGAATGGTCTGATTTATCCTTCTGATCATGTCATTAGCTTCAGACTGAACCTCTTGAATCAACTTCATAACTGTCACACCAAGGCTGGTATGAAATATTGCATAAGTTCCATACACAAGCTGGTAGGGTGACATGCCAATAGATTTCTTCAAAGTCAATCTGTCAGCCCAAAGTGCATGCACAAGCTTTGTGTGCCAAGACTTTTTGTTTTCTTCCAAAAACTTCTTGATCATGTTCACTAAACTCTTTTCTGAGGATTCTACAAGTCCATTTACTTAAGGGTAATAGGCCATGGAATGCCTCAATGTTATCTGATACTTGTGACAGAACTCAACCATCTTCTTTGATCCAAATGCTGCTACATTATCAGTGATGATCTTGGTAGGGCAGCCAAATCTAGAGAGAACATTATTCTCCATGAATTTTATGATAATAGAATCATTGACATGCCTACAAGGGATGGCTTCTATCCATTTATTGAAGTAGTCTGTGGCAGTGAGAATCCATCTATGCTGAGCTGAATATGATGGATGGATTTCACCTATCAAGTCAAGTCCCCACTGTTGAAAAGGGGCTTCAACAATGATTGGATGCAAAGGCAGAGGTAGCAGCTTCCTTTTGCCTTCAAAACGTTGACATTTATGACAGGAAATTATCATCTTATGTACATCAAGGAAAAGAGTATGCCAATAGTAACCAGCCCTCAAGATTTTGTTGGCTATTGTTTTCCAGTATAAATGACCTCCACACTCTCCTTCATGGAACTCGTGAATAACCTTCTCTGCATCATACTGAGGCAAACATTTAAGAAGTATACCACTTGCATTTTTCCAATAAAGACATCTATCAATAATGCAATAGTTTACATCTTATAACTTTGAGAACCTCGCCTTAGTTTTTGTCAAACCAGGGGGTGTATTCAAATTAAGAAAAACATAAATAATATCAACATACCAAGAGGAATTCATAAAATGGTCTTCAACAATGGGAGTTGAGATTTCCTCTTGATCATCCAAAGCATTAATCATATTAATATCAAGAACTTAAAAATTGGATTCATCCATCAATCTAGCTAGACCTTGGCCTTTGATGAGTTTAGTGGGTTTTATCTCCAAATCATATTCAAGAATAACAACAATCCACTTACCTCTCTTACCATCTAGGTCATGTGTTAGAATGTCTTTCACAACTGAATTTGGGAAAAAGGCAATGATATGTGAATGCAAGATGTATACTCTGAAGACTTTTAAATCTTTAACCAAAGCAAAAGCTTGTTTTTCCATAATGTTATACTTCAAAGGGGCATCCCTCAATGCCTTGCTAAATAATGCAATAGGCTTCTCTTGTCCTTGTGGATTTTTTTGTAAAAGGATAGTAGCTATTGTATATTCTGATGCAAATGAAAAAATATAAAAATATTTTGAAAAATCAGGACTGATTAGAACCGGTTTTTTGGTTAACGCTTGTTTCAATAGCTCAAAGGAATTCTTTGCTTCTGAGGTCCATTTTACCCCTTGCTCCTTCTTCAGCATGTTTGTAATGTTTCTAAGGAGCTCAGCCAAGTTGGGGATGAACCTTCTCAAAAATTTAATCTTTCCAATGAAATATTGTAACTTCTTGATGTTCGAGGATGAGAGATTTTCAATATGGCCTCAATCCTCTTTGGATCTATCTTAATACCCTATTCTGAAATCATGTGCCCAAGAAGCTTACCCTCTTGGAGACCAAATAGTGTTTTCTTAGGGTTTAAAGATATCCCAAACTTTCTGCATCTCTCGAAGACTGTTCTTAAATGTTCTAAGTGCTCTTCATCTGTTTTTGAAAAAATAGTCACATCATCAAGGTATATAATGATGAAGTAGCCCAGTTCTTCGAAGAAAGCTATGTCCATGGCTCTCTGAAAAGTTGCACTAGAATTCATTAGACCAAAGGGAATTTTCACATACATGAAAGTGCCCCATTGTGTAGTAAAATTTGTCTTTAATTGATCATCAGGGTGGACTAAAATCCTATTGTACCTTGAGTAGCCATCAAGCAAAGAAATTCTTTTAAACCCCACCACCGTTTGTAAAATATGATCCTCTTAGGTAAAGGGTAGTTATCTTTCAATGAGGCTTTGTTTAAGTCTCTAAAGTCTATACAAAGCCTGATCTCTCATGTTTTCTTTCTAACAGACACCAGATTAGACAACCATTCAAAATATCTAATAGGGACAATAATACCATCTTCATACATTTTCTTGATTTCCTTCTTAACCAAAGGTAGCTGAACAGGGTTTATTCTGCACAGTTTTTGTTTGAATGGATTTTGGTTTTCCTTGAGAGGGATTTTGTGCTGTATTATTTCAGTTTCATAGGATTTAAGATCTTCGTAACTCCACGCAAAAACATCAGAAAATTATTTAAACAACTCCATGTATTTGAGTTTAATGTGAGCTGGTAAAGTCTTAGATAGTTTTATCATCATTGGTTTAAGTTCACTACCTATATTGCACTCTTCTACTTCAGTCTCTATAGGCTCCAGTTTTTTCTTCTTGGCCACATCGTTAAAATCAAACAACTCTTCTAAAGGGGCCAGACCCTTTGGAAAACTCTGATCTTTAGACTGCAGGGTTTCTAACTCCTCTGTTTCTAACTCTGTAGTCAATTCTGTTTTTTTTTCAAGTTTTCTAGACAGTAGATTTATATTGGCAACCTCAAGAGACGGTTCTTCTTCACCAAGAAATTTTCTTCACTATTGCAGTCTATGTCATAATCCGAGTTTGAACTGTTTAGTTCAAATTCATTTCTAAATTGCATGAAGTCTTCTATTTGTTTGTCTCCGTCGAACACTTGCCAGTATTTTTCGTTATCAGGAACGAATAGTCTGAATTTTATTTGAGTTGTGCAGTCTTTGGTTTCATATGGCATTAAGCATGTTCTAGCTGCGAAACCTAAATTGTGGGTTGCGATATTTATTTTTCTTGGGACAAAAATTACCTGGTACTCCTCAAAAAATTTTAAAGATCCGCGACATCGTTTCGATAGGCCCTAAGTCTTGGGTGATTTGCGTTGTATTCCTCATTGACCTGCCTAATGATTAACTCAGAATCCCCATATGCTCTAATTATTTTGGCTCCCAACCTTTTTAACAAACATAAGCCGAAAAGCAGGGATTCATATTCCGCTATGTTGTTTGAACACTGAAAGTTTAATCTACAGGAAATGCTCTCTGTGTGATTTTTCTCAGTGTTGCATATCTAGACACATGCACCAGCATTATTTCTAGTGCACGACCTATCAAAATTCATACTCCACAGAGGACTAGTTTCGGGTTCATCTGTTTGGTGCTTCTACTCTTCAACTAAAGTGCTTTCAGGTTGTTGTGGAATATCAGCACTTATTTGTATTTGTTTCAACTCCTCAGTTTTTTCACGGTGTTGAGGGTTGTTTTCTTGACTGTGAAGGTTAAAAACCGATGGATGCATGACTTGTATCTCAAGACTAGTTTTTGGTTTGCTAAATTTTTCAAATGCAGCAAACTGTTTTGACACTTCTGTTGTGATTACCTCCTCTCTATTGGCCATCAGTTCTGTTAAAGTGACTTGTTCACCAAAAGTTTCATAGTTAAATAAGATAAAAGAATCAAGGCCTATATTTACAGAATACAGAGGAGAGTTGTGTGGTATGTCTTGGCTTGTAACCGTGTATTGCATATGGGACTCCCTATAAAGTCTTCTTGTGTGATTGAAAACAGGGATAGTCGCATAGGTCATGTCCATTTGCATAGTTCCTTGTAACTTAGCCCCCCAAGATATTGATAATAGCATTCCATACTTTGGGGGTACATCAGCCACAACAATATCCATGAATAAGCATTTGGCTAGGAT
The DNA here is from genome assembly GCA_034641835.2 of Pinus albicaulis. Classification (NCBI taxonomy): domain Eukaryota; kingdom Viridiplantae; phylum Streptophyta; class Pinopsida; order Pinales; family Pinaceae; genus Pinus; species Pinus albicaulis. The sequence continues at coordinate 976,723,885 of CM076580.1, read as the reverse complement.
CTGTGCTAAGTTAACGCAGAGGTCTTTGATTAATCCTAAACATTTTACTCTGATCGAGTTGAAGGAGTAAAGGTCTTGGTAAGGTCTGGTGATTTCTAGACCCAGGCTCTCCATCACAGCTTTAGGCATTAAATTGTGAGAAGCCCCAGAATCATGCATAACGTTGTGCAAAATTTTTTCATGAACGTTTAGACTCACATAAAAGGGAGGAACAGGTCCCTCTTAATACTTACCTTCAATATTTGGACCAAAAATAAGCTCTGGTTGGTCATCATTAATATTGATTGTGTCATTATTCTCTTCAATGTTTAAAGCCTTCAAAATTTGGGTCCTTTATACATTTTGGGCAGCTAACTCAGTCAAGGGAATAGAGATTTTAATTTTTGAAATTTCCCGTTCTAGGATGAAAGGAATTTGATTCTTTAAAGAACTTGTTTCAGCCTTGTTAACTGCCACTCTATCAGCAACATCAGCTTGCTGATTTGTTCTATTTACATTTGAAAAAATTGATTTCACAGGAGTAATAGCTGAAGTGTTAGTACTGCTAAGGTCTGCACTCTCTTTTGTAGTAGTTTGAGTGCCTTTCTCTTTACTTTTATCAGAATTCATAGCCACTGTTCTATCTTTCTGTTTGACAACTTTAGGCTAGTTTACAGTGTTGTTTTGTGAAGATTTGTCAGAGGTTTTGGTGTTGGGAGTTTGTTGATTGGTTTTACTTCTAAGGTCATATTCTCTTTGAGACTCTATGATGACATTCTCCATGTCTTGATAATAACTTTCATCATCATCTCTTTTGTCATCATATGGTGTGTAAAGACCTTTTTCTCTATCATAATGAATCTAAAAGTCATCATTATCTACTCCCAGCATGTTGATATGATCTTCCTTTGTTATTTCATCTGTTTCCTCAACTTCACTTACATAGTTTTGATGAAAGGGAGGAGTGATCCGTTGACCATCTTCCCTAGGTCTGTTTGGAAGTTGATTCCTTCTAAAATTATGATTTTGGTTCTGGTTTCTGTTTCGAGGAGAAGTTTGGTTTTAACTTGCTTCTGCTCTCTCAAGAATGCTCATTTTCTTCATCATCTCTTCCACCATTTTTTCCATCTTTGAACTGGAAGTGGAAGGGGTAGATTCTTCTATGAAGGACACTCTCTTCTCATTCTTCATTCTTGCTCTCTTCTCCATTAAGTTAACTTCCACAACAAGAGCTCCTTTTTTCATATCTTCAAGAGTTGCAAGATCTCTCTGTCTCAGCTGATAGGCCATCTCAGGGTCAAAACCTTCAGGAAACTTGTTTAGATCTGAGCCTTGTGGAGGTTTTAGATCCGTGGAAAGGGCATTATACACACTATTAAATCTGGTGCAATAAGCTTGAACACTTTCCTCAGTGTTTCTATGGAGGTTCTTGTAATCAGAAAGGACTTGGAGAGGATTCTTCTTCACTTCCCATTTTTTTAAGAATTTCTGATGGAAGGCTTGGAGATCATTGATACTATGGGGGGTTAAGCCTTTAAACCATTTTCTTACTTCTCCCCCCAGACTCTGAGCAAATATTCTAGGCTTGACAGAATCATCATCAATTTAATTTCTTTCAAAGTAATCATTCATATTATCCACATGTTGTGATGCGGTTGTAGCATTAATAGCATCATATAATGGAATTTTGGACTGATAGTCCTGTGGAAGATTGACTAATGGTACAGGAAGGACTAAGGGAGAATATCATGCTGCCATGATATGTGGTGGAGGTAGATTTACAAGAAGTGGATTGACAAGAGGGAAAGTGAGCTGAAGTGGAGTGGTTTGGACAGTGGATGTTTGGTGAACAAATGTGGACGGAACAACAGTAGATTGCTGAGCTGATCTTGGATGAGAGACACCTAAATTTTGAAGGAAGTGTAAATCAGGTGGTGTCGTTTCTCTACTACCAGGATGTTCACTTGTTTCAGGAGATGAAAGTGAAGACTCAGAGTCTATCTGAATTATATCATCAAATGACCTAGTTCTAAATGGATTTACTAAGTCAACTTGTGATTGTTGTAGAGCTGAAATATTTTCAGGAACTGAATTAGCTCTCAAGGGTGATCTGAAAACAGTTGAAAAATTTATCTTAGGATACTTCCTAAGGATACTTTCTGGGTAATTAACTATCTCAGGTGGGTCTGGGCCAGGATAGGCTCTAGTATGAATCTTTCTGGGAGACACTATGTTGTGTTTTTAGACCCAACTAAACAAGAAAAGTTCAACCAAATATGACAGTCTTTAAGAGGTTAACTAATCTGTTTCACAAATTTAAATCCTACAATCCTCTAACTGAGTTTGAATGATATTACAATGATAAGGGTTCTTCCCAATGGAGTCTTAAGGTCTCTAAAGGATTGTGGAGTCGCCAAGTGGAATTTTTTAGCTCTTTTGGAGGTAAAAGGTTTTATGGTCCACCACCATGTTTATTGAATTCCAATCTGAATTTTTTTGGGGTTCTCTGGGTTATTTTTCAGTTGTGTGGTTTCTAAGAGTGTCCTAAATCTGTTTCAAAACTTAGCTACAGTCGTGAGACAAAGACAGTCTACTCTTATGGCTAAGCTAGTTGATTTTTCAAGTTTAGATAAACTCTTATGAGAATCCTAAGGTTTTCCTAGTTTGTCACTAATTCAAACAAGTTTCATCATGATTACCATCACTTCGTAGTGCTTGAAAAGGTTTCTTATTACTCACTACACCATGTTTTTGAAATTATGATTTCTGAGGTCTTAGAAGTATTTATGATGAAAAACACTCACAAGTCCCCAGTGGAGTCACTAGAAATGTTAGGCTAGTGGCTCAGCTGGTTAATATACCAAATGTTTAGTGAGTAAAGTGGTTTCTGAGATATTTAAAGTATTTAACAAGAAAATAACTCAAGGGTCCCCAGTGGAGTCACCAAAAATGTTAGCTCCCTATAATTAGCAAGATTGGCAAAGTCCGACAATAGGGAGAACACCGTTTCAACCACTTTGGGATTCTAGGATCTAGCCCTCCTGAATCCGAAGAGGGATCTCTCCAATAAGTGCAAATATGGATTTATCTTTAAGGTTTTGGGTAATGTTATTAGGCTATTTATGAAGTATGAGGGTTTTTGTTTGTTTTTGGATGGTTGAGCATGATTATTATTTGGGTGGAAAGTCCTAAATGGAAAGAGTTTCAAAGGTGTGAAGTTGCAAGCAAATAGAACAAGCTTTGGCCAAAAAGATGGATGTAATGCTGGTTTTAATCCATTGGGCTATGGAGTCATAATAGGGTTTTAATTGAAACAACAGGTTTAAGAGTGGTCTATGGGGCAAGTCATATATGTCTAAGGATCTCTTTTAAAGTTGATTTATGGAATGAAATGATACAACAAGAAAGGGAATTAAACAAATGAAGAAAAAAGAGCAGCCCAAGATCTGGTAAGTACTTTGAAACTAGCCAGCTTTTGACATACACTTAAGAAAAACATAAAAGTAACCTAGGATCTGGTAAGTACTTCGAAACTAGCCAGCCTTTGATACACTTTCAATAGAAAACATTTAAACACAAGGGAGACAAAAATGATAACAAAGAATGGTATAAGATATGGTAAGTACTTTGAAACTAGCCATCTTTCAACACACTCTTAGGGAAACTTTCGGATAGTTTTTTGGGATAAAACTAGGACCAGGGCTCACCATATGTTCCTTAGTTCATCTCTACTTAACATAAACTGAAAATCACTTTCAAGAACAATATTAGCTAAGACAGTAGGACGAGGGAAAACCAACATTCCTAACTGCTTAAACTGAATTAAATTATTCCTAAACAAAACAATTTGGAAGAAAACATATAGATAAAGATTATTAGTCAAAGAAGGGTACTGATATACAGTAAATCCTAAATCTATGTTTGTTGTTCTTTATCAGAGAAGATGAAAAAAGTGAAAACAGAAATGAAGTAACAATTTACAATAAGAAATAACATCACCGTCGACATAGACCAGGATCCCATAAATCAGCTTGTATTGATGCTTCAAACCAGTTACAGCTTTAGTCTAGTGTTTCAGGTTAGCAATCATATTCACTTCTCAGCCTAAATATTCTATCACAAGTAGAGCTTCAAGAGCCTTTGAACACTATTTACAATCAGAAGTTTCGAGCACAAGTATATTTCAAAGTTCTGCAACCAACATTTTCTCATCTTCTACAGAAGTATTTATAGAAGGAATGAGGAGGTCGGATCTAATAAAATATCTGCAAGGTTCAATTAATACAGTTTAATGCTTCTCGGCCTTTGAGGGGCTCGATGGAGAAGTTTAGATATGTTTTCATTGTATTAATTGATTTACATTTAAGATATAAGCTTAGTGGGAGCTTTTTTTGACTTTTAAGGCTCTGTGTCGTGTTTTAGTAACTTTGCTGATATTTTTGCATTAAGTTATTTGGAAGAATTAACTATTTGGCTGCACTGAGGCAAATATATTTTCTTTGACCGATAACTTCAGCCTCTGCTTGAATGATTTGAGGCAACATGTGGCTTTGTGGTAGCTGAGAGGAATCAATTTTCCTCTGTTGTGGTGGTGGAGGCCTTTCTGTTTGATGATCCTTTGATTTTTATTTAATCATTGTTTTAATTTGGAGGATTAGGCTTTTGATAATCAATCTTAGCCGTAACCCCCAAACTGTTTTCAATCCTCTGTTCTGCTGTGTTTTGTTTCTTTAACACTGATACTCTTTTGCTTTATTCAATTCTCTATGTCTTGTTGATGTGCAGTGCCACACATGGCTCATATGGCATCAATGCCCATGAAGCATTGACGAGACGTGGAGTTTGAACCCTGTGAATGGTTTCCTTTTATGAATCAAAGGCACGGGAATTTTCATCCCCGACCTTTAGCTTTTCTTTAATGTAATCGAAAAACCATTAAATCCTGCATAAAACAATAAAAATTAATAAATCCTTCATTTTTGGGTAAACTGCTTTAGAGGCTGTGGGGAAAGAGCGTGGCCATTGGATGGCATCATCCAACGGTGTAGATCTGTTTGTGGAGGTTTAAGAAAGAGTAGAGGAAGAAATAAGTCAGAACTGTTGATCATGCAGAGATCAACGGTGGGGATCAGTTGTGATCATACAAAGTGAATGAGTCACTTTGTGAATAAATGGAAGAAAAACAAAGGAAATAGGAGAAATTTCCTTTGGTGGGGGTAAAATACGAATGAAATGAAATTTGGGCTTCAAGGTGAATATGAGCCGTCAGATAAGGTTGGCTCATAAATATCAACAACTGAGGAGGCGCATGATGAATTACAAAGAAAAAGAGGGGAAGCAGTTTCAGGAGGTAAAATAGTTGTTTTCCCGTGGCGAAAGGGTGGGGAGGCGGTTTTGCCTTTTGGAATACGATATGCATCCATACCCAACACGTGGCACCATAAAACAGCTTATATCGCATGCCCTTTGAGAAATTAACTTACGCGCTGAAAGTTACGTGAAACTCTGTGTGCGTCGTCGGATCTGGGGTCTCAGATTTGACAGTAGAGAATGAGCACGATAATGGATAGATGCACGGGTGGAAGCAAGGGGAGCAGTTTTATTATGGACCGTTGGATGTAGAAGATGGACGGCCAGGATTAAATCTATGGGAATGGATGAAAAATAGAGTAAAATGGTGGGGGAGAAAAGGAGGGAAAATGGAGGTTAATTTTGAGGTGGAGGGAAGGGAAAAAGAGATTTTGCAGTAGTCTTTCTTCATGGGAAACAACAGAATTTTCTGAGTTTTGAAAATGAGACAGCAGTGAATATTTGAACAAAGAGCCAGATGCCTCCATGAGTCTTCAAGAGATAACACTTTTTTGCAATAAAACTTGTTCCTTGAAGGCTCCAAAAATGTTTTAGCCACCATTTGATATGAAAATTTTTATTGGTGGCTAACAGGTGGAAGCAGAAGGATAATTCTAGTTGGAACCTCAGTGCATATTATAGCAGAAATATCTCATGCTCTGGAATCAAGAAATCAAGCAAGATAAAGTGCAGTGGAATAAATTTTGGCTCGAAGAAGCGACATAGGAGATGGTTGTAAGATGCAGCCTATGTATCCTTCATTATTTTCTAGTGGAGGAAAATGAGTTTTAGTATTTGTACATATTTATATATGGTTTCTATTGTAAATACCGTAATGAGTTGTGTTCTAAAGGTCCAATAAGTGGTATGGTTGTCATGTTTTCATGTTTGTCGTGATGGTTTTTCATTTGAGCATGATATTGTAAATACTACAACGATATGGGTTATAAATCCCCATAGGAAATATATTTTTTATTTTCAATAGTTTAATTGGTTGTAGGTGTCACATAACACTGAGGATGGTGTTCCCCCCAGGGGGGGGTTTGTAGCAGACCCAGGTTAAAATTTCATGTAATAAAGTTAATAAAGGAAAAATAAGACCAAGTTCAAGAGACACTTATTCCAAGCTGAATGTTGGGAAAAATATCCTAGTGGGAATCACTTGTTATTTTTATGGCTAAGGGAAAATTGGAAAAGGCAATCACAAAGGCTTTGAAAAGGGAAAACAATATTTTGGCATTTTATTTATCAAAATAAAGTAAATTAGGAGAAAAGGAAGGTGAAAGGTCATAGGTTGAAATTGAAGAAAATTAGAGGCATGAATAATAAAGAGACATCAAAGCATCAATTCATAGACATTTTTCAGATCATATTTTGGAATCAATTTCAGAGAAGAGAAGAGAACCAAGAGGATAAGTAAAGTAGGCAAGAAAATGAAGGGAAATTAAAGAAAAGGAAATAAAAGGAAGGAAAATGAAGGAAAAGGAAAGGAAAGGAAAGCAAGGATCAAGCAAGGAAAGGCTGGATCAAGAAGATTCAATAGGAAAAATTGCAGGTAACAAATTTCCTGTATGATTTCCTAGCTAGTTTTGACATGCATGGTATATGCAAGTGTGTATTTGGTTCTTTTGGTGTCGGTGGCATGGATTTTTATGAGTTTTGACAATGGTTTTAGCCTTGCCTTTTCATTTCCAGATAGCCATGGTGTGATGGGATTCATTCTTGGCTGAGCCTTGGATTTTTGGAAGGTTTTGGATCCAGGTGAGGTGGTCTCAGGAAAATCCCAAGTTTTGGGGGTGGAGATGGTTTTCTCTAGTAAGCCATCAACAGGTCGGTGGAGACAGGAAAATTCCTCAAGGGATGTCGAAGGATTCTGAGGCATCTAACCTCATTTTGGATTTTTTATCTTAGGATTGGTTTAGGTGAGATCATGGTATGATGAGGGTGGAGGTGGTTTAACCTATAGATTCACTTGGTTTTTTATGGATTGGTTTATCCCATGAGATCCCACATTCATGCTTGGAATATGGCATGGGGTGATTAGCTAAAAGAAAGATTTGGTTCAACCCAATCTATGGTGAGGTGGTACATGGAAGTCCCAAACCTGGTTTCCTTTTGCATATGCTTAATAAGAGCTAAGTTTCTCTTTCTTTTGATGAGTAAATGTAATTTTTATTATGTGGCTTAAATGGTTGTTCTATCACTATTATTTATTTGGTTATATGTTGGTTATAAGCATGGTCATTGGACAGATATTTGTCATGGAACTCTTCATGTTTTTACTTGCAACTGAATGAATAATTAATGCATGACCTAATTGGTGTTATGACATATTTTGTGGGGAGTAATTGGTCCTTCTTGTTAAATCTCATATATTTTTCTAGATCCTTACGTTCAGATATGCATTAATGACCTGTAGGTTGCATGTTTACCAAGTGTTTGATGGAATGTCAGTCCTAGTTGGGAGAATTTTGGTCAAGTCCTAGTTCAAGTTTTTGTTTATAATATCTTCCTCTATGTCATTCATAATTACTGGAAGTTTCACTGAGTTCTCTGCAGAGGCCTGTGTCCTAGCCCTAAGAAAGTGGCTTAGAATTCAGTGCCACTATTATAAAGCTAACTAGAAAATTCCACAGTCGCTAGAAATCAGGCCTATGGGAGCACCTGGAGGGCTATCATCGGTTGCATGTGTTGGAAAGGGAGAGATTGAGGATCTAGTTCATTGAAAAATATATTTATGTCAAGGGTTGGACACTTGGAGGGGTTAGCTTACTCCCGGAATTCCTGTAACACCTAAGGAGAGTCAATAAGGTCTTAATTTGTCGACTCCACTTCCTTAAGGTCATATAGGAGGTTGATTCTTATCATAGTGACCCTCAAATCACGTTTTCCCTAGGAAAGTCGATGAAAGTGTGTAAAGGTGGGAGGAGGCGATTACAGTAATCTATACACATCCGACAAGTCCCATCCTTCTTTGACACAATGATTATGGGTGACCCACATGATGATGTACTCAGTCGAACGACACCCTTTTCTAGCAATTGTTGCAATTGTTTCTTCACCTCACTTTCTTCTATAATATACTACATGTACAACCCAATATTTGACAAAGGGGAGTTCGGCAATAGCTGGATCTCGAGCTCCACTTCCCTCTTAGGTGGTAGTTCTTTAGGTTCTCAGAACACATCCCTGTATGCTTGTAGAAAATCCTCTAGTTGTTGTTTATGTTTCTTATTACACCCATCTAGGGGTGCCTTGCCTCTTATTGACTCCTTTTACAAACCAAAATTCTCTTAAAAACATAACACATACTTCTCGCTAGAACCGATAAATTTCTTGGCTTGGTTGGATCTTACCAATGAAATTTTTGACTTGCCTTTTTGCGTGTTTATGATGAATTATTTTCAATTCTTTATGAGACGGTACTGGTTATATCACCTCATGAATATTTCATCACACATATACACGTATGGAATCCCAAACATGACTACACATACATCAATGGGAATCACATCTAGATCTACTTCATCAATAAAATCAACACTTATAGAAAATATATTTTTACATTTTTTTTTTACCTTAAGCTCTACATCCTTATTTACCCATCCCAATGGATATGGGATTGGATGATCATGAACTTCCAACACCAATTTCATCACCAGCTCTTCTGCAATGAAATTTTCCTGCGATCCTGAGTCAAACAGAGCATTAGTATTTGACTTCTTGACCTGTATCTTTATATGGAAGAGTTTGGTCATTTCCTTCTCTTCCTTTTGTTGAAGTTTACTAATATTCACCTCCTTCTGCACTGACGTACATAAAATATTATCATCCATGTCTGAGCTTATTTCAACTTGGTTTCTCGAATCTATGGCCATGATACTATTATTCTTATTATATTTCTTATTTTCCTTAGGGTTTAGCTTTAGATTAAACTTCTAGCATTTTCCCTCTATGTGCCTGTCGATGTTGCAGTGGTTGTAGTGGTTGATAGGATATTTTCGTTGGTATTTTGTGGCTATCAGCTTCTTATATTTTCCCCCTTTTTTCTTCTCTTTCCCCTCCGTAGAAGCGTCTTGTTTCTCCATTTGGTTCAATCCACTTGATTTCACTTTCTTTAAGCATATGTTCTCCAGGTACAGTGCCTATACACAAGTCGCATCCACCAATTTGGGCTTGAACATCATCACTTTCTCACACAGATTTAAGTGCATACCCCAAAAATAATTTAGGAGTACATCTAGTTTCTTTGGATAGATACCCAAAATTATATCCATCTTCCTTAATTTCATTGTGTACTCTTGCATGCTTTGGCTCGAATGTTTCCTCCACATACGCAATTGGATAAAACTGTGACTTATTGAGGGTTTTTAAATACTTCCACTTATTAAATAGAGGTTATCCCTCCAACCTTAGGGTTTTTGGGTGGGTCTCCCACTAAGTCAGTGCATGGCCATATAAATTCGGTCGTGCGAATGAGATATTTTTCCCTTCCTAGATTTGATGGACACTAAAATAAAGTTCCAGTGGCTAAAAATAGTGGTTCAACTATAGAGCATCAATCTAACCATGGTATGGATTGATATCAACTTTTCTTCCATTTTAAACAAGGATTGTGATTGATTCACAACACTAGACCTGGGTTGATATTTTTCAAGTCCTTTCTTCCACTGATTCTCAGTTTCTCCTTGATCTGTTGATCCCCATTCTAATTTTTCCTCTGCTTTCCAACCCCCATATTCTCCAAATATCCCCAAATTTATATTCAAGGCCTCCTTGAGGAGTCTTACATTTCGATTGATATATGTGACTTGTCGTTCCAACTGTGTAAACCTCACCTCTACAGGATCATGAGGTTCGTTTACAGATTCGTTGCCCATGATTAGGGTTTTGCAATTTTTAGCCCCATTGATCTAAACCCCTACAATATCTAAAAAATACCCAAATAAACCTGCTCTTATACAAAATGATCCATAAATTGTAGCGAATATTCCACTGGATAGTTTGTCACAAAAAATATGATAATACTAAAATTTTACACTATTAAAGGTTTATAAAAATTCTAGATTTGTACATTTATCCATAATTAGTGCATGCATGTGAGTGGAAATTATGTATAAAAGTTGGGAATGAAAAAATAATCTCTCACACACACATAAGGTGCAAGATATGCTCTCTAGGAAACCCTTTCGGGAGAAAACCCAGCTGGAAGGTGATGTCACTTCGCTCTCTTTCTTTGTCTGGAAATATGGCCCCACGTATAAAGAAGTAATGTCTGTGGCCTATGGGTTGTTAAAGTGCATAGATCCTCTCTATTTTCTCTACCTCCTATCTCTCCGAGCTATTTTTTTTTAGCGATGGAAAAAAATTCTCTTGAGATAATGGAATGCATCTTCCTCCTAGTGGCTCGGTTATAACACAACCAAATAGCCTACTAGTGGTTAAGTTTGACTACATCAATTCTTAACTAGAGTTACAATTTGGAATATTGTAGTGTATTTTACATCATAATAACTTGTATATCATGTTTTCAATGAACAATGGGGGTTGATGAGGCATCCTCCCGAACTATAGGTGTGAAAAGAGGAAGGTCAACTTATGGGTGGCATATATTTTTCATACTGACTCCGATTGACACAGTTTTTTCTTTGTTGGAAATATATCTTTGTGTATAATAGCATGAAATGGTGTGGTGCTAAGATGATAAATTTTTAGCCCCAAATAATTTCATTTGATTCCTAAAACATCGCAGAAAGGTTTCAGACCTCGTTTTTCCAAACTAGGTCCCACAACTAAAAATGGTCTCGTGGTTTGATTCTTCCATTTTTTCCACTCCAAATGCATCAACATGGATGAAAAACAATATAATTATCCAATCCGAATCATATCAAGTTTTTTTTTCCTTTGATGTAACTTATTGTTTCACAACATCCTTTACTTCTCTAAATACCACATCTCAACTGTAGACAACCTTCCTTGTTTTTGGGTTCCGAATCTTGTAACCTTCTTAACCATATTTATACCCAATAAAGATGAAAATTTAATGTTTACTATCCAAATTAGTTATTTTATCCTTTATAACATGTACATATGCATTTCAACCAAATACCTTAAGATGTGAAAGATAGCATTTCTGACTAATACATGCCTCATGTGGAGTCTTATCCTCCAAATTCGATGAAGGTGATATATTAAGTAGGTAACATGCAATATGCACTTCTTCTGCCCATAATTCTTGTCCTAATCTGGCACCATGGAGCATGCTCCTCACCTTTTCCATCATCGTCTTGTTCATCCTTTTGATAGCTCCATTTTATTGAGTTGTAAATGGAGTTATATTTTTTCATGCTACACCACACTTATTACATAGCTCTTTGAATTCCTTCTTTCAAAACTTTCCACCCTTATCCGTACTTAAGACTTTAATCTTCTTCTCTATCTATTTTTCATGTTAAACTTGTTAAATACTTCAGATTTCTTCCTAAGTAAATATATCCATGTATTCCTCAAGAACTCATCTATAGATGATACATAATGCAGATATTTACCCATCCATTGAACTAACACAGGTCCAAACACATCACTATGCATAAGCTCTAATATTCCTTCTATCCAATATGTCCCAACCTTTGATGGCAAACATAGTATTTTCATTAGATACTACAAGATTTTCTGCTCCACTTTTAGAAATGACAATACTATTGCACCCATCAATAATAGTATTTCCCAGAAGATTGTACATAAATTTTTTCTGAAATCCCCTCATCAATACCATTTCTCCTTGAACCATCTTGCATATATCTTTCTTGAACACTATCTTTACACATGCATTATCTATCTTGCTTACAAAAATTATATTTTTGGCCAATCCAGGAATGTGCATACCACTATGAAGTGTTCTAATCCTTCCACCTATTAGATTTAGCTTTAATTTTACTCATCATAGCATTCTATTCTTCCTGTCATCACCTAGGAAGACATCACCACCATCATATTTCTCATATTCACATAACCAATCCTTAGGGAGAGTCATATGAAAGGATACACCTGAGTCAATCAATCATGCCTCATGGTCTGCGTGTGTACTTGAAGAAGAATCCAGGTACACATTCCCACCTTCATCTAAGGTGATTTTCACTTTTGTAGAAGGAGAATAATCATATCCATTTCCTTTCTCAAGAGTCATAGATTTAAAATATTTCTTGTAGTGCCCTTCTTTTCCACATTTCCAACATATCTTTACATAGTTTCTTGGGGATTTAGATATCCCACTTGAGGAATTATTTCTATTTCTATTTTGGGACCATCCTCTTACAAATAATGCATATTCCTTTTGGTTCTCCATGTTTTTCTCTCTCATCTCCTCCAACAACAAGGATGATACTATTTCACAAAATTTCAAGGTAGCTGTATTGCTACCTATAGAAAAAACTAGACTATCCCATGAATCTGATAGAGATCACCAAAAACTGATGCAGTTATCTTTATTTGAAATTTTAATATCAATAGATAATAATTGACTTACCATAGTATTGAAGCTGTTCATATGCTCTGTCACTGAGTCTTGATCCCTCATCCTCAGGTTATAAAAAAATTTCCACAGGAAAAACTTGTTCACCAAGGACTTAGATTGATTCAAAGCACCTAACTTATCCCTCAAATCCTTTTTTGTACCTTCTCCTGAAACATTTAGTAATATTAAATCTGAGACACACAATAATATTGTGTTTTTTTCCTTCTGATCCAACTTGGTCTAGTCCTCTATTGACAGTGTTATTGTTTTAGTACCTGGATCCACCATGATCGTCTGATCTTTATCCACCAAGAAATCCTCAATATTGAGCTTCCACAACTCAAAACATTTTCCATTGAATTTCTTGATCTCTCTCTTCCCTTGTTTTATATCTTCTTTCACTGCAAGAAATGATCCCACAAATATCTCACTATAACAGGGTATACTACATGCCTAAGTAAATATCCTTAGTTGCAAAGGCATCCCCTTGAAGCTATAAATTATCTAATACCAAATGAAGGTTTTAAACCTATAAAAAAATTACCTGCAAACTAATTCTAAAAGAAAAAAAACAAAAAATAATACAATGGCAAGAACATAAAATATACACATATATTTTTCTCCTCAAACCCAAAACTGAGAAAACTAAATGATTTTTTAATTATATTATTTTCAATGTGACAATACATTATATACCCACAACATAATTCATAAACACTCAATCCATTAACCTTGGATTAGAACATAAGCGTATTTCCCTTTACTGGATATGAAAAATACTTTGGGAAAAACCATCATGCCCAAAACCATGCACAAAAAATCATGTGCAAAACCATGGCTGGTTCCACCCACCATCTTGGGTCTGAATAAAAAAAAATATGGGAAGCTACCCCAAACCCCATGTAGGGGAGTTGATGCCCCCGCTGTGCCTGATGCAATGTAACAATGCCTCATGCTAGTCGTGCAAAGAATATAACACATATCCAACAGAAGAAACATTTTGAAATAAGGTAGAGAATGTACCATAATGGTTCTATAGTTCCTATGGGTAGACCCTCCCCAAGTTTCTTAGGAACCTTAGGAAAAATTAGTTGAGGAAACTTTCAAAATGGTAAGCCTTTTTATTAATAGAAATTTTTTATTATAGGAAATTGAAATATAGAATCTAGAAAGTTTGTAAATTAACAATGATCATTTTATCTACACCTCAAAAATATTTATACTAGCTCCAGATCCACTTTTTATCGAAAATGTGAGGGAGAATCCTCCTTAATTTTCCTCCAAAAATTCCTAAAATGATGGGGATTTTCACCTTAGGTCTTATTGCTGACCTTACTTTTAATTGTTGATAGCCACAATTTTGTAGTGATATTGTAGTTGGATATTGAAAACCACGGGGACAATGGCCCTATCTTCATGGTAGGATGTTGGTGGGCTATTAGAGGAGCTCGTTGATCTTTAGAAACCTTTCCACGTCAGGATGATAAGGCTTCCAAAGGTCAATAAAATCATCATTATGGATAAATCCTTTAGGCACACAATTTGACATTAAAAATGGCATGTAAATTAAAAAATGCACAATAATCAAGGTTAGAAGTACATGCATTCCAAGGTGATAGAGGTTTTAGATGGGCCTTTAGATGTACAATTCAAGGGCCCATCAACAATTATCTTAGAATAGGGCCCCTCATGTTCCTCATGTCACATGGGTAGAGGCATTTAAGGCTATAAATGAGGGGTTCATTGAGGTAATCTTAGAGGCTCAAGTTGGTAAACATGTTGCGGATGGAATGATTTCTTAAGATAGTCCTTAAGACATATAAATTGTCTAAGGATCATTTCTTCACGTTGTCACATATAGGGCATAGGTTGACCACAAGCCCTACATAAGGTAGATAATATTATTCTTAATTGAATAGGAAAATAATAGTTGTATGTTAGCCTTCGATACAAACATAGAAGTGTATCATGTTGGGAGGAAGTGGTTGATATTTTCCATGGTTAACTTGGATTATATAGTATGGGATAGGTCCTCCTACATTACAAAGTTGTTTTGGAATTATTGTATGAGTGTTGAGTTGGCTATTGGGAGGCACATTACAAATACTTATTTGAGTGAAATGAGATACACTGGACATGTTTTAAGAATAGAGTTGGTTGATCCTAGGATAAATGGAGCTAGGGAAAAATGTACTAGAAAGTGTAAAAGAAGAGGACTCGATAGTCAAATTCATAAGGGAAGGAGGAGAAAATGAACGGAGATTTATGTTTCTTGGAAGAGAGAAGAGTTAAGAGGAACAACACAATGGAACAAACAAAATGTAGAAAAAAATGAACATGCGCTACCACATGCAACATTATAATATTCTATTTTTTATCCCTAGATGAAAAAATTATCTTTTAACATAATGAAAGGTTAGAGAACCTAGAGTTTGTGAATATTATTGATAAAAATACTTCATCGGTTGTAAATTGACAATGACAAGAGCTAAAATGGGACTATGACTCCATGAGAGAGAGGATGGTAGCTAGAGATGCTAGACCAAAATTTATAACATCATATTAAAACCATATTTGATTCAGTCGAGGAGTTACAAGAGATTATATTTTGGGACACAACATGGCACATTGGGAGCATTCATATATTAAGCTAATTTTTGGATGGTTTGGGAATTATTCACTCATTCATTCTCATTCATTATTTCTCTTTTTTCGGAAACAAGAGAATTATATAAGAGAGCCATTGTTAGTTCGTTATGTATTAAGACTAGTTAATTTCCAACA
The DNA here is from genome assembly GCA_034641835.2 of Pinus albicaulis. Lineage (NCBI taxonomy): Eukaryota > Viridiplantae > Streptophyta > Pinopsida > Pinales > Pinaceae > Pinus > Pinus albicaulis. The sequence goes on along the minus strand of CM076580.1, from coordinate 976,708,260 downwards.
TGTGAGGATGTCAAAGTATAGGGATGCTTTGGCATCACAAGAAACTATCCATGGTTGAGAATATACAGAGCCTTCAACATCAACATTTCCTGACTAGTATCTCTAGATCCCTAGAGGGAAATGGAATAGCCTGAGGTACTATGTTTCAAAAAATTAACTTCCTTCTCATAAGTTGCACAATATGAAGGGGAAAGAGATATGGAAGTTGAGATGACTATGTAACTAGTTGAGTAAATTATGACCACATGGGATTTCCATATGATAGTGTAAAATTTGACAACATGAGAGTATTAACTATTTGAGAGGGATTACAATCATCATAAGTTCTTGTCCTTATGGATTCATAAAATTATATCATGGATGACCTAGTACTAATACATTGTTAAAATTAGAAAGTTCTGTGCAAAAATTTAAAAATTTTATGCATAAACTTGAAAGTTCTATGTAGAAAACTGAATGTGCTTGTAGAAAATTGAATGTAGTTTGTAGAAATTGAATGGAACTAAATGTACCATTTTGTTACAATTACTCGGAATGAAAATTTATCCTTCAAAAAAAATTTCAGATCAACAATTGTATATAGAACATAAACTTAGAGACCATATGAAGAAAGAAATAAAAAATATGAGATACTGAGAGTTAGGTCAATTGATCAAAGAAAAATCCACAAGGGGAAAACCCAAATGATTATTCTTCTATTATATTTCTTCAATTGTTCAGTAGAGTATAGAGAGAGAGAGAGAGAGATAATTAGAATGAATAAAGTCACTAATGTTTAATAAACTTGGAGCTGAAGTTCCCTTGCTCTTTGCTTGAAAATATCCTCCTTCTCTTCATTAGATCTTGTCCTACACACTTGCTCCAACACTTCCCTTGCTCTTACTCTTCACTTGATCTCACACTCCTTCTTCAAAATTTACATGTTACTCTCAACTCTCACTTTCTCTTGCTTAAATAGATAAGAAAGGAGATGAGTTAGAAAACAAATTCATTCATTGAGCCAAAAATAGGATAATTGAATTCCATGAAGGAGGAGCTACTTGAGGAGAAGAGTAACTCATCCTAAGAATAGAGAGAAAGTTACACTTGTCTTGAGGAGTTACAATTCAGACTAGGGGAGAGAAAGTTACACATAGACATGAGATAATATTTGGTGAGAGCTACAAATAAAATTGAATGAGGGAGTTACAAGTGTATTTTGTTAGTGTTGGAATCAACACTTAGATTGTGACAAGTGCCTGAACAGACACATCTTAAGCTCAAGGGACTTTCTTATAATTTGATTTAGATTTTTGGAAAGTGGTTGAAACTCACATACACTGAAAAGGGTTTTGAGTAGATAAGAATCTCTCACACATATGAGGCCATTGGTGCATGATTTGGTAGCAAGGTTGAGTTTCTAGCTTTATGGTTATAAGAATGGAAGACAAACAATGGATATGTAAAACAAAATCCTAGATCAAATGGTGACACAAATTCTAGATCTGAAATGTATTGTGAAAGAATTATTTAAAAGGCTTATGAGAATCCCACTCTACATTTTAGGAATCCCATTACAAGGAATGCTTATGACTAGCATGACCTCATGAATCAAGGATGCTTGATGTATCAAGACTGATAAAAACATATTTGCATGCATGCTAGATCAAAATACTTATAAAAACATGAAACATGATTTAATTCTACCTCAAGGAATACTTATGAACAATCTTCAATTCATACTGAATCGGGAATGCTTGATACAAAAAGACTTACAAAAACATATCCATATGTTTTGGAGGTTCACAAGACTAATAAAAGCATAAGATAGAACTTTTATGATAAATCTGGAAAGAAATATAAAGTATGTAAAAATAGAAGGGAAAATAGTACACACACCACACAGTTTGTGAGTCTTTAAAAGTGCATCTGGATATATTATATGCTCAAAAATATACAATATAATATGCCAAAATATGAACAACCAACCAGCCCTTTATTCATTGCTTTACATAAAATATATACAAGAATATGTTCTATTGAAGCTTCCACAAAAAGTGCAAGTCTGTTTTAAAGACTTAATTATGATCTTCCACCTATAGTGAAGCTTATGTTAAACATAACAGAAAAGTAGTCTAAAATATAAATGAAGACAAATAGTGAAATTATGGAGCTCGAAGTAGCTGAGTTGAGGTGGTTGGGTGCTCTTGGTTTGCTGGAAAAGCTATCTCCACAAAAAGTGCAACTACTAGCTGAAAAGGGCACCTGGACCTTTATCTGCAAAAGTGTAGGAGTAACCAACTGAAATGACATCTAGAAGATAGCTTGATTAAATGAAACTTGAAAAAATACCATTACCATTGAGGCTACATTCACTTTATCACCATTTACTATCATTCTCTTGAAACTAGAACCAAAAAGCAACCTTTTCACCTTCTTATACAAATTTCAAAATAATAGCTATTTTTTGGGCGTGCTTGTAAAACTAGATTTTCTGGAAAAGGTACCTATTACAAAAAATTCTGTAGATAAGAAAAAATGATATGATGCTTCAGATTTTTATTGTTTTTAACATTCAATCATTAGATATCTACTATAGAAGAAAAAATCTTGATAGCTTCTACCTTGGTGACCCTCTTGTTTGGCTTTCTTTTCTGTACTTGATTTTTCTGCTGAATCTTCTTCTTCCCTTTGGCTGAAGAACTGATAGATGAATAAATATAGGCTATTGTTCTGCTGTAGTGTTCTCTAAAACTTTGCTAAACAAGGAATATAAACCCTCCACGAAGCTGTAACTGTTGGCACAAGGTAACAAATTGTTTTGCTGGAAGATAGAAACGTTTTGTTGTCGCTGTCACAAGAGTAAACATAGACAAAGCTCTCCATGCCCTAAATCTCGATAAGAGGATGTAACATGAAACTGAAATGATTTAAAATCTTTTTCCAAATCATTCCACCGAACATTTCACTCCATCGGATTATTAACTAATAGCTTACTTGTACCTCATCTTTGATATATTTCAATTTAATGAGTAACATTATATCTGACTAGCCTTAGCAAATAAAATAGCCAACTCCTTTTCATAAATCCTCCAATTAGAAGTAGCCACATTTCATCAAGGTAATACCTCTTGTTTTAGAAGACCTTCAATATTCAAAGAGCAGTATCTTTTCACCTGAGTAATGCCTCTTTCATCTCCTTGTACGAATTTTGTAGGAAATAGCTACTTACTGGGTTTTCTTGTAAAACCATATTTTCTGAAGAAAATAGTTGCCTTTCTAGGAAAAGTACCTATTCCTGTGTTATTCCTAAAACAGCTGATGAATTTTTCATTGTTTACTTTAACATTGGATATAAATATCATGGTGAATGAATAAGACTTATCAAGCTAAACCCATGACCTTAACTACTCAAAGCAGTTAAAAGACTTATTAAAAGAGAATTTACCCTAATAACTCTATGACATAAAAAAACTATTTGACTCAAAATTATTTTGGGTTTTGGTTAAAAAATGATAAAAAATAATACATTTTAACCCTCCAGGGCCTTCAATCATAGGATAAGAGATCAAAGAAACAACTGTTGTCGAGAACTCCACTGAAATGTTTTGAAAATCGATTTAGTTCTTCCCCGTGTATGAGGCCTAGTCTAAAATTTCTTATTTCTCTAACCAATAATTCTGATCATAAACTCGAAAAGACTAGCATGCCTAGCCATTGGGTAATGGAGTCATAAGCTATATTTTAATCTTTTGCAACTTATTTCAACATGAATGAAATACAAAAATCAAACTGCAATCTAAAACTGAAAAGAAATGCTCAAGTGGCGAGCTTATTTATCTTCCATTCTTCTAACCATCAAGCTAAAAACTCAACCTTGCTACCACATCATGCACTAATGCCCTTATATGTTTGAGAGATTCTTATCTACTCAAAACCCCTTTCAGTGGCTATGAGTTTCAACCACTTTCCAAAAAACTCAATCAAATTATAAGAAAATCCATTGGGGTTAAGATGTGTCTGGTCACGCACTTGTCACAATCCAAGTTTTGATTCCAGCACTAACATCTTTTGGTGCGTCTCTCGGGAATCAACACTTGGATTATGACAAGTGCCTGACTAGACACATCTTAAGCTGAAGGGATTTTCTTATAATTTGATTGAGTTTTTTGGAAAGTGGTTGAAACTCAGACACACTGAAAGGGGTTTTGAGCAAAGAATAATCTCCCACATATATGAGGGGCACTGGTGCATGATGTGGTAGAAAGATTGAGTTTGTAGATTTATTGTTAGAATAATGGAAGACAAATAATCTCGCCACTCGAGAATTTCTTTTCAGTTTTATATTGTAGTTTGATTTCCATATTTCAGTCATGTTGAAATAAGTTGTAGAAGATTACAATATAGCTTAAGACTCCATTACCCAATGGCTAGGAATGACGATATTTTTGAGTTTATGAGAAGAATTTTTGATTGGAGAAATAAGGGCTGGACAAGGCACCATAACTACAGTTCTTGAAGCCTCACAGGGAGGACTTCATCCCCAATAGGAGCCACTGTTAGCACTGCAATTTTTCAAAAAAATATCAAGGTCTGGTCATCATTGTAAGTTGTGTCTTTGATCCTCTCTTGTCTCCTAACCTATGTTTGAAGGACCTAGAGGGTTAAAATGTATTATTTTTTATCATTTTTTAACCAAAATCCAAAATAATCCTGAGTCCAATAGTTTGTTTTTGTCATAGAGTTATTAGGGTAAATTCTCTTTTAATAAGTCTTTTAACTTCTTTGAGTAGTTAAGGTCATGGGTTTGGCTTGAGAAGTCTTATTCATTCACCATGATATTTATATCCAAGGTTAAATAACAAAATGTCAGAGTCATCAGTTGTTTTAGGAATAATACAGGAATAGGTACTCTTCCTAGAAAGGCAGCTATTTTCTTCAAAAAATATGGTTTTACAAGAAAACCCAGTAAGTAGCTATTTCCTGCAGGTAATATTCCAAAATGGGAAAAATAGTAATATAGAACATTTATATCATTCCAAATAAGCAAGTTAGGGATATAACACTAAAATTTGGAAAATGTTGGAAATATGCTGCAACTGGAAATTACATCAAGACATTATAATCATGAGCAGAAACATCTAAGTCATATAATTATAAACAAAAAAAGATATAAAGTACACAGTGTTCCAAAGAAGATGCACTCAAGCCAACAAGAAGTGGTTGAAATACACTAATGAAAACTAGCACTAGAAATGTTGTGCTGCTACTGCGGCTGTTGTTGGAAACTACTGCTACTCTGAAGAAGAACCATGTGTGGTAGAATTTTTTTGTGCTCATAAATATTTGGTATTTTAACCACGAACTCTACTCAAAAAACCCAGAAAAACCTAGATATGGTTTGGCCAGATTTTAACCTTGGATTTTCCGCCCTTTTTGGTTGCCAACTACACCCCTGTTGGCTGACTTATGCACTCCTCCTGGGTAAATACTGAGATGGGGATGAAAAAAATATATAATTGTTTCCATAACACCCAGTCATATCAGTACATGAAGGGTTGATCCCTTCTCTAGATTCTCAAGCTAGAAACTTGAGATGTAGCTCCTCCTTCCTCGGCTCAAGTTGTAGCTGCAAACTGCACAACTGCTGGAATGGACTGCATTGTCAAGGAGGCTGAATTTGTAGCTTGCTACTGGATGATGAAATATAGCTCACAACTGATAGAAATAATCTCAAAAAAGTGATGGAAAGACCCCTCATAAGATTCCAAGCTGAAATACTTGGAACTTCCTTCCTCCCTTAGATATGCCTGATTGGACTGTGCAATTCCTGAAGGAAATATTGATGGATGGAGGTGTAATATGATGGCCTGATGTCGGATATCATAATTCTGATCTTGGAATACTAAAATGAAAGTGCAAGGTGAAAGGATGAACCCTCCACCGGTTTCCTAGCTGAAATGCTAGAAACTACCTTCCTCCTCTCAAACCTTAAGACATGAATGCATAATTCCTGAAGCTGTATATGCAGAAGAGAGGGGATGAATGTGGCACCAATGCTGAATGATGAATAAATACTCAAAATAACCTTCCCAGAGTAGGAATTCGAAGTCCCCTATGGGTAAGGGTGGGATTCTCGCTTGGGAACACCTGTGTGCCAAACAACACAACAGACTTAGCTAAACAACTGAAGCGTGCAAAGAAATGGAAAACGACAATAAAATATCAAATTCCAAACCACTTTTCTTTGCTTCCCTCATCTTCCTTATATGGTTGTGAGCCTTCCCTAGCCTTGGCCCACCTCATAACTGCACTGCACATGTGGCCATTAGTCTCTATGAAGACTACGTTGTCTCTCCATGATCTCCATGATCTCCATGATCTATGCAATTAATATCCACTCCCTCCATCATGTGTGCATTTAATTCACCACTTCCTCCATCACTACATCATTAATGCTCTATGATCTTACTTTTATTCCTCCACTATCTCCATCGTCTTCCTCATTATCTCTCCATAATCTCCACTCTTCCTTAATTAATGAGCTACTCCACTACTCCATGATGTTGATATACTATCTACTAACCCACATTCACACAAAAAAAGTGGATTTTATTCATATATGGGGTCTATAGGTCCCTCCACCCTTTTATTTACTTAATTAATTGAGAAAAGTAAGAACTCTAACAAAACATTTGAGGGAACATTCCAACGCAGAATCGGGTTTTTCAAGGAATCATGACACTAATAATATAAATAAACACTCGAAAATTTCGCCTTGTAACATAGATAATGAAAGGGTTATGGGTAATGGAAAGGGTATAAACAACAACTCCAATAACAATAAGAAAGTTGTCAACATTTCCACTTATGAATTAACGGAAGATGAAATAGAAGTTTTAAGTAAAGGACTCAACTTCGCTATAGCGCCCAGTCGTATACCAAAGGAGGAAATCATCTGCGACATTGAAGATGGCATAAAGACTCTTAATGATCAAGACAAGGACAAAGTGAGGCAAGAATGTGCCATTATTCTGGATAAAGCCAAGCTTCCAAAGAAAAACTTAAGCAGCAATCAATTAAGAGCCCTAAAAAACCTTAAATGCAATAAGGATATTGTCATTCTAAAGGCAGACAAAGGAGGGGCTACAGTGGTTATGGACAGAGAAGAGTACAAAAATAAGATGAAGGATCACCTGCATAATAGCGGAAGTTATAAAAAACTAAATGAAAACCCCATATTCAAAGTCATAAAGAAGGTTAAAAAAACCATTAGGGAGTCCAATCTAGACGAGAAGGTGAAGAAGCGCTTGTACCCAGAAGGCGAAATCATACCTCGTATTTATGGTGCCCCTAAAATCCATAAAGCCGGTGTTCCTTTAAGGTTGCACCAACTTATGAATTAGCCAAATATGTGGCTCGCACCCTCGCCCCTATGGTGGGCAATACTAGCTCTTTCATCAAAGACTCTAACCAATACGTTGATTTCATTAAGAAAGCCAAACTAGACCCTGGTGACAAAATTGTTAGCTTTGATGTTGTCCAACTCTTCACCAAAATCCCGCTTGATGAAGCCGTGCAGGTAGTAAAAGAAGTAGCAGACCCTCAAACTACAAAACTCGCTGAAATATGTCTTCGCTCTACCTTTTTCACCTTCCAAGGGGAAGTATTTGAACAAACTTCTGGTGTTGCCATGGGTTCTCCGTTATCTCCCATAGTAGCAAACCTCTTCATGGAGAAATTCGAAAAGAAGGCTTTGGAATCCTACCCATTAAAACACAAGTTTTGGATAAGATTCGTTGACGACACCAATGTCAATTGGCCCCATGGAGATGAAGAATTAAAAAACTTCCTTAACCATCTCAACAGCATATCCAAAGATATCCAATTTACAATGGAGGGTGAAGAAAACAACTACATCCCTTTCCTTGATGTTCTCCTTTCAAGAAATGAAGACGGATCCCTTGGACATAAAGTGTTCAGAAAGAAATCACACACAGACAATTATCTACATGCCAACTCACATCACTACCCAGCCTAGAAAATAGGGGTGATGCTGACTCTTTTTACTCGTGCTTTTAGAATATCAGACAAAGCTCATGTTGAAGAAGAAATTGAATATTTGAAGAAATCCTTCTCAAACTTGGGATATAGCAATAAGGACATCAACAAAGCTATACAAAAAGCCAGATTTGGAAGCAAAGGAATGATCACTAACGAATCCCCCTCTACAAAGGCTTACCTCCCTTATATTCAAGGAGTCACAGACAAGATAGCTAAGGTTCTAGCCAAAAAGAACATTAGAGCAACCTTCAAGCCTCTAGTAACCATCAGGCAAAGAATGAATTCGGTTAAGGATAACCCCGACCACCTCGAACAAAAGGGTGTCTACAAAATCAAGTGTTCATGTGGAGATTGCTATATTGGGGAAACAGGCAGAACCTTTAAAATAAGGTTTAAAGAACATGGGGCAGACATTAGGCTTGGAAGAATTAAAACCTCAGCCTTGGCAGAACATTCTAACAAAACATGTCACCACATATGCCTAGAAGAAGCAGTAATCATTGCCAAAGAAAATCATCATTTCAAATGCAAAATTCGTGAAGCCTTGGAAATCTTCAAACACCCACACAACCTTAATAGAGATGGGGGCTTAGATATTAGTAGAAATTGGGTCCGTGTGTTGTCTAGTTAAAACATATTGCTCTATGGATTCACTGGTCTCCTTGTATCCCTTCCCTTCCGTCATCCCTTTTTGATTCTCTTTCTCTACCTTGTACCCTTTCCTCTTCCCTCTATTTCGCACCTTACCCTTACCCTTCTCCTTAAACTGACCATTCCACTCTTCTTTATAACTTAATTAGTGTAGTTATTAAAATCTATTGACCTTCTCTTATCTCACTCTAATATCTCCTCCGTCTTCATATTTATAATATATAGTACTTAGGACATTATTATCATCTTATCTATATAAGGGGATACTATAACTCTTAAACATATCCTATAATACTACTTATCCTTAAAAACAATTATTTTAATCTTAAACCTTAGCTTAAGAATTTATGATAGCCTTGGGATCTCTTATCATTGATTCTTAGTAATATAATAGTAATTACTTGAATCTCCTTGTGACCTTATAACATTGTTAGAGTCTTATCCTTAATCTTTTAGTATAATTCATAAGCTAAAATTCTATATAATTCTTAGAACTTTTAAAGTTTAATAGTAATGGTTGATATTATAATCTACATAGGGTCCTTTAAATTCAATGAGAATCTATCCATTGAATCGATCCTTTAAATCATTTTTCTAGCACTCCCCTTCTCATCATCAATTTTGGAATATAATTATTTCTCCTTAATTTTTCTTGGCATTTAGAAAACATTAACACAATAATATAAATTAAATATCCTTAAATAAGAGAATCCTAAGACTTTATTAATATGAATATTAATATTTAGAAACTTTCTAACATTATTAACAATACATCTTGAGTTACCAAAATAATGATTTTGATTATTTTAATAATCATAAACATTGAAAAAACTCTTCTAAATAAAAATTAAAATAAAATATGAATTAATTGAAATCTAAACCTATTAAAGGGTATTTGGTTGGCTCTCTTTCATGTTGATTTTCCACTATTTATTTAACACTATTTGTCTCTCTTTTTTGCAGATTTGTCCTGATGATGGGTCTTGCTTTAGACCCGAAACGTAGACTGAAAAATGAGAACTGTGGAGATTCTGAGCTCTGATTCTGAAAATCTACACCACAGAAATCTACAATCCATTAAGAACTCTAATATTCCAATTAATGGATGGAAAATTGGGAATATTACACTACAAAATTTGTACAAGGAGATAAAAGAGGAATTACACAGGTGAAAAGACACTGCTCTTTGAATATTGAAGTTCTGCTAAAACAAGAGGTATTACCTTGATGAAAGGCGACTATTTCTAATTAGAGGATTTATTAAAATGAGTTGGCTATTTTATTTGCTAAGGCCAGTCAAATCTAATGTTACTCATTAAAGTGAAATATATCAAAGATGAGGTATGATTAAGCTATTAGTTAATAATCTGATGGAATGAAAGGTTTGGTGGAATGATTTGGCAGCAGAGTTTAAATAATTTTAGTTCCATGTCACTCCCTCTCACTGAGATTTAGGGCATGCAGATCTCTGTCTCTGTTTCCTCTTGTGACAACTACAACAAAACGTTTTTATCTTCCATAAAAAACAATTTGTTACCTTCTGCGAGCAGTTAGGGCTTCGTGGAGGATTTCTATTCCTTGTTTAGCGAAGTTTTAGAGAACACTACAGTAGAAGAACCAACAATATCCCAGCTTCATTCATCTAACAGTTCTTCAGCCAAAGGGAAGTAGAAGATTCAACAAAAAAAGAAAGTACAGAAAAGAAAGCCAAACAAGAGGGTCACCAAGGCAAAAGCTATCATGATTTTTTCTTATATACTAGATCTCTGATGATTGAATGTACAAAAAAATGAAAATCTGAAGAATCATATCATTTTGGCTTATCTACAGAATTTTCCATAATAGCTACCTTTTCCAAAAATCCTAGTTTTACAAACAAACCCAGGAAGTAGCTATTATTTCGAAATTTGTATAAGAAGGTGAAAATGTTGATTTTTGGTTCTGGTTTCAAGAGAATGAAACTAAGTGGTGATAAAATGAATGTAACCTCAATGGTAATGGTATTTTTCCAAGTTTCATTCAGTAAAGCTATCTTCTAGATGTTATTTTAGTTGGTTACTCCTACACTTTTGCAGATAAAGGTCTAGGTGCCCTTCTCAGCTGACAGTTGCACTTTTTGTGGAGGCTATTTTTCCAGCAAATGAGGAGCACCCAACCACCTCAACTCAGCCACTTCGAGCTCCGTATTATCATGATTTGTCTTCATTTATATTTCATACTACTTTTCTGTTATGTTTAAGATAAGCTTCACTATAGGTGGAATATTGTAATTAAGTCTTTAAAACATACTTGCACTTTTTGTGGAAGCTTCAACAGAACATATTCTTGTATATATGCTATGTAAAGTAATGAAGAAAGGGCTACATGGTTGTTCATATTATGGTATATTGTATTGTACTTTTTTTGAGCATAAAATATATCCAGATGCACTCTTGAGGATTCACAAACTGTGTGGTGTTTGTATTGTTTCCCCTTATTTTTTTACATACTTCATCTATCTTTCTATATTTATCATAAAAGTTCTATATTATGTTTTTATTAGTCTTATGAACCTCCAATACATATGGATATTTTTTTTTATGTATTTTTTTATCAAGCATTCTCGATTCAGTATGAATTGAAGATTGTTCATAAGCATTCCTTGAGGTAGAATTAAATCTAGTTTCATGTTTTTATAAGTATTTTGATCTAGCATGTATGTTAATCTGTTTTTATCAATCTTGATTCATCAAGAAATCTTGAATCATGAGTTCATGTAAGGTCCCACCTTACCTACCATAATTATTATAAATAAATATTATATTAAATCAAAATGCGATATTTTTTTTTTTAATTTATTTATTATTATTATTCTTTATTTTATTTTATTTTATTATTATTATTATTATTATTTTTTATATAGAAGTTATTGGTGTCCTTTACACTACACCCTAAATTCTATCAACTTATCTTCAAAGCTACCAAGTTCAAGGTTTATCAAGATCCAAAAAAAATACAACCATAATACTTGCTTCTCAAGACTAAAATCACCTTTAAAATATAAATTGTTTAGTGGGATGAATAAATGTCAACCTTTATGAACCACAATTTACAATAAGCTAATTTTTAATTCCATTGTAATTAAATGTGTTCAAGAGTGACTAATAACAGGCTTATGAATTATTTTCTTAAAAGGATAATTTAAATTATATAGAGTTGGCATCCCATAATTAGGAATTCATATGTGAGCTGATATTGCAACAAATTACTTATTGCAATTTTGACTTTTCAGCAAGACCCTTTAACTCAATGAGTTATTACACTAGAAATACCTTGATTGCAAATCTTAAATTAACTTAAGCCTTTTGTTTTATGGACGGTTCATAAACATAATTAGATGCAACCATTGAACATTATGAAAACCAATTTACAAGCATGAAATGTACAACCATTGAGGCATTTCGTCAAACACTTACAACCATTATCTCTTTAAGGTGTTTTCACAATAATTAGCTAACATGAATCCAAAGTTGCATGACGTCTCTTTCTTTTTGTAAGTAGTGCCAATAATTGAACTTAAGATATGAGTAGACTATCAGCCATATTCATTGTTGAATCTTTAGAAATTTCAAACATAGCTCACAATGTTGTAAGGTACAGCCATTGAGGAATTTTGACAAATAGTTGGCAGTCATAAAACAAGTTGCCATATGGTTATTTAAATTTTCAAATTATTAACCATTTATACTTTAAAAAAAATTCCAAGTGGTTAGCCTAAATCAGATTCATCACTATAAATTATCAGGCAGTTCCAATATAAAAAGAACCAAACAGCAAGACAAAACAACAGGCGGTTCTACATGCAACAGCAAATCTGCAAAACAGAGCAGATTTGGGAATTGATGTCCGAAACCTTGATTTTTGGAATCAAACTTGGGGTGAAATGGCCAATTGGTATGGATACCCCCTGAAGTGGAGCTGAATCGCAACAGGGATGCCCAGAAATGCGATTCTTTAAAACAACAAAATTTAGCCTAAATGTTTCATTTATGACTTTTGTCAAACATATGGAATAAAAAATTACAGCTACATCTCTACATGAGGAAAAACAACCCAGAGTTATGCTACTAATATATGCTCATTGAAATCACACATTTTTAAATCCACCATATGAGTTCTTGAAACATTTTACCACCCACAAGCTAATTCATTTGACATGAGTGACAAGCTTTTTGCACCAATTGCTACAATTTAACAAACACATGGAAGCCATGAATGCTACAGCCATTAAGGCTTTCTATCAAAATTCTGATAGTACTATTACAACAACTTGAATAAAAAAACATTGAAGAATATGAAACATAAGCCATAACTAAAATTTATCTCCAACTTACCTCAAGCATTTGATCTTCCAAACTATACTTTAGTTGTCATTATTTTTGCATTTTCTTTTAAGGGTTGATTCTATAATTCCTCCAAGCATATTTTGGGTACATGTCTATTTTCTTACTTCTGCAAGTTAGCACTTATTCGTGCATAAATAAATTTATAACATTACTCATTCACAGATTTTGTCAAACACTTTGCAAACTATCCTAAAACCATTTATAAAACATTCATCTATCAATTACTTGAAACAGAACCATAAATCATGAAATTCTTACCCAAGTCCTTTGGAATTTATTTATTGAAATTACCTTCAACAATATTTGGCTTTCCTTTCTCAAATGCTACAATACCAAGATTAGTACCATAAACTATACCAATAATGACTCCAATATTGAGATCTAAACGTCCATACATATAGATTGATCTAGTCTTCATTTTTAACTAATCAATAATATTTTAGATAACATAAGCCTAAACCAAAATTATATGCTTACAACAATTTAAATGTCTACCTTTTATTTTATGCTAAATCTATACTATAATTTTAGCACAATGGAAATTATACCTGAAGAGATATTAAGCTCCAATCGTTGAGAATATGATCCACCTTCGATCCCTTAACCAACTCATTTGAACCATCCGGTTTCCACCCAACCATATCCAGGGATAACTCCTCCCCCTGGAACCCCCGAGCTGTAAAATCTCACAAACAGTACCAAAATACAGCAGTAGAGAGAGAGATGCAAGGAAAACTAAGGAAAATAGTTTTCACTTCCTCTAAATACCACTCATGTTACACCTCAATAGATACTTAGTAGATTAGTAAGAAATTCAGATTTGTTTTGGAAGTAATTGGATACTGTCCATATCTCTCCCTCTCACAATATTCCTCAAGTCTCTTCCACTCTTGGCATTACCCCCCTCCCTCCTAAATGAGAATACATGAAACTCATATATAGGAGGAGCAACAATCTCTTGTCATAAAGGAGTAATATGCATGCATTGTATTCCTTTTTGAGGAGTGTAACTTATGCCATTAAGGAGAGGTATGCATGCCTTATTTAAGGAGAGTGTAACATATGCATTAAAGTGAGTGTAAGAGGAATATTTTATGACACATATTTAATGAGTGTAAGAATATTTTATGACATATATTTAATGAGTGTAAGAGGAATATGCCATTCCTTGATGAGTGCATAATAAAGAGTGTAATGTAATATTTAAAATAGAGAGAGTTACATAGAGCCATGAGAGTCATGAAGGAGAGAGGTGTGATGTGATTGAGGAGATATAATTTGCTTTTTATAATAATATCATAGTCTCATAAAAGATAATAATATTGAGGATTAATTTGAGATTGAACTATTACAATTGATTAATCATAAGTTAAGTGATTTTCCTTCAAGTATACTTGTTTACCCATTGATTGGAGGTGATTTACTATTTTTGGAAAGTCATACCTGAAATGGTAGACATGAATTTCTATTTTTAGAAAGTCACTCCAAAATTGTTAGGACTGAGATTATTAAGGAAATTCATCTATGAGTTGCCCATGAGTGGTATTTTTCTTCCGGATAATAGGGATTCCGCACCCCTATTGTATGCATCTTTGTGCCTTAGTAGATTGAGGACTCCGCGCCCTGATCTACTCTAAAGATCCAAGATTTCACACCTTGATCTTTTTAAATATTATGGACTCCGCGCCCCAAACATTTCATTATAGATTCAAGACTCCGCGTCTTTATATTTCATGGATTTAGGACTCCGCGTCCTAATCCTTTTATCATATATCCAAGACTCCACGTCTTTATATTTCATGGATTTAGGACTCCGCGCCCTAATTTCCATGGCTTCTCATCTATTCTTCTTTGAAACTCTGTGTTTCACCTTAAGGTACTGATTGTGAGCTTATACCCATATGATGGTTCGTTGGTAAGGTCTTCTTCCAAGACCTGCACACATCAAAATCTCAATGATCAAATCAATCAATTGAATTTCATAATTAACTTATTCAAATTTTACCAAAATATTGTGCATGACTTCCACAGTCATTTTGGTTTTGGAGAAATGACTTCCGCAGTCATTTATAACTTGAGCATCCCTATTGGCAATGACCAATTCCCCTGCCACATCATGCTTAGTACGAGATTATGCACATATAATCATACAAATCATGTATCATCCTGTTGAAGCCTAGAAAATCTCTGCTTCAAACATCGGGGATAACCACCCGGTCGGGACCTTAGGACAGCTCCTTTTCCGTTTGGTATGGTGGCTCCGACTGGATTTAAAGGACCAGTTTCCTTATAACTAAATGGATTGGATTGGATGTGTGGAAATGGGACTAAATTAACTGAAATAAAACTATCTAATCTAAGCTAAATACTGATAAAGAAATTCTAATACTAACCCGGGTAATAACATGTGAATACAACTTAAAAATTGTTTCAATCCAACAATAACCATAAAAATGTATTATTAATCAAATTGAAATGTGCAGAAACAAATAAAGATAACTCTGTTTAAGAAATTAAACAGAGTTATAATAGCATATTGTATTCATCATTGTATACCATTTACATGTAATTATGAAAAATAACGTTTCAATTATACACAGAAATGATATATAAAAGAGAGCGTTGTGAAAACAAATACATATAGATGATAACAATCTTAAAACGAATATCATACAACAACAGAAATCAACACCAAACAGATAGAAATACCTTGTTCATCTTGATGACTTCCAGATGCAATCTGATACTCTATCCAGCAATTATAATGCAAAATCGAATTCTAAAGGTACAGAAATGCAACACTTCAAAGATAATTTCGCGTAAAAATCACCAGATGTGATCCTTTTCAAAAAATATATAAGACAATGGAGTACAGAAATGCAATCTCCAAGTATAAAAGTATTAAGATCCAGGACCCCTCTCTAAATGCATGAGAGGGGTTTAAATACTACTTAACTAACTCTAAAAATAGTTTATTACAAAAATTAAGGATTCGGTTCAATGACCGTCCTTTTACTAGGCTAAAATACAGTGAAATTAAAACTAAATCTATCTAACTATGAGCTTGATCTTTGATCTTGCAGGCATCTAGCATGTTTTTGAGAAGATGCAGTTGACTGACTTCTGAATTCAATTGTCCTGAGAAGACAGAGTCGGTAAGCGTAGGAGCAATCTTCTCTGTAGCATTGATGAAACAATTGAGCTTGCTATGCTGACTGTGTGGCTTTACTAAGTATGTCCAGTATGCGTCCCAATTCAATCTTGTCAGCCCTTGGATGGATTTTGCTCTTTCTTCTGCCTTTTGCCTCCATTCTGTTTGCAATTGATTTGCCTGTGGGAGATAACCTGGAACAGTTTCAGAAATCAAGTTAGCTTTGTGTAAATTGTCATTTACACAATCAGCGAGAGTGTTTGCCGCTGTAGATGCCTCTTCTGCTGCCCTTTCTGCCCTTCTGATTTGTGCATCCCAATTATTAAATAGTATTTCTTTATGGTTCTCATTAATGATGGGTGCACCAATTTTTCTGCCTTCTTCTGTCTTTTGCCATGCTAGATAATCATTGATCTTTTCATTAATTAAATCATAATCATTTCGTAAATCTACGGCATGACTTGTGATTTTATCACTTTCTTGGCATAAAGAATTCCATTGCAATATCTTTTGACAGAAAACTTCTTCTTGTTGCAGCAGTTGATTATTCAAAGAGATGGTTTCTGAAATGAATTCTGGAAGCTTGGGATCATCCTTATGCTGTTCTTGGATTTCTTGAAGTTGTTGTTGCAACTCTTCAAGTTTTAATTGTGCTTCCTTATTGGCATGTACCTGTTGCAATTGCTGTTGTAGAGCCTTTACCTGTTCTTCTTTTTCATCCAACAAAAGTTGTATCTCAACTGCTTTATCAATGGTTGCAGAAGCATAGGCTCCTGTTATTTGAGATAATTTAGTGAGATTACGAGTAGGCTCTGTGGCAGGATCTTTCCATAAGACATCTACTTGTTCTGGTTCAGTAGCACTTGCACTTTCTATTTTTCTCTTTTTCCTTTGTCTTTTAACTACTGCTTTGTATTTTGGGCTATAAAATACATCTAGAGGAGGGATGTCCTCTATATTAAGTACAATTTCAGAGGAGGGTGTGATTGGTATGTGTTCTATTGCTGCGGTTTTGCTGCTTGTTCCTGCGTTCAAAACTTTGATTGTCTGGACAGGGGTCTGTACATTCTGTCCTTCTATATTAATCAATTGATTAAAAGTTTCCCATTCTTTATCTAACTCAATGGTAACTGGCTGTTGCTGTACACTGGTTGGAGGAGGAATTGTCTGTTGAGGAGTCAGAATTTGCTGTTGACCAAGTTCATTTGATTGTGCAGAATCTTTAATGGATTCTTCCGTTTTATCTTCCCTTTCTTTGGACTTATTGGAGAGTTCAGAATCTCTGTCAGATTTTGATTTGGATTTACTTGTACTTGAACTGCCGTTAAGACTAAAACTAGGAGTTTGCTCCCTTGCGGGCTCTAAGCGTAGATTATCCAAAGGAACAGGAATTAGTCTCCTTTCTCTGTAAAGTTTGAATTGCTGGAAGTCTGGTGGGGATAGCTGTGCTCGGGCTGAATTCAAAACTTCTTTGAATGAATTTCTTGCTTGGAACATATATCAAAAAGATGGGGCTACTGCGACAAATTCGACTGCTTTGATTGCATTGGTAAAAATTCTTAACAATATCATTTGGTCATATAACCTTTTGAGAATTTGAGCGGATGTAGGGATGTAATGTACCTATCTCTTGAAATGCATGACCAATGGGTGATGAAAATGTTATTTTGTGGAGAAAGCATAGCCAAATGCCCTTTTTCTTATCCTTCAAATCTTTTGTCATCCCTCCCTGGCCACAGGTCTGATAAGCAATTTCCCGGGCTACAAGTCTATCAGGAACATATAGGGGTAACACATGTGGAGAAGCATAACTTCCAAAAACCCTAATATAGGTGAACAATTCTTCTCCAAACCATCTTGCGACGGGGAGAATATCAATCTCTGTTTCTGAAGATAACCTTTGGGGATCCTTATTATACAAGGTTCTGTACAATGGCAACATCACTCCATGGAAAATTTGGTAAAAATGGGGGACAAACTTAGATTCCCACAGTTCCTTATGGTACACATGAATGGGCGAAGGGTCTTGGATAGTCCATTTCCAACCCATTACAGGGAATTTAGAGACATAGCAGATGGCGTCCATGACATTAGCAGATAAATAAAAAGGCGGGTAAACCCGCTGGGAAACATTTCGTTTGGACCGGTATTGAAAAATAGCAGAGGTCATAGTATCAGATAGGATTTTGGCCCAGTCTACAATTGTAGAATTAACGGCCGCATTCAACAAAGGAAGCCATTCGGGCAAAATCATATTTATATCAGGCTTTCCAAAAAGCCTACATAACATAGCAGCAGTAAAACAATAAGGAGAAGTAAGCGAACCCGTGCTGTACATACCTTTTTTGTTCTTCTTTAATGGTTCACTTCTTTTAGTCCACTCCTTTGTGCAATCTGCCAAATTCGTGTGTTCTTTGGCAAAATCTTCCATGAATTTGCTATTGTAAGTCGCCTGAGGTTTTGGCAACTTATACATTAATCTCACATCTTCTATGGTGAATGACCCAATTAGCTCTTCAGACTGAGTCTTGAATTGCCTGTCTGAGATATCTGTGTTATCTAACACCCATCTCACCATGTCTGTATATGGGAGAATCCTTGGCCTTGCTGCAATTCTGTGCAGGAATGAGCAAGCCAAGTCTCTAAGGGTTGCTTCAGACGTATCCTTTGAATCGGCTGTAGCTGCAACTTTCAACACCACAGGGTTTTCATCCTCTAATAGATTATACATTCCTTCCCAAGTGGATATACCCGCATCCTTGTTACAGGCGGTGTCTGCATATAGCAAAGCCATTTCTTTGTTCTCAGAACTTGAGCTCTTCTCCTTCTTACCCATAATGTATAGCGGAAGCTTTGTATAGTGATCCGCTCCTTCGTGCCTGCGTTTTACGAATAAATGAGAGTAATGATAATAGAAAGGTGACGAGACTGTTTTGAATATGAACGCGGATGAAATATAATATTTAAATTATGAAACGACTTCCAATCTAAACACAATCTCTTTTCACATTAATAATCACTCCAATCATTTAATATAGTCATTAAAGCGCATAACGGATTTGACACATGGGAAGATTGCCTTGGGATAGTGTGCTTACGTGAATCTGCGATTTGCTGCGTAATATCGCAATATCGCAATGTCGCAATATCGCGATATGAAATCATCACAGTCATAAAACTTATCGCAAAAACAGGAACTGCGTAATAGCGCAAAGCGCATATCGCAAAAATCATAAAAGCATATATCGTAAATGCGCAGAATCACAAAAAGCGCACAATCGCAAAATGAAATCATCGCAAAAGCGCAAAATCGCAAAATCGCATAATAAATCAGAGCGTAAAAGATATTTGTTAATCATTTCTGTTTTCTGCGCTATGCGATCTGCGATCAATGCTTTTTATATAGACTATTTTTGTTATGGATGCATTATATTGTTTCAAGAGCAATTTTACTATAATCTATCATAAACTTAATATTTTCGCAATATTCTCTCAAAGGGATTTTTGTAGGTTTATGATAGAAAGTTTTATTTTCTAAGGGAAACAAATCCTAATTGATTTTTTGGATTTTAACTAAGGGTCCCCATTTTATTTAGTATTATTACTAATATTAAATAAAGAGGGGAGGTTGTTGCTAGCCACAACAATTGGCGATTCACTGGAAGAAACAGTTATCTCTGAAAAAATAAAATGAACATTCTATCTTTAGTAAGTAAATTTTTTTAAGGATGATGAAAACTTATCTTAGAATTATTCAAAATAAAATGTAACTATGAAAGAAAAATAAAAATCATTTCATAATTTCTTTCTAGTTCCTCAAGAAAAAATAAAAACATTTTGGGTTATCTCAAGCTTTGATTGGTGTTAATAATAAAGTAAGTGGATCTCTTCGAGTTTTGGTTTTATAATATACTCTATTGTCATAGGTATTGCCTCTGCTGCCAGCAAACGTTTATAGTCTCGATAGGGTTACCTTTAAACCATTAACCATTCATTGTCCCATCCAATTAAAATTATGACCTTTTAAAAGATAAATTCATAAAATTTATTATCTCATGTTTTTTGTCTTTTATTTATTTTTTATTTTAAGAGCCATTGTTCTGGTTTGGTGGCCAGTTGATAACAATGCCATTCACTAGTTATAATTAAACTGAACAAGCTGGCTCGTGATGAGACCCCTTGTCTTATATTTATAAGCCATTACCCTGTTTTGCTATGCAATATTGGTAATGTCAGTTTTATCATTCCTTATGAACATAGTAAGTCGGCTCATATTGAGACCTCTTATCTCTTAAAATTTTCGTATAATTTCTTAGAATTATATTCTAAAAAGTCACAACTTAAATGGATGGGGTGAAATAGTTTTATCCTTAAGAACCAATGGATGACAATTTTCAAAGTTTTTTGAGTTCCAAAACTTTGAAAAACTTTACTTTTACAAATAACCTTTCTCTGCTTGATAAACTTCTAATGATTTTACATTTTCCTCAATTTCAAAAGATCATGTAAATGATTGAAATAATCTTTTCAAAGTTTAAACATCTTATTTTAAACTACTCAAAAACTATGATCATTTACTTTAAAAATTCTTATTTACATAAAATAAATATTTATAATATTTTTCCGAAGAAATTTTCTTAAATAGTAAACAGTCAATCAGGGACTTATTAACGACCTTTATTTGTAACAACAAAAAAAATCAAAATCTGCAGAAAGAAATATGTACAGTTTTAAGAAGGGGTTACCTCCTTAGGAAAAGAATTTCTTTAAGATAAGCCCATTTACAGGAAGAGGTTCTCTCTTACCTGTTAGATCTTGGAGTATGTATGTATTTGAGCCTATCTTCTCAATGATCTGAAATGGTCCAAGCCACATTTTCTGAAATTTGGTATGTTTACTTTTTTCTTCGTGTGCTTTATCCCATTTCAAAACGAGATCACCAATTGATAAAAGTTTTGAGCCGGTAGAACTTGCATCAAAAGAAGATTTTACAAGCTGTTGATGTTTTTCATGAATAATTTTTGCTTTATCCCTATCTTCTTCTAGTTTAAGGATTTGATCGTATCTCAATTGAATAGATGATGAAGGATTTTCTTCAATAAACTGCACTAGGGCTAATGATGGAAGAGTTAAATTTGAAGGTATCACGGCTTCTTTTCCATAAACCAGATTGAAAGGTGAAGTTCCTATCGAAGATTTTTCAGTGATACGATCAGCCCATAACGCAAAGATTAAAGATTTGTGCCAATTCTTTTGATTTTGATCAACGGTTCTTTTAATGATTTTGATAAGGTTTTTGTTAGTGGATTCAGCCAAACCATTACCTTGTGGATAATAATTTGCTAAATATTTTAATTTAAAACCTCTTTTGACTGCAAATTCAATTAAACTATTACCAGAAAAGTAAGATGCATTATCAAAAACAAGAGCTTGAGGTACACCAAACCTGGTTATGATGAATTGATCTATGAAATCAATAATTGCATCGGAATTGGCTACCTTCAATGGGATTGCCTCTACCCATTTTGTAAAGTAATCAGTTGCAGTAAGGATGTACTTATGCTTTTTGGAAGAATGAGGTACTATTTCACCAATAATATCAAGTCCCCATTGTTCAAATGGTTGTTCAATAGTTACTGGTTGCAAAGGAAAAGCTGGTTTCCTTTGTCTTCCACTTGCAGTTTGACAAATTTGGCACTTCCTTACATAATCATGTGTATCTTTAAAAAGGGTAGGCCAGTAATAACCAACACGAATTATTTTGTGAGCTGTGGTATCACCTCCAAAATGACCTCCTGCTGGTCCATCATGCAATTCCTGCAAAACCTTTTCAGCTTCAGTCTTTTCAAGACATCTTAATAAAATTGAATCATAATTTTTTATAAATAACACATTATCAATGATCTCATATTTAATAGCCTTTAACCTTAAAGCGCGTTTACTCTTATAGCTGAGATTAGAAGGAGCATAACCATTTTTCAAGTAATAGATAAGATCATCATACTGAGATTCGGAATCTGTAACACTTATCTGACTTACTTGAATATCTTGATTTTAATCTTGATGTTCTGGTATGTTATGAGCTCCTGCCAATAATCTGCAAAAACCTTGTCCTCTAACAATCTTAGCTGGTTTAATATCAATATCATATTCTTGCAAGGCTATTACCCTGTTAGCTCTCTTTTCTCCTACTTCTTTTTGAATTAATAATTGCCTCACTGCAGAGAATGGGACAATAATTTTTGTATGTGTTTTCAAGAGAAAAGGTCTGAAATGTTTGATTGATTTAAACACAGCAAAGGCTTGTTTTTCAACATCGGAATAATTAAGCTCAGCTCCTTGCAGATTTGAGCTAAAGAAAGAAATAGGTGCTTCAATTTCTTGATCATTGAGTTGTGTCAAAACGGCTGCATAGGATGTTTCAGTAGCCAAAGTATACAAAATAAAATCTTTAGAAAAATCCGGGGTATTCAATGTTGGTGCATTAATGATCGCTTGTTTGATTGAATCAAAAGCTTCCTTTTCTTTATGCGTCCATTTGAATATTGAATTCTTCTTGATCATATTTTGCATAGGTAAAACAATTAAAGAAAAATCAAGAATGAATCTTTTTACAAAATTGATCTGTCCAAGAAATGATTGCATGGATTTTTTGTTATGTGGTAAAGAAATATCAGAAATTTCTTTTACTCTTTCTGGATCAATATATATACCATCTTTTGACACAACAAATCCTAAAAGTTTTCCTTCATCTAAAGCAAAGAAAGATTTCTTTGGATTTAAAGAAATACCAAACCTTCTACATCTTTCAAAAATTTGCTTTAAGTCATGTAGATGATTGGCTCTCTTTTTTGAAAATACCGTTATGTCATCAAGATAAACAACAACAGATTTATTGATCAGACCTTTAAATGCAATGTCCATGGCTCTTTGAAAATTTGCTCCTGCATTTATTAGACCAAAAGGCATTTTCTGATAAGCATAAGTTCCCCATTTTGTTCTGAAAGTTGTCTTCAATCTGTCATCTGGGTGAACTAAAACTTGATTATACCCTGAAAACCCATCGAGAAAAGACATAAGTTCGGAACCAGGTACCTTTTGAAGTATCTGTTCCATGGTTGGCAATGGGAAATTGTCTTTTAAACATGCTTTGTTTAGATTTCTAAAATCAATACAGATTCTTATATCACCATTCTTCTTTCTTACAGGCACCATATTGGAAACCCAATTAGAGTGCCTGACTGGAAAAATGATCTTGGCTTTCAAAAGTTTATTGAGTTCTGATTTGATTTGACTCTCGAGATTTGGATGGATTTTTCTCAGTTTCTGTTGAACAGGTTTAACATCAGGAAGCATTGGAATCGTGTGTTGAATAATCGAAGTATTATATGTTTTTAGATCATCATAATTCCAAGCAAAAACTTTTTTATACTTGTTCAGCAATTTAATGAATGCACTCCTTTCCTCTGGTGTTAAATTGAGTCCTAAATTAATGTTTTGAGGTTTAGAATCAGAACCAAGATTTACTAATTTAAACTTCAAAGTGGAACTTTGAAGTTTTGTATTAACAACTTTCTTGAATCTGTCCTTAATATCATATAAGTCCTCTAATTTAACAACAGATTTAGGAATGGAGTTTTCATTACCTTTTGAAATAATTTGTAAATCATGATCTTTTTCGTCAATAATTTGCTCATCATATGATTTCTCCGAAGTCATGAAATTTAGAATATCTTGATCGTGATAGAAGACTCTCCAGTTTGTGACATTGTCTGGGACAGATGGACGAAAATCAATTCTACAGAAAACCTATCAGGACTGCAATCTTCAGCAGGTAGGAGTTTAGATGCAACATTAGCTAATAAGTCAGCTGATGTATTCTGATTCCTAGGAATAGGAGAAATATTGAATGCTAAAAATTGAGTGGTGAGATCTTGCACTAGGGTTTGATAGTGTTTAAGATGTACTGAAAGGCAAAGAATAGTATTCCTAACTTGTTTGATTACAATTTCGGAATCGCCAAAGACTTTCAAGTATTTAACATCTAACCCTATAGCTTTATAAAGTCCTTGAATTAAGGCTTCATATTCTGCGGTATTGTTAGTACACTCAAATTCTAATCTGCAAGATAACATAGTTTTATCTCCATTTGGATCAATCAATATGCATCCAGCTCCAGCTCCATCACTAGGCTTCGATCCATCAAAATATAACGACCAAAATAAAGACTTATCTATTGGCTTATCTACAATTAAATCTGAAATATTTACAATTCTGGAAGAATCAGACTCTGAAAAATTCTCTATCTGAGAAACAAAAGTATTTACAGAAAAAGGAGACTGAGGAGCTTTGAAATTTCCAAGAAATGATTCAGCAGAATATCCTCTAAGAATATTGTTGTTGAATGCCAAAGGTTCATTAGGTTGTTCAAATTCAGTGACAGTGTGCGTCATATGTTTTTCTCGTTCAATTTTAATTTGATTTGGTTTCCCTTTATAAGGAAGCCACATGTGGGAATAATCAGTTGAGATGTAACCATTAAGTTTCGCAGACCAGTCCCTGCTCAAGATTAATCCATAGAATTCAGGAATATCAGCAATCAAAATATCAATTCTTTGGACAATCCTAGGATCAGAAGCTAATCTGATTGTAAC
The DNA here is from genome assembly GCA_034641835.2 of Pinus albicaulis. Taxonomy (NCBI): domain Eukaryota; kingdom Viridiplantae; phylum Streptophyta; class Pinopsida; order Pinales; family Pinaceae; genus Pinus; species Pinus albicaulis. The sequence continues at coordinate 976,683,376 of CM076580.1, read as the reverse complement.
TGAATTGATTTCTCCTACCACTTGAACTTTGGATCGATCCAACTGAACAATATGTACTGCTGATTTCTGTGGTTCAATATTCAATTTAGCACAGACAGATGTAGGCATTATATTGGAGGAAGCTCCAGAATCAATTAAACAATTGTGCAGATTTTTATTGTACATCTCATAAGTCAAAAGAAAAGGAGGATTTTGAGAATTTGACTTTTCCCTAATGAGCACAGTATCAGTAGCATCTACCTTATCGGGTGGCTTACCAGTTCCTCTTGCTGCTTTTTCCACTACACCGCTTGGTACAGGAGCAATTGGTGTAGCGTTAAGTTCTTTTAATAACAACTTTTGCTGGTGTTTTAGTTTGCTGAGTTCATGTAAGGAAATGTTGGCTTTGATCTATTTCATGTCTTCGACAATGTTGTATTCCATGGGTTCTGACACTACTAAAGTTTTGGCTGTTGATGTGAGAGGATTAGAAGAAAATGGCTGATTTTGAGTAGGTAATGGAGAAGTTTTCTTCACAGTGGGTTTGTCTTTGGTACTTGGAGTTGCAATTTTCTTTTTTGGAGCTATTTGTACTGGTTCTGCTGTAGATTTAATCCTATTACTTACAGGCATAGCTTCTTCACTATCAGAATTAGGGAGAATAAAATCCCACATTCCATTTAATTCAGCTATTTCTTCATTTTCGTCCTCTTGATCTGATACTATAGATGTATCTTCTTCTTCTTCCTCTTCTTCTGATTCTGCATTAGAGATTGTATTAGGAGGTTTAGATTCAACTTGGTTCTTTCTAAAATTCCAGAATGGTTTCTTGGTGGAAGTTTCAGCGACTTGTTTTTTTATTTCGACCATTTCATTTGACATGGTTTTAAGAACTTTCTGTAAACCTTCCATGTCATATGGATCTTTGGCCTTTTTCTTTGAATCATCTCTAAAGCTGACCTTCTTTGATTTCCTTTCTTCAAGAGCATTTTTCTTTTCCAGAGAAGTGATATGTTTTTCAACTGCAATAGCTTCTTTCATACTTTCGGCTAATGTGGGCTTTGCAGCTCTGTCTACGAAAATTGCTATGTTTGAGGGTAAGGCAGTAATGTACCATTCAATTCTGACCTGCTCACTTGGCTTGGAATCAGTGGGAATTTTTTTCAAGAGCTTATTGAATCGGGAGTTAAACTCCTTAATTGGTTCCTTGGGTTCAATTTTCAAATTTGAGAGATCATTAAGTAAAGTTGCAATTGATAGGTCATCTCCAAATTTGGTTAAAAATTGATCTGCAAAAATGTCCCAACTTGTTATAGATCCTAATGGTAATGAAAAATACCATGATCCTGCTGTTCCTTGAAGGGTGTAAGGAAATAGTCTAACTACAACATCCTCCTGTGTGACTCCATTCAAATTAATGGCCAGCATAAAGTTATTGATATGTTCTTCAGCTGGAATGTTAAGATCTGGGATAAAATTTGGAAGCCATTTTCCAGGATTGTCTGGTAAATAGTGTAAAGGTGCAGCCATGTTGACTGCTCCTGGAGTAGACCATGGTCTCTGTGCCATTGTTGGGATGACTATCGGAGGGATAGTAGAAACTGGTGGTGTTTGGATAGAAGTTGTTGAAATAAATGATGTTGAGACTGATGAGGATTGAGGAGAAGATGTTTGTGGAGATGATATGGAAACAACTGTACTTTGTTGAGACGGGATTTCGGAAACAGGTATTTGGATATTAGAGGTTGAACTTGCTGATTCCGATTGTGTTTTTCTTGTTTTAACTCTACTAGGTAAAGGGAATTCTTTGGGAGAGATACCAAGTTTTTCACTTTGAAGCCTAGTAAGAGGTTTTGAAGAAACAAATTTTGAAGTTACACTACCTTCAGATATTTTAGACTCTTCAAGAGATAATGAGAATCCTTTCAATTTATGAATTAAATCTTTAACTTCAGGAGACTCAGGATGTTGATCGTCTGAATGTTTAAAGATTTTGGTAGTGGGTGTCTGAATATTTTCTGCAATTTCTTCTCTAGGATTTTGAATTTCAGAAGAAATTGAAGAAGTTAATGAGGGTGTTTTGCTCTCGGAATGGCTTGTGGATAGAGTTTTACTTGCCATTCATAGCTCATGCCCTCCTTCTAGCGCCAAAAATGTTGAAGCCTAGAAAATCTCTGCTTCAAACATCGGGGATAACCACCCGGTCGGAACCTTAGGACAACTCCTTTTCCGTTTGGTATGGTGGCTCCGACTGGATTTAAAGGACCAGTTTCCTTATAACTAAATGGATTGGATTGGATGGGTGGAAATGGGACTAAATTAACTGAAATAAAACTATCTAATCTAAGCTAAATACTGATAAAGAAATTCTAATACTAACCTGGGTAATAACATGTGAATACAACTTAAGATTGTTTCAATCCAACAATAACCATGAAAATGTATTATTAATCAAATTGAAATGTGCAGAAACAAATAAAGGTAACTCTGTTTAAGAAATTAAATAGAGTTATAATAGCATATTGCATTCATCATTGAATACCATTTACATGTAATTATAAAAAATAACGTTTCAATTATACTCAGCAATGATATACAAAAGAGAGCGTTGTGAAGACAAATACATATAAATGATAGCAATCTTAAAACGAATATCATAGAACAATAGAAATCAACAGCAAACAGATAGAAATACCTTGTTCATCTTGATGACTTCCAGATGCAATCTGATACTCTATCCAGCAATTATAATGCAAAATCGAATTCTAAAGGTACAGAAATGCAACACTTCAAAGATAATTTCGCATAAAAATCACCAGATGTGATCCTTTTCAAAATATATAAGACAATGGAGTACAGAAATGTAATCTCCAAGTCTAAAAGTATTAAGATCCAGGACCCCTCTCTAAATGCATGAGAGGGGTTTAAATACTACTTAACTAACTCTAAAAATAGTTTATTACAAAAATTAAGGATTTGGTTCAATGACCGTCCTTTTCCTAGGCTAAAATACAGTGAAATTAAAATTAAATCTATCTAACTATGAGCTTGATCTTTGATCTTGCAGGCATCTAGCATGTTTTTGAGAAGATGCGGTTGACTGACTTCTGAATTCAATTGTCCTGAGAAGACAGAGTCGGTAAGCGTAGGAGCAATCTTCTCTGTAGCATTGATGATACAATTGAGCGTGCTATGCTGACTATGTGGCTTTACTAAGTATGTCCAGTATGCGTCCCAATTCAATCTTGTCAGCCCTTGGATGGATTTTTCTCTTTCTTCTGCCTTTTGCCTCCATTCTGTTTGCAATTGATTTTCCTGTGGGAGATAACCTGGAACAGTTTCAGAAATCAAGTTAGCTTTTTGTAAATTGTCAATTTACACAATCAGTGAGAGTGTTTGCCACTGTAGATGCCTCCTCTGCTGCCCTTTCTGCCCTTCTGATTTGTGCATCCCAATTATTAAACAGTATTTCTTTATGGTTCTCGTTAATGATGGGTGCACCAATTTTCCTGGCTTCTTCTGTCTTTTGCCATGCTAGATAATCATTGATCTTTTCATTAATTAAATCATAATCATTTCATAAATCTACGGCATGACTTGTGATTTTATCACTTTCTTGGCATAAAGAATTCCATTGCAATATCTTTTGACAGAAAACTTCTTCTTGTTGCAGTAGTTGATTATTCAAAGAGATGGTTTCTGAAATGAATTATGGAAGCTTAGGATCATCCTTATGCTGTTCTTGGAATCTTTGAAGTTGTTGTTGCAAATCTTCAAGTTTTAATTGTGCTTCCTTATTGGCCTGTAACTGTTGCAGTTGCTGTTGTAGGGCCTTTACCTGTTCTTCTTTTTCATCCAACAAAAGCTGTATCTCAACTGCTTTATCAATGGTTTCAGAAGCATAAGCTCCTGTTATTTGAGATAATTTAGTGAGATTACGAGTAGGCTCTGTGGCAGGATCTTTCCATAAAACATCTACTTGTTCTGGTTCAGTAGCAATTGCACTTTCTATTTTTCTCTTTTTCCTTTGTCTTTTAACTACTGCTTTGTATTTTGAGCTATAAAATACATCCAGAGGAGGGATGTCTTCTACATTAAGTACGATTTCAGAGGAGGGTGTGATTGGAATGTGCTCTGTTACTGCGGCTGTGCTTCTTGTTCCTGCATTCAAAACTTTGGTTGTTTGGACAGGGGTCTGTACATTCTGTCCCTCTACATTAATCAATTGATTAAAGGTTTCCCATTCTTTATCTAACTAAATAGTGGTAGTAGATTCTTTGTTACCTTTGGTTGGGGAAAATTATATTGAAGAGTCAAATTTCTTTTGATGATCAAGTTCATTTTGTTCACGAGAATCTTTAATGGATTCCTCCATTTTATCTTCCTTTTCTTTGGACTTGTTAGAACTTGAGAATCTGTGATTTTGAGTTGGTTTTACTTGTATAGAGCTGAAATGAATAACTGCTTGGGAGTTTGCTCCGCCCGCAGAACCTAAGCGTAGATTATCCAAAGGAACAGGAATTAGTCTCTTTTCTCTGTAAAGTTTGAATTGCTGGAAGTCTGTTGGGGATAGCTGTGCTCGGGCTGAATTCAAAACTTCTTTGAATGAATTTCTTGCTTGGAACATATCATCAAAAAGATCAGGCTCTGCGACAAATTCCTTTACTTTGATTGCATTGGTGAAATTCTTAACAGTATCATTTTGGTCATATAACCTTTTTGAGAATTTGAACAGCTGTAGGGATGTAATGTTGCCTATCTCTTGAAATGCATGACCAATATCGAATAGTGAAAATGTTCCACATTTTCATGGGAAATTGTGGCCAAATGCATTTTTTCTTATCCTTTAAATATTTTGCCATCCCTCCCTGGCCACAGGTCTGATAAGCGATTTCCCGGGCTACAAGTCTATCAGGAACATATAGGGGTAACACATGTGGAGAAACATAACTTCCAAAAACCCTAATATAGGTGAAAAATTCTTCTCCAAACCATCTTGCGACGGGGAGAATATCAACCTCTGTTTCTGAAGATAACCTTGGGGGATCCTTATTATACAAGGTTTTGTTTAATGGCAACATTATTCCATGGAAAATTTGGTAAAAATGGGGGATAAACTTAGATTCCCACAGTTCTTTATGGTACACATGAATGGGCGAAGGGTCTTGGATAGTCCATTTCCAACCCATTACAGGGAATTTAGAGACATAGCAGATGGCGTCCATGACATAAGCAGATAAATAAAAAGGCGGGTAAACCCGCTGGGAAGCATTTCGTTTGGACCGGTATTGAAAAATAGCAGAGGTCATAGTATTAGATAGGATTTTGGCCCAGTCTACAATTGTAGAATTAACGACCGCATTCAACAAAGGAAGCCACTCAGGCAAAATCATATTTATGTCAGGCTTTCCAAAAAGCCTACATAACATAGCAGCAGTAAAACAATAAGGAGAAGTAAGCGAACCCGTGCTGTACATACCTTGTTTGTTCTTCTTTAATGGTTCACTTCTTTTAGTCCACTCCTTTGTGCAATCGGCCAAATTCGCATGTTCTTTGGAAAAATATTCCATGAATTTTCTATTGTAAGTCGCCTGAGGTTTTGGCAGCTTATACATTAATCTCACATCTTCTATGGTGAATGACCCAATTAGCTCTTCAGACTGAGTCTTGAATTGCCCGTCTGAGATATCTGTGCTATCCAGCACCCATCTCACCATGTATGTATATGGGAGAATCCTTGGCCTTGCTGCAATTCTGTGCAGGAATGAACAAGCCAAGTCTCTAAGGGTTGCTTCAGACATATCATTTGAACCGGCTGTAGCTGCAACTTTCAACACCACAGGGTTTTCATCCTCTAATAGATTATACATTCCTTCCCAAGTGGCTATACCCGCATCCTTGTTACAGGCGGTGTCTGCATATAGCGAAGCCATTTCTTTGTTCTCAGAACTTGAAATCTTCTCCTTCTTACCCATAATGTATAGCGGAAGCTTTGTATAGTGATCCGCTCCTTCGTGCCTGCGTTTTACGAATAAATGAGAGTAATGATAATAGAAAGGTGACGAGACTGTTTTGAATATGAACACGGATGAAATATAATATTTAAATTATGAAACGACTTCCAATCTAAACACAATCTCTTTTCACATTAATAATCACTCCAATCATTTAATATAGTCATTAAAGCGCATAACGGATTTGACACATGGGAAGATTGCCTCGGGATAGCGCGTTTACGTGAATCTGCGACATTGCGATATGCGATTTGCTGCGCAATATCGCAATATCGCAATGTCGCAATATCACGATATGAAATCATTACAATCATAACTTATCGCAAAAGCAGGAACTGCGTAACAGCGCAAAGCGCATATCGCAAAAATGATAAAAGCACATATCGCAAACGCGCAGAATCACAAAAAGCGCACAATCGCAAAATGAAATCATCGCAAAAGCGCAAAATCGCAAAAGCGCATAATAAATCAGAGCGTAAAAGATATTTGTTAATCATTTTTGTTTTCTGCGCTATGCGATTTGCGATATTCACCTATATAGACTATTTTTATTTGGAATTCATTATATTATTTAAAGGAAGCAGTTTATTATAATCGATCATAAACTTAAGATTTTCGCAATATTCTCTCAAAGGGATTTTTGTAGGTTTATGATAGAAAGTTTTATTTTGTAAGGGAAACAAATCCTAATTGATTTTTTGGATTTTAACTAAGGGTCCCCATTTTATTTAGTATTATTACTAATATTAAATAAAGAGGGGAGGTTGTTGCTAGCCACAACACATCCATAAATCATAATTAACCATATGTTCCACATAACCATGATCGTCCATGGATCTGTGTCTCAATTCTAAATAACCATTCACGTCATACACCTATGTCCAAAATAGGATACCAAAAGAGAAAACATCGCTAATATTCTCTTAACCAAAATCAATCCTTGTGCATGCAACCATAGATATTATCATAAGCACACAACAACCAAGTGACCCAAACCAGGTCATAACATATAAGCATGTACATAAGTCTTTCATACATAATATCAAAATCACCATCTCTAAGTGTCATCAAAGCTATCTCACTAATAAGGGACACTACAGTTCATGTTACTCAGAAGAATTCCTTGTAATGGGATTCTTAAAATGTAGAGTGGGATTCTTATAAGCCTTTTAAAGCATTCTTTCACAATACATTTCAGATCTAGAATTTGTGTCACCCTTTCCTCTTAGCAATGGGATTATGTTTTACATATCGACTTCTTATCTTCCATTATTCTAACCATCAAGCTACAAACTCAACCTTGCTACCACATCATGCACCATTTCCCTCATATGTGTGAGATATTTTTATCTGCTCAAAAACCCTTTCAATGTGTGTGAGTTTCAACCACTTTCCAAAAAAAATTAATCAAATTATAGGAAAATCCCTTGAGCTTAAGATGTGTCTGGTCAGGTGCTTGTCACAATCCATGTGTTGATTCCAACGCTAACACATTTAATGAGGAAGCGTTACACTTTTTTCATAGATTGAATTAGTGAGGGAGTGCTACATTCTCTTAAGTGTGGAGTTACTATTTTATTCCAAAAGAGGGGAGAAATTTTCCAAGTAAGATATTCTCAATTTAATTTACTTATATCATGAGAGAATTCATTTTTATTAATCCATTAAAGGTGAAGGACTTTAGAATATTTTATAAATAATAGTATGATAATAATAATAGTACTAGTAAGGATAATTATATTAATTCTTGACTTGTATGATCATGATTGATTTTATTTTAAAGCGGATTCCATATATTGAGATCATCCTTGATCATTTAGAAATGACTTTCTATTTTTTGAAATTCACTTCCAAATTGAGATGTGACTTACTATTTCTGGAAAAACATATTAGAATTGTTAGAAATGAAATTTTATTATAGGTGTTTCAAACATAACTAAAATATATGATTTATTATGGGATAAATTCATCCCTGAGAAGTCAAATTTTAACACTCCCTCTCAGGTAGGGAGGAATTTCTTTCTGCATCAAAGATCTTTGCTTCCTCTGATCTCTTTCATTCATCTCAGTTAAAATCTGCTCTGTAACAACTTTAATGGTGAATTCACAATCTAAATAATAATCACCCACTTGACACACTGATTTCGAAAGGAAAGAACGATCACATGTCACATAGACAAGGATTATACTCAACCAATTTTCATCTCAAAAAACTAGATGGCAGAACACATGAATCTCATAGACGAGACTCAAAAAATTCACACGAAAAATAATAAAGCATAACCAGGTTTCAAGTGGTGGAACACCTACATCCTGGACATGTCACACAGATAAGTCTCACTACCCCTATTGGCTAGATAGGTGGCTCATCCCATGTCCCAAACTGTGGGCTAGATGCATACAGAGGTCTACTCTTGTTGCACACACTACTGAAGAAGTACCTCATCCTTAGGAGCTTTCCAACATGATTCCATAATCCTGTGAGCTATGATCGGGGGGAAAGGAAACTCAATGTTATTGATCAGTTGTGACAACCTCCTAGAAGGGTAACATACATAAGTCTAAGTTTCTCTCTAAAAACCAAGAACTTCACTTTCAGTAAAGGCTTGTTAATAATGTTAGCTATCTGATCATCAATGGAGTTGTGATGGAGACTCACTGATATTCATTGCACCATATCCCGGATATAGTGATACTTGATCTCAATATCCTTGGAATTGTCATGAAACACATGATTTTATTCAATACGGACCCTGCTCTTATTGTCACGAGATATAAATATTGTTTCTGAAACTTGCTCAAATAGTTCCCCAAAAATATTTCTCATCCAAACTACCTAAAAACTAGCCATGCTTTAGTTGTACTTAGTGCAACATACTTCTCCTTTATATTCATCCAAGATATTGTGGCAGATACCAAGCTAAAGCAGCACCTAGAAGTTCTCTTTCTATCAGTAGAGTTACCTGCCCAATTAGCATTAATATATCCATGAAGTATTACATTTTTAGCACTATGTTTCAACCCTAGATTTATAGTTCCATGCAATTATATGAGTACATGTTTTGCATGAATCCAATGGGAATGAAAGGGATCAATCATATTTTGACTTACAATTTTTACAACAAAGAAAATATCATGCCTAGTTTTTACCAAAAAATCACAGCACCAATGAGCTGTCTATACTCTATGGGATTAGTTAGACTAGGTCCTGAAGCTTTGCTACATAATTTCTTAAATTTAACTTCCATAGGAGTATGCATGGACTTAAATTCTACCATAGAAAATATTTCAAGAAGCTTAACAACATATTTTCCTTGAGAAATATAATTTTCACTAGGTATTTGTGAGACCTCTAGACCCAAAAAGTAATGCATCAAACCAAGGTCTTTTATTTCAAATTCAGAATCTAGCTCCCTCTTACACTGGAGGATAAAAGGTTCTCCTGCTGTTAAGAATAAAAAATTAGCATACAATACCAAAATAAAATTTATATCTTGGACTATCTTGAAGTACAGGTTTGGGTTTGCATTGCTTCTTGTAAAACCAAGCTTTATCAGGTAGCTATCAATGCGAGCATACCAAGCTCTTGAAGTGTGCTTCAACCCATATAAGAATTTCTTTGGTATACATACATGAATTTCCATGTCATGATCATCAAAGCCTTATGATTGTTCCACAAATACCTCTTCCTTGAGGAAGCCATGTAAGAAAGAAGTTTTCACATCCATTTGGTGAAGAGTCCTTCCCTCACTAGCAGCAAAGGAAACAACAGATCGAATAGTAATATATCGAGCTATAGATGAAAAAACATCATCATAAACTATTCCCTATTTCTGAGAGAATCCTCTAGCTACAAATATAGCCTTATATTTTTCAATACTACCATCTGCAACATGTTTAAACTTGAACAATAATTTGGAAGTGACAACAGATTTACCTTGGGGTCTAGGAACCACTTCCCAGACGTAATTTTGGACGATGGACTCATATTCTTCAGTCATGGCATCTTTCTAGACTTGTTATTTTATAGATTCTTCAAAGGTGCATGGTTCTACATGAATTATGTTTCTCATGGAAGCAACATACCCTTGAAACCAACTCCGCTTCTTAATTTTTCTGAATGTTCCTCTTGGGGAAGCATGGTGTTCAACATATTTCAAGGTATCTTGCAGCCATAGTGGTATATTTCTACTAGGAAGATCACGTAGAGGAGGATATAGAGGATCCATAAAACCCATTGGATTATCAACAAGCTCATTCTCAAGTTCCAGTTGAGACTTAGATGTAGGCTCTTTTTCATTAACAACTTGTCTTTCAACAATGGAAGGAGGAGGAGAGTCTCTTGCTTTTCTAAGAGTTGCATCTTCATCAAATGTTATTTCTCTACTAAACACAATAGTTCTTTGTCCAGGTACATAAATTCTATAAGCTTTTGAATTATCACAATAACCAACAAATGTACCTTTCTTACCTGAAGCTTTCAGGTTGTTCCTTTTATCTTTCGGCACATGGAAGTACACAAGAAAACCAAAGTTTCTCAAGTGACTCACCTCAGGACTTTTACCAATGAATACATATTCAAGAGTCTTATTTTATAAGGCCTGCCAAGGATTTCTATTTTTCACATAAATAAAATTATTTGCAGCTTATCCCCACATAAACTTCGGTAGCTTTTGATCATGCATCATGGCTCTGAATACTTCCATAATGGTTCTATTCTTCCTCTCATCAACACCCTTTTGGTGTGGATTGTATGACACAATGGTTTCTTTCTTTATTCCAATGTATTTTCAAAGATCATTAAACTCATTAGAGGTGAACTCTCCCCCATTATTAGATCAGAAACCTTTGATCAACTTTCCCATTTGATTTTCAATCAAAGCCTTGAAATATTTGAACAAGTATAATGCTTCTCCTTTCTTTATCAAAAATAATATCCATGTCTTGCGAAAAAAAATCATCAATGAAAATCATGAAATACAAGTAGCCACCAAGATAAGTAACATGCATAGGTCCACATAAATTAGAATGTATGAGCTGAAGTACCTGACTAGTTTTTGTTTTGGTTGAAGGGAATTGTCCCTTTATATTCTTTCCACTTGCAGATCCTCAGAAAACTCCTTTATGATCCATTTTGATCTCAGGCATTCTAGAAACCATATTCCTTACATGAGGTAAGGCTTTGTAGTGTATTTTAGCAAATATTCTGTGCCATAGCTCACACTGAAGATCGGTATCATGGAACAATGCATGAATGGGTTTACAATTCACTTCGTAAATCCATTCACATCTTGGTTCAAGAGTGAAGGTTTCTCTCATACTTGAGTTCAAAGGAAAACTTAGAATTTTTCCATTAATAAAAGAAACTTTCATTCCTTTATCTTCTAGAGCATATGTGGATACAATATTGTTTTTCAAACTAGGTACATACAAAACTTCTTGTAGAAAAATAGATTTTCCATCATCTAACTGAAATGGAACTGAACCACAATATTTAAATTGGTGAGTAGAATTATCACCAAGGTTAACATTTAAATTAGTCACCCTCTCAACGATATTAGAGAGAGAGCCTCTTTGTAACCATTAAAATGTGTGTAAGAACCACTATCAACTAAACACCTATCAATGAATCTGCAGAAGAAGAACTGGAAAGAGAAAAAACAAGAAAATATCTTTATTGAGTTTCTGCTACATTATTTATATATCTTTTATTTCTTGTTTTCTAAGGATTCCCTTTTCTTTGATTTTCATAAGAGTCTTTTCGATAATCAATTTTTTTTAAATCTAGGAGCTCTTCTCCTTTCTTTAGAGTCGTGAGAAAAATGACCATGTTTTTTATAGTTAAAGCATCTAAAGTTTGACATGTATAGATTCCCTTTATTTGATTTGAAAGCATATTTATTTTTATTACCTTTCTTTCTCCTGTCATAGGTTGAAAATGCAGTAGGTTCTCCTTCTTCATGATGTGAAATTCTCCCTCTGGAGATCATTCTAGTCTCCTCTTGGATACACTTTTCGAGGACCTCATCAAATGCAAGAATAATTTTGATGTAATTGATAATGGTGATAAAAGTCTCCCAAACAGGAGAAATGCCTCCAAGTGCAATAAACACAATATCTTTGTCGAGTAAAACTTCACCAATTGTTGACATTTTATTCTTGGTTTTAGTCATTCTCAGGAAGTATGCTTGAATCATCTCTCCTCTATTCACCTTGATGTCCTTCAACTGATTCTTTAAGGAAATAATCTAGTTCAAGTTACTAATTGCAAACATGCTAATTAGTTTTTCATACATTTCTTTAGCTTTATTCAAACCAAAAACATAAGTAATGAGATTATCACTAAGAGAATCAAGGATAATTTTTCTAGTTTTTATTTCACCCTTTTTATATTTGGATTTGACAGCAACAGTTGCATTCTCTGGTGGATCAACTATTTTGTCTTCAACATACTCTATAACTTCGTGTTATTCAAGAGTGATATCTACCCTTGCTTTCCACGGACCAAATTTTGAAGCATAATTTAGCTTCTCATCTATATTGAAGTAGGATGAAGTCAACTTAATAAAATAAAATTGGCAGCAGGTGGGGTCCCTTTAGGTGATCTCTAATCTCCTTGGAATTGTCTTCACTAAGGCTCTGATACCATGTTAAAGCCTGAAAGTTCTATGCAGAAATTTAAAAATTCTTTACAGAAACTTGAAAGTTCTATGCAAAGAAATGAATGTACTTGCAGAAAATTGAATGTAATTTGCAGAAAACTAAATGGAACTTAATGTACTTTGTAGAAAGTTGAATGTACTTTGCAAAAAAATGAATGTATTTTGCAGAAAGTTGAATGTACTTTGTAAAAAATTGAATGTACTTTGTTGAAAGTTGAATTTAATTTGAAGAAAACGGAATGTACTTTGCAAAAAAATAAATGTACTATGTTGTTATAATTACTTAGAATGCAAATTTCTTCTTCACAACTTTTTAGATAAGAAATTGTAGATCGAACATCAACTTAAAGATCATATGAATACGACCAAGCACAAATATGACACAATGAGAGTTAGGTCCAATTTCCAGGGAAAAAACCCCAAGGGGAAAACCCGAATGATTCTTCTTCTATTCGATTCATTCAATTGTTCTGTAGACTAGAGAGAGATCTGACGAATGAGAATGAATAAAGTCACCAATATTTTATTAACTTGCAACTAAATTTCTCTTTCTTTTTTCTTGAATATCTCCTCCTTCTCTTGATTAGATCTTGTCCTACAAACTTGCTCCAGGTTTTCCCTTGCTCTCACACTCCGTCTTCACAATGAACGTGTTACTCTCAACTCTCACTTTATCTTTCTTAAATAAATGAGAAAGGAGAGGAGTTATAAAAGGAATTCATTCCTTGATCCAATAACAAGATAATTTAATGCCATGAGGGAGGATTTACTTGAGGAGAAGTGTAACTCATCTGAAGAATAGAGAGAGAGGTACACTTGTCTTGAGGAGTTACAGTTTGAATTAGGGAGAGAGAGTTACACTAAGACATGAGAGAATATTTTGTGCGAGTTAGAAATTGAATTGAATGAGGGAGTTACAAGTGCATTTAATGAGGAGGAGTTACACTTTTGTCATACGTTGAATTAATGAAGAGGAGTTACATTCTCTTAAGTCTGGAATTACTATTTTATTCCAAGAGAGAGATTCAATTTTCCAAGTAATATATTCTCAATTTAATTTACTTATTTCATGAGAGAACTCATTTTTATTAATCCATTAAAGGTCAATAACTTTAAACTATTTTATAAATAATAGTATCATAATAATAATAATAATATTAGTAAGAATAAAATATTAATTCTTGAGTTGTATAGTCATGATTGATTTGATTTTAAAGTGGATTCCATATATCGAGATCATCCTTGATCATTTAGACATGACTTTATACTTTTGGAAAGTCACTTCCAAATTGAGATGTGACTTATTATTTTTGAAAAGTCATATTAGAATTGTTAGAAATGAAATTTTGTTATAGGTAGTTCAAATAGAATTGAAATATATGATTTATTCTAGGATAAATTAATCCCTGAGCTATCAAATTTTAACATATATTTGGAGTAATAGAGTCTATGAATGGGTAGAATGTCCACAATCTACATATAGTCAATGAAATATTTTGAGAAAAAACAATTTTTCTTTATTAATTCTATTCATGATTTATTTACTTTTTCCTCAATTACTATATAATGTATTGTATATCGTTATTGTTATACATTATGTGATGAGTTTGTTATTTTTCAATTCTTAGCTTAGGTACATTACATTGTGGTATCAAAGTAGTGGCTACAACATCAAACCTGTATGGTTGGATTTTGGTGTGCTTCACTTGAGTTTATTGTTGTAGAATTGAGTTTCTATCAAAACTAGGGAAAGATTGTTCAAATTAGAGAGAAATCCCCAAATTTTGGATGGAATCCTATATGTAATGGCCATTAAATGCCAATTGAAAAGTATCAGGTCAAAATAATCCATGTAAATCTTAGTCAGGATATTTTGTAGCATCATTACGTAAGCTTCTCAGAAACAATTTACATATACCATCAATAGCCCATATCAAATGTTCAGTTTGATATGCATGGATTCTATTAACTATAGATTAATGATAGTTCAAAGTTTTTGCTAAGTGCCAATGAATAATCTCACTAATTGCTAATGGAATTTTTTTTCACGGGCTAAAAAGGAATAACTCCAAAGTTGCTAGTTGAAAACAAATTCCTATCTCCAATGGAAATTTTGGTCATTGACCAAAAAGGAAGAACACTAGAGTTGTTAGTGGAATAATTTCACCAATTTTTAATGGTAATTTTTCAAAAAGGAGGAAATTTAGCATTTTTAGTGGAAGAATTTCACTGATTACCAATGGAAACTTTGAGCATCAATCGAAGGGGAAGAACTCTATATTTATAAGTGAAATATTTTTTTCGATCATTGATGAATCCATTGGGTGGAATTACTAATAGACATATCAAGTGTGTTCTTTAACGAACACATTAGGAAAAATCATTAATGGAAACTCGTGGTGAAATCATCGATGGATACCTTTGGAAAAATCACAAATGGATACATCAAGTAGAATATTGTATGAAAAAATTTTAACCAACCATTGATGGAATTTTATATCAATTCCCAATGAAAATGAATTTATTGATCATTGACAAGATTTTTTTCCATTTGTTGAAAAGGAAGATTTTTTTACTTTTCCATTGGAATACTTGGTTGATTTGAAATAAAGTGTTATGTCAATAATAGATGGATGTAATCACGATTTTTCCAATGAGATCTTATAAGCACAAAATTGAGTTGATATAAAAAAGTACACTTGAAACGGCATAGGGGGAAGAATATGATACTAGTTCACTTACAAGAGGGATAACTCCCACTTCAAAACTCGAAACAAATTATGAAAGTTGTGAGTGGAAAAATCTTGGATATTAGAATACAACCATGGAATCATAATTGAAATATGAGCATCTAGATCTTAAGAAATTAGCAAAAAACATTAAAATGTACATTAAAATGGAAAATTGTGCAAACTTAAAAAAATAAAAAAATGAAAAGGATATATATCTTCACTTAAAGCTAAGAATGGTGCAAATGAAAATTTATTAGAACTTTTTTTGAAGAGAAGAATACATTGATCCACCCAAAAATTTTATTAGATGGTAGAAATTATTGTAAAATTAAAAGAAGGCCACCAATAGAATTAAAAGGTTGAAAATCATACACATAATTTTCAAAATTATATAGATGTTTGATTTTATCTAATAGAATTGAAGTATATTAACATTTTCTAGAATGAAAAGTATTACTAGATTAATCCATGCGTAGGAAGTACAAATTAGAAACAAGACCATGCATGGAGACCCTACAACCATGAAGGGAAGCTAAAGGCCTAAACTTTAGTTATTGTAATGAGGAAAAATAATCTAATGGGCATAGAAGAAAGGTGGAACCAATGTAGATGGTATAAACTATGAGGAGTTCTAATATGGAGGAAAATAGTTAAAAATTTGATAATGAAAGAAAAATAAGAACATGGTTGGACAAAATTTAAATAAACACTCAATTTCTACAAAATCTAAATCAACTATAAAGAAAATAAAGAATAGATCAAATTTAAGATATAAGAAAGAAATATGACCTCGTCTAAGGAGGTAAAACCATAGAGGAAATAGGTACCCAAGAATTGGTAGTAAATCTTAAATGCATCACTATTCACCTACTCACACAACTAGGAAGTTTTACGTATATGATGAGTCAAAGAGTAGCCCAAAATTATCCCCTATTAGAGATCAAAGAAAAAGATATGAATTTGATAGTTAGTGAGACGGGTTTAATAATATTAAGTTTTCGACCTTTGATGGTGAAATTAAAGAGGAGATGATGTTGAAATGTGGTTACTTGGAATCGAAAAATATTTTCAGTTTCATAATTACACATATAATTTGGAAGCCAAATTTTCCAATATCATCTGCAATAGAAAGCTTCTGCATGTTGGGACCAATTGAAACAAGTTAAGCATATTGATTATAAAAGAATTTATTGGTAGGAATTAAATAAATCTTTTTAGTAGTATTATCTTTCATACAACTACCATGAAAATAAGGTATGAATGTGTTATCCATGATAACAATTTGGTTGGTCTTAAGTTAATTAGGTTGAGTCACTTAGGGTTGAATAGGGTCTTTTGAATTTTTAAATTTTTAAAAATGTACATATGTGGGGGTCTTAAAGGTCATCATTAAGGTGATAGGTATCAATGTCAAATAAAAATCCCAAAAATATCTCATGCATAAGTGAAATTGGTCATTTCATGTAAATTTGGCACTTCTACCCAATTCCGCAATGAATTCAGTGTAAATTGATCAGAATTAGCTATGAAACTGCCTAATCCTATGTTTTTCTAGCATTATGAAATTTTGGTATTTTGGGGGCATTCAACACATTAAATGAGGTAGTTGAGTCATCAAATGGGATCAGGAATATCATTGGGACATTTGTTTAAGGGGGTAGCTCAACAGTCAAACTCATGTGGATAACAACTCATCAAGTCAACAAAGCATGCCAACTCATCAATTGGACAACTCACCATATCAACTCAAGTTTATAAGGTCTTAACTCTATTGTATCAGTTGGCCAACACCTCAACATGTCAGTTTGGTTCGATATAGATGGTACAAGCTGAATTGAAGAAAAGGGTCTTAAAATGATTATGGAAGATGTTGATGTTACACCATGAAACACGGTAGGCCACACATATTTTGATCACATTTTGTATTAAGATATCACATCAAGTCATATACAGGGATGCAAAGATGTTTTTGGAGTTAGGAAGAAAAATTGTAAAATTTGGTGAAATTAGGCAAGTGTGTAGCGAGCTGCAGGCTTGAGGCTGAGTTTTCTCTACGAATCATTGTAGGTTTCTTTGAGGAAAAAATTATGAAATATTTTTAGAAAAGAGGTGGATTAGAGCATGTATTTAACTCATTAGTCCGAAGAAAAACCCTCCAACAGTCATAGAGGTCAAAGGTTATGCAAAAGCTAGATTTTGGAGTTTGCTACGGAATGATCGCTATGAAATGTCTTGTACATGACTATTTTAGAAGTCCACTTAAAGTTAAATTTATGACCAAATGAAAAATAATTTTGGAAATCAGAAGGAGGTTGTTCTTAATCACAAGTCCATCTACAAAAAATCTCTCATTTTTGGCAAATCCATAAGGGTTTGGAAATTATGCACTCATCTTTGAGTCTAATTTTTTCGACTTTTCACTAGCCAAATTTGTGTAAACATTTTAAAATTAAATTTGGAAGAGGTCTAGCTCAACATCCATGTGGCATGATGTCACATCAACAGTCCAGTACACTCAACAAATTAGTTTTTTTCATTTGATAAAGGTTATTAAATGGATTCTTTGAGGTATTTAATGAAAGAAGAGTCCTTTTTGTATTCAAACTCTACCAAATAGAAAATATCCCTAGGAAGTCTCCAAGTGATGTAATCCTATTAAAAAAAGATATCTCAGGTAGGAATTCAAAGCTATCAAGGTGGAAAACCATTTTTATGAGACCTCACTCTATAAATGAGGGAGTTTTGGAGTTTGAAAAGAGTTGGAAGGTCATGAGGAGGTTATTATGTAATTTCTATCTATCAAGGTAATACAAAGTTGCAACAGTTGTCTTTCAGACTTGAGATTATTTTGGAGCTTATATGTTTGTGTCTTTCTATTTAATATATTATTATCAGATTAATAATATCATGATTACTTGGCATTCATAGTTTTATGCTCCAAGTTCCTTCATGTACTATGTATTTTTTTAAAGTTATTTTATAAGCTCAATTGCCTCAGCTTCCATGAATTGCATTTGTTTGTAATAGAAGTCCATTAGCTGACTCCATGCCCAATGATAGCCTTCATACACTCTTACACTTTAAAAATAAATTAAAACATAAAAATAGTTAGCCATCTTCATTATAATATTGTTTCTTGAATATCTTACCTTTTTCTTGAGAGAGCCCTCTCTGATTGGAAGGGATAACTTCCAACCCAAAGTGGTTTGAATTAGTTGCACTAGATTGACAATTGAACAACCCAATTGGTCCCAATTTAGTGATAATAGAATGCTTTAAACTCAAGTTCGAAAATATGACCATGGAAGAGTATGAAATGAATTCCTTAGATTTTTTAAGGTAGATGGGCTTTATCAAATAGAAGAAGATGAAAATTCAAATGTTGTGGATGTAAGGGAGATCACTTGTACATATATTGTCCTCATAGATATGAAAAAATGTGAAGCCTACACAACATTCAAGAGTCTAATATAGTATAAGGAAATTGAAGTAATATTTCAAGGATAAATGTAGCCTTGGAAGACCAATTGGAAGAATATTAATCACATATGATTGAGCTAGAAGGTAATATTACAAATTATACTTTGGTCATTTTGATTTATTTAAAGTGATTTATTGTTACATTGATCCTAGAATGGTAGACATATTTAATTTGATGAAAAGTAAGTTGGAAGGGTCATGGTTGGATCAAATAACCACTAGAACCAAAATAAGGTTCAATTATATTGTCCAATAGATATTAGTGGAGTGCATAGAAATGTTGAATTGCATGCCATACTATTGGGATTTTATGATATCTTAATTGGAATGGACTAGTTTTACATGCATCATAATGTCCTATATTGCCATAACAATACCATTACTTCTCTTGAAGAATAATGAAATAAAAGCACTTTGCAAGTAATTCTAAGACCCATTTCTATAAGGGATATTTTATCCTTAATAACTGAAGAAATGTTTCATGAAAGGTTGTGAATTATATGTAGCTCATCTGGAAGAACCAAAAGGCTTGAATATCATTGAGGAGTGCTAGAGTTTGAGGATGTATTTGAATAATTACTAGGATTTCCACCAAAGAGGGATATATAATTTTCTATTGACCTATTACTTAGTATTTCCCCAATCTCAAAGAATCTAATTAGTACCCTAGCAATGAAAAAATTAAAAAATGAAACTAGAATTATTAAATAAAGGATATAAATGTGTAGATGTCTCATCATAGGGAGCACTAGTTTTTTGTGAAAAAAAAAATTGAACATTAAGGATATGTTAAATTTACAAATATGAATAAATCAATTGTAAGAATAAATACCCTCTTTCCAAAGTTCAAAATATATTTTATCAGTTGAGAGGAGGAAATATATTTTCAAAAATATACTTGAGATCGTGATATCACAAGGTGGGGATCAAGGAAGAAGACATCTATAAGACAACTTTTAAAAATTATGATTCCATAGTGGTGCCTTTTGGATAAACCAATTCTCCACCTTTATTTCTTAGATCAATGAATGGAATATTTAAAAAAAAATGGATACGTTTTTTATTATGTTCTTAAATGAAATTCTTCTCTATTATAAGGTATAGGAAGAACATGAAAATCACTTAATATTGTTGCAAGTGCTAAGGGAGCATCATATATATCCCATGTTGAGAAAATGCTATTTTAGCCATGAGAATATTCACTATTTAGGACACATAATTTTAGAGGAATGCATAGTACTGGATCCAAAAAAATATCAGAGACATTCGAGGATGGGAAGCACCAAATTATGTTTCAAAATATAGATATTTCATGGGACTTACAAATTATTAAGATATTTATCGTGGGATTTTTAAGGATTGCTCATGCATATTTACATATGAATGGAATTAAGTTTGAATGGATGGAATATTGTGAAGAAGTTGTTTAGTTATTGAAGGAGCTACTTACTAGTGCACCTATTTTGAAGATTAAAACCCCAAAAGAATATTTTATTTTATGCATAGGCGCATGCAAGGAAGGAATTGTTGGAGTTCATATTGAGAATGGGCATGTCATTAGTGATGAGTCTATTGACAGGCTTAGTATTATGCCAACGATATAGGATTTCCCCAATGTAAATTCCAAAATAGACCCTAAATTGTTTGGAATGGGAGTCCCATCAAGTATATTGGGTTGGTTTCCATCTCATTTAACTTATGATGTGATTTGGCACAAATCATAAATATGTGAGAATACCAATATAACTCTTGATAAATACAAGATACGATAGCTTTCTAAAATAGTTACAAATAATGAGCATACAACACTACTATGATAAAAATGAATGACTTGAACCTTCACAAGAAAAATGTTAAAATTACTATAAAAAGGACACATGTAAAGAAAATAATTGTTAATTGATTATAATATAGTTTACAACTCACCAAAATCATTAAAGAATAAATAAAACACAATTTCAAGTAAGATTGGAATTAGAGATAACAAAGTAGTTCGTTTTATTCAATACATATGAATGAAAACATGTATTGATAACTATTACAAGAAGAGTTTTATAATTACTTATGATATATGTGTGAAACAACTTCCTAGCTCAAAGAGCCAATGAATATAAAATAGAAGTATTTCAATGCATAATTAAAGGAAGTTTTCACTAGATCTAATAGTTGAACATGAAAGCTACTATTTTCTTCTCAAAAGAATACCAAGTTCTCTAAAATATGCTTACAAGAGAAACGAAAGTTAAAAGTACTTTTCTTTTGGCCATGAGGGTCTACTTATAAGAAATGAGGTGACCTTTCACATCCTTAGTCTTGGACTTCTCTCATGACTCTTCAACTTCTATTTGACTTTTTGAATTGTATGTGTCTTTTTTATTTTCTTTCCACTTTTCTAATTAAAAAAATTATCATTTACAAAATTATAGCCAAAATTATGAAACACAATACATTCATGTGAAAATCTATGTAATAAGTAGCTCTGAGACTTGGATATAGAGCACTTTAGTAACATACTTGTACTATGCCTTGTACTCAACAGTTGTGTCCTTCACCTTTTGTGCTAGCTCTCTTTCACATCTTATTATTCACTCTAAAGAATCTAGAAATATTGTCTTTGAATCCACTATTAATTTGTTCCAAATAATTTTCAATTTGGTATGCAACTTGATAGGCTCAAAACATATTCAAGAATGGTTTCGTTGGTCACTTCTAAGTCTTCTTGAATAGTAGCATGTTTTATGACATCCCATGCCTCTTTTAGTTACCGCTTGATTACTTCCCTTGCCTTTACTTCTCTAGGTACACCAATGGAAGGTACCTTGTGTACTCGACCGAGGCCTCTAATCCAGCATGAAACTTTAGATAGGATAATATAGTATTAGTTATGTTGTTTCTTAGAAATTCATGGGATTGCACTAGAATTTTCACTTCCACTTTGTTTATCTTAGCCTCTACCCTACCCTTCTTAGAAAATTTTGATAGCACATTAGAGAATATGTTTCCCCATTCTTGAATGAAATCTATAGCCATGTGAGTCAATTTCAATATCCTCCCATTTTGTTGCAATTCCTTTTATATCTCAAATAGAGTTTCTATTACTTGATGTATTATTATCATTTCTTCATATTCCTACTTTATCATTCCCTCTAAAACATTTAGCTTTAGAGGAAACGTAGATCGCAAACCTTCTTTTGTAGAGCCTATAACAAAAACACTTTGATTCTCTACGAAGAGTTGTTCATTTTGTTGCCATGCACCATCTAGTTCTTTCTTCAACCTTTCAACTTCAAGAGTTATATAATCACTATTATTCTTGGTAGTTTCTTAAAGGTGGTACCTACTAAAACTATTTCTTTTTTCTTTTTTCTTGTGTGTACAATGATCTCCCTTTATAAATTGACATAGATAAGATGGTTTGGCTCATTATGAAAGTATTTCCTCCTCTCTTGAGTGATATTATTCCTGAATTAATCAATGGTGAAGTTGGAGATGTATAAGATCCATTCTTCTGCTAGTGTCATGGTACAAATCTCATTGAGTGGGAGATGTCCTCCTCTGATAGGAATTAGAGGCCAAATGTTCAAGGTAGCTACTATTGGTTCCTCTTCAACATTATTTGATATTATTTCCTTTGCTTACTGATCGACTATATCTTTGGAAATTAATTTTTCTTCTAATTTATTTACCATTTCTTCCTCCTCTTTTCTCTTTCTCTCCTCTTCCTATTGTTGTTTTCTTTTATGATATTCCTCTTTATGTTTCTTTTTTAAGGAATCCTATTTCTCTTTTTTAATTTTCTCTTCTTCTACCATATTATTTACATCTTTGTCAGCTTTGAACTTCTTATTTCTATCTCTCTTGGATTCTTGCTCCTGCTTTCTTTTTAATTCAATATTTTCTTGAATATCCATTTCTTCCTGGTCTCCTTCTTACTAAAAATTTGGGCTATTTATTACTTAAGAAGGGCCTGATTCTTTGTATGCTTCAATCCCTCTAGTGGAATTATAGAAATTCTTAAGTTTCTATTCATCTAGCCAAGATTTCGAGGAATACATCCAACTATATCTGAGTTGTGCATAATGCTAGGTATCTATGCCTATAGGATCATATCGATTATATCCCATTCCATAGAAATTAAGGCACTCTATTCTTCTTCTTCCCCCTTTCATTTTTTAATGGCGAAGAAGAAGAGATTGCACTATAATTTTCACTTCCACCCTGTTTATCTTAGCCTCTACCCTGCCCATCTTAGGCATTTCTGATAGTGCATTAGAGAATATGTTTCCCCATTCTTTAATGAAATATATAGTCATGTGATTCAGTTTCAATATCCTCCCATTTTATTTCAATTCCTTTTGTATCTCAAATAGAGTTGCTATTACTTGATGTAGAATTTATCATTTCTTCATACGCCTGCTTTATCATTCCCTCTAAAACATTTAGCTTTAGAGGAATTGTAGATTGAAAACCTTCTTTTGTAGAGCCTATAACAAACACACTTTGATTCTCTATTAAGAGTTGTTCATTTTTTTTTCATTCACCATCTAGTTATTTCTTCAACCTTTTAACTTCGAGAGTTATATAATCAATATTATTCTTGGTATTTGCTGAAAGGTGGTACCTACTAAAACTATTGCTTTTGTCTTGTTTCTTGTGTCTAAAATGATCTCCATTTCGAAATTAATGGAGATAATATGGTTTGGTTCATTATTAAAGTATTTCCTTCTCTCTTGAGTGATATTATTCTTCAATTAATCAAAGGTAAAGTTGGAGATGTATAAGATCCTTTCTTCTTCTAGTGTCATCGTACCCATATCACTGAGTGGGAGATATCCTCCCGTGACACAAGTTAGAGGCAAAATGTTAAAGGTAGCTATTATTGGTTCCTCTTCCACATTATTTGAGCTTATTTCCTCTGCTTACTCGTCGAATATCTCTTTGGAAATTAATTTTTCTTCTAATTTATTTACCATTTCTTCCTCCTCTTTTCTCTTTATCCTCTTCCTATAGTTGTTTTCTTTTATGATCTTCCGCTTCATGTTGATTTTTTAAGACATCCTCTTTCTCTTTGTTAATGTTCTCTTCTTCTACTATCTTATTTTCATCTCTGTCATCTTTGAACTTCTTATTTCTATCTCTCTTGGATTCTTTCTCTTGCTTTCTCTTTAATTCAGTCTTTTCTTGAATATCCATTTCTTCCCGGTCTCCTCCTTATTGAACATTTGGGCTACTTATTACTTTATAAGGGCCTGATTCTTTGTATGCTTCAATCCCTCTAGTGGAATTATAGAAATTCTTAACTTTCTCTTCCTCTAGCCAAGATGTCGAGTAATACATCCAACTATAATTGAGTTTTTCATAATGCTAGGTAGTTATGCGTATAGGATCATATCAATGATAGCCCATTTCATAGAACTTAAAGAACTCTATTCTTCTTCTTCCCCCTTCAAGATTTTTAAGTTGTATGATCCTATATATAATGGGAAGATAGAACATGATTATTTATTTATCTTTTACAGTGATCCAGGTAACCCTATAGCTAGTCGGTAATCAACCTCCCGCATCACTACCTTGTCAGTCATGAATAGAGGCAAGAGATGAGGGCTTCCATATGTACCAAAGTCGCTAATAATTGTACCATCAGGTGGTGTGAACTAATATGTAATGTATGATAGATATTCCCTTACTTTGTCTAACATACATGGTTCTTTGGTATCAAATAACATATGCTATGATGTTGAAATGGATAATTCAACGATCTTAGGATATACATATCTATGGCTTGTTTCCAAGAGTACTTTACAACATATGTTTACTGGAAATATATTTTTGTTAAAGGCCTATTTCCACTCTATTCCAAGAAATTCATTATTCATGGATATTCCATCCAACAACTATGAAGAAATATAAAAATCTGGCTGCTCATCCTCTGTTGTGTTCTTTGGTCATGCAACACAATTTTGTAATGAAATGACTATAATATCATACCAATTGAACATAGTCCCTTCGATGGTACAAGGGTACACCATGCAAACCCATTTCTCTTTGAATAATTTAGTTTTCTCTCACTCATAAATTGTACATCACATAGCCATTAGGTACTAATACACCTTCCTCAACATCTTGGGTTTATATATACCATCATGAGTTTGTCGAATTTTACTTGGTTCTTACCACCAATACTTGAGGATCTCCTTTGTATACTTCTTAAAACTGACATACCATATGAAGTTTAGGTATTCCTATGGATTATGAATCTTGTAATACATATCATGAAGGTCATGTGACAGATATGAAGCCAAGAGTACCCCTTTTTAGCTTTGACCCTGTAAGGGTCCTATATTTTATAAGATGACTTGATTGTAGCTGTAATTTTTTATATGAGATGTTATAAATAATGTTCCATTCTAAAATTTATTTCAAAAATAAAAGAAAACAAAACAAAAACAAAAAGGGGATAAAATATTGAGATTCAACAAGATGATGAGCTTAGCGAAAATTAAGAACCTTCACTAAGTGGGGCCCGCAAGCTATTTTTAGGTGTATGTCTATTTTTAGACAAGGTGAGCATATTCTATAAGTTCCAGGATGCTATTTGTAGATGGTTGATCAAATGTGAAAAACAGATGAGATTCTATTTTTATAATATTGGGCGAAGTCTATTTATAGATCGTCAATCTAAAAATAGATGCATGTCGATTATTATTATCCCTTAATAATAATCCGACAATAAATATCAACTTATTCTCTTGGAGCACTTTATTTCAGTGAAAATATTTGGCAAATCAGTGGGCTGAATGAATTATGCAATTCCTAGGGTGGTTGGTGACCCATGCATGGAGGACTCAGTTAGAACTAAAGTGGAAAAGTTGTGACAGAATTGGAAGATTAGTTATGGGAGTTGTTATTTAGTTTAACTCAGTTAAGTGAGTTAAACTCAGTTGTGCTAGTTGTATCTTGTTATAGCTAAAGATAAACTAGTGAGAGTTTAGTGAATTAATTATTTAATTAATTCTTAACTAGAGACTCACTTAAAAATGAACGAATACAACAGTTAACTACTTGCATGTCAGTTCCAGTGGAGACCCAGTGGAGAGATAGGTGAAAGGGTGAGATGGACTATCTGTTGTGACTATAGTAAATGCATCTGACACACATTGGATATGCCAATGAGGATTGTGTAGTCAAGGCAAGGCCAATTCGACTTCATTCAGAATTTTTCTTCAGCAAGGATTGCGTAATGGAGGCAGGCTGTCAGGAGGCAAGAAATTGGTGCATAGATATGAAAATTTCTGCATGATATGAAAATTTCTGCATGACAGTGTCTAATGATTCTATATTGTACTGAGAGCTTGATGTACTAAGATTTGTATGAAATTATTACATGATCCATTGATATACGTAATATATTATAGTTGGGGTTTCTAGCTTTAAGATTTTTCATTAAAAAATTGTGTTTATGTGCAATTGATTTGCTTCATATGTGTTTTGCAATTGGCAATTTAATTTCCGCAAAGAATTAAGTGCAAGGATTCTATATTTAACATAAGATTAAATTTTTAGATTAGGAGAATCTGGTAATACTATTAGTATTAATAAATTTCTACATGGTATCAGAGCAGTGTTAATCACTAGAGATTGCAATCTTGAATCGGTGCTAAGTTTTGTGCTGGTGGACAATTTAAATTTGCTGCAGAAATTTCTTGGTGTGATAGTTGAGTATTCATTGAAATGTATTTCAATGGGTTGCGGTTGGAGTATTCCCTTGAGGGTACCTCGAACTACATAGCCTGGAAGGACAAGATGGAGGTGGTGCTTGAAGATAATTGACTGAAGGAGTTCATCGATAGAAATGTTCCTAAGCGTACTTCTAGTGATGCTGCATTACTTGACGCATGGCAAAAGAAGGTAGCGAAGACAAGAATAATTATGTTGGAAGGTGTGAAAGACCATATTGTATCAAGCCTTCATGGGAAAGCCACTCCATTTGTAATGTGGAAGGATTTGATAGATCTTTTCTAAAGAAGGAGCGACCATAGGAAGTTTGCACTGAAAGACAAGCTCAGAAAATTCAAAATGGAGAAGGGCGACAGTATTCCAAAATATCTCAAGAAGTTTTTCCAATTTAGGGATGAGTTGTGGAGTGTGGGAACTAAAATTGTGGATGATGAATTGGTGAGCTTGGCTCTCCTTAGGCTTCCAAAAATTTGGCATAGCTATGAATACTCTCTCAATGGATCGGAGAAACTGCCAGATTGGGAGAGACTTTGGTCAGATCTTACGAAGGAGGAGACAAGGCGGAATACCAGGGATGGCTCTTCATCAAAGAATGATGATGAAGAGAATTGCGCTTTTGGCTGCCAAAGAAAGGAAAGGGAAGGGGAAAAAATCCCATCCAAAATCCGAGGCTAAAGGAAAGAAGCTGGATTTGTCCAAGGTGAAGTTTTTTCACTGTCACGAACATGGGCATGTCGCCACTAACTGTCCACAGAAAAATAAAAACAAGAGGGTTTTTGGAGCTGCAGTTGGTGAGGCCTTAGCCTCAAAATTTGAACTTGATTTCTCTTTGATCGCATGCTTGGTTTCAAGGGCAATGGGATCAGTGTGGTATCTTGATAGTGGTGCTTCCTTCCATATGATGGGAGAGAAGGAGTTGTTTAGTGACTTGGAGGAGAAGGATCTCCAAATGCATATAGAGATGGGCAACGATGGTAGATACAGTGCGACTAGAATTGGAACCATTACCTTTGAGAGGGATTCGGGTAAACCATTTCTGTTGAAAGATGTTGTGCATGTTCGAGGTCTGAATAAGAACTTGGTCGCAGTCGCGATGTTGGAGGACAAATGTTATGACGTTGTTTTCAATGAAGGAAAAGCCTTCCTGCGACATAAAACAATGGGTCAAACCAAGAGGATAGGAATTTGAGTTAAGAATATCTACAAGCTAGAGATATATGGCTGTGCTGCAATAATGGGAAAATCAGAAGAAGTGGTGAGCCGGGATGAGGGTGAATTATGGCACAGGAGATTGGGCCATCTTCACCATGGCACCTTGAAGATTTTGCAGCAGATTTGTACTGGAATTCCCAAGGGTACTGTTGTGTAGTCAGATCAGTGCAAGGGATGTACTATGGGTATGTTTGTGAGGACCACCTTTCATGAGAAGGAGAACCATGCTTCAGTGATCCTGGAGAGAATTCACACAGACGTGTGGACCTTTCTCGATTGCTTCAACAGAAAAACACAGGTATTATGTTATATTCATGATGACTATTCTCATAGATGTTAGATATTATTCATGTAGAATAAGAGAAAAACATTCTCAAAGTTCTGTGAGTTTAAAGCATTGGTGGAGAAGGAGTCAGGGAAGCAAGTGAAGGCTCTGCGGAGCGATAATGGTCTTGAATATATCTTGAATGAATTCAAAGACTTCTGTAGAAAATAAGGAATTCGAAGAGAACTCATAATGCATCATAACCCACAATAGAATGGGGTCGCGAAGAGGAAGAAAAAAACGATCATGGGTGCTGCACGAGCTATGCTGCATGACCAGGTCCTACCAATGCCCTTGTGGGCGGAAGCATGCAACATCATTGTTTATGTGAAAAACCGTTGTCCTCATAAAGTACTTGGCATGAGTACACCTGAAGAAGATTTTACTGGTAAGAAGCCTGATATTTCTCATTTGAAGATTTTTGGCTCATATTTTTACATTCATGTGACAAAGGTCACCAGGAAGAACCTGGAGCTAACTGTAGAAGTTGGGATATTTTTGGGGTACACAGAAACACCCCATAATTATCATGTGTATTTGCCAAACAGTCGGATGACTAAGGTGTGACGAGATATAAAATTCAATGAGGTGAAATCCATGAAGTTTTCGCTTGAGAGGGAGCTACACTTACATGGAGAGGAGGAACTTGTTGTTCCCAAAGATGAGCCTCTAGATGTGGATCAGCCACAGGAGGAGATTCATGGAGTGGAGGAGTCCACTCATGCAGAACCAAACATCAGAACAGGCAAAAAGCGTACCACAGAAGCTGAGGGTCTGAAGCTTTATGGGGCACAGAATGTAGGAGTCGCTACATCATAGCACAGACAGAGACAATCACCTCACTAATTCACTGGATACATGGCTCTTATGAGCAAGTGTATCATGAAAAAACCATCTTCCTTTGAGGAAGCAGTGCAAAAGCCCACATGGGTAGATTCCATGATAGAGGAGTATGATTTCATTTTCATAAACAATGCTGGGATATTGTTCCAAGGTCGGTTGGTAAATCGGTGGTAGGTTCAAGATAGATCTACAATGTTAGTATGAATCCTTTCTCGAAGTGTACGAAAAAGGACCACTTTAGCTACGCATAACTAATAGCCCTAACAACAAAAGTGGCTGCCAATATCTTCAGATCTGCAGTTAGTTGTTCAAGAAAAGAGCTGCAAAAAACCAGATCTATGCATAGAAAGACATTAAGCAGTAAAAAGAAGGGTTTGCTCCATATACCAATAGACAAGACAAGAACAATTTTTTGAAAGAATTTTTGTATTAAGGGCACCTGGGAGGAAAATAAGAAGGCGTATCCAATTCTCCTCAATGGGATGGGTTCTTGGAAGTCCTCAGCACTTCAGATCTAGAATCTCTCTCTCTTGTTGGTGTAGAAAACCCAGACAAAGATAGAACTCAAAGGGAGCTCACACGGCAAATAATGAAGAATGTGACCAAGTGTATAGATCCAGAGTGATCTAATAGGCAACAAAAGGTGAAGAATGGTAGGAAAAACCCTCCTATTTATAACAAAATATTGGGTCATTCTAGATCTTGGTACATGATTAAAATAATGTTAACCAAATCTAGATCCACCTTTTATGGAATATTTTATTATATTTGTTGGAGGGAAAAAGTATTTGACTTGGGTCAAATCCCTTTATTTGTTAATAATAAATAAATAAATGATTTATTTATCTTTTTAAGGAAGTGGTTGAAGGATAATTAAATAAATAATGATTTATTTTATTATTTGTGGGTGATTTGGTCATATTTAACAAGGAATATTATCTAAATAAGATTTAAATAATTATTCCTAGAAAATAATAAGATAAATAAAGGTTTATCTAATTAATTTCTTTGTTTTTGGGTTAAACATGACTGGGAATAATAATTAAATTATGGTTTAATTAATTATTCCATGAGGAAAATCAAGCAAATATAGGTTTGTTTAATATTTCCTTTTGGGGTTTCCTGTTTAGACCATAAACAACCTAATAAATGTGGTTTATTAAGTTATTTAACATAGTGAAGGAAATTTTACTTAGGGTAAAATTGGTCTTACATAGTGTACTTGGGTCCATCTAATGATAATAGGTTAGATGACCAAAAAATGGTGTAACAGATTGCCCCCCAGCATGCGAGTGTCAGGAGCAAATCGTATGACCAAAGTACGTTGTAAGAACTCAATCACCAGACAACAAAAGGGAAGTCAGAGAGAGAGATGCAAGGTAGATAGTGTGCTGAAGAACTAGACCCTGAGGAGACGAGACTCGCAGGTGCAACAAGTCTCTTTTTATGAGAGGGTACCTGTGCTGAAGGCGGCGGGGGAGGCATACCTATGCCCGCCGAGACAAAGTACAAAAGAATAGTGTGTCCAGTAAACAAGGGACCGAACCATAAAGTACAACCGGCATAATCAAGAGCCAGATAGAAATACAATGAGGAATCCCATATACATGCTGTGCCTGGGATAACAGCCAGGACTTGTACAATAATATCTGAGTACATGAGATACAAATACAACCCAAATGCCCCCTGGAAATGGGGAAGGGCTCACAAAATCTGACTGATACATGCAAATCAAAGAGGTGCTGCAAGTGGCTAAGGCCAACATCATCAAATATATGGAGCTGCATCGAAGGCTGCAAGGAGGAGGTCATCCGGGCATGTGGGGGGCTACCTGCAGGGCCACCCCCTCATGAGGGTTGAGACATCTCACACACACCCGGGAATCATCAAGAGCTGCTGCTGTATCACTGAACCATAAAGTATACGGATCTCGGTCATGCTGAAAGGAGCTGGAGTGGAGAAACAATCAAGTCAAAGGGAAAGGAGAAATACCTTTGCCTGATCCGAGGCACCGAACAAGAAT
Source organism: Pinus albicaulis (assembly GCA_034641835.2). Classification (NCBI taxonomy): domain Eukaryota; kingdom Viridiplantae; phylum Streptophyta; class Pinopsida; order Pinales; family Pinaceae; genus Pinus; species Pinus albicaulis. The sequence continues at coordinate 976,652,369 of CM076580.1, read as the reverse complement.
GGAAGCTGGAACCAAGGTACACCGCCCTCTAGACCTGGCTTCTGGAATGAATGAGCTGATGTTGACAGAAGGAGGTCTGCCATAGGTGAGGCAATGAGAGATCCTCAACTAAGGCACGAGAGAAAATAGTAGAGCGATGGACAGACCGACACTAATGATGATGGTGAAATGGAAGGGATTGAGTAGCAAATGGATGAATTCCCTTGTTAGAGCATAAAGGGCATGAATGACATGGCAGTGACTGACGCAATAACATAAGGGATAAGGGACAGTGGGACTGAAGGCCATAATGTGCGACACAAGAGAGAGACCAAGAAATGAAGGATGGAGGGCTATAGCGGGGTAAAAAAGGACTCGGGATAGACTCTATGAATGCGATGATGACTCAACTTGGATGCTCTAAACAAGGGTGACTCGATGGTGCTGCCACACAGGAAAGGCCCGATGGGGGACCATGAAAACATGAGTGCAAGATGGTAACTCATGACAAAAATCGACACGAATGAAGACAAGTAAGGAGGCAAAATGGTGCCCCAAGTACAAGTGTCGTAAGTGAGGAAATGCGATTTTAAGGAGAGGTGAAGTGACCCTTCTTGGACAAAATGTGTCCTGGTGAAGTATCAAAACATAAAAAACTAACAGATACCCATTTGAGGGCTCAGTGAGAGCTTTCCAACAGTGCAGACGGTTTGTCAAATAGGGCTACGGTATGGTCGCAGCAGTCGAAAGAAGAAACAGGGGTTCTCTTTTAATAAGGCAGTTTTCCCTCCAAATTCACTCATTTGCTAGTGTTGTTGTGGTGAATGTAGAGAGGAGAGAAGGCCCTAAATCTTGCGGCAAGCGTAGTGGACAAACCGACCATTGGAATCGAGATCCGTCAGTTACAGGTAAGAGGCCTAACCTTACTCTTTCATTTTGAAGGATTGAAAGTTCAGTTTAGGGCCCAAAATCTCAGTAACAAACCCTCCTTCATCTCTACGGCCGGGTTGCACTTTTTGGGCCAAAAAGTGCGACCTGGGAAGCAGGCTTCAGGGAAACAACTACGACCTGTCCCAGAATTGGGTAGAAAATTGCGACCTGGGAGATGAGGGGGTTTTGGTGTTGTTTTATGGCTGAGAGTTGGGTTTTTGTGTGTTTTTATGGTATTCCCGATCTGTATGCTGACAAAGATGATGTTTTTGTGCAGATATGGAAAATTTATGGGTTAACTGAAGAGAGAGAGACCTGGGTACATTACGGGCAGAGATCCAGGCAGATCAAGGTGTCCGTCGTGTGTTGGCCAGGTTTGGGGTTCTAAAGTTTTTGGAGAACCCTTTGATGAGAGTGGTAGTTTGTGGAGCGACATTGTCGACCAGGTCTCAAAGTCAAGGGGACTCAGATACCGATCGGGGATCTAGAGAGACTAGAGACTCGTGCAGTGGCCGCAACTGTGCTGCGTATCCTGGGCAACCAGGCGCTCCATCACATCACTGGGGGGCAGATGATGATTGTGGAGAGTGTGTTGAGTGGGACCTACTATGGGTGGGCCCAAATGATGCTGGTGTCGCTAAAACGACAGTTGTCGCTCTACAAGTGGCAAGTGAACCACGATTGCTCATATGGGACTTTATTGTGCGCCTTCTTCTTTGAGAAGATCCCGACCTTGTGGCCTCGTATACAGCTTCCAGATGGAGGCCCGAGAGTTCCCAGGATGCGCCGGTGGGGGCGGCTACTGTGCAGAGGAGGAGGAGGGGTGGTCGGGCGAGTGCTTCAACCTGATTTTTTTTCCCATTTGGATCAGATGCCATTATACATAGACGACTATCCCTATAGTGGCATGAATTATTGTGGAGATCTGGACCTACCACTTCTGCCTGGTCGAGTCTGGGGGCCCGATGGTAAGTGACAGATTGCTATTCTTGTATGGGCATGTAAAAGTTTTTTGAATAGTTGCTAGGGTACTGATTCATGTACTTTTGGGATGCAGATATAGCGCCGGTAAAACCGACCGGATATATGGGACGACTAGCAGCATCTGGAGCTACAGGTCCGAGTGGGTCGAGAGCAGCGCATAATGAGGATGCGGCCACTCTTCTGGAGGACGTCCGCCGTAGATGCGAAAGGTTGTTGACCGGAGTATCAGAGCGCGGGTGGCAGGACTTAGATGACCAGTACATAGAGCCATGTGTTGGTCTACCCTCAGAATGGTGAGGTGTCATGCGGCGCATGGTGATGGCTGGTTAAGCGATGCATGATCTACAGGCTGTAGGGGCAGAGCCATTGGCTCGGGATCCGCCAGATAGTGATTAGGTGTGGGGCATGTGGTGCCCCCCAGTGTGTATGTAGGGGTAGGTGGTGCCCCCAGTTTTGATTTTTTTGGAACATGCTATGGGCATGTCATATGTATCAGAGTATATGGACTCTAAACACATGTTTTGTGACACATATTATGGATATGCATTGTTTTTTGATGATTATGAATGTTATTGTCTTGTATGAAATGTGTGTGATAAATGCCAATCTAGAACATGGTTTGCAATACTATCTACATAGTGATTCTGTTCTCGAGGTACATGATTGAAAATTATGGTTTCAAATGCACGTATCAAGAGTTTCACTCGTAAATAGCGTCTAAACAGCACGGGGTATGCACGATAAACACCATTTGTGACAAGAAGTAGGAATCCCGAATGAACGTGCAGATGGAGGATGCAATGAAAGAGGGCATCGGCTAAGAGACCACGCACTGCATCATATTCGGCCTGATTGTTGGTGGCAGTACCAATGCAGACCCCATTTGAGAGGACAAGGGCATGCAAGGGGGTGAAAATGGCCCAACCTGCCGAGGCTAGATTCCGGGAGTAACGACTAGCACCATCGGCGTAACTGATAAAGGGTGGGGATGGGAGGTCCTGCGGAATGGTGTTACAAGACAACAAATGAGGGGAGGAGATACAATGACGGCATCGTGAGTGTAAAGAAGACATCGAGCGGCAACTGCGGGAGGGAGTGCAAGGAGCAGGATGACTATGACTCATATACAAACTAGAGGGTGGTATATGAGGGCTATCGGAAGTATGACGAGGACTCGGGCTGCAGAGGTCAACCGAGATCCGGGTGGAGTGATCTGGTGTATGGGTAGAAAAAAGGGGGTCAGGCGAAACAATAGGGGAGGATGCAAGGGGACTAGGCTCTAAGGGTCTCGCAAAGGAGGAGAGGTAAATAATGGTGGTAGTGGACTCCGTCATCTGAACATCAGGGGGGGAATTTCAATGGGAGCAGGGGGATCCTCAGGCTGGCCCGAAGCATACTGCGTGAGGATGGGAGAGGCAGATTGATTTTGTTCAACCGCATACTCTCGGACTACCTCTAAAGAGGCGCGGTAATGCGTCAGGTGAGGACAATGGTGGGAGTAATGGCCATGAACACTGCACAAAGCACATGGTTTGTTGGTGCGGAGAGTCTTGGGGTTCTTGGTTACGGACGAAGAAGGAATAGAGGCTTCAGGGACTGTAGACTTGGGGAACGCGACTTTAACCATGGGCTGAATATGGGGCAAATCAGGACAAGCATGGGTGGCGTGACCGATGAAATCACACAAGGCGCAAGGCTTTGCGGGCGGAGGAGGGGCCAGGTCAGTCGTGGTGGTCTTGTCTTTGGGTGCCCCCTTGCGAGCTTTGCCTTTCTTCCCGGGAGCCGTCACGACAGGAGAAGGGTCCTGTGGAGGTACTGGGGGCACAATGGCAACGGAGGAAGCGAGGGGGACCAGTTGAACCGGTGTCAAATCCATGTAGGGTTGGGGTGATTAGGAGGGGTAGCGGCTGGAGGGTCAAGGTACCAGACGGGTATGCCCAAGGTCAGGTTAGGGAGAGAGAGGGTGGCCATGACGGGGACAGAATAGACTTCGGGAGGGGGAGCCAGGAAAGGTATCTAACCAGCCGGGTAATGACTAGGAGGGACGGCTCCGAGGTGGTTAAGGCCTGGGGGAACCGATCCAGGAGGATAAAGGGGTTCAGGGATACCAGTTGTAGGGAGAGGGCCAGAAGGAGGAGGTCCGGCTGGCTGAGATGAATGGATGGGAGCGGGTGCGGAGGGCAAGGTGGAGGTTGCTGACTAGCCGAAGCAGGCCGCTTAAGGGAAACCTGAGACGATTGCATCATGCAAACATTCGATAAGCTAGGATCAGTGACAGGAGGAGGGGGGAGACCAGGAAAAGTTCCAAGCAGGGAGGAATCCTTGTAGACGCCGGGGGAGACACTAGTCAAGGAGTCGACGGTTTTCTTGTTGGCTACATAAGAGATGGTTGTCTCAGGTGAGGTCTGAGATTTGGGCTCATGATATGTCAACTGGTCAATGGTGACTATCTTTCCATTATGAGGGAAAGACATCTTGCGGAAAACCACGGAGGGGACAGCAGACATAGCATAGGTGTAGCTTCGCCCCAATAGAATGTTGTAGTCTAGCGGGGCGTCGATGACTTCGACGTCAACGCAAACAGTCTTACCGGCGAGGGTGATAGGACAATTACGAAACAGGCCAATGGACTGGGAGGCATGGCCGTCCCACGCTCGAAGGGTGATCGTGGAAGGGGCCAACTCAGGGGATCTGAGTTGCTTCCAAACCGAAGTAGACATCACACAGGTGGATGCCGCCTCATCAATTATACACCGGGAAACGTTGGTGTTCAGGATTTTGACTGGGATTTGGAAGGCGACGGAAGGAGGAAGAGGAGGATGGTCCGATTGATTGGCGTCGAAAACAATCATCTGGTCATCAGCAGAATCTACAGCGCCCACGGCAGATAGTAGAGCCTTCTATTGGGAAGGGCATGACTGGAGGAGTTCCAGTGTGGAAATGGCAGCAGGAGATTGCACCAAATCATCTACGATGCTATACGAATGAGCAGCTCGACCGGAAGCAGCGTTTCGACGTAAGGGTCCTTTAGGAACCTTGGTATGAACCTCAACTTTGGGTTGAGGGATATGTAAGGGGCCACTGGATGTCGAAAGAGGCTCTATAGAACCTAAAGAAGGAGGCTCAGGGGCAGACTAAGCATGAGGCTTGGGGTACTGGCGAGACCGAGTTTGAAGGTGAAGGTCGACGGTTGGGGATGGATCAGAGGTCATCATGAGGATCTGGTAATTGGAGGAACCAAAAATGGAGGGTGCAGTGGAGACCCGCCCGTCAGGTGGTTGGGTAGCTACGAATCCTTGCTGAGGGAAAGGATCAGTAAACACAGCTGGTTGAGTAGTGGCCACATTAGGGGGAGCGTGAGGGAAGGCATGTTGTCCGCGCAATGTGGCTTGAGACTCCCACATCTGCCGCATCTGTGGTAAAAGGGGACAATCGTGGGTGTAATGACCGTAAACACCACAACACGAACAAGGCTTGTTGGTACGAAGAGGCCTGTCCGGCCTGGGTTGAGTGCCCTGTTGCTAGTTAGCAGTGTTAGGGTCAAAACCTTGAGGATTGGGTCCATGAGTACCAGGGGTAGATTGATTTGGATTGCCTCTCTGCCTTCTTTGAGAAGAAGGGGGATTAGTCACACCCTGCTATGCAAATACTTGCCCGGAGGGGGGCCGTAGGTGCTGTTGCTGGGGTTGAGGAGGCAAGGGAGGTGGAAGCGCATATGCTAGAGGAGCTGGCACACTAGGCTGCAAATAAGGGTAATGGTTAGGTTGGGCAACATTGAGGTAAGCATGAGGTTGGGAAAAAGGAGGAGGCATGCCGTATCCTGGGTACATGCTACCGGGAGGGGGAAGAGTGCTAGAGGTGCTGGCCCCTCTGTGAGGGAGACTGTAGCCCATAGGAGGTTGAGCATATGGATGGGAAAGGGCTCCAACGATATCGTCGGTGGAATGAGATGCCCCCGGGGCATTAGCGCCACCGGGCCTGGGGAGGTCAGGAAGGACGGTATAGACATAACGAGACTGGGCGTAGATCAGGTCATATTTCAAGGCTATTTGGAGGGCGGCTTCTTCGGTTTGAGGGAAATGGGAGGCGACATCTTTGCCGATGGGAGCTAAGAGAGAGCGAAGGAACCAGTCCATATAGATCCGATTTTCGAAGGGGGGAGCTCGACATAAGTTGCGTCTACGTCGCCATTCCTGAACATGGGTGGAAAGGCGGGTCGAGGATGTTTTCTTAAAGGAAGTCAAGAGCTCCGTACCGGTATCGTATCGGAGAGGGAGCTGGAAGTAAGATAAAAAGGCTTGGGCAATGGTCACAAAGGTGGTATGGGAAGAGGTGGCTTGGTCTACATACCATTTAGAAGCTTCGCCGGTAAGCGTGCGTTGGAACAAACGAAGACGGATGGAGTCATCGGTAATGGAATTGGAGGAACACCACATGTGGAAAGATTGGACATGATTGGTTGGATCTTCTCCAGCAAGGCCTTCGAACTTAGGGATGTCGGAGGGGAGCTTGGTTGGCATAGCAGGCCAACCAACATCGTGGCGGATAGGGTCATTGATCAACTGATTGAAATCAGGGAGGTTGAGGCCTGCGATGTACGGCAGCAAGGGTATGGCCGAGGTAGTTGCTGTGGTGGTTCCACTAGTAGTGGTTCCGGCATTAGGGCCTGAAGCACCGCTAACGTTAGGCCCTGGACCAGACATAGTGAAGGTGACAGGGGGAGAACTAGGAGGAGAAGGAGAACCCAATGAATCAGAAGAGGAGTCAGAGTGCGAACTCGGAGGAGGACTGGCTCGACGACGGCGGGACGGAGCAGGTCGATCGACCAGAAACTGAGGGTGAAGGCCAAGAAGTCTCCGGGAAAGGCGCCTTGGGGGCGCAATGATGATGGGAAGAAGGAAACCGACAAGGGTAAAAAGGGACAAAATCAAGTGAGGTCAAGGGCAGAAAATGTGCAGTGACAATTGATTTTAGAGTCTTTTCCAGGCGGTGTTAACCAAGCGCTTCTTCACTTAGGGTCAGTGTGTGGTGTGCGTTAATTTTAATTTTTAAAACCCTTTTCGTTTTGAGAGAAAGAAAAAAGTGTGTTGCGTAACTAAATCTGTAGAGAACAGTATATAATGCTGAAATAACAGAAAATTAACAACTACTATTGCATTTATCTAACCCAAGAAGGCGGGTCCCTCAAAACTAGTCTAAAAAAGGGGAAAAAATCTAGTCAAAACTCACTGAAAAGAGGCCAATAGATCTAAGGTCGGGAGGGACAGGGATCTAAAGGATAAAGCTGCTAAAAAGAGGTGCAGATCACAGCCAAGAGACAGAGGCAAGGTGGTTGGAAAAAGGGAGGAAATCAGCAAAAAGCGGAAAGGACAGGGAGGAGGTCCTAAAGAGAGGTCTGAACAAAACGACAAGAGGTGATTTGAAAGGAAGAAAGGCTGACTTAAAGGGATCTGAGGAGGAGTTTTTATATCTGAAGAAGGGAAGGCTAAAACTCTGAAAAACAGACGGCTGAAACAGCGAAAAATCTTCCACAAAAAGTGGAGGGTACTGAAGCCCTAGGGGGCTAGGTTCCCACTTAGATGAGTAAAAACAAATCAGAACTAGGTCAAAGCAGGCTGAGATAGAGGCTGGAAAACCCTAACAGAAGCTTCAGCAAAACCCAGAAAAATTGCAGAAAAACCACTGAAAAATTGGCAGGTTGCAGGTTCTGACCTGTTTTCAGTGCAGGTCGCAGAAAAGAGGCTGAAAAGTGCGACCTGGAGGTCCAGGTTGTAGTTTTTGGGCTGAAAAGTGCGACCTCCCGTTCCGGTTGTCTCGACGGCAGATTTTCGGAAAATTTGTCGTCTCAGTTGTGGCTGATGTCGCTTACCTGCGCAATAGGGCCAGAAACACATGGAAGTTAAAAATTTTAATGTTTTAGGGTTTTATGTGAGAAAAACAACATAAAAATAGGAAAAATAAACAGCTGAAAAGAAACCCTAGGGTCTGAAGTAGCTGGATATGTAGGAATATGAAAAACGACAGCGATCGTAATTTAAAACCCGTGTGGAGTCGCCATTTGTTAGTATGAATCCTTTGTCGAAGTGTACGAAAAAGGACCACTTTAGCTACGCATAACTAATAGCCCTAACAACAAAAGTGGCTGCCAATATCTTCAGATCTGTGGTTAGTTGAACAAGAAAGGAGCTGCAAAAAACCAGATCTATGCATGAAAAGACATTAAGCAGTAAAAACAAGGGTTTGCTTCATATACCAATAGACAAGACAAGAACCATTTTTGAAAGAATTTTTGTATTAATTGGGCACCTGGGAGGAAAACAAGAAGGCGTATCCAATTCTCCTCAGTGGGATGGGTTCTTGGAAGTCCTCAGCACTTCAGATCTAAGATTTCTCTCTCTTGTTGGTGTATAAAACCCAATGCAAAGAATAGAGCTCAAAGAGAGCTCACACAAAAAATAATGGAAAAATGTGACCAAGTGTATAGATCCAGAGTGATCTAATAGGCAACAAAAGGTGAAGAATGGTAGGAAAAACCCTCCTATTTATAACAAAATATTGGGTCATTCTAGATCTTGGTGCACGATTAAAATAATGTTAACCAAATCTAGATCCACCTTTTATGGAATATTTTATTATATTTGTTGGAGGGAAAAAGTATTTGACTTGGGTCAAATCCCTTTATTTGTCAAAAATAAATAAATAAATGATTTATTTATCTTTTTAAGGAAGTGTTTGAAAGATAATCAAATAAATAATGATTTATTTAATTATTTGTGGGTGATTTGGTCATATTTAACAAGGAATATTATCTAAATAAGATTTAAATAATTATTCCTAGAAAATAATAAGATAAATAAAGGTTTATCTAATTAATTTCTTTGTTTTTTGGGTTAAACATGACTGGGAATAATAATTAAATTATGGTTTAATTAATTATTCCATGAGGAAAATCAAACAAATATAGGTTTGTTTAATATTTCCTTTTGGGGTTTCCTGTTTACCATAAACAACCTAATAAATGTGGTTTATTAAGTTATTTAACATAGTAAAGGCAATTTTACTTAGGGTAAAATTGGTCTTACATGGTGTACTTGGGTCCATCTAATGATAATAGGTTAGATGACCAAAAAATGGTGTAACATACAAGGTGAAGCAAGCTATTGATGGGAGCGTCGAGAAGTATAAGGAAAGATTTGTTTCTCGGGGCTTCTCATAGATCGAAGGGATTGATTATGAAGAAAAAATTTCACCTGTCACACAATATTCTTCCATAAGGACCATCCTTGCTCTCTCAGCACAGATTGGTTGGCACATTCATCAGATGGATGTGAAGACTGCGTTCCTTAATGGGATCATTGAGGAAGAAGTGTACATTGAGCAGCCTGAAGGATTTGAGATCTTCATCAGCGAGTTACACGTGTGCAGAATCGAAAGAGCGTTGTATGGGCTGAAACAAGCATCTCGTGCTTGGTACACATGGATCGACAGCTATTTCACTGTACTTGGCTTCACCAAGAGTGAGGCGAATGCAAACTTGAACCAAATTGTGGTGGAGGGTAAGATTTTAATCATTTTTCTTTACGTTGATGATTTAATACTAACAGGTGATGAGCAGTTGATACACTCATGCAAGGTAGATCTTGCAAAGGAGTTTGAGATGAAGCATTTGGGCCTCCTTCATTATTTCCCTATATTGGAAATATGGCAGCGAGAAGGTGAACTATTTGTGTCTCAAGGAAAGTATGCTCGAGAGATACTTGGTAAGTTTCACATGGAGGACTACAAGCCCATGGATACTCCTCTTCCAAGGAATTGGAGGAAAGAGGATGCTACATCGTAGAGGTATTGGATGCCACTGTTTATCGACAGTTGGTGGGTTTGCTCATTTATTTAGTTAATACAAGACCAGACATATGCTATGTGGTGAAAACGCTTAGTCAAGCGATGGTTAATCCTACCAAGTTCTTTTGGAAGGAAGGCAAGCATATCTTGAGATATCTCAGGGGCACATCTGAGTAGGGCTTATGGTAAAAACAGACGAATGAGGTGAAGTTTCATGGCTTCAAAGATACAGATTGGGCAAGTAGCCCAACGAACAGAAGGAGCACATCAGGAGGGGTTTTCAGTATTGGATCTACAACAGTTTCTTGGTACAGCAGGAAACAAAGATCTGTGGCACTCAGTTTAGCAGAAGTAGAATACATGACAGCAATTCAAGCTACATGTGAGGCTATTTGGATGAGGAAGATCCTGGTCGGTTGGTTCGGTTCTCATTTAGATCCTATAGTGATACATTGTGATAATCAAAGTTGCATTAAACTCTCGATTAATCTTGTGTTTCATGATAGATTTAAGCATATAGATATTCAAGATCATCATATCAAATATTGTGTGTAGCGGAAGATCATGTTGCTTCAGTACATTCCTACAGAAGATCAGGATGCAAACATTCTGACGAAGGCGCTCAGCAAGAGAAAATTTAAATATTATAGAGGCAGGATCGGGGTGAAGGATAATCCCTATCTTGTTGAGAGGGAGTGTTGAGATTCAACAAGATGATGAGCTTAGTGAAAATTAAGCACCTTCATTAAGTGGGGCTCACAAGCTATTTTTAGGTGTATGTATATTTTTAGACATGGTGAGCATATTCTATAAGTTGTAGGACGATATTTGTAGATGGTTGGTCAAATGTGAAAAATAGATGAGATTCTATTTTTAGAATATTGGGCGAAGTATATTTATAGATTGTCAATGTAAAAATAGATGCATGTTGATTATTATTAGCCCTTAATAATAATCCAACAATAAATATCAACTTATTCTCTTGGAGCACTTTATTTCAATGAATAGATTTGGAAAATCAGTGGGCTGAAGGAATTACACAATTCCTAGGGTGGTCAGTGACTCATGCATGGAGGACTTAGTTAGAACTGAAGTGGCAAAGTTGTGACAAATTTGGAAGAGTAGTTATGGGAGTTGTTATTCAGTTTAACTTAGTTAAGTGAGTTAAACTTAATTGTGCTATTTGTATCTATTTCTAACTAAAGATACACTAGTGAGATTTTAGTGAATTAATTATTTAATTAATTCATAACTAGATACTCACTTACAACTGAACAAATACAATAGTTAACTACTTTCATGTCAGTTCCAGTGGAGACCCAGTGAAGAGATAGGTGAAAGGGTGAGATGGACTATCTGTTGTGACTATAGTGATGCATTCAATGCATCTGACACACATTGGAGATGCCAATGAGGATTTCCCAGTCAAGGAAAGGCCAATTCAAATTCATTCAGCATTTTTCCTCAGTAGGTATTGTGCAATGGAGATAGGCTGTGAGGAGGCAAGAAATTGGTGCATAGATATGCAAATTTCTACATGACAGTGTGTAATAATTCTATATTGTACTAAGAGCTTCATGTACTAAGCTTTGTATGAGATTATTACATGATCCATTGATATACATAATATATGACAGTTAGGGTTTTTAGCTTTAAGGTTTCCCGTTAAACAACTGTGTTTATGTGCGATTGATTTGCTTCATATGTGTTTTGCAATTGGCGATTTAATTTCCGCAAAGAATTAAGTGGAAGTATTATGTATTTAACATAAGATTAATTTGTTAGATCAGGAGAATCCGGTAATAATATCAATATTAATAAATTTCTACATAAAAATATATATATGAGAAAAGAACAAAAAAAACATGAAAAAAAATAAGAAAAAGAATGAAATACCGCATAAAAAATTAAGTTCATAGAAGTGAGCAAGTCTAAATGACACTCAAAAAATGAAAAAATGTGTCAGTAATTATTAGAATTTTTTGGACTAATGTGTTGCTAGTTAAAATTCCACATTGAAATAGAAAACTAGATTAGTTATCTTAATCACACTGTTTAAACGTGATTAGGATGAGTTAAATAAAGTTAGTTTAGGTTACTGAATAATCAATCACATAGTATAATAGTGATTGAATTACACTAGTTAGAATAAATATGAGTTAACATCACCAATTAAATGTGGTTAATTGACAATCAAATAAAAATTAAAAAATAGGAATTAAAACCATATGAAAAAATCAAAATTATGCTTGTAAGTCAAAATCCAGCATTAGAGGTTAATTAAGTAGGATTAGATTAGTTAATCATTATTTTTAATCATGATTAAGAAAATTGTAATAAATATTTTTGATGTGACACTTTTTGGTTGTATGTAATATTATTGGCTCATAGTTCAGCAACCACGATCCACCCCGCCCAGATCAATAGCTGAGGATTGTCTTCCCCCCCCCCCCCCCCCAAGCCCCCTCATGGTTTAATCACTAGGGGGGTCTGAAAGGGTGAATTCAATCAGTTACTTGGTAGCTCCTCAGTACTTTGCATCCCCCCTACCTCTTTCCAGTCACTACTCCATCCCCCCTCCGAAAACATCATCCCACTCCCCCTTCACTAACCATTGACCCCTCCACTCCAACACAAATAATCTTCCACCATGTGAAATTCCCTTCCACCACATCACCCCTATGGACCCCACTTCCATTCCCCCACATCACCCCTGCGGACCCCACTTCCCTTCCGCTACCTCACCCCTGTGGAACCCACTTCGCTTCCGTTAAAGAAAATCCTCGTCACATTTCTCACCCAACGTCGTACTGCCATCTATCATTCCCGACACCATATTAGAAAATAATTATGTCAATAAATGCTTTCATGCTCCCACGATAATGGATCCACTCCGTTTAATAGTAAGTAAACAATGGTAAACACATTTTTCCCATATAAACCACCAAAATCCCATTTCATCGCCTTCATTCACTGTTTTAGGATAATTAACAAAAATTCAAGTGCACATTCAGTCTAGCAAATCACTCCCCAGCACCCACCCAATGGTCCACTCCATCGCTGCGATCAAGTGCATAGCCGTCAAAATTGCGTCCAAATACCAGTCTTACTTACTTTCCGGGTAATTCTAAATTCCATGTTCTTCATTTTTCTATAATGGCACCTAAAAACAAATCAAAGGCCTCTAATGTCAATCCTATGTTGCCCCCTACCATTGACTTAGATCACAAACCACTAGTAGACAAAAAATACAAGATCACTAACACCAATTACGATTTTGACTTGTATGAGCTTCACGATTAGTTGAAGCAAAATATCTTGACCTTGTTGATGAATTGGGCCTGTGGGAATCTTCCCTACCCCAATTCATTTTTCCACAGACCCATAACTTCCCTGATTTCATGTCTTGGTGCCAATTTCAATACATCCCCAGGAAAAGTGCAATTTTCACGCAAAAAATTGACATTCTCTTCACCATTATTGTTGAATCTATCTCCTAGATGCTTCAAATGCAAAATTCTAGCTCCTTGAAAACATTTTCAGTAGTTTCCCTCACAGAATTATAAAAAAACATAAATTTCCCATAGAGAGACAATATTGTTGAGTTTTTTGTCCCTGAGGATGCACAATTACCCAAGAAGAACCCCCCATACTCATCCTCTATGTTCCTTGAGATGACTAAGCAAGAAATTGCAATCATTTCATGCATACTTGGCTATCAATCTGATCCATGGATTCATGAGGCCACTGTTCGTTTCTATCAGTTTTTACAACTAGTGAAAAACCCTCCATTTTCAACTACAGTGCATTCATTATGGAATCAATTCATGACCAGCTCCTGAAGTTCTCTACTGCGAGGAAGTTCAATTATACTTTGGTGTTGGTTTATTTGTTTCTTTATCATCAGCCAGACATGTTTTCATTTTCCTTGTAGAGATTAAATGAACACGGTAATCCATAATTAGTTATCCATTGGACCTCTTTGGTGAGGAAATGCTCTACTAGATATACCTTCTCAGATTATGTTGATCAATTCCTATATATAGTTGCTTTATTTTTAAACAGTGATTTAGAACCTGGGATAGGACCAAAGATACAAATAATTTTTCATATAAGTGATCAAATTAAGGAAAAGGAGAAATCATCACATATCGTCATGATTTCATTGACAATAGTTCCCATTTCTATTATAGCAATAGCAGGAACATCTACATCGACAGTGATGCAAGCACATTCCAAATATTATTCAAATGATCTGATCAGAGCCATGGAAGACTTTTCCATCCAAGGGAAGGAAATTGAAAATTTGAATACCCGACTTAGAACTCTACAAGAGTAAAAATTAAAAATAGATACCTCAGATTTAGCAGAATTACAAAAATATCATTGCCTCACTCAGAGGGTTGAACAGTTGGAAATTGAATCAACACTGGCATAAAATTTGGCACAGGTAAAGGAAAATATATGAATAGAGATAAATGAGGCCATGACTAAAATATGGCCCTCAATACAGATTATTTTTTAGAAGGAAGAGTTGATACAAAGATCCAAAGAAGTGGTGAAAGAAATAAAAACAAACTTTGAGCAGAAGCCCAGTGGTAAAGCAACAACTCTGATAACAATATTGAACTCTAAAACTAAGGAAGAATTGGAAGAGTTGGGAATTCAAGATAGGATAGAGACAATTTTGGAGGTAATAAGAGACATTAATAAAAAGAACCTTATGTTGTAACTAGAGAAAAAATGTCACAATATGGAATCCAACATTCAAAATTTTCATAAAACGTTTGATATCCTACATAGAAAAGGACTACCGAGACGAATAGTAATGGAAAATAAGCTAGTTATATTATAATATTATCACAAAAAATTATTCACTATTACACGAGATAAGTCAAAATTTTGTAGGCATACAAGGGAACATCATAGGGAAGGATTTTATGGAGGCCATAGATTTTTACATATTCATCAAACATGAGTTCAAACACTTATTCATCATCAAGCCTACTTTGTAGAAGTACACAAAAGTAGATGAGACTTACAGGAAGTTGATAAAGTTTTCTATCCAAGTGAAGATTGATGGCATAAATTATGTGAATTGATTGGGTAAAACAATGTCACTACCAACAACAAGACAATAGGGCAACACTTTTTCAGGTCCATTCATAAACAACCATCCTTTAGAATAGAGCCAGCAGCAACAACAGTTTCGGATCTCCTATATTTTTGTTCTATCTTTGTAAAACAACTTTAGATATTTTGTAAAAGATCTTGAGGTTTTCACTCAAGATATTTTTTGATAATTTTTCATAAATACTTCAAAATTTGAAGTATTATTGTTGGGACTTGTATGAAGAAATAGAATTATGATGTAACATTGTTCCTTAGCTCAAGTGGACAAATTTTCAGTAATACTGAAAGCTTTTTTAAGATTCACGTGTTAGACTTATTGGTGAAGTTATCTTCTCTTGTTAATGTTTCTTCTATGTCAATTCATATGTTTCTCTTATTTATTTTTTTCAAAGAAAAATAAGAATATTAATTTGTTTAAGTAGACTCAATTCTGGCTTCTAAATAAATTCAATGTTTTTAAGTGAAATTAAACACTAGAATTCTTAATTTCTCTATGTGATCCTTAAACTCTCCATCTTTACCTTCTCACAAAGCTCATAAGATCTAATAAGTCTTCCTACCTTTCCCTGTTAAACTAATTTGTTACTGATGCAATTGATCAACTTCAAACTTAATTGACTCCATTTCCTAATGTCTTCCCCTTGTTGTTCGAACCAAACCATTTTAAAAACCAAACTCTAAACTTTCAAATCTAGCCTAAAATCGTACAAAGAAAACAAAGCTAAGTGGGACATAGAGATCCCTCTCTGAGTTTAGAAGGGCTAGCTTCTAAGATTAAAAGTGGTTTTATGGTTATCTCTGGGTTTCTTTCACAACCTTAAGAAATTACGGAGTGATAACGTTATGGCGACCATACTAGGGAAACAAACAGATTTCTTTTAAATCCAATCTTCCCTGATGAAATTTTTTGTTTCGGCACTTAAAGTTATTTCTAGGTTTGTGGCTAAGAAATATATGTGATTTAAGGTTGTTTTCCACTCAAAATTCATACATATTCAATATCTGTAAATATACTATAGTATATCCATATTCTAAAAGGATATACACTAGAGCACACACAAATCCAAATCCTCCGGAAATTGTAGATAATCTAGAAAAAATAATTAGGAAGAAAAATGCAACTTAGAGCGAATCAAGTGAAAGTATTTTTCCAAGATTTAATTCCCTTCTTGGGAGTTTTATCACTTTAGAAGATATAGATTTTGATTTTTCTTTCCAAGATACTCTTTTTAGAAGAAAATATGATAGTTTTTTGCCTAAAACAGTTATTGATGAAATCCCGCTAAAGCCTTATAAGTTAGATTAGACTCTGCATAAATATCTCGACCATCAATCACCTAAATCATCAAATCCTTCTTCTACTGCATCATATCCCTTTCCCCAACTAGGTTCACCTATTAATTTTTTCCCTCCATTAGTCCCTCCTAGTAGCTTTATGCTTAGTTCAATCAGTTCTACACCCAATCCATCTACTATTCCTACCACTTCCACTACAACCTGAAATTTTTTTATAAGTCCACCTTTCATACCAACTATACACACACCTGTTACTATTACGTCTTCCTCTCATACTCATATTCCCATAATGACTACTCGTAATTCTCCTCTGATTTTACCAGGGAAACTTAATTCCATGCCACAAGGTTATTGAAATTAGATACCTCAGTTTGATGGTACTCGACCAATTACTGGTTAGCAACACATAGATTGAATGAATGATTATTTTGATTTACAATAAATTGATGAATATGATGTTAAAATGAGGCTATTTTCCCAAAGTCTCATGTGGGAATTTATAAAATGGTTTAAATAATTACAAGCTTCCTCTATCCCATACTTAACTCAGCTTCATCAAAGTTTTCTTAGAAGGTGGGAACTCAAGAAAAATCCTCTATAGATCTCAGTTGAATATGATAATATCAAAAGAGATCCCGGAAAATCAATCCAATATTACTGTACTATGCTCAACAACGTCTATAATTCTATTCCAAATGAAATAAAACCTCCTCCTAGACTAGCATTATTGATGTTTCCAGATGGTTTTGATCCTGATATCTCTTACCAACTTATGGAAATAAACCCTGCCACCTTAGAAGAAATGTAGAGGAATTCAGTTAGTGTAGAAGAAAAATTGTTAGCAAAGAGAGACAGATTGAAAGCTAAAAGAAGAGTCCAAATCAAATAAGAACCAACTTCTTCTTATTCAGATGCTATGTTGGATACCTTAGTGAGAAATATGGAGAGAAAGGTGGATAGAATAATCTTAGCTTATAGAACTCCTCCAAGAGAAAATCAAGGAGGTCCTCCTATTAGAAATCCTAATTTCAGAAGAAATCCCTCGCAAATTAAACAAAGAGAATAGAGAGGCCCTGTTGATCAACAAAAAATTAGGCCTCCATTTCAAGAAAATTATGTTGGTGAAGAACCTGAATTAACAGAAGAACCTAAAGTAAACTAGATAAACATGTTTAGAATCAATGAGATAGATCAAATCTTCTTGAACAAAGAAGAGGAAGATCAACTTTTTTTATCACAACCAGAGAAAGTCCCTTTAGAATCAGAGGAATATAAACAGGGATAACAAAATGGCATTATGGATGTACACAAACAAACAATTTAAGAAGAAATAAAGTTATTGAAAATCCTCGTAACAAAACTCAAAATGATGCTCCTCCAACTAGTCAATCAAAAATTGATCCTCAAAAGGAAATTTCTAAAAACCGAGATGTTCCTTGGACTAGTCAACCAAAAACTGGTCCTCAAAAAGAAATTTCTAAAAAGCCAGATGTAAATGTTAAAGAAGTTGACAAACCCCAAACATCCTTTAGCATTGAAAATGAATTAGCCAAAGTAAAAATGTATATTCCTCTAACTAAATTGGTGACTAAGAATGTATAACATGAAAATCATATTCAGTGAAACATTGTTGATTTAAATGATGACCGACCTGAGTTATTGTTTGGACCTAAGGTCAAAGGAAAATACCAAGGTGGAAGTGTTCCACATTTTTATATTAGATTGAATATTCATGACAAAATCTTACATAATTCAATGCTTGATTCTAGTTCTTCCCATAATTTGATGCTCAGAGCTATCATGGAAAAACAAGGAGTAGACATCACAAGACCTTATAAAGATTTATATTCTTTTGATTCTAGCAAATTACGATGTTTAGGCGTGATTAAAGATCTCTGTATCACTTTAGTTGAAATACCAACCAAGAGTGTAGTCATGGACATTGTTGTAGTAGACATACCACCTAAGTATGGAATGCTACTATCAAGATCATGGGGTGCAAAGTTACAGGGTAATTTGCAAATGGATATGACCTATGCCACCATTCCTATGTTTGGTCAGCAAAGAAGGTTATACATAGAAACTTTAATGAAATACATGGTCAGTATCTAAGATAAACCAAACAATTACCCTCTGCAATTTGTACACTCTGATATGGATTCCTTCATTATGTACAATGAAAAACCAATTAAAAATGAAGAATCACAACTAGAGATTGAACCCAACAAAATGGACTATAAAACAGAAACTGAAAAACAAGATGTAGATGGAGAAGCTCTTTGGAATATGAATTTCGATGGGGATGTGTGTAATGTAGGAGCTGGTGTTTATAATATGAACTCATAAACCAATATGTCAAATGGACATGGCTATAAACTAAATTTTCAGTGCACCAATAACATAGCAAAATATGAGGCTTTTATCTTAGGGTTGAAAATTTTAAAGAGATTAGGAGAAAAAAAAAATTGTACATGGAAATTCTAAGCTAATTATCAAACAAATCAAGGGTGAAAATTCTACTAAACAACCCAGATTAACAACCTATAGGAATGAAGTTTTGGACTTTCTGCAATGTTTCACTGAATATGATTTTCCTGTTATCCCTAGAAGCCAAAATATTTTAGCTGATTCCCAAGTTGTTTTAGACAGTACTTATAAAATTCCTTTTCACCCCAATAGGAAATATGTGGTGTAAGTCAAACATAGGCCAGTTGTGCCTGAAAATGTAAGATATTGACAAGTATTCGGTAATGATGAGAAAATTGAAAATTTTCTACAAATGAAAGATGAATTTGACTATGTAAATATTGATGTTGATAATGATGTAAATAGCAACAAAATGGAAAAGGAATTAAATGAAACTAATGATAACCAAGAAGAGCTAGAGGTTTTGCAATTAAAAGACAATGTGCTTCCAAGAGGATTTGTACCATTGGAAGAGATTTTTGACTTCAATGATGTAGCCAAAAAGCCAAAAGTTGAACTTGTGTGTAATGGAATAGAATATTGTAACATAGGAATGCAAGAAAATCCATAAATGGTAAAACTATCTAAATCCTTGCCTCCTAAAGAAAAACAAAAATACATGGAACTTCTTAAGGAATTCTCTGATGTGTTTGCATGGAGTTATGAGGACTTAAAATCTTATGATAATTCTATAAGTAACCACACCATCCCCATCAGAGAAGACAAAAAGCCCTTCAAGAAAAAAATAAGAAGAGTAAATCCACTGCTACTACCTCTGATTTAGAAAGAAGTGAAGAAACTATTTGATTCCAAAATCACAGTAACGTTTAGGTTCTCAAAATGGGTTTTGAATCTAGTGCCAACCAGAAAGAAAACAGGTGAAATTAGACTTTGTGTAGACTTTAGGAATTTGACAAAATTCTCACTCTAAGACAACTATCCCCTCCCAAAAATGGATCACATTTTACAAAATGTAGTTGGTTCTTGTAGGATCTCTTTGTTAGATAGTTTTTCAGGTTACAACCAGTTTCTGCTTCATCCTGATGATCAACACAAAACATCATTTACTACACCATAGGGCAATTTTATGTATGTAAAATGAATTTTGGACTTATGAATACGGGGGCCACTTTTCAAAAATCAATGGACATGGCATTTCTGATGAAATTGATATGTTCATTGTAATCTACCTAGATGATATTGTTGTATTTTCAAAAATCGATGAAGAATATTGGTTGCATTTTAGGAGATTTTTTCAAAAGTGTATAAAATTTGGTATCTCCTTAAACCTTAAGAATAATCTTTTTGGTTTAGAGGAAGGAAAAATTCTAGGTCATATCATTTCCAAATATGGCATTAGAATTGATCCCACCAGAGCCGAAGCCATACAAAATATTGACCCTCCTAGAAACAAGAAAAAAGTTCAATCCTTTATTTCCAGGATAAATTTTCTTAGGAGATTTATTCCTAACTTGGCCGAAATATTAAGCTCAATTACAAACATGTTGAAAATGGATATTGAAATTAAATGGAATACTGAAGCCAAGAAATCTTTTACTGGGGTCAATTTAGCTTTAACTATTGCTCCTATTTTGATAAGCCTTGACTTTACTAAGTATTTTATGATTTTCTCTTTTTCATCTGGACATACTATTGCAGTTGTTTTATTGCAGAAAAACAAGGAAGGCCATGAACAACCCATAGCCTCTTTCAGCAGAGCTTTATGGGATGCATCACTAAAGTACAACATCATGGAAAATAATGTCTTTTCTTTAGAGAAAGAATTAAAATACTTTAGAGTTTACATCTTACATTCTCATATCATTTCATTTGTCCCAAGTGTTGTGGAAAAGGATATTCGCACACAAGATGGCCCGGATGGAAGGAGAGGGAAATGGATTGTTGTGATCCTAGAGTATGAGATAGAAATAAAACCAACCAAGCTCATCAAGGGTCAAGGATTGGCCAAACTCATGGTCAAGTACAATTTTCATTCCCTTGATATTTGTTGCACTTGATGAACAAGAATAGTTGGAAACTCCACAATCATCAGAAGCCTTTTCTACCTCACCATGGTATGTATATCATTTTCGTATTATAGAATTTACAAGCTCCTCTTGCTTTAACAAAGACTAGAGCTATATTTCTTAAATTAAAAGCCATGAAATTATGTATTTTAGATCAGAGTTTATTTTGGAAAGATGTTGGAGGTATCTTGATAAACATTTTATTTAAAGATGAAGCAGATACATTCATGAAGGAGACTGCATAGGACACTTAAATTTGAAAACCACAACCAATAAACTTTTAAGAGCTGGTTTTTACTGGCCCATTTTGTTTACATATATGCATAATAAAGTCACCTCTTGCCACCAATTCCAAATTTTGGAAGGCAAGAAAACACTTTTACCTTTACCACTGAAACCTATTTCAGTTGAAATCCCTTTCCAACAGTGGGGTCTAGATTTCATTGTTGAAAATCATCCCAACTCCCCAGGCTGACATAAATGGATCTTCACAACCACTGATTACTTTACAAAATGGATTGAAGCTATCCCAACTAGATAAGCCACATATACTATCATTATCCAATCTCTAGAGGAAAACATTCTGTCCAGGTTTGGGTGTCCCCAGAAAATTATCACTTACAATGTTATTGCCTTTAAATCCAATAAAATGGTTGATTTTTGTAATAAAATCCATATCAAATTAGGACACTCTAATTCTTATTTCCCACAAGGAAATGGATTAGCTGAATCTTCAAATAAAATTCTAGTCAACATTATCAAAAAATTGTTGCAGAGAAATCAAAAGTCCTGGCATAAAAAGTTGATTAATTCCCTATGGTATGACTGACTTACTACCAAAAGGTCTATTGGAGTGTCTCCATTTCAAATATTATATGGGACTGATGCAATTTTTCCTAGTTCATTAGGAATCCCTGTGCTAAAATTATTGCAGGAAGCACAAGTGGAAACAAATGATTTGTAGAGAAGAATCAACTAGACCATCCAATTGCAGCAATCCAGAGATGAGGTCTACAATAATACTCAACTAATTTAGGACAATGTCAAAAAGATTTATGATAGAAGGGAAAAATCTAATGATTCCACATAGACGATTTGGTGTTGAAATGGGAGTCAAGGAATGAAGATAAAGGAAAGCATGGTAAGTTTGACAGTTTTTGGAAAGGGCCATATAAAATTGAAGCTTTTGGATGCAATAATGAATTTTTCTTGAAGAAATTAAATGAAGAAGCATTTTCTGGTGGACCTATTAATGACATACTTCTTAAACATTAATTTATTCCAGAATAAATCAGTTCTGTGTAGATTCATTGTATATATGTCACTTTACTATTCTATTGAAAGGGTGAGGGTAGCTCACATCAAAAGTTGAAACTCAGAGAGAATGATCTAAGCTTATCATGACTGGTTTCCCATATTTATAATAAAAAATAGGTGGATTAGATTCAGTTGCAGAATAAAGACAACATGCCCAATGGATCAAGGTTAATGATCTACACTGTTATCGACACCTCACAAGGAGAGTTCCTCCCCCTCTGGAGCCACTATTAGGGTCCTATATTTTATAGGATGACTTGATTGTAGGAAAAAAATTGAAGGATGGAAAATTGTCTTGAAGTTTAAAAACATGGGTGAATCTCACTAGTCCCTAATATGGAATCTATAAATTTTTATTAATGTATTCGTAAAATTATTCAAATTTATAATGATTTTATATAACTCTCTATATAATTTTGGAAATTTTTAAGGTAAAATATTTTCATATTTTAAAATTTGGGTGAATCTTTTTTATAAAAAATGGAAATTGGAGAATCTTTTATTTGTAAAATTCATGGGAAATTAGCCCACCTACGAATATTGGCCCATAAAAGTTTACATGATTGATTGTAGCTGGAATTTTGTATATGAGATGTTATAAATAATGTTCCATTCTGAAATTTATTTCCGAAATAAAAGAAAAGAAAAAAGGGATAAAAAAATATATATGTGAAAAGAACAAACCAAAAATCAGAAAATAAATAAATAACAAAAAAAAAAAAAAAAAAACAAAAAACAAAACAAAAAACAAAAAACAAAAAAAAACAAAAAACAAAAAACAAAAAAACAAAAAAAAAGCATGATGAAAAAAAAATGAAATACCCCATAAAAAAGAAAAGCTTATAGAAGTGAGCAAGTCTAAATGTCACTCAAAAATGAAAAAATGCATTCGTAATTCTTAGAAGTTTCTCAAATAATGCGTTTCTAGTTAAAATGCCACATTGAATTAGAAAAACTAGATTAGTTAGCTTAATCACATTGTTTAAACGTGATTAGGCTTAGTTAAATAAAGTTAGTTTAGGTTAGTGTAAAATCAATCACATAGTATAATTGTGAATGAATTAGACTGGTTAGAATAAAGATGAGTTAAACACATTGTTTAAATGTGGTTAATTGACAATTAAAAAAAAAATGAAAACCTTATCAAAAAATCAAAATTATGCTTGCAAGTCAAAATGCATCATTAGAGGTTAATTAAGTGGGATTAGATTAGTTAATTGTTGTTTCTAATCATGATTAAGAAAATTGTAATAAATTTTTTTGATGTGATACTTTTCAGTTGTATGTAACATTATTGGCTCACAGTTCAACAACCACGATCCACCCCGCCCAAATCAACAACAGAGGATTGTCTTTGCCGTCCCCCCCAAGCCCCTTCATGGTTTAATCACTGGGGGCTCCGAAAGGGTGGAGTCAATTGGTTACGTGGTGGCCCCTCAATAATTCGCACCCCCCTGCCTCTTTCCACTCACTAGTCCATCCTCCCTCGGTAAACACCATCCCGATCTCCCTGCGCTAACCATTTACCGCTACTCTCTCGCGCAAATAACCTCCAGCCATGTGAAATTCCCTTCCGCCACATCAACCCTGCGAACCCCACTTCCCTTCCACCACATCACTCATGCGAACCCCACTTCCCTTCCACCACCTCACCCTTGCGAACCCCACCTCCCTTCCGCCACATCACTCATGTGGACCCCACTTCCCTTCCACCACCTCACCCCTGCGGAGCCCACTTAACTTCTATTAAAGAAACTCCTCGTCACATTTATCACCCAACGTTGTACCTCCATCTATCATGCCCGACACCACATCAACAAATTGTTATGCAAATAAATTTTATCTTTCTCTCGCGATAACAGATCCGCTCTGTTTAATGGTAAATGCATTTTCCCCAAATAAACCACCAAAATCCCATTTCATTGCATTCGTTCACTATTTCAGGATAATTAAAAAAAAATCAAGTGCACTGTTAGTCTAGCAGAGCTTTCCCCATCACCCAATAGGTGGTTTGCACCATTGATGCGACCATGTGCATAGCCATCAAAATTGCATCCAAATACTAGTCTTCACTTAATTTTTGGGTAATTCTAAATTCCATGTTCTTCATTTTCTATAATGTTACCTAAAAACAAAACTCCTAAAAGAAAATTTAAGGCCTCTAATGTCAATCCTATGTTGCCTCCTACCATATACTTAGATAACCAACCACTAGTGGACCAACAATACAAGATCATTCACACTAGTTGCGATTTTAACTTGTATGAGCTTCACGATTGGTTGAAGTAAATAAATCTTGACCTCAGTGATGAATTGTGCATGTGGGAATATTCCCTGCCCCAATGCATTTTTCCACAGATCCATCACTTCCTTGATTTCGTGTCTTGGTGCCGATTTCGATACATCCCCCACCAAAGGGAAATTTTCACCCAAAAATGTGACATTCTCTTCACCATCACTATTGAATCTATCTCCCGGATGATTCAACTACAAAATTATGACTCCATAAAACAATTTTCAGTAGTTTCCCTCACAAAATTCTACAAAAACATAACTTTCCCACAGAGAGACAAGTTTTTGAGGTTTTTCTCCCTGAGGATGCACAATTACCCAAGAAGAACCCCCGATAATCACCCTCTTTGTTCCCTGAGATGACTAAGCAAGTAATTTCAATCATTTCATGCATATTTGGCTATCAATCTGATATGTGGGTTGATGAGGCCATTGTTGGTTTCTTATCATTTTTTACAATTGGTGAAAATCCCCCATTTTGAACTATAGTGAGTTCATTGCAGAATCAATTCATGACCAGTTCCTTAAGTTCTCTACTGATGGAAATTTCAAGTATACTTCGATGTTGGATTATTTTTTTCTTTGTCATCAGGCATACAATTTTCATTTTCCTTGTAGAGATTAAATGAACAAGGTAATCCACAGTCAGTTACTCATTGGACCTCTTTAGTGAGGAAAAATTCTATTGGATATACCTTCTCAGAATATGTTGATAAATTCCTATATGTAGTTTCTTGCTTGCCAAACAATGATGTAGAGCCTAGGATAGGACCAGAGATATAAATAATTTTGCATCTAAGTGATAAAATTAAGAAAAGGGATTGATATTTATACCAAAACTATGTCGAGGTTAGAGTTTATGGGTGTGAATTTCCACCGTACAGTCTTCCAAATTTTGTTCCTATGAGGATCTCTTCATTGGAATATATAAGGTGTATGATACACATGGATGATTTCCATTTTGTTGTGGCCAAGAAAAATTATGATTTCAAGACTAAAGAACAAGTCGTATCATTTATTTATAACACCAGAACAACAGGTAAGGAGGAAAATCTTCTCCTCAAGAAAATGAACTTCAAGTTGAGTTTCACCTAGTTATATGACAGTTTTGGCATCATTTCCAAGTTAAGAGTGGAGCAGAAAACCACTCCCTACAACCAAACTCCAAGACCAGATATAGAAAATTTCATGAATCAGAGTCAGTAGGAGGAGAATACACTATCGGAGGAAGAAGAACATGTGATATATATAACTACTACAAAAACTCTAGTACCTCAAGAGAAGAAGGATAAAATGATAAGGGAGGAGTATTCCCATTCAATGATAGAGATTGAGAGCAAAGAATTTATAATATACAAGAAGAAGAAAAAGACTAATTAAACACCAATCTTTTTGCAGGGAGATGAGGGACGAGACACCATAATCCTAATAGGCTCCCATGTTTCTACAAGTAAAGAAGATATTTTGATATGATCTCCCTCTTCTTCAACCTCCCAATACCCTCAAAATGAAACTAAATAAATAGATTCGGCTCAGGACACAACTGAACCAAACATTTTTTCCAAGTATAAAAAAATTAAACAGAGAAATGAAATTCTCAAGGCCACAACATACTCCCAATTCTAGAAGCAAACAGCCTCCTATAAGCATAGGTTTCTTTCACCCTTTGATACAAAGAAAGTGAAAATGTAGATTGTATTTCTTGAGGTACAAGTTCCAGTTCCAGAAACACTAGCTAATTATAAAGAGTCCATATTTTCCTTTGATGCAAACTAGATTCACGCAATTGACCAAATGGAAATGAACAAGAAAACTAGTGAAATGATGTACTCGAATTGGACCAACACTACGATGACAATCTCCAAGTTGCAGGCCTCAATCAGCAACATATAGTCACAATTGAAGTTGGAAAATATTTAAACTTTGGCCAAGGACACAAAAATCAAATTAGTGGAAGACTTGGTAATCAAGTTGGGCTACAATCCCAGTGATGTAAAAGCAATAGAAGAGATTGTGAAGAGGAAGAATGCAAGCATAGCAACATTGAAGAAACAACTTAAGTTGACCTCTACAGAAGACCCACAAACCAAGGAAGTTGGGGAAATGGAAAAATAAAAGGAGGACATGTTCAAAATCATAATTGAACAAAATAGCAAGATCAGGGATTTGGAAATAGAAATGGAAAAATTTGACAAGTCTTCTATGATACCGTGGATAATCTGATTTCTGATGACAATGGAGAAATTTTTCAAGGAAAAGGAGCAACCATCACAGCTAGCCATGATTCCATTGAAAACAATTCCCATTTCTATTGCAACAACAACATGTTAATCTACATCGATAGTGGTGCAATAACACACCACAGATTCTTCAAATGATATGATCAGAGCCATGGAATAATTATCCATCCAGGGGAAGGAAATTGAAAAGTTGAAGACCCAGTTTACAACTCTGCAAGAGAAAAAAATAAAAATATATACCTCATATGTATCATATTGCAGAAATATCGTAGGCTCACTTAGAGGGTTGAACATTTGGAAAGTGAATCAGAAATGGCACAAAATTTTGCACAAGAAAAGGAAAATATATAGATAGAGATAAATTAGTCCATTACTGAAATATGGCTCTCAACCTAGATTATTTTTTAGCAGGAAGAGTTGATACAGAGATCCAAAGAAGTGGTGAAAGAAATAAAAAAATATTTGGGGTAGAAACCTGGTGAAGCAACATCTCTGATAATAATTTTGAATTCTAAAACTAAAGAAGAATTGGAAGAGTTGGGAATTGAAGATAGGGCATACACAATTTTTTAGGTAAGAAGAGTCACTACTAGAAAGAACCTTATGTTGCAGCTAGAGAACAAATGTCACAATATGGAATCCAGTGTTCAAAAGTTTCATAAGATGTTCGATATCCTCCATAGAAAAGTACTACTAAGACTAATAGGAATGGAAAACAAGTTAGTTATCTTAGAATATTAAACCCACAAATTATTCACTATTGCACGAGATAAGTCAAAATTTTCAGTCATAAAAGGGAACATCACAAGGAAGGATTTTATGGAGGCAATAGATTTTGACTTATTCATAAAACATGCTTTCAAACACCTATTCATCATCAAGCCTACATTCCAGAAGTATACAAAAGTAGATGAGACTTACAAGAAATTGATAAAGTTTTCTATCCAAAGTGAAGATCGATAGGATAAAATATGTGAACCACTTGGGTAAAACAGTTTCACCTCCAACAACAAGACAATAGGGCAACACTTTTTTGGGTCCAGCCATCAACAACCATCCTCGAGAATAGAGCCAGGAGCTACAACAGTTTCAGATCTCCTATATTTTTGTTTTATCTTTGTAAAACAATTTTAGATATTTTCTAAAATATATTGAGGTTTTCACTCAAGATATTTTTTGATAATTTTACACAAATACTTCAAATTTCAAAGTATTATTGTTGGGACTTGTCTGAAGAAATAGAATTCTAATGTAAAGTTGTTCCTTAAGCTCAAGTGGACAAATTTTTAGTAATACATAAAGCCCTTTCAGGATTCCTGTGTCAGACTTATTGGTGAAGTTATCTTCTCTTGTTAATGTGTTCTTCTCTGTCAATTCATATGTTTCTCTTATCTATTTTGTTCAAAGAAAAATAAGAATCTGAATTTGTTTAAGTACACTCAATTCTGAATTTTGAACAAAGTTAACGTTTTCAACTAAAATTAAACTCTAGAATTTTTAATTTCTCTATATTTAATGGATCCTTAAACTTTCCATCTTTACCATCTCACAAAGCTCATAAGATCTAATAAGTCTGCCTACCTTGCCCTACTAAACTTATTTTTCACTGCTACAATTGGTCAACTTCAAATTTAATTAAATCCATTTCCTAATGGATTTCCCTTGCTATTACAACCAAACCATTTTAAAAACTAAACTCTAAACTTTCACATCTAGCCTAAAACCCTACAAAACAAACAAAGCTAAATCAGACAAAGATATCCCTCTCTGAGTTTAGAAGGGCTAGATTCAAAGCTTAAAAGTAATTCCATGGTTACCTATAGGTTTCTTTCACAACCTTAAGAAATTATGGAGTGATAATAGGTCTCGGGGAAAAATTTAAGGGCTAGTATTCGCAAGTGGGTTAATTTTCCATACTTTTTCAAAAACAAAGATTCGCGAATTTCCAATATTTTAGAATATGATTCACCCAAATTTTATAGTATAAGAATATTTTACCTTAGAAATCGCCAAAATTTTATAGACTATATGGAATCATTAGAAATATGAATATTTTTACAAAAGTATCGCTAATCCTTATACAATTTTCATATTAGGGACTAGTAATATTCTCCAAGGTTTCTAAATTTTAAGATAAATTTCTATCCTTAAAATTTTCCTTGTTCAGACTATCATGTTCTCATGGTTTGTTTGTTGTACAATCCATTCTATGGTCTCAACACAAGTTAACACGGGATAATGGGCACCAACTCTATGAAATATGGAATTCTTGATGTTGATATAAACATATTTATCTTCTTCATTCTTTTGGATTTATTTTCTAATGAATTATGTGAATATTGTAGGCCATGGTATGGATATTGAATTGTCAATGAAGCAAGTTGTGTCTTTAACAATTGATACCTTGGGCTTATGCCTATTTACCACTCCTTCAATGCTACATTTTATTTTTTCCCTTATTATCCATTTTATTTTCACTGGAGGCATGATTTCTATTGATGAAGATACATTGATGTATGGAAGATGTATTGTCCCTAGAAAGTCAATTCATTCATTATAGATAATCAAAATTAGTATAAAAGTATTTATTCTACATTCTATTATGTTTTTTTATTTTAACTATGAAAACATAGTGTGCTAGGCACAGTCATAATGGATACAGACAAGGTTTATAGCTTTGCATAGTCGGGATTCATAATGCTATAAGGATCTATGCTAAGAGACTAAGATGTGCTAGCGCCCTAACAAGAGGCTACGAGCATGTATGAATTTCAATCGGAATTCATAGATACACAGGTATTTAGGCTATGTCAATATGATGTGTGAGCGTGAAAAAGGAGAATAGAGAGCCAAGGCTTTAGTATAATCAAAGTGGGTAGAGGCAACAGTTCCAAGGTTATGCTTCTATCACGTGCGATTGTGACAAACTAAAAGAGTTAAATGTTGGTGCACTCACACTTCATAGTGACAAGGGTATAAGGCTATGCATATAAATTTCGTTGATGCACTGTGAAGATTTCGTGTACGTGTATTAGGCACATTCGAAGTTAACAATGATAGCCATGAAATGTTGAATCCTTTCTTCATGTGAGTGTGCTGAGGCCAAGACTTAGGCGGATTTTGACTAATGGAAATTTCAATTGGGACTCTTATTTGAATGAAGAATCCAGAAATTGGATAATTATAGTAAGGGTTTGGATCAAGGGTGTGCAAATATAAAATATAAATGGAAACCTCCTAATAGATATGCATTAACCATTGATAGGAATACCAAAGGTTATGGAAGGAAAAAAGACACGCAACGACAAAATAATAGGAATAAAGAGACACATTCAAATCACAAATTCTAAGCACAAGAGAACATAGGCCCCTTGGACTTGGCATGCTAGCACCATTGCACATAACAAGGATAGGAAGAGAGCTCTATGGTGTAAAAACGCACGGTGCTCCTGAAGGTTAAAATAAACGATGAAATGAAGTTTGATGGTTGGACCCATTATATACTCTTCTCCACATGTGTGACTCGCACACACTTTAGGAAGCAATCAGGTGCAAGAGAATGTGATAGGCCTAAAAGGAAAGAATACAAATAGAAGACGTGATTGCACTAACCAATCAAAGTGCGCTAGGATTACAAACTGCGACAATAATTTTCTCAAGAATAGTTCGAGCATACTTATGACTAACACAAACACTTAGAAATATTTACAGTTTAATCCTTTGAAAGATGTTATAGCAGCTACAACAGAGTCCAAATGGATTAAAGAGCATGAGATAAATTATGAAACACATGAGACTTGGATATTTCTTCCATACTACATGCCTTGAAAAGGTGGAGGAATTTCTTAATGGAGAAGAAATTTGAATTGAGGTCAAATCGTAGTGGTCTGAAAGATTTGTTTGAATAACTGACTTTAAATGATAAACAAATAAGAT
Organism: Pinus albicaulis; assembly: GCA_034641835.2. Taxonomy (NCBI): domain Eukaryota; kingdom Viridiplantae; phylum Streptophyta; class Pinopsida; order Pinales; family Pinaceae; genus Pinus; species Pinus albicaulis. Next base: position 976,621,927 of record CM076580.1, on the reverse strand, counting down.
GGAAGGGGTTCTTAAGTGAATAATAATTTGACATAATTAATACCAAAGGGAAAGAAAATAAATCAGTTTAGTAGAAGGGTACATTCCATGCATGCTACAACTATTAGTATGCATGCATCAAATTTAAAGGGTAAAATATTAGATGTTGTTGTTATAGAACAACATTCTTTATAAGTAAAATAAGATTTATAATAAAATTATAAAAAAATTTCAAAGGGTATAAAATTCACATTTAAGAATATTTCCCACTTTGAATGAAAAGATATTTCCAACCTCCCATAAATATAGGAAGAGAAAACAACATTTCCAATAATTTAGGGATAAATCAATATTTCCATTAAGTTAGAAATAGGAATAACTATATTTACAGTTTTAATACATTCTTGTATTAAAACGTTAAAATGAAATATTTTCTCAATAAAATAATAGAAAAAAGTATAAAGTTGAATTCCATATCATACTTCATTATCATCTTATACCCATAGTATTGCATTATTCTCTTCACACTTTGCAAAATGGCCCCAAACTGAATAAGACTATGAATTTAACATATAACAAATATGCCTTTCATGGTTGATGTGGATTCAAACAAAAGCCAAAATACATATCAACATTTATAAAATGTTCTTGACATGCCTCCCAATATTTCAAAACCAATAAAATTTGTGATTTTACCGAGTTAAAAAAGGTGAATGTGGAATAAACCAATGCACATATATAACCAAAATATCCAATGACATTTGGTGCATTAAATTACATCAAAATTCCTTTTATCATTAACATGGATAACAAACCAATAGATTTAATGAGCATTCAAGGGGATAGGATTATGAGGATAGTATTAAACTCTTAAACCTCGTAAATTTGTTCTCCCAATCAACTTAAATGGGTATTTAATCTCCCGTGAAGTCATAACTGGAGAAGGATTTAAATATTCCAAACATATGCCAATACATATTTATGGAAAGTGGCCACTGATACAAATAACAAGATAAATTAAGGCTATAAAATCTAGTTGGTTCCATAGCAAACTAGTTATAGTTGAGACCTACCATTCCATACCATTCGAACTAATTATGGTAAAAATTAAGGCTTTAGGATCCTATAGTAAATAAAATGGAAAGGCCAGATATAATGCATTATTCCCTTCATGATTTAATATTGCAAGGCTTCTAATTCGTAATTATGGTTACCCTTTCTTGTTTTCTGTAATTCATTTCCAATAATTTAGGGAGAAATCAAGATTTCCATTAAGTTATAAAGAGGAATAACTACATTTACAATTTTCTCATATAGGAAGATCAAGTTTTGCTAGTAATATCACGGTCTAAAATACCTAGAAAAGGGAAGTCGAAATTTTCGTGGCCGACTTGCTTATAATTATACTCTTTTTTATGACTATGCTGATTTGTTGGATGTTCCTATTATTACTTCGTCTAACTCTCAGGCCCTTAGAGAACTGAAGCTCGCTCAGGGGGCTCTATGATGAAAATATTATTTCTGAAATTTGAATTTAATAATATTATATCTGAATTTAATGGGTTTGGGGGACCACTCCAAACAATTGAGCCTCTGTCATATGATCTCACACATTGAACCCTTTATTATTCTCATACAAGAAAGTATTGTTGATTCAAATCGGGCCATCTCATATTTCTATAAGATTTTTTCCTCGTGGAACATTGTTGGTGTTAACTCTACTAGTTCTTTAGGTGGTCTTATATCCATGTGGGATCCTGGGTGGGAGGATTTCCATGATTTTAGTCTTTTTGCAGGCATCCTATTATGTAGGCATATCAGGGGATCTCCTTGTCGTATCCATTTTCTCAATATATATGTGCCATGTAGAAATTACTTTATTTTTTGGGACAGGATACATCAAAGAAATCTGCTCAAGATTGGTGGACTTGTCATGGTAGGTGATTTCAATGCCACTCTTTTAGCACAAGAGTCTTGGGTTTTTCACAGTAGACTGGATCCACTTGCTGATAGACTATATAATCTCTTTGCATATCATCACTTGGTGGAAATTTTCCCTTTTCCCCTTTCCCCCACCTGGAATAATCATAGATCGGGTGAAGCTCATGTGGGGAAATAACTAGACCGTTTCTTGGTATAGGAAAATCTAGTTGAGATTCTTTGCAATTTGAAGTCTTTTGTTCATAGGACATATATATCTAATCATCTGTCCATTATAATCTAGTGGAGGATGGAGAATATTCATCAGGGTATACTCTTCAAATTGAATAGGGTATGGTTGGAAGACAAAGATTATAATGAGCTGGTAAACTGCACATGGATTGAGATTCGCGGATAGTTGGATGTCTCTATGATGTGGGACCTGATCAATAAACTCAACATCATCAAGATAATATATAGGATATGGAAGAGATTGAAAAAGCAACACCTCATATCGGAATTGCAGAAGATCGCCTGTGAAATCTATGTTTTCAGCAGATCCATGGAACATAAGGATCTGACACATGCAGATTGGGAACATCTTAGATCATTAGAAGATAGGAAGAATGAAATTCTTAACATATGGGAAGTCACATGGAGGCTCAAGAGAAGAGAAACATGGTTACGTTATGGGGATCGTAACACACACAAATCATAGGAAATAAATTAATGTTATATGCAAAATAGAATCTTCTGATGGGGATACCAAATATAGTACTCCTGAAATATAAGATGAGGCTGTAAAAATTTTCAAACAATTTTATAAGGCCAGTGAGGATGTGGATTATAGGGACCATATATGGGCTTTGGAAATATATCTAATAATGTTTGTGATAATACAAATGAGGACCTCTACCGCCCAGTTAATCTAGAGGAAATTTTACTGGTACTTAAATCTTTTTTCCAAAGACAAGCACTCAAGACCGGATGGATGGACTGTGGATTTTTTTCTACATTTTCTTGAGCTGATGAGAAAAAATTTATTGGATATAGTGGAATATTCTAGGACTTGGGAAATGATCACTGGTGCTATAAAATATACTTTTTTAGCACTCATTCTGAATTCATCTTCCCCACTAAATTTTAGGGATTTTATTCCTATATCCCTATGCAACATTCTCTTCAAGCTAATATCAAAGGTGATCGTGAGGCGAATCAATAAGGTACTATCTTTTCATATCTCCCGTGAACAGTTTGGGTTTTTAAACAATCGACAGATACATGATGCAATCGCAATGACAAAATAATGTATCCATACTACACATACCAAAAAGGAGGAAGTGGTGATGAAAATGGACGACTGTGTAGAATGGTAAAACATCAAGCTCATTCTCTACAAAATTAGCCCTCAATCTCATAATGTGGAGTGGATAATGGCTTGTATCGCATCTATTTGTTTTTCTATCCTGATCAATAGTCTCCCCACCACCTTTTTTCGTGTAGGAAGAGGACTTAGACATGGAAGCTCTTTCCCCTTTAATGTTTATTCTTGTTATGGATGTGTTGTGCTATTCAACGACCCCCATTATTTTAGCATATTTACCTTAGGAAAATAATGGGGACCCTTTTACAATTTTTAGAGTAAAGCAAAAAAAACCCTTAAGTGATTAATTCAAATAGAAATAGGAATCAAATGGGTTAAAAACATTGAATTTTCGTCGTAAAGGCACTTGAGCGGAGAATGTTAAGAAAATCAAAATATAGCAATTGAAATATCGCAATGAAAGACATGTGGCTACTAAGATCCACTCAACACAAATTGCGATGCGAAATACATCAAAGTGCATTAATAAAGGAAAAAGGCATTTTCCCGAACAAATTCTATAAGAAAGAAACTGTGGGACCCGCTTCTGCCACGTAGGAAAATCGCAAATCGCATTGTTATCCTGACGACCTTAAAGTCATCCTCCATATTTCCTTGATGCGATATAATCTATCACATCGTAATTTCACTTTGTGACCACTCTTTCCCTTCATTCATTTTCACCAATATTTCGATTGTGATATCGCAATCGAATAAAGATATTTGATCGACATTCTATAAATATTCACACACAAATAACACTACAATGCGACAGATCTCGTTTAAATGCTAGAATGATTACACAGGAAAATAAACCCATACTATCCAATAATTCCATAACTTAAAAGGTTTTTATATCCCATGCTTCCAAAAATTATTTGACTGCAAGAAGCATTGAATTTCTGTATTAACTGTGTGCCAAGTTTCATTCGCTTGATTGTTTCCATTATTTCGGTACTTTCGTATTTGTAAATAAAAATTTCCTCTTTCTAATTATTATTCTTCATTGTTCACAGGCGATTCCAAATAAATATATCTCTTCGGAGATGTTGAAAGTTTTGAAGAAAGCTAAGAAACCTATGGCACCCACAAATCCTACAACTACTGTAAGTGAAAGAAAATAAATGCTTCCTCTATTCACAGACATAACATGTGGGCCGCAAAGTGGTTCTTCCTCCTGGGAAGAGATGTATAAGTTATTTGAGGATGAGAAACCCCATAGGGTTCAACGGAAATTTACTGCAGATGCTTCTGATTATTTAGAAGAAACTATAAAATAAGTTTCCAATTATTTTCTACACTGAGTTGTTACATGCCCCAAAATTCTACCATATACTGGTAAGATGGATAATCGACAACCTCAATATTGGGGAAAGAACTTCCTTAACCCACAGAGAAACAATGATAGGTTATTTTAAAGAAGAAGACTTGAAGTCAATGTATCACATTTCAGAGCCAGAAAAGGTCTACGAAAAATAATTTCTTACGCAATTCGCCAGCGAGAATGAGTTGAATTCAAATCCTATCAAGCAAAGGAGGAGCAACCCAAATAAATACAAAAATGATGTTAAGGGTATGCATTCTACTGACTCCATTTCTATTCTCTACTATTATCTTGATGTAATGATGTTTAGGCTCTTTCATCAACCTGATACTACCAAATTTTCAGTTGAATGGGTAATGTAAGCAGTCGTAGATTCTTTTATCATGGAATGGTGGGGGACCATTTTGTCCAACAATATTTCCACTCAGATTTTGGAATATAGAAAAAATATTTCTATTTCCTCCAAAAAATTTCCACCATTTTATATGAGTGCTTATATTATGGATGTTGTATGTTTCACTTCAGATTTTCCAACCATGAGTTGGAAATGGACTACCCAGGACCCTCTCCTCATTCATGCCTATCATATCATGTTATGGGAGTCAAAATATGAAAAAAAAAATTATAAAATCTTCCATGGAGTTATGCTCCCTTTATTTCAAGTCGTGTTCAATGAGAAAGCCCCTGGGTTATCTAAATAATCTCAAGTTGGCTTCTCCTCCATTGGAAAATGGTTTGGAGAAGAATTGTTTACCTATGTCAACATTTTTGGGAGCCTGACTCAAGCATATGTTTTACCATTATATGTTCCTGATAAGCTTCTCTCAAGATAAATAACTTATCAAACTGTTGGCAATGGATTAACTAAGTTTCTAAAGGAAGCTAAGAAAACATCATGGCCCTCCTTTCCAATTCACTGTGGTGTTTACACTTTGGAAACTATAAAAATGTAGGGTTAGAGGTCAACCAAATTGAATGTTTGAAACTGTTTACAATTTCAAGCTGACAATATGACCAGAATCAATTTTCCAATGATTTTACCACTCAAGTTAAAATAAGACCTTTTGTACAGGAATATTATTTTGATGACTTGTTTGAGTCAGTCGGCACTTATGCCGTAGTTCAAAAGTTAGCAACATCATGCCTCCATCCACATTAGTTGTTAAAGTTCAAACAATACGGCAACAAAATATTGGAAGGGATTTCATTGAAAATTCTAGAATTATCCCAACCCATAACACATAAGGAACAAGAAAAAGAACATGCACCTAAGGATACTGAATTCCTTACTAAAACTGAAGACGATAAATCTGCTGAAGTTCAAACCATGGATTTAGAGTTCCCAAGTAATTTGAATGATGTATGGAAGGATTTTAATCAAAAACTCCAAGGAGACTAAGAAGTGATGATTACTGGTCATCAATAGATAGTGAAAACACCTGAAAGAAAAAGTCAAGACTCGTTTATTGTTGGGCCATCTGACATGTTAGTTAGCACAGAACAATTGGAATTCATCCCGGACTTCCCTATTATGGAATTTTACTAAAAATTGAGGAAATCCCTCCTCTGGATATATTCTATAGTCCTAAACATAAAGTCGTTATGATCAGGCAAAGAAAAATAAGGAGGACAGAGTAGTCTCAACTCCTTATTCCAAAAGATGTTCCAATGGAGGTAGTCTAGAAAGATTCACAAGTAGATCCTTCTAAGGATCTAACTCATTTGACCCAATTCATAGGAGACTATGCATCTGCTACTAGAGATAAGGCCTCTGAAGTTCAACAGCTGATTAAAGAAAAGATGAAAGAATCATCCAATTAGAACAGGAACTACAGGCTGAAAAGAAAAATGTCAACCAATGACTACAGGTACAGGTATCACAGCTCCAAGAGAGCATTTATCAATTAAAATTATAGCACCAAATTGAAATTAGTGCTAAGGACACGCAAATTAATCAATTGAAGTTGACTGTTGAGAAATTGAAAGATAATCCAAAAATAGATGAATTTAGGAAAGAAGCACTGGAATTGAATACTCTACTGGCACAACAACGAGTTATTTTTTGTCAAAACTTGTCAAATATAATTGAATTATGTGAGCAAAGCGATTCACTGATGAATCAAATAGCAGACCAGAGAATGAGTTTCGATGAAGTCGATGATAAAGTGTCACAGTATGTTACCTGGTAAGATAATACTAATGACTGGAAGGCTAATCTTCCAAGGATTGATGACTCCAAAAATGATATATTATTTAATGACTAGGACATACAATTGAAACATGTTGAAAGAACCATCTACAAAGCTAGAGATGTGGCTAATAATATTGTTGAAATAGTCAGTCAGAATCTCATCGCTGCCAATATTATTGATAGACACCCCCTGTTTCTCTTCCTATTTTTAAATATTTGATAATACAATGGCAAGAAGTCTCCAAGGTCAAAGAGGAAAGCATCAGAAAGTTGGAAAAGATAGATTGGGATAACTATTGGAAATACTTGTTAAAGGCACATAGCCAATGGCTCGTGTTGCGTTGTCTTACAGATACTTCTTCCTATATTTTTCCTCCACTTTCAGATGAGGTTTTCCCTGGACAGTTGTGCATCAGGTGAAACCAACCTCCTGAGGTTAAGCCTATGCTTAACATCCTTCAATTGAAGGAATGAATGGTTGATGAGATAGCAGGGAAACCTTCAAGCAAGTCACCCCATTAAATTATTCTTCTATTTTATTTTCACTTAGTTTAAGGAGAGTTTTTTAAACCTCCTCATCTTTTATTTTAATTACTATTTTTAAGAATTTCTATTTTATTATATAAACCCCTTCATGTATTTTAAAAATGGGTCCTAAAATTTTGAAAGGAAGACTTCACAGAAGTCACACTTTTTTACTCGTAAAGTTTTCTTAATAGAAAGGGTTGGACCAAATACTATTTTTCAAATGAGTAGAGTTAGTGTATACATGGTACTTTTATCCTATATGTGAATTTTATGTTCCAAATGAGAAATGGTTAATTTTTATTATGGTGTTTTGTTTTATGTATCTTTTTAAAACAATAAGGAATTAATTCACTTTTGAACATGTTAGATTTATATATTTAGGTACATATTCAATACATGCAGTAAATAGATGCGATATAGTCTTATCCAATTGATTTAATTAACTATTTAATTAAATCAATTATTTCAAATTGTTTTCATATCTCTAAGTGTTTGTATAATATTTATTTGCATTCATTGAAAGATCATATTTATAAATCACATAGAGATAATAATTCATGTCGGGATAGATATAGATAGGCATATTTATTTACTTCAAGCTTGTTATCACTCCCATCTACCAAGTTACAGTCAGTTATAATATCATCCATTCACCCAATTATATTTCACTGGGAAACGGGTCCCATAAATCTAGTCAAAGCCACCATACCAAATGGATAAGGGACACTTTTCAAGTCCCCGACCAGGTGGTTTTCCCCGATGTTGTTGCACTGATTTTTGGGGCCTCAACAAGACAGTATTAGAATGAGAATCGGATAGGCACAAGCACGTGGACTCTTTCAGGGCTTATATATTACTAAGCATGTGAACATCACTCACGTTTTTTTTTTTTGATGATATTCTAACCTTTCGCATCATATCCAGACCCTAGTGGTCTACATTACACTGCATTTTTCTTAGATATGGTGTGACTTACGAGCTTATTACAAATGGTAACAAATCTATTCTCTACTAATATTTTGGCGAAATTTTGGATATAGACTTCAGGATGTTTTAATGGAGCAACACAACTTGGCATGTCTAGTTGTGGAGAAGGTATCAAGATAAATGGAATATCACAGTATAATATTTCCTAGAATGGAGGACTAGGCACAAACACTAGAGCTGAAATGATTTCTTTATGGGGTCCACTGTGGTTTGCACTAGAGAATCTTATACATAGTCTTCATATTTATGGTGATTCTAGATCTCTTATTGAAGGAATACACGAGAATACATATTTTGATCCTCCAACCCTATCTATCTAGACAAAAATGATCAAACACATTCTAGACTCTCTCACAACCTATACTAATAATCACATATACAGGGAAGCCAACATGGAGGCAGACAAGTTGTCCAAGGAAGGTTTAAGTGGGGATTTTGGAGTCATGAAGTATAGATACACATAAGACAATTCATCCAAGGAAGAGAGCCTAATCAACGTTCCATAATATCTCAATTTATTTTTCTTTATATTGTGATATTTTGTATGGTGTTTTCATATACATATGTTGACTATATGATCGACAAATCCATTTTTCTCTATGCTTTACATAACTTTCAGTTTATATTGGGAAGGATACTGGATACTTGGTGGAAAAAGTAATTTATTTTTTTTGTTATATAAATAATTATCTTTTATATATCCTTAGAAGCATATATGAACATATATCAAGAAAAGTGTAATGGAATTTATCTATTAATATAAATCCAGTGTTTTTTTCCTCTAGGAGAAAAAGGGAAAATTAAACTGAAATATTTTGTCAATAAAATAATATATGAAAGTATAAACATGAATTCCATGTCATTCTTCATTATCATATTAAACACACATATGGTATATCTATAAATGAATTGCATTAAATTAATTTATAGAAAATATTCCTTTCATGGTTTATGTGGATTCAAATTAAAGCCAAAATACATGTCAGCATTTATAAAATGTTATTGGCATGCCTCGCAGTATTTAAAACCCAATAAAATTTGTGATTTTACCAAGTTAAAAAGGAAAATGTGGAATAAACCAATGCACCGATATAACCAAAATATCCAATGACATTTGGGACATTAAATTACATGGAATTTTCTTTTATCATTAAAATCATGTTATGCACATGGATGATAAATACGTATATTTAATGAGAATTCAAGGGGATACGGTTATGAGGATAGTATTCAACTCCTAAACCTCGTAACTTTTCTGTCCCAATCAACTTACATAGGTATTTAATCTCATCTCCCCTCAAGTCATAACTGGAGAAATGAAATATTTCAATATTACAAACACATGCCAATACATATTTTTGGTTACATATTTGTAGAAAGTGGCCACTTATACAAATAAAAGAAAAAATAAGGCTATAAAATCTAGTTGGTTCCATAGTAAACTAGTCATATAGTCATAGTTGAGACCTACCATTCTAACTAATTATGGTAAATTAAGGATTCAGGAGCTCTGGAATGTAAATAAAATGGAAAGGAAAGATATAATGCATGATTAACTTCAAGATTTAATATTGCAAGGCTTATAATTCCTAGTGATAATTATGAATACCTTTTCTTGTTTTCTTTAATTCATGTTATATAATTTCCATTAGAATGCTCTCAAATCCTAACCATTATCCAAAAGATTTTAAATCAAAATTATTTTCTCCGTATCAGAGCTTTTCAGAGATGATTCATTTATCAATTAATATTATTGTTTCTCATTTTTATATGTTTGATAAAAACTTCATTAATTCAAGATTCATTATAAATATAAGGTATTCCATCATGAAGTCAGATTCATGAAATAAATTATAAAAATATTTCCATGGTCATATCTATCTAGAAATCCTTAGTTGGTTGAGATCTTTTTTTTGAAAGACTTATTATTGGGCCTTCCCTGCTGAGTTAGTTTCCATAAGGAATTTAAGGTGCATAATTTAATATAACAAGTGATATGACAATAACGAAAAAAAAAAAAATGTATATGTATAGGTATGTGTATGTGTATATGAATATGTATACATATATAGATTAATTATTTACAATAGCTAGGTCACAAAATATAGCAAGTGAATATCCCATTAAGGAAACCCTTTTCCTCAATTTCCATTTAACAATTTAAACATACAACCATGTACATACGAATCCAACTTTAATTTCAATAGGAAAAAAATTTGTTTGCATATATATAAACATAATTTCCATAACATCCCACAAAATTACATTGTATTTAAATCACAAAAACACTTATTTTATTTAATTTAAAAGTTGTATGTAAGCAATGAAGGGTTATCCTTTTTATACCCAACCATAGGCTCAATCTTTCTGGTTCACCTTTTTCTTGCAAATGGCCACCTCATAGCTAGGCCATGTTGCCATTAGAGGAACCTTTTCACTAATAAACAGAGAATGGAAGCATGAAGGACACTATCCTTCATAAACAAAAAACAACAAAGTTTTTTCCTTAAACCCTTTGAGCTATGATCCTACACAAAACCATATGAATTTTCTTAGTTGGATTGCAGCATAAGGGAGTCTCTTCAATAACCTAGTAGTCCCTTAATGAAATTTACTCTTAGTGCCTTTGTGCTTACCCTTGTAAAGGCCCAAAGACGTAGCCCCCTTTTGTAGTTTGAGTTAAGGAGAATTATACTTGATTTCCCCAATGGAAAAATGGAACTAATAATTCCTCAGTACTTCACAACTAACCAAAACATTCATCACCACATATTACACTCAGACCTAGAGATTCATTTGTGTGCATCCCTTGATGGCTTCTTGCAAATGGGATATGTTATACCCTATTTTACATTGGATTTCATGGGTCAAATAATGAATCTTGATATGGGTACAAATGCATCCCTTAGAGTGATTATTTTGCACCATTTCTAACCATCCATCATAATTACGAGGAGTTGGTTGTTCAACTACAAAACGACTTCATTAGCTAACTTCTGGAAAATTGGGAAGAAATGGATTTTAAATTTCATCTTAGCAATAAGGGTTCATAGAAAGGGTTATTTAAGTAGGAAATACTTCCCAAAATTCCCCCTTGCTAGTTCCCATTCAAGGTATTATGATTAGTATAGGTTATCATCCCTTCATTCAATTGTTCATATTAGAGGAAATTTTAGCCTAAAACTACCCATAAAAAATTCAAGTAATGTCCATGCCATAATATGTAAACCAATAAAAATCCTTTAAATTTTAAAAATAGGTACATGTAAATATTTAGGAGTGAAAACAATAAAAACTATTTTTTTTAATTGTATTTTTGGCTGATATCCTTATAAGTTTACTCAAATTTCAAGTGTAGACACTCGTTGGATGCGGAATTAAATTCCGCATCCAACGAGTACTCATCATGTATACTTTTTAGAAGACCCATGTTGATAAAAATTTCATATACATTAAAAAATATGTTGAACATGTTTTTTAAATGTATCTTCAATTTTTATCAATGTGGGTCTTCTCAAAAGTATGCATGATGGGTACTCGTTGGATGAGAAATTCAATTCTGCATTAATGATTGTTTACACTTGACATTTGAGTAAAATTATAATGAGATAAGCCAAAAATGAAATTAAAAAGAAATATTTTTATTCTTTTCCCTCCAAAATTCATAACTCTTATTTTATTATTTTTCCTTAGGAGGGCAATTTTAGGCTGAAATTTCCTCTACTAACATTATATATTTATAGATGGAATGTATACATATCATTTTTGGGTCTAACTAGTTCCCATATAAATGCTAAGACAAATATCATTAGCATAATTAATTACACCATCATCAAGGGTTCAAAATGGTGGTTCTACAATCTGCTCCCCTTAAAGGAATGTTATGCTTGGTATCCCCACCACTCCCAAAAATTCTCTCACCTATGCTTGATAAAACCTCATAGCCTCTTTCGGTAACCCATCATATGAGTACCCTAAAATAATAATAGTCCACGAAACATCATCTTGTTTAGGAATTATGTCAAATTCGTTTCATGCATCCTCCAAGTTGTTGAAATTAACACACGTCCACAAGGGAACTCTCTAGCTTCCTCCACTCCTTCATAGCAGCAACTTAGGACTTAAATTTCTAAGTTCCAACATGGATGCAATATCATATCTATTCTATCATATTAACTAAAAAAATACACATAATTCCTTTTTAATTGCACCATCATTATTTCCCTCTTCATGTCAACACACTTTTCATGTCCTCCTCAACCATTTCTTCAAAAATTCCATTTGGTTTTCTCTCTCTAGTCACCTCCATAGCACTATGATTTTAGCATGTGTCTAGATATGTTATGAAACCAACTCCAAAAATAGAATAAAAGAGAGATTAGCACCTTATAAATAAGCCACTTCGAGGGGGAAACCTCTTTTACATTACATAAATGAAAAATTCTTGGATGATACAAATGAAAAAACATCCTTTCTATATATATGAGTCCATGGGCTCACAATATAATCCTCTCCAACCTAACAATAATAATTTAAGGGCACAATAATAACAATATGGGGTTACAGGGGTACAACAATAATAATAAGGGGGATACACTAACAACAACAAAGCACTACGCTAGTAATATAGCGACCTAACATTCCCCTCTCCTTCAAAAAAGTGTTGTCCTCGACGCTTGAGGAGCTTTGGATTCTTCTGTATAAAATTATCATTCTCCCATGTAGAATATTTAGTGGTTAAGTTCTTACACTTGATGTGACACTCTGAAATTGATCGATTTCGTAGCCGTGAAGTTCTTGTTTCTATGACTGCTTCATGTTCCAATATGGTTTTTCCTTCCTCATCAAGTTCTGGAAATATAGGGACTACAATAGTAATATAGGGACCTAACAATATCCTACCTCAAATAAACATGTATGTTATATCCATTTTCTTATCCATAATATATTTCAACTTCACAAGGAAAACATGCATTTCAAAATATGAATTTCAATTCAATACTTATAATATTTCTATCCTTTGCTTCACAAGCTTTCATAGGAAACAATTTTCAACTCTTTTTTTTCTTTGACACACACAATTCACTCATGATCCCAATGATCATGTCCATGAGTCTTCACATAAAATTCATTCAAGTTTCATATTATTTGCAGTTACTCACCCTCAAGGCTTAAGCTTCCCTTTTATACTAAACTATCACTTAGGTGATATGTCATTTAAAAAATCTCCTGCATGGGAAGTTCAAAGCCAATTATAGAGTATTGCAACTAATACATCCCTCTAACTTGCTTTAACATAACATAACACATTTCACATACATGAATCATTGTGATCAAGACATATCATAGGGTTTCAATGTCACCACAATGGCCTTAGTCCTAGGATTTTCATCTCAATGTCCATCATCTATCCTTATTTGATATACTCATCATTTCACATATATCACATGCATATAGTTTCCATCATATATAATGATAACAATGTTCAATCAAAAATATTTTATCTCGACCAAGTTTCATAGAGAAACAAAACTTCACAATAGTAATATCTTTATCATAATTTTTGTCTCCTTGCATGTGGTAGTAAACAACCTTTATTACGGGCTTACCCTCATTTCCACACTCAAGGACATTCTACCTACAATATAAAATTTCTTCAACCAAATATTTGTCAACATTCGTGCACAAAATCCTTTCTTTTATATTGTTTCCATAACCATTAAATTGATTTCAAATTTATCACACACTTAATCAATAATTTTAGTTGTATATTGAATAAATTGAAAGGAAATTCATCATTGCATTATACACACATGCTCACACACACACACATTACCCTCATTCTAAACATTTCATAATACAATCCAAAATTTGTTCGAATACCACAAATGTTTAAAATTGAGAGTTACCTAATTACTCTCTCCACTAACATACACATCTTAGAATTCAAGAGTAATTAGTGTTCATTTTTCTTTTGGTGGAGAGAGTGATTTCATACCACTCATTCATTGTTCAATAATTTCTTGAGAAAATCAATTATTTCTTACAAACACACACATTACCATCATTATAGGCATTTTATAAAATAGTCCAAAATATGTTCCATTAACCCAAAGTATTAAAATTGAGAGTTACATAATCACTTTCTGTGTTGATATACACGTATTAGAATCCACGATTAATTACTTTTAACTTTTCTTTTGGTGGGTTGAGGGGTTTCATGCCACTCATTTCAATGCTCAACAATTTATCCGGGTATTTGAAATTATTCCTTAGATGAAATTCAATTCATACAAGTTCTTGTGTCCATCAAGCTTGTAACCAATCCATGCATCAATTGTATTCATCATAAAAATTTCATCAATAGTTGTATACCAATTAGCTCTGTTTTTGTCATACTCCATTGAGTATATGACAAGCATGCATTTATATTTCAGCAATTTCATAGTAGGTAACTTTAACGAAAAGAAAGTAGAGATCCATTTGCATGTGATTTACCAGTTAACTCAAATTTATATAATGCATTTATATAATTCATATTTAGAAAAATATGGGCCAATACTCATGGAATTATGCACATAATTCCATTCTTGCATTCACTTCATGTAATATCCAACATATTCATGCATTACCAAACTAGTAACTCTCACATCTCCAATTAAAATCCATTACATGAGTGCACCACTCATTCATTTTGTTCTTTTCCATTATGGAAGCTCAATGCATGCACATATCACCAATATTTTTACTAAACTCTCTTTGTGCTAGAAATGTTTTTCCTTAACCGTACCCTACCTAGGTAAAAATTCAAATCATGCATTCAATTATAGCTATATCATCGAAAAAAAAATATTCCCAAAGAAATTCTTACCCATTTCCTTCAATTTACCTGTAGCTACAAACATTATCATTACTAGTGCCTAGCTAGCTAATACTTCCTAGAAGTCCACATGATCCTTTGCACTAGCCTTCCTGACAAGAATGCTCATGTCATTTTCATCTAGACAAGGCTACCAACTGAATGGAATAATATCATTAGCCTTTATATTTATTAACCATATTCACAGCCACAATATCAACTTTCAAGCCAACCATCATGTGATACAACACTTAATTGCAACCATTTTTAAGTTATGCCTTAACACATTGGCAACACATTTCAATTATTTGTTTCATTATGTTCCATAATCATTATCCATCCTTACACTTTATCCAAATTCACTCTTCTAATCTAGAAAAAGACAATTTAGAAAACAAAATACGGTTCAATGGAGCATTAACCTCCCTTCTAAATCATTTACATAACTTGCATTTTATAGTCTAGTTGTTTAAATGATATAAGTCAAGTCCACCTTGAATTTCTTGATACAAATATTCCTTTTTCATGTAAACTTGCATTCATATTAGCAAGAGAAATTTCACAAGTTCATACATAACTTTAGCATATTAAATGGATTATCCACTCCTTTTTGACTAATCATTATAGTTTTCAAAAGGTTTATATCCTAATCGTACTTTTAGCAAACCAGGGGAATCGTCTTCCTTGTGCTCCCATGCACCAACTATCTCAACCAATGTTATAACAATGCCATAATATTTAATTTGATATTTATTTCTTATTATAGTAATCTTGATAAAATCTTCTTATAGTCCACCTAAGTGTGTATAATTATAATGTAGATCAATTGTTTCACTCTAATTGATCCAATAATATCATGGTACTCAACTCTTAGCCTAACCAACACTTACTCCGTTGGTCTTCATTTCATAATCATTTATGTGTAACTCTTACACCTGTAAAATAACTCATTTCACACTAATATCTTAAGTTCATTCTCACATAAAGGATAATACTCACATTTCTATATTGTCCCTATAATGTCTAGAGATCAAGTCTTATAGCCTTATAATAGGCTTCTCTTGAAAATCAATGTGTCTCTAAAATCCTTACCATTGCTCCAATTGATTAGAAACTGAATTGGGGGCAAAAATTTGCTAAAAATTAAAATTTATTAGAATCTCTCCAAGCTATAACGATCGAATAGGTCTCATCTCCACGAATCTGGCACACTTCGTTTCATCGAAAACCGACTCCATATGTGAATGTTAGAGCCTATTGTCTGCTTGATGAAACAGGAAAATTTTCAAAAAAAAGTCAAACAGGGTCAAAGGGGTCAATTTCTTGGTCAAAAATGGTTTTTCTCCAGCCAATGGAGTGTTGACAAGTGTCAAATGGTGGTTGGCCCAAATTTCTGGTTCGTTGGCACAATTTGGTTGGTTTTTTAGAACCAATGGGATGCTGACACATGGCTATCCCAGAGGCTACCACGTGCCCCCCAAAGGCCAAAATATTGTCAAGTATTGGTCGAATTTCATTTTATTGTTTGGCAAAATTTTACGGTGGAGATCAGGTTCGATCCCGTGACCTCCCCCACACAAACGCCAAGACTTACCATATCATCTACGCATTGGTCCTTATATAAATATGCAAACAACATATGCTTGTTATAATATATGGTTTATGGTGGGGGTTAACAGGGCCAGCCCTGAAGTGCCAACCCTCGGTCCACAGGACCAACGCAAAAACCCATGGCGGAGGCCAGTGTAAAAGTGAAGATTAAAAACTTTAAAAATGGGTTATTTAACCCTTAAACTAAGTTTAATAGAGCTAATGTGATTTTTAATTTGAATTTGTTTTAAACACACATTTAACACTATTTTTTTTTTAAACTAATTAAACTCCCACTTAACATTAATTAATCAGCACTCAACTTGGTGGAGTCTTCCATTTTGGTCAGAACTCCCAAATGTGGTGGAGTTAATTGGAATTTCTCCAGATTTAGTGGAGCTTTCCTAGGCCAAAACTAAAGAAGCCATAACTTTGGCATAATTTGACCAAATTAGGCTTAGAAAGAGTCAATCCTAGATGATTTGGATGCTATGAGCATGATGGTGTAGGTTTCATAGGCATAGGATCACTTTTGTAAGTGTTTTTTTCACTTTGAAGATTAAATAATCTTAGGGCCATCAAGAGAGGAGGCCATGTCTAGATCACCTGAAGACCATTTGCAGAGCCAGAAGAGACTACCTAGGGGTTTTTGAGTCTTATAAATACACTGGAGCAAGTTGGAAATTCATTGGAGCACTTTAGGTGCATGTAATCATATAATTGACCATTAACCTAAAGAGTTCCAAGCCATTGAAGCAGGTCCATGGATATGTAGCCCAGGAGGGGCGAACTCTGTTATCAACTACTATGTAATTTTTTTGTTGTGTATTACATTCTCTACAATTTACTTGCTATTGTGATTTTTTCAAAAGCTAATTTACTTAATAAATTTCTCATAAAAGACACAAAAAATTGACACATAAACCATCTCATAACTTTCTAATTTGAGACAATCCTTAAACACTTTTATTTTATATTGATGAGGAAGCTAGCACAGAAAAATTGGTTTTTCCATAATTAGATCAAGTTGGTATCAGAGCACAGTTTAGCTCATTTTAGCCCTAAGATGGTTTTCCAAGTTTAGTTAGAATATTAGCTATTGGTTTTGTATTTGTGCAAGGAGAATTTAACTGTGTGCAAGTTTATGTGTGTGAAGAGAAGGACAAGATTGAAGACTTAGCTCTCAAATCATAGAAAAGAAGTTTTTTATGCATTACAGGTGTGATGGCAGCTTCATCAAGAATTTTTTCTAACCAATCTCCCTTAGCAAGGCTCTTTGATAAAGAGATGTTGCAGAATCTCTTTATCATTAGATATATGGTGCAAGAGATGTATGAAGATAAGAATGAGATAACTACACTTCAAGAGCAATTGAATGCCATGAAGGAGGAGAAGCAAGAGCATCTTGAAAAGATGCTTGAGATGGAGACTTGGCTCCATATTGAAAATGAAACCCTAGCCAAGTATTTGCATGAAAATGAGGTATGCAAATCAAGTTTATATTCAATTTCCTCTAAAAATTAATGTTTTGGTGCTTTTAAAATACACACTAGAGTAATAGGGTCCAAATTATTGATGAAGATGGGCTATGAAGGTAAAGGATTGGGAAAACATGCACAAGGCATAGTTGAGCCAACTGTTGTTGAGGAAAGGCCTAGGTATTTGGGTCTTGGTTATGGACAACATGATGGAGAATGATCCAAAGCCAAGGAGGCTCATGAGGGTGTTCCAAGAAGGACTTTCATTACATGTTCATTACCCCATGCTTGTAAATTTTGTGTTCATGAGGAATGAAAAAATTTTATACCCACTTTGCACGAAGATGCTCATAAGCATGCAACTAATGAGAATGGAAAAGAAGAGGATGTTGAAAGTTGTAAAGTAATTAAAACCATTGTTGGTATTCTGAAGAGAGTCACTACCTCATCAAATTCACCTCCTCAAGAAGGCGACAAAATTGAATGTGCAAGGTATAAATCTACCTTTAATCAAGTTGATTTTGATTATGATAAACATGGTAAATCTTCACATAATATTTCGATAAAGTTTACTTGTTCCTTTCATGGTTTGAATAACCATAATGTTTCGAGATGTTGGAAGAATATAGCCAGACATAGGAAACTTTTAAAAAAAAGGAGGCATAAGCCAAAGTTCCAATGGACAAAGAAAATCATGTCGAAAAGAAGATGCAATTATTTTGCACTCATTGCTATAAGCAAGGTCATCTTGTAGACAAGTGTTGAACTTTGTATCCAACAACTGATCCACGATATTTGAAGAAGGTGGAAAGAGATATTGACAAGAAAGGAAAAGAGGATTCCATAATTGATGTGGGTCAGGATGATACACACGATGAAGTTTAGCTCAAAGAAGCATCATTGAAGTGGTTTGGAAAGATATGGTTATATTTCTTAACCAATTAAGGCCTTGCATTTTTTTTATGATTGAGGTAGATATTGCCCTATTGATGCATTTATTTTCCAATTGAATGCATTTATTTTCTATTGAAAGTATGTTGCATGTTGCACGAAGCAAGATGTTAGAAAAGTAGAGTTATGTTGACTCACTTAGATGCAACAAATATGACAATTTTTAGTTGCAATTTGCATGTGAATGCATTTCTTTTTCTCTAGAATGCATGTTGAATTTTTACGCAAGGAAGGTGTTTGAATGTGGAGTATGTTGACCAAATTTGCTACAACAATACCAAAGGTCGAATTGGGTCTAAATTTGGACATTTCAGCTCTTTAAGTACTTGTACATACAAATGGGATTTGTGTACTTGTGATTGTACTTGCAAGATAGTTGAGCATTGTATACATGCATGATAGTTTGTGTGTAAACAATGAATATTTTATAGTTTCATTGTGCTTGAACATGCATGAGTGATTGACTTGTGTTTGTCGATTTCTTTGTTTATCATGTATGTTTGTCAACTTAAGAGTGTTGATCATTTGCACATGCATGAGTATCGACATGTGTTGGTCGATTGTGTGTTACATGCATGTCATATTGACTTGGAAGAGTTGATTTTGTCTCCAAAGTTGGAAAGTGAGATGTTGACGAATTATTTCATAAGATGTGAAATTCTTGTTGTTTTGGGAAAATAATCATCAAGTTGTTGTACATGCTTTTGTTTGACTTGAGAGTCAATGGTTTGAAGATGCATGTTTTGTCGAAACCCATCGACAAATTACATGCATGCTTTCTTTGTACACCAGGATGTAAGAATTTATGGCAATGTTCATAGGATGTGACATTTGTTGCTTTGAATGAGCAAAAGAAAGACGTTGTCAAGTTGTATTTCGTGCATGACGTGTTTTTCAAGATTAATGGTTTTGCTTGTGACAAGATGTCGTAGGACTTTGGAAGGTCCACTCTTGAGCGAGAGGCTTATGATTAGCCCTCATTCTCAAATCATGGCATGAAAAGCATATAAATACTAGAGGATGATGAAATCAAGAAACGTAAAGAGGGACAAGATGCCAAAAAATTTTGTAGCCAAAACAATAAACATTGTAGACCACTTGATGTGTTGACTCCAAGAACTGAAAGAGATGGTGAATGCATTCTTCCAGATGTGGAATTTGGAACTGTGGAGGTAAAAATAATGGTCATTTATTTTCTTGTGATTACTGATATTGGAACTCATTTTTGTAGTTCACTCATATGGGCTTAACTTGGAAAAGTGGTTTCCAAGGAGAAGCTTGCAGCAAATGCATGTGTGTGCAAAGGAGGAACATGATTCTAAATGTGAAGACCATCAATTAGTTTTCCAAGAAGAGAGGGATATATTTAGTACAACAAGGTGTTTAATCAGTTAGCAAGCAGACAACAATTGTTGGATTGGGTCAACAACTAAATGAGGACATTGGTTGAATTGTTAAGCCATTTGCAAGGCAAGGCATGTCACTGAACCCAAGTGGTGGTCATGAAGATTTTCCCAAGTATAATCAAGTTGATAGAACTTGGGAAAGAGAAGAGTATTCAACTCTCATAAAATAACCAACTTTTGTGGGTTCAAATGATTTTCAGTGGGAAGGAGTGATCAGAAATTGAATTGGGGGCAAAATTTTGCTAAAAATTCAAAGCACTCATAATCACTCCAAACTAGAATGATTGGATACGTCTCATCACCAGGAATCTGACACACTTTGTTTCATCGAAAACCAACTCCATATGTGAAAGTTAGAGCGTGGTGTCTACTTGACCAAACAGACGAAATTTCAAAATAAAGTCAAACAGGGTCAAAGGGGTCAATTTCTTGGTAAAAAGTGTTTTTTCTCTGTCCAATGGAGTGTTGAAAAGTGTTGAATGGTGGTTGACCCAAATTTCTAGTTCGTTGGAGCAATTTGGTTGGTTTGTGGAGAACCAATGGAATGCCAACACGTGGCTAGACTGGAGGCTGCCATGTGCCCCCCAATGGCCAAAATGTTGTCAATTCTTAGTCAAATTTCATTTTATTGTTTGGAAAAATTTTAGGGCGAAGGTTGGGTTCGACCTCGTGACCTCCCCCACGCAAATTCCAAGACTTACCATATCATCTATGCATTGGTTCTTACATAACTATGCAAACAACATATATTTGTTAAGAGGGCCAACCCTCAGTCCACGGGACTAGCACATAGAACCATGGTGGAGGCCAATGCAAAAGCATGAATTAAAAACTTCAAACATGGATTATTTAACCTGTAAACCAAGTTTAATAGTGTTGAACTTATTTTTAATTCGGATTTGTTTAAAATGTGCGTTCAACGCTAAACAATTGTTTAACACTAATTAAACTCCCACTTAACTTTAATTAGTCATCACTCAACTTTGTGGAGAATTTGGCAGAGTCTGCCATTTTCGACGGAACTCCCAAATGTGGAAGATTTAACTGGAGTTTCGCCAGATTTAGTGGAGCTTTCCTAGGCCAAAACTAAAGAAGCCATAACTTTGGCATAATTTGACCAAATTAGGCTTAGAAAGAGCCAATCCTTGATGATTTGGATGCTCTGAGCACGATGGTTCAGGTTTGATAGGCAGAGGAGCACCTCTGTATGTGTTTTTTTTTTTTCACTTTGAAGATTAAAGAATCCTAGGGCCACCAGGACATGAGGCCATGTCTAGATAACTTGAAGACCATTTGCAGAGGCAGAAGAGGCTACCTAGGGGTTTTGGAGTCTTCTCAATCCAATGGAGCAGGTTGCAAAGCCATTGGATCATTATAGGTGCATGTAATCAGAGAATTGACCATTAATCCAAAGAGGGCCAAGCCATTGAAGCAGGTCCATGGAGATGTAGCTCAGAAGGGTTGAACTCCGTTATCAGCTACTATGTAATGTGTTTGTTGTGTATTACATTATCTGCAATTTACTTGTTGTTATGAATTTTTTAAAGCTAATTTATTTAATAAATTTCTCATAAAAGACACACAAACTTGACACATAAATCCTCTCATAATTTGCTAATTTGAGACGATCCTTAAACACTTTTATTTTATACTGATGAGGAAGCTAGCACAACAAAACTGGTTTGTCCATATTCAAATCACCAATGGAAGACCTCAAAAGTACACTTACCAATAGGCTTTTCTATTCCATGAGAAAATCAACTCTACTTGCACAAGTTCTTAAAATAGTGTTCATACATAACATATTAAATTACACTTAGAACAAGCTTTTAAGCTCTACTACCTACTTCATACTTACTCCAATATTCATGTCATTGGCGATGTATCCATGATATGCATTAGGAAATGTAGTCAAGGTTACCTTTAGGTATGATTTTCACACCATCGCATGCTCATATGAATACCCATGTTGTTCACCTTATGCATGTACTTGCATTTAGGCTTAAAGTCAGTATAATTTGTAGGAGTTACCTCCCTACTCATCCATTCAACAATATATAAGCACATTCCCCATTTATGGCTTTCTTTTTCAAGAGAGTATCTCTAACACACTTGCTCCATAGGCACCTTGTACAACATGGCCTCCACTGAGGTAAACCACGAAGTGTTAATATTTTCCAAAAATTGACAAGTAAACCTTATGCTTTACTCCTTAACTTAGATTACCCTTGCATATGTCCACATGCATTTAACATAGTAAATATATATGTACATTCCTTTCTTGGAATGCTACTTCATTATTTACTTATTAGGAATTTATAACCATGAGGAATTTCCTCTTCTTATGCACACATAATCCTTTTCTTTTTCATAGCAACATCTTATTAGCTACGCTATTATGTCGTCATTTTATCAAACCATTTCAAGGAATAATTCCTCAACCATCCAGGACACCTATCATGGAACTAGAACTAATACCTTGTAACACATAATCTTTAGATTATATATGAAAATTTCTATTCCTATATAGTCAAAAATTTTAAGATAAGGTCATTGGAAAAGATCATGTTTACACGTATTTTTATCAAGTCATAATCCTTTCTTCCTCAATTATACTCAAGCATCTTAATAAGATACATTCATTTACGTCCAACATTTTAATAACATATTCTAATATTGCATCCATTGAGCATTTCATTTGTTATTGCATGCATGCATATATATTTATATGCATTTATACATAATAAAATGGGTGTGCAAGTGTATCCACTACACAATTTTAGCCACCCTTAACTCTACCACATTAATTCAAGATCAAGATCATTCACAAGATTTCACACTTCTTTACATGGAGTTTAACAAGGCATATCTAGAAAGATTTATGTCTTGCATTAAATTCATTTTGTTCATTCATTAGTGACTTGTAAACATAAGTAATTCCATTATTCTCTTACTCTCACCTTCCTTCTAGATTTTGTAGACAATTCCAAACAATGGTGTTGCACCTTCACATGAGGCTGTCTTTAAACAATCTTTTATAAGAATGGCTTCCCTTCCCTAAAGGGCTTCTAATGTGGTCCTGGCGGCATTTCTCTCACTAAGAGAGTTACCTTAATTTTTCCATCACAATAACTGGATTTCTATCTACTCCATTTAATTTTTCCATCACAATAACTAGATTTCTATCTACTCCATTTGTCATATCAATATCTCTATCCAAGGAACTTTATCTCACCAACTTTAGCCTCTATTTACAAAATTATCACAGTTGCAAGTATCAAGTCCATCCCTTAAACTTTTCGAGCTCTTGGAGTTATATCCACTATAATGTGTCATATTTATATCTTCTAATGATAAAAATTCAGTGGTCTATTTTTTGGTCCATTTAGCCATTGGTTGAACCACTACTATGATGACACTATGTCACCTACCCAATCCCTAAGTTAAATTAAGAAGGTGGTGTATCAAAACTTTTACTTTGGATTCATCGTTAATTCCATCATTTTAATTTGGCAATGGCATGGTGCTCATAAAAATATTTTCAATTCTTATAGCATTTACTGATTTGATGTTATGGGCACAAAGTTATGAACCTTTGACTCCTAATTAATGGTTTATGCTTCTCCTTTCACTTCATACCTTTTCACCTTTATTTTTATTTCACTTATGAGTGTTTTACAAAATTCATTATAATAATTATTAAAGTAGTCATGTTCATAGTATTATCTTATTTTTATTAATAGTGATTAGGTTTACTACACAAAACCCCTTTTTCATAGTAAAATTTTTACCATTTTCTCAAATAATTTTTTCATTTTTTTCATACAATGATGAATTAGTAACTCATTGGAGTAATCATTTCTTTATTTTTTTCATATAATGATAAATTGGTAACTCATTGGAATAATTTGGACTAGGCCCAAAATCAAACTTAATAATTGTAACATCAAAAGACTTTCCCAATGTGATTTGAAACCAAATAAAGATAACTCCCATTTTACGAGCCACTCAATCATCGTAGGAAAAAAACAAAAAACCTTTATTATTTTATTAATCATGATTTTGAAAAATATATTAAAAAAAATGCTTAAATCTATCGCGGGCCCCTAATCATTTCGAGGATGGAAATCACACACTATAGACTAAGATAGGTACTCATCATCAAACCATTTTGCAAAGTAAATAGTATTTTATTATGTTTAATTCGACACTCACCAATGTGGATGTGGCTAAAATTACCCCATTACCATACCCATGTGAGTATTTCTGCATTCCGTGAAAAGTTTGATGACGTGGCTAAACTTACCCCATTACCATAAGGAGACATAGAATTCCCACATTGAATTTACACCTCCAATGCATGAGCTCACTCCTCCCATGAACCATTATAAATTGGAAGTGGGGAAGACTTCCCACATAAATTACCCCCACATTTTCTTTTGATATACAAGGTATTATAAGTATAATTACACTATTAATGACATAAATAAGTTTTGATCATTAATAAATTTTATCATTAAAATAAGAGGAATTAGCTAAAATAAAAAATTTAGTGGAATTAGCTACTCAGCAAGCCATACCTCAAAAGATATTTTAAGAGGTACCTGTGAAGGCAAAACCAAGGAAGAAAAGAGGGAGGAATATCTTGCAGGAATCAATACAACTCGTTGGGGAAAAGTTGGTTAACTCTGGACATATCATTCCAATCTCAACGATGTTCCAAAGACTAAATAAACCTTATTAATGATAGTCATCTCTTGGAATATAAGGGGCCTTAATAGTAAAGGAAAACATAGACATTTACAAGAAAGAGTGACAAAGGAAAAACCTCAAATAGTTCTCCTACAGGAAACTAAAGTGTTTGGGGAACGCTTGGAAGAAATTGTTACTAGACTAAAACCCCGGTATGAAGTGATGGAAATTGATGCTAATAGGCGTGCGGGGGGTATAGCAATTTTACGGAATCGGGCAAAAATGGAGGCTAATGGTTGGATTGGGTTACCTAGAATCATAACAGGAAGATTTATATTGCTAGGAGCTAAGGAATGGTTTTCTGTCTCTTTTGTATATGGCCCTTCTATTCCAGGAGATAAACAAGATTTCTTTAGAAGCTTTATAAATCTTAAAATCATAAATCCGGATAAATATTGGGTGGTTGGAGGGGATTTTAATATGGTGGCTAGTATAGATGAACAAAAAGTGGGAACTGGTAGGTTTTCTCAGGAGATGGAAGAATTTGCTGACCTCATAACACACACAAAACTCGTAGATGTCCCAACTAATAAAGGAAAATTTGTGTGGAATAATCGACGGGAGGGTGGGGAATACACCAAATCGCATCACGTCTTGATCAGTTTCTAGTTTCAAAGGAATTTGTGAGTTTGAATCTATTCTATGAGGTAGCTATTGTACCTTGTTTGGGCTTGAACCATTGGCCAATTCGTTTGGAGGTGGATATGAAACAACAACAAAAGAAACATTGTAATGTTCCAAAAAATTTCGAAAATAATTTGTAACATTAAATTTTGTTGATTTCACTTAGGATGAGAATAAGTGGGTAAGGAGGCCCATGCATAATGATATTCTCAATAAAATCCCTCAAACTATGAAAGGGGATCATCTTTGGAGCTGGTTTGGACACCCTCATGTGTGAACAAGGTTATTTGCAAGGAGGCTTGGTTAAGTTTGACCAAGTCAACATCGCTGCCATAGGAGGAGTGGCTTACTTAGGAAGCTAGCGCAGTGTGAATGAGGAAAGGATTATTTGGTGGAGAAAACCCTAAAGGAGTGCGACCCATGGAGAGGGGCTTTAATTTGTTTAAAAGGAGGAAAAGGCAACCATTGTTTCTCATGCTTATCATTATTCATCTCATTGTCTTGTGAGACAATTTTGCATTCTTTGCTGCTTAGCAAGAATTTCAGAAAGGAATTCCTGTTTAGGATTCCTTCTCCTTCTTCAGAGGTCTCTTGAGGGATTTTTCTTCATTCTCCTCACATCCAGGCTTGAGGCCAAGCATCCTCCATCAGGACAACATCATTCATGCAGTAGATTAATGTCGTGTTGCTGGGTGTTGGAGTGAGGGTTCACTACACCATCTCCTTCAGCTATTTTTCAGAGGAGGAGTCTCTCTTCCCTTTGGGATATCATTTTGGAGGCACCCTGGAGCTTATTTCAGATTTTGGCATCAAGGCCAACTCATTCCATAGCCCTACAGTGCAGTTCCATCCAGTGACTATGTTATTTTGAGAAGAGCATTTGCATTGGGGCTTTTGCAAAGTATTGGAGAGAGAGATCTTTAGTGAAGGGATCAACCTTTCACTTGAAAGATCCATTGGAGGAGGCATATTTAGTTTGAGCGTCAGATTCAGCCATCCTAATCTAGTTCTATTTCTGAGTTGCTGCAGCTACCGAGAAACTCCAACATTTCTATGGAATTTCCATTTTGTATGTTTTGCAGCCAATCCTTTTCGGGATTGTGTGTTATTGTTTCCAGGGGTTGAGATCTTACTCCCCCTATTGAGCCACATATTGATATATTTGTGTATTGACACTATTATGCAGCAGTTTCCCTTCATAGACTGTGCAATCATAGCTGGAGCATACATTTGTAGCAGTGGTTTGTCATAGTTTATGTACTTGTTCTTTGAGGTTGAGTATTGCTCATCTTGAATATCATTTTCCTCAAGATCTCGTACTCTATTGTTGCTGCTATTATTTAACGAAATGGCCATGTTTTTCTCTCACATTTTTATGAGCTGAGTATTGTTGTTGCACCATTATTGTGTTTTCTTATTGCTGGAGCTCCAACTTTAGAATATCCGGATATATTCTCATTATTGTAGCAAGTTCCTGAAAAAAGGAACATAACAGTGGTATCAGAGCATGATCTTTGACTCAACCTATGGCTTCAAGCCAAAGTACTGAATCCCTGAAGGGGGAATATTTCAAACTCTATAGACAGAGTCTACAGATGGCCTGGTAGCCTCTAGATCTCATCCTTTTTTCAAAGGTGGCATATCCAGTAAATGCCCCTGCAGTCAATCTCTCGAAAAGAATTTTGATATTCCTAAGACGGGAACTTTCTAGTGCTATCCAAGAGAGATAAAATGAAGGCTCCATCATATGGAGAAAAGAGGAAAGGAAATATTACAAAGATACTTCCAAGATCCTTACTGAGCATTCATGAAGAATTTGAGAAGATAAGGAGGGAGATTTGTACAGGATCTCCAAAAGGGTTTGAAATTGGGTCAAACTCTAGATTTTCTTGTAGGGGATGTGAGCATGCAACTACACCCTATAAGACACAGTGCAGTCACATGGCCAGCTTTGCCATGAGAAGAGAAGAGGAAGAAGAAATGACTAAGAAAGGAACTCTTAGAGGTTTCTTGTATGAGTATGAATCTCAAACCCAAAGGTTTAGAGATCATATTACTTTTCCAAAGTTTTGCAAGATCATGGTGAGGAGGAGCAAGTAGCATGATGAGGATAGATTGTTGGAAATGTTGTCATTGATGGAAAAGGTCAAGACAAGAGCAGCACCTAAACTATCCATGAGGCAAAAGAGACAGAGAGGTAGCAGAGGAAGCAGAAGCAACAGAGGAATTAGAGACAGTGCAGTGGAGTTGAAAGGGCTTCAAGGAGAGTAATACAGAGGTTTATTTATGAATTAGGGGTCTAATAAAGTTTACAGATGAATTATTGAGTAATTATTCATTAATTGAGTTTTTATGGCATAAAATAAAACCCTGTGGTAAAGACTTAATATGCTTGGGGATGAGTTGGAGCATTGCTTAAATGGAAAAGGTGATGGCAAAGGACAATAGCAGAAGACAGCAGTGAATTGAAGCAGAGCTGTCCAAATGACGGAATAGATTGTCCTCTTGTTTTCATGAACAAGAGGGTTTTGTAAGTAATTTCAATTAGCACAAATGAAGAATATGTTTAGTGGCTCTGAGGAGATGAGAGAATTGCTCCCATATTATTCGAAAGGATCTATCCTCCAAGAGAAAGCAGAACTGTACCATACCTGTATATTTATTATGAAAGCGGGAGTTAGACCTTCAAAGTTTGTGAACATTGAGAACCCTGTGCAAAAGGGTCAATTTGTAATTCTGTGCACGATCGAGCAAACCAATGTGAGTTCGTAAATAAGGACTTATATATGTATCAAGATTAGATGCACTCTGAAATGTTAGCCCCTGTTTGGAGAGGCTTTCTCAGAGTCCCAGTGTGAGTGTTACGGAGCGGAATGCAATGAATATTACAGCATAATGGAATACGAATGTAGTAAGGATGTAAAGGAGCAAAGAATTAGAAGCGGAACTCAGAATACAAAACTCTGACAAATGAACAGTAAAAATGGGTTGGCGTTAGTAACCGAATCATGGAACGATGTGGAACCTTGAGTGAAGGTGAGGAACCACGAGGTGTGAACAGCGGCGACGGAACTTGGAGTAGAGGGGTGGAACCACGAAGGAGGAACATTGGACATGGTTTAGAGCAAACCGGTGGTTTTCATTGCACCACCATCGACGGGCAAGCGATTTTCAATGAATCAAAGCGATTCCATAGAGCGACTGACACGCGGCATACGGAGGGATCCCAAAACCACTCACACTGCGCGCCATCACGCGTTATTGTTCACGCATCTTTGCCGAGTGATATCCGTTCGATCAAGTGAGGTGGCGCGATGCGATAACCACCGTCGGATGGAGACGGCCGTTAGCGTTGGGGCCCATACACATGTATTAAGATTTGTGGATTTAACAAAATGAAATTAAGTGGGTCTATTCAAAGGTTGCCTCCACGTATGCCTAGAGCATTGATGTTTATTTTAAACCATACACAGTTGAATATAAAATCCCAAGACAAAGATTGAGATATGAAGTTTAGAATGAGTTAAGTTGGAAATATTTGCCATGGTCGAGCTCAGAAATTGTAACCAAAGTGCGGACTAAAATAAGTGTTGTTAATAAAGGAAGAGTTAAGCAAAAAATTCACTTTATATGTGATGTGTGGAAACCTAGTTATTTAACCAATGCTAAATTGATTGGTTTGTGTTGATTCGACTATGGTTTAAGCCATAGATTCTTCAAGGAGGTAAACTTTAGCATAAATTTTAAACTGCTTAGATTGGAAATTGGGTTAAGTACTAAATTGAGTGCAGGTGATTTTATGTGCAAAGTAAGTTTTAATTATTTAAATTGCCAGCCCAGAAAATAGAGTATTGAAATTGCCCAGATCGACAGTAGGATTGAGTACAAATTTGTTGTGTCCATTTTATATGCTCATAGAAAGAGGAAGTATGATACCTGACAGAGGTAAACAAAGATTGAAGAATTGAAGAGATGTACAACAAAGGGATTCAAAAGTACAGTGAACAGGTGGAATATGCGAAAGACAGTGAACAAAGTATGCAGGACAGCTGCATGACTGCTACAGAAAGGACAAAACCAGCTAGCCAAAGGCTGAGTAAAGTTTATATACTATAACTGTAAATGTAAATGTTTTATTTGTTTTATATTGTTTCTGATGAAAAGGAAAGTATCCTAAGGAAAAGAAAAACACCCACTGTAATTTGTACATATTGTTATATTTTTTTTAATAAGTTGGATAAAGAATTGAGAAGGAAGAAGTCAAAGAGTCATGGTTGGTCACTCAAAATTCCTTGTGGAATACAAACAGTCATGTGAGGAACTCTATATATAATTTGATATGCATAAGTAAAAAGTGAGAGAGAGTAAGGATAGAGAATGAAAATCATAGAAGATTGAGGCAGAGAAGATAAGGAAGAGAGGAGCAGAAAGAGATGCTACTGAACAGAGTGGATATCTGAAGTAAATCAGCAAAATTTTCTTGTGATAAATTCAGGAATTTGGAGCTTCCCTATCAAGTTGAATCTTGATAGCTGTCATTTGTAGCTGACTGAAGTTGAAGCCTCCTGTAGTTTGGTGCCTGCAGAAAATTTAAGGGAGTTGGAGCTTCCTTGCAAGTTGTAGCTTGCAGAATTGAGGTTGGAGCCTCCTGTGGGTTGGTTCCTGCAGAAAAACAGTGGTGAGAGGGAGTTGGAGCTTGCCTTTTCATCACAACAATAATAAGATGTGGTTTTATTCCTTTATGGGTTTCCACTTATATCTGTTGTCTCTATCTGTGGCTTGTGTGCTGAGATGATTTATCAAACCTACTTAATTTTTGCTGCTCTCATAATAATTTTAATGTCACATTAATTTAATACTAGCTGCAACATATTAAGATTGTTCATATACTAAGGTTGATCATAAAAGTAAGCTATAAATAAGTTGATGAAAAATTGAAAAATGCTCATGTATGTATTGAACTGATTCACTCCCCCCCCCCTTTCAGTTCAACTAAATTTCAACAATTGGTATCAGAGCAGGTTCCTTTGTACCAGTTTAACAACTGAAAGGAGATTCTAGGTTCTCAGGATGGCTAGTAAAGAAGGATGCTCAACCAATAAAGCCCCTTTCTTTACAGGTGAAAATTATGCCTTCTGGAAAATCTGGATGAGGACATACATAATGTCTCTAGGAATAGAAGTTTGGGGTGTTCTGGAATTAGGATATGCCCCAAAGACAATTGACTCAGAGAAAGAATCCAAACAAGATTTTGTAGCTAACGCAAAAGCCATGAATGCCATCTTGAATGGATTGTGTGAAGCATAGCTTATCAAAGTAATGCAAAAAGACACTGCCAAAGAGATGTGGGATACTCTGGACAACATCCATGAGGGAGACAAGAAAGTAAAGACTACCAAACTTCAAGTCTATAGAGCCTAGTTTGAGAACTTAAAAATGAATGATCATGAAGAAATTGATAGTTTCTTCCTAAAAGTTGCAGAAATTGTTAACAATATGAAATCTCTTGGAGAAACCATGCCAGAAAGTATAATTGTGCAAAATATTCTAAGATCTCTTCCATCCAGGTTTAATCCCAAGGTGTCTGCAATAGAAGAAACAACTAATTGGGAGACCTTGACCATGAACCAGCTACTTGGAAATTTAACAGCATACGAGATGAGGCTCCCACAGAAGAAGCCAAGTGCGAGGGAGGAAGCCTTTAAAACAAAAAAGAAGAAAGAAGAAGAGGAAGACATATGCTCTTGCTCGGATGAAGAAGAGGCAAAATTTGTCAAGAAATTGGATAGAGGCTCAGGTAAATACAAAGGTAAAATTCCTTTCAAATGCTTTAACTATGGAAGAGTTGGACACTATGCTGCTAAGTGTCCTCACAAGAAATTAAGGAATTAGGCTCAATAGTCAGAGAAAAATACATCAAATAACTGGCAGAAAGGAAAGAAGTTCAGCAGAAAACCCTTCTATGCTCAACAAGACAGCAGTACATCTGAAGATCCAGATGAACTCTCAAGTGAAGATGGAACCTCTGAATTTTTATTGATGGCTATAGAAGAACTTGAAGGTCTCCTGCTAGAAGATGAAGAAGAAGAAGGTGAAGTCGACCTTGAGGGGGAGTTAAGAAGTGCCCTGGAAGAGATTGATAGACTCAAGCTAAAATGTAGAAAACAAAAGGACATTCTCCTCAAGTATGTACGAGAAGAACAGAATTTAGAAGTCCTGATGTAGCTAAAGATAAAGCTTGAAGAAGCCAAGAATATAGAGGACATGTTACTTAAGCAAATCAAAGAAAAAACTCAGGAACAAGAAAAGTTGGAAGAAGAAGTAGTATGTCTCAGGAAGAAATTAGAAAATGCTCAAAGGAAAGTGGTTATAAACTCTTCTCAAACAACAAGCTCTAGTAAGTTGAATGAAATTATGGTTGCTCAAAGATCTCCTATGATAAAAATTGGAATAGGCTATGAAGGAGAATCAAGTAAAAACAAAGAAAAGGAAAACAGAGAGATTATTTTTGTAAAAGAAAAGAAGGATGATGAAGCAGCTCAAATAGTGCCTACAAAAGAAGAAACTTGTAAGGAAGGAGACAGAACCCAGAAAAATCCTCTAATAACAAAGAATGAAAGAAATACTCAAACAACAGGAAAAGATTTATATGCCCCCGAGTATGTCAAATTTGAAAGCCATCAAAGGAGATTCTTGCCTCCTGTGAATAATGCCACTTGTTATTTCTGCCACAAGCAGGGACACATTGCTGCATATTGTCATGCAAGGAGGAGTAATTTAAACCAGCAAAAGATGCAAACAGTGAAGAGACTGTCTCATACAAACAAATGGAGAAAACAACCTTACATCAAGTATGCAAATAATTGATATGGTTATTGTTTTTATTGTAAGGAATTTGGCCATAAAATTATTGAATGTAGAAAGTATGGACAAAGATTGATGTTCAACACCTCAAGGAGGTTTATGAATCAAAGAAATTTTGTTCATACTCACAATTCTGCAAAAACTATGATCAAATGTTGTATATGCAATCAAGTTGGACATATGCCTTCCAAATGTCCTCTGAAAGGATATGATTCATCATCTCACAAAAATTACCAAACAAAATGATGCCTCTAGTGGAAAAACAAGGAGAATAAGTGTGACCTGGCTCTAACTGCTCAAGATCTGAAAAGCCAATGGTATCTGGACAGTGGCTGTTCAAAACATATGACTGGAGACATGAGAAAATTTATAACTTTTGATGAAAAGAAAATTGGTAATGTTACGTTTGGCAATGATAAATGAGGAAAAATCAAGGGAAAGGGCTCAGTCAGCTTAGATAATGGCAGAGGTAAGGCCCAAGATGTTCTATTTGTAGATGGGCTGAAGGAAAATTTGCTGAGTGTCAGTCAGATGTGTGATAAAGCCTGTGAAGTTCTTTTCAGAGCACAAGATTGTGAATTCAGATCAAGCACCACTGGTAAGACTCTGCTCAAAGGTGTTCGAACAGAGAGCAATGTTTACATCGTGAAAGAGGGAGATGAAGCGTGCCATCTTAGCAAACTTGAGGAGTCATGGTTATGGCATAGGAGATTGGGACATCTCAGCTTTGATCATATCATCAGACTGAGCAAGAAGAAAGTGGTCAGAGACATGCCAGAAATAAAAAGGCCTTCTAATACCATATGCAAATCTTGTCAATTGGGTAAACAGACCCGCACATCATTTAAGGCCAAAGATGAGTTATCAACAAGAATACCACTCCAGCTTCTACACATGGATCTGTGTGAACCTACAAGAACTAAAACACCAAGTGGAGAATCCTACTTTATGCTTATAATAGATGATTTCTCCAGAATGACATGGGTTGCTTTTCTCAAGAATAAATCAGAAGCTCTGGACAAATTTAAAATATTCAAAGCATTAGCAAAAAATCAGATAGGATGCAAGCTAAAATTCATCAGATCAGACAGAGGAGGAGAATTCACAGATTATGACTTTGTAGATCTGTGCAATGAACATGGCATAAAACAACAATTTACTATTGCCGGGACACCTCAGCCGAACAGAGTAGCAAAGAGACACAAGAGATCTGGTCAACAAATTTCCAGAGCCATGATGCAGGAGAATAATATTCCTCAAACCTTCTGGGCAGAAGCCATACATACAGTGGTGCATATCCTTAATAAAGCTCACTTAAGGCCAAGAAGTGACAAGACTCCCTATGAACTATGGCATGGAAAGCCAGCTTCAATTAAACATTTTAGAATTTTTGGAAGCAAGTGTTATATAAAGAATAATGATGAAAATATTGGGAAATTTGATGCAAGAGCAGATGAAGGAATTTTTATAGGATATGCTTCCAAAAGTAAAGGGTACATGTGCTACAACAAGACTCTTCAAAAAATAGTTGAAAGTATTGATGTGAGATTTGATGAAGAACTTCCAAACAATACAAGAGATACAGACTGCTGCAGTCCATCAGACAACCATGAAGAAGAAAACCAGAATGATGATGAAACAAGCAAGAAAACAAAAGATGTAGAGCTGAGCTCGAAAGCTCTCTCAAGATATACTCAGAAGAACCATCCTGAAGATCAGATTATTGGAGACAAGAGAGTAGGGGTCCAAACTAGAAGGCAGTTAACTGAACAGACAGAAGAGGTATACATAGCTATGTTATCACAAATAGAGCCAAAGAGATTTGAAGAAGCCAGCAAGGACAAGTATTGGGTGAATGCTATGAATGAAGAATTGGAACAAATTGAGAAGAACAATACCTGGGAACTAGTTCCTAGACCAATTGAGAAAAATATCATTGGCTCAAAATGGGTATTCAAGAATAAATTGAATGAGCAAGGACAGGTAATCAGGAATAAAGCCAGACTAGTTTGCAAAGGATACTCACAAATCGAAGGACTTGATTACAATGAAACATTTTCCCCTATAGCCAAAATGGAAGCCATCAGAATGTTTCTGGCCTTTGCATGCTACCAAGACTTCAAGGTATATCAAATGGATGTGAAATCTACATTTCTGAATGGAGATCTAGAAGAATAAGTCTACATGGAACAACCTGAAGGTTTCTCTTTAACAGACAAAGAAGACCATGTGTGCAAATTGAAGAAGGCTTTATATGGACTGAAACAGGCTCCTCGTGCTTAGTACTCAAAACTAGATAAATATTTGTAAAAACAAGGCTTTAAGAGAGGTGGAGTAGACAACAATCTGTACATAAAATCCCATGAAGATGAACTCCTGATTGTTGTAGTATATGTTGATGACATTATGTTTGGAAGCAATGGAGAAGAACTAGCAAAAGGGTCTGCTGATGAGATGAAAACAAAGTTTGAGATGTCTATGATTGGAGAGCTTAGTTTCTATTTAGGACTTCAAATTCAGCAAAAGAACACAGGTACATTCATCTCACAAGAAAAATACTTAAAAGAAATGTTGAAAAAATTCAAAATGGAGGATTGCAAACCTGTGTCAACTCCCATGATCACGGGATGTAAGCTATGTGCTGATGATGGATTTTTTGACATAGATCAAAAACTCTACAGATCCATGATAGGAAGTCTGTTTTATCTGACAACATCAAGACCAGACATCATGCTAGCAGTAAGAATAGTGGCTAGATATCAAGCAACACCTAAACAAAATCACCTTCTTGCAGTAAAAATAATATTTAGATATCTACAAGGAAAAACATTGTATGGGCTTTGGTATCCTAAAGGAAAAAACTTCACATTGACAACATACACAGATGCAGATTGGGCCAGCTGTGTGGATGACAGGAAAAGTACAAGTGGAGGTGCATTCTATCTAGGAGAAATTCTGGTGGCATGGTTAAGCAAGAAACAAACATCTATCTCTCTGTCTACATCAGAAGTAGAATATATAGCAGCAGCAGCATGTTGTACACAAGTCATGTGGATGAAGCAAACCCTCCAATACATGAAGGTAAGCATTGATGAACCTATCTCAATAAAATGTGATAATACAAGTGCTATAAGTATATCAAAAAACCCTGTGCTTCACTCAAAAACTAAACATATCCCAATCAAGTATCATTTTCTCCGAGAACAAGTGGCTCAGAAGGCAGTAAAGCTGGAATATGTACCAACAAAAGAACAGACAACTGATATATTTACCAAACCTCTTGATAGAGAACCATTTCAATATTTGAGAGATAAAATAGGGGTAGTATCTGTAGATGCTACTCTCTGATATAAAGAGAAAGCACAGTTTCAAGGGGAGAACAGAAATGAAAATATCATTGCAGGGGGAGATCAGCCAGCAAGGAGAGCATGAAACAGATCCTCAGGGTCAAAGGATTATGGAAAGAATACACCCAGTTTAAAATATTTAAAGAAAAGGCTAAAGGGTCACAATTTTAGATTTAATCCAAAATTTTAGAGAAGCAGGGTACAAAGTCAGAAGATCTCAGAGAGAGGAAATGCAGAAAGAAAACTAGGAAATGAGAAACCCTTTGCCATTGATGTCAAAGGGGGAGGAAAAGAAAAAAGGGGCTTCTATAAGGAAAACAAAGGAAGAGTATTTCCATCAACGCCAAAGGGGGAGACTGTTGGAAATGTTTTCATTGATGGCAAAGGTAAAGACAGGAGTAGCACCTAAACTATCTATGAGGTAAAAGAGACAGAGAGGTAGCAGAGGAAGCAGAAGCAACAGAGGAATTAGAGATAGGGCAGTGGAGTTGAAAGGGCATGAAGGAGAGTAATACAGAGGTTTATTTATGAATTAGGGGTCTAATACAATTTACAGATGAATTATTGAGTAATTATTCATTAATTGAGTTTGTATGGCATAAAATAAAACCCTGTGGTAAAGACTTAATATGCTTGGGGATGAGTTGGAGAATTGCTTAAATGGAAAAGGTGATGGCAAAGGACAACAACAGAAGACAGCAGTGAATTGAATCAAAGTTGTCCAAACGAAAAAATAGATTGTCCTCTTGTTTTCATAAATAAGAGGGTTTTGAAAGTAATTTCAATTAGCACAAATGAAGAATCTGTTTAGTGGCTCTGAGGAGATGAGAGAATTTCTCCCATATTATTCGAAAGGATCGATCCTCCAAGAGGAAGCGGAACTGTACCATACCTGTATATTTCTTGTGAAAGCGGGAGTTAGACCTTCAAAGTTTCTGAACATTGAGAACCTTGTGCAAAAGGGTCGATTTGTAATTCTGTGCATGATCGAGCAAATCGATGTGAGTTTGTAAATAAGGGCTTATATATGTATCAAGATTAGATGCGCTCTGAAATGTTAGCCCCTATTTGGAGAGGCTTTCTCCAAGTCCCAGTGTGAGTGTTACGGAGCGGAATGCAATGAATATTACAGCATAATGGAATACGAATGCAGTAAGAATGTGAAGAAGTGAAGAATTAGAAGCGGAACTCAGAATACGAAACTCTGACAAATGAACATTAAAAACGGGTTGGCATTAGTAAATGGATCACGGAAGGACATGGAACCTTGAGTGAAGGTGAGGAACCACGAGGTGTGAACAGTGGCGACGAAACCTGGAGTAGAGGGGCAGAACCACGAAGGAGGAACATTGGACGCGGTTTAGAGCAAACCGGTGGTTTTCATCACACCACCATCGACGGGCAAGCAGTTTTCAAGGAATCAGAGCGATTCCATAGAGTGACTGACACGTCGCATACGGAGGGATCCCAAAACCACTCACACTGCGTGCCATCACGCGTTATTTTTCACGCATCTTTGCCGAGCGATATCCTTCCGATCAAGTGAGGCGGCGCGACACAATAACCACCATCGGATGCAGATGACCGTTAGCGTTGGGGCCCATACGCATGTATTAAGATTTTTGGATTTAACAAAATTAAATTAAGTGGGTCTATTCAAAGGTTGCCTCCGCATATGCCTGGAGCATTGATGTTTATTTTAAACCATACACAGTTGAATATAAAATCCCAAGTCAAACATTGAGATATGAATTTTAGAACGAGTTAATTTGGTAATATTTGACATGGTCGAGCTCAGAAATTGTAAGCAGAGTGCGGAATAAAAGAAGTGTTGTTAATAAAGGAAGAGTTAAGAAAAAAATTCACCATATATGTGATGTGTGGAAACCTGGTTATTTAACCAATGCTAAATTGATTGGTCCGTGTTGATTCAACTATGGTTTAAGCCATAGATTGTTCAAGGAGGTAAACTTCAGCATAAATTCGAAACTGCTCAAATTGGAAATTGGGTTAAGTACTAAATTGAGTGCAGGTGATTTTATGTGCAAAGTAAGTTTTAATTATTTAAATTGCCAGCTCAAAAAATAGAGTATTGAAATTGCCCAGATCAACAGTAAGATTGAGTACAAATTTGATGTGTCCATTTTACATGCTCACAGAAAGAGGAAGTATGATACCTGACAGAGGTAAACAAATATTGTAGAATTGAAGAGATGTACAACAAAGGGATTCAAAATTATAGTGAACAGGTGGAATATGCGAAAGACAGTGAACAAAGTATGCAGGACAGCTGCATGACTGCTACAGAAAGGACAAAACCAGCTAGCCAAAGGCTGAGTGAAGTTTATATACTGTAACTGTAAATGTAAATGTTTTATTTGTTTTATATTGTTTGTGTTGCAAAGGAAAGTATCCTAAGGAAAAGAAAAACTCCCACTGTAATTTGTACATATTATTATATTTTTTTTAATAATTTGGATAAATAATTGAGAAGGCAGAAGTCAAAGAGTCATGGCTAGTCACTCAAAATTCCTTGTGGAATACAAATAGTCATGTGAGGAACTCTATATATAATTTGATATGCATAAGTAAAAAGTGAGAGAGAGTAAGGATAGAGAATAAAAATCATAGAAGATTGAGGCAGAGAAGATAAGGAAGAGAGGAGCAGAAAGAGATGCTACTGAACAGAACGGATATCTAAAGTAAATCAGAAAAATTTTCTTGTGATAAATTCAGGAAGTTGGAGCTTCCCTATCAAGTTGAAGCTTGATAGCTATCAGTTGTAGCTGACTGAGGTTGAAGCCTCCTGTAGGTTGGTGCCTGCAGAAAATTGAAGGGAGTTGGAGCTTCCTTGCAAGTTGTAGCTTGCAGAATTGAGGTTGGAGCCTCCTGTGGGTTGGTGCCTACAGAAAAACAGTGGTGAGAGGGAGTTGGAGCTTGCCTTTGCATAACAACAATAATAAGATGTGTTTTTCTCCCTTTATGGGTTTCCACTTATATTTGTTGTCTCTTTCTGTGGCTTGTGTGCTGAGATGATTTATCAAACCTGCTTAATGTTTGCTGCTCTCATAATAAGTTTAATGTCACATTAATTTAATACTAGTTGCAACATATTAAGACTGTTCATATACTAAGGTTGATCATAAAAGTAAGCTATAAATAAGCTGATGAAAAATTGAAAAATTCTCATGTATGTATTGAACTGATTCACCGCCCCCCCCCCCCTCTCAGTTCAACTAAATTTCAACATAGATTTATTCTATCAGTCTTTGATGGTTCTCCTACTTGTTCAGCCAAGGCTTGGATTGAAGAGCTAGACACCTTTTTGCAGTAGCATTGGATTCTTGAAGATGAAGCCATCATAGTAGCAGCGCTGCACTTGGGAGGTAAAGTCTATGCATGGTGGTTATTTGAGTCTTTTACTTTGAAAAATGCAAATACCTCTTCAGATGCAATTTTCATTAGAACTTTGATGAAGATATTTGATAGGAGGAATTTTGAAATGCATATAAAGGAAAAAAAAACATTCAAACAAACAAAACCCTTGCATGTGATGAAGGAAACCATAGACTCAAAAACATTTCAGAAAGCCATAAAGGAGGCTGATATCTTGCATTATGCTTATTTGGAGTCAAGGTCTTCATTTTTGGCCCAAAGAGGCAAAGAGATCTCTTTTTCAAAAGAGCTTCTAATCATTGGAGGGTTGCCCACTCATATTGAGGAGGCTGAGGGCAATAGCGCTATCATTTCTAGAGTTGATCTAGCACCTCATGCAGAGGAAGGAGGAGCTCTTGCTCCAACTAGAGGGATTCTTGAATATTTGCAAGGAGGTCCCCAAGATCTTATTCATGGAGATCCTAGCACAATCAAGGAGTAGCATGATTGTGCATCACTACAACTGGAAGAAGGAGGGAGGAAGGGAGAGCAGCATCATATGATGAGGAGTCCACACCCTTCTTTATTTCAGAGAACTAGTGAAAAGAGGACGTAGATTTTATTGCACTGTGAAAGCAAGGGCAAGATTGCCCAACTATATGTGAAGCCCACTCTTGACATAGATGTCTCACTGCATAGAGGATTCTTGCATATTTTCAAGGAGGTCCCCAGGATCTTATTCATGGAGATCCCAGCACAATCAAGGAGCAGCATGATTGTGCATCATTGCAGCTGGAAGAAGGAGGGAGGAAGGGAGAGCAGCATCATATGATGAGGAGTCCACACCCTTCTTTATTTCAAAGAACTAGTGAAAAGAGGAGGTAGACTATATTGCACTGTGAAAGCAAGGGAAAGATTGCCCAACTATATGTGCAGCCCACTCTTGACATAGATGTCTCACTGCATAGAGGCATTCCACCAGGGAGGCCACCAGATCTATCATTGATGAGAGACATTTTGTCTTTGGATTCGCCGCTCTTGTATTTTGGAGAGGTGAAGAGTTTGGAGCAGAAATTTGGCATGAGGGATGTCAAAGTAGCAGAAAACAACTTGAGGAGAGCTACACATGCTAGATCACTAGCACTGTCCCTGAGGAGGATTGATCCTTACTGGATATTTTAGCACTTAGTTGAGTACTCCGTGGATATTGGTGCATGCATGATTCTAGATGGCCTGGAGAGAGATGACAGATACATGGTAGATGATATGGTCATCCATTCATATGACAGAGAATTCTTGACTAGAGATTCTAGTCTCAAGAAGAAGCTATTGCATGCAGCATAGGAGGACTCCTTTTCCATGCATTTTGATGCATATCTTGCCTTGGCAGAGGAGTTCATTTGGGAGGGCATCCAGCAGGACATACATCAGCATATGGAGAGATGCAAAGCCCAGATGATGATGGTGAGGATGTCACAACCACCTTCCTACTCATGGAGGGTAAGGGAGCTTCTTCATTTGAGCCATTTCAGCTCAAGTCTTCAAGTACATGATGGAGAATGTACAATCTCATCTTATATTTTCTTCTTCTTGTCTTTCTATGAGTAGCATGTAGCATCAAGGAGGATTATACCTTCTTGCATATTGTATCATTATGTATTTGAATCCATTTGTAGCATTGAGATTGGCTATCTCATTGGTGGTTTGTGGGAGAGGCCACATGATTTTTGGTGTGAACCATTGGCACCAAATTACACTTTCATGTTTACGACTTGTAAAATTATTGTGGCAGAAAACAAGCGGCTGGAAGAGCACTTTTTTTTTCTTGACTTGATGCGGGCAGGGCATGCACTGCACTGGTTCCTTGTGTGGGACTTTTATCCACTTTCCAGTTGTCATTTGGAAACTTTTTCTTATTGTACTATGCTTCCATGTATTGTTGTTATGTTTATATTTATGGGGAGCTTTACGTGGATAGTGGGCTTAGGATTGAGAAAGCCCATTGGGAGCATGATTCTCCTTACTATACATGTTGTACATTTCAAGAGAAACCATGGGCCAACCATGAGGGACACATTACATTTCTTCCCTTCTTGTGGGAAAGACCACCTGAAAACTTTAAGGAGGCACTCCATAGATCATAAGGAGTTCGAGGAGTTACCACAGTCAACTCTTTTCCCTTTGAGGATGAGGAGAGACTCATTTATGAGCCAATCCATTTATATGAGAAAAACATATGGTGAGAGTATTATTTATTTGCATGATAATTTTTCTATGCATCTCTTAACCATATATGTGCAGGGATTTTCTCAAAATAAGGATATTCTTCCTTCTAGATTTGATGATATACATGAGGCCATTATGGGTGATCACTCCCTAAGTGAATATAGGGAAGAGATTTCTCATGGAGAATGTACTCACATTGCACATTACATCCTTCACTTTCTCCAAATTTGTGAAGAGACTGGGGCAACAAGAGGATGGTGGGGAGGCCACCCATCATTTTATTTTCTATGGCAGTGGAGAGTCAAACTACGTTGGCTACATTTGAGGGACCATTGTCCTTATCCTTTACTTCACATGGCAGCCAACATGATTCTCCTTATGGTTCCCTTGATTGATATTGCTGGAAATTTTCTTGGGCGCATGATTGGGAGAGAGGCACATGGGTTGAATGTGTCCTTTGGGGGAGAAGATCCCCATATTTTTTGTAGGACATGCTCTAATGGGAGCATGGGAGATGGTATGGCCACTACAACAGCTCATTTGTTTCATTACGAGGTGATCCATATGAGGAATGAGATGCCATATGATGATGACTTCCAACTCATCATATATGGAGAGACTTGGGCCAGCATGATTTGCAGCGTTTGAGGAGAGGTCCTTGGGGATCTAGTCTTCATCTTGCCACTTGAGGGACAATATTTTTCAGCCTCGGATCAATATTTTCTCTACACTTGTCATGAGTGGAGAGAATGACGGCGTGGGGTAGGCTACATTGTCTACCATGAGCATATTTTCATCCCACCTACTTTGCTAGAGCCAAAGGTGGAGGACAGTTTCCAGGAGTTGCCTAGTTGGGAAGTAGCTCATTTTGTATGGATGATTGCTTGGGGATGGAGGATCCACATGAGGAAGATGTTCCTCAACACTACATAGACTCCATACCTCGAGAGAAGGCTTTTCAATTCTATCCTTGGAGTTGCTTGAGGACAAGCAACATTTGGGAGTGGAGGAGTGTAATGTTCCAAAATTTTCCGATAATAATTTAGAACATTAATTTTTGCTGATTTCACTTAGGAGGAGAATAAGTGGGTAAGGAGTCCCATGCATAATGATATTCTCAATAAAATCCCTCATAATATGAAAGGGGATCATCTTTGGAGCTGGTTTACACACCCTCATGTGTGAACAATGTTATTTGCAAGGAGGCTTGGTTAAGTTTGACTAAGTCAACATCGCTGCCATAGGAGGAGTGGCTTACTTAGGAAGCTAGCACAGTGTGAATGAGGAAAGGGTTATTTGGTGGATAAAACCCTAAAGGAGTGGGACCCATGGAGAGGGGCTTTCATTTTTTTAAAAGGAGGACAAGGCAACCATTGTTTCTCATGCTTATGATTATTCATCTCATTGTCTTGTGAGACAATTGTGCATTCTTTGCTGCATAGCAAGAATTGCTGAAGGAATTCCTGTTTAGGATTCCTTCTCCTTCTTCAGAGGTCTCTTGAGGGTTTTTTCTTAATTCTCCTCACATCTAGGCTTGAGGCCAAGCATCCTCCATTAGGAAAACATTATTTCTGCAGTAGATTAATGTTGTGTTGTTGGGTGTTGCAGTGAGGGTTCACTACACCATCTCCTTTAGCTATTTTTCAAAGGAGGAGTCTCTCTTCCCTTTGGGATATCAGTTTGGAGAAATCCTGGAGCTTATTGCATATTTTTGCATCAAGGCCAACTCATTCCATAGCCCTACAAAGTAGTTCCATCCAGTGATTGCGTTATTTTGAGAAGAGCATTTGCAGTGGGGCTCTTGCAGAGTATTGGAGGGAGAGATCTTTAGTGAAGGGATCAACCTTTCACTTGAAATATCCATTGGAGGAGTCATATTCAGTTTGAGCATCAGATTCAGCCATCCTCATCCAGTTCTATTTCTAAGTTGCTACAGCTACCTAGCAACTCCAGCATTTCTGTGGAATTGCCATTTTGTATGTTTTGCAGCCAATCCTTTTAGGGATTGTGTATTATTGTTTCCAGGGGTTGAGATCTTGCTCCCCCTATTGTATTTGAGCCACATATTGATACATTTTCGTATTGACACTATTATGCAGCAGTTTCCCTTCATAGACTACGCAGTCATAGCTGGATCATACATTTGTAGAAATGGTTTGTCATAGTTTATGTACTTGTTCTTTGAGGTTTAGTATTGCTCATCTTGAGTATCATTTCCCTCAAGATCTCATGCTCTATTGTTGCCGCTATTATTTAACTAAATGGCTATGGTTTTCTCTCACATTTTTATGCGTTGAGTATTGCTGCTACACCATTATTGTGTTTGCTTATTGCTGGAGCTCCAACTTTAGAATATCCGGAGATATTCTCATTGTTGTAGCAAGTTCTTGAAAAAGGAACATTACAAACATCCGTTTAGGTTTGAAGGTTTCTGGCTTAGAGATCCTACCTTTATATTGAAATTTTGTGGCTGGTGGGAAGAGAGTCGGTTGAAATGAAGAAACCGAATGCACACATTCCAACTGAAACTAAAGGAGCTTAAGGGGAAAATTAAAA
Organism: Pinus albicaulis; assembly: GCA_034641835.2. Classification (NCBI taxonomy): domain Eukaryota; kingdom Viridiplantae; phylum Streptophyta; class Pinopsida; order Pinales; family Pinaceae; genus Pinus; species Pinus albicaulis. The sequence goes on along the minus strand of CM076580.1, from coordinate 976,577,607 downwards.
AATGGAATAAAGCAGAATTTGGTGGCATTCATAAGGATAAGAAAAAACTACAAGGGCATATGCAAAAAATTCAACAACATATGATTTCAATAGGGAGGACACCTGATTTAATTAAAGAAGAAGGGTTGCTTCTTACTAAATTAGAGGATCGTAGAATTCAGGAAGAAATCTTATGGAAACAGAAATCTCGGATACAATGGCTTCGTGAAGGGGAAAGAAACTCCAGTTTTTTTCATAAATCTATGGTTCAACGTAGACATCATAATAGGATTTTCTCGCTTAAAGACTCGGGAGGGAATCGTTTGGTTGAGCATTAGGATTTGGAAAAGGATTTGGTAAATCATTTTAAAGGAATTATTACAGAGCCAAATCAGGACAGGTCTGTTGCAATTGATCGGATAAAACGATTCATTCCAAGTATTGTTATCAGGGAGTAAAACCTAGCACTTCTCAGGGAAATCACAATGTTGGAAGTGGAAGAGATTGTTAAGGAGATGCCTAAGAATAAAGCGCCTCGGCCTGATGAGTTCACAATTGAATTCTATCAAGCCTCATGGAATTTTCTTGGAAAGGATATTATGGAGCTAGCTGATGAGTCTCGCCGAACTTGTCAGGTATTCCCTGGACTGAATCCTACCTTTCTTACTTTGATTCCTAAAAAAGACAGGTGTGATACTCCTTTTGGGTTTCTCCCTATAGCTTTATGAAATGTGATTTATAAAATACTGTCTACGGTTATGGTGAATCGCCTTAAACCAATCTTACCTTCTCTCATATCTCCAGAGAAAACAGGGTTTGTTAAAGGCAGACAAATTTTAGATGGAATTGTGACAACTCAGGAGGCCATTCATTCACTTCGTAATATTAAAGCTAAAGCCATGCTTATTAAGTTAGATTTGGCAAAAGCTTGTGATAGCTTAAATTGGAATTATCTTCAGCAGATTTTACTTTCTTTTGGGTTTTATGATCGATGGGTTAAATGGGTTTTATATTTTATCACCTACGTTCATTTCTCTATTCTGGTTAATGGGTCTCCCTCAAACTATTTTAATGTTTCTCGCAGCCTTAGACAGGGTGATCCTATATCTCCCTTCCTGTTTATCATAGAAGCTGAAGGTTTAGGTAGATATATTAAACAACGTGTTCAAGCTGGTGTTTTCAAAGTTCTAACCCTTTGGGGTCTGAATCTTACCTTGTCCCATCAACAATTTTTTGATGATATAATGATGTTTTGCCAAGCCACCCTCCATGAATGTAAAGCGGTTTTGGAGATTCTAAACTTTTTTACGGATGCTTCGAGTACTCAAATTAATAAAGAAAAATCAAATGTATTATTTTTTAATATGACTCCCCAATCTAAAAGGTTTCTTACTAGGACCCTTGGGTTTAGTATGGGAAATTTACCCTCAAAATATCTTGGTATGTCGTTGTCTAAGAATTCTTTGAACACTAGTGGTTGGAAAGCTCTTATTAGTAGAAACCAAAAAAGAATGCTTAATTGGTATTTTCGGACTCTCAATACTCCTAGTCGAGTTATCCTTATAAGATATGTTCTTCAAGCTATCCCTATCTACCATCTCTCAGGTATGGCTTGTCTGAAGAAAACCTGTGCGGACATGGTAAGGCTGTTTAAAAAATTTCTTTGGCAAGGGACTTAAGAAAAGTAGAAATGGGCACTAATTTCTTGGGACAAACTTACTCTACCTAATAAAAAAGGGGGACTAGGGCTTAGAGACACGTTTAATCAGGTAATGGGAGCCAAATTGTGGTGGAGATGGCTGCAAGGGGGTTTTTATTTATGGCAGTGCAAATGGGAAAGGAAATATAATATGACTCAGATAATGAAGGAAAGGTTAGATTGGCCTAACATACAGAGAGGACCAAGGATATGGAACCTTGCAGCTGCTAACAGGAACTTGATAAGGGTTGACAACTTTTGGGAGATTAGGGAAGGAAATTTGGCAGGTTTTTAGGAAGATTCCTGGCAGCAGCAGGAAAATCTATTTACAAGATTAGACTTGGCAGAAATATTTTATGTTTACCCGTAACCCTTAGTCTAAGGAATTGAAAAACTACTGGGAGGATCATAATGATCAATTTTGGAGGAGATGGAAACAAAAACAGTAGTGGCAAGAAGCCCCAAATACACAACAATGGGGAAATTTTGCGAAAGAGCTTCAAACAAGGAAAAATCCAATTCAGGTAGGTAATGATATATTAAAATGGGGATACAGGCCGAGAGGAATGTTCACAATTCAAGAAGCATACCAGTTGCAAGCAATTCAATATCAAATTTAGGAAAACTGTCTATGGAAGAAAATATGGTCTCTTAAACACTCGCTGAAAATTGAACACTTCTTGTGTCTTGTTGGGCATGGGAGGATTCTCACCTAGGATTAATTACAAAAACGGGGAATGCATGGCCCATCAAGTTGCATGATGTGTGCAGAAGAAGGAGAAAGTGTGGAACACCTTCTAAATACATGTAAAGTGGTTAACCAGATGTGGTCAATAAATACTTTGTTTCAACAAACAGATAGAAACAAATACAGCCTTTGGAAAAAAATCAAAAAATGGAGAAGGAAGGTTTTGAGAATTTAGTGGTTAATAGAGCATGGACACTTTCGGTGGGGTTTTCACTATGGTCTCAGTGGAAAGAAAGGAACCAAAGAATTTTTCAGGAATGCAGGTTAAAAAATGAGGAAATCTGGAATATAACATTAAAAGGAATAAGAGAAACTACCTTAGTAGAAAAATGGGAGCACGAAGAGTGGGTAGTACAGGGGATGGAAGGGAGAATCCTTCATTAGTTAAATTTGAAGGAAGATATGCTCACTCCCTCTTCGTAGAAACAACCAGTACCTAGGTATACCATAAAAAATAGTTTTGACAGACCGCAATCAGGTTTTATAACATTAAACTATGATGGGGCTTCGAAAGGGAATCCCGGCCAAGTGGGTGCTAGTGGAATTTTCCGAGATTGTACAGGAAAAATCTTACAGATCTTTTCCATTGATCTCAGTTATGCCACAAATAATGAGGCAGAGCTTGCAGTGGTGAAATCAGGACTGGAAATCGCAATCCGGGAACACTATAATCGACTAGAAATTGAGGGGGATTCAACAATTGCTACCAGTATTATTAGAAAGCTTCAACAAGGGGCTAAATGGGAGGTAATCAACAAAAGCTGGAGAACTACGATATTAGTGCAGGAAATTAAGCAGAATTTGGGAGGAATTGAATACACCATACCTCTTCATGTGAGAAGACAAGGCAACAAAGGGGCAGATTGTCTGGCGAACTGGACGTGCAAAACGACTGATGGGTTTTTAGATCGGCCATGGCAACAAGAGTTGTAGGAAGTGGTGCCAGAACTCTGGGATATCGTAGCAGAGGATAGGAATGATAGTAATGTAGTAATAAGGGAGCATATCATCCCCCGATCGGGGTGTAACATTCTAGAGCCAACTATGCCTATTGGTGGCCGTGTCCTACCGCGTGGGGAGGAAGGACACCACGTGGCTGTTACATGCAGGAGGTAGGTTGGTGGATGGATTGAAAGGACAACCATCACTTAAGGCAATAAATGAGGCTCAGTTGGTGTGGTATCTAGTTGGGAAAGCCAACTTGGTTGTCACTAGATCTTGGGTAAAAGCGCCAGCAGAATGGAAATATGTATGGAAAGGTAATGTTTTTAGTTATGTGGTTTTTCTGGGAAGGTAGTTACGCGGTCAGTGTAGCACATGAACAAGGTGATAGTCCGGGAGGTAAGTTGGTATGTATTAGCATATTTATCCTCTCTGAACTTGTCGAAGGTTTCATATTATCGTCACATGTGGAAAATTATCTTCGTTTTCTTAGATTATTTGTTTAATTGGGGGTTTGGTCAGTCTTGCTCTGGGAAAATGATGAAATTCGTTGAAGCTGGGTGCATACCCAAATTTTTTATGTGGTTTTTTGTTGTTTTCTCTAAAAATTGGTTTCATTTTATGTGGAAATAATACTGCTTTTGGGGGAGGTGGTCAGTGTTTTTGCTACCGGCTTCTATCCTTGGCTTACTTCTTATGGTGGTTTTAAAGTATCTTTATTTATGCTAGTTGGCTCATCTCCATTACTTTTCTGTGAATATACTGAAAGATATCGGGGTTCATTATTTGTTGTATGTTGTAATGGGGTTTCTGGGTGTATTCTATAAAAGTCCTTCTGTAAGATCTGGGCATATGGGATACGACGCAGTCTCTGTCATTTTATTGCAAGTTTATGAAATTAACTCTGTTGGGAATTTGGGTAGAATTATGCTCATTTTTAAGAAATTTTCTTTGGCTAATGATAAAATTGAATGTCACCTTGTTGTTGAAGAGAGCCTTATGCTGGGGCTTAGGTTTTTCTACTGTTTGTCCTTAAGCGGTTTATTTCCCTTCAAGGTTCTGTGGAAAATTGGGAGGGAGTTGTCTATTGTTAATTTGGTTTGTAGAACCCCCAATAGGTAGTTGGTTACTGGTTCTAAGTGGAGGATTATTATACCCCGCAGTATCTCTTATGTTTTATGGCCTTTGTTTTTGGGTTTAAATCTTCCATCTTTTGTTAACTTGGGTCATCGAAAAGTTTTTTGAGCCGATATTCGAAACTTTTCTAGGCTGCTCATATGTATTTATCATGGTTCTGTTGTTTGGTTGGTAGCATCAGAAGAGTTCTTTTCTTGGTTATTTGACATGGTAAAGAAAACCAGAGGCAGGAAGCCAACTAGAGATAAAGGCAAGCAGCCAATTTCCCATCAGCCTCATAAAAGAGGAAGAAAATCAACGAATAAAATATTGGAGCTGCTAGTGCAAATGTTTGCATAAGAGGTTCCTAATTCTGTTCGTTCTTTCATTTATGGTTGGGAAATTGAAGCTATTGAAAAAGTCGATATGGAGGATGATATGGCATATGAGGATATGCAGAATATTATGGCCGATCCAGGGCACACCCGAGGACACATTTCTCTATTCCAACAGTCAATCAGAACTTATTGGTTGATAAAATGCTTGTTAGGGAAAGAAATCATGTCGACTCAAGGATATTTAGAATCAAAACTGGAGGCTACTTTGGCAGATATTAACAGAAACATTCAAGAAATTAACCTCCGCCAGTTGCATCAGTATGCGAGACTAGGAAGGATGGAAAAGGATATCAAGTGATTGAAGTAGGTTGAAGTTGAAATGTCAGGGTCTACTACCAAAGACCCTTCACCTGTGGAGTCATAGGATGATTAAGGATATCATGCTTAAACTTATCTGTTTTATTTTTTAGCGGGTACCTATTTTTTTGTTTATGTTAGTATTTCTAGACTTAGATATTAAGTATAGATAGCTATTTTACAGGTTACTAAGACTGTTTATGTTTTGGTTGACATACTTTTCACTTAGATGGCCAACAAAGCTGGTTTCCTGCGGGCATGTTGAGGTCTATTTTTTGTATATTTGATGCCCAATTTTAATTAATATAAAATGGAAAGGAACTACTTAAGCTTACCAAAAAAAAAAAAATTACACCAAAGAATTACTAGCATTTTCACCACATGTTGCAAAAGAAACGCTGTAAGGCAATAGCATAGGAAAGAATATCTTAGAAGACATGAGTTGTTGCAGAGAAGGAGCCACTGTGAAGGAATGAAAGACAAGTTTCAAAGATATTGATGATAAGAGTTATCAACCAGAAAATTTTGTTATAGATATCGAAATAGGCAATTGTGGATGAAAACATATATATAAACCAAGATAATCTGTTCACATATATAAAAAAATTGTTATAGATATTGATATAGGAAATCGGGGGTAAAAATATTTTGGTGATTAATAATCCTCTAAAACAAGCATATAAATCAAATAAGATATTTTACATACATTCAAGTACAATCTATCTAGCATAGATGTAAATAAAGAGAATTTTTATTAACAATAATAGAGTTTACTCCAAGTTCATCTACATATCTGAGCTCTAATTGCATGCTTGTCACAAATTGTATATTGTATATGAATAACAATAGTCTTGGTATACAAGAAAGTGAATTTCATTTTAATATGGAGACATTTTTGGAAGGAGATATTTTTCTTCATGTTATGGTTTATTTTCTTAACTCTAAACTTGGTTTATCTTTCTCTATATACATAATAAACAAAAAATACAAAGTAATTTCACAATTTTAAGTTATAGTTTTATATTTTATAATTAGAAATCTAATTTCTTATTAAAATATTTTTCACACTTCTATTATTCAAATAAATTATATTGTGAATATGTTTTCTCCTATTATTTGATTACAAAATTATTGTACTCCCTACTAAGTAAAACAACTTGATTAATAAATAATTGAATGCCAAATTGAAAGATTACTCAACCGAGAAATAGTATAATATATAGAACTGATTTTTTGATGTATAAATTATTTGTTTTATATGTTGTTGAATTTCCATTACCTATTATCTTCAAACCCGATGGGGAGGTATTGAACATGGGAGCCAACTTTAGGTAAATAAACATTCACATTGTCAACTTGGAAAAAAAAATTTATAATCCTAAAATTCGCTTACATAATATATTTTTAAATATATAATTGAGTTCCATTTATTAAAAACAAGGGCAATAGTAAGAACCTCCTAGAGTTATAAAAGGTAATTGACATGAAAAATAAAAAATCTCCTCATGACAACATACAAATGTTAATCTTAATTGAATCATTAAAAAACTAAAAATGGATAATTGACACTATCACAATTTTCTTATTAGAACTAAATGTTGCTATATGAAACAATGATGATTTTCATCTATTCAAGAGCAGTAAAGGCAAGTTCACTGAGAAAACAACTATTGCACTGAGAGAGATTATGATGTCCATCACTATGTATGGGGTTCATTACAACCTTCGATATATTCTGTGAGTTGTTGTGATTTTTTTTCTTGGGGCTAAAACTTATTTTTGGTTGTCACCTAGTTATCATGATTCAAAACATTGTTATTATCTCATATCCTTATAGCATTAGATATATTGTGTGAGCTAAAATTATGTAGTGAAAAACTTTGTTTAAAATTTCAGAATAAAAAGTTGAGTAAGTTTGACAGCATATAATATGAAATTTGTTTATGATTATAAAGTAAAAACATATAATATTTTTTAGCTACAATTAGGTAATTAAAGATATGTATATAGTTTTTTTTTAATAGAAGAAAATTGCCAAAATATCTCATGACATTCCAGCCATTAAATTACATGTAATCTTATTTTATCACTAAAAACCTCTTATACACCTGGAGGATAAATAGGTAGATTTTAAAAATCATTCAATTGGAAAAAATTATGAAAACAATCCTCGAACTCCTAGACCTCATATGTCTACTCTCCCAATCCCCTCTAATATGATGTCCCCTTGAGTCATAATTGGAGAAGGATTGCAAGCTTCCAAAAGCATGCCAATACTACTTATGGTTATGTAACTATACCAAGTAACCACACATATGAATACAAAGAACAATTGACTCCATAAGATGATAAGGGTATTTAATGTCCACTCAAGTAATAATTGGATAAGTATCGGAAGCCTCCAAAAGCATGCTAATACACATTTTAGGTTACTAATTATAGCAAATAACAAATCATATGAATAAAGAGAAAAATTAAGGTCATAAAATCCAGTTGGCTCCATAGTAAATTAGTCATAACTGAGACCTACCATTGTAGATTAATATGGTAAATTAAGGATTTAAGAGCTCATTGCAAATGAAATGTAAAGGCCAAAATTAAGGCTTGTTTTCCTCTAAGAGGTAATTATGAACACATTTTATTATTTTCTATACTTCACATCATCTCTATAATTTCCATTGGAAAGGCCTCAAAACCTAGCCCTTATCCAAAAGGACTTGGAATCCAAATTCTAGCCTTTAGATCAAAGATTTTGAGAGATTTCTCAAAAAATCATTATTTCTTATTTCCAAATGTTCTTTGGATACTTTAACTTAGTATTTGTTATAAATATATGGTTTTCCACCCTGAAGCTAGATTCATGATAAAAATTATGGTAGTTTATCCATGATTAGGCTTGTCTACAACTCCCTTGGTTGGTTGAGTTATTTCACTATGAGATCCATTATTGACCCTCCTCTATTGAGTCGACTTCGATTGCCACTCAAGGAATTTAGGGTGTAGAATATATTCTCTCTCTCTCTCTCTCTCTCTATATATATATATATATATATATATATATATAATTTACGACAACCCTATCACAAAAGATACCAAGTAAACAGGGCACCAAGAAAAACTCTATCAACACTTTCCATTTGATAATTTAGACATACAACCACATATATAATAATCTAAATTCTATTTCAACACACAATAAAATTATTTACATATCCATGAACATCATTTCGTAACATTCCACAAAATTATATTGCAATGAAATCACTTAACCATTATCTTATTTATCATAAAAATTACATGAAAATGATGGAGGGTGAGCCTTTTCCCACCCAACCATAGATTTAATTGTTTGGTTCACCTTTTGTTGTAGTTGGACACCCCTAAACCAAACCATGGTTCTATAAAGGAAGCCTTTTCAATGAAAAACATAGGATGGAAACATGAATGTCACTCTCCTTCAGAACCAAAAATCATCAAAGTATTCTCCTTCGTCCCTCTAAGCTATGAGCCTACAAAAAATCACGTGGTTTCTCAAATAGCTTTCACAACATAAGGGAGTCACTTGAATAACCCTAGGATCCCTGAACAACCTCCACTCCTAGTGCCTCCATGCTTAGCCTAAAAAATAGTCAAAGACAAAACTCTCTTTTGTAGTTCAGGTTAAGGACAGTTTTTCTTGATTTCCTCAATGGAAAATTTGAACTATGAATTCCTCATTCTTATACAACCAACCAAAACATTTCTTTGTACAATTTCCACTTAGAATTCACTTAAAAGTCTTTTTTATGCATCTTTTGCTTTCTTATTATGAATGGATTATGTTCTTCCCACTTTTCATGGGTCAAAATCAACAACTTTGCAGGTCATATCAAAAATTTTGTAATGTGTACTTACCCATACCTCAGAATGATGGTTTTGTATGATTTTTTAACCATCGGTCATAATTATCATGAGTTGGTTTTTCAATTACAAACCTCGATTCATTAATTAACTTATGTAAAATATGGAAGAAATGGGTTTTCAATTTCAACATAAAAAAAAGGATTTTGGGCAAGGGTTTTTTCAATAGGAAACAATTCTCACAATTCCCCCTCACTAGTACCCGCTCATGGCATCATGATAATTATAGGTGCTCATCCCTTCATTTAATTTTCCAACATTTTCTTAGTGTGCGTGTGTGTGTGTGTGTGTGTATATATATATATATAACAATTCCACATATACATGTCAATATAGGCATCAACATAATTAATTACCTCATTATGAAGGGATGAAAATGGGGTAATTACATATGGAATGTCCGTGAATGAATGTTTAGAATTGACACCCAATGGGTTTGCTACAATGGTTTCCAATTTCATAGTAGAAATGGGAAGCGAATAATCAATGATTTTATTACTAAGTAGTAAAGGCAACAAGACAACATGATACAATAATGGTAGTGATGGATAAATTCATAAAGGTTTTTCATTTTATTCCAATGAAATGAAGCCATAAGGTATCTAATATTGTAGAAATATACATGAAAGAAATTGTCAAATTGCATGGAATACCTAAAGAATTTGTTTCAGATAGAGACAAAAAATTACTTCAAAATTTTGGAAAGGATTATTTAAAGCATTTTGTATAAATATGAATTTTAACATAGCATATCATTCATAGAAAAATAAGAAAACAAAGAAATCCAACTAAGTGATTGAGGACATGTTGAGAATGTATGTGATGGATAAGTCATCCAAGTGGGAATATATATATATATATATAACACCGATTTAGACGACAATAATAGGTATCAATCATCTCTTACAATGAATATATTTGAAGTTTTATATAGTAGGAAATGCAATACTCTATTGAGTTGGGGAAATTGAGCCAATAATGTTGTACTAGGGTCATAATTTCTCAATGCGATGGAACAAAAAATTGTTAGAAATAAATAAAATTTAAAGGCTACACAAGGCAGACATAAAATATATGCAAATAGGAGCAGATGTGCACAAATTTGAAGTGGGAGAGAATGTAATTTTGAAAGTGAATTCAAAGAAAACTTCCATGAAGCTATATTGTCATACTAAGCTAGATGCTAGTTTTTGTTGTCCATTTGAAATATTAGACATGATAGGAAAAATTGCATACAATCTTGCATTGTTTTCTTCCATGAAAGTCCATAATGTGTTTCATGTGTCTTTTCTAATAATGTATGTGCATGATCATAACCATGTCATTGTTTGGACATTGACTTCGGTGGAGAGACAAAGACTTCTAGGTATAGATACTATGTATAATCAATAGTAAGTTCATGGTGCTTTGGAGCAAGGCCATCGTATGGGAAAAGGTCTAGTGGACTAGCTATAACTGTAAAGAAGTTACGTGAGAGCTAGAAGATGTAATGTGGGAATCATAGTTGTAGTAATTATTGAATTTTTGATAATTTTTTAATGAGTACCCTACATGGTGATATGCACTTAGGAAAATACAAAGATAATGGTTAGGGGAATGTGATACCCTAGTTTTGATCCCCATATTAATAATGCATATCTTTGTGTGATGAAAGGCTAAAGAGCTTAGCAATGTAATCCTTTACAAATATTACTAATAAAAATATATCAATAGATTTAGATGAACAAGGAAAAGGGTTATAGGGGTCTATGATTCCTCAAGAGAGGAGGTGGTAGCTAGAGAGACTAGACAAATGTTTATAATATCTTATTAAACCCATATTGAATTAGTTGATGATTTATGTGAGCTTCTTATTTGGAATGAAACATAGTGCATTGTGATCATTCATATATTAAACATGATTTTAGATAGATATTGGATTACACGCCCATTATTTCTCATTCTTTTTTTCTATTTCTTCTTGGAAAGAAGATTCTTGTAAGAGAGAGCCATTTCTAGTTGTTGCATGCTAATATTGGTTACTATCCAACATGTGAATATGAATGAGTGCATGGATGCATTCGCATTATGAGGAAATCATTCATGGAGCCTCCAACATTGATATTTCCTAACCAATAACATTGTTTCCCTAGATGGAAATGGAATATCTTAAGGGACTAAATTGTAAAGAAATGAATTCATTTTCCTAGGATTCCTAGATTTAACTATAAAGATGGATGGAATTTGAGATGGTGATGACATTATTTGAGTAAATAGTGATAGCATTGGATTTCCATCTGAGTGTGTAAATTATGATAACATAAGAAATCCATTGTTTGTGATGGATTAGAGTTGGCCTAGGAACCCATCCTTATAAATCCATAGCCTCAACATGGAGGTGACCTACTGTTGAGATATTTAGATAAATAAATTTTATGATTGTGTGGAACATCTAATGCCTACAACTAGTCGATAGAAACTTTTGGGAAAGTTAAGTGTTCTCTACATGGAAAATTTTAGGGGCTAATATTCGTAGGTGGGCTAATTTTCCATGATTTTTCCAAAAAAAATATTTTCCAATTTCCATTTTTTATAAAAAAGATTTGCCCAAATTTTACAAAATATAATTAATTTTCCTTAAAAATCGCGAACATTATATAGAGATTATATATAAAATCATTATAAATTTCAATAATTTTACAAATACATCAATAAACAATTTATAGTTTGCATATTAGGGACTAGTGAGATTAGCCAATGTTTTTAAATTTCAAGATAATTTTCCATCCTTAAAATTTTCGTTAGACTTCTCTATTAATTATATGCATGCTCTATGTCTTTTGTGTTTATTTATTATTTAATGTTATGAATATTTTTTATTTTATGCACGGAGTGATGAATGCATTCCTTGTTAATTTGTATATGTTTTCTCTATGATTTGCATGAAATTCATTTCCACCACATACTTCATGAATCATGTAAACCATATCAAAGTTCTAATATGTTTTCAAGAACATGAGTTCTTAAGGTACCCTATGATTTGGATATTTTTATTTGGTTTTAGAGATGAAATTTTATTGTAACATGGCTCACCTTGGAACTAGGTGTGTTACAATCATGAAGGTAGGTATGGAATAACATCCATGGGTAGACACACTACTTAAAAAGTGAAATATAGCAAGGAGTCAACAATTAGTTAAATTAGGAAATAACTTAAAAATCCCTAGGGTAAAACATCATATCCACTCTAACATATATTGAATCGAGTTCACACTTTTTAGAGGTAGCAAAGAATCATCCGATTTTGAAAAGTGTTGATGCAACATCAACACCTTTTTTTGGGCTTATTTTTGAGACTTTGAATTTTTTAATATATTAAGTACATAATTTTTTTTTAAATGTCGGTGACTTTCATGTTGACTTTGAAAAGCGTCAACCTATTTTTTTAGGCATATTCTTGACACTTCAAATTTTTTGATGTCCTAAGTATGCACAATTTTTTTTTAAATGTTGATTATTTAACTATTTTTCAAGTTGTCTTATTCCTCTTCTTCTTTTTTGTCTTAAGATTTTTGTTTTTTAAGGGTTTTCCAAACTTGTGTTTTTTGTTTTTCTTCGCAATTTTTTTTTATAATGAAATTTTTAATTTTTTTTTGCAAAGTTTGAAAAAAATAATAAAATTAATATTTCGAGGTTATGATTTTTCATATATTTATATATCATTAAATAACACTTCAATACATTCCCAGATGCAGGTGACTAATTTCCCCCGAAATGTGGCAAGCCGAATGCATGCCACTTGGCCAGGCCACATGGCAATGCAGAGGGTCGGTACCGTAGCATTTAATGCCCACAGCTATGAGCGATGGTCACTCCACCCTCCCACACTTGGCCTTAACTATTTCTCTAAAAACTATACTTCACCCTCTTCAATGGTGTCACGTCCCTCCTCCTTGTCATTTATTATCTGCATACATTCTCTATCTTTCACATTCGCCTCTGCTCGCTCTGAGTCATTACTCGACCTCCGCCTCCTGTTCGCTCCACAGCCCTCTAGTGCTGATAGCTATTAGCCCAAGCACTATTCTCCATCGTCTCCCTTGCCCCATTCGCCCTCCTATCTCCCCCGCTCGCCGTCCAGCTTTCTCTCTAGCTCTATAATGTCACGACAACACCGCATGAGCTGGAAAAGAGGAAGAGGAAGAGGGTCTCGCCTGCCTCTCTCCATTCATGATGAGGGCAACACCCCGCCACTAGCTGAAAACGTAGCAATCTTCCAATTTGACAGCTTCCTAGATAGACCAAGGGTCACCGCCACCATTTCCGTTATGTTTCAGGAAGCTCAACCCAGCTCCATGGGCTCGGGCTCCAAAAAACATATGAGGAAGTCTACAATTTCCTTCGCACCTCCATGGGACTCTCAGAAGTCTGTCGCCCTACCTATCAAGGCTGGTTCACCATCCTCAAGCAATGAAAATAGTCGTGGCAAGATTTCTGAGAATTCAGAGGGGGAGCAGAGCAAAGGAAGCAATCAAGCACGCACCGGATCTTTGCCTACACCACAACAGTCCAAGAAAGGCGATGACGTGTCCGAGGATTATAGATGTCTCATTGTGGAGGAGTCTCCTCCAATACAAAAAGACACCTAGCATGCTGCTCAACCTCAGAAAGGACAACTTTCCTTATCTAGTTTTGGTCACTTTTCATGTTTTGTTGTGTTTTCTGAGCAGGTTGTCTGTTGGGATGTTTTTGTCAAACTCTGGAAGGTCTTTGAACATTTCTGGTTTCCCCACAGTGTGCAGCACATTTTGGGCCAGTTTCCCCGAGAGGGGCAGTCAGGTTTCTTATTTTTTTACTAAGACCCCCTCTGGAATTGGTTAGTTTAGCGATTCTGGAGAGTAGTCTTGCCATGTACATTATGTTTCATAATTAATAGAGTAAACCAACTTAGAAAAAAAAAATAACACTTCAATACACATAAAATATTTGTCACTAAAAAATCATATTTTTAAACACTCGACAAAAAATACACATTTTGCATATAGATATAATTAAAATAATATGTATTTCAAGATCTTTTCACTAAAAATAACATATTAAATACAAGATTTTTATGAAGAATTTGAAAAAAAAAATTGAAAAAATAATAAATTTTATGAATTTATTATGAATTTTATATGCAAAAATGATGACATTAAAAAAGTATATATTCCAAAAAAATGATTCAAATCAAATTTTAAGTAAATAAAAAATAAAAAAATTAAAACATACAATTTTAAAAAGAAAAATCACACATAAAAAAATATAAAATAAAAAATACAATTAAATTTAATAATAATAATAATAAAACAAATTAAATTAAAAACATTAAAATAAAGTCCATGGGGCATAGAGTAGGCGGTGATGAGATGTATTGTTAAGTCACTATGTTATGTGAAGGTCGCCTATTTGATACTCTGTGGGAAAAAATCCAATCATGTAAAGGGCTCGTGTGGCCGACACCAAGTGCAATCCTCAAGTGATTTTGACAGTTTACATGCCACTTGGTCACGGTTTCTCAAGCCATAGGTCAAGCCCGATATAATCTCTGATGAACTTAGACAACTTGACAAAAAAAATTTAAAAAAAAAAAAAAAATACAAGCCTTAAAATAAAAAATAAAAAATAAAAACATTAAATAATAATAATAATAATAATAATAATAAATCATTAAAAAAAACAAATTAAAAAAAAATTGTTAAAAAAAATAAACTCTCTCTATATGTAAAAAAAACAATGCCCACCTAGCCACCCAAGGGACTGCGGGTTGGTGGAGGTGGGAGCAGCCCGAGGGGCCAAGACAGGGGGAGTTGAGTGGAATTGGTCTTCTCTGTTGAGCCACCCAAGGGGTCGATGACCAAGGCAAGGATTTATTTTTATAATGTTTTTTGTTTCAATTTTTTTTATTTTTTTAAATGGTTTTTTTAACTGTTTTATTTTTATTTTTTAATTTTATTTGCTTAATGAGTTTTTTTAATTTTTAATTTTTAGTTTTGTTTTAATTTAATATAATTTTAATGTTTTATTTATTTATTTTTTGTGTTTTTTATTTTATTTTATTTTAATTATTTATTTAGGTATTATTTTTGTTTTTTATTTATTATTTTTTTTTAATATTTTCTTTTTTTGCCATTTATTTTTTATATTTTTAATTTTGTTGTTTTTAATTTTTTTTTTTTTTTAATATTTATCTTTATAAGTTAAATTTGTATTTTTTTACGATTCTTATTTTTATTTATTTTTAATATATAATTTTTATATTTGTTTTTTCTTTGCTTTTTTTTCTTTAAATATTTTAATGTATATTTTTAATTACTTCTTATTATTTTTTTAAACTTTGTTTTTAATGTCTCAATTTTTATTTATTTAAATATTTATTTATTGTTTTGTTTTATTTTATTTTTTGTTGCATGGTCCGTGTCGATCCTTAACGAGTAAATCGACCCCATTATGTGCTAATTTGATAATTGATTTTAAAAATTTTGCTATAATGGATAGAGCTCGCCCTCACAATGTGTCAATTTCATGGTTTTTTTTTAAGTTTTCATTGTAATGGGTTGAGTTCACCTACACTGCATGTCAATGTGGTGGTTGATTTTTAAACTTTTGTTGCAATATGTCAAGTTGTCTTAGGCTAAGATTTTTTTTTTTTGTAAGTCTAATTTCTAATCATAGAGTCAAAAGAAAGTACATCTAGGAAAAAATGCAAGTAGTCTCACCTTGACCAGGTTTGTTGACTATTGCTAATAGTATATGACAGTGAAGCAAAAAGATAAAAAGAGAGACAATCTACAAATTCAAAGGTCATAGACCCCAACAAATAGACAATACACATAAAACACTGATAACCATGCTAGTCGTCGGAGGTGATGGAGGTTGGGTTATCTCGAGCAGTACAAGGAGGTGAAAGAGGGAGAAAGGAGCATTGAAAGGAGCATGTGCCATCCATCTCTCCAGTTTCTCGACCTTTTTTGAAATCAAATTGTGGCCTCGCCAAACCACCACAACGCGCTCCCGAGTATGACATTGAAAATAATGATTTTTTTCAGTGTAGATATTAGTTCTGCATGCTCCTCCTGGTGGACCCGCTCCAAGTTATCGAGATAATCCAGCACTAATTGAAGCACCTCGCGACATTTTCCCATGAAATAGCTTTGTTGCAAACCACGACCACCCTGATGCACCGACAGCTGATGCCTAGCTCCTATGCGGTGGGCCAAGCCCCCTCTCACCTAACCTACAATATTTTGATGACCATGGCCTCCAGCAGAACCCCTTCTTCTCCATCCACAATCAACAGATCCCGCACTTATCCCCCCATGAGCACCACCACAACTACCTCCAGGGAACTCACGATGCGAGCCCTCGATGTTCCAATACTCCGCACTATTGCCACCATTCCTAGATACTAGTGTGAGTCGAGCTCGATAATTACCTGCACCAGACCCTCCAGAGCTTGGCAACACCTTGTCGGAAGACCTCCCAACACACAGAGTTGGTCTCATTCTGAAACACTCGACACCACCAAGCCACGCTGGATTCCACCCATTCTAAATTTCCCTTGCAGAGCCCACAGGGGTTAAGATATCCTCCACCAGAGCCAGTATTCCCCCTTTCATAAAGAAATTACCCACAAAAACCCAGCGGAAGCCACAACTAGCACCCCAAAGACACCACCCTTCACCCCTATACCCTTTTCTCAGATAAGGGAGGCGAATTACGGTGCTTCCTCTCCACCAAAGATTAATACTATGCCACCCAGGTCTGAACCCATCTCTAGCAATACAAAAATTTCTATATACCAGCCAAATAATTTTCACAAACACCACCCTCCTGGTAGAGTTGCCCCTCCTGAGTTCAATTCACTAGAAAGAAGCTCCCCTGACCCACCAGCATAAGCAAAAGTGCTTGCGTCTACAGCGGTTGTTCTTCCAGCCTGGGTAGCTCCTTCTAAACTCAGCTCCTCACATAACATTCACCTCACCGGCTCCTAAATATTCGCCACTGCAGAATGAACCTTTCTTCCCTACGCCACCCTCCATATCATTCAAGACTCTGCCACCCTCTGCTATCCCCAATGCGAAATGAAATCTCTCATGCCTGACGTTAATGACTATTGTACACTAGGTGGTGTAGGTCAGTTGTGAGTCCAACCCCACTGATTGCCTCCATGTGTTATTCATGTGAATCCCAACGTTCTCATGGGAACTCCTCACCCTCACTCCTTACCCCCATCGAGGGCTTAGGCTAATATTTAAAATAGCTATAATTTATCATTTAAAAAGGTAATTACTCTTGGAATAATGACTCTTTCATTCACGAGTTCATTTTTAAAAACAAATTAGCCATATACCTTTTCCATAATGTTATAGTTGAAATATGTTGAAAAATTAAGGTTTTTTCTAGTCGTGATTTTTGGTTTTAATTCCATCGTAGAAAAATTGTCAAAATTTTAAGGTTTTTCTCAGTCATGATATTTTATCTTTAATGTTATGGTTGAAACCATTATAAGTATTTTTGGGATTTTAAGGCTTTTCACAGACATGATATTTTATCTTTAATGCCATGCTTGAAAATCATTGAGATTTTAAGGTTTTTCGGAGTCATGATATTTGATCTTTAACGCCATTGCTAAAAAATGTTGAAAATTTACCCCCCAAAAAAGGATGTTATTCCAACATCAACACTTCTCATTTTTAGGGTTCTTTTTGCACAAAAAAAACTGGTTCTCATTGCTATTTTTAAACAATGTTGAAAATTTACCTCGAAAAAGAAATTGTTGATGCAACATCAACACTTTTAGTTTTGGGTTATTTTTTCATGTTTTTTGGGGATTTTTTGGCTAGAGTTCTTGTTTTGAGGAAATAATTCTCGTTTGATTAGAAACTATGTTGTAAGAAAAAGGAGGGTGAATAATATAATAAAAAGTCACTACATTAATAAGGACATTGAGATATTTTCAATGTTAAGCATATGGTTGTATATTATTAGGGTACTTAATTTAGGTTCTACATTAGTTTTACTAGTAAATTAGTAAAGTAAATTGAACCAACTAACTAGGATTAATTAATAGACAATTCCTTTAGTGAGCAATAAATACTAATGTTAGACATGTGAAGAGAAGAATGGAAATAACTCACTTAGAATTTGATGTTGTTGATTATTAATTTCTCTGAAATCAAGTAGAGAGTTTTGATATTCCTCCAAGAGTGACGCAGATTGTAGAATTACCTACACACTCAGTTTCAAATACTTTCAAGATAGGACTTGCCCCAATCTCCAATATATATAACTAAGTAATCACTATATTTACTATTATAAATACAAATTATTTTAATATGTCAAGTGGAGAGATTTGGCGCCCTCAAAAGGGATGATATCACCATTATTTTCGCTATAGTGGAGCCTCCTTTAAGGTTATAGGGTTAAAAATTCCAAACTATGACTAGAACCATGCCAATGAGGGTGCTCTAGGATGAATCAAACAAACCTACAATATTGGAGTCAAGATAGTGAAAAGATTCATTGTTGTTGGAAACCCTAGGGGTTTGAGAGAGGTGAACGAATCTAAATGCATACTTGTAAATTAATGTTTTTAAATATAATAGAGTCTGGGAATCCAAAAGCACTTTAAAAGAGGAACTGTAGGGTATAAATATGCAAGAGAATGACTTCTAAGTGCAGGTGTACATTAGGGTAACCATTGTAGGGACCGAGTTGTATTGAACATTCATACCAAACTTATTGAACTAATGTTGCGGGTTTGATAAAAATATGTCATGGTGTTTTATCCCTAAAATGATCCTTTATTACATGTTGCATGATACAGACATAATGGCTCTAAGAAGATCAAGAGGGGATAATAAGGTTTAACTCATTTTAACATCATAATATCAAGTCCAAATGCAATCATCCCACCATGAACTAAAAATAAAGTGTTCTGATTAATTATGGATCTATTTAGGGTTTAATATACCCATAATATTAGGGATTAACATAAATGGGTGTTCCAAGGGCTAAATTAGTCAAGCCAAATAACAAGGTTAGAGACCAAGGGATAGAAGGAATCTGTTGGGATTCAACAAAAAATTTTAGCACCCTCACTAGTGTGGGAGCAGGAGGTCCAAGCAACACCTACACTAGTGTGGGATCATGGGTCTTAGCAGCACCTACACTGGTGTGGGCTAAATTTGGTGCATGTCTATTTTAGTTATCCCTTAATTAAGATGGACAATAAAATGTAATTTAATCTCAAAATAACTTGTAATAGTTAACTGAGTGTGATAAACTCAGTTAGCTCATTAATTTCAAGTTAGAGGTAGTTGGTGAGGCATGCAGAGTAATTCTAGTTGTAACAAAGTTCGAAGTGCAGTGGTGCATTAGTTAATGCATGTTGTAATCAGTTTAACTCTGTTAAGTGAGTTAAACTCAGTTGTGTTAGTTGTAACTGTTAGATACACTAGTGAGAGATCAAGTGAATTAAATATTAATTAATTCACAATCATTGATCTCACATGCAATTGAGGATTTAATATTATTAGTTGCATGCATTTCAGATCGAGTGGAGACCTATTTGAGATATAGGTGAAAGGGAAGTTGACTATCAGTTTTAGGATTATTGGGTTGCACCCATGCAACCAAACACCCATTGGAGTGCCCATGATACTTTCGTAATCAAGGAAGGCCAAAATTCCTAATAATAGGGATTGCATTCATCAGGAATTCCACAAGCAAGACAGGTTTTCTGAAGGCAGTAAATTGGCTAAGGCAGTAAGGAGGGCTCTTGTGAGAAGAGTTGTATGTAATTGTTTCATGATTCCATGTTGAATATACAATATAATATAGTGGGGTTTTTAGTAGCAATATTTCCCCGGGAAATTATCTGTGTTGTGGCTTGATTGATTCTTCTTTGCTTCATGTGATTGGCGATTGTGATTTTAATTCAAAAATTGATTTGTAGAAGCGATTTAGTATTTAACTTTAGTACATTGTTAGATTGGATTGAATCCATGATATACATGCTTTTTGTATAATTTCTACATGGTATCGGAGCACAGGAAATTATAATAGTGAAGGAAGAGCTAAGTTTGTGATTGGATAGAATTCGAATTTGCAGAAAGACTTTCTTGGTGCTACAGTTGATTCAGGATCGAAATCACTTTAAATGTCTTGAGGTTGGAGTATGCACTCGAGACAACTCAAAATATATTTCGTGGAAGGATAAGATGGAGGCAGTACTCGAAGACAATGGCTTGAAGGAATTCATTGACAATGATGTTCCTAAACCCGTTGTGACAGATGCTGCAAATCTTGATACATGGCAAAAGAAAGTGGCAAAGGCAAGGAGGATCCTATTGGAGGGAGTACGAAACCACATTGTCTCAAGCCTCCATGGGAAATCCCCAGCATATGCAATGTGGAAGGCTTTGATGGATCTATTTCAAAGCAGTAGTGACCATAGGAAATTGGAGCTAAAAGATAAACTCAGGAAGATCAAGATGGAGAAAGGAAACTCCAAGCCAAAATAATTAACAAAGTTTTTCCAATGTCAAGATGAACCGGGGAGCATTGGAATAACTATCACTGATGATGATTTGGTGAGCTTGGCTCTCCTAGGAATTCCCAAGAGTTGGCACAGTTATCAAGACCCTATCAATGGAAGGGAAAAGTTGCCAGATTAGAAACGACTATGGTCGGATTTGGTGCAGGAGGAGTTCATACGGAACACCAGAGATGGATCTTCATCTAATAATGAAGATGAAGAAGATTGTGCTTTGGCTACCAAGGCAAAGAAGGGGAAGGGGGATACATTCCATTCCAAATCCAAGTCTAAAGATGGCAAGAAGCGGAATATGTCTAGGGTGAAGTGTTTTCACTGTCACGAGCATGGGAATTATGCTACTAACTCTCCACAAAAGAAGAATAACAAGAAGGATGGAGGATCTACAGTCAGTGAGGCTTTGGCCTCGCAATTTGAGCTTGGCTTCTCATTTTTTGCATGCATCGTGTCAAGTGCATTGGGATCTGTGTGGTATTTGGATAGTGGCGCTTCCTTTCACATGACAAGAGATAAGGAAATTTTCAATATCTTGGAGGAGAAGGATCTCCAAATGAATATTGAAATGGGTGATGACGGGTGGTACAGTGCTACTGGGATTGGTACCATTACCTTCCAGAGGCAGCCAGGTAAACTATTTCAATTAAAAGATTTAATGTGTGTACCAGGTTTGAAGAAAAATTTAGTCTCAGTTGCAATGTTGGAGGATAGAGGCTATCATGTTGTTTTTAGTGAAGGAAAATCTTTCTTGCGACACAAAAAAACGGGACAAGCCAATAAGATAGGGATTCGAGTTAAGAATCTCTACAAGCTAGATGTATATGGTTGCGCAGCATTGATGGGCAAGGCATACAAAGTGGTGAGCCGGGATGAGGGCAAATTATTGCATAGGAGATTGGGCCATATTCACCACAGAGCCTTGAAAGTCATGCAACAAATTTCTAATGTTCTTCCCAAGGGTACACTTTCATAGTCATACACATGCAAGGGATGTACTATGGGAAAATATGTAAAGGCCACATTTCATGAGAAGGAGAACCAAGCTTCAAGGATCCTTGAGAGAGTTCACACAGATGTGTGTGGACCATTCTCTGTTGCTCCGACAGCAAAACATAAGTACTATGTAATATTTGTTGATGAATTTTCTCGTAAGTGTTGGATCTTCTTCATGCAAAAGAAATATCATACATTCTAAAGTTTCTTGAGTTTAAAGCATTGATGGAGAAAGACACAGGGAAGCAAGTGAAGGCTCTTAGGAGCGATAATGATGGAGAATACATCTCTAACAAATTCAAGAACTTTTGCAGCAAAGAAGGAATTCAAAGAGAACTGATAGCGCCCCATAACCCACAACAGAATGGGGTCGCTGAAAGAAAGAATAGAACGATCATAGGTAGAACAAGAGTGATGTTGCATGATCAAGGCCTACTGATGCATCTATGGGCATAGGCTTGCAACACTACAATATTTGTGCAGAGCCGTTGTCCTCATAGGATACTTGGCATGGGTACACTAGAGGAGGCTTCCACTAGTAAGAAACATGATGTTTCACAATTTAAGAATTTTGGCTCATCTGTTTATGTGCATGTGACCAAAGACGCCACGAAGAAGTTGGAACTGACAGCTGAGATCGGGATCTTTTTGGGATACACTGAAACACCCCACAACTATCGGGTGTATTTTCCAAACAACAAAATGAATTTTGTGTGACGGGATATAAAATTTGATGAGGATAAAGCCATGTGGTTGTCCCTAAAGAGGGAGTTGGACTTGCATGCAGAGGAGGAACTCTTGGTTCCCAAGTATCAGCCTCAAGATGTGGAGCAACCACATGAGGAGGATCATGGAGTGGCAGAAAAAACTCATGCAGAGCCATCCATCAGAAATGGCAGAAGACAAACCATGGAAGTTGATAGATTGAGACTTGATGCTACAGAGAATCTAGGATTCCCTACTTCACAGCGCAAACAGAGATAGTCTCCAAACATGTTTACTGGATACATGGATCTTATGAGAAAATGTATTGTGACTGAACCATATTCCTTTCAGGAGGCAGTGTAGCAACCAACTTGGGTTGATGCAATGGAGGAGTATGACTCCATCAAGAATAGTGCATGGGATATTGTCCTAAGACCGGTCGACAAATAAGTGGTTGGATCTAGATGGATCTGCAAGGTAAATCAAGTTGCTGATGGGAGTGTGGAGAGATACAAGGCCAGATTTGTGGTTCGGTGATTCTCACGGATTGAGGGGATTGATTATGATGATACTTTTGCACCTGTTGCAAGGTACTCTTCCATTAGATCCATCCTTGCACTCTTAGTGCATATGGGTTGGCACATTCATCAAATGGATGTGAAAACTGTGTTTCTCAATGGAGTGATTGAGGAAGAAGTGTACAAAGAGCAGCCTAAAGGTTTCAAGATCTTCAATAGTGAATCGCATGTGTGTCGACTCAAGAGAGAACTGTATGGGTTTAAGGAAGCACCTCGTGCTTGGTACACTCGAATAGATAGATATTTCACCAAACTGGACTTCACCAAAAGTAAAGCTGATGCAAATTTGTACCAAATTGTGGTTGAGGGTAAGCTATTGATTATTTTTCTTTATGTTGATGATCTAATTTTGACTGGTGATGAGCAACTGATACACTCATGCAAGGAGGATCTTGCAAGGGAGTTCAAAATGAAGGACATAGGGCTCTATTATTTCCCTGGTTTGGAAATATGGCAGTGGGATGGTGAAATTTTTGTTTCTCAAGGCAAGTACGCCAAGAAGATACTGGGTAAGTTTCACATGGAGAGGAACAAACACATGGACACTCCTCTTCCAGAAAATTGTAGGAAAGAGGATTTTAAATTTGGAGAGGTAGTGGATGCTACTGTCTACAAGCAGTTAGTTGTTCACTAATGTATCTAGTGAACACACTACCAGACATTTTCTACATAGTTAACTAGCTAAGTCAAGCTATGGTTAATCCTACCAAGCTCTTTTGGAAGGTGGGGAGGCATGTCTTGAGATACCTGAGCGGCACATCAGAGTATCGTTTATGGTACAGATGGACAGAGGGAGTGAAGCTTCAAGGCTTCACATATGCAGATTGGGTAGGAAATCCATTAGACATAAAGATCACATTAGGATAGTTCTTCAGCATAAGATCAACATCAATTTCTTGGTATAGAAGACAACAACGATCTATGGCACTCAGTTCAGCAGAATCAAAGTACATGGTAGCAAGTCAAGCTACATGTGAGGCTATTTGGATGAGAAAGATCTTGGTTGGTTTGTTTGGTTCTCAGATGGATCCGAAAATAATACATTGTGATAATCAAAGTTGCATTAAACTCTTGATTAATCCTGTGTTTCATGATAAATCCAAGAACATAGATATATGGTACCACCTCTCAAAGATTGTGTGCAGAAGAGAATAATGTTGTTTCAGTGCATTCCCATGGAAGATCAGGATGCAGATATCCTGACGAAGGTGCTCACCAAGAGCAAATTCAAATACCATAGAGGCAGGATTGGGATGAAGGATAATCCCTTTCTTGTTGAGAGGGAGCGTTGAGATTCAACAAGAAATTTCAGCACCCATGCTAGTGTGGGACTAGGAGGTCCAAGCATCAACTACACTAGTGTGGGACCACAGGTCTTAGCAACACCTACACTAGTGTGGGCTAGATTTGGTGCATGTCTATTTTAGTTATCCCTTAATTAAGATGGACAATAAAATGTAATCTAATCTCAAAATAAATTGTAATTGTTAACTGAGTATGATAAACTTAGTTATCTCATGAATTTCGAGCTAGAGGTAGTTGGTGAGACATGTAGAGTAATTCTAGTTGTAACAGAGTTCAAAGTGTAGTGGTGCATTACTTAATCTAGGTTGTAATCGATTTAACTCAGTTAAGTGAGTTAAACTTAATTGTGCAAGTTGTACCTGTTAGATACACTAGTGAGAGATAAAGTGAATTAAATATTAATTAATTCACAAGCAATGATCTCTCATGCAACTGAGGATTTACTATTATTAGTTACATGCATGTCAGATCCAGTGGAGACCCAAGTGAGATCTAGGTGAGAGGGAAGTTGCCTATTAGTTGTAGGATTATTGGGTTTCACCCATGAAACCAAACACCCATTGGAGTGCCTATGATACTTGCGCAGTCAAGGAAGGCCAAAATTCTTAAATAATAGGGATTTCATTCATCAAGGATTGCGCAAGCAAGGCAGGCTGTCTAGAGGCAGTAAATTGGCTACGTATTGGTGAGTTTTATCTGAGATAGTGTGAGACAATTAGCTGATCACAAGAGGGATCTTTTGAGAAGAGTTGTACGTAATTGTTTCATGATTCCATGCTGAATATACAATAGAAGATAGTGGGGTTTTGAGCAGCAAGCTTTCCCCGGGAAATTATCTGTGTTGTGACTTGATTGATTCTTCTTTGCTTCATGTGCTTAGCGATTGTTTTTTTAATTCCAAAATTGATTTGTAGAAGTGATTCAGTATTTAACTTTAGTACATTTTTAGATCGAAATGAATCCATGATATACCTGCTTGTTGTATAATTTCTACATAATCCTAGGACCTCACCTAAGCATTAGACATCCTAGTGAGGTCCCATGTCTAGCCCAATGAGAAAGGAACTACAGAAAAGTTCTAAACACATTAAAATAGTAATTGGAAGGTACTATAGCATCATTGAATGAGTCATGCATGAATATGGAAAATGGATGAGGCACACAAGATACCTCTACATGAAAATTTCATAAACTACACTTATATAAAAGACAAGAGATCTCCTCCATACAATGATTTCATAACTTAGTTTATGGAAGTGTACATAATTCATCTCTTCAAAAACACTTGTCTTAATCATTAATCTCATGAAATTTTTAATGTAAGATGCCCATTAACTAAACTGGTTCCTTAAAATATAATCTTAAAATACCTTTCTTGAATATGCACTTCCTTACCGACTATAATAAATCTTAACAATTTAAATCTATCAAAACATATAATAAATGTTAACAATTTAAATCTATCACCACATAAACATTAGAAAAAAAAAAAAAAACATATCACACCATAAAATGATATGTGTGAAATCTAACAAAATGCATGCCATATTTTCAGTCATGGAAGCATATGACAACTATATAATGTACAACCCAAAGATCATCTAATCATGATCACTATCATACTAAATGTATATGAATATTCTACAGCCACGTCGAAAGCCTACTAAGTTATACCCTCTCAAGCACATTTGATGTGTTACCATTATATAATTCTAAGTACATAATAGTTTCCACATTGATCAATTATTTTGATAAATTTTAACATGCTAGCATGTAAAATGGAAATTTTCATAACATTTATATAACAATCACAAATTACTATGCTAATTCAATTCTATATCTTACAGTTATTTTTGATTATGTAACTAATTCTCCAAAATAATTTCAGTAGAGAATAATTTCAATAATTTACTTGTTAAATATTTCAAAATAGTTTTCACAAATTATGATCTGAACCACAAAGGAAGCCACTAAACACTTTATGGCATATCGATATTGTTTTGAGTCAGAACAAAGTTAAAATTGGCTATTGCCATTGGACATGTTTGTCTCGAATAAGGGTGGTGGGTCTTTTGACAAATTTAGCACTCTATATTACTGCTTAATTAAACACTTCACTCATGTCTAATGTCAAGATTGCAAGATTTTTAATTCTCCAATAAACGTACCCATGGTCTTCTAAGCAAGCAAGTGTTCAAATTAATGGAAAATACAAAGTGTTCAAATTAATGGAAAATACATATTAAAGTTTATTTTTATCAAATCTTGTGTTTTGTTTGTGATGATATATAATTTCTAAATTAGATAATCTTCCTTGCTTTAACCATTGTATATAATAGGCTCACCATTGTCTTGGTTGATGTTTTTCTAAAACCTCTTTGCCAATGTAGCAAGGCATATATTGTCTATTTATTTAATTTATTCATTTACAAATTAAATGTTGTCATCTTGTTATTCACTAATTTTGTTTTTGACTCAAAATAATAATAATAATAATAAATTACTAGATTTATAATATTAAATCTATATATATATATATATATATATATATATATATATATATATATATAAGTTCTTGTAACTCAATTTACTAAATTTGTGTAACATAAACCTTAGGGTTTATCACAAATATTTTGTATGGTTTATCTCAAATATTTTGTATCATAATTTTTTCAACTTCACTATAACTAAATAAATGTTAATTTTCTTTATATTTCCATTTCCACAGCTTCACCCCTCTTTATTGCAACTATTTTTTCTGAGAACAACCTCGATAAAAGGTCATAGTGAGGAATATGAATCATCATCCGAGTGACAATATAGCATGTCAAATTGTAAGGCCATCATACCACCCACCAATAATCACATGCCCATTCATTACAGGTGACCATGTATCTTTGGTTACTCGTTGGAATCCATTTAAATAGGAGGATAAACAAGTGGCAAATAAAGTAAATAAGGGGGCTGCTTGGTAGCTAGTCCCTACCACAGAAAAGTTTCAAGGAAATTGCAGACGCCGAGGAACCAAAACGTGTTAGTTGAATTAACAATTGCTCAAAACTATCCAATTAAGTGTTATAAAAAAATACTAGCATGGACTACAAGTGTTGCTTGTCTAGTTTTCCTTCACGGTTTCGCTATCACTTTGTTCAGATTTGGCTTTTCATAGTTTAGTTGCCACTTTGTTTGGATTTGGATTTACGAACTAGAGCCAATTCCCATAACCAGAATCGATGTATTCAGACTCGAAATCCGAAATGCTATTGTATACAAGGTAAAGTAAGTAGAAAGAAAAAAACGAAACTAGTCCCTCCTGAGAGCTCCAATGAAGAAGCTATGAGTAAAGATATTTCCAGTCTAAAAAAGAGTGGGTAAGTAATTGCTCTTAGGGCCTTTTCTTGCAGCAGTTCTCCATTATATTTCATATGCAAACGGAATGCGTGGTGGAGTGATTCTTATAAAGTGAGTTGGAATATGGTCTATGGTGAAATGGGGAAAACAAGCTTCAGGAAATTATCACTTGGGATATAGGGATCGAAGAATTCAAGAGTCGGAGTTTGCAATTCATGCACAGGATCTCACTAAGTCAGGTGAAAAAAGTGTATTTGTGGGCTAGTCATCCACCCAAGGAAAAGAACCTTGAGGCAAATGGGGAGAATAATGGACCGGAAGACAATAACGAATCCATTGTGCATATGTATAACTCTAACCAAGCCCTTTCTTAGACTTGGATCGAGAACCAATTGAGGTCCGCGCTCACTTCCTATGATATTGACAAGGCATACTGCAGTTATGACTGAGGCATACGATCAGCAGTCAACAGGGACAGCGACACCATGAACTCGAATCTGAACCAGAACATCATTGCTATGTCCTAGGCTGGATTAGTCCTGTCATGCCAGTCCTCAATGAGAAAACCACTTGGCTTACAATGGACAACGGTGGTGGTTTGATTAGAGCAAGCTCGATATTGAGTTAGTCATAAGTTACACCTGAGCATTTCACTAAAAGCGAGTCGCACCTAA
This sequence comes from Pinus albicaulis, assembly GCA_034641835.2. Classification (NCBI taxonomy): domain Eukaryota; kingdom Viridiplantae; phylum Streptophyta; class Pinopsida; order Pinales; family Pinaceae; genus Pinus; species Pinus albicaulis. The sequence goes on along the minus strand of CM076580.1, from coordinate 976,549,347 downwards.
TCGTTATGGCTCGATTGCTGAAGAGCACTGTTTTTTAGAAGAAGGTATCCACAATATACATCCTGCTAAGAAAATAAAGGTATCCACAAAATAAATCCTGTTATGCAAATAGAAAGATAATCTTGCTATGCAAATATAAAGATAGAAGGAAAATGATTAATCTTGAAATCAATCAAGCCATTCAATAAATTAGAGTCCAGAATTTTCATATGTACATCTGTGAAATGAAAATCGTTGAAATTTCACTATATAGTATTTATTTATATATTATTTGGATATGAAAAAAAATGATGGTGAATGGAGTAGATATGCAATTAGCAATGCTGTAGGATGGACCACAAACCAAAATCTGCCATCAATAAACCTCATGCACTTGTTCAAAGAAGGCATTATAGCATGGCAAAATCCCCAAAATAGGGATAGAAAGGCAACCCTCTCTGAGGGTGCAAGCAAAGGAGTTAAGCAAGGGATATTCATTCTTAAATTATCTGACAATTTACTTCAAATATTTCTCATATGGTTACTCTAATTTAGATTTTGATCTTATTAGAAAGTATTCAACTAGTTTATTTGAGTATACAATTATAAACTTGTAGTTCTAAACTAGTGTATTGTCTTGCAATGGACTGGAGTTGACATAGAATTTTGTACAAGGTGGATTGTCTATTTAAATAATTCTAGAGGTATTAACATACCACAAATAACAAATCTAAACAAACAAGAGAAGTATTTTCCATGGTGTGCACCTGTGACATCCAAAAAACTATTCTGTCATAGCACTTTGAATTTTATATTGTGTTTATAACATGAATGAAACATGTCTTTTTGGAACTCTGAGTAGCTGAAATTATTGGAGCACAATTCAGGTTGGGAGCTTAAAAGAAAGACAGAAAAGACATTGGATATTGAGTGGGGTTGCAAACATTTACACAATTTAGGCCTTGGAATTCAAAGCTCACCTTCGTTATTCTCAGCTTCCCAGTGAGTTGGGGTTTGTGGGTGTTGTATTCGATGCCCGACAAGTTCTCTCATTTGACGCGTCCCCATGTGAGGATGGTTGTGGCCACTCGCCTGAATCCCATTTTCTAAGCAAACCAATTTTTTTATGCATAGGGCTTACTTTTCCCAGAAGGAAGATGTAAATTCTGCAAATCTTATAGGAGATGTTGAACAAGAGAATGGAGACTAGGAGCTTATAGCTCTCTCCTCCGGTATCGGCTGGTTATGCAGGTTGTCCGATTGATTGAAGCAGAGCTGAAGGACTCACCAAAATTTGATGGAGTCTGATTCATTGATGCAGAGATGAAGGACTCACCAACCTTTGATGCCATGACTAACATTGCAGAATTTTGAGAACAACTGGTGGAGAAAATCATGCCAGGCCAGCAGTATGAACAGGAGCATGTTGTATTCTTGAAAGGATACACCATAGACAAAATTTTGCATGGGTGTGTAGAAGGCTGCATAAGAATTGCACACGAACTGTATGGGTGTGCAGGTGGCAGTGGAAATTCGGCTGGCGTGTGGCCCAGACGATTAGACGACAGTGGTGGGAAGTGGGGCTAAAATTCATATGCCAAGAAAAAAACTCATGGGAAGAAAACATTTCCTGCCAAGGAACTAATGCTGACATTATTTTTATTTTTAAAAATATTGATGAAAACAATCTTTTTAACCTTGAAAAATATACATGTATGGCCTCTTCGCCTCGGGAAGAGGCCAATAAGATGAGAAAGTTTCTTATTCGCTGTAACCACTAATACGTTGATTTGATTGGTTGTGATGTCATTATTCCTAAAAGATTAATAGAAAACTATAGATTATCATAGAGAAGGATTAATGTCATGTCTCCAATTCGATTGCTATAGTCCCTGCCCTAGCCGCAGGTGGTAGGGACTAATAAAGTTTGATAAAGTTACTTAGAGAAAATAATATTCGCATCTAAATGAAGCGGGTCAATATCTCGCATAAGATTTTATATGGTTCATAGTAACCAAGCCTTGATATTTTTTATTCCATGCCTCTTTTGGAAAGAGTGAATCAGTTTAGACCGAATAAAAAAATAATAATTGAATGACTTAGTACAAAAAGAAAAATGAATATTTAAGTCAAGGCACTATCTTTTATAATTTTTATACATAGTGGAGTGTGGTGCAATGAGCAATGTTAAATGAATTTTGTGTGTGTAAATATTTTATAATTAAGTATCTTTACATGAACTATGTTATAATTTGATATTAGATAGGTAGTTAACTTTTTTTTATTTATAATTTAACAAAAATAATGAAATTTATTTATTTTTCTTTGTTTTTATTTTTAATTTTAATATTGGATTATATCATTATATATGTGATATTTTTATCATATTACAAGTAGGATAATTTTTTTGTATATATATATATATATATATATATATATATATATATATATTTTACCTGGAATGGGTATGTTTTATTTATTGAAGAAATCTAGTTGGGTCGAGGCCAAATCAACCAACATTACACATCAGCTAGCCAACGTCTTGATACAAATAATACCTCATTGGGATGCAAGTTTGTATGGGTATTTCATCATTTATACTGAGATCTCGTGACGAGAGTAGACATCCTTTGTTTGCCATAGAGTCTGCTTCCTTATTCGAGCCTCTGAGGATGTGGAAGAATTGTTTGGAGGTGAATTCAAGCAACAAAAGCTTCAGCCTTCAGAGTGCCTTGTTGAGGACTGCATTGTTAAACTGATCCTCTATGTTGAGATTCTTGATTAGGAATTATGAATTGCCAAAGGCTTGGAAGTCTTTGATGCCTCTTTCGTGAGGGATGTGACAGGCTTTTAGAAGGCCTAGGATGTTTGCCTGGTTGTTTGTTCATTGTCTAAGGCCCCAACAGAAATTATCTCTTTTTGTACCATCTGGGGAATACAGAACAACACCTGCGCTAGCTTCCCCGGGGATTCCTTTGGATGCACCATCAAAGAAGATCATTTTTTTGCTCTTATTTCTCCACCACACCTGGAATATTTCATCCGAGTCTCTTATTCACCATCCAGGATTGGTAAAGGGAGTGACCAGGGATTGCTTTTTGTCTCAAGGGGAAAGGGTTTCCATCCATATCTTTTCTTCATGGAGGAGAAAATTATCTGATTTATGAGGTTGTTGCGACATGGATTCAAGGAGGAGAGATTTGGATTTTGCTGCTACCATTGCAGGTGGTCAGAGTGAGTTGTTGAATATCTACTCATTTCGAGCAAGCCAAATTTTCCAGCAGACATATTTTGGAATAGAAAGCCAGACTCGAGAACAGATTGACTTGCTGTGGATTTCATGAGGATAGTGCTAGCTCTAGGAAGAAAATAGCTCAGTCACTGAAATGTGTTGTGGAACACAAAATTGTAGACTGTGAGGATGAAGCTCCATACCTCTTTTGAAAATGAGCAATCCACAAAGAGATGGGTTGAGGTTTTGCTGGCATTTCTGTAGTGCGCACACCTGTGAAGGCCATCAAAGTTTCTTTTGGCTAGGTTGTTCCCTGTTAGCACCTTATTATGAATTAGTATCCAGAAAAATAATTTTAATCTGGGGAGTCCGAATGGATCTCAAACCTGTCTTCCAAAACTTAGTAGGCTAGTTACTTGATTTTTGAGTTTGGAGAGCCCTGTATCTGGACGCAGTAGTGTAATTACCATATTTTCCCCATCCCCAAATGTCAGCAACATATTTGTGCACCAACGCAAGATCATTCAGAAAATTTCTGAAGGTTTAATGCTGTTGTAGTAGATGCTCCGGAATTATAGGGAGATCCCAGGATTTCTAGTTCCCTTTTTCGTCCCAGGCAGAGATCTCATCAATTCTGGAAATGTCAGATTAGTTCAACGAATCGCGGAGTTTTTTGATATCATCAAAATTACTGAGGGGTGCGTGGCCCATTATACAATCATCCCAGAGCTTGGTTTTCTTTCCATTACCAAGGATATAGTAGAGGGATTCCTTAAAAAAATTTAAACCTCTGTGATAGGTATTCCATACCTGAGTGTCAGTCGATGTGTTTTCTGCCTGCAGGAGCCTTAGGGGAACACCTTGTGCGTATTTTATTTTGAGGACTTTGTTGACTGGGTGTTTTTTCTCATAACAATTTTTTCATAATACTTTTTAGCCCAAGGCAAGGTTGGAAAGGGAGGGGTCAAGAATCTATAGACCTCCATCGTTGATTGGGCATTTCAAAAGATCCCAATTAACCAGATGAAATTTTTGATGGTTTCCTTTTCCTCCCTACTAGAGGAATTCACGCAAAATCTTGCAGATATGATCCGCGATATTTTTAGGTGCCAGAAGGAAGGAGGCTTGGTAGATGGGGAGAGCAGACAACATTGCTTTGATGAGAATTAATTTCCCCCCTTTGCTGAGCTAGTGACCTCCCTAGGAGGCTATTTTGGCTTTGATTTTACTGACGACTTCGACCCCCAGAGATATTTTATTAACTCTGAGGGTTAAGGGCAATCCTAGATACTTAATTTTTTCCAATTGGGAATAGCCAGCAAAGCCAAGATGCTATGCAATGCAATGGAGATCATGCTGCTCAACATTCCACCCGAACACAACACTTTTTCTATCATTGATTAGTGCACCAGAGACACTACAGTAGCTTTGAACGACATAATTGAAGGCTTTTTCAATTATAATAGAGGCAACTCTGAGAAGAAGAGATTCATCTGCAAAGAGGGCATGGTTTATAGGCTCCAATCCATTCGATATTTATATTCCAGGAAGAGCCCATGCATTCATCTCCACTATTAGCTTCTTGCTAAGAGTTTCTACCATCATAATGTATAGGAATGGGGAGAGAGGACAACCTTGCCTCAAACCCCTCTGAGCTTGAAAATAGGATGCAAGGTGTCATTGACTTATGGTGCAATCCAAGGCTTCTCAATGCAATATTTTATTAAATTAAAAAACTCAGGGGAAAAGCCAAAGGAAATAAGGACTCTAAGGAGAAAGGAGAGATTGAACCTGTCAAAGACATTAGCCATGTCGAGCTTGATCAACATCCCCTTCTCTATCCACTGCTTGATGGAGTGAATGGATTCTTGCACTTGAATTAAATTGTCCAAGATGTGCCTACCTTTAACAAACCCTCCTTGAGCATTGGAGATAAGTATCCCGAGCAGAGGTTTGATTCTATGTGTGAGGAGTCTAGCTAGGATTTTGTAGGAGGCATTACAGAGGGAGATAGGTCTGAATCTACCAAATGTTTAGGGTTTCACTTCTTTTAGAATTAAGGCCAGGAAGGTTGAGTTGATGCCTACCCCCACCTTGGCTTTACTTAGGAAGCCTTTTATCATTTTTATCAAGTCAGTTTTGATTATGTCCCAGCGGATTTTGTAGAAATGGATTGTGAAACCGTTGGGGCCAGGGGCCTTGTCAGATTCCATAGACCAGATGAATTTGATTATTTCCTCTTCTGAGAAAGGATTCGTGAGGGCAGAGATGTCTTCCGTACTGAAAAGGTGGGAAATGTTTGAGAGGAAGTCTGTTGTGTCCTCATCACTACCATATGTCCCTGTACCATAGAGATTTTTGAAATGACTCTCTACTATAGATTTTATTTTATTAAACCCTTTTCAAAACTTCCACTCAATTGTTTTGATTTCCCATGATGTGATTGTGGCAAAGGTGAGCTTTATATTGATGATGGAAGAAGGAGGTGTTTCGATCCCCTACCTTAAGCCATAGGTTTTGGGATTTGATTCTCCAGTACTCTTCTTTCATGCAGAAGGAGTGGTAGGAGTTGCTTTGGGCTTACAACTCCTTCTCAAGCTCCTCATAGGTGATGTTTTTTCTTCCATTTACAATTTCATTGTCTCCAATGACTGGACCGCTTCTATTCTCTGGTTTGTCAAGGTTTTGGTGGGTTTTCTTATCCAGTATTTCAAGGCTTTATTTTTGGCCTTTATTTTCTACTCCCACACATAGCTTGGGGAAATAGTGAATGATTTGGCGTAGGCTGCAGACAATGTTGAAGAACCCTTCTCTTTCAATCCAAAGAGGACTCAACCGGAAAGGGATTGGGCCCAAGTTTTTTTCTGCTTCCAAAAGCAATTGAATGGGCTTGTGATGCAAGGTCAATTTGGGGAGAATTTTGTTGAGATTAACTTATTTTCCATCAGTAATGTGCCTTGAACTAAGAACCTGTCCAGGCGGGCATAAATGTGTTCATCCCCAATTTTGGTGTTGGACCAAGTGTATAGACCTATCACTGGGTTGAAGTCAAAGAGATCCCACTGCTGGATGAGGTTTTCCACCATGGGTAGCATTTGGTCCCTGGTGTTGTTGCCACCTCCCTTTTCTTGTGGTTTCAGAACTATGTTTAGGTCTTGAGCCAGAATGATGTTATTGGGGGAATGGAGCTCTAAGAAGGCAGAGAGTGAGTTCCAGCATTCTCTCTTTTCAACATATAGAACGAGGACATATAGATTGAATAGGTCAAAGGTCAACTTAATTGTACGATTCTTTAGCTTGGTGAAGATCCAGTGCTGGGTCTCGTGCAAGTTGTGCAGATGGAAGTGATATTTGGACCACAAATTAGCTATTCCACCTGAGGAGCCCCTTGAACTTACTTCTTTGCCAGCGTTTTTCTTCCACTTCGAATTTTTGATGTTGAGAATGGTGTGCCCTTCAATTTTAGTCTCTTGGAGCATTAGGATGTCTGGAGGGTCTATTTTCAAGAGGTCTTTGATGGCTTCGATTTTTTATGGGTTCCCCAGGCCTCTGCAATTCCAAGAGACTAGACGCATTATTTACCGGTGGAGAGGTTGGTGACTCCTCCCTTAGGAGGCCTTGCTCTGGTGTTTCTCCCAATAGACATCTCTATTGCAGGTTGGCTTCCTTACATTTTTTGCATTTCTGCCTCTTCTTCCTTGAATTCTTTGTGAGATTTCCTTCCAACCCTTTTCAAGGCCTCTCAAAGGTCTTGTCATCTGAGGAGCAAGAGTTGTCCGCTGTATTTTTTCTTGTTATTTTTTCATATGAAATATTATAGGGGCTACCTTGGGATGCTCCAAGGAGGACTGGTTCTTCACTATATTTGTTAGAAGAGGGAGGTGCACTTTGTTCCATGCTGTCCAGGACTGATTCTGGGGGGTCTAATGGAATTTTGTCCTGAAAATTGAGACTTGCGGCCTCTTTTGGAATGGGGATGGAGATCCTCTTCTCAACCACCTGTCTTGTGGAGGTGGTGTTCCCCTTTGTGGCCCCTTTTTGACTTGCTTTTGTTGGGCCTGCTTTCTGGACTAGGGTCCATTGTTCCTCCTTTGATTTCTCACTCTCTTCCTTGGGATTTTTCTTGCAGTGCCTTGTGAAGTGTCCATAGCCATGACAGTGTCTGCATTTGATGAGGAGTTGTTCATATTCCAACTCCTGCACATGGGACCACCTGGAAACTGTTAGTTTTGTGGCTTCTGGAAGCCCTTCTTCCAGGTCTACCTTGATGCAAATGCGGGTGCAAGAGTACTGGTATTTTCTTACAGCTTGGTCAATATATTTCCCAAGGGCATTGCCTTTAGTCTGGAGGGACTTCAGGTTCCAACATTGCAAAGGCAGGTGAGGGAGACTCACCCATACTGGAACCATTGAGGGCACGTGTTGCGTGGGATCGAATTCAGGCGACCACTTATTTAGATATAAGCCTTGTGGTCCAATGAAGTATAGATCGTTCCTCAATATTAGACTTCTATCCTTTGCATTTTCAAACACAAACACGAAAAATCCTTCACCAACAGAATATCTTTTGATAAATTCTTTAATTAAATGGGTCCAGTTCCTCTGAACCCAATCTTCCACATCTTTGGGAGATGGCCAGAGACCTGTGAACTTCCCTATGAGGCCTCTTTCGATGAGATTTAGTGCAGATCTACATGTTTCTTCCACTCGGAGAGCCACCAAGGGGATTTTGTCTAGTTTTTTCACAAACTTCTGCTGCATTATTGATGTAGGTCGCTTGTTGCTTGAGGCGACCAAGTTATTGAAGGTAGACACCTCCGGTGGTGGTGGAAGTGGGTCGGGTCCCCCTCCAGAGGCCATGGAGGAAGGGAGACCATAGCTAGGTTAGCAGTGCACACAATTCAGGAGCGACTGTGCACAGTGAAAACTCTTTGTATATATTTTTTAAATGAATACTTGTGATGTTAATATTTAATCATTATTTCTTGTTTTTTAAATTATTTTTTTGAACTACCTAATCTTTATATTTATTTTCTATATTCTCATTTTCAATGTATTTCAGTTTTTAATCTTTTGCAATCCTTTGTTTTCTATCTCCAACCTCTGTTTTTATAGTCTTCATTTTTTGTCTTCTTCATTCTTGACCTTCAATCTTTTTTAATGTCTTGTTTTTCCCTACAAAATATATAAATTGTGTTTGTTGAAGTCCATACAAAATTTTCACCACCCATTACAATACATGGGTTGTGATTCACTATATCAACTAGTTTTCTTGCAAAATTCTTCTCATGCATGTTTTATCAATCATCATTGAATCACAAAAAACTTTTCAGCCCCCTACATAATCATTCGTCATCATCCTAGGCTTTATTCGGGTGATCTATAATCACATTTTAGGTATTTGTGGATTTTTGTTATAGTGCTTTTGGTTTTGCTTCAACTTACTCTTAATCATTACAATTCTCAAGTGATTTTAGCTTAACATGAAACATTTATTACATCAAGTGGCTTTTAGTTGACAACAAACTTTCATTTGTCATGACAAGTGGTTTTTGGTCTATCACAAACATTTTAGTCTTCAAATTAAGTGGGTACACTTGCCTTATAATGTCTTACATCCATTGCATCATCTTGTATAGGTACATATAATTTCAAATACATTTTCATTTGAGTCTAGTCTAGCCTTTATACAAACATAGGACCATGACCATATTCTTTTCTATCATCAAAACAACATTATCAATATTTTAGGGATTCTGTTTTCACTCCAAATTTGCATGTAAAATATTGAACACACGGTACTATTTATTCTTACCTTGCTTTGTTGAATCCTTCCTTTTTCTCTTGTTGCATCAAAATGTCTTCCTTGTCTTTGTTTGTTTTCTCTTCAACATGGATTTTCCTCCTGTTTTTATTTTCATACCCAAGATTCCATATTTTTATTCTTTCATATTACTTATACTTTCCTTTTTATTCTTCTTTCACTTCTTCTCTTACCTTCCTCTTTCATCATTTTTTGTTTGCATCATCTTTGTCAAAATTTTCCTCTTATTGTTTTCAATCAAGAGTTTCTGTTTTTGCACCTACACTGAAAAAAGAATATGTTTCTTATTAATTTTTACAATATCCAACTTGAAGGAAACCTATGACCCATAAGGGATTCAACTTGTTGACCACTATATTATCACAATCATTCAGAAATTAGATTTTTAAATTGTCAAAAATATAATCAATATAATATGGGTGTTACCCCCTCACACTGTCTAGGGGTAACTAGAGGAGATATTTTCTCTTATGATCCTAATCACATGAAATAGTTCCATAAATGACATCCATGTTTCTTTGTAGACATTCCTTGATGCTTCTCAACTCACTCAAATTTAAAGATTATGGTACCCAACATACCTGAGCTACATTTTGACATTGTGTCAAATAAAGTGTTAATTCCTTATGTATTTGACATGAAAGTAGTTAAAATTTTGTTTAGTCGAATAATGGATCATGATGCGTTCAATTTATATCTTTTACCATATTTTACCTTGCTGATCATCATCATAATATAGATAATTGTTGTCACTCTTGGGTTGAAATGTGCTACCAAGGGGCTTTGAAAGGTGGTACATACCCATATCCCAATCCATACCTAACACTTTCCATGTAAACTAATTCCATTGTCCAACTCATTATCGGCTGTCATGTATCACAAAAATTTTCATGTTCCATAGTCCGATGAGAAGGAGGAGTTATAACCTCGATGTTTATGCAATGGAATATTAAAATAAAAATAGAAAATAGAAAAATATAAATTGCAAATTGCAAAACACAAAATGAAGGGAAATAAAGGAAAGTTCAAAATCCAAAGAAAAACCTGAGCAATGCCTCCTCACTATAATGCCATTACCCTAAGTCCTATGTAATGAATACATACCTAAAATTACTAAATGAAATTATCCAGAGTGTCATGTGATAAAATTCCTATATAAAAGAGGGGACTCAATGAAATCAAGTTAAGAAAGGGCTATAGTAAAGTGGTAGTAAGATATAGTGTTGAGGAAAGGCTAACTCAATGCATAACCACTCCCTTAAAGACATTACTCATGTGGAAATATATATTCAACAACCTAACATGACTATATAATATAATTCATGGAGTTTCTTCCCAAAAGCATATGATCTATCACTACACCTACTCCTTGTTGGATTTCTTGGGAAATAGTTCTCTTCTTCGGTTCTAGCACATCTAATAAGGGCTAATGATAACCCTCTACTTAAACTTGGGAAATTTTATGAATTCTATGATTTATTATAACATTTGAATATTATGCTTAATGTGACCTACTTACTAGCATTTAGATTTTACATGACTCACTTTTTATGTTACATTAGATTTATGTTGAATATTACATCGGGTTACCTAATCTCCCTCTTTAGATGATATACTACGCATGGAAATGACTTAGTCTTTTAGAGGGAATTATGGGGTTATTTATACACTTCTGAGAGGTAATTCCACTCCTTTAGGAGGATTTTTCAATTCTTGAGGACATAACACCCTTATAGAGAGGTTAGGGCACCTTTTTGATGGGATGCTACACCTTTTGGAGATTAATTGATACATTTTGGATGAAAAATTCCACCCTTTGGAGGAAATGATTGATTTTGAAGCCCCTAAAGATGATGTTTGAGTGAGTTTTCCAAATTTTGGAGATCACACGTGTATTTTTCAAACATTTAAGCATATGAACATGAATTACTCCATTTTGGGAGCATCATTGGGGGTGTTTTGACTTGTCCACTCTTGTATCATGGGAATTTTATATTTATGGCCTTATCTCTAGGACTTGTAGAGAGATGAAGATATTTTCATATTTTGTTGGAGCTGTTGCTAGGAAAATATTTTTATTTTAATGAGAAAGGTGCTAGATTTATCATATAAATAATAGAAGCACTTCTCATTTTCATTCATTGCCAGAAATTGTGGACAACATTAATTTTCTACTATGACTTCTATATTTTTGTTATGGATGGATAACTAGAGTAAATTTTTTAGGATAATGTCTTATGGATGTTGGTCAAATTTTATGGATGCTCTTGGCTAGGGTTTTGTGGATAAAATTGATTTCTTCAATAAGTGGTCTCACTTAATATATATGTGTGTTGTTTATGAATAATTGTAAGTTTTATACTTCTTTACTAGTGGTGGTTCACTCTATATTTTTCTTAAACAAGTCCCTATTTTAAATCTATTAAAATATTATTAATGGAATATATTCCCTTGAATTATCTTGAAGTTTGTAAGGCACTAGATTGATGTTCTAGTATTTGTAGTGAATAGTTCAAGATATCACCCTAGACCTACTTACACCCATTCAAAGGAGTCTTTCGTTAACCCCATTTTCCCAGAAAAATAGATAGCAAGAACTAGTCTTATCCATTCAAATTTTATTTATGTTTTAGGTTAAATTCAAGTTTTTTATTATTATCTTACATCTAATTTTTAGCTACAAACACCTTATATGTATAGGGTTTTCTTGAATATTTTTAACCCAAAATATTAGGATTTTCTTGCATGTTTTTTACCTTAAATCATTCTTATTGTAAAAAATAGCCTTGCTTATTTATATTTTTTCATATTTAAGGTTATACGTATAGTTTTCATAGGATTTTACTTGTGCTTTAATTTTCAAAATTTATAAATTATATAAACCCGAGATTTATCCATTGTTTTAGCCCTAGTTTTTAATTATTGACAAATTGCTCTAAAGGTTGAATTGTATTGTTATTATAGCTAGTTAATTACTTTAAATTATTTATATTTTATACAAATTTTATAATAGTGATTCGTAATTTTAATCTTTTTATTATTTTGGTATTCTTTTGCATGAGATTATTATTATATAAACCCTATAGAAGATCCTTAGATAAATTTATACCAAATATGAAATTTTTTTTGAGAGACCATCTTATAGATAACTTGATTGATATATTATGTTGATGGTGTATTAGGTATCTACTTAGGTAACCCTAGATTGATAATGTCTTGTCTTGGGAATCTTGATTTCTATTAGGGAAGCCTCCCTTGTATTGGATTTTTCTATTGTTAAAGCAAGGAAAGTTGTTTCTTAGGTGATAGTGACAACACTAGTAACGTTCCACCAATATAAGCACCTTGTGAGGGCTTTAAACTAAAGTGATAGATTTTGCAATCACATTTCAACACCATTTCCATGGAGAATTGAGTCTCTCTCCTTATATATCTAAAGTATATGCTTAATATATTTTTATGAACATAAGCCAAAGAATTGTCTAAGTTAACTCATTTGGCGACTCCATTGAGAGAAAAATCCCTTTCCCCAATGAAAATTTTGGAGACTATGTGCTTGTGAGGCGAAACAAGCATCACTAAGTAGGCATTTGAGATTCACCTTGGCAACACCATGTATACTTGTTTGGTATAAGGTATCATATCCTATGTTCAAATTTCATATCAAGTTGCATGTTAAGTAAATAAATATGGTAACATGAGAATTGCAAGAATTATATCCTAATTTGGGAATATGTTGGGATACCTAAATAAATGCTCTAGAAAGAGGGAGAGGAATATTCCAAAGTTTAATTGTCATGACCTTTTAGCTATTTAATAATTTTTAAATTATGTCTTGGATCTCAATGAAATACATTAGGATTTATTAATAATATTATCTGTACTTTATTTTGAAGGAGATCAATGGAGATGGGTCAAGTTTTAGCACACCTCAAGGAAGATAACTTCCCTTGTATGTTTAATAAGAGTTTTCCTCAAATGTTGGGGTCCTCACTCTATACAATATGAAGGGATTCTTGAAGCCCTTATGCAATACCCACATGAGTATTAAGAAGCATCACATGGTTATATGAATAATCAATTACATCAAAAGTGCATATTGAAGAAAAAAATTTTCGTGCTCCCATGCTACGGAAAGAACCACCTCAATATGTCATTGAAGACATGAGCACAGGGGAGAGCTTGAAGGTGGGAGTAATCTAGGATTTGAATAAGACTTTGATGAATCACATCATGTTGAGTTAAAGTCCATGAAAGAGACCCTATTGGAGAGAATATCCCTCATCATGAAGATGAAAACTTGAAAAGCCTTAAAACTTCTTAAAATTTTGAATTTGATTATATTTATTTCTATGATATATTTATTTCAATATAATTATCAACCCCTTGATGAAATTTTTTTCCTCCTCTAGGCTTGAACACATCACCTTCAAATTGAACCAAACTATAAACATCCTTCTCTATTGTATGTTAGGTCCTTATAACACTAGTGTAGCCCCTTATTGTTATTGTTCTGTCCATGTAGTCCCCATATTGTTATTATTGTGCCCCATAGAAGCCCACTATTGTTATTGTTGTGCCCTTACATTATTATTATTATGTAGGATCTGATTATATTGTGACCGCTTACACTCCTATATATAGAAAGGAGGTTTTGTCATTAGATCATTCAAGAATTACTCATTTATGTGTTGTAAAGGAGGTTTCCTCCTCGAAGAGGATATTTTCAAATCGTAGATATATATTTTCTTCTGTTTTTTTTAGTTGGTTTCATAACATTTGGTATCATAGCTTGCATTCTAGGGTTTATTTTCTACAAATAGGTCATCTTGGAATATTTCCTATAAAGTTTTTTCTACTAGGCGCCAAAAGCTGATATTTCTACCACATTGATATGAAATCTTGGTGATATCCATGTAGCAATTTCGGATCTTGGTTTGATATATTTTATGAGATATGATCTGGGAAAGTTAGGGTTTTTGCAAGCTCCAAACTTCAGTCTAAAAAAAGTGGCCTAGGGAAAATCGTCATAAATTTTGTTTCAGGCATAATATTTGATTTATGTAAAACATGGCTAAACTTGCATAGATTGTATCTTTTTGTGTAGTAATTTTATGGCCGAAGGTTGAAACAATGACATGTGGCACTCTATACAAGTTCACTCTAGTGAACCAGTCTATAATCAAGTCGTCATGGGAGATCGGGCATAACTATTTAAATTATTTATCTTTTATACAAAGTTTATAATAGTGATTCGTAATTTTAATCTTTTTATTATTTTGGTATTCTTTTGCATGAGATTATTATTATATAAACCCTATAGAATATCCTTAGATAAATTTAAACCAAATATGAAATTTGTTTTGAGAGACCATCTTATCCATAACTTGATTGATATATTATGTTGATGGTGTATTAGGTATCTACTTAGGTAACCTTAGATTGATAATGTCTTGTCTTGGTAATCTTGATTTCTATTAGGGAAGCCTCCCTTGTATTGGATTTTTATATTGTTAAAACACGGAAAGTTGTTTCTTAGGTGATAGTGACAAAACTTGTAACGTTCCACCAATATAAGCACCTTCTGAGGGCTCTAAACTAAAGTGATAGATTTTGCAATCACATTTCAACACCATTTCCATGGAGAATGGAGTCTCTCTCCTTATATATCTAAAGTTTATGCTTAATATATTTTTATGAACATAAACAAAAGCATTATCTAAGTTAACTCATTTGGTGACTCCATTGAGAGAACAATCCCTTTCCCCAATGAAAAGTTTGGAGACTATGTGCTTGTGAGGTGAAACAAGCATCACTAAGTAGGCATTTGAGATTCACCTTGGCAACACCATGTATACTTGTTGGGTATAAGGTAACATATCCTATGTTCAAATTTCATATGAAGTTGCATGTCAAGTAAATAAATATGGTAACATGAGAATTGCAAGAATTATATCCTAATTTGGGAATATGTTGGGATACCTAAATAAATGCTCTAGAAAGAGGGAGAGGAATATTCCAAAGTTTAATTGTCATGACCTTTTAGCTATTTCACATGTTTAATCATTTTTAAAGTATGTCTTGGATCTCAATGAAAGACATTAGGATTTATTAATAATATTATTTGTACTTTATTTTGAAGGAGATCAATGGAGATGGGTCAAGTTTTAGCACACCTCAAGGAAGATAACTTCCCTTGTATCTTTAATAAGATTTTTCCTCAAATGTTGGGGTCCTCACTCTATACAATATGAAGGGATTCTTGAAGCCCTTATGCAATCCCTACATGATTATTAAGAAGCATCACATGGTTATATGAATAATCAATTACATCAAAAGTGCATCATGATGAAAAACTTTTTCGTGCTCCCATGCTACGGAAAGAACCACCTCAAGATGTCATTGAAGACATTAGCATGGGGAGAGCTTGAAGGTGGGAGTAATCTAGGATTTGAAGAAGACTTTGATGAATCACATCATGTTGAGTTAAATTCCATGAAAGAGACACTATTGGAGAGAATATCCCTCATCATGAAGATGAAACCTTGACAAGCCTTAAAACTTCTTAAAAATTTGAATTCGATTATATTTGTTGCTATGATATATTTATTTCAATATACTTATCAACCCCTTGAGGAAAATTTGTTCCTCCTCTAGGCTTGAACACATCACCTTCAAATTGAACCAAATTCTAAACATCCTTCTCTATTGTATTTTAGGTCCTTGTAACACTAGTGTCGCCCCTTATTGTTATTGTTGTGTCCATGTAGTCCCCATATTGTTATTATTGTGCCCCATAGAAGCCCACTATTGTTATTGTTGTGCCCTTACATCATTATTATTATGTAGGATCTGATTATATTGTGACCCCTTACACTCCTATATATAGAAAGGAGGTTTTTTCATTAGATCGTTCAAGAATTACTCATTTATCTGTTGTAAAGGAGGCTTCCTCCTCGAAGAGGATATTTTTCAATTAATAGATATATATTTTCTTCTGTTTTTTTTAGTTGTTTTCGTAACATTTGGTATCATAGCTTTGCATTCTAGGGTTTTTTTCTGCCAAAAAGTCATCTTGGAATTTTTCCTATAACGTTTTTTCTACTAGGTGCGAGAAGCTGAAATTTCTACCACATTGATATGAAATCTTGGTGATATCCGTGTAAAAATTTCAGATCTTGGTTTGCTATATTTTATGAGATATGATACAGGGAAGTTGGGGTTTTTGCAGTCTCCAAACTTCAGTCTCAAAAAAGTGGCCTAGGGAAAATCGTCATAAATTTTGTTTCAGGCATCATATTTGAATTATGTAAAACATGGCTAAACGTGCATAGATTGTACCTTTTTGTGTAGTAATTTTATGGCCAAAGGTTGAAACAAGGACATGTGGCACTCTATATAAGTTCACTCTAGTGAACCAGTCTATAATCAGGTCATCATGGGAGATCGGGCATAACCATTTAAATTATTTATCTTTTATACAAGTTTATAATAGTGATTCATAATTTTAACCTTTTTGTTATTTTGGTATTCTTTTGCATGAGATTATTATTATATAAACCCTATAGAAGATCCTTAGATAAATTTAAACCAAATATGAAATTTGTTTTGAGAGACCATCTTATCCATAACTTGATTGATATATTATGTTGATGGTGTATTAGGTATCTACTTAGGTAACCTTAGATTGATAATGTCTTGTCTTGGGAATCTTGATTTCTATTAGGGAAGCCTCCCTTGTATTGGATTTTTCTATTGTTAAAACAAGGAAAGTTTTTTCTTAGGTGATAGTGACAAAACTTGTAACGTTCCACCAATATAAGCACCTTGTGAGGGCTCTAAACTAAAGTAATAGATTTTTCAATCACATTTCAACACCATTTCCATGGAGAATTGAGTCTCTCTCCTTATATATCTAAAGTATATTCTTATTATATTTTAATGAAAATAAACCAAAGTATTATCTAAGTTAACTCATTTGGTGACTCCATTGAGGGAAAAATCCCTTTCCCCAATGAAAAGTTTGGAGACTATGTGCTTGTGAGGCGAAACAAGCATCACTAAGTAGGCATTTGAGATTCACCTTGGCAACACCATGTATACTTGTTTGGTATAAGGTATCATAACTTATGTTCAAATTTCATACCATGTTGCATGTTAAGTAAATAAATATGGTAACATGAGAATTGCATGAATTATATCCTAATTTGGGAATATGTTGGGATACCTAAATAAATGCTCTAGGAAGAGGGAGAGGAATATTCCAAAGTTTAATTATCATGACCTTTTAGCTATTTCACATATTTAATCATTTTTAAAGTATTTCTTGGATCTCAATGAAAGACATTAGGATTTATTAATAATATTATCTGTACTTTATTTTGAAGGAGATCAATGGAGATGGGTCAAGTTTTAGCACACCTCAAGGGAGATAACTTCCCTTTTATGTTTAATAAGAGTTTTCCTCAAATGTTGGGGTTCTCACTCTATACAATATGAAGGGATTCTTGAAGCCCTTA
This sequence comes from Pinus albicaulis, assembly GCA_034641835.2. Taxonomy (NCBI): domain Eukaryota; kingdom Viridiplantae; phylum Streptophyta; class Pinopsida; order Pinales; family Pinaceae; genus Pinus; species Pinus albicaulis. Next base: position 976,531,793 of record CM076580.1, on the reverse strand, counting down.
TGCAATCCCTACATGAATATTAAGAAGCATTACATGGTTATATGAATAATCAATTACATCAAAAGTGCATATTGATGAAAAACGTTTTTGTGCTCCCATGCTACGGAAAGAACCACCTCAAGATGTCATTGAAGACATGAGCATGGCGGAGAGCTTGAAGGTGGGAGTAATCTAGGATTTGAAGAAGACTTTGATGAATCACATCATGTTGAGTTAAATTCCATGAAAGAGACCCTATTGGAGAGAATATCCCTCATCATGAAGATGAAAACTTGACAAGCTTTAAAACTTCTTAAAAATTTGAATTCGATTATATTTATTGCAATGATATATTTATTTCAATATACTTATCAACCCCTTGAGGAAAATTTGTTCCTCCTCTAGGCTTGAACACATCACCTTCAAATTGAACCAAATTCTAAACATCCTTCTCCATTGTATGTTAGGTTCTTATAACACTAGTGTAACCCCTTATTGTTATTGTTGTGTCCATGTAGTCCCCATATTGTTATTATTGTGCCCCTTAGAAGCCCACTATTGTTATTTTTGTGCACTTACATTATTATTATTATTTAGGATCTGATTATATTCCGACCCCTTACACTCCTATATACAGAAAGGATGTTTTGTCATTAGATCATTCAAGAATTACTCATTTATGTGTTGTAAAGGAGGTTTCCTTCTCGAAGAGGATAGTTTTCAATTCGTAGATATATATTTTCTTATTATTTTTTTAGTTGGTTTCATAACATTTGGTATCATAGATATTCATTCTAGGGTTTCTTGTCTACAAACAGGTCATTTTGGAAATTTTTCCTATAACGTTTTTTTCTACTAGGTGCGAGAAGCTGAAATTTCTACCACATTGATATGAAATCTTGGTGATATCTGTGTAACAATTTCAGATCTTGGTTTGCTATATTTTATGAGATATGATCCGGGGAAGTTAGGGTTTTTGCAGGCTCCAAAATTCAGTCTTAAAAAGGGGGCCTAGGGAAAATCGTCATAAATTTTGTTTCAGGAATCATATTCGAATTTTGTAAAACATGGCTAAACATGCATAAATTGTATCTTTTTGTGTAGTAATTTTATGGCCGAAGGTTGAAACAATGACATGTGGTACTCTATACAAGTTCACTCTAGTGAACCAGTCTATAATCAGGTCATCATGGGAGATCGCGCATAACTATTTATTGAAGACTCCAATACAGTATTACTTATAGGGTTGGAAAGGAAACTCAGAGGGATTCCATACGATGAAATTTCAGACCTTGGAGATATAAAATTACAGAGATACAACAGATTCAATGTTGAGCTTCGTCAAAGCAAGAAAAAGGTGTGTTTTTTTTTAATATTTGCATAATTTTTGTTTGAAAACTGATTTTGAAGTTATTCAAGGGGAATAGTGAAGCATAAATCATTGTTTGATCCTAAAATGACTCAAAGAAAGAAAATAGAAACATCTAGTAACCAACCAAAAAGTTGTATTTTGACACATGAAAAGGAGGAAGAAATGAAACATGATATATCAAAATTATGAGACCAAGTGCAAAAAAAATTGCTCTCGCAAAGAGTAACCAAAAATGAAATGGAATATAAGATGGATGGTTTGAAGAGTAGTTCAAAATAAAACATGGAAAGTTTGAAGGATGGCATGGAATCTAAGATGGAGGGTATAGAAGAAAAAATGGAAGGCAACATGGAATATTTGAAGAATGGTTTGAAGGATGACATGGAAGGTCTGAAGGAAGGTTTGTAACAACCCTGGTGAAAATTCCATGTAATAAAATTTAATAAAGGAAAAATAATAAAAAATGTCACGGGACACGTATTCCATGCTGAATTCTTGTAAAACACATCCTAGTGAGGGTTTTCATATGGTTTACTATGGCTATGGAAATTGGCAAATACAATGACTAAAGATTTGGAAATGAAAAGTGGAATTTATTGGAATTTATTTATGAAAATAATGAAAATTAGGAGAAAATTGAGGTGAAGGGTCACAGGTTTCATGTGAGTATTAAAATGAAGGAAAATGATGGAATATGAAGAAAATAGAGGCCTCATTAATAAACATGCTTTTGAGGATAAATTGGTAACCTTTTGTTAGTTTAGTTTTGGAGCTCTCATTCCATTCTCTCTCTCTCTCTCTCTCTCTCTCTCACACACACACACACACACACATACTCTTGGAGAGTGTGCCATACTTGGATATTTGAATAAGGAAGGAAAAGGAAGAGAAGGAAAGTGACAGAGGACATCAGGATTAGTAGCTACAATGGGTTCTGTTTGTAGGTACCGAGTTGCATGTATGTTTTCCTCACTAGTTTTGGCATGCATGGAATATGGATGTAGTTTCTTGGTTATGATATGTCATTGGCATGGAGGACTGCCTGGATTGAAAATGGATTTTCATATCCTTACCATTTCCTATATAGCCATGGTGTTGTGGGTTCATTTCATTGTTTATTTTATGGGTGTTCTCATGTTCCTTTAGTTGTGGGTTGAGTTACTAGTTCTTGGAGCCTTGGTTGGACAAAACACTTTGGAGACCTATAAAAACTTGGATTGATTTACTAGTCCTAGATCCTTGGTTGTAAAAAATATCTAGAGCCCTTCAATGGATAGAGTTACTAGTCCTGTATGCTTGGTTGGACAAACATTATGGAGCCTAGTAACAGTTATGGGTTGAGTTACTAGTCCTAAAGCCTTGGTTGGAACAAATTCTCTGGAGCCTTGGACAGATTGGGTGGAGACCAATCTGGTGATGGTTGTGATGTTGGAAAGTGAGGTGGAATCACTAGTTGAGGGCTAAGGTGGTTTGTCCTCTAGAAGCCCTGGTTTGGTTTTGATCGATTTGTTTTATGAGATACCACATTCATGCTTGGAATATGGCACGGGGGTGACTAGTTGAATACATATTTGGCTCAAACATGTCTATGGTTGGGTTGAACGTGGAAGTCCCATACTTGGTTACATGTTTCTTATGTAAATAAGAGCTTTTTTCCTCTTGTATTGATGGGTAAATATGCTTGTTATTATGTGGCTTGTATGGTTGTTCTATGCTTGTCATTTATGTTGTTTATATGCTGGGTATGAATGGATTCTATGTCAGTAATGATGTATGGATCTCATCATGTTTTTATTTTTAAATGAATGAACAATGTATCTATGACCAAATATATGGTAATTCAGTTAATGTGATGAGGAAAAATTATTCTTAGCGATTATTAGATATGTATGAGACCCCTATGCTTAGATATGTTATTTAAACCCGTAGATTACATATTTGTGACATGTTTGACAAAATTCCTGTCATCGCTAGTAGGGGTCGAGTCAAGTCATTGTTCAATTGTTTGATTTTACATCATTATTCCGATGTTATCTTTTAATTCTGAAACTGTCATGGTGATTTGGGTAGTGATCCGGGCTCTAGGCTTGAAAAAGTGGAAAATAAATCAGGGTTGCAAGCTCAAAACTATTGGGAAAAGTCCCTAGTCACATGCATACCCATGTTGTGTGTACGACTGGAGGTTTCCAGTAAAAATCTTGCCCATGTCAAGGGAGAAACTAGGGAATTGAAGCATGAAAAGGTCAGGTTGGATCAGGGGCTAGCCTCTTGGAAGGTTGGGATGGATCCTGGGTGTCCTGTAGCATTGACAGAAGGTTTGTGTTGATGTGTGGTGTTGGTTCCACTTCCTTAAGCTGACCTAGGAGGTTGAATCAGATCATAGTAACTATTCTTCACATTTTTACCCTGGTTGGTCAGTTACCCTGGTACTTGTGGGAGGATATCACCAGGTATGAACATTATGATTTTTTTGGAGTTCCATTTAGTTTGGCTAATGCTCCATCTACTTTTATGTTCTTGATGAATAGTGTGTTGTGTCCTTATATGGGCAAGTTTTTTATTGTGTTCATTAATTATATATTGGTATATTCTAAAAATGAAGAAGAGCATGTCGAACATTAAGAAACAATATTCAGATTGCTAAGAGAGAATCAATTGTATGCTAAGCTTGGAAAATGCAGTTTCTTTAAGACAGAGGTACATTCCTTGCGACATGTGGTCTCCAAGGAAGGCATAACAGTGGATCTAGGGAAGATAAGATCTATCATGTAATGGGAAATTCCTAGAAATTTGGATGAGGTAAGATCATTTATGGGGTTATCAGGTTATTACAGGAGGTTCATCAGGAATTTATCACATATTTCTTATCATATCACATCATTGCAAATGAAATGTAATAAGTTCGAATGGATAGAGGAATGTGCAGCCAATTTTGAGCAAGTAAAGTAGTTGTTGACGCATGCTCTCATGTTAAAGATCGCAGATCTGGATAGATATTTTTATATGTATAGATGCTTGTAAGAGAGGGCTTGGTGGAGTTATTATGAAGGAAGGACAAGTAGTATCTTATGAGTCATATAAAATAAATGAGAACGAGAAAAACTATCTCACACATGATCTTGAGTAGGAAACGATCATTCATGCATTGAAGATGTGGAGGATGTGGTTAGATTGCACGGTGTTCCACAGAATATTGTGTCAGACAGGGATGTGAAGTTCACTTCTAGGTTTTGGAAGGAGTTGTTTGCAGGTTTGGGAATATATTTGGCCTTCAGTTCAACTTATCATCCACAAAAACATGGAAATACAAAGAGGGTCAATAGGATATTGAAGGAAATGTTGAGGATGTATGTGATGCATCCAAAAAAAATGAGGGAAGAGTATCTTCCACTGGTATAGTTCACTTACAACAATGGGTATCAAGAATCTTTGAGGATGAGTCCATTTGAGGCATTGTATGGGCAGAGTTTCAATACTCCCATTAGTTGGAGTGATCCAGTTAACAGGGTGTTGATTGGATCAGACATGTTAGCAGAGATGGAATGGGAAATGCAGGTAATAAAAAAGAATATGAAAGAAGAACAGGATAGGAGAAGGGTTATACATATTGCAATAGGTTGTTTAAGTATTTTCAGGTTCAGGAACATGTGTACTTGCGCATCAAGCCCACGAGGAACTCCTTGCTAATTGGATCATGTGCCAAGCTGGAACCTTGATTTTGTGTACCTTTCATGATTCTTCAGAGTATTGGGCCAGTAGCCTATTGACTTGCACGGCCTTCGAAATTGAAAGCCCGTGATGTTTTCCATGTGTCATTACTTAAAAATTAAGTTAAATATATTTATTATGTGATTGAATGGTCTATATTGTAGGTAGAGCCAGAAGGAGAATTCCAACCAAAACTTCAATGCATTTTGCATAGAAAGATGCTCATGCTCTGGAATCGAGTAATCGAGCAAGTTAAAGTGCAGTGGAAGAACTTTGGGCCTGATGAAGCTACATGGGAGATGGCGAATCAGATGCGAGCTATGTTTCCTTCCTTATTCGTTGGTCGAGCAAATGTTTTGGCATGTGTTTTGGTATATGTTCAGTATGATGTTTTTATATATGTATATATGCATATGGATGTAAATAGCACCATGACCTATGTTATAGAGATCCAATAAATGCTATGGGTGTCATGTCATTATGATGTTATATTTGTCATGTTGTCATATTTGTTTTCTTCTCAATAGGTTGATCATTGTAAATATTACAACGAGCTAAGTTATAAATATCCATGTGAAGTATGTTTTTCTTAAAGCAGTTTTGTTGGTTGTAGGTGTCGTTGAACACCGAGGACCATGTTCCCCCAAGGGGGAAGGTTCTATAATAGCCCTGGTGAAAATTTCATGTAATAAAAATTAATAAAGGAAAAATAATAAACAAGGTCATGGGACACGTAATCCAAGCTAAATGTTGGGGAAAAACATCCTAGTGTGGGTGTTCATATGATTTATTATAGCTATGGAAATTGGAAAATGAAATGGCTAAGGCTTTGGAAAGGAAAATTGGAATTTATTAGCATTTATTTATGAAAATGATGGAAATTAGGAGAAAAGGGAGGTGAAAGGTCATAGGTTGCATGTGAGGAGGAAAATGAAGGAAAATAATGGAAAATAGAGAAAATAGAGGCCTCATTAATAAAAAGACTTCAGAGGATCAGGTGGTAACCTTTTGTCAATTTAGTTTGTGAGCTCTCATTCTATTCTCTCTCTCTCCCTCTCTCACTCTTCAATATCTAGAGTTCTTGGAGAACTCTTGGAGAGTGTGGAATACTTTGAGATTTGGATCAGGTAGGCAAAGGAAGAGTAGGAAAGCATGGCCTATGCATGCGGTTTCTTGGTTATGATATTTCATTAGTATGGAGGATTTCCTAGATTGACAGTTGATTTTCCTAGCCTTTCCATTTCTTGGATATCCATGGTGTTGTGGGCTCATTTCATTGTTTGTTTTCTGTTTGGTTCTCATGTTCCTCTATTTGTGGGTCGATTTATTAATTCCTGGAGCCTTGGTTGGATAAACACTCTAGAGTCCTGTAATAGCTTGGGTTGAGTTACTAGTCCTAGAGCCTTGGTTGGACAAACACTCTAAAGCCCTGTAATAGCTTGGGTTGACTTACTAGTCTTAGAGCCTTGGTTGGACAAACACTCTGGAGCCCTGTAATAGCTTGGGTTGAGTTACTAGTCCTAGAGCCCTGGTTGGATAAACGCTCTGGAGCCTGACAACAGTTGTGGGTTGAGTTACTAGTCCTAGAGCCTTGGTTTGAACAAACACTCTAGAGCCCTAGACAGCTTGGCTGAAGACCAATATAGTGATGGTTGTGATGTTTGACTATGAGGTGGAAGCACTGGTTGAGGATTAAGGTGGACTGGCCTCTGGAATCCCTAGTTTGGTTTTGATGGATTTTTTTAATGAGATCTCACGTTCATGCTTGGAATATGGCACAGGGGTGACTGGATAAATAGATATTTTTATCAACCATTTCTATGGTCATGTGGAACGTGGAAGTCCCAGACTTGGTTTCATTTTTCTTATGGAAATAAGAGCTCTTTTCCTCTTGTATTGATGGGTAAATATGCTTTTTATTATGTGGCTTATATGGATGTTATATGCTTGTCATTTCTATTGTTTATATGTTGATTATGAAAGTGTTCTATGTTAGTAATGATGTATACCTCTCATTATGTTTTGATTTGCAAATGAATGAAAAATGTATCTATGACTAAATATATGATAATGAACTTAATGTGATGAGGAAATAATGTTTCTTAGTGATTCTCAAATAAGTATGAGACCTCTATGATCAGATTTTTTATTTAAACCTGTAGATTACATATTTGTGACATGTTTGACGAAATTCCTAGCATGGCTAGTAGGGGTCCATTCAAGTCCTTTTTCAAGTGTTTTCTTTTACATTTTTATTCTATTGTTTATATATTTTAGTTCTAGAAGTGTCACAGTGTTCCATACAGTGACTTGGGATTTGGGCCTGAAAAAGTGGCACATAAATTGGGGTCACAGGTTCAGAACTACTAGGAAAATTCCCTAGTCATATTCATGCCCATGTTGTGGGTGCAACTAGATCTTTCCAATAACACTCTTTCCCATGTCAAGGGAAAGAGTGTGGAATTGAGGCATGAAAAGGTTAGGTTGGATCAGGGGCTAGCCTCTTGGAAGGTTGGGATGGATCTTGGGTGTCTTGTAGTATGTGTAGAAGGTTTGTGTTGATGTGTGGTGTCAATCCCACTTCCTTAAGGTGACCAAGGAGGTTGAATCATATCATAGTAACTCTTCGTCACATGTTTAACTTGGTTGGCCAATTACTTGGGTAGATGTGGGAGGAGGGTGTTACAAGGTTTGACAAAGTTTCTACAAGAAATGCTTCCTAATAATGAAAATGTATTAGATGAAGCTAATTATGAGAATAAAAGAAATGTTAATCATGATTTCATAGACTCAAAAATTGGGTCGAAGACCCACCATATTCCAAATATTGATATGAGGAATTTTTATGCCAAGGATCTGGTAACATCGATACTACAAATAGAGCAATATTTTGATATCCATAATGTGAAACACGCAAAAAATGTACACATTGAAAATTTATGTTTAGAACCCAATAAATTTGAATGGTATCGAAGGATTTGTTATCGTAAACCACTGGTCACTTGGTAAATTTTTATGAAGGAAATGATAGCACATTATGAGGATAAAAATAGCAAAACCTTCTTTAGCCAATTGATAAATCTCAAACAAAAGTGTTCAAGGGAAAATCACATTGAGGACTTCTAAGAAAAGAATATAAGGGTAAATGATATTTCATAGGAGATTAGGATTGATGTCTTCATAGGGAATTCAAAGGATAACATCCAACATGAGGTTCTCCTTTTGGAACTTGATTCATTGGAGAAGGAATTCATGTTGAGAAAAAAAAATTGAAAGAAAATTATGGAAACAAGGAAGCCTACCACTCACAACTCTAAACATGGAAGTGTTGCTTCTCCTAGCCTTCCACAACCTACAAGGTTGAAACCACAAACATTGGAAGAAAAAGAAGCAAAAGGGCTTTGTTACAGTTGTGATTTCAAATACAATAAAGGCCATAAGTGTGCCGAGAATAAATTATTTTACATAGATTGTGAAGAGGACGAATAAAAGGAACCATAAACTTCAAAATAAGAGGATATACACCAGGAACCAACCCTAGAGAAAGAATAAATGAATCTGAGCATATATTGTAATGCATTGAAAGGAATTACTACTCCTCAAACTATCAAGATAGAAGGACATATCAAGAAGAAAAAGGTAATAGTGTTGATTGATTCAAGTAGTACCCATAATTTTATTCATTGTAAGATAGTCAAGGAATTGAATTGCTTCCTATATCTAGCACCAGAGTGTCGAGTGATAGTTTCAAATGGAGGAACTACAAATTTCTTTGGAAAGTGCCATAATATCAAGCTAACCATGGGAGAATATGTATTGAATATTCCAATGCTTTCCATTCCAATGGGTGGTGTTGATGTTGTATTAGGTGTTCAATGCTTACAATCTTTGGGGACAATAAATTTTAATTTTCAAGAACTTTTCTTGAAATTTTTTTGGGAAGGAAAGGAAGTTGAATTAAGGGATATCACAGGGAAACCAGGAAATATAATCAGCTCTAATGGCATGAAAATTATTCTAAATAAATAACAATAGGGCATAATTTCACAATTACTCTCACTAGAGATTCAAACATCGAAATCATCTATTTCTCCAGATCTCCAAAAAGTCTTAGACAATCATTCCAAGGTATTTGAGACTCCAAAATTCCTCCCACCTATTCGTGATCGTGACCATGCTATTCTTTTGTTTCAAATAATTGTTCCTCCAAACATCATGCCTTACAGATATCACTATGCCTAAAAGAGTGATATTTAATGTATGGTTGAAGAAATGCTAGAGGTTTGTATAATTCAATATAGTTAAAGTTCTTTCTCTATTCTAGTAGTATTGGTGCACAATAAGGATGGATCATGGCACATGTGTCTGAATTATAGGGAGCTCAACAAGCTCATTACTAAAGAGAAATTTCTCATTCATGTCATTGATTAATTATTGGATGAATTGCATGGAGAAATTTACTTCACCAAGTTGGATATTTGTTCAGGATATCATCAAATTAGAATGAAGATTGAAAACATTCTAAAAAAGACATTTAGAACTCATGAGGGTCATTATGAATTTTCGGTTATTCCTTTTGGCCTTACCAATGCACCTTCTACATTTCAAGTTTTTATGAATTCCATTTTCGAACCCTTCCTTATAATATTTGTGTTAGTATTTTTTTATGATATACTAATCTACAAAAAGTCTTGGAAGGATCATGTTCAACATGTTGATAAGGTGCTCAAACTATTGGAGGAGAAACAATTGTATGAAAAAACCTCCAAATGTTTCTTTGGAGTACATGACATGGAATATTTGGGTCATATTGTACCCATGAGGGTGTTAAGGTAGACCCTAACAAAATTAAATACATTAAGGAATGGACAATCCCCACAACCATAAAGCATCTTCAAGGATTTCTTGGGTTGACAAAGTGTTATCGCAACTTTGTTAAGCATTATGGGAGAATAGTAGCACCTCTAACAACATTACTGAAGAGAGATGCATTTTCTTGGACTTTAGAAGAAACTAAGGCCTTTTAACATCTTGAAGAGGAAAAGTGCCAAGCATCGATCTTAGCTATTCAAAACTTCACAAAAACCTTTATTGTGGAATGTGATGCCTCAAGAAATGGAATTGGTGTTGTTTTAATGAAAGAAGGAATACCCATTGCTTTTGAAAGTCAACAAATCAAAGGAATTTACTTACACAAAAATATTCATGAGAAGGAAATGTTGGATATTCTACATGCACTAAAGCAATGGTGACCTTACCTAATGGGAAGACACTTCAAGTTAAAAACAGATCATGATAGTATTAAATACTTTTTGAAACAAATATTATCTTCAGAAGAGCAAAAAAAATGGGTCATAAAGATCTTGGGTTTTGACTTTGAAATCATCCCCAAAAAAGGGAAGCAAAATGTTGGCGCAGATGCACTCTCAATAAAGGATGAGGATATGGAATCATTGATTTATGTCATTTGTATTATCCAACCAGATTGGATAATCAAAGAGAGGGATGAATGGAAGAATGACAAAGAAGTGTGGACACTCATTTAAAAGTTGCATCAAGATCCCAATACATATGATACATTTAGCTAGAAAAATGATTCATTATGATACACAGATCACTTATATATTTTTAAGAATTCCAAGCTCAAAAAAAATATTCTTTTGGAATTGCACACCTCTCTCTTAGGAGGGAACTCAGGATTTTCAAAAACTTACCATAGGGTTAAGAAGGAATTTTTTTGGGATGGCCTTAATTCTAATATTCAAAATTTTGTGGCAGAATGTTTGGTTTTCCAACAAAATAAAGTTGAGACAATTAAGACCCTAGTTTTGTTACAACCTTTATCCATTCCAAGTCAATGTTGGGAGGAAGTTTCAATGGATTTTATCATATGTTTACCAGTTTCCAAAGGAAAGTGTGTCATTATGGTGGTGGTTGATAGACTTACCAAGTATGCACACTATTTTTCATTATCTCATCCATTTAAAGCCAATGCAATTGCTACTGCATTTATGGGAAAAATTCAAAAGATACACTGAAACCGAAATATTATTGTAAGCAAAAAAGATCCCATTTTCACTGGAAATATTTGGACAAAATTATTTTCTTGTTTGGGTACTCAATTATCTTGTAGCTCATCTTATCATCCTCAATCTGATGGGAAAATTGAGATATTGAAAAAATGTTTCGAAGGATATCTTCATTGCTTTGTATCTGATAAAAAACACAATGGTTCAAGTGGTTACCTCTGGCTGAATGGTGGTATAACACATCCTTCCATACTACAACAAAAATGACCCCATTTATGGAATTTTATGGATATCATCCATTGTCCATCACATCATATTTAAGATAAAATTATAAGGTTCAAACAGTGGAAGATCACATCGAGCGCCGAGCGCCAACAACAAGTTCTCCAAATCTTAAAGGATAACCTCACTTTGGCACATAATCGAATGAAACAACAGGAAGATCAACATTGCAATGAAATAAGTTTTGATGTATGAAACTGGGTATTTTTATGGCTACAACCATACAAACAGATTTCCTTCAAGCAAGCTAAGAAGGATAATAAATTATCACCAAAGTAATATGATCCTTGCAAGGTGTTGCAAAATATTAGTTCTATGGAATACAAGTTGGAGCTTCCTGCATCTTCCCGAGTGCACCTAGTTTTCCATGTTTCATGCTTAAAGAAGGTTATAGGTGACAAGCTCCCAATTCAAACAATATTTCCAGAACTTGACGAGGAAGGAAAAATCATATTGGAACCTGAAGAAGTCACAAAAACAACAACTCGATAGCTACGGAATCAATCAATTTCAGAGTTTCTCATGAAGTGGAAGAATTTACCCATTGAAGATTCCACATGGGAGGATGAGAATTTTATTCATAAGAATTTATAATTACTGAAGCATTGACGCAAACATGTTTTTGAAGGAGAGGGGTATGTTAGGTCCCTCTAACACTAGTGTAGACCCTTATTATTATTTTTGTGCCTTTGTAGTCCCCACATTGTATTATTGTGCCCCATAGAAGCCCACTATTGTTATCGGTGTGCCCTTACATTATTATTGTTATGTAGGCTTTGATTATATTGTGACCCCTTAGACTCCTATATATAGAAAAGAGGTTTTTTTATTTAAATAATTCAATAATTTTTCAATTATGTCTTGTAAAGGAGCTTTCCCCCTCAAAGAGGCTATTTTTCAAGTCATTGATCTATATTTTCTTATGTTTTGTAAGCTAGTTGCATAACACTATGATAATTTTATAGGGACTATTAGCATATGGCACATAGTTATGGCTCTTTGGACATGGAAATGGATTTATATATCCTCTTGGAGTAGGAATGAGCCAATGCAGGTTCTCATCCTCTGGTGGGAAATGCCTCTCTCTTTATATCATATTATCTCTAGGAAATTCCATAGCCCTCTTTTGGTCATGGAAAGGAATTTAATCAATGTATTTGGCACTACAAGGTTCAAATATTATTCCTTTAGATTTAGAAAGTTCAATTTTATCTCCTTCATTGTGGTGAGTCTCAAAATTTAGAGTTGACAAAGTTTCACAGTATGTCACTTTCGTGATTTCCAATGCAATGTTGTGACGCTTTCCAAATTCACTCTTCTTCCAAGCACCCAATATGTACGAAAAATATGATAATCCCAAAACAATAAATATATAAATATATCTTCTCATCTTTCTTTTTTTTGTATTTGTTTTCAACCTCATCTTGTATTCGTTAGAGGACAAGAAAATAAAATAATTATTCCAATATCTATGAAAGCAAAAGGTAATTGACAAGAAAATGAAGGAATTATTCCAAGGTCTATGAAGTAAAAAGGTCCCACTGTATCATAATGTAGAGAAGAAAATCAAAAAATCACTACAGAATTGAACCCAATTTTGTGATGCAAGAACATATAGGATGATATAACTCAAGCCAAAATCCAAAAAAACAATCAAATAAAGGGAAATACATCCTCTCAGCATGAAGCTAAGATACTTGTTGAATAGAGAATGTTCAAAACACATAGGAGAATAGAACCCAAGCTAGAAGCCAAAAATATAAGCAAGAGAAGGAGAACACATCGTCCCATCATGAAGCTAAGCATGTATTATACAATCCTAGATATTGAGAGAAACAAAGAAGTTTTCATACCTTTAAAGAAAACTAAAACTCCGTGGGTCTCCAAACATTTATAATTTCACCTCAAAGGTTGAATAGATTAACCATTTAAAATTTAAATAATAAAATTTTGCATCTTCATAAAAAAAATGTCAGGACATTTTTTACAATGAAATTATAAACAACCAATAATTTATAACAAGCTATTTTATGTCATCAATCATAACTATTTTACAAAAATAAACATATTATTTGAGTAAAATATTGGTATCTTGATTATTATTCCTATGTATCATGCAAATCATCTAGTAGTTGAGTCTACAAATCAACATTAATTAACACCAAAGTGGCATTTTCTGTTGAAAGACTACCCATTGGAGCCATATTTCAATTATTGAATGAAAAATTTCCAAATATCGATGGCATTATTTGATTAAATATTGATTCAATGTTATCTCCTTCATTGTTGCGAGTCTCAAAATTTAGGATTGAAAAACTTGCACAGTATGTCAGTTTGGTGATTTGCAATTCAATTTTATAACCTTATCCAAAGCCACTCTTCTACCAAGTTTGGTGATTATTCTATGTAGAAAAAATATAATGATCCCAAAATGAAAAAAATAGCAACAGATTACTTGGTCTTATTATCGGCTGGATGTTTTTTCAATGTAAACCTATTAGACGAAAACAAAATCAACGAATCATTCTAATATCTATGAAATCAAAAGGTATGTGAAAAGGAAATGAAGGAACTGTTCCAAAATATATGAATTCAAAAGGCTCCACTGTATCATAATGTAGACAAAATAAACCAAAAAACATTGCAGAATTGAACGAAAGTTTGTGATGCAAGAACATATTGGACAACATAACTCAAGTCGGAAGCCAAAAAAATAATCAAATGAAGGGAAATAATTCATGTCAGCATGAAGCGAAAATAAGCCTATAAAACATCAAATTCATGTTCAAAACACAATGGAGAAAAAAATCCAAGCTAGAAGACCAAAATATAAGAAAGAAAAGGAGAACACATCTTCCCATCATGAAGCCAGACCTATGTTATGAAATCCTAGATATTAAGAGTGACAGATAAGTTATCATAGTTCTAAAGAAAAAGAAAATTACATGGGTCTCCAAACATTTGTATTTTTCCTAAAAGGTTGAATAGATTGACCATTTCAACATTAAAAAAATAAAGGTTTCATATTCATAAAGAAAAATGAAAAATTTTGATTACCTTGGTTTCAAAATTTTCACATATGTCATTCTACATATTCTTGTTGTATCATATGAAATGCTTCTTCACCAATGTATTTGGGAGAAGAAATTATACATCTATTAATCTTTCCTAAAAATGATGAAAACAAAAATTACATATATGGTAGAGGGGTTTTGCAAGCAACCAAATGGTTTTTCATGCCCATATGTGATAATGCACCCTAGAAGATACATGTTCAACACCACAATTAGAATGAATTACATGTCAATGGCATACCTAACCCATATGGTATCCATGATATATTCAGTGCAATGGGAGCTTTTAATATTTCAAGTGTTCTCAAGAATATATGGCAAGCATAGAAGTGGGTATCCAAATAATGTGTTAGAATTATGCGTATTATAGTCATGCATGGGATTTGGCTACATAATAAATTTTTAATTAATATGAAATACTTCGCTAGAAGGATGATTTGGTGAGGAAAAAGAGTAATAGTTCACTCCAAACCAAGAAAAACTCAAAATTAAATCCCATAAATAAAAATATAAATATACTACTACCAAGCAAAAAAATTATCAATATTAAAGTTACAATGTCCATATAATGTATCTCTTGAATAAGAACTTGTTGTGAAGTACAAGGATAATATTACATGCTACAAATGCCATGTATTTGGACAATTTAAAGATATGTTGGATATATCATGAGGTCTCAAGGCATCTAGAGATATCATTCTTCTGTTAAGGCTCATGGCCCATTGTGTTTTTCCCTTCATGATAACTTAATGATAAGGGATTTACTACATTTATCTAGGCTTATAAATAGATGTAATGTGGTATCTGACAAAACCAAAAATTTTAAGCATGAGATGTGGAGATGAAAAGTTGTTAAACCATTTTGGGACTTAATTTCTATTTAGTATTCTCTTTGTCTCCACTCATCATTCAAATGGGGTTACTCTAGGGGAAAGGGATGATCAAACAATCTAGTAAGAGTACATGGAATGCCATAAATTTGATAGGTATCTTGTTGAAACACCAACCTTGAGTGACCTTTCATGATTAAAATATTGTGTTCAACTAAGGATAAGTTCCCGCATTTAGATCATATTCGTCTCTCCATATTTCAACCAAGCCAAAGAATATATGTTATATCTCCTTGATTATATAGGAAGGGGTATCAGGGGAGCCCATCTCCTACTCTTGGATGTGTCAAACATGTTGTACATATATATAGATTTCTAACATAATATATGCTACAATTTTAGAAAAGGAAAAAAAAAGTTAATGATGTGCCATATTTACTAGATGATAAAAGAGAGAGAGTGACAAGAAATCAAAGATTTTCATGTTACACACATATTCATTAACCACTACAAAGAAAATACCTAGACTAGAAGAAGTTTTACTATTGTAGTACACTTTGGAATGTTCACCAATAAACTATGGACTCTCTAGATGAACAATAGATAAAGTAGAAGGACTCCCATATTTTTCCTTATATTTTATTTTTTAAGAATAAATAAGGCCCCTCTCATCAAGTTTGAGAGCACATAAACAAATAAAGTATTTTAATTATGATTGTGTCTTGTCCTTAATGGAAACCTACTTGTAGAAAGATGAAAATATGTTGTCCTTGATGAAAAAATACTTGATAAAGATGTCAACATGATGGTAGAAGGATGAGTACACAAATGTGACGAGAGATTAGGCAAAGTAATATTAGTTCAGAGACAGAGGATGATAAAGGTGAAGTATTGGAAATAATGTGCGGGTCCTATGAAGAAAGGTCAAATACATATGTTGGTATGGTGAAGAAAAGTCGCATACAGTATCCGCACCATGGTATTCTAAATACCATGGGTCTTTACCATGGTATTTTCCCATATTAATGAACACAACAATGAATATTTTATCTCGCCAAGGAATACCATCTGTTACGGATCTGTAATTTATTAGCAAGATTGGCAGAGTCCAATTACAGAAACAACATCGTTTCAACCACTCTGGGATTCTAGGATCTAGCCCTCCTGAATCCGGAGAGGGATCTCTCCAATACGTACAAAGATGGATTTGTCTTTGAAGTTTGGGATTATTATATTAGGCTAGTTATGAAGGCCAAGGGTTTGTTTTTTTTTTGGATGGTTGAGCATGATTACTGTTCAAGGTGGAAAGTTCTGAGTGTAAAAAGTTCCAAAGGTGAGAAGTTGCAGGAAATCAGAGTAAGATTCGGTCACAAAGGTAGAAAATTGCAGGTTTTAGTCCATTAGGCTATGGAGTCATAATAGGGCTTAATTGGAATAGCAAGAGGCAAGAGTGGTCCATGGGGCAAGTCATATATGTCTAAGGATCTCTTTGAAGATTGATTTATGGAATGGAATGATACAATAAGAAGGATAAATAAACAGATGCAGAAAAAAGAGTAGCCTAGGATCTGGTAAGTACTTTGAAACTAGCCAGCCTTTGACATGGACTCAAGAAAAACATAAAAGTAAACTAGGATTTGGTAAGTACTTTGAAACTAGCCAGCTTTTGATACACTTTTAATAGAAAACATCTCAAAATAGAAGGAAACTTGAAGGAAACTTTTGGATTAGAAACTAGTGTGTCGGGCTCACCACAAATCCTCTCCTAGCTCTTCTTTACTTGATTACTTTCAAGACAGATACAAAGATAACAACAGAATGGCCTAAGATCTGGTAAGTACTTTGAAACTAGCTAGCTTTTAACACATTCCAAGGGAAACAATCAGGCACTCTGTGGGATCAAACTGGGACCAGGGCTCACCATATCTTCCTCAGTTCATCTTCACAAAACATAAACTGAAAATAACATCTAAGAATAATATTCAGCTAAGACAATAAGACGAGGGAACGCCAACATTCCTATGCTTAAACTGAATTAAATCATTCCTAAACAACACAGATGGAAGAAAACATTCAGATAAATATTTTCATTCAGAGAAGGTTATTGTTGTACAGTAGATCCTAACTCTGTGCATGTTTTCCTTTATAAGAGAATATGACACACAGATGGAAACAGAAACAAAATAACAAGTTACAATTATAGAAACATCACCGTCAACATAGACCAGGATCCCATAAATCAGCTTGTATTGATGCTTCAAACCAGTTACAGCTTCAAGTCCAGTGCTTTAGGTTAGCAACCATCTACACATCTCAGCCTAACCTATCTATCACCAGCAGAGCTCTAAGAGCCAGTGAATACTATGTACAATCAGAATTTTTTGCTCAAATGTATATCAAAGTTCTGCAACCAACACCTCGCTCATCTTCTGCTGTAGTATATATAGAAGAATGAGGAGGTGAGATCTGATAAAATATCTCAATTATAACTAATACAAAGTTAATGTCTTCTTGGCCCTTGTGGGGCTCGATGAAGAAACTGTACAGGTGTTTCACTTATTAATTGATTTACACTTATGAATTAAGCTCGGTGGGAGCTTTGTTGACCTTTGAGGCTCTGTGTGATGCTAGGGTTACTCTGCAGATATATTTTGCATTAAGTTTCATTGCAGAAGTAAATTTTTTGGCTGTGCTGAGGCGAAAATCTGATCTTCTTCAATAACTTCGGCCTTTGTTTGAATGGTTTGAGGAACAAGTGGCACTATGGTAGCTGAGGAATCAATTTTCCTCAAATTGTGGCGGTGGAGGCATTCCTGCTTGATAAAACACTTTAGGTTTTCTATAAACTGTGTTTTATTTGGGGATTAGGCTTTTGATAAGCATCTTAGCCGTAATACCCACAAATCTATCCTTTAATCCTCTGTTCTGGTGCATTTTTGTCTTCAACACTGATACTCTTTGTCTGTGCCCGATTTGTTGCGTTCTTTGCTGTTGTGCAGGGCTGCGCAGGGTTTATAAGGCATTCATGCCTGAGGAAATACTGAGGAAACGTGCATTTCCACCCTGTTGATGATTTCCTTTGACGAATCGAAGACAGGAGGGTCGTCACCCTCCGCCTCTAAATCTTCTTTGAAAATTACGAGAAAATGATAGAAAACCCTGCAAAATACGAAAACTTATTAAAAAATCTTGCTTTTATAGGTTGACTGCATCGGAGGGCGTGCGAGGAGATCGGAGCCATTGGATGGCATCATCCAATGGTCACGATTGATCGGGAGCAATCGTGGAATGGGTGAAAGAAGGATTAAATCCGAGTCGTCGATCGTGCAGAGATCGACGGTCGAGATTGAACGAGGCGGTCAGAGGAGAAGGATGAATCTGAGTCGTCAATCGCGCAGAGATCGGCGGTCGGGATTGGGTAATGGAAATTCAAATGGAGAGATCGGGTGATAAATTGTGGGCCATTGATCTGCAGATCAGATCGACGGCGGAGATTGATTTGCCGCTATACGATGGCCCGGCTATCGTGCATGCACCTTCGTTAACCATCGAGCAACTTCGGCAAGCGATCACCGTTGGATCAGTGGGCCCAGATCAAACGATCCACAGCGATATCTCTAGACATCCAGGTCCGAATGTTAATGCGCGATGGACGACGGACGGACGGCGGTTTTACAAATAGTACATGGGACGCGTGTCAAGCGATGTATGGAATCGCTAGCCATCGGGCAAAAACCGCCCTCCGCTGAAGAGTGGTGCAATAAAAACCACGCAGTTTTGGGAAAACGGCGCACGTCTAGGGGGTCGAGAGGGAGGCGTGCTCCGCACCGTCAGATCTATGGACTGAATCGACAGTCAAGATCACTCCATAATTTGCAAGGGCGGAAAAATTAAATAAAATGAATTTCGACGATTTAAATAAATATCAAAGGTTTCTTAATGGTTTGTGAAGAAATATTTATTTAAACCGGATAAGTGCCCAACTGGCTCAGCGCACGGTCATGGCGCCAGGGTGTATGGGTGGAAAGGCTAGGGACTTAGCCCAAGGGGGCTTAAGCCCAATATATATAACAAAATGGGTTTTTTAATGGTTTTTCTCATGATTTTCAAAGGTTTGAGGGTTCTGATAAGGCCAAGAGTGAGTCTTAAACCTTATAAAGGGGATTTTGATGAGGGGAAAAGGCAGAAATGTGAAAATGAGGGATTTTTGGGGAATAAAGGGGTATAAAAAGAGGTTAGCCTTTAAAGAGGAGGAAGGGGGAAAATGGTGCTTGCAGCAGTACTTCAAGATGGGACCAGCAGGATTTCAGAGTTTTTCAAGATGGGAACAGTAGTGAAGGTTTGGACAGAGGCATAAGGCCTTCAAAAAGTCTTCAAGAGCCAACAGTTTTTAGTGAGAAAAATTGTTCCTTGAAGGCTGAAAAATAGATTTAGCCACCTTTTGGGATAATCAAATTTTACAGGTGGCTAATAGTGGCTCCACTTGGGGATGGTGCCTTCTTGAAGGCATCAAGAACTTTCAGACCTGCATTCTCTAGGAGGCTGACCATGTGCCTGATCCTTTAATTTTCTCTGGGAGGCTGATCAGTTGCCTAATCCATTGGGCTGCTCTTCCTTTGCTGGGATGATTTTCTCTGAAAATGTATTAGCATTCATAAAAGCAATGGACCTTCATCAACACAACTTTCTACCTACCCAATCCTACAGATCTAACATTTTTTCCTTCATTAGAGTGCACTTGGATTGGCAAACTCTTTTACACATTTTATTCTTTTGAAAGAAATAAATCTAATCTAATTCTACTCCTTATTTCTCCCTGAACTCAGATTAAACATTTGAGTTCAGATGATTCTCTAGCCAATCTACCATCTGTTGGGATTAAACTGTCCAACAGATTTTCATTCTCTAAATTCTAAAACATCAATTTAAAAATAGTCAAGACAAGATTAAGTTGTTTGACTTGTTGTGATCTATGGCATAAAAACAAGCTGCACGTAGACATTTATTTGCAGAGAATTTAAAACAAAATGGAAGGCTTTAAGATCTGAAAGTTTCTCATCATGGCCTTCTCTTTTCACAGCTTTGTTTTGACTTTGTTTGAGATGTTCTTACTTTGTCCTCTGGTTCAGATTTTGAGCTAATTAGAACCATATTTTTACATCTTTTTGACTCATAAAATAAAAAATATTTGATTCATCTCTCTTTGGAAACTGAGGTTCAGGTTTTGATCATGTTCGAACCTTTCATTTCTATCCTAATCTATCTACTGATAAGCCAAGATTAGACAGTTTGGCATATCAAATTCACTATCCTATCAGCAGAAAATTTAAAGCTAATTAGTCAAGATTAAACAGTTTGAATAACTAGAAGTTTGTTTTTCAGGAGTGGCACTTGAGCTTGCACACTTTCAGATTTGTTCTCTTTTTTGGTATGGGGCTATACCTTGCTTGTTTTCAAAATCTGCCCTCTTTTCTTTCTTTTCTTTGTTTTTGTTTTTTTGTTTTTTACAACTTTGAATGAAATGGTGGATGAAATATTCATAATGGAAAAGAAAAAAAGGCTTCAAAACATAACATGGATCAAGAGAAGTAATGTTTAAGCATCCTGCCATTGACAGGACCCCCAAACAATTCTGCTCCATTCAACTCCTGCAAGAAAAATGCATTGTTACCAATAGCTGAATGAATAGAGTAAGGGCCAAGCCATAGGTTGTCAAATTTTCCATGCTTTCCCTTCTCTTCCCTTCTTGAGTCCCATTTTAAAACTTTGTCCCCAATCTTGAAATTGTTGGCCTTTGTTCTTCTATCAAAAAGCTTCTTAATGCTGTCTTGTTTCTACAATGCTTTGTTATACACTTCCTCTCTGGTTTGCTAAAGATGAATGGTCTGATTTATTCCTCTAATCATGTCATTGTCTTCAGTTTGCAACTCTTGAATCAACTTTATCACTGGTACACCAAGGCTGTTTGGAAAAATTGCATCAGTACCATACACAAGCTGAAAGGGTGACATACCAATGGATTTCTTCAAAGTCAATCTGTCAGCCCAAAGTGCATGAATCAGCTTTGTGTGCCAAGAATTCTTGTTGTCCTCCAACAGTTTCTTGATTATGTTCACTAAAATTTTGTTTGAGGATTCCGCAAGTCCATTACCTTGAGGGTAATAGGCTATAGAATGCCCCAATGTTATGTGATATCTATGACAGAAATCAACCATCTTCTTTGATCCAAATGTTGCTGCATTATCAGTGATGATCTTGGTAGGACAGCCAAATATGGAGAGAATGTTAGTCTCCATAAATTTTATGATAACTGAATCATTGGCCTGTCTACAAGGAATGGCTTCTATCCACTTAGTGAAATAGTCTGTGGCAGTAAGAATCCATCTGTGCTGGGCAGAAGATGGTGGATGGATTTCTCCTATAAAGTCAAGTCCCCACCATTGAAATGGGGCTTCAACAGTGATTGGATGCAGATGGAGGGGTAGCAGTTTTCTTTTTGCCTTCAAAAAGTTGACACTTATGACAGGCTATGATCATCTTGTGTACATCATGGAAAAGAGTAGGCCAATAGAAACCAACCCTTAAAAATTTTTTGGCTGTTGTCTTCCAGTACAAATGACCTCCACACTCTCCTTCATGGAACTGGTACTTAAACTTCTCTGCATCAAACTTAGGCAAACATTTAAGCAATAGACCACTCGCATTTTTCCAATACAGACATTTATCTATAATGCAATAGTTTACAGCTTTCAATTTTAGGAACCTTGCCTTTGTTTTTGTCAGACCAGGAGGTGTATTCAAATTAAGTAGAACATAAAGAATATTAGCATACCAAGAGGAATTCATAAAATGGTTTTCAACAATGGGTGTTGAGATTTCCTCTTGATCATCTAAAGCATTAATCAAATGAATATCAAGAACTTCACAATTTGATTTAGCCATTAATCTAGCTAGACCTTGGCCTTTGATGAGCTTAGTGGGTTTTATCTCTAAATAATATTCAAGAATAACAGCAATACACTTACCTCTCTTACCATCTGGGTCCTGTGTTAGAATGTCTTTAACAACTGAATTTGGGACAAAGGCAATAATATGTGAATGAAGGATGTATACTCTGAAGTCTTTCAATGCTTTAACCAAAGCAAAAGCTTGCTTCTCCATAATGTTATACTTCAAAGGGGCATCCCTCAATGCCTTGATAAAGAATGCAATAGGCTGCTCTTGTCCTTGTGGATTTTTATGTAAAAGGACAGCAGCAATGGTATGTTCTGATGCAAATGAGAAAATATAAAAATATTTTGAAAAATCAGAACTTATCAAAACTGGTGTTTTGGTTAACGCTTGTTTCACCAGTTCAAAGGATTGCTTTGCTTCCAAGGTCCATTTTTCCCCTTGCTCATTTTTTAGCATGTTTGTGATATTCCTAAGGAGCTCAGCTAAATTAGGGATGAACCTTCTCAAAAAGTTGATCTTCCCAATGAAAGATTGCAACTCCTTGATGTTTTGAGGATGAGAGATTTGCAATATGTCCTCAATCCTCTTTGGATCTATCTTTATACCCTCTTCTGAAATAATGTGTCCAAGAAGCTTGCCTTCTTGGAGACCAAATAATGTCTTCTTAGGGTTTAAATATATTCCAAACCTTCTGCACTTCTCGAAAATGTTTCTCAAATGTTCTAAGTGTTCTTCATCTGTTTCTAAAAACACAGTGACATCATCAAGATAGATAATGATGAAGAAGCCCAATTCTTCCGAGAATGCTATGTCCATGGCTCTTTGAAAGGTTGCTCCAGCATTCATTAGACCAAAGGGAATTTTCACATACAGGAAAGTGTCCCATGGTGTAGTAAAGGTTGTCTTTAATTGATCAGCAGGGTAAACCAAGATCCGATTGTACCCTGAATAGCCATCCAGCAAAGAAATTCTTCTAGACCCTACCACCCTTTGTAAAATATGATCCATCTTGGGTAAAGGGTAGTTGTCTTTTAATGAAGCTTTGTTTAAATCTCTAAAGTCTATACAAAGCCTGATTTCTCCAGTTTTATTCCTAATAGACACCAGATTAGATACCCATTTAGAATATATAATAGGGACAATAATACCAGCTTCATACATCTTTTTAATCTCCTTCTCAACCAAAGGCAACTGAACAGGGTTTATTCTGTGCAGTTTCTGTTTGAATGGTTTTTGGTTTTATTTAAGGGGAATTTTGTGCTGTATTATTTCAATGTCATAGGATTTAAGATCTTCGTAACTCCACGCAAAAACATCAGAAAACTCTTTAAACATCTCAATGTATTTGAGTTTAATGTGAGATGGTAAAGTTTTGGACAGTTTAATCATTTTTGGTTTTTCCTCACTGCCTATATTGCACTCCTCCACTTCAGTCTCTACAGGTTCCAGTTTTAGTTTTTTGGCCACATCGTCAAAATCAAACAACTCTTCTAAAGGGGCCAGACCTCTAGGAAAACTTTCATCTTTAGCATGGAGAGTTTCCAACTCCTCTGTTTCGTTCGTAAGTTTGCTAAACAATAGGTTAATATTGACAGGCTCAGGAGACGGTTCTTCTTCACCAAGAAAGTTTTCTTCACTGTAGTCTGTTTCATAATCTGAGTCCGAACTGTTTAGTTCGAATTCATTTCTGAATTGCATGAAGTCTTCTATTTGTTTGCCATTGTCAAACACCTGCCAATCTTCTTATTATCAGGCACTGCTAGTCTAAACTTTATCTCAGTTGTACAGTCTTTGGTTTCAAATGGCGCTAAGCATGTCCTAGCTTCAAAGGCTAAATTGTCAGCTGCAATGTTTCTTTTCCTTGGGACAAAACTTACTTTGGACTCCTCGAATGTTTTTAGAAGATCCATGACATCATTCCGATAGGCTCTAAGTCTGGGATGATTTGCGTTATACTCCCCATTGGCTTGCCTAATGATCAATTCATAATCCCCATATACATTGATTCTCCTGGCTCCTAACTTTTTCAAAAGATGTAAGCCTAAGAGAAGGGACTCATATTCTTCTATGTTATTGGAACACTGAAAGTTTAATTTGCATAAAATGCATTCTGTGTGGTTTTTTTCAGTGTTAGTAATCCAGACGCCTGCACCAGCGTTAGTTCTAGTGCATGACCCATCAAAATACATCCTCCAGAGAGGAATTTTCTCGGTTTTATCTTGGTTAGAGTCCTCTTCAACTATCGTGCTAAAGGGTTGTTGTGGAATCTCAGCACTGAGTTGAATTTGTTTTGATTTCCCCAGATTTTCATTTATTTGAGGGATACATTCTTGACTCTAAATGTTTAGAATCAAGGGACACATGACTTGTATTTCAAGACCCATATCTGGTTTGCTGTTGTTTAAAGGTTCAGCAAACTGTTTTGACAGTTCATTGGTATTTACCTCCTCCTCTCTATCGGCCATTAATTCTGTTAAACTGACTTGTTCACTAAGTGTTTCATCATTAAACATGATAAAAGAATCGAGGCCTGTATTGACAGAATATATAGGAGAGTTTTGTGGTCTGTCTTGGCTTGTGACTATGTATTTCATATGGGATTCCCTGTAAAGTCTTCTAGTTTGATTGAAAACAGGGATAGTCGCATAGGTCATGTCCATTTACATAGTCCCTTGTAACTTATCCCCCCAAGACCTTGAGAGTAACATTCCATACTTTGGGGGCACATCAGCCACAACAATATCCATGACTAAGCATTTGGCTGGAATTTGAACTAATTTAACACAGAGGTCCTTGATCAATCCTAAAAAATTTACTCTGCTAGAATCAAAAGAGTAAAGGTCTTTATAACGTCTGGTCATTTCTAGACCCAGGCTCTCCATTACAGCTTTAGGAATTAGATTATGAGAAGCCCCTGAGTCATGCATAGCGTTGTGCAAAATCTTGTCATGAACATTAAAACTCACATAAAAGGGAGGAACAGGTCCCTCTTGATATTTTCCTTCAATCTTTGGACCAAAAATAAGCTCTGGTTGGTCATCGTTAAGATTGACTGTGTCATTGTTGTCTTCTAAATTTAAAGACTTCAAAATTTGGGTCCTATATACATGCTGGGCAACTAACTCGGTGAGGGGAACAAAAATTTTGATCTTTGATATTTCCTGCTCCAGGCTTAAAGGAATTTGGTTCTTTGAGAAACTTGTTTCTGCCTTAGTAACTGCCATTTTATCAACAATTTCAAGTTGTTGTTTTGTTTTATTTACATTTGATAAAATTGTTTTCACAGGAGTACTAGTTGTAGTGTTAGTACTACTAATGTCTGCACTCTATTTTTCATTGTCTTGAGTGCTTTTTCCTTTACCTTTATCAGAATTTTCAGCCACTGTTTTATCCTTTTGTTTGACAACTTTAGGCTTGGTTGCAGTGCTGTTTTGTGAGGATTTGTCAGAGGTTTTGTTGTTGGGGTTTTGTTGACTAGATTTAATTCTAAGGTCATATTCACTTCGAGGTTCTGCGATGGCATTTTCCATGTCTTGACAAAAATTTTCATTATCATCTCTTTTGTCATCATAAGGTGTATAAAGACCTTGTTTTCTATCATAATGAACCTCAAAGTCATCATCATCTACCCCGAATAGGTTAATATCATCTTCCTCTGTTATTTGATCCGTTTCCTCAACCTCACTCACATAGTTTTGATGAAAGGGAGGAGTGATCTGCTGATCATCTTCCCTAGGTCTGTTTGGAGGTTGGTTCCTTCTAACATTATGATTCTGGTTTTGGTTCCTGTTTTGAGGAGCAGTTTGGTTTCGAATTGCTTGTGCTCTCTTAATTATGCTCATCTCTTTCATCATTTCTTCCATCATTCTTTCCATATTTGAATTGGAAGTGGAAGGTGTAGATTCCTCTCTAAAAGATACGCTCTTCTCAGCTTTCATCCTTGCTCTTTTCTCCATCAGGTTGACTTCTATAGAAACAGTGCCTCTTTGCATATCTTCAAGAGTTGCAAAGTCTCTCTCTCTCAGTTGATAGGTCATGTCAGAATCAAACCCTTCAGGAAACTTGTTTAAAGCTGAGCCTTGTGGAGGTTTTAGCTCTGGGGAAAGTGCATTATACACACTATTGAATCTAGTGCAATAAGCTTGGACACTTTCCCCAGGGTTTCTATGAAGGTTCTTGTAATCAGAAAGGACTTGGAGAGGATTCTTTTTAACTTCCCATTTGTTTAAGAATGTTTGATGGAAGCCCTGGAGATCATTGATACTATGGGGGGCTAAGCCTTTAAACCATTTTCTTACTTCTCCCCCCAGGCTTTGATAAAATAATCTAAGTTTGATAGAATCATCATCAATTTCATTTCTGTCAAAATATTCATCCATCTTAACCACATGTTGTGATGCAGTTGTAGTATTGTTAGCATCATATAATGGAATTTTGGATTGATAGTCCTATGGAAGGTTGACTAATGGTGCAGGAAGGACTAAGGGAGCATACCATGCAGCCATGGCAGGAGGTGGAGGTGGATTTACAGGTGGGTTGACAAAAGGGAAGGTGGGCTGAAGTGGAGTGATTTGAAAAGTGGATGAAGGATGAGTAGATGTAGATAGAAAAGCAGTAGATTTTTGAGCTAATCTTGGATGAGAGACACCTAATTTGTGGAAGAAATGTAAATCAGGAGGTGTTGTTTCTCTACTGCCAAGATGTTCACTAGTTTGAGGAGAAGAAAGTGAAGACTCAGAATCTAGTTGGATTATATCATCAAATGACCTAGTTCTAAATGGATTTACTAAGTCAGCTTGTGATTGTTGTAGAGCTGAAATATGTTCAGGAACTGATTTAGCTCTCAAGGGTGGTCTGAAAATAGTTGTTAATTTAATCTTAGGATAATTCCTAAGGATAATTTCTGGGTTATCAACTACTTCAAGTGGATCAGGGTTAGGATGGGCTCTAGTGTGAATCTTTCTAGGAGCCACTATGCTGTGTTTTTTAGACCCAAACAAACAAGAAAAGTTCAACCAGGTATGACAGTCTTTGAATGGTTAACTAATCTATTTACCTAAATTTCAATCCTACAGTCCTCTAACCGAGTTTGAATAATATTATGATGATCAGGGTTCTTCCCAGTGAATTCTTAAGGTCTGTTCAGGATTGTGGAGTCGCCAAGTGGAAGTTTTTAGCTCCTTTCAAAGGTAAAAGGCTTTATGGTCCACCACCATGCTTGTGGAATACCCCCTTTCAAGGATATCCTGGAACACAACAAACTCTAACCAGAGATTGACTGGGAGGGCATTTACCAGATATTTCACCTCTGAAACAGGATGAGATCTGGAAGCTACCTGGCCCTTTCCAGACTCTATCTAAGAGTATGGGGTAAAACACAACAAGGATAAGTGTCAATGTAAGAGTAAGTGTCTTACTACCAATCTGAAATATTTTTGGTTTTTTCTGAGTTATTTTTCAGTTGTGTGGTTTCTAAGAATGTGCTAACTCTGTTTCAAAAATTAACTACGGTTATGAGACAAAGACAGTCTACTCTTATGGTTAATCCAGCTGATTTTTCAAGGTTTGATAAAGTATTAAGATAATTCTAGGGTTTACCTAGATTGTCACTGATTCAAACAAGTTTCATCATGATTACCATTTCTTGGTAGTGCTTGAAAAGGCTGCTTTTAACTCTCAAAGTTTTCTTGAATTGAGGGTTCTCTGAGGTCTTAAGAGGTATCAATAACACTTAGTCCCCAGCGGAGTCACCAGAAATGTTAGTTGCTGGTGGCTCAGCTGGTTAATATAGAAAATGTTCTTGAACCAAACCCCTGATATCCTATGGTTACGCTTAAAATGATAATGATTCTGGGTTTCGAGTTCCCCAGCGGAGTCGCCATAAATGTTAGGGATCTGTAATTTATTAGCAATATTGGCATAGTCCAATTACAGAAACAACATCGTTTCAACCACTTTGGGATTCTAGGATCTAGCCCTCCTGAATCCGGAGAGGGACCTCTCCAATATGTACAAAGATGGATCTGTCTTTGAAGTTTGGGGTTATGATATTAGGCTAGTTATGAAGGCCAAGGGTTTGTTTGTTTTTTGGATGGTTGAGCATGATTACTGTTCAAGGTGGAAATTTCTGAGTGAAAAAAGTTCCAAAGGTGAGAATCTGCAGGCAATCAGAGTAAGCTTCAGTCAAAAAGGTAGAAAATTGCAGGTTTTAGTCCATTGGGCTATGGAGTCATAATAGGGTTTAATTGGAACAGCAAGAGGCAAGAGTGGTCCATGGGGCAAGTCATCTATGTCTAAGGATCTCTTTTAACATTGATTTATGGAATGGAATGATAAAATAAGAAGGAGAAATAAACAGATGCAGAAACAAGAGCAGGCCAGGATCTGGTAAGTACTTTGAAACTAGCGAGCCTTTGACATGGACTCAAGAAAAACATAAAAGTAAACTAGGATCTGGTAAGTACTTTGAAACTAGCCAGCCTTTGATACACTTTTAATAGAAAACATCTCAAAACAGAGGGAAACTTGAAGGAAAATTTTGGATTAGAAACTAGCGGGCCGGGCTCACCACAAATCCTCTCCTAGCTCTTCTTTACTTGGTTACTTTCAAGACAGATACAAAGATAACAACAAAATGGCGTAAGATCTGGTAAGTACTTTGAAGCTAGCCAACTTTTAACACATTCCAAGGGAAACAATCAGGCACTCTGTGGGATCAAACTGGGACCAGGGCTCACCATATCTTCCTTAGTTCATCTTCACAAAACATAAACTGAAAATAACATCTAAGAATAATATTCAGCTAAGACAATAAGACGAGGGAACGCCAGCATTCCTATGCTTAAACTGAATTAAATCATTCCTAAACAACACAGATGGAAGAAAACATTCAGATAAAGATTTTCATTCAGAGAAGGTTTCTACTGTAGAGTAGATCCTAACTCTGTGCATGTTTTCCTTTATAAGAGAATATGAAACACAGATGGAAACAGAAACAAAATAGCAAGTTACAATTAGAGAAACATCACCGTCAACATAGACCAGGATCCCATAAATCAGCTTGTATTGATGCTTCAAACCAGTTACAGCTTCAAGTCCAGTGCTTTAGGTTAGCAACCATCTACACATCTCAGCCTAACCTATCTATCACCAGCAGAGCTCCAAGACCCAGTGAATACTATGTACAATCAGAATTTTTTGCTCAAATGTATATCAAAGTTCTACAACCAACACCTCACTCATTTTCTGCTATAGTATATCTAGAAGAATGAGGAGGTGAGATCTGATAAAAGATCTCAATTATAATTAATACAGAGTTAATTTCTTCTTGGCCCTTGGGAGGCTCGATGAAGAACCTGTACAGGTGTTTCACTGTATTAATTGATTTACACTTATGAATTAAGCTCGGTGGGAGCTTTGTTGACCTTTGAGGCTCTGTGTGACGCTAGGGTTACTCTGCAGATATCTTTTGCATTAAGTTTCATTGCAGAAGTAACTTTTCTGGTTGTACTGAGGCGAAAATCTGATCTTCTTCAATAACTTCGGCCTTTGTTTGAATGGTTTGAGGAACAGGTGGCACTATGGTAGCTGAGGAATCAATTTGCCTTAGATTGTGGTGGTGGAGGCATTCTTGCTTGATAAAACACTTTAGGTTTTCTGTAAGCTGTGTTTTATTTGGGGATTAGGCTTTTAATAAGCATCTTAGCCGTAATCCCCACAAATCTGTCCTTTAATCCTCTGTTCTGGTGCATTTTTGTCTTCGACACTGATACTCTTTGTCTGTGCCTGATTTTCTGCGTTCTTTGCTGTTGTGCAGGGCTGCGCAGGGTTTATAAGGCATTCATGCCTGAGGAAATACTGAGGAAACGTGCATTTCCACCCTGTGGATGATTTCCTTTGACGAATCGAAGACGGGAGGGTCGTCACCCTCCGCCTCTAAATCTTCTTTGAAAATTGTGAGAAAATGATAGAAAACCCTGCAAAATATGAAAAATTATTAAAAAAACCTGCTTTTATAGGTTGACAGCATCGGAGGGCATTCGAGGAGATCAGAGTCGTTGGATGGCATCATCCAACGGTTAGGATTGATTTGGAGCGATCGTGGAATGGGTGAAAGAAGGATTAAATCTGAGTCATCGATCGTGCAGAGATCGACGATCGAGATTGAACAAGGCAGGAAAAAGAGAAGGATGAATCTGAGTTGTCGATCGCGCAAAGGTCGACGATCAGGATTGGGCAATGGAAAGTCAAACAGAGAGATCGAGCGATGAATTGTGGGCCATCGATCTGCAGATCAGATCGACGGCAGAGATTGATTTGCTGCTGTACGATGGCCCGGCTATCATGCGCGCACCTTCGTTAACCATCGAGCAACTTTGGCGAGCGATCACCGTTGGATCAGTGGGCCTAGATCAGACAGTCCACAGCGATATCGTTGGACGTCCAGGTTCGAACGTTAACATGCGATGGACAACGGATGGACTGCGGTTTTACAAATAGTACATGGGACGCGTGTCAAGCGATGTATGGAATCATTGGCCATCGAGCAAAAACCGCCCTCCACCGAAAAGTGGTGCAATAAAAACCACGCGGTTTTGGGAAAATGACACACGACTGGGGGGTCCACAGGGAGGCGCGCTCCGCACCATCGGATCTATGGATTGAATCGACAGTCAAGATCGCTCCATAATTTGAAAGGGCAGAAAAATTAAATAAAATGAATTTCAATGGTTTAAATAAATATCAAAGGTTTCTTAATGGTTTGCGAAGAAATATTTATTTAAACCAGATAAGCACCCGACTTGCTCAACGCGTGGTCACGACGCCAGGGTGTATGGGCGGAAAGGCTAGGGACTTAGCCCAAGGGGGCTTAAGCCCAATATATATAACAAAATGGTTTTTTAATGGTTTTTCTCATGATTTTCAAAGGTTTGAGGGTTCCGATAATGCCAAGAGTGAGTCTTAAACCTTATAAAGGGGATTTTGATGAGGGGAAAAGGCAGAAATGTGAAAATGAGGGATTTTTGGGGAATAAAGGGGTAGAAAAAGAGGTTAGCCTTTAAAGAGGAGGAAGGGGGAAAATGGTGCTTGCAGCAGTACTTCAAGATGGGACCAGTAGGATTTTAGAGTTTTTCAAGATGGGAACAACAGTGAAGGTTTGGACAGAGGCATGAGGCCTTCAAAAAGTCTTCAAGAGCCAACAGTTTTTAGTGAGAAAAATTGTTCCTTGAAGGCTCAAAAACAGATTTAGCCACATTTTGGGATAATCAAATTTTACAGGTGGCTAACACCATCAGCATTGCTAAGGGTTTGACCCAAGGTATTGGCTAAGACCTAAGCTATATAAGGTGATGGAGATCAATGTGTTTAGTGTGCATGTATTGGGTTATTAACGATTGGTTTGATCTAAAATAAGTGTGCACTGGGGAGTATGATGATAGATCAGATCTAATATATCTGAAATGACTACACATTAATAATTTTTTTCTATTTTGATAAACTTGTGATGATAATGCTACGATGTGTGTTTGTTACAGTATATTCCAATATGTGGGTTTGACAGAAGTTGTGTTGTATAGCGAAGGTATGACCTAGTAATTGAATAGTTGTACACATGTTTTCTTTAGAAATATCATGTACATATGCATATCTACTTCTATAGTGCGGACAGATCTGTATGTGGGTATCAAACATGAAAAGCGTGTACATACATAGAAGTGATTTATAAGGGTCATGTACATCTGCTAGGGTTTTTGTAATATGAGTTGATGATAATGGTTGATTTGTTTTGTTATGTTTGCTATTGTATATTAATGATGTCTCTATCATGATAATTTGTATGTGATAGTTCTCGTTGACTTGAAATTTTATGGCATGATATGTTGACTAAATATGATGTTTCTATGATGGGTTCAATATGTGTTTTAGTAGTGCAATGATTCAGATTTAGGGTTGAGTCTTTTGAGATCTGTATGCAAGTCTACTTAAGGGAAAGTACGTATATACTTGGTATTCTTCAGAACAATAGTGTATATATTCTAACATGTGGTTAATCATAGTTTGCAGTGGGAGGATCTGGTTTCAGTGATGAACAATATGTGTATTGGTATTCTTATGAATGGATTTACAGTTATATAAGTTGATCTCGCTACTTTTGTTGTTTGAGAACGAGTATATTGATTTGGGTCTTAGTTGGTACAATGATTAAGTGACTTGATACAATGTTTGGTTTCAATATTGTTATTTGGTATTGGGCTTAAATGTTGGTAGCGGGTCCAGTATGAAAATATGATGGAAAGTGGCCTACAAGTTTTTATTTTTTGAGTCAGGTGGATCTAGTATGAAATATTATGAAACATGGTGCATAGAGGTGTTGATGGTTGGAGCCTTCAGTGAGGGATTCAAAGATTCCTTCCAATAGTAGCTTATAAATATAATCAATGGGTTGGAGCTCCCCTCCGGCGATTGTCGGTAAATGAGATTAGGGAGTTGGAGCTCCCTTCTAGTGGGTGTTAGAGAACGAGAGAAGGTTGTAGCCTTCTACAGGTGGGTGCCTACCTGCTAGTATGAGTATGCACCAATAAAAGAGTACAACAGTGAAACTATCCTACACCTGAAGGGGGGAGAGTTGAAAAATCAAATGCAGATGATTATCTCTCCTTTTAGTTGATAAAGGGGGGAAATGATAATGGAATTGAAGGTGGTTGTTAGACTGAAAGTTTCGACAACATCAACAAAAGCAGCAATGAGTAGTTTCAACATCATCAATAAATTTTCCAATGGACGATCAACATTAAAGTAGCTAGTGGGTGGTCATTTTCAAAGCATCCAGTGGGTGGTCATCATCAAAGCAGCTAGTGGGTAGTCATCATCAAAGTAGCTAGTGGGTGGTCATCATCAAAGTAGCCAATGGGCGTTATCAGCATTTTTTTAGCGGACAAGAAATTAGGATGTTGATTGAGAGCAAAGGAAAAATATATACTTTTGCATTGCAACTTGGCATATGATACAGTTGTCAATCAAATTTCAGAGCTGAATCAGACTTGCAGCTACCTCATGTTCTCTTCAGATTGGAGTTTTCTTCGACATCCAGGTTTGGTGGTTTTTCAGGCAGTTTTTTTCATTGAGGATCAACTGTTTCAACATGAGGGCTTGGAGATGGTTCCTAGTTCTTATTTTGGACTTATGATTGAGGGGGGTGAATGTTAGGCTCACTCTCATATCATAAAAAAAATTATAACTCCAAAATAATTAAAATAATTAAAATCATGAAAGTTGGATTTATTCCAACTTTTCTAGATTGGATTTTTTCCTCAAACTTAGGAGTCTATTTAGATCTAGTTGGTAGAGATATTCTCTCCAAATAGTTAGGCTCCTATATTAGTGTGAGGTTGAGATTTTCACTCAACCAAAGTGATTCTATCCAAGATAGATGCACTATCTTGAGACATTCTCCTCATGTATTTATATTTGTATTATTAACATTTTTTGTGATGAGAGGAATACGATATATTGAGGCTCTAAGGCCTTTTCCGCCATGTTTATGTGTCAGATATTTTATTTTATTTTATTTTCATTTCCTTCAGCATATCCGATGATCAAGAAAATTCAGATTCATATTCTAACAGTCACTATCAAGTACTTATAGCTCTTGAATTACATTCAATTAATGAATCAAATAGTTGTGAGGTAGATGATTCAATGAAAAAAATAAAGGAGAATGAAAAACGTAGGAATGCTAAAAAATAATTGGAATCAAAAGTAAACATTATGATTGAGGAAATAAACATGTTAAATATGGAATTAGAAGAAACCAATAGAATAACATAAAGCATAAAAAACAACTTCACGAAAAGGAAAATAAATTTGAAACATTAGAATATGAAATTATGACACTAAAGGAAGATTATGAGAACATCAATAAATGGGAAAATGCATCTAAGTTTCTAGAGAATATACTTAATGAACAACACTCTCCTTTGATCAAGACTTTCATTGGGTATGATCATACACATTGTGATGCAAAAAACCAGTATAGTGTTGTGCAAGGTAAAATTGAATCAAATCACACATCTGTAAGAAAATATGCTAGATCAAGGTCAATATCAGTCCCTAGGCAAAAATGATGG
The DNA here is from genome assembly GCA_034641835.2 of Pinus albicaulis. Taxonomy (NCBI): domain Eukaryota; kingdom Viridiplantae; phylum Streptophyta; class Pinopsida; order Pinales; family Pinaceae; genus Pinus; species Pinus albicaulis. The sequence continues at coordinate 976,497,437 of CM076580.1, read as the reverse complement.
TTTTATGGATATTTTTTCTCTTGTAAATCATTTGGTATTAATGCCACTAATTGTAGGTCAAGTATGCAGAACATAACTAGGAGACGGGATAAGTTCTAACGCATAACTATAAATTACAAGTAGATCTGGAGGAAGAAGGAACCTCAGTCATAAATGTAGGGAATATTGACCCTACTGGAGTCCATTAGTTCTTAAATCTTACTTCTCATAGTGATTGCAGAAGTGATGTGAGGTACATGAACTCATAAGTTCAGAAGATGATTATCGGGTCCTCAAGATTAGTGATGTGTAATTGATGATTCAATGGTTTTTTTGATATTCATGATGCTTATATTACTAACAATACATTTGATGTAGTAACAATGAACAGGCGCAAAAAATAAAGGATTAGAGAGAGTAGTGCTACTGAAAAAATCAACATTTTACATTTTGTACGTAAATATTATGAAGGAAAATCATGTATATACGTGAGTTCTAATCTAGACAATCACATATGTTTCTCTATGAAGAAATAGTATGAAAAACTAAGGAAAAGGCTATGATATGCTTCATACAATTATTATTTGGATTTCTTGTTTGGATGTTGATGGTTACAGTCTGTGGATGATACTTAGAATTAATATTGGGTTGAGATGGTTTATGAGTTGATGCATTATGGCATTGATGCTTTGATGGATTTACTTATTGATGAAAATGCTTTGGTGACCTATCTAATGGATGATTTTATGAAATCAGATCTGACAGTAAACATTTGGCACAGGCTCAGGGGGAGCATTTTTTATGCTTTTAATAGTTCATTTTTGGCATTATGATTCCTTTAGCATTCCTTGTTGCATAATGGTGTATATATCATTGGTTATGGTGTTGGAGACACATATGTTTCTGAAGTGTTGGATATATTTCTTAAGTTGCACTTAGTGAAGTTGATCCTACATAATAAACTTGATGTAGAAGATGTGCATGCTATAGTTGACATTAATATGCTACTATAATTATGTCATGGATTGGTTATGGTGAAATATGGATGATTCTTATATAGAGGTGCATATAAAATAATCAATGAGGTTGCTAATAATATTTGTGATGATAGAATAATTTCTTGATGATGCATGTTGATTGTGGATTTTTTCTCTTTTTATGTGTGAAAAGAGCATGTTGAACTTTTTAATATGAGATCAAGGAGATGGGTTACTAACAGAGCTTGATTATACAAACTCATACCATTATTAGTTGATGGTTTTATAAAGACATGGTTATTGATATGTTGCTGCTACAACTACTTGGTGATGCTTGAAAGCATTACATATTTGGTCACATGTTGATGATATTGAAGCTACGTTGTCTTATATTGCAAATTGATGATGAGAATGTGCATGTTGTTGCTAACAAGTACATATGGTGTAGATCCTATATACTATAATATGATGGTTGTTGAATACTATCTTATTCTTTCTACCTTACTATAGAGGTATTTCTTTTGGATATAAATGACATATCTATGTCTTTATGTAAAGATCATGAAAATACCCACAATGTAATCTTTGTAATACATGTTCATGTTTGGACTATTGAGGGTCATATCAATTATGTATATAATTCCATTTTGGGCATATGATGTAATTTTGAGTAAAATATGTAACCACATTGTGTAATATTCCCAATTTTTGCAGTTAATGGGAATATTGCATTTTAATTTCAGTTTGCTTAACTCATGAATAAAAGTGTAAAGGAGGAAATATAAAACTCCTAATCAGTAAAATAAATCAATTCCTAATGTGAACATGGAAAAATCTGGGCCATTTCAATAAAATACACTTAGGTGTGAAAAGGAATGAAGAAGGTTGACTAGGTCAACAGGATAAAATCACAGCAATGTCTAGATTCATTGAACCTCCTTATTGATCAGCACAGTTTTAGATGGAGACCCTTCATGTGAAAAGGGTTAACTCATTGAAGGTGGTTTAGGGTTTTCTAAGCCCTAATGCTATAAAATGAAGAGGAAGGCCACAAGGAAAGGTTGAAGATAATTCGATTTGGAGATTGCATAGGCAATTCAAAATCTCTAGTTGTTTAGCTAGAGAGAGGAATTTCCTATTTAGGAATTCCTCCTCCTTCATTGAGGAGCTCTTGAAGGTGTATGTTCTGAAATGCCTCACATCTAGGCTTGAGGCCAAGCTTCCTCCATCAAGACAGAATTATTTCTGCAGCAGAATAATACTGTGTTTTTGGGTGTTGCAGTGAGGGGTTTTCAACACCACTTCCAGATCTAGTTTTACAGAAAAGGGAGCATTCCTTTCTGTTGGAGATTAGTGAGGAAGCATTGAGATTCTGTTTCAGATCTTGGCATCAGGCCAAAGGACCTTCCATCATCATCTGCATAGTATACTTCAGAAACTGTGTTATTTTTCCAGTGCATTGCTGCAGCAAGGTTTCTACCATAGTTTGGTGCTCATTTCTTTGAGGAAGGACCATCCCTTCTTCCGGAAAGTTTTTATTTCAGTATTATTTTGTAATTTTTAAAATTTTAGCTCATGTAATTAGGTTTTTAGTGATTCTACATATTCCAAATCCATATTCTGTAGATCTGATACCTTTATTTTGTTCTTTCATGAAATCCCCTTGCTGGTGATCTTTTGATGTATAAAATGAGCTGAATCTCCATTTTTCTTCATGCTCAGTGATAATAAACTTCATATCTGATGTTTCAGACATATTTTGTCTAATGTCTTCAGAAATTACGCTCTGCATGCTTCAACCATTTTCTGCATACTCAAAGTCATGGGAAATCAACATTTTTAAGCATATCCGGGGATGGAGGAACTGTTTAACATAGCTACAATAATTTGTTTGAGCTGAAATTTTGAGTATAGGTCCCTCATGACCTAATCTGAAATAACCTCCTGGAATTTCCCTTATTTTTTTGCAGATTTCTGAATACATCTATTTTAGGGCCAAAATCATCACTTTTCCCCACCTTTTTGCCCATAAAACGACGTATAAGGTTGCTGCTGCTATATTTACTGAAGGATCTACATTATAACATCTGTTATGAGATTTTTTGATGTTTTATAACCAATATTTTGTCAAATATTGCTTAATTTCCTGAAAAGGAATATTACACATTGTGTTGGGTGATCAATGTAAGCATGAGTCCTTGGTGAAAGGAAAGGTCATATTTTTTTGAGTCATAAGTTCATGTAATTCATTGAAAATCTTCTAGAAGATTCAACATATGCTCAGGGGGAGCATGGATGGTACTCATATTCAGAAGACGAGATCTACAAATCTCATGTCAACAAAAGGCAGAGAAGCCTTCATTAAGCATTTGTAAGAATTTTTCCCTTGATGTCAAAGGGGTAGAGTAACCTAGATTTTGAAAAGAGTGGTCCTTAGCTTGATGTTATTTATAGGTATTTATAGGTTCTAGTGACCAAACTCCAAATTGGTTTCCATCAAGTCCAAAGGGTGAGATTGTTGGCATTATGACTTTGTGTTGTCCTTGATGGAAACCTATGTGTAGCAGGATGCATATGTGTTGTCCTTAATGACAAGCTAATTGATAAATATTTCAACATGATGGTAGCAGGATGAGTATATAGATGTTATAGAGAGATCGGAAAAAAAGGAATATCAGTTTAGATACATAGAAATGATAAAGGTAAAGTATAGGAAAGTATACGCGGGTCCTGTGAACAAAGGCCACATACATACGTGGGTATGGTGAAGAAAATTCAAGTGAATTTTCTACACCATGGTATTCTAAATACCAAGGGTCTTAACCATGGTATTGGACCATAGTAATGAGTGCAAAAATGGATATTTGATGGAAACCTACTTGTAGCAGGATGCATATGTGTTGTCCTCAATGAAAACCTACTTGATAAGCATGTCAACATGATGGTAGTAGGATGAGTATATAGATGTGACAAAGAGAATTGACAAAGGAATATAGGTTCTAAGACAGATGAATTCTAAATGTGAAGTATAGGAAATCATACATGGTTTCAGTTAACAATGGCCACGTACATACACAGGTATGGTGAAGAAAAGTAGGGTACATTTTCTGCACCATGGTATTCTAAATACTAGTGGTCTTTACCATGGTATTGGACCATAATAATGAGCACAAAAATAGATATTTGATCTCGTCAAAAAATACCATTGGCATTAATAAGAGTCTGACCCAAGGTATTGGCTAACGCCTAAGCTATATAAGGTGATGGAGATCAAAGTGTTTAGTGTGCAAGTATTTGGTTATTAATGATTGGTTTGATCTGTAATAAGTGTGCACCGAGGAGTATGATGATGGATCAGCTCTAATAGATTTGAAATGATTAAAATTGAATAATTTTTTTATGGTTTCATAAATCTTTGATGATTATGTTATGATGTTTGTTTGTTACAGTATATGTTGGGATCTTGGTTTAACAAAATTTATGTTTTGTAGCGAAGGTATGACTCAGTAATTACATATTTTTACAGAGGTTTTCTTCAGAAAGATCGCTTACATACACAAATCTACTTCTGGGTAGTAATTTATATATTCTGTAGTGTGGACTGATCTATACGCAGGTATTAAGCATGAAAATCATGTACATATGGAGAAGTGATTTATAGTGGTCGCGTACATATGCTATGGTTTTTACAGTATGAGATAATGATAGTGGTTGATTTCTTTTGTTATGTTTGTTGTTTGTCAATGATGTCTCTCTCATGATAATATGTATGTGATAGTACTGGTTGAGTTGAATTGTTTATGGAATGATATGTTGACTAAATATGATGATGCTCTATGATGATCTATATATGGTTCATAGATATGTGATGGGTTCAGTATGTGTTTCAGTGATTTTTTCAGTAGTGCAGTGATTCAGATTGAGGATTCAGTATTTTGAGATTTGTACGTAGGTCTGCTTAAGGGAAAGCTCGTATATACATGGATATTATTCAGAATAGTCGCGTATATATTCTGAAATGTGGTTAATCAACATTTGTAGTGACAGTATCTGGTTTCAGTGATGAACAATATGTGGATTGGTATTCTAATGAATGTATTTATAGTGATATAACTTGATCTAACTACTTTGATTATTTGAGAATGAGTTGATTGATTTGGTTCTCAGTTGGTATAGTGATTAAATGACTTGATACAATGTTTGGTTTTAGTATTGTTATTTGGTATTGGGTTTAAATGATGGTAGTGGGTTCAGTCTAAAAATATGATGAAAATTTTCCTATAGGTTTTGATGTTTTCAGTCAGGTTGATCCAGTATGAAATATTATGGAACGTGGTCCATAGAGGTGTTGAGGGTTGGAGCCTTCAGTGAGGGATTCAAGGCTTCCTTCTAGTAGTAGTTGGTAAATCTGATTAGGGGGATGGAGTTCCCTTTCGGTGGGTGTCAGTAAATGAGATCAAGGGGTTGGAGCTCCCTTCTAGTGGGTGCTGGAGAGAGAGAGAGAAGGTTTTAACCTTCTATAGGTGGGTGTCTACATGCTTGAATGAGTCTATGTTAATATGATATTGTAATATTTTTTCTTTATAATAAAATATCAATACAAATACAACAATAGCAGTGGTATTCTCCCATATTGGGCTTCCACCTAAAATCTCGAGGTTCATGTGTGTTGATGTGTTTCTGATGTGTAATGGTTTATTCCATTCTTACTACACATGGTTACTATTTAATTAATGTATGATACATTGGTTCAAGTTAAACATATAATTAATTATCTGAAAAGTTAGTTAATTGGATATACGTTATGTGCATTCATCATAGTCATGTACATATGAAAGTTTACTTCATAACAATAGCATACAAAAGTATGAATAATAAATTTAAAGGTTTAAGTGAGTTTTGAAATAATAATTCACCCCCCTCCCTGCTCAGTATTTTTCCCAACATAAATGGAATTACATTGAGACTAATATCCTTGTTGAATATGCTCTTTGTAAATGCAACTAGATAGTTGACACAATTTGTAAATGTGGGAATATCTATCTTAGTTATGTAAGGGAAATAGACTCACACTATCTTTTCAATGGTCTCAAAAGCCAAACAAAAATATTATTTTTATCATCAAAGGCTACTATCATGAACACCTAAAGAAGAAAACAAGATCATAGACCTACATAACAATACAATAAGCTACAATGAATATCTCCAAACAAAAATAAATATTTGAAATTTATTAAGAAACCCATCTGCATAATGGAAACAATTAAGATTATTTCATATAGAACCACTAAAAGAATTTTAAAATATTGAAAAGAAAAAACATTACAAGTATGTGTTGTTCAACACAAGGAAATGGTATACATCTTGAAAAAATAATGAAATCCATATAACGCAATTTAAGCATCCCATAAACATGATTTTCCAACATGACTTAACATGGTTGACATGAGCCAAAACCATTTGTGAAACACCATCTGATGACTAGTTCCCTAATTTCTACAGAGCTTCTCTTTTCCATTGCAATTACCAAAGGTTTCATGAATTCATTTTGAAAATTATAATTTACCAAATTCTTGAATTCTAGAAACTTGATGGCTAGTTTTTGTAGTGAATCCATGACAAAAATAGCAATTGATAGGTTCTCTGAGCATCTATAAGTGACAAAGAAATTTGAAAGCACATTCCATATGGGAGACCAAACCCGCCTGATCATGTTCATATTATAATTCCTACATAGGGAAAGCATATGTCTAATCATAATCATCCACTGCATTTGAACATATACCATAGAAATAAACCTCTATGATTTCAACTTTTGTAAATATAGAAAAGAAACTTTTTATAAGAAATACATCCTCACATATTTTCTGTAACCGCCTCCTCCCACATTTACCCACTTTCATCAGTTTTCCTGTGGTAAACATGAGCTGAGGGTCACTATGAATTAGGGGAATTTTGAGGTCTAAAATGGGCCTCCTAGGGAAATTATAAAATAATAGTGGAAATAAAAAATAAGATTTGATGACATCATCAAATTTTAGAGGGAAAAAAAAACTACTTTTTCAACTCGTATTTTCAACTTATCTCTTGAATTTTTTACTCAAGTTTCAAGCGGAAGTACTCGTTGGATGAAAAATTGAATTCCTCATCCAAGGAGTGCCCATGTTGCAAACTTTCGATGGACCCTGCTATATGAAAAATGAGAAATGCATGAAAAACGTGATTGCAATCACATTTTTTCATGTATTTCTCATTTTTCGCATAGCAGGGTCCATCGAAAGTATGCAACATGGGTACTCCTCGGATGAGGAATTAAATTTTTGCATCCAACCAATACTCGTGCTCAAATTTTGAGTAAAAACTTTGGGAGATAAATTGAAAATATGAGTTGAGAAAATAGTTTTATTATTTTTTTTATTTTTTAATCTTTTTACCCTTTTACTAAAAAAATGGTGAGTCATCCCCCATGGTTGACATCATCATCTTGAATCCTATTAGTTCTTATATATTTTATTTTGGTTGTACATTTTTATTAGGAGGCCCATTTAGACCTCAAAATTCCCCTAATGGATAAGACTCAGCCTCCTAGGTAACCTTAAGAAAACTTATCTAAAATGGGTGGCTGACTTGTTATGCTATGCAAGCACCTCTCACTCAATTAAACAAATTAAGATCTTGCTTATACTTGATAGTGCAAAATTGAATTCTTGAACCAAGTGTATGACTTTTAACTGTTTTAATTCTTTACATTTGAGGAATTAAACATTTGTTTTTTCTGATTAAAAACATGTACAACAAGCATAAATTGCAACAAATTAATCATCAACACATAACAACAAATTTAATAGAGTTCACCCTTATGTCTTGAGCTACGTCTCCTTGCACCTTTGTCAATTGACTTGGCTCTTTGGGATTATGATGGAAAATTTCTTTTACAAGTCTCCTACTCAACTCCAATGGTTATTTTAATTGTACGAAGGGTTTAGAATACCATCATACCCCTGTAATGTCTTCTAACTCTTTAGAAATGGACCTAGGTTCCCTTTGACTTGACCTCTTCTGTCAATGCCCTTAAGATTCCCTGAGCTTCTTTGTGGCACAAAATCCCTTATAATTCCTTTTCTGTCCTTGAAATATTTTCTACTATCTCCAGCATATATCATTCATCCAAAATAGACTATTCATTTTCTGCAAATGGGCTCTGGCTCCCCAATCTAGGCCTCCAACCCCTGGTGGCCCTGGGCTACCCGAAACTTCCCTGTGGCTTATTCGGCTCTAGGAGTCCCCAAATGTATCTAAAAATCCCTCAAATGGATTAATAATTTCCAAAATAGTCAGAATAGACTATTCACTTGCTGAAATTGGCCTCTGGCTACTCTGGTTATGCCTCCAACACCTGGTGTCACCCTGTGGCTCTAAGTTCACTGAAAAATTATGTGTAGCATCTCGGCCTTCAAAAGTCTCTAAAAGCTTCTAAAAATCCTTCCATTGGATTTAAAAGGTTCAATATAGTCAGAATAGACTACTTTTTTTTTTAGAATGGTCTCTGGCTGCCCTAGCTAGGACTTTGTTAAGTCCCTATATTAATAGTGTAGCCCCCCTTATTGTTATTATTGTACCCCTGTAACCCCCATATTGTTATTATTGTGCCCTTACATTATTATTGTTAGGTCGGCTAGGATTACATTGTGGCCCCACTAGGATTATATTGTGGCCCCATGGACTCCTATATATAGAAGGAGGTTTTGTTCATTTGAATCATCCAATAATTGTTCATTTATGTAATGTATTGGAGGTTTCCCCCTCGAAGTGGCTTATTTCTAAGGCGTTGATATCTCTTTTCTTCTCTTTTTTGAGCTTGTTACACAACAGACTCATTCTCCTGCTAACCTCTGGTGGCCCTGGTGGCCCTTGGAAATTATCTAAAGAAAAATCACGCTCAGAAGTGTTGATCTGGCTCTACAAACCTCACCAATGGTTCCATAATGTCTTAAACAACCAAAAATGACTATTTGTTTCCTGGGAATGGCCTGAAGATGCCCTGACTAGGCCTCATTTTTTTGTTGGCTCTTCATCGCCCTTGTGTCCCTTGGAACTTCTCCGAAGAAAAATCACACTTAGAAGTTCTCTAATGGCACTAAAAACCTCACCAATTGCTCCAAAACACTCCAATTAGCTAAGAATGACTCTCTGTTCACTCAGAATGGTCAAAAATTGAGTCTCCTACTCTTTTTCCCAGTAACACCTAGAAAATCTCCACTAATTGTATAGGACACCACTTAACTAGAGTCAAAATAGCTCCTTCACCAAAAAATAGGGTGCCTCCAAGATTCTTGCTAGGAATAACCGTGGCATTTAAAGTTTTGATTGGGTGGTTGGAAAAATGTCAACCCCCAAAACTTGCGGTTAGTTCACGGTGGAGCGAAACTCAGCTTTTAACTGTGGGTCGAATGGAACTTTAGGTTTGAAGTTACGACTAATGGAATTTTTGAAGAAGACTGCAAAGTAAACTGTGAAACATGTGACAAGTGTTGACAACTATTGGCGAGTTTCTGAAACACTGGCGGGTTAATGTAACTGTCGACTTAATCGAGCGGTACCATCACCATGTGACAAGGTGTAACACTAAACTGCAGAGTTGTTGGTTGGAGTTTATAGTTTATGTAACATTTTGCAATGTGAACACCATGGGACTATTGGCGGGTTGGAACCGCCAGCAGTCCCAAACCCCCAAACAGATTTCCAATAAATATAAACCGCCTATAATGATAGTTAAGAAACAACTTGTAGCGTGTTGGCACATAGGCGCGCTAGCTGGGGGGAGGTCTCACGTTCGATTCCTGCGGCCCAACCAAAATTTTACATAGTGGTTCAAGGGCCATGTGGCAACTTCAGGGTTGGCCACGTGGTGCCTTCTCATTGGCCCAATAACCATTCAACGAATAAGATTGCGCCACATGTCCTCCCACAATTGGCATGAAAGGAATATTCTAGGGGAATATTTTGAGGAATATTCCAAGAATATTTTGTGGGATATTACTTTTCGCTGACTGTACCTTTTCCTGGTCAACCCTGGCCAAAATGTCAAAATTTGCACTTTACTGGGCTTTTCAAATCGCAATAACTTCTTCATACAGTGTCGATTTTTTGAACCATTTGCGGCGCCGGAATCAGGAAGACGAGATCTATTGGGTTGCACAGGTTTAGCACATTTTTGAACACTTTTAAATTTGAGCTATCACTTAGGTCCTGATCCAAATATGATCACTCCTCCCCATTGGGAATATTTTGGATCCCAAAAGACTTGATTACCTGTTCAGTATATGAGAGTACAACTCCCTCACCTTTCCAACCTCTGTCCACTTTTCCTTGCTTGGCTTAGTGCCTTTGAGCCCCAACTTGAAGGTATTCAACACTTCCCCTCTTATATTCTCTTGTCCTCCTATCAAGAATTTTATCTTTCTTGAACTCATCTAGAAATTCTAATGAGAAATATTCAATAGAAGGTATTTGAACATCATTTTCTTGATCATCGATTAAAAGTGGCTCAAACAAACGTAAGTTTTCAACAAAAATACATGCATAAATGTTTGAAATTTTCACATGTACAAATGAATGTATGCCTTACTAGGTCAAGAAGTCAAACCACTTCTTACAAATCCACTTCGATGGTGAGTTTTCTTGCTGAAAATATTCTTCTTGTGAATCATCTGGACTCACATCGATGATGGAATATTTGGTTCCATTTTCGCCAGTCATTTTATCCTCTTGCTTCAAATTCTTGGGATGATTGGTTGGATGTAATGTCCAACATTGGGCAATGAAATGTCCCTATTTCTAGCAATGTGTGAAAGTATTTTTCATCTTTTGTTCAAGTTTCCTTTGCTTCGACTGTTTCCTATATGCCTTCAATTTCTTCCATCATCTTAAAACTTCATGGTTACACATACCACAATAGGAACAACAACTCTTTCTTCCATTCATGCATGCAGATTTGTCATGATTAACATAAACATAATCAGCTTGACTATGGGAAGAATTATACCTCAAATGTTTCTTTGCATGTCCATATTTTTTACCTTCTTGAGGAGATGAACTTGAAGAGGTTCCCACTTTATTTAGAAGACCAACATCAGTGTTCATATCTTGATAGCTTCCGAAACTCTCTTGCTTGCCATAAGCTGCATGTCTACAAACATCCTCCTGCAACATAGGCTTCAAACAATGGTAGTCATCTTGAAAACTAACTTGACATGTTTGTGGGTTTGAACTTGCAAAAAAATTTCTTCTTGGAACTGTCTCAAGTTCCTTCATGGCTTTGGATTTTTCGCCATAAGATTGAACATAGCCTAGACCAAACTTCTTAGGCCTTTCCTCAGCCATAATAGGCTCAATCATGCCTTGTGAATGTTTTCCCAGACCCTTGCAATCATAGCCCATTTTTAACATCAATTTGGACCCTATACCTCTAGTGTTTTTTCAAATGAACCTACACATCTGTCTGAAGAGGAATTTGAAGAAATATTTGAGTGATTTACCTCTGCTTCAAGAATTTTTTTGGTTAAGGCTTTTAGGGCTTGATGGATCTACATCTCCATCTCATGCATTCTTTTTCTTGCTTCATAACAACGAATTTCTCATGAAGTATAGTTCTTTCCCTTACATCTTCAGATAGAATTTGCACCATATCCTTTAGGATGTAGAAGTCTTGCTTCATCTCTTTATCAAAGATCCTTGCAAAGGTGGAGGATTTTGAAACCTCACTTGATGAAGTTGTCATCTTTATGTAAATGAATTAAATAACTTCATGGTTGGCCTCAGGGTTGGCCACATGGTGCCTTCTCATTGGCCCAATAACCATTCACCGAATATGATTCTACCACATGTCCTCCTACAATTTTTCTGAAAGGAATATTTCAGGGGTATATTCTAAGGAATATGCCAAGAATATTCTAGGAATATTCCCTAGAATATTATTTTTTACTGAATATACCTTTGCCCAGTCAACCCTGGTCAAAATGTCAAATTTTGCAGTTTACTGGACTTTTCAAATCACGATAACATCTTCATACAGTGTCAGTTTTTTGAACCGTTCGTGGCGTTGGAATCAAGAAGACAAGGTCTATCCAGTCGCTCAGGTTCGACACACTTTTGGACACCTTGAAATTTGAGCTATCACTTAGGCCCTGATCGAAATGTGATTAGAAATAGAGCCAACAATTTAATACCTTTCTAATTTACCTCAGGTGACACATGACCTCTAGGAATAACCCAACCAATCCAGGTGTACAACCCCTAATACAACTCACTTTTTCCTTCAACTAGAGCCCCAATTTCCCCCTTTCCACGACATCCATGCGACTATGGATTCCTAGTTGCACGCAAGCCTGCGTCCATGTGACTATGGACATTTATACTCAGTTCTATGCTAATGACTCTGAATTGTATGCCACATTTTTCGGGCTACGACTCAGGTCTCTACCCAGAAATAAATGAACTCAGTGAAACTAGTAGATTTGATAAATGACGTATGAACAATGCTTGTAAACCAAAAATTGGAACCAAGACTTGACCTGACCATCCACAACCGCGACTGAAATTGTTTTAAACAATTGGTAGAAATGTAACCTATAGGTCACGAATTTAATTCTGAACATGAGGGACTGAAAACCTATCTGAGGTTTAAAATGAAGGGTCACTGCCTTCTCACATTATTTTTCTTAACACCAATTAGGTGTTACATTCATTATTTATTCAATTATGATTGAAAACAAGAAAATATCCATGACTAAGATTTGTCATAATACAATTCTTATAACTAGCATATAAAATGATAAATAACAACAAAATAACAACCATTAAAGCCACATAATAACTCATATATTTCCTTATCAATGAAAGAGAAACTTAGCTTTTATTAAACATAGGCAAATATTGACTGGGTTTAGGACTTCCATGTTCTACCCAACCATAGATTCGTTGATCCAAATCTTTTCACCCAATCACCCTCGTGACATACTCCAAGCATGAATGTGGGATCTCATGGGATAAACCAATCCAATAAAAACCAAGGGAAACCAGAGGTTAAACTACCTCCACCCTTTCCATACAGTGATAACACCTAAACTCGTGCCAAGATCACAAAATTGAACCGAGCTTGGATGCCTCAGAATTCCTTCACCATCCTTGAGGAATTTTTTTGTCTCCACCATTAGGAAGTAACGTGTATGCCATCATTACCCATCAAGGGATTCCTAGGCCTTTGGGAATTTTCCTGAAACCACCTCACCCCAGATTTCGAAACCATCCAACAATCCAAAGCTCAAAACTGCAAACAATCCCATCAAACCATGGCTATCGAGAAATGGCAAGGTTGGCAAAAAATCCATTGTCGAAACCTGGAAAAATCCATGCTAATGACAACAAAAGAACCATATAACAACATGCACATACCATATCAAAACCAGCTAGGAAATCACACATGCAATTTGTTACCTGCAAGTATTCCCGCTGAAGATGCTTGATCCTTGTTTTTCTTTGCTTTCCTTTCCCTTCTTTGCCTTTCATTTCTTTGATTTCTTTCCCCTCTTGGTGCTTTTCCCTTTCTGAGACCAATTCTAACACTAAACCAAAAAAAGGCTAGCAGAATATTTCCAACTAATGCCTTGAGGCCTTTCTATTGATGAGGCCTCTAATTTCTTCAATTTTCCATTAGTTTCCTTAATTTTCCTCCTCACATGAAACCTATGACCTTTCACCTTCATTTTCTCCTAATTTCCATTATTTTCATAAATAATGTCCCAAAATTTGTTTTTTCCTTTCCAAAACATTATCCATTTCCTTTTCCAATTTCCCTTAGCCATAAAACACAAGTGATCAGCTTGGAATAAGTGTCCATTTCCTATGGTGTTATTTTACCTTTATTAGATTTTATTACATGAACTTTTAACCTGGGGTTGTTGCAAACCTCTCCCCCTTAGTGGAACACAATCCTCAATGTTAAACGACACCTATACCTAGCAAAATTTCTGAAAATAAAAAATAAAATACTGCATGTGGAGCTTCGTAACCCAGCTCAATGCAGTATTTATAATAACAGCCTCCTCAAAAGCAAAACCATCTTGACAAACATGACAATATGAAAACCATAAAGCTTATTGGATCTTTATAACTTAGCTTATTGCAGTATTTACAATAATAGCCACACATAAATATGTAAAAATATAAAAACTCATTTTCCTTCACCGAAAAATAATGAAGGATACATAAAACACATTTGATCAACCATTTCCCATGTACCTTCATCGAGCCCAAAGTGCTTCCACTGCACTTTAACTCGCTTGATTTCTTTATTCCAGAGCACAAGATGTTTCTGTTGCAATATGCATTGAGATTTCAGCCGGAATTCTCATTCTTTCTCCACCTATAATACATACCAATCAATAACATGATCAACATCCTTTACATATATTTTAAGTAATAAAACATGAAAAACATCTTGTATTTTCACTGTCGGAGGCAGTGCAACTCTGTAGGTCATTGGTCCAATCCTCTCAAGGATCTCAAAAGGCCTGCAATACTGCAGTTCCAACTTGGCACTTGATCTGATCCCTAAGGATCACTTCTTGGACTTGATGCACAAATACACATGCTCCCCAAGCTGAAACTACTTAAATGACCTATGATGGTCTACATAAATTTTCTTCCTATCATTTGTTGCCTTTATATTCTTCTTTATAACCTGAATTTCCTATTCCATGTCTACCAAAATTTCTGGTCCAATAAGTACCCTATTCACTAGATCACTCTAGATGATGGGGTGTTACAACTCCGCCCATGCAGTGCCTCAATCATACTCATCCTCGGCAACTCCTGATAATATTTGTTGTATGTGAACTCAACCAATGGAAGGTACTCCTCTCATCTCCCCTACTGATGTGTGACACACATCCTTAGCATATCATCCAGTATCATGTTGACTCGCTATGTCTGCCCATATGTCTGTGGATGATAAGTTGTGCTGAAGGCCAACTTTTTTCCCAATCCTGCAAACAACTCCTTCCAAAACTTGGAAGTGAACTTGGAATCCCTGTCCGACACAATATTCTTTGGAACACCATGCAATCTCACAATCTCCTTAATGAATACGTATGTTGCCTCACTTTCTAAATAATTATTCTTCATTGGAATGAAGTGAGCTACCTTGCTCAACATGTCTACCTCAACCATGATGGAATCATGTTGCCTCGATGTCATTGGTAGACCTGTAATGAAATAAATGGAAATGACTACCCATTTCCATTCTGAAATCAAAATAGGCTGAAGCAACCCACCTAGATTCTTACATTATAATTTGATATACTAACCATCCAAACATATCGCCACAAACACTGCCACTTCCTTCTTGAGATTCGACTAGATGTATAGCTTATTTGTTGTTGTCAATGTCTTATGATATCTTCGATGACTTGAATATGTTTGTACATGAAACTCCCTCAAGGTAAGCTTCTTTAGTTCATTTTCATCCAACACATATATCTTGTCGCTAAATATCACCAAGCCATCTATTTTAAGATGATAATCCACATCCCAATCACCTCTACCTTGTTGTAACCTATGCATAAGCTCCCTATACATATCATCCTATTTTCCTACCTGTAAGATCCAATCACGTAAATATGCCCCATATGATCTCACTGCCGCAAAATGGTTCAACAATACTATCCTGGTGAGAGCATATGCAACCTTGTTCACCTTTCCCTTAATGTATCTAATTTTGAAGTCAAACTCACTAAGGGTATCCAACTATCTAGCTTGCCTAGCATTCAAATTCTGCTGGTCAAACAGATGTCTCAACCCACTGTGATCGCTCATCAACACAAATCTCCTTCCAAGAATATAATGTATCCACATCTTCAAAGCATGAATAATAGCTTCCAACTCAATATGATGAGTCACATAGTTATTCTCGTGCTAATTCGATTTCCTAGACTCGTAGCATATCATGTGTCCCTCCTGCATAAGAACTCCACCAAGCCCCATCTCGCAAGAATTTTTACATACTATGAACTCTTTATCTAGATCTGCAATGTTTAACACTGGAGCATTAATCAAAAACTACTTCAACTACTCAAAACTGGCTACACACTCCTCTGTCCATTCAAAATTCTTACCTTTCTTATACAACTATCTAATAGGATAGGAAATGTGTGAGAATTTCCTAATGAACCACCTATAGTAACCTACCAAGCCCATTAATGATATAAATTCCTCCACATTTCTAGGATCTGCCCACTCCATGATAGCCTTTATCATTTTTGGATCTACTGCTATGCCATTCTTGGAAATAACATGTCCCAAGTAGTGTACTTCTTTTTGAAAGAAACTGCACTTTTTATCGATGCTCTCTTAGCAATCTCAACACTGTTTCTAAATGCTCGACATGATATTACTCATTCTTAGAATATACCACGATGTCATCAATGAACACAATAACAAACTTGCATAAATAAGGGTGCAACACATTATTCATCAAACACATAAAAGTAGCTACAGCAATAGTCAAACCGAATGTGACTACAAAAAACTCATAATGCCCATACCTAGTCCTCAAGGCAGTCTTATAGATTTCCTATTATTTGATGTGTACCTGATGGTATCCTGATCACAGATCTTTATTTTAGAACAATGCTCTCCCTTCAACTAATCAAACAAGTCATAAATCCTCGATAATGGGTAGTTGTTCTTGATCGTCACCTTGTTCAATTGTTTGTAATAAATGCACAATATAACAACGCCATCCTTCTTCTTCATGAACAACACTGGTGCACCACAAGGGGATACACTTGGCCTAATGTACCCGTTATCAATAATTTCCTTCAACTGCTACTTCATCTCTACCAACTCTGGTTTGATCATCCTGAAAGGTTCCTTTGATGCTAGTGCTACCCCTGATACCAACTCAATAGAAAAGTATACTTCCCTACGAGGAGGAAACTATGGAATCTATGTTGTAAAAACATCATGAAACTACTGCAATATGTACTACCTCTTGAGTATTTATGCATCCTCAACATCCTTACCCTTGTCACTAGAAATATGAATTGAAAAAATCACACACCATTTCCTGCAACTATGCTTAGCCTGCATAATTATGACCATCCTCACTGATGTAAGCTTCTTCTTTAATGAAAATATTCTCTTATATAAAATATCATCTAGTTTCTTCTGTTGCGAGCACTTCTTCTTTCGGGGCCCTTTGACAGGCTCGCTTGTTCACTTCATGCCTCGAGGGGAGGCAGGTCCTCCCGCATCCAGTCCTTATGTACCCAGGTCTGGCAGCAAATCTAGCTGAGTCTCTACTTCTATGTCTGTTGCACTAAAAATTGTCACCTTGACATTATGCTATCTGTATGAGCTCATTATCACTCATACTTTCCTCCTTTGCAATTCTAAAACATTAGTTCCTCATGTCAAGCCTTAAAAATAAGAGAAAGGCTCTCAAAAGTCTCTAAAACTCTGGTATCGCACCTTATCTTTGTCTTACCTGCAGTCCCGCACCTAATGGTCATGTCTCCTACATACCTGACCACACTATCTCTGTTTCAAGGGTGCGGACCCCTGTCAAATATTAAAAGGGCACAAGTAAACCCAAAAATCTCACTTTCAGTAATTTTTAGAAGCTTCTGGAAGGAATCTTGCGGTGGCAAGTCCGCTCTTTTCAGGTTCATGTATCCCATGCCTTAAGGAGATAACCCCTTGATGTGAGGAGCTTATCCCTTTGAAGGAGGATTCTATCTCTTCATAGGTGGAACTGTAACCTCCTCTTTTGCACTATAAAAAGAGGCATTGGGCAGCTTCAAAGGGAGTTCAAGCTTTAGTATTATTTGAGGTAAAGTGTTGTTGGAATTTAGACTTCTTTAGCTGAGATTTTATGAAGAAAGATTACATGCCTGTATGTATCTTGGTTGGAAGAGTGCAAGGCTTGTCAGAGTAAAGGAAATTCCTGCTTCAGACCCCAGGAAGACCTATTAAACATCAAGGCTGAAAAGTTTGTAAGGTTCTTCTAATATTTTAAAGTTAATACAAATAAGTTTTTTTTTCTCAATAAGTTGTCATTTGATTGTTTATTTTATGGATTCCTTGATCAGCATAATAGATATGATTTATGAATATATGCTATGTAGGTGCTATTTGATGTTTGTTTGTTTGTGATTGCAGATCTTCGAAGATAACTCTTTCGGGCAACTGAAGGACAACTACTACAAACAAGCGTTGGATCAAGGTAGGATCGTAACACCTTTGTAGCATTTACTTATAAATCGTGATATATCTAGAGAAAGATAGATTTAATTGTATGTTTGTTGCTAGAATATCTTCTGATACTAGGGAGATCGGTCTTGTCTACAAGATCGATTTATCCGTCCAACAAATTGGCAACTCCACTGGGGACTGATTTTTGGTTTTTGGTTTTCCTTTGTTTTGACTTGAGAAAATGATTTTTTCTAGTTTTTGATTGATGTATACTCGCTTGGGTAGCTTAGTTTTACTTTGCTTTAAAAAAAAATTAAGTATTTTGTGTTTTTCTTGAATTTTTCTAGGGACCACACTTTGTCTTCACACACAGTGCGGGAATCTTTGCACTTTCCTTAAGTAACCAGTGCAGGACCGCACCTGTTGCCTCTGGGGCCTACGGACCCTATTAAAAATTTTGAAATCTCATGATTTCTTCTTCCAGTTTAAGTTTAGATTTGATTTAGGACTCTTAGTGTCTACCCAGATCTGTATTTTTCCTGTCAAAAACCTCTTGTGAGTGAGTTCCAATAGTATTTTTGTTTTGAGTGATTTTCTAGAAGTTTTGCATACTTGGAGTGGTTTTCACTTTGTCTTTGTGGTGACTCAAAGATTAGAAGCTTGAAATACCTTAGATCACACTAGTGTCTTTTTGTCTTCTTGATGAGTCTGACTTGGTTGCGAAATCCATCCTTTTTGAGGAATAGATCTAGTTTTCTCTTTGCAAATCTTTGAACAAACTTTGTTATAAGTTCTGAATTTCATTTTTATAAAAGAAAACATATCTGAATGTTTCTTGATTTGTTTGTTATTCTGTGCAAATGAATCCTTATTTTATTGAACAACTAAGCAAAACATTCTCAAAAAAAAAATTGAAGCTTTTATTCAATTAGATTTTCGAAGTTTCTAGATCTCAAAATTAGTTTTACATAGTTTTGAGTGCTTTTCTAGAACTTGTAGATTTCTTTTGAAAGAAAAGTTGTTTTTTGTAGTTTTGAGTTTTGAAAGTGAAAGGGATTTATTGTGAGCATTGATTGTTTGTCTCATTTTAAGTTCTTATTGAAAAACAAAAATATTTTCTTTTCATTTATTCTTCATGTTGAAAGAAAGAATTGTCTCTTAAGAAATTGCATTTCTCGAACTCTTTCTTTAGCTAGACTTCATTGAAAGAAAAACGAATTGCTTATAATTTTAAGTGAATTTTTTAGTGTGTTTGGAGTCGAGTTTTCACACCATCAAAGTTTCATTTCCATACCTATTGACTTAAAGAACAACCCATAAAAACAACGCTTAATTAAAATTGATCTAGTAATTTTTTCTATTTCTAGGGCTCTTATCACCAATATAGCTTAGGCTAGTATCTTGGAGTAGGGAGTAATTAAATCTCCAAGATAGTAAAAAAAAACAAGTAGATAAATATTGCGATAGGAAATCAATCCAATTATAATTGGTACATTCTGGGAAGTTTCTCTTAAAGGAGTTAATCACGAGATCATGTCCGAACCTTTAAGACAATCAATTATGTTTCATTGGGAAAGATAGAAGATCTGTGCGCATTAAAAATGGTAAACCTCAGGTTAACCATTGTCGAGGAGCCTGGGGTCACTTGTTGGTAAACCTCGGATTGACCATGTTGAGGAGCCTTCAAGGGGATTGAGCTTTGTTACTCTACCCTTGTGCATAGAATCGGATCATAAACTGTTCCCCCAGTTGTATTTGTTGCTGTTGATAACCTTAGTGTCCATAAACTTAAGATTATTTCCTAAGGTGACAGTGAAGGAAAGATCTCACTGTACCTGGAGCAGACGTCAAATATACTCACTTGGACTCTCTAGGAGGTTATCTTCACTCGAGATGGTTTTGTGAAGAAACTTGTGCCAGTCTGTTTCATTAAGCAGGTTGTCGAGGTAATTGTTCCAACCGCTCTTTCTGTATTAAACTTCTACTAAGTTGGATCTCATCACCAACTAGTGTTTTTAGTACGGGAAGTTACTGTTTGTGCGTGGTTTGAACTCTTAGATTTTTTTTTAGGCGTGTGATTTAGCTGTTTGTTTCTTTAGAGACTTTAGGTGTTTTTATTGAATTTTTATTTGTTTGCATGTGATTAATTAATATTCAATCATGGCAGAATTACCGAGACAGTCCCGTAGACTTCATGGAAAACCCCCTGAGTATACACCAAGCCAACTTGAAGGGCTGCGAGCTCTAGTATCACCTAGTGACAGTAGAATTAGATCAACATAAGCCGTAGATTCATCTATAATTTTTCATCCTGATCATTAAATACCAACAACAGAACATATTCAAGAGCCAATTTCAGTTTCCAAAGTTACTGGTAGTATTTCTCCTTCCAATGAATTAGCTGAAGAACCTGAAATTTTTGAGCCTGACACTGAACCTACTGTTTTGGAACCATCTTCAGGATTTGTTACTCCAACTTCTAGTGATCCTAGTTCACCTAGGGTAAGAAATATCATTACTGAAAATATTCCTTCTAACATCATATCTATTGAAGAACTTGTCGGTCCAGATGAATATGTAACTCTTCCCGAAAATCAACAGAATTTGAATCTTAGGGACCGTGAATCAATATTATATAGTCCTTTTAGAAGTGATGCTTGGTATTTATCATTGACAGATTTTTTAGAGAACCCGGGTCTTAGTTTTTCACCACCTCGAATTCCTTTTCATTCTACACCAAGAGGTTATCATCCTTCATCAATCATGTCAGGAGAGTCATCTATGTTTTCCAAATCACTGGAAACATTTTTATATGGTGGTCCTTCTATTCCTTCGGGGTACCAGGCTCTCTCTGATACTTTCTCAGGAGAAACTCCTCGACCGATTGAATAAGTGTTATCATCTGGTATTAATGGAGCTAAAACTGAAATGTTGAACGTAGGACAAATCTTTATGATGTCTGGTAATATCCAAAATCCTCAACCTCAAGGTAGTCAGTTACTGCCTGGGGGGCAACCTCAAGGTAGTCAATTACCGCTTGGGGGGCAACCTCAAGGTAGTTAGTTACCGCTTGGGGGGCAACCTCAAGTTAGTCAGTTACAGCTTGGGGGGAAATTTCAAGGTAATTTTTTACCAGGACAAACTGTAGGACAGTATTATTTACCTGGAGAATAACCTCAAGGTTATCAACCTTCAGGACAGTACATACCCCAAGGTCAACCCCAGACTTAGTATATTCCTTAGGGTCCTTATCAACCCCAGATTCAGTACGTGTCTCAGGGTTATCAACCTCAAGGTCAGTACCCAACTCAAGGTTTCCAACCACCTTCTGGTCAATCATTTATACAAGGAGCTGAAAATTTACCATTTAATTATCAACCCTATGTTCAACCAGGCTATGGTCCTACATATTCACAACCTTCTACGGGACAATACCCCAGAAGGAACATGGTGTGGAATCCATCTCAAAATCAACAGACTATGCAACCTAATGTGCAGTTACCTAATCAAACTGGATAGCCTTTGGTTTCTGGTCCAACCCAACAACCTGTCCAGCCTACTATTCAAGTCCCTGAATTTGGTTTTGTTGAGCAACCTAGGCCTAGTACACCTCAGATTCCACCTCAAACTGTTGAAACTACTGCAAAATTTGTTCAACCTACAACACCTGTTTCTGGAGTATCTGTAGCTCCAGTTTCTTCTATCCCTGGATCCATGCAAATTCCTCAAGTCTCTGCACCCCAGTCAGGACCCACAGTTCAGACATCGGTCCAGATGCCTGCAAGACAAGCTGGTACAAGTACAATTTCCAAATGTCAACCGCAATTCACATATCAATCATACCAGGGATAGTATAAATTCAGTCCCATTGCATAAAACCCAGTTTATTAGTATCAACCGTATCCTGGCTATACTTATCAACAGCCTCAACAACCCCAGTTTGGTCTAGTTAATCCTGGTTTTTTGGGAGGTTATACCATTCCTAATGCAAATCCCATTCCGAGTTATCTTGGATATCCTCCTCCCAAAACTGGTCTCATTACTCAAGGTTTTCATGACCCTAACTGTCAGTTACCATTTATTGCAACTTTGGATTTACCTGATTTGTCGTGCCTTATGAACGATCTGATTTACTATCTTCCGTATTGGCCGCCAATGCCTAATAAGTTTCCTAGTGATATACCGAAATTCGAGGGTAAGTCAGGAGAGGATCCGTCAAATCATGTTATGACTTATCACCTCTGGTGTGCGTCTAATTCGATAATTGATGATTCAATTCGGTTATGCCTTTTTCAACGAACTCTTATTGGTCTTGCTGCAAATTAGTACATTGAGTTAGCACGAGGCTTTTTTAATAATTTCAATCAGTTAGTAACTGCTTTCTTAACTCATTTTCAGTTGCCTGTCAGATACGACAATGGGACAAAACTATTGACTTCACTAAAACAATCCATGTCCATGTATATTTCTGATCATATTCACGAATGGAGACATAGAAGGCATTTAGTGAAAGTTTTCATTCCGGATCAAATTTCGGTGGAATGGTTCATTAAATCATTGCTACCCAAAATCACTGAAGATGTAGCTAAGGGAGGAGTTGTTACTGAAGAGCAATTCATTGCTCAGGCTCAGTACCTTGACCTTGTTTATACGCAGTCAGGTACTTTACATGAAAAAATCCCTGATCTTCCAAAACACGGTCAAATAACTGCAGCTCCTTCAGGGTCTTATGCCCCTGATGGTATGATTGGTTCAGTTAGTACTAAAAGCAAGAAGAAATCTTCAAATAATTATTCTCCTATAATAACTTTACCTGATTCCCCGAAAGGAGATTCTTCCACTGAAGTTTATGCCAACATCCATGTCATAGAGTCATCTACAACCAAATCTAAATCTAGCAGTAAAAAGAAGGGGAAGAATAAAAACAAACAAAATTCAAAAGATAAAATAGATAAAAATGAATCTACTGACGAAAAATGCAAACCTCACTATCCTTGTTTCATTTGCGACGAGGATCATTTTACCAAAGAATGCCCACATCGAGCAGAGGTTTCTAAATTCGTTAAAGGTTCTCAAATTCCTGTTGTCTTGAAGGATCCTTTTGCACTCAAGATAGTAAGATGATTGGTTCTTCCTCGAACACCTCAAAAGAAACCATTTTGATGATGTCTCATGTTAGGATTGCAACGCGATCGCAAGATTATGGTAGTAAAAATCCTGTTGGTGGTAAAGAAGCAGAATCTTCTAATTCAAACACATCAACTACACCTCCTCCTATTTCTGATCCTCTAGAGATCAAGAAACCCAACTCAGACTTAGTAATCAAACCGCCTACTAAAGGTGTTCTTCATAAATCAGCTTTCAATCCACATGCGAGAGCTACTCAGAATTACAACATTGTTGAGGATTTAGCTATTTCCCCTTTAGCAATGTTGGCTTTGGAAGTGCTGCAAACGTGCCCAGCATAGCGCAAATTACTATTGTTTGCCATAGGATTTGTCTATATTCAGGATCCGAACCTAATAATCTTCGATTTAGAGAATAGTACACCCTGCCTACCCCATCAAATGGCTTTCCAGATTCCAGTATTAGTCAGAAACAAACCTTTCTTTCGTACTGTTATTGATGAAGGGGCTTCTACGTGTATTATGTCGATCCATTGTTGGAAATCTCTTGGTTCTCCCACACTCAATCAATCTCCAACAATTCTAAAAGCTTTTGATGGCCGAGGGTTCCATCCTTTTGGTATTTTGCAGAATTTACCTATAGAGGTAGAAGGAAAAACCATAAATCTCGATGTGGAAGTGGTTGATGCCACTCTAGATTACAACCTTCTCTTGGGTCGCAGTTGGTCTTACACTATGACTGATGTTGTTTCATCGGTCTTTCTTCTTATCAAGTTTCCACATAAAGGAAATATCGTTACAATATACCATCTGACTTATTTCTCATCTGATCCAGCCTCTGCAGATAGTATTCAACACATCGGTAATACGGCTATCCCTTACAAGGATGTCGGTGTAGGTTTGATTAAAGATTCTGGTTTACTGGGAACTTTTTCCTTTCCTGCTCCTAACGTATCACCTCCTATCGCAAATATTCATATGATTTCATCGAATACTATTACTTTTGATGATCCTTGGATCGTACCTTCCGATTTCGAGGTGGATTCATTTGATGGCGCGATGCCTTTGAGTCCCTTTGAAATTGCATATTAGGCTGTACAGTCGTTTTCTAATTCTTCTTCAACCAAAAATGATCCAATGAATGTGATCCATGAGGAATCACTTTCTATATCTAGCTCAGCTACAATGACATTTCCTGATCTTGTTCATACTGATGAACAGATTCATGAACTCTTGTCTGTTGATGATTTACCATGGGAAGATCTACATCACCGATCTTCATTTTTACCTGAGCTTGATCATTTTGAAAATGATTTCTCTTCTATTTTTACAACTGATTATGTCAAAGAACCACAAAATCCATTAAAACATTATGATTTTGAGTTAAATCTGGAAAATATCTCTCGAACAGTTCCTATTGACATTTCAGTTAAGCCAGAAATTGTTGAAAACATTCATATACGTGCTTCCTGTACAGACGATGAAATCCAAACTTATAAAGCTGTATTTCAAGAATTCCATGACGTGTTTGCCAGGTCATATGAATAAATGCCAGGAATCGATCCGTCAATTTCTGTTCATGAAATTAATACTTACTCAAATGCTAAACCTGTTCGAAAATGCTTACATCAAATACATTCGAGAAAAGTTGTAGCTATCAAAGCCGAAGTTGAGAAATTACTTCGTGCAGGTTTCATTTATCCAATTCCTTTAACCGATTGGGTATCGAATATTGTTCGTGTCAACAAAAAACAAGGAATGATAAGAGTATGTATCGACTATAGGGATATTAATTGAGCTTGTCCTAAAGACAATTATCCAACCCCTTATATCAATCAAATTATTGATGATTGTGCTGGTAGTGAAATGTTCTCCTATATGGATGGTTTTTCCCATTACAATCAAATCAACATACTCCCTGCTGGTCAACCTAAAACATCTTTCATTTTAACGTGGGGAACATTTGCTTATTGCAAACTACCCTTTGGATTGAAGAATGCTGGGGAAACTTTTCAAAGGGCTATGTCTTACGCATTTCATGACATCAAGCACATTGTGCAGCCTTATCTCGATGATCTACCTCCCCATTCATCGCGTAGATCCGATCATCTCACTTATTTACGAGCTAGCTTTATGAGATGTAGGCATTATCGAATTCGGCTGAATCCACACAAATGTGTTTTTTGTGTAGAATCAGGTCGCTTACTGGGATTTGTCGTTTTAAAAGCAGGCATTCATGTTGATCCATCAAAGGTTGGAGCTATCGTTAATCTACCTCCTCCTTCAACTCTTTGCCAACTCCAAAGTTTGCAAGGGAAAGAAAAAATTTTGCGTCGTTTCATTCCTAACTACGTCGAGTTAACAAAGGGTTTTACCAGGTTGTTAAAACAGAACGTTCCATTCTTTTGGGATGAGATCGCTGATCGATATTTTGATGCGCTCAAACATGCATTGACCCATGCACCGTTACTGCATCCTCCCAATTACAACCAGGATTATTTTTTGTACCTCGTCGCTTCTCATTCCACCGTTATGGTTTTAGTTCAGGAAGATGAATTCAACAATGAACATGTGATTTACTATCTTAGTCGAAATCTGCATCCGATTGAGATCAAATATTTGCATGTGGAGAAATTGGCCTTGGCAACTGTCCAAGATGTCCAAAGATTTCATCACTACATCTTATTACGCAAAACCACAGTGATTTCTGACTGTAACCTCATGATGTATATCTTGACCAAACAATTTCTAGGGGACAAGTATTCCAAATGGATAGTTATCCTGCAGGAATTTGACTTGGAATTTGAAAAATCCAAGGCAAAGAAGTCTTTGGTTTTTGCTGAATTGATGTGTGATTTGCCATGTACTGATACTGAAACTGTGACGGAGCAGCCCATTGCGGACGAATCCTTGTTTCTTATCAGTACTCTTGATCCTTGGTATGGGGATATTATTGTTTATCTTCAAACCCAATATTTTTAGCCTGAAATTTCACGAACTCAGTGATGAAAAATATGTTTCCAATCCCAACAATACAATATTATTGGTGATACACTCTATCATCGTGGAGCAGATTCTGTTTTCCAATGTTGTCTTACTCATGAAGAAGCTGAGAAGGTTCTGAATGAATGTCATTCTGGAGCATGTGGTGGTCATATGTCCTGGTATGGCATAGCCCAAAAGATATTGCGCGCTAGTTATTTCTGGCCATCCTTATTCAAAGATTGTATCTATGCAATCCAGAAATGCCACAATTGTCAGATCTTTGATTGTAAAATGCATGCACCACCCGCTCCTCTTCACCCTATAATTTCTGTTGGTCCTTTCACAAAGTGGGCTATTGACTTTATTACATGTAACCCTCACTCAGTCAGGGGGCATGCGTATATTATCCTAGTCGTAGATTATTTTACTAAGTGGGCCGAGGAAATTCCTACATTTTCAGCAGATGGCAAGACTGCTGCAACTTTCATGTTCAATCATATAATTGCTAGATTCGGTGTTCCTCAAGCTATCATTACGGATCATGGAAGTCATTTTCGAAATATCACGATGAATGAACTGACAGATCAACTTGGCCTGCGCCACGATAGTTCTACTCCATATTACCCGCAGGCTAATGGTCTGGTTGAGGCTATCAATAAAGTTTTGATCACTATGATCAAACGAATCATTGGTATTCATAAGTAGAATTGGCATACCATGCTATTTTCAGCACTTTGGGCATATCAGACCTCAGTAAAAACATCAACTGGTTTCACTCCTTTTCAACTGGTTTATGGTTTGGAAGCTGTGTTACCTATTGAATGCGAAATTTTGTCATTAAAATTAGCCATAGAATTACTCCCAGCTACTTCTGAAGAAGAGAAACATTTTTTGTACTTAGCTCAGCTAGATAAGAATCGACGCACTGCTGCGTTAGCACATGAGACTCATACAAAACAAATGAAAGCTCAATACAACAGAAATGTTAAACCTTGCAACTTTTCAGAAGGAGACCTAGTTTTAGTATACGATCAAGCAAACGATAAGCTAGGGGCTGGAAAATTTGTACCTATGTGGCATGGTCCTTACATTGTTAAGCAAAAGCTGGAAAAAGGGGCCCATGAACTGATAGATTTTGACAGGGTCTCTTTAGATAAACCTAGAAATGGGCTTTATCTGAAAAGATATTATGCTTAAATTCTGTGTGGAGATTTTTGTTTGATTAGTTTCTTTACTGTTGGTGTGTCTTAGATTAGAAAAGCGTGCCTAGTTTAGAGTGTGCTCTTATCACTATTCCTGCTTATTTGGGTTTTACTCTTGATATTGCAGATGTCGACTTCTCTTCAAACATACATTGGTTTTGGTGATGGTGCTTGTCATAGTACATGGAACATTTCTTCCGCAACTTGGGTTATCTATTCACCCTCTGATGAGTTAGTATCTATGCATGTGGTAAGCCTCGGTCAAAAAATGAATAACATTGCAGAGTATACTATAGTGATTGAGTTATTATCTGAATCCATATCATTTGGAATTCAGAGTTTGATTGTTAGGTTGGATTCTAAACTCGTTGTATTACAGCTTAACAGGGTTTATGCCATTAGAAATCCAGTATTTTTACTGCTATTTTTGATAGTTCATATATTGGAACGTGAATTTGATTACATTGAATATCAACATATTCCAAGACATTTAAATACATTAGCAGATGCAGTTGATTCTAGTATGATAAATAGACATTTGCAATAATAAAAATAGTAAATTACACAACATTCGATAACATGTTACACAAGATAGCCGGTAATAATGATATATCATAGCATAGAAGTGTGTTTCAAAATATACATCGTCTTCGATCATAGGTTGAAAAACACCTTATGATCGGCAAAAATGATAATACAAAAAGTCAAAAATGTCATGAGTCTAAAAAATCGATCATCATATCCCTGGTGATGATCACGATAAGAAACTACTGCTCAGGCCACCCTACACAGGAACCTCCTAAAAGGTCCTGGAACCCCAATCACATATCTCTGTAACCTAAGTGGAATATCATCTATATCAGTTTCTGGAATATCTAGTGTCAAGTGCTCTAGATGATGCTCCAAGTCAGTCAGGATCTCTGCTGATTGGCCCTGTGGGGCTGGTGCTGCTGCAGATGGGTGTTTCCTCTCATAAGGCTAGAGAGCGGCTGGTCATCATGGGCCCACGTCTGCATTTAAACTTTTGATTATTAGTTTTCGATGATTAAAATAAAAAAATTTAGAGCTTAGAAAATGTTGAAAATGGTTTTACCTGAATCATCCCACTGTTCTCCTGCTAAAAGAGCCATGTCTCGGTTGTCGTGGAAGTCCATCCTGGTGTATGGAAAGTCCTCAATCACGAAATTTGGTTGTTCAACCAACGAAAATATGTAGAAGGAAATCTCATAATCTCCCCTCCCTCACTGTGGTGGGACATCAAAGCAACCCAACGAACCATCCGGGGCTCTCGAAGTTGACCAACATCAACAGGAATGTGCTGCGGGCTAACATGGGGATCCTCTCTAGAGAAAAGGTGACTAAAATGAACCCATATCCAAATTTGTTTAGCTTCCCATTCTTTCCTCTGGTAAGTTGGCCTTTCAAATTTACCAACACTGCCCCGTACCAATTGTATATGGTGCCTCGAAAGAAATCTAATACAATCCACATTTAGGACCCAGTAGCCACATGCAATGTTGCACTCCCGCACAGTCTAGTAATAGTGAATGCAATAAATTTGAGCTCAGGTTGGATGATAGTTTTAATATCAATCCATTTATCTTTGGGGTCTTCTCAATCATTGCAAAACTCTAGTCGAAGACTAGCAATAGACTGGCCACCTAGCCTAGTCCCAAACAAAGATATTTGTTCACCCCTTGTTAGTATGAATCTTTTGTCGATAAAAGACCACTTTAGCTACGCATAACGAATAGCCCTAACATCAATTATGGTTGCCAATATTTTCAAATCTGTAGTTAGTTGATCCAAATAAAGCTGCACAAATCCAGATCTATGCATAAAAAGACATTAAGCAGTAAAAATGAAATGTTGCTCCATGCATCCAATAGACAAGACAAGAACAATATTTTTGAAAGAAATTTTATATTAAAGGGGCACCTGAGAGGAAAACAAGAAAGGTGTTTCCAATCCTCCTCAATGGGATGGGTTCTTGAAAGTCCTCAGCATTTCAGATCTAATATTTCTCTCTCTTGTTGGTGTAGAAAACCCAGACAAACATAGAACTCAAAGGGAGCTCACAAAGCAAATGATGGAGAATGTGACAATGATAATGGCTCAAAGTCAGACCAAGAGTATAGATCTAGAGTGATCTAATGCAAATGAAAGGTGAAAAATTAATGGGAAAACCCTTCTATTTATAACAAAATATTAGGGTATTCTAGAACTTGGTGTATGAATAAAATATTATTAACCAAATTCTAGAATCACCTTTTAGGAATATTTTATTATATTTATTGGAGGGAAAAGCATTTTTGACTTGGGTCAAATCCTTTATTTATAAATAATAAATAAATAAATAATTTATTTATTATTTTAAGGAAATGGTGGAAATATAATTAAATAAATAATTATTTATTTAATTATTTATAAATGATTTAGTCAAATTTAACTAGGAATATTATTTAAATAAGAATTAAATAACTTATTCCTAGGAAATAATCAAATAAATAAGGATTTATTTAATTGATTTCCTTGTTTTGGGTTAAATATGACCAGGAATAATAATTGAATTGATGTTTAACTAATTATTCCTTGAGGAAATATAAACAAATATAGATTTCTTTATTATTTCCTTTTGGGGTTCCCTGTTTAGACCATAAACAACTTAATAAAGGTGTTTTACTAAGTTATTTCACATAGTGAAAGCAATTTTACTTGGGGTAAAATTGGTCTTACATGGTGTACTTGGGTCCATCTAATGACAATAGGTTAGATGACCAAAAAAATGGTGTAACAACCCTCTTGGGAAAACCAGTCAAAAATATATATATCCTCTGGCTCAATTTCGAGCCAGTGGCTGCCTATCACAAAACACTGGTCCTGAGTGTCCCATTTGTTTATCAGCGATGTCAGGAGTTCTACTTGGGCCCTCATGCCCTGTATGGCCCACAATTTGTACAATCCGCATGTTCTCAATGCTTGCAGTCTGAGCATATGATTCATTGCAGCGTCATCTATATCCTCGTGCTCGCGTTCTCGCCAGGTAAGCATTTTGAATGTCCTACAATACACAAAGAGAAATATTAGGACAAACTTGTTTGAAAAATTTTGGGTGAAAATTGAAAAATTTAAGTTTTAAAATTAATTGCATGGGGTCTACACCCTTTTCTCATACACAGTGCATAGGTACGCATGGGTGTGGTGCAATACGCGGGTCTGCAGGACCCACGTATTACACTTGCAGACCCCCGCAAGCGATTTTTTAAACCTATTTTTCCTTGAAAAATGAAATTCAAAGCCTAAAAACAAAATGTAAACAGATGGAATGCAAGTGAAGAAGGATGTGGATTACCTGGAGCTAACGGTTTTCGATTCCAACGAACGGATTTTCCAGAATCTTCACAGGAACTTTTTTACCCAAAAGCTCTCACTTTTCCCTCTGAACTCAAATGGTAAAAATGAAGTTAGAAAAGTCCTTTTCATAAGTTTTTTCAAATAAATAAATTTTTATTTTTTTAATTTTTCACTTTAAAAGGGTAATTTTTGAAAACATTTTTATTTATCTTAAACAGGTATGTGTAATGTTTCGAGTTTTTGTGCAGAAAATTGGATTTTTTCGGGAAAATTGATCGTTTTTCAACAAAGAACATAATTTTATCACATTTTTGGACTCTTTCAAAAATTTACGAAAAATCGAAACATAGGAATCCTCTTTTAAGCCCTTTTCAGACTCTCGAAAATTGAAAAGATTTCCGAGCACTTGATTATTTGAACTCATTAAAATAAATGAATGACCATTCGTTCAGTATAAGTTTATCCATTTTACAGACTGAAATGGAATATTTACGAAAAAGGTATTCGTTGACTAAGTATGGTCAATAGAGTTCTCTCCCGCATTATTTTATCCTTTTTCGGGCTCAAGAGACTATATTTACAAAAAATTACACCCATGGAGTTTTCTTAAGTTTTTCTTCTGACTCCCTAAAATTGAAAAGCACCGATTTTCTCCTATACTAGACTCGTTAAAATTTAACAATAAAGGACCTATTCAATTTTAAGCAGGAACGAACCACTTCTTCCAGGTCTTCGAATTTTAAACTAAGTTGGACTCATCCGAAGGATGAGCTTATAAACAAGAAAATTTTATCCTCCTCAAGCTTGTCAAAAATAAAGAGGTACTTGCCAAAAATGGTGGGGGAAAAGAGAGAAAAATTAACCTTTTTGTTACATTTTGATTATTCAGAAAACTATTAACCACTCTTGAACACGACACTTTTGTTCACCTGGGTTGGGAAAATCCTTTGCCTAACAGTTAATCAAACCATATTGAAATTCTTCAGCCAGTTTCTGGGTATTAGCTTTGGGTCAATTGTCACCAAGCCATCTGCAATGTCGTTATCTGTTCAAGAGGACAGTTCAAACAAACCATTCATATGAAAAATATTTGTCTTCCATTTTGACCATCCCTAATTCAGTCCTTGTCAATATATTTCTTCAAAACTTGATTTATGATTTCATGTTGTGGCCTTGCCTACGACGGATCACTTTCTATCGACGACAGATCATTATCTAGGAAGTTGATCTAGAAATCGTCGGTACCTTGAAATCTGCATGCCTCAATGGCAGGTTTCTCACCTTCGACGACAGGTTGTATCATTGACTTTCTATCGAATGATTCCGTGACATGTTCGACTTCAGCTCATTCATTCACATTTTATGGATTGTACTGAGTACTTTGAGGGCCATTGACATTACTGGTGGTTACTCTCACACTTGTTAACAGTTCACATTATTGACTGGTAATCAAGTGGTTTCTACCATGTTCGACTTCGACACATTCATTCACATGGATAGAATCATACTAGTTTAGGAAGCATAAATCAAGACCCTGGATCTAGCTTCTACCATATAGGCTACGAGGAATTTTGTTATTCATTTATACAGTGGACTATTCATAAACATATGGCTGCATCCATACTGTGTCTACACATGTCTATACTGTTGATGTAATGAAAAATCATTCCTATATCAAAACAAGTTTAAGTCAGTTTTCTAGTTAGTTTTGATCTGAGTATGGGAATGCCTACCTCAGCGATGATATGTCTACATATATATATTTTGCATTGAATGTTTTTACAAGTTCTGAGTGGGGTGTTCACAGAATGATCCTTGAAATGATAAAGTACTTCACTCTTCATACATGACAGACTCTATCTTCATCTATTACAGACTTCGCACTTTAGGGGGCAATCTGTTGCACTGAAAATTGTCACCTTAACATTCTACTATTTTTATGATCTCATTATCACTCATACTTTTCTCCTTTGCAAGTCTAAAACATCAGTTCCTCATGTCAAGCCTTAAAAATAAGAGAAAAGCTCTTAAAAGTCTCTAAAACTCTGGTATCGCACCTTCTCTTTGTCTTACCTACGGCCCGCACCTAATGGTCATGTATCCTGCGTACCTGACCGCACTGTCTCTGTGTTAAGGGTGCGGACCCCTGTAAAATATTAAAAGGGCACAAGTAAACTCAAAAATCTCACTTTCAATCATTTTTAGAAGCTTCTGGAAAGAATCTTGCGGTGGCAAGTTCGCTCTTTTCAGGTTCATATATCCCATGCCTTAAGGAGCTAACCCCTTGATGTGAGGAGCTTATCCCTTTGAAGGAGGATTATATCCCTTCATAGGTGGAACTGTAACCTCCTCTTTTTCACTATAAAAAGAGGCATTGGGCAGCCTCAAATGGATTTCAAGCTTTAGTATTATTTGAGGTAAAGTGTTGTTGGAATTTAGACTCCTTTAGCTCAGATTTTATGAGGAAAGATTACATACCTATATGTATCTCGGTTGGAAGAGTGAAAGGCTTGTCAGAGAAAAGGAAATTATTGCTTCAGACCCCAGGAAGACCTATTCAATATCAAGGCTGAAAAGGTTGTAAGGTTCTTCTACTATTTTAAAGTTAATACAAATAAGTTTTTTTTTTCTTGATACGCTGTCATTTGATTGTTTATTTTATGGATTCCTTGATCACCATAATAAATATGATTTATGAATATATGCTATGTAGGTGCTATTTGATGTTTGTTTTTTTTGTGATTGCAGATATTTGAAGATAACTCTTTCGGGCGACTGAAGGACGACTACTACAAACAAGCATTGGATCAAGGTAGGATCGTAACACCTTTGTAGCATTTACTTGTAAATCGTGATATATCTAGAGAAAGATAGATTTAATTGTCTATTTGTTGCTAGACTATCTTCTGATACTAGGGAGATCATTCTTCTCTGCAAGATCGATTTATCCAGCTAACAGTGTCCTTGTCAATGGTCTGTTTCTACTACGCATCCTTTTTTGCTTTTACGCCTGTGTCCTTCCTAGTGCTCTTGCTTGGTCCTTCGGTATCCTTGATGACAACAGGTGGGATTAATTTCGGTGTGCTAACTCCTTCGGTGCCCTTCACATCGGTTTTGAAGCTGATCTTCTAGTCAGGAGGCCAGAGCGCCATTACATTGTCAATTTATTCATCCGCCACCATATAAGGGAGCAAAGTCCAGGCTTTATTCTTGCATGCTATGATATGGATGTTGTGCATGGTGATCTGGAATGCTGTAATGCACTTGTATCTATCATATATGGCTGGAGATAGCCATGGTCGAGAATTAATTTCTGCTCCCAAGTTACTTTGAAAGAGGACCCATAAGACTCGGTTGTCGTTAAGATGTTGCAGATCCTTAGAATCCCATAATTTTGTATATCGGGTCCCCTCACACATGTCTAGGGTGAGCTCTAGGAGGACCAATTCCTTAGGTGCTTCCTAGGCTATCAGCGTGATGAGAAGAAGCAACCAGGAATAGCAAAATGCCAATCCCTACTCCTGGGATTCGCGGACATTGGCCAAAAACTCATTGCACAAATATTGTGACCAATTGAAGCAAACACCTTTCTCGCACTGGCCTGCTAACTAAATTACGTATGCGGGGATGGAGGCCACCTGACATTTTCGCATCATCTTACAGGCCAATAACATGGTACCTAGTTGCGTAGCAGGATCACTGATGGTTTTTATCATGAAGCTGTGAGTATTCCACTCCACATGGTATTTTTGTCGCACATAATCAACGGTTTCCCCCTCATACTTCTTGCCAACGTGTTCCAGAGGGTCTGGTCCTTCCATAGGAAGACCAGTGATTTGATGGGTGAGCGCAGCGTCAATAGGGATTCAATCCTTGATACATAAACACCCATCATGGACCAGGGCAAGTAACTGACGCACCAGGCGGTCCGTGAAATTGTAGTGGCCGAAATGCGGCATCCTGAGCGGGTTGAGGAGCCCGAATCCTGCCACTCCACGTACCCAACTTACAAGGAAAATTTTCATCCCATCATCCTCCTGAATTCATTCAAGATACAAATTGGGCGCCAACTCAGGGAAGGCCTCCAAAAGTTCATGATCATCAAATTTGATCTCATGGAGACTTCCAAAATTTTCACCAATAACGGGGACCTCTCCCTAGGTCAGGGGCATCTGTAGGTAGGTGATCAGGCCATCGAGGTTCTTTGGCATGTGCGTCGAGGGCCTATGCAGCCAGATGAAATGAGGTAACCAATTGATTGGGCCTACGGTCTGAGCCTCTTCTCGAGCAACCCGTGCCTGGGGCATCACTCGTGGGGATTTTACATTTCACGGGGAAGTACAGGGCTTCCCTCCAGCCCATTTCGTGGGTTTCCCTGAGCCCTATGCTTTTTTCTTTCCCTTCTTCTTGGATGGGCTCGACGTGGAGATAAATTCTTCGGCCTTGGACTCAATCTCCACCACTTCCTCGGTAGCTAGCCCTGTCGAGGTCGCTAGTGCTGAGGATTCAGTAAGATTAGTCGTCGTTATTCTGGCACAAAATATGAATCCCAACCATGGGTGGCTACTGTCAGAATGAGTAGGTTGCTCAGACATGAAAGGAACACTATAGGCACAGAAATTCTTACAGCACAAAGTCGTTAAGGACAAACTTGCCAAGTACAAGCTATTCAAGTAAAACAGAACCCTTCTATGATCTATCCTCCCCTCTTTATAGCCTTTGCAATCAATCAACGATAGGGTAAACTTCACTTGGAACTTATCATCAAGTAAACAGTAAAAAATCTCTATAACTCGCCTAATTAAATGCCAGCCACCCGCTCCTTCCAACGGTAATTTTTTATTTTCACCCAATTTGACTATTCCAACGGCTAGTTTTCGCACCCTTGGTGTGCTCAGCGCACCCTTGCACTTTTAGCATACCTCCTGCACTCCTAGTGCACCTGATGCGTTCTGATTTTATTCCTTTTGAGTTTATTCCTGCTCCTTCGGCGCACTCCCTCGGGCTTCCCATCCTACGGCTGCCCCCTACGTGGAGCATGGTACCTACTGTGCTTACCTTCCTTGGTGGGTCTATCCCTCTTCTTATAGCTACTCTGGCCATATAGTCATTTGATATGATATGGTTTGACCTGAATGCCATTGATATAGATGGGTAGCATATCGCCGCACAGGTAGCTATTCGAAAAGCTCAGCCATCCCTGATTTCTTTAACTATATAGGGCCCAAGCCAGTGCTATCGAAACTTCCTTGGTTTGACAATGATTTCATAGTCGTATTCCTAGAACAGCAGAAGCCATCGGCAGATTCCCCCCCCCCCCCCCCCCCCCAACACAGGCTTGTTCACTAGGTACTTCAAAGCTGAATGATCTATAAACATTTTGTAGTGTCCTCCTAACAGATAGTGCTGATATTTCTGTAATGCATAGACCATGGCCAATCCCTCCCGCTCCGTGGTGGCATAATTGCACTCCACACTAGAGATTTTTTTACTAGAAAATGCAACTGAGTGATCAATGTCTCCATCTCCAGGTTGCATAAGGACTGCTGCTAAGGCGATTCCAGAAGCATCAATGTGAACATGAAATACCTTTGCCCAATCAGGAAAGATAAGGATAGGCATAGAGATCATCTTTTCCTTGAGTAGCTCAAAACTCTTTTGACACTCATCATCCAAAAAAAATGAAACATCCTTCTTAAGAAACTTTTCCAGAGGTGCTATGATCAACGCGTATCCCTAAATGAACTTTTTGTAGTAGCTTGTATGTTTGAAGATCAAACGCAATAGTTTCTCAGTCATAGGTACAGCTAGATTGATTATAACTGCAACTTTCACAGGGTCAACCATCAACCCTTGTTGGAAAACTATATGTCCAAGCAAGATTCTGAAGGGTACGTAGAAGATACACTTCTTGATATTCAAGGAAATCCGGTGCTTCCGACAGGCATCCAACATCATGCGTAGGTTTGAAACATGTGTCTTTACTGAGCCGAAGACAGTCAAATCATCAAAGTATACCTCCATAAATTTATGGATGAACTCTTTGAACAATGCGACTACTACCCGCGAGAAGATGGTAGGGGAATTTTTGAGTCCAAACGGCATGATTGTATACTGAAAGGATCCCCATTCAGTAGAGAATGTAGTTTTACTGTGATATTCAGGTGCGATTATGATCTGATGGTACCCTGAGAACCCATCAGTGAATGAGTATGCTTCTTGGCCTCCTACGCTATCCAGGATCTCATCGGAGAACGGTGTTGGAAAAGGATCATGTATGCAGGCATCATTCAACTTGCACAAGTCCACGCAGATGCGAATTTCTCCCTTCGTCTTCTTTTCCTGAACCACCATGGGACTCACCCAGTCCAAATATTCAACCGGTTCGATGATACTTGTGGCGAGAATTTTATCGATTTCCTCCCTAACCTTCTTATTATACTTATGGTTCAGCCAATAAGGTTGCTACTTCACAGGGCGTGCATATGGTTTCAGTGTGATGCACATAACCCCTAAGTCCCCCGTGATCCCCTTAAGCTCTAAAAACTTTGTCAGAAATAAGTCTTGATATTCCGTGAGTAATTCCGTAACCTTGCCTATTCTTGCATCATCCTAGTAATCCCCAATATTAGCCAACTTGGGTTGCTCTTATGTGCCAATGTTAACCTCTCGTAGCTTTAGAGGCTTTGTAACATCCATAGTGTGTAACGGAGGTCCTACAACTGCGTGCTCACCCTCTGATTCTGGGATCGAAAAATTGCGCAGATCTTCATAACATTCTTTT
Source organism: Pinus albicaulis (assembly GCA_034641835.2). Lineage (NCBI taxonomy): Eukaryota > Viridiplantae > Streptophyta > Pinopsida > Pinales > Pinaceae > Pinus > Pinus albicaulis. Next base: position 976,459,777 of record CM076580.1, on the reverse strand, counting down.
ATGGTGATATTGCGGCAGTTGACAATATCCTTCATCTATGTTTCCTATGTTGGCATCTCCAATGCTGCGAAGGGGTTGGATTCACAAAATACAAAGGTATCTATATCCTGCAGAGCTTCTTCAAGTGCCTCCAATCCTCCTGTTAACTCGAATGTCCCCAAAAATTCGTCTTTTAAGATTTCTCAGTGGCAGGTGCATTGATGTAGCTCCGCATCTAAGTACCATGTGGTGGGAATTGGTCCCAAGGCATGAATAAACAAGTGAACCCATTCTTCTGTAGTGTGATCCCACCATTTTTCCATCCAGGTGAACAAATTTTTGCGCTGATCCCCTGGGCCAAGAAATATCTTGATGCGAACATCGAACGGAGGCTCAAATCGTAGGATCATAATATCTCGACATTCCTCCCAATCCTGGAATGCCCCCTTATGCGTGTCCCACCATCTTGCAGGTGTTGTGCGCATAGCTAGGTTAAGGGCCCATAGCCTTTGTTCCCTTGGAACTGAAGCTTCAAATGTTTGCAAAAGCTCCTTTATGAAACAAGAACCATCAAAGTAGGGAAGTTCTCTTACCTCTGAGGATATGCATCAAAAGTCCCTTGTGATTTGTAGGCAGTGCAGCGCAGAGACATCATGTAACCGGTTTTGCTAATTTTCCATTTCTTCATCGGAGTCGGAAAAAAAATTGCTATCCTTTTCCCAAAAAAGCACACCGTTGATTGTAGGATTGATCCAATCTTCATCCCTCATAGTTAACTTATAGATGTGATCCACCTCCTCTTCCTCTCGCACTAGTTCGTTACACCTTTCTCCTTCTGCGGGGTCTATTTTTACTATCACTCGTGTACCTTCACTTTCAAACACCATTCTTCTCTTCTTCAAATTGATAATACCGCCCATATATATGGCCCAGGCCAATATTAGGAGCGTAGGATAGGGGTCCGCATCTTCTACAATTTGAATGACCTCAAAGTCAGCTTGAACCTTAACCCCTGCGATATCTACCATGATCTTTGATAATATCCCCAATGGTATGATATTCTGCTAATTAGCCATGTGCAGCTGGATAGTGGACCATTCCAACTTAGGTTCTCCCATTCGCTACCAAGTTTTCTTAGGTAGTACGTTCACATCCGAGCCTAGGTCTAGAATAACTTCATCCATCTCATAATCACCAATATGTGCAGTTAACCACATCTCCCTACCAGTGCGTCTTTTATGCTTATATAGCTTGTGCACATCCTTAATTTCCATGGCTGGGGTTGTTCTTTCTGCGCAGTTGTCTATCAAAGCTTGGAGGTTTTCTACGGCCCTTTGGTTGCGCAACAGCTTCATACATGCTTGCAGGAATGGTTTGACTTCATCATCTGCTTTGAGGTTCACAGGGGCTTGAGGAGTAGATATCACGGCCTTAGCAAAGTCTTGGTGAGCTGCGACAAAGGTTTCCTTTTCATTCTATAAGTCCAAACCTTCTTGTTTAATAGCTACTTTACAGATCAGGGGCTCTGTGTCAACTTTCTCCACAGCTCCTCCGGTGACCATGCTGCTGCGTGTTATAACATTAACACTACCTTCATCTCGAGGTTCCGCCTTGACCCTTTGTACATTCTACGTAGGTGTCTGCTACTTCTCATGCATCTTGGCTATCAGAATCAGGCAATCTTCGATCACATGATCCAGCTGTCTATAGTATTTGTAGGGCTTTCTCGCAGGGTTCATGCAGTCCCTTGCAAAGTGTCCTATTTCTCCAAATTTATATAAAATCAGTTGTCCTCTCCCCCTACCTGCGCTTCCACCTTGGCCCCCTCCCCTATCCCTAGCTGGGGAGCCACCAAAACTAGAGGGGGATCATGGTGAATAAGGGTTTGATTGTACCCTATATAGGTTTCCTCTGTCTATCATCATATCATAGGTCCGATAGTTCTGCTCATCATTTCCTAGAGATCTACAAAACCTGCACCATTGTTGCTTCACTTCTGGGACATATGTGGCAAGGCAGGGGTATTGGTTGGTATCATGCACCCTAGCCACTCAAAATCATCACACCATAGCATCGGCCCACTTGGCCCTACAGCTTCCCTAGGTCGCAACGGGTTGGGTCCACCAGCCTGCATGTAGTCTACTGGCAGTAGACAGTTATCCTTGGTGTGGTCATTCACCCTGCATTATATGCACCACCTGTCAAGGCTAGACTTTTTTCCTCATTCCTTCTGCAAATTCTAGATATCCATATGCATTGCCTCTAACTGTCCTTGTATTTTTTGTACCCCTAACTGGGTATCGTCTCTTAGCACATCTTCCAGCTTCATCGCAATCTCTAAGGTCCATTGGTATGCGCAGGTGGGACAGCAACATAGCAATGAACCACTCTGTGTGCTGCCTATCATCATACAAGAATCTTCCTTCTATAATTACCTTCTTTAACCATTGATTAGCTTCCCATATAGACTCGAACGGTCCTTGCTTGAAATCTTTGAGATCGTTCACTATTTGAGAGTAGGACTTAGGCTTCTTGAACTGTTGTTTTAAGGCATTCTTAATCTCTTCAATGGTCGCATTCGAATTTTGAGCTATTTATCCCATATACCAGTCCAAGGCTCTTCCTTCAAAAGAAAGGGATAGTTGTGCCCTCTTCATAGCATCACTGGTCACGTTATGTGATGTCCATACTGATCCTGCAACAAACTAGAACCGGTCCATGTCTTCATCCCCTACACCTTTGAAGGTAGGTAGCTTCATATGCGAGGCAATCTCGTCTTCTAGGGGAGGAGGTATGGGTGAGTTCTTACCCCTGTGCTAGCTCGACGGTGGTGTTGTTGTAGGTTCTTGTGCAGCTGAATCCCTCACTAGACTATACACATATCTATCTCCTTCTTGGTTAGTTCTGTAGTACTTACCGTTGCGCGTTGTACCCTCATTTTGATTGATGCTCATTCACTCTGTATGGCTGCACAAAATTCTCTTTTCGCACAATAAGATCTTAATCAATAATGGTAGAGTTTCCTGAAACTTACCCCAGAAACCCTTGAAGAACCTTCGTTCCGCCTCAGGGTAGGACACAAATTGATCAATTGCAAATTCTGTCACAAATCCTCCTATTACACTGTCCACCCAGTGATCTACCGTGCGAATGATGGTGTTATCAGTATTTTCTAACTGTTGAATCAACTCTAGGGTCCACTGCATGACTTGTTCATCCTTTCAACACTTCTAGAAATCTACGAGCCTTGTGAGCCACTCCTAAAGCTCGGTCACAAAAATCACAAATAAAATTTCATAAATCTCAGTGAAAATGTACTTATTCTTCCACTTCTCTGTGGTCAGCTTTGCACTGCGATTCTCCCTCACTGTGAATTCCTAAATTTTCTTTTCGAACTACTCATCGATCTCTTTCTTCTCAGGTCTCCAATGTGTTCTTGGAATTAGCCGATCTCTCTCTCAAAATTCTCCTGGTCCCGCCAACGAAACCATTTGTTGGCTCAGCAGGTCCTGACCCAGGTTCATAGGTTAAGGTTTGCCAACAAAACCCTATACTACTGGCCCTTTCTATAGTGACTTGCTTACACAGGCCAAAGTATCACCCAAAGTAGTATGGGAGGGTGCTGGAACCAGGTTTCTGCACCCTAAGAGAGAGTAGGTAAGTCAAGCAGATCTATGTTTCCATCTTATCAAGTTTTAACTAAAAAAATCTATTCACAGGCTTATTGATAATATTACCCACAGTATAATAGAGATATTCCTATGCACAATCTAATAAATACCTCCACATCCATGTGCACAATACCAATTATCAGCACAGAACACTTATAAGTGAAGTAATTAACAGATCATAGATACATATACTAGAAACATAGATACTTTCATAGTTCGCAGCAATTAAATAGATACTTTCGCAAATTAATCATATAACCTAGGTTTGCATCAATCATAACCATACAAATATAGATAGCATCAGATATCCAACAATAATTCACATATATATATTAATACCAAAATCCACTTACAATCCAAAAATACCGCCTGCGCACACAGCTAGCAGGGTCCGCACATAGCAGGACTAAGGATCTCTGAGCACACATCCAGCAGGAGTCCTTACCCAACAACCCGACAATAGATCTAACAATTCACGCTTAGCCTCAATCTAAATTCTTTTCTACCTTAAGACTCAAAAAGGTTCATCTATTTATATCGATTTAGCCTATGCATCCAATGGTTCGCAAACCATGGTTTGCGAACTCTTGATCTACCCTTGACCCATTATAATGCATTCGGGGCTTTGACCCACCCCAAAACCCCTACGTTAGACTAAATAATATAAAAAATATACAAAATTGGACAGAAATCGTAGCTTTAGGAGACCGTGTTCCAATAGTCTTGTTATAACGATCTACTTTTTTCCTATAAAGATACAACCAGTCCATACTCAAAAGCATACTATACGACCCCAATGGAAGTACATTAAAATGTTTTGTTGTAGGCATACCATTCAACTCAAATACACAATCTCTTACCCAATGATGAAATATCTTCTTCATACCTATATCTAACTACACAAACCAAGACTTTGCATGCACTTATTTTCTCAAGCCACACTTATCCACCAGGTCAGGATTAACATAACTATAATTAGATCCAGGATCAATCAAAATAGAAATAAATTGATCAGAAAGCTTATCGTCCTTCTTAGTGATAGATTCTTGTTGATCCACCTCCCTGCTGTCAACTTCTACATAAATACGAGGAATAATGTGACCAACATCCCCAAATTTCTGGGCCTCCTAAGCACTATAGATCTGAGGCATACCTCTCTGGTATAATGGGAAGTCCTTATTGAGATGGTCTTTGCCACATATTCAACACTATAATGGTGCTGTACTATCACCTCAAGTTTTTTGTTTTCCAGACTAAGACACATGTTCCTTCTCAACTGCATTAAACTTATTGTAAGGAGAAACATTTTATTTATCACTGGCATCTCGAGGTCTTCATTGGTTCGATGTAAAATTCAATTTTACTTTCTCATTTTCTTTCAAGTCAAGTTTAGGGTCAACTTTTCTCTTTGACTACTCATAACAATGCTTCCATTTTTGGATGGTTTCCTTTAACGATATAGGCTCATAAAACTAAATCTACTCTCTATATTTTATTGGAAAGACGTTGGTGGGTCTCTGGATCTTAGCATTCTCCTCCTTGAGATATAGCACATACCTCAACAACTCCAGGAATATTCTAGTATACACATCATATGTCACAGAACCTATCTGTAGCTCATAAAACTCCTTAGCTCTATCATCATAGTACCTCTCTGATAGGCACTTCTTATTGAAGATCCTCTCAAATTCATCCCAAATAAAATCTTCTTCCCGAATTCCCTTGACATTCTTCACATATCCCCACCAAATATATTCTTTCCCTTTAACACTAAAAGTATCTATCTTGGCTTTCATGGTTTTTTAATAATTTTGTAATTTGAATAATTTCTTTATTCCAAGGAACCATGCATCTACATATTTTGGCTTCATCTCTCAATCAAATGTAAGAGGCGTCACTTTCTTGAACTCCTCAAGAAAATGCTCCCTCCTCCTGTAATGATGATGGAAATTACAATTGTGATGATGTATCCTAGATGACAAAGCAAAATGATGCCTATACATACCAGTCCTCCTGTTAGGTGTATCAAGTTATATGCTAACTCTGACTGTGTCCCCTCTTTCCAACCTGTATCCGGACCGATATCTTCTACCATAGACTCAATTTGTTTTCTCCTCCTTCTCTTGGCTCATTGTCAATTGTCCATATTTCTGCAACTCTGACAAGATATAATGTATTACTGCATTAACCTCTACTTCCTTCTCTCGAGCCATTGCAAGTCTATCTTGAGCCTCAACCAAAATTTCATTGTATGCTTTGCAACTTTTTATCTTTTCCCACAATCTCCTTAATGTAACTGCTATACCAGGAGAACACTCTCCTCCTTGCTTCCCAACTAATATGTAGGAACTGTCACGAGAACTGTCGTATACCATTTTCCTTGTCATGCTGAATTCTCTTTTTCCTACAAGTGTGTCATGTCAGATAAGCCAAATAGATACCAAAATCAAATCCATACCTCAGGGATGTGTAGGGGAGGATTATCTCATCTGCAAGATCAAACCACATTATCAAGTAAATGTATAATCATAAACATCTCCATATAAGTACATAACATCATAAAAACATCATGCATGACCATACCAACTATATACCATGATCCCATGCATGAAAAAAATAACCTTGACAACATCAGACATACCCAAAGAGAGAGAAACCACACTTTGATACCACCTTGTAATGCCTCCTCCCATATTTACCAAATTTTACCAGCTTTCCCAGGGTAAACATGAGTTGAGGGTCACTATGATAAGACTCAACCTCCTAGGTGACCTTAAGGAAATGGATCCAACAACTTAAGACCTTAATCACTTCCCTCGGCTACCACAGGACCTCTAGGAGTAACCCAACCCCTCCAGGTGTACAACCCCTGAGACAACTCAATTTTTCCCTGACCTAGAGCACCAATCGCTCCCTTTCCAAGGCCTCCATGAAACTATGGGTTCCCAGTCACACACACAAGCCTGCATCCATGTTACTATGGAATTTTCTTCTTAGTTCTATGCCAACAACTCTAAATTCTATGCCAATTTTTTCAGGTCCAGGACTCAGGTCTCTGCCTAGAACTCACTGAAACTCCCAGAGTTGATAAATGACATAGGAACAATTATTGTAAACCAAAATCTAAAACCATGACTTTACTTGACCATCCCTAACCAAGACTGACATTTTTTCAAACACTTAGTAGATATGCAATCTATAGGTCATCAATGCAACTCTGAACATTAGGGACTAAACACTTGTCTGAGTTTTAATAAGAAGGGGAATTTCCTTCTCACATTAGCTGTCATAACACCAATTATGTCTTCATTCATTACATATTCAATTAATAGTGAAAACATGAAAATATCCACGGCTAAGTTCTATCATAAAACCACGATTATTTCTTAAGCGTAAAATGCATGGGTGGTAACTGATGTAAGTTCCCTCTCGGGCCTTCCCAAGACCCAAGGCAAATAGTCACATTAGTTTCACCATTCACAAAGAAAAAATTTACATGTTCATACAAGTAGTTGATTGAAAAGATGAAGTAGAGAGGGATTACCTCAATGCATAGTGTAGATCTGCAGGAGAGTGTAATATTCCTACTTAGCCTAAACTAAGAGGAATATACATTTTTGTTTCATTTTCTGTTGCATGAATAAATGAATAAAGGAGGACATGTAAAACTACTGAAAAGAATGAATAAATCAATGCCCATATTAACAAAGATAAATATGGGCCATGTAAACAAATCACTTGCAGGTGTGAAAGGGGTTTGAGCTATGAGACTGGGTCAACCTTGACCAAATCTACAGTGTTGTCTAGATACAATGTACCTCATGAAGGGACAGTGCAGTTCTAGAAGGAGGCCCCTCATGTAAAAGGAGCTAATTCATCAAGGTGGTTAGGGTTTGAAAATGCTTTCATCTTATAAAATGAAAGGGGAGGCAATAAGAGAGGGTTTTTGATTATGCATATTTTCTGAGTATCTTGTCTGTTTATAAAAATACCATTCTCTGTTGTTTAGACAAGGATAGTACTGATTAGCACTTGGGGATTCCTATCCAGGGATTATATCTCTTCCCTTCAAGATTTATTGGAGGAGTCTTGCTGATTTTTTCCACTATCAGGAATTTGGCCAAGCTCTACTTCCAATTGCAAGGCAGATCCAGTGAGGGTTTGATTTCTTTTGTAAACTGCAACAAGTGGAACACTAGATCTGCTCAGACCTAGACTTTACTAGTGCCTCTTCTCAGTGAGTGTGTCTTTTAACCTCCTGGAAGAGTACATTAGCTGTGGAGCTTCAGATTTGTATCTTGGCTTCAAGCCAACTCAATTATTCAAGCTACAGCGTAGTTTCCCTTTAGGGACTGTGTTATTTTCAGTGGAGGTTTTGCAAGGTGTTTTGATCCCATTTTTTATGAGAGATCTCTGGCGTTGGGCTTTTCCTTTCACTTTGGTGATCCATGGATTAGCTTGCTGATCCATGTTCTGTATATATCTAATCTGTTTATAATGTAAAATCATCTTTAGGAATTTTTGAATAATATTGCAGATCTGCTACTTAAAACTCAGATCTATTCTTCGTATTGCATGATTTGGTCAAAACCCCAAGGGGATCTTGTAATAGAGCCTTTCTAGTGTACAGATCTGAAATGGATCTGATATTTTGTACACAGATCTTCTCTAGACCTGAAGTGTAACATTCAGCTACTTCAGCTCCATTAAATAATGTTGTTAAACCATTTTGCAGTATATACATGTATTGTAGCCTTCTTTTCTAAAGATTTCCTTCTCTCTTGCCTCCTATAGTCTGATGTATAATGTAAGATAATAAATATAAATCTTATTTGCTACTGTATATTTAAAATTTGATCCTATTTGATGGCCTCCTTCTCATGCTTTCCAAGACTGTGTTATTTTTGAAGCAGTTTGTAGTACATAGTTGCAGCTCCTCTCTTTGGGGGTTTTCCAACTAGACTAGGTGGTGGGAGATATGTTTACCACACCTAGTTTGATTTGTTTTTTCTCTCCTTTTGGATCTAGACCCCAAATATAATTATATAAGGGATATAATAGCTGTAAACTCATTTTTGTGCACATATTTCCCAAAAGTGCGTTATTTCAGCAGGCACTGTTGTGCAATCCCATTTTGGGATATTACAGTGGTATCAGAGCTCCTTTCTTGGTACATCCTATGATTTCATTGGAGAACCATATCCATGTTGTAGTCAAAATAATATGATCCTCTTACTAAGAGGGAGAAGAGGTATCAGAATAGAAGCCACAAGAATTTTTATTACACCACAGAGGATCAAGACAAGGGTAAAGCCCTTGAAACTGGAAGTGATAAAGAAGGAGAAGAGTTTCAAGAAATATTTTTGTAGCCATGCAAGATTTTTCTACAGAGACCAAAGAGATGAAAATGGACAGGATGAGGGAATCTCCTGGGAGACTTCATCCTGGGGAAAGCTTTGGCATGTCTCACCACTGGAATGGTCAACCAGTGAACCAGCCACAAGCCCCACAAGCTCCACAATGCTCCAATATGCCTACCTTCTTGGCTGTGAATAATGAAGGGTCACAAGAGCAAGCATCCCTTGAAGACTTCTTTGAGGAATATGAATCTCATAATCATAGATTCAAGAACCACTTGAGTTTTCAATATTTTTGACACCTCAAAGACAAAAGAAGACCAAGGCATCATTATAGAGATGGTGGATTCTTTCAGAATCATGATAGGAATCACTCTATGGGAAAATTATTTTTGCCCAAGTTTGATGGGTCATCCACCAGTTCTTCCAAGGCATGGGTAAAAAATTTGGACATCCACTTTCAGTTGAAAAAAATCCCTGAGATTGAAGCCATCAAGATTGCAGCGCTACACTTTGAAGGTGAAGCACACAATTGGTGGTTCCATGGGTTTTCTACATTGGGCCATGCCAATGTGACTGCCTATTCTGAATTCACTAGAAGACTAGTGGAGAGGTTTGACAAAAAGGATCGAAAAGCACCTTTCATGAGCCTTGCAAAGTTAAAGCAATCAGGAAATGCAGAAACTTATATCTCTGAGTTTCTGAGATTATATGTTATGGTTCCTGATCTGTCTGCAACAAGGAGGGTGTACATGTTCATCAATGGCTTGGATGAACCTTTGCAAGGGTTGGTTAAATCGACCAAGCCCATCACTTTGCATGATGCCATTGAGAGCGCTAGAGACCTCCAAGATGCCTTGCCAAAAGCAAAGGAAACTTTCTAGAGCAAGGCCCCTCACCTTTCTAAAGGGAAGGAAGAGAAAGTTGCTCCTTCCAAGGAGATCTCATTCAATATGCCTCTTGATATTGAAGTCAGGAGGGAGCTAAGAAATAAGAAACTATGTTTCACTTGCCAAGAGTCATGGGCACCTAGACATAGGTGTGTTGTTGGGAAAGCACACTACATAGAAGTCTTCTCAGATCTTGAGGAGGAAGAGGAAGGTGATGAACCAAGAAGAGGTCATAGTGCTGATAGTGTTGAGGTAGATCCAACACCATCTGGGTATGGGAATGGAGCCTTTGCTCCAATAGGAGGAACTCTTGCATATTTGAGAGGAGTACCTAAGTACTTGACCTTAAGAGTACAAAGTTCAATCATGAATCAGAGAGTATCTAAACTGATTGACAGTGGGGAAAACCACAAATTTATTGATGTTGATCTGGTGCAGAGGAGAGAAATCCCCACTAAGACTCTTGAGGGATTCTCTATTTTGGTCCCAGGAGATAGGACAATGCAATGCATGCACTATGTCCCATCACTTTCAGTTACTATGGGGTCCTACACTTTGGTGGATCACTTTTTTGTAGTTGACATACCAGACACCAGTATCATTTTGGGTGTCCAATGGTTGATTACATTCGGGAAAGTCACCACTGATTGGAAGGATTTGTAGATGGAGTGGGTGGATATGAAGAGTGGTAAACCTCAAATTATCCAAGGCATGCATACTTACCCTTCACCTAGTACTTCCACCCAAACAACAGAGATGGATTTGCATAGTGGAAGCAAGGATCTCATAGTCCCTTCTCTAATTTTCATGAGCATTCTGCATGGGACATTCCTATCTAGTGGCAAACCACCTGGGAGGCCACTAGATTTAGATCTTGTGGGGGAGGCCTCACAAAGTGCTGCTCCAAACTTAGATCCAAGAGGGATTGGGGGAATAGAATACCAAGCTACAGTGTTGGGAGGCTTGGGACAGCTCAAGAGTAAGGGGGATCTTCTCCCTTCACCACTATCACTCCCTCTCATTTCCAGATCTACGTTGTGGGAGGAGGAGAATGGGAGGATCATCCTTCCAACACACATATTTGGCATGAGAAATGTCAGAGAAGAGATCAGCAACATGACAAACACTTCCATGGAGGTATCATCAACGCTGTCATTGTTGAGCAGTGTGGATCTGTACTAGAAATCTCAACTGATTGTAGAGTATTCCAAATATCTCCACACATGTATGATACTAGATGACCTGTAGTAAGAAGAGGGATACTTAGTCCAAGGGGGAGTAATCTAATTTCATGGTAGGATCTTCCTGTCTATAGCTTCCAAGCTCAAGCAAAAGATACTACAAGGGGCACACAAAGAATTCTTTCTCAGCCATATGCAGTCCATGAAGATCTACACCCTAATCATGAGGAGCTTTCATTGGGAAGGGATGAGAGAGGATTTACATCAGCACTTTCAATATTGCATTAGCTATGAGAAATTGGGATAGCCAATGAACTCTTTGCAAGAGTCATTTCAGCGAGTTCTTCCTTCTTTTGAGAGAAGAGAAATTCCCATGCACAACTCCATGTGTATGAGGAACTATGACGGTAAAGGATATGATCATGCAAAGCAAGTTTTATTTTCTGATATATAACATTATTTTACCATGTTTTTTTAGGATATGAATCCTAAAGGAGGTGAGAGATCATGTGGATCTCATGGCTTTTGGGGGGCCAATAGAAATTCTAAACTTGGCCACTCCCTTGTTGTGCAAAGAGAGATTCCTTTTCATGATGGGTGCTTCCAAAAGGCACCAAAAATATCTGAAATCTTTAGCTATGTTAAGATGACTCATGCAGAAAATGTGTGGTGGGAATGCCACTTGCCACACCTTGATCTAATGTAGGCAGGAGATGCACTGCGCTGGCATCACATGTGGGACTTTGACCCACCTCTTCAAGCCCAAATTTCTATTTGCATATATGTAGTTTTTCTCCCATACTTGGATGACATAGTTGTATTATTTATGGGATTGTATGCAGGGAGGATGGGAAGTTTATATGTACCACATGGGCTGGAACGTTTCTATGTACCTCATGCTACATGTTTTAGAGAAATAATTGCTCCAGCCATGTTTATTTCTATTGAATTTTTCACTCCTTATGGGATGGACTATGCACCTCTTATGATAACCCTGGAGTAACAATTCATGATGTGTTGGCTTGGTGAACACTTGGCTTATGAGGAGGACTTGATCCTTGATGGTGTCACCAATGGAGGAGTGGAAAGGCTGCAGAACTCACCCTATCAGTTGCTTGAGGACAAGAAACATTTTGGAGGGGAGGACTATAATATTCCTACTTAGCCTAAGCTAAGAGGAATATACATTTTTGTTTCATTTTCTGTTGCATGAATAAATGAATAAAGGAGGACATGTAAAACTCCTGAAAAAAATGAATAAATCAATGCCCATATGAACAAAGATAAATCTGGGCCATGTAAACAAATCACTTGCAGGTGTGAAAGGGGTTTGAGCTATGAGACTGGGTTAAACTTGACCAAATCTATAGCGTTGTCCAGATACAATGTACCTCATGAAGGGACAACGCAGTTCTAGAAGGAGGCCCCTCATGTGAAAGGATCTAATTCATCAAGGTGGTTTAGAGTTTGCAAAGGCTTTCATCTTATAAAAGGAAAGTGGAGGTAGCAAGAGAGGGTTGTTGATTATGCATATTTTTTGAGTATCTTGTCTATTTCGACAAATACCATTCTCTGCTATTTAGCTGAGGATAGTGCTGCTTAGCACTTGGGGATTCCTATGTAGGGATTCTATCTCTTACCTTGAGGATTTCTTGGAGGAGTCTTGCTAATTTTGTCCACTATCAGGCATTTTTCCAAGCTCTGCTTCCAACTGCAACACATATCCAGTTAGGGTTTGATTTATTTTGTAAGCTGTAGCAAGTGGAACACTAGATCTGCTCAGATCTAGACTTTACTAGTGCCTCTTCTTAGTGAGTGTATATTTTAACCTCCTGGAAGAGTGAATTAGCTGTGGAGCTTCAGATTTGTATCTTGGCATCAGGCCAACTTAGTTATTCAAGCTACAGTGCAGTTTCCGTTCAGGGACTGCGTTATTTTTAGTGGTGGTTTTGCAGGATGTTTTGATCCCATTTTTTATGAGAGATCTCTAGTGTTGGGCTTTTCCTTTCACTTTGGTGATCCATGGATTAAATTTTTGATACATGTTCTATATAGATCTGATCTATTTCTAATGTAAAACCATATTCAGGAATTTCTGAATAATATTACAGATCTGCTACTTAAAACTTAGATTTACTCTTTGTATTGCATGATTTGGTCAAAACCCCAAGGGGATCTTATAACAAATCCTTTCTAGTGTACAGATATGAAATGGATCTGATATTTTGTACACATATCTGCTCTAGATCTGAAGTGTAACATTTAGCTGTTGCATCTCCATTAAATAACGTTGTTAAGCCATTTTGTAGTATATACATGTGTTGTAGCCTTCTTTTCTGAAGGTTTCCTTCTCTCTTGCCTCCTGTATTCTGTTGTATAATGTAAGAGCATCAATATAAATCTGATTTTCTGCTGTATATTTAAAATTTGATCTTATTTGATGGCCTCCTTCTCATGCTTTCCAATATTGTGTTATTTCTGTAGCAGTTTGTGGTACATAGCTGTAACCCCTCTCTTTTGGGGTTTTCTAGCTAGACTAGGTGGTGGGAGATTTGTTTACCACACCTAGTTTCATTTGTTTTTTCTCTCCTTTTGGATCTAGACCCCATATCTACTGATCTAAGGGATACAGGAGCTGCAAACTCATTTTTGTGCACATATTTCCCAGAAGTGCGTTATTTCAGTAGGCACTGCTGTGCAGTCCCATTTTGGGATATTACAAAGAGTTCAAGGTAGTGTGGTGGAATCCCACCTCACTAGCTCTAAGATCAAATCCTGCAAGAAAACAAAGAAACTAGTAATATTCTTTGTATTATCAAGCTAAGGTAATCAAATAAAAGCATATAAATGAACATGAATAATATGAGCTTGAGCCAATTATAACATGTATCCTAAAAAAATAATCAGATAGATGAAATCATAAGACACTAAGTGGATAAAATAGAGTTGGTTCTATATATTAAATCGAGGATAACAACCATCAGCTTGATCAAGCCTCCTTTAGTCCTTCAACTCCAAGCTCTCTCTCTTCAATCTCCCTAGCGTGACAATGCTTGAGCAACTAGTTCTCAATGAACTATGCAAACATTAAAACCTAGAGAAATTTCATTCCTCACACCTTCAACCCATCGACCCTTGAAAATGAGCGCTTGCCACCAATTTAAAGGAATTGGGAGGAAAAACGTTTCCATTCTTCTCCATTAGTTCGAATAGTGAAAAATACATGATATTTCCATGCTTTTATTTCTTTTTATCTCTTTGGATGACTTAGTTTGGTTTATCAATGTCTATTATGAGGACTGAACTATAGGTTTCCAGATTTTTAGACTAACTCTTTGAGAAAAATCCGGAAATGTCTGTCAGTTAACTCAGAATCCGCCCCTAAAACTTCATGGAACACGGGTGACACTACCCTTTAGGCAAAACAATGCATTAACCTAGGAATTAAAGATCCCTACAAGAAGCTAAGACACACTATAACTCATCCTAGCAGTTTCTGGGGTGCATTACCATGGAAAAATAGGTCTTTGTCTTAGGCAATTTCTTCCTTCAATGTGTCCTTCTCCTCTAAGCTGTTGAGGAGGTAATTTTGTTCTATAATAGATGCCCCATAATTTGTGAGTTCAGAGGTGAAGAATATGGCCAAAACACTTTATATTTATATATATAGAGAGAGAGGAGTTGCAGGACTATGGAAAACCTAAAACAAGAAACATATGTCAAAATATATAAACATGTCCTAAGTTGGGCATTCCCATGCTCAATAGTTGTATCAAACCGATCTCTCCAGGAATATATATGACCAGTGTGTCCACTGATAAGCACAATTTGGAAGTTTTTTTCATTACACGATCAATCTAACGAGCTATCTCCAAAAACAATATACACAGATTGGGAGAGGAAAAAAGGCAGAGTGAAGTAAGCCTCTACTGAAGGTCTTGGTCATCGCTTCTCTAAACTGCATATTTCTACACATGTGAATAAATTATTTTTAGTCAAACATCTAAGAAATTGTCACATTACCAGTCAATAATGAAAATTGTTAACAAACATGAGGGTGGCCACTGCTAAGGATGACGGTCTCCAAGATGCCTAGTAAAATATAGCGAGTGTGAAAAATAGTGTTGATGTCGAACACTCATAGAATCATTCGTCTAGGAGAAAATGATGAAAACCCCCAATAAAATAGAAGGTAACCTGCAACTAAGGTCTACAAGCTCCAGGATACTGATATATTTCTTGATCGCCTTCCTAGATAATATGATGAAGTCGATAGGAAGGGATCTATAAAAAGGTAGGTAATAAGGTGTCCTAAATTATTTGACATGAAATGAGACAAATATGAATTTGTTTTGAATATAGTGTAGAGAAATGGTGCAAACAGACGAAGGGAAAGTTTTCGCATATGAAGGCTGGGTTGATACAGGAAGCAGAGGATAGCTAAATCCCTTGAACAATAGAAAGCACAATACACAGGGTACCAAGTAGCTTTGACTCAAGAACACCAAAGAGTGTTAGGACACAAAGATGTAGGAACATCTGAGGTATGAATTCTAAACCCATATAATGGTAGCGTTCGGTGAGAAGCTGATAAAGAGGAGTTTTATGATGGATGCCATGTTCAAGGTACTATTGCCAAAACATCCTTCAGAATATAGAGAGTGAGTCTATGTATTGTCCAAATTTTTCCACATCTGATTAGGTTTAATGAGTCTAGAAGGGTAAACTCAATGATATTTTCATATCTAGGGAGTTTGAAATAGATCGTAAAAGACAACTCAAAGGGGTATATTTGTCATGGTTGATGACCGAGTGCGACAAAGGGTTAATAGTATGCCCAAAAAAATTCCTTTTACATAAGGTAGTCCATTGAGTCCTGATAAAGTGATAAAACTATGTTCAATGGAAGATTGACTCATTTTGTTATGAGTATGAGGAGACAAAGTAAACTCAATCTTCTTCATGAAATTTTAACAAGTCAAATGAAGAAAAAATTGATGCTCTTTGTGAAATTTTAATGACTCCAACGAAGAAAAATGCAGTGTATTTTTTGGTTTTTAAAGAGCTAGAAAAGGATAGAAAATGAATGGCCCATAATCTTCTTCATGGGAGTTTAACGAGCCCGAAGAAGGAAACTCAGGGATTTTTCGATTAAAGGGATAGAAAAGTTCCCAAAAAGAGCGTGCTTGTTCTGGGTCAAGTATGGTCAAGTCTATAGAAAAACACTAGAAAATCATCAAAGCATTGGTAACATCGACAAAATAATGAATAGTTGCATCAAAACACAATGGAAATTGAAGGAGCACCAATTTCAATAACTAGCTAGAGTGATTCATACCTCCATAATGTCTATAAGAAGGACGGCAGGCCTTCATTTTCATTATTTTCATTTAGTGAAAGAGCTATGGAGTTTGAAAAAGGGTCAAAATTCGGTGCTTGATTCTGGATGATATGGGTAGCCATTTTTTATTTTGTCATTTCTAGGTAGGGGCTTAGACCTTTATCTTGTTGTTCATTAGCCTTTTCATGGTTTTAATTGGTCAAAATTTGAAAGAACTAGAAATATTAGGCGACTAACATGGTCACCCAGTGACTTGGTCCATGTAAAATTCCTTGCCCATGAAGGTAGAGGGCGTTATCACACCTTGTTTTCCATAGGGAGCTGCGCTAGTCTACCCCAAAAAAAAAGTTAAGTTTTCTTGTTTTGCAAACGGTTGAACCAGTTTCTGATTCAATGAAAATTTATATTATGCAGGTAGTAAGCCATTACCATGAGTATTTGGCATGAAAGAGATCATGTGAGAGAGGAACGACAAATGTTATCGATATGCCATTCTTATTAGTTTTGCGAAGATGTGGATTATTGAAGTATGGCAGACTTGATCTGATGAAAGGGAAGGAAGACCTTCTGAGCTAGATCATCCAGTGATGTGATGAGTACCATAATGTGTTTAGGATTGAGAGTCATGAACTCTTGATAGAAAAATATGACATCTATTTTATTACTTGCCTATCGTGCAGAGGACTAAGGTCGAACTTGATAGGATCAAGAGCTAATCCAAGTACCACTCTAGGGTTGATCCAGGCTCACTGCATAGCTGACACCGCAACAATGAGAAACATGATACCTATAGTTCAGATAGGCTCTAAACCTTTGAGGTCTATGTTATGGATGATTGTACACTTGGTAGGAGCCAAAATTTGGCATGTGGCGACTAAGGCCTAGTTTCTATTGACATTGGATTATTTGCAACCACAAGTATTTGACTAGTGTGAGGGTGATATCCACTGAGTTAGAGGGAATTTGATAGCTTGCAAGACCCGGTCCAAAAGAGAATTTGGGTATGGTACATTGATTGTATCATTCATACTAGAGAGTGCCCTTGATGAGGCCTCAAATGCTCATGGGCATAGTGGAACCCAGGGATCTTAGGCAGGGTCGATGGGTCGCCCTGATGCCTCAGACTAGAGAGGGACCGATTCAACACTTTTTTAATGACGCATTCTTTGAGTGGCTTAGTGGACAAATTATGATGATTGAGGATTAATCATATGTTGGGATGAACCTGACAAGAGATTCGAAGCTGGGATTTCTTCTTGGAACTCATTGGGGGCCAATAGGTAAGATGATAAATCAGAGTACAAGTATTTTTGTGTCTTTTGAATATTTATGAAATTTTTATGTCTAATGGCTGAAAAATTATTTGACATGAAGCGGTTGATTGACATAGATGCGGTACCTGTATGACCAGCTAGAGCCCCTTGCCAATTTAGGCAAGGTATGCGACTACCTATGGTTGGAGCAGAAGGAGAGGCCACAATAGCTTCCGAAGAGGAAGATGATACCCAAATTTTGTATGAGGTTGCTAGGAACCTCGAAGGTTTGAGCATGGCTGTGCCGCCTCTTCCCATGAGGAAGATCCTGAACCACTTGTAGTGTCATACAATGGGTGTGCCAGAGAGTTTTTTGGTGCCTCTGAGGAGGTTAGCTATGAAAGTTATCTCCTATCATTAGCATCAGGCTCAACAAGAGTAGGCATTGGTTTTTAGATGTCATAGCGAGCCTTAGTGGAGCCATTTTTGTATAAAAAACCCAAGTTTTGAGGAGCTTTTGATGTAAAAAAATTGGACACTCATGCATGACTCTATTATGGTGATATATTTTTATTTTTTATGTAATTTTTATGATGTAAAAAATTTACACTCATGCATGACTCTTTTTATAACAAATGTGATAGATGTCAATCCAATACATAGTTTTCTAACAAATCATATAATGCATTATATTTTACGGGAATGTGCTCAAAAGTGATAGATGAAAATTGATGCTCTAGAAGTCATGCCCTTAAAAAATAATGCAATAAAAATTTATGTTCAATGTGATAATGGTTGTTCAAGTGCATAACAACTAGCTAGGAATCTAACCAAACCACACGATTGGAGATGTCACGAGATGTAGCTTTAGTGACAAGTTCAATAATGGACATATAATCAGTAATATTAGTGGTGGCATTGCCAAGGAAGACTCCCCTGGAACCAAATAGTTCTAACTCAGGTGTGTAGAGGACCCAAGAAGTTGATGCAATGTGCCATATGTGATGACTGGAACCATCTACATATCCAACATATGGAAAGGGTGACAAAGAAATTTGTGAAAAAAGAGACTTTTATGAGAAAAATACTTAGAAAAAGCCAAAATATTCCAGACATGCCAAAAAATATAAAAATTATATACATAAAATTACAAAGAAAATTCCCACAAGAGCACTAGGTGAAATACTTCTTCATATAGAGCCTGTTGCGAGGGTCAACGTGTGGGATTACATTATAGTACTGAAGTTCATAGGCTCCTTTAGAAAGAACCTTATTGACGACATATGGACCGAGCCATAATGGTTGAAGTGTTCCTACCCCCAAGAGGTCGTGTTTTTGATCCTAGAGTAAGAATAGATTGCCTTCTTGGAAAAATCGAGGTCTGACAGTTTTCTCATACTAAGCTTTGACTCAGCACTTGTGGGCTTCAAGGGCTAGTGCGACATCCTGATGAGTCTCATATAACTGAACGAGTGCGAGAAAGCGCTCTTCCTTGGAAGTGGTGTTGAGTGGGAGTTCAAAAACTAACTTTAGGGACAGAATCTGACACTTGATTAGGAGAAATAATTCCAGACCACATGCTATTTGGAATGGTGTGAAACCTGTAGCATTTTTCACTAAATTTTACTATGCCCATAATGCGGAGTATAATTTTTTATTTCATGTGGTTTTTTGATTGCCTAATAACCATTGATTTATGGTCTTGAGGACGCCATTAATTTCTTCTACTATACTGTTAGCTTGTGGATAGTAGGACGAAGAATGATCTTGTCGAAAACCAATCAAGGATGTTAACTCTGACATGATGTGGTTCTGAAAATGAGAACCGTGATTTGTGACAATTATGCAGAGCACACCAAATCGGTAGATAACCTGATTGAATAGGAAGAGAGCAGCGGTTTCCCCATCATCTCAAAAAGTGGGAATGGCTTTAGACAATTTCATGAAATAGTTGAAAAAAACTATGATGTAGTTGTGTCTATCAGTGGAAGTGGGATTACAGGTTACAAAGTCTATTCCCCCTTTGGCGAAGGGACTAGCGGAGATAACCGGATGCAAAGGGTCAGGATGAGCGTGCATTTCCTTAGTGAATATTTGACATGGATGGCACTTTTGGACCGCAGTAACACAATATTTAAAAAAAGTGGGCTAGTAGTATCCCACACGCAATATTTTATGGGAATTAGCTATGCCCAAAATATCACCTCCACATTCCCCTGCATGGCAGCTATTTAAAATAATTTCTTCCTCGGTAAGAGTGAAACAACGTCAAAGACCTGATGTTAAATATGGGTAGAACCATTGTGTTTTGAGGTAGACAAGAATGTCTCCATACCAAGGATAGAGTCGACCAAATTGACAAATTCATCAGGAAATGGATCATGAGCTACTTCATCTAGATCGACTTTGGGAAGGTTTGATAGTGATTCAGAAAATACTAGATATTTCTTAGCCTTAGCAACAACAAAAACGAAGTCAAATTGTTGGAGGATTATAATCCATTTGGAATATTTCCCTTCAATGATCTGATGAGACATAATGTGTCTCATTGGATTCTCCAAAGCAATGATGGTAGCCTGTTACAACAGAAAATAGTGTTAGAGGTGGCTGAAAACCAAGACAATGGCCAAATATAGCTTCTCCACATGTGAATATAGTAATTCAGGCTCCACTAGGCCTTTCAAGAGATAATAAACCATATGCTCACCTTTTTCATCGTGTGTTTGAACCAAAACCATTCCAATGGAGGATGGTGAGGTTGCCAGGTAAAGGAGAAAGTCACTCGAATAGTTGGGAGCACTAAATAGTGGGGCAGAAACAAGTTCCTGTTTCAAGGCGTCAAATGATCTTTGAGGTTGATCATCCCACATGTAAGTTACCCCTTTCTTCAGTAAGCGCATGAAGCCTTTCGTCAATTCAGCATAATTTACGATGAAACAAAGTAATAAGTTTTCCTTCCCTTGCAAATTTTGGAGTTTTAAGATGGACTATGGTGCGGGTAATTCAGTATTCACCTTTACCTTATTATAATCAACCCTAAACCCATGTTTAGAGACAATGAAACCAATAAGTCTTCCAGACTCGACAAAAAATATGCATTTATGTGGATTTAGCCAGATGTTGTAGAACCTACACCATGATAATATCGCTCAGAGATGAGATAGGTGTTGGGCTCGTTTCTTGGAATAATCAGGAAGATCACCCAAGTAAGCTTGAGAAATATTTCTCATTTCATGAAATGCATAGTCCGTAACCCTCTAAAATGTGGCTCCAACATTCTTGAGACTGAAAGGGATTTTTCAATATGCAAAGGTGCCCCAAGGACAAATGAAGGAATTTTTTTTTTGGTCATCCTTCTTAATAGAGATCCGGTTATATCCCGAGAATCCATCCATAAAGGGAAAATATTTGCAACCAATGCAATCGTCAATTATCTAAACTATAAATGGAGTTGGATAGTTGTCTTTTGGATATGCAGTGTTCAAATCACGATAATTGACACAGAATTGGATAGTACCTTGCTTCTTATCTATGGGAACTAGATTAGATACCCATTTTGTTAAAGGAATGAGATAGATGAAACCAACACGTAATATTTTTTTTACTTCCGTCTTGATGGACGCAACTTTGCGAGGGTAGACAGGTCAGAGTCTTTGCCGAATAGGCTTGGAATTTTTATATGTCTTGGTCTCATGCTCGACTATATAAGGGTCTATGTCCGACATTTCCTTATAAGACAAAGCGAAAACATCGCAAAATTACTTAAAACAGGATGTGAAACGTGAAATTTCCTCTTGATTGCAATTTTCTCCAAATATGTATGTTTTCCACGATGCCTGTTTTGACCGAGATGTCTATGAGCATATTATTTGAAATATTTCCCAAGTTTCCTTTCGCATCGATAGTCTAAGACATTGTGTAAGTGCATGGAATGATCTTAGGTGGGTCAAAAGGAAGAATTTGTATAGTTTCTGTGTCTGAATTAGATATCAAAGTGAGTTCATGAAAATCATCCCAAGGTCACTCTTCCACAGATACGACCTTTCAGATAGCTTCGTTCGAAGGTAGGACTTCATAAAGGATATCTTTACAAGGGGACGTGATGCGAGAGATGATGGTACTATCGGTCGAAACCAAAGTAGTAGAGGGGTCAGATGCAAATTTGATGGCTTGATAAGCCTACTCAGTTGGTGAAAGCGACCTCTGTTCTCCATAGGAATCAATGTCCAAAGGGATCGATAGGATCAAGGGATTGATATAGCCATTCGAGATGGTGGATATCACCGAAACCATTTTTGGAACCTCAGGCAGTGGGAGAGGAAAACAACCCATAAGGGAAGACGCCTTCAAAATACTGGTACCAATACTAACATAAGAGTCAAGAATTTCTTCTACTAGGGGTACGAAGCTGCTGGACAACATGGAATAATAAAGGGTGCAAAAGGATAGCTGGTCCACTGTAACTATTTTCCCATCCAAAGGAAAAAGGATGAGTTGTAAAACCAAAGAGACAATTGTAGTCGCAACATAAGACCAATTGCGGCCCAAAAGGATATTATAGTTGAGATGACGATATATGAAGTCAATGTCCATTGTTATCATTTTCCCACGGTGTAACAAGGTAGCTAGCAAGGTATCCTTTTGGGAGGAAGGTGTGGTCATCAAAAGCTTTAAGGGAGTTCGATAGTGGAGATACAGTAGGAGAAACCAAAGCAAGCCAACACACATTTGACATTACTTAGGTCGAAGAACCTTCGTCAATGAAAATGCAATGGATAGGCCTGCCCTTCGACACAACTTTCACTTGAAATGATAGTTGATTAGAAAGGTGATTTTTTCATTTTTCCATGTCAAATTTAACTAGCATAGAATCCTGAGGGTCAATTCCACCAATGGCTTAAAACAAATCTTTCTTGCACTGGACAGGTTTGCAACATTTCGAGAGAAAACATAGCTGATGTTACTTGTGCCAAGACTTCTACAATGTTGTAGTTCTGGGCAGCATGTGAAGAAGTATTATGATTTGTGCGACAAAGGGTCTCTTTGGGGGGGGGGGGGGAATGACATGGTCAGCGGTAGGCCTTTTGATATGAAGATCGTTGGGCAACGATGGATTTGAACTCGAGGTAGCGTCTTTAGCATCAGCGGCATTATTTCGATACATCATGGCTCATGTTTGGATATCAAATGTCTCCAAGCCATAAATGGTGGATGATCCTTCGCCAGAAGGATTAGAACTACCGTTGCCCCCTTGCGGGGGTTGTGGTGGGTTTGCAACAAGATGTTGCTGCTGTTGTTGATTAGGGAAAGGTTTTTGCAGGACAGCAGGGGTCCCCCCAACATCCTTTTGCGTGATAAATTTTGTGCATTCCTAAAGGCAAGGACATTTATATGTCAATTTGTCCTCAGCACAGATTTTTTAAGGGAATTTGGTAGTCTTGTCTTTCCCTTTTTCAGTTTTAGTAAAATTTCTATGATTTGGATTATTTTTTGTAACAGGATGCTCCTTAGAAGGAGAGGTGTTTTTCTTCTTCTTCTTGTTCTTACCATCGTATTTTTGTGTCGATTGCACAAATTTTACCACATCGGTTGGAAGAGAAACCAATTGGGTAGTGGCAGTGGCAGATGAAGATAGTTGGGAAGCTTGCTAACTGAGTTTCTCAACAGCAGTCCTGAAGGTTACGCCATTGAGACCATCGACACGTGCTACGAGTTGTTGAGTAGATGGGGAATTGGAGTTTGTAGGGGCATGGGGGAGTAAATCATACAACATGCCAAATTCTAAATAAATCAAGTCTAGATGTTGTGCACGATGGATGGATTGGTATTCTGTGACATCACCAGCTAAGGAAACATATTTAGCAATGGGAGTGAGGAGCAACTTGTAGAACCAATATTTTAAGAGATGATCTGCAATTAGGGACTTGACAAGCCTCCTCCTATCCCTCCATTCATGGATGTGATCAGAGATGTGGGTGGCGGTGTCTCGGTGCAACGTGGTGAGAAGTTCTGTTCTAGTTTCATAGCGGATAGGGAGCTGAAATTGTTTGAAATTTTCCATTTATAAGGCACAAATATGTTAACTGGTGCACATGGTAACTTAGTGTGCCACTTAGCAGTGTTGCCTGTGAGGGTGCGGGGGAAGATTCTGAGCTGGATATTTTCATCCATCATGGAATTAGAAACATACCATAGATGATAGGTGGTGACATGTGTTTCCGGGTCATCCCCTTGTTTCTCATCGAACTTATGGATATATGCAGAAATCTTATGCAGTATAGGAGGCCAAAGTGGGTTATGATTGATGGGATAGTTGATCAATTTATACATATCAGGAATGACTAAAGTTGCAAACATTGGTAATTGTGTGGTTGCCCTAAATATTACCAAGGAGATTTTGGATGACCAATAGGACCCTAGGGTCCTCCCATCAAAGTGTTCCAAATGGGATATGCAGGACTCATCGGATAATAATTTCTTAGTAGTGGTGGTGTAGGCATGTAAGTTGGCTATCCATAAGGGTTGTTAAGCTATGGGACAAAATGTTGGTTTCCCCCAGGATAATAGTTCCTCCCTTGTCCTAATTGATTTTGGGGAAGGGTTTCCCAAATAGACGCGACATTTTTGCTTGTGGAATACTAATGGCTGCATAATTTACATTTGCTATAGAACCTACACCAAAGGGTTAACAACTAATAGGAATTGAATTAACAATGGATAAGCCTTCTTGTCCCATAGATTGGAGGGGTACTAAAGTGCCCTCACGACATATGTTTTTTGGTAACACTTCCCCTTGGAATAGAGGTCACGGGGTTCAAACTCAAGAAGGGATTCCAACCAAAAGGATTACTAAAAGGTACCGTGGTAGCCATGCTATTAGAAGTAGTAACCGAAAATTTGGGAGCAGAAACGAAAGGATTGGAGGCCTAAAGGAACAGAACTACACTCATAGAGGGTGTAACCAAGTTTTTGGTGTTAGTGTTAATCTAGTCATACT
Organism: Pinus albicaulis; assembly: GCA_034641835.2. Taxonomy (NCBI): domain Eukaryota; kingdom Viridiplantae; phylum Streptophyta; class Pinopsida; order Pinales; family Pinaceae; genus Pinus; species Pinus albicaulis. The sequence continues at coordinate 976,435,108 of CM076580.1, read as the reverse complement.
GCCATCAGTGATCAAAATTTCTCTTTTGCATTTGCATATTAGGAGTCCCATACCAATAAATTTCACTATTCCGTTAGGTCATGGATTCATTGATGGTAGTAATTTCTCATCAGTTTCCCTCATGTGAAACTTGTTTATTCTCCTCTCTATGATCTTTAGTCATGAGTCATTTTCACTCTCAAAATCATGTTAGTAGGTCATAGGATCGGTCTCATTAGTTTCTAGGATCTCACCATGGTAAAAATAATGAGTCAAGTGTCAATAAATATCAGCAAGGTCATCAGGAAGTCAACAAACTCAAATTCACAGCACCTGGAAGATCAAAGATATATTTTATTCAGTTTGATGTAATTTTCACCTCAAAACCATGTTTTGAGGTGAAAACATGATACGTTACTTTAAATTTTCATCAGTATGTAATTTTATGTCAGCATATGTAATAAGTCATAATTCAGAAGTTGTTATCTCCACAAAGTCATCACCCTGCCTTCAGAGAAGTTTTTCGTAGCATGTTTATCATTGAATCATGTTCCAATTAGATTCAGCAGAAAGAGCCCGGAAAGAGATTTCCAACGGTATACTACACTCTCAAAACTGACTTCTGGATTGAAATTTATGCATAAGTGAAGTAAAATGTCCTCTATACTCTAACCCTTCCCCTTTTTCCATCTTTCCCTAAATTTTATTTTATTAAAGTTTTGTATTTTATTTAATAAATCCCTTTTTCCCCCTCTGATTTACAAAATTGCATTATAAAATCATTTAAATACATATGCGATTTATTTATTAACCACTTCCCCACCATACTCTTTTAAACTCTATAATAAACATTTCAAAGTTTATTATTATAAATTCCCCACTGTTCCCAAACCACTTCCCCTCCATACCATAGAACTTTAAAATAAAATTAAAAAAAAAAATTTCTATATCATATAAATCCCCGCCATTCTAACCACTTCCCCTCCATGCCTTTAAACCTTAAGATAAAAATTTTAAGGTTTTATAATATAAAACCCCGAATACCCAAGGTCCCTTTCCCATTGCATCGACACATTTTATAAGTGCACCCCGATTGGCCCATACCAAAAAAACTCCGATGCGATTGTTCCAAATCCCTTCCGATGGAACCCCCCGATGTATATCTTGACCATAGATCTTAGCATTCGATCCGATGGCCCACAGCCAATCGCAACATCCTCATCGGTGCTTCCAAGGAGCCCCTCCCTGATTTCCATAACCTTGATTGACATTCTTTGATTGCACTCTCGTTGTCGATATATTCATATGATCGAATGGCTTACAAGCCATCACGCCTCATCGGCATCGGCGATTTTCTTTTGTGCCATATGTTTTGTCTCCGCGATCTCCCGATGTCGATTAAACTTCAGGCCCACCATATAATATTCTTCCCGTCCATTATAAAAAGGCATTTCCCTTTGTATAAATCAAATTTTAGTTTTATTCGTTTTATACAAAGTATTTCTCCCATCGCTCATCCCCATCGCATCGAAAGAATTGTCATATGTTATACTTCGCCCCGAGCTCCCAATCCCGATTCCAATTGCGATTCATTGACCTCGATCCCACCATATTACCCTCTGCCCTTTCAGAATTAAAAGGCCCCTTTTATTTGTAAAAATAAAATTTTATTTCATTTCACTTTACTAAAGGCCTTCCCCCTCGCTCCCTATTCCCAAACGCATCAGAGCTTTTGAGTTTTTTCCACATATATCCTCTGATTCCTCCAATCATTGATTGCGATTACACCATTGCAAACATGGTTTTCGACTGTTTTATTATATATCGCATACCCTTCCTTTCCCCGATTCCGATTTTAATTGCGATGTGGACCCCATCTCCCCTCCCTTTGATCATCGGTTTTTTCCCTTCACCGAGGCATAATTTCATTTCATTTTTATTTTTCAAAGAATTTTATTAAAGTCAGTTGTATTCAGTGAAAAAATAAAAATAGTGAGAGACAGTCAACAGGCCAAGGAACTAAATATGAAAAATTCAGATATCTTCGGCAACGGTTTAAAGAGATATTTTTTACAGATTTTTCTTCACATTTGTTGGATGTAATATCAAAATTTTTAGATGCCCCAAAACGTATAGTTGTTCCTTATTTTCAGGGGCGGATTGTTGTATTTCTTTTCTATGATTGCACTTCAGTTCTTGAGTTGGAAAACAACTCCTCTTTCTGTGGATCTATGTTCCCACAAATCTGGTCTATTTAATGTAATTATAATCATTTGTAAAGCAGTCTGTAAATCAGAAGTATGGAAATAGTGTGGAAAAGAACGCTCTGTGCTCCATTGTATAGTTTTGGACAAGGAATTAATAAGAGATGCAGCTCTGATTTGTGGGATCCATGTGGTGTGAGTTTTAGCATTTGTCATTCTCCTTTGTTTCATATGTAAAATTGTTATTCATTCCATTCATTCATAATCACTTCCTTTTGAATGCTTTCAAGATAGAAAGGTAGAATCCATTTTATATGCTCTGCCTTGGGAAATCATTCATACTTTGTGTTTTTCTTCTGTTTGAAAAGGATCCATCTTCTAATGGCCTTTTCAGCTCCTCACCAGTCTTTCCATTTCATCTTTATTTAAACCTTAATTGCTAAGTTTCCTTCCTACCTTTCCCCATGAAATACCCTGAATTCTCATTTAATTCCCCAGTTTCATATTGTCCCATTTTATCCCACACATCCCTGAAAATTCATTCATTTTATTAAAACCTTTTTCCCATCATTTTACCTAGCCTAATATCAGTCCATTATCGTACTTTGTTGAATATCCTTTTTACAGAGAGAGCCCTCTCCTTTCCTTGTAGGGCTAGCTACAAGGCTGAGCGTGGTTTAGTTGTTACCTTGTTTTTCCCTTTTCATCCTGGGGTTCAGATCATGTGCTAACATCTCTGGCGACCGTACCAGGGAAGCTTCGATCTGACTGTCTGCGAGGTTATATTCTCAGCACTGAACGTGTTTATTCTGTTTTCAAAGGAAAATCATGGTCAGGCCCCGTGTGAAATACGAGTATTGTAAACCTCTGTCTAAGGTTTAATCTTGGTTATATAGAACACGACCAAACCTTTGGAAAATCTCTGTCATTGAAAGTAAAGAGCTTTATTCATTGCTAGTGGAGTAAATATCAGTGGGACCCAGCCATCAGTTAACGCAAGGAGTTAAGTGCTAAACCGTAGTGTTAAGCCTGAGTTAAAGCGCGGTTTAATTACCACCAGCGGGTTTTGGAAACCAAAACCGTCCATATCGTGCCGCTTTTGCCCCGAAGCAAAACTACAAAAAAAAACGCGATCCAGTAAGATTAGGGCACGTCATCTCCCCAATACCGCCCATATCGCACAAATTTTGTGGGTTAAACTTCGACCTTTGAAAAAACGCGATATTCACTAGCGTTGTCCGATCTAGAGAGCTTTATATCTGACGACAATCGCGCGCTGAAGAGTGCGAGTGATAAATCAAGGTACAATCTGGCAGATTTGCATTATTATATGTTTATTTTGTTTATAAAAAGGCAAAAAGTGGATGCGTGGACCCCCCGTTGACTAAAATTATGTCGCGATGGTAGTAAATGTTTTTTATGGTATAAAGTCCGAAGGTTGATGATTTTTTAAAAATAATTGCGCCACTGTTATATCATTTTGATATTACAACCTGAAGTATATGATATGAAAGATTAAACTGTAAAGAGCTTTGAAATATTATATCACGACGAACATTGCTGAAGCTGTTGGAAAGGAATATAACTGCAGCCACTTATTCCACAGTCATAATATATTTCTGTTATCAGAGCGTAAATTCATATCACCCCAATAAAATTTTCCTTGTAAATTTCCCGGATTCTGGAAGATGAGTTTCAGAGTCTATTAGGCTGAGATAATATTGCATAGTAGAAAGTTACACACACTGGCTTCAAGAAGATACACAAGGGCTAATCCAAGTCCAAATCCTCCCCCTGTGTTTGAAAATCCAAATCTTATCCCAAGAAATGTCAGAAGACAAGAAGGATCAATAAGTCCCAGACCTATCTTCAGATCCCATACTTGGCCCAGTCAGTGGTTATTTGCATAAGATCTTTCTTTTGATGAGAGTTTTGAGCTTTCTTTATTTAGAAATAAGTCTGAAACTGCACTTGAAGACATATTTTTAGATCCTGAATTTCTTGTAGATATTGAAGTTCAAAGAGAAAATTCCTCAATTGATGATTATATTCTGAATTCTCCTCAGTCATCCATCACTGTAACTAATATCCCTGACCCCTCTGATTCATCAGGAACAACATTGCCTCCTCCTAATTCATCAGCATTCCCATTAGTCAATTCCCAACTTTCATCAACACCTCCCTTAAATCCTAGTACTACAAACACTGTTGTAAATCCTCCTAGAGTCATGGCTACCTGGTATGCACCCCTGGTTTTACCTCAGGTTCTCAATGATATGCTTGCTGATTATAAAAGTAAAATTCCTATCTTTGATGCCACTCAGAGCATCACAACCCAACAACACGTTGATAAAATGAATGACTTTTTTTATCTACATGAAGTAGAAGCAAATAATGTAACTACCAGGTTATTTGTTCAAAGCTTCGGAGGTGAAGTTAGAAAGTGGTTTAGAGCTTTACCAGCAGGCTCAATTCGCACTTTGTAGGAGTTGCACACTTAGTTTTTAGACCAGTGGGAGGTAAAAAATAACCCACTCCAAATTCTGTCTGAGTATGAAAATATTAAAATAAATGTGGGTGAAACTGTGCAAGACTATTGTTTAAGATTCAATGCTGTATATAATGCTATTCCGGCTAACCTGAAACCTCCTGTGGGATTAGCATTGCTTAAATTTCCAGACGGTTTCGATGCCAATATGGCATATCAGTTGCGAGAAAGATACCCTTCCTCACCTAAAGACATGCAGAAGATAGCAGTAACTGTAGAATCTAATCTACTAGCTAAAATAGCATGCACCAGAGCTGAAAAAAGAGTCACGGTGAAAGAGGAAGTCTCTCCTTCAGACAGAAAAATGGACACTCTGATCCAAACATTTGAAAATATGGTGGATCGATTGACCATTTCAGATAGACCTGAGCCTCAAATAATAAACCCAAATTTTAGAAGTGAGCAGCCACAATTCAGAATTAAGCAGAGAGAATAAAGAGCGCAGGACCAAGCGCCACCACAGCAACAAATCAGGACCCCATTGCAGCAGAATTACGTGCAAGGAACAGAGATAGATGAGGATGATGATCTTGTCATTGAAGCCAATCACTTTTTCACTATCGACGGTGCTCCCATTTTTCTTACTGAAGATGAAGAATACACAGCGATTGCAGATGTTCAAAAGTATGAATATTTCATTTTGGCCAATGATGAAATATTAGAAGAAAAATCCGATGACTACCAAAGAGGATACATGAATGCTTTATCGGCCCAAAAAAAGCAATATTCTTTGAGGAACAAAGATGTTCCAATTAGTCCCATACATAAGAGAAAAGAGATCCAAATGAAGAACGATGCTCAGAAGAAAGGGAAAGAGCTAGCCGACCCTTCCTCCAGCAAAACACCTTCAGCGACTAACAGCCCAAATGAAAGGAATCAGCAGAGCGCAACAAAGGAGAAAACAGAGAAGAAATATCCTCCCATTAAAGAGGTATAAAAGGCTCCTTATTTTAATTTAGAAAATGAAATTTCTAAGCTAAAATTGTCTATGCCTTTTACTGAGTTAGTGAAGAATAGTGCTTATAAAAGTCAAGTGTCTAGAATTTTGCAAATAGAATCTGTTTCAGATATGGTGAATGTAGAAGATGACTATCTAGAACTCATCTTTGGTCCAGCCACAGAAGAATCTGAAGAAAGTGAAGTCCCTCCCTTTTACTTGAGTTTTAGAGTACATGATTTCATCTTGCATAATGCTATGTTGGACTCCGGAGCCTCACATAATTTGATGCCCAAAGCCATCATGGAGAATTTAGGACTTGATATTACTCGAAAATACTATGATTTGTATTCTTTTGACTCAGGTAGGGTCCATTGTATTGGTATTATTAAATATTTGGTAGTGTCTTTAGATCAAATCCCAGCCAAAAATGTCTTGATGGATGTACTTGTTGCCAATGTCCCACCACGGTTTGGAATGCTTCTATCTAGGTCTTGGGGTGCAAAACTTAAGGGAAACATACATCTTGACTTCTCTTATGCCATCATTCCCATGTTTGGCTAGTTGAGGAAATTATATAGGGAGAAGAAAATGAAATATATGATTACAAGCAAAGAGAAGCCAGTAAATCATCCCATTAATGCTGTCCACACAGATTTATAATCTTTTGTCTTATATTCAGATGGTGGTTTGAATGATAAGAACGTTCAATTGGTACAAGTAGATGAAATACCTAAGATTTCAGAGAATTTTAGAGAAGTCCTCAAACAGGAAAAGGACAAAGCAGCAAGCACTTCTGAGTCTCCTGCCTGCCAGAAGCAAAATGACAGTGAACAGCCAGAAATCAGCAAAGGTAAAGAAGAGAAAGAAACAAAATTCCAGCATCTACAAGAAGAAGAAGAAGAAGGCCTTTGGAGCATGGATTTTGATGCAGCTGTTGGTAAGGATGGATCTGGTATTGGAATATGGATTAGGAGCCTTGTTTTCCAGCCTGAAAAGGTTCCCAGCAATGTTAGAGTGTGTGCTTATAAGTTGGCTTTTGACTGCTCTAACAATGAAGTGGAGTATGAAGATTTGATTGCAGGTCTCAAAATTTTGAGGAAGCTGAATGCTAAAAGGATTTATGTGTATGGAGACTCCGATTTAATAATCAAACAGGTCAAAGGAGAGTACCAAGAAAAGCATCCGAGATTGAGGGCATACAGAAATGCAGTCCTGGATATCTTGAAGACATTCCCAAAGTACACCTTGACAGCAGTACCCAGGATGCAGAACATTATTGTTGATTCTCTTGCCACTACAGCAACAAACTTGAAGATTCCAATGAACTCCAGCAACAAGTTTGAGATATATGTCAAACATAGGCCTGCTATTCCAGAAAATTTAAGGTATTGGCAAGTGTTTTGGGATGAAAATTAGATTAATGCTTTTTTTCAAAGTGATGGAAAATTCAAAGACACTCCAATAGAAGGTGAGTATGAGGTTGATGATCAAGAAATGGAAACAAGTAAAATGGACATATTGCAGCTGAAAGATAATGTAATTCCTAGAGGTCTCATACCTTTAGAGGAGCTTTTTGACCAGGATGATGTTGCAAAGAAACCAAGATTGGTGCCTACTAAGAAAGGAGTTGAAGATGTGAATCTTGGAACAGTTGACCAACCCAAGTTTGTGAAGTTGTCAAAGGCATTGTCCCCTGAGGTAAAGGAGAATTATATTAAGTTTCTTTCTGAATTTTCTAATGTGTTTACATGGGATTATTCAAATTTGAAAGTGTATGATAAGAACATAATCCAGCATATTATTCCTATCAAGCCGGATCAGAATCCATTCAGAAAAAATCTAAGAAGAATAAATCCAAAGCTGTTTCCATCCATTTAAAAAGAGGTAAACAGGTTGTACAAAGCAGGTATCATTTTTCCTATTAGATTTTCTGACTGGATTTCAAATTTGGTCCCGGTACGTAAGAAGACAGGAGAGACAAGATTGTGCATATATTTTTGGAATTTGAATAAGGCATCCTTAAAGGATAATTATCCACTTCCAAAGATGGACCATATTCTGCAGAGAGTAGTTGGAGCATCTAGGATGTCACTACTTGATGGCTACTCAGGCTACAACCAGATCTTGGTGCATGAGAGAGAACAAGACAAAACTGCCTTCACAACACCCTGGGGAACCTTCAAGTATGCTAAGATGCATTCGGACTGAAGAACGCTGGAGCCACTTTCCAGCGAGAAATGGACATTGCTTTTTCCAACGAAAAAGATGTTTTTCTTGTTGTTTATTTGGATGATTTGACAGTGTTTTCTAGTTCATATGATGAGCATTTTCACCATTTGAGAGTTGTTTTTCAGCGATGCAGAAAATTTCGGATTTCTCTTAATCCAAGGAAGAGTCTCTTTGCCATGGATGAAGGCAAATTGCGGGGGCATATCATCTCTAAAGATGGTATCTGCATCTAGAGTGGAGGCAATTCAGCACATAGATCTTCCACGAAACAAAAAGGAGATTCAGGAATTTAATGGTAAGATGAATTTCTTGCGCGGATTTATACCCAACCTGTCTGAACATCTAAGATAAATGACTAACATGTTGAAGAAGAATATCACTGTCAAGTGGAGTGAAGAATCTATCAAGTCATTCAATCTGGTAAAGTTTTCTTTGTCCAATGCCCCAGTCTTGATTAGTCCCAACTATACTCAAGATTTTATTATTTTTTCATTTGCATCGGAGCATACTATGGCTGCTGTTTTAATGCAAAAGAGAGATCAGGTTGAAAATCCAATTTCCTTTTTCAGTAGAACTATTAGAGATGATGCTTTGAGGTATAATATTATTGAAAAACAAGAATTGGCTCTTATAAAGGCATTAAAGGATTTTAGGGTCTATATTCTGCGTTCACATACTATAGCATATGTCCCTAACGCAGCAGTGAAGGATATCTTGATGCAAACTGATCCAGAAGGTCGAAGAGGTAAGCGGATAGCAGCTATGTTGGAGTATGATTTGGAGATCAAGCCCACAAAGTTGATTAAAGTCCAAGGCTTGGAAAAATTGATGGCCCAATCAAATCTGTGTGCCCTGAATATAAACGTAATAACAACAATGTCAGAGGATGAAGATGAAGGTTTTCTTGTTCCGATTTCAGACATTCTTCTACAATCCCCTTGGTATTCAGATATTTTTTATGTCCTTCAGCACCTTTCACCTCCTCAAGGAATGTCTAAGAGTAAAGGTAGATCGCTGAAACTTAAATCTGTTAAATATTGTATTTTAGACAGTGCTCTGTATTGGAAAGATCCAGGAGGTGTTCTACTCAATTTTTTGGTTGAAGAAGAAGCTCAGAAGGTAATGCATGATTTCCACAAAGGTGATTATGGTGGTCACTTGTTTTGGAAGACTACAACTAACAAGGTATTGAGAGAAGGATATTATTGGCCCACGTTATTCTCAGATTTATATAAAATGGTGATGAATTATCATGAATGCCAAATTTTCCAAGGGAAGAAGAAATTGCTACCTCTTCCTTTGAAACCAATTTCAGTAAATCCTCCCTTTCAGTAGTGGGGACTCAATTTCATTTGAGAAATCCATCCCGCTTCATCAGCGCAGCATCGATGGATCTTGACAGGTACAGACTATTTCACTAAATGAATCGAGGCCGTCCCAGCCAGGCAGTCTACAGACACGGTAATTATTCAATTCCTTGAAATGAATATTTTATCTCGTTTTGGTTGCCCTTACAAAATTATAACAGACAACGTAGCAGCGTTTAGATCTAAGAAAATGGTTGAGTTTTGCGATAAGTATAATATCGTGTTGGGCCATTCAACAACGTATTATCCACAAGGCAATGACCTAGTAGAATCATCGAAAAAATCCTTGATGAATATAATTAAGAAATTTTTGGAGGCAAACAAAAGAAACTGTCATCGAAAACTCATCAATGCACTGTGGGCAGACAGAGTTAGTAGTAAAAAATCAATAGGTATGTCGCCTTTTGAACTGGTTTATGGTACTGACGTTGTCTTTCCTACATCTCTTACAGTCCCAGTTATGAGATTATTGAAAGAAGTTGGTAGAGAAGATGATGACAATCAACGAAGGATCAATCAGATGATCCACCTTCAGCAAACAAGAGAGGAAGTGTCACAGAAGTTTGTTCAGTTGCAGGAAAAGATTAAAAATATCTATGACCAGAAGACCAAAGCAGAAATTTTCAGCTGGATGATGTAGTGTTGAAATGGGATGCAAGGAATGAAGACAAAGAGAAGCACAGTAAGTTTTACAACCTATGGAAAGTACCATACAGGATTTCAGCATACAGGGGACAAAATGCCTTCTTGCTTTCAGAAATGGATGGCCAAGATTTCCCTGGAAGAGCAGTGAATGGTAGGCTTTTGAAGCACTGCCATTGTTGAAAACAATGGATCAGAAACTATGTCACCATCATTGTATATACCATGTTATTTTTTATCAGAGTTCAAGTACACAGTCATTGAAGTTTGGGGCCCAAGGTGAAGGCTATAAAACTTAAATGATATGTGTATGGTTTGGTTTTATTTCAGTTTTTAGTCTTAGTCTTGAGTCATAGTTAGTCTGCATAGTGTCCGTTTTCAGTATTTTTTGACTCCATGCCCAATGGATAAGGCTACATGGTCTACAGTGTTCTTGGCACCTCCAAGGAGCTACCATCCCCATTGGAGCCAATGTTAGTGTCTGTCTAGTCATACTTCCCTCAGTGATCAAAATTTCTCTTTTGCATTTGCATATTAGGAGTCCCATACCAATAAATTTCACCATTCCGTTAGGTCATGGATCCATTGATGGTAGTAATTTCTCATCAGTTTCTCTCATGTGAAACTTGTTGATTCTCCTCTCTATGGTCTTTAGTCATGAGTCACTTTCACTCTCAAAATCATGTCAGTAGGTCATAAGATCAGTCTCATTAGTTTCTAGGATCTCACCATGGTCAAAATAATGAGTCAAGTGTCAATAAATATTAGCAAGGTCATGAGGAAGTCAATAAATTCAAGTCACAGCACGTGGAAGATCAAAGATATATTTTATTCAGTTTGATGTAATTCTCACCTCAAAACCATGTTTTGAGGTGAAAAATTGATACCTTACTTTAAATTTTCATCAGTATGTAATTTTATGTTAGCATATGTAATAAGTCACAATTCAGAAGTTTTTATCTCCACAAAGTCATCACCCTAACTTTAGAGAATTTTTCCGCAGCATGTTCAGCGTCAAATCATGTTCCAAGTAGATTCAACAGAAAGAGCCTGGAAAGAGATTTCCAACGGTATACTACCCTCTCAAAACTAACTTCTGGATTGAAATTTATGCCTAAGTGAAGTAAAAAGTCCTTTATACCCTAACCCTTCCCCTTTTTCCCTCTTTCCCTAAATTTTATTTTTTTAAAGTTTTGTATTTTCTTTAATAAATCCCTTTTCGCCCCTCCGATTTACAAAATCGCATTATAAAATCATTTAAATATATATGCAATTTATTTATTAACCACTTCCCCACCATACTCTTTTAAACTTTATAATAAACATTTCAAAGTTTATTATTATAAAGTCCCCGCCGTTCCCAAACCACTTCCCCTCCATATCATAGAACTTTATAATAAAAATTAAAAAAAAAAGTTCTATATCATATAAATCCCCGCCATTCTAACCACTTCCCCTCCATGCTTTTAAGACTTAAGATAAAAATTTTAAGGTTTTATAATATAAAACCCTACCTACCCAAGGTCCCTTTCCCATCGCATCGGCACATTTTATAAGTGCGCCCCGATTGGCCCATACCAAAAAAAATCCGATGTGATTGTTCCAAATCCCTTCCGATGGAACCCCCTGATGTATATCTTGACCGTCGATCTTAGCATTCCATCCGACGGCCCACAGCCAATCGGAAAATCCTCATCGGCGCTTCCAAAGAGCCCCTCCCCGATTGCCATAACCTCGATTAACATTCTCTGATTGCACTCCCGCCGTCTATCTATTCATCTGATCGAATGGCATACAAGCCATCACGCCTCATCGGCATCGGCGATTTTCTTTTGCGCCATCTGTTTTGTCTCCGCGATCTCCCGATGCCGATTAAACTTCGAGCCCACCATATAATCTTCCGCCCGTCCATTATAAAAAGGCCTTTCCCTTTGTATAATTCAAATTTTTTTTTTATTCGTTTTATACAAAGTATTTCTCCCATCTCTCATCCACATCGCATCGGAAGAATTGTCATATGTTATACTCTGCCTCAAGCTCCCGATCCTGATTCTGATTATGATTCATTGACCCGGTCCCACCATATTACCCTCCACCCTTTCATAATTAAAATGCCCCTTTTCTTTGTAAAAATCAAATTTTATTTCATTTCACTTTACCAAAGGCCTTCCCCCTCGCTCCATATTCCCAATCGCATCAGAGCTTTTGAGTTTTGTCCACATATATCCTCCCATTCCTCTGATAGCCGATTGCGATTACACCATCGCAAACATGGTTTTCGACTATTTTATTATATATCACATACCCTTCCTTTCCCCGATTCCGATTTTAATTGCGATGTGGACCCCATCTCCCCTCCCTTTGATCATCATTTTTTTCCCTTCACCGAGGCATAATTTCATTTCATTTTTATTTTTCAAAGCATTTTATTAAATTCAGTTGTCTTTAGCGAAAAAATAAAACAGTGAGAGACAGTCAATAGGCCGAGCAACTAAATATGAAAAAGTCAGATATCTTCGGCAACGGTTTAAAGAGATATTTTCTACAGATTTTTCTTCTCATTTGTTGGATGTAACAGCAAAATTTTCAGATGCCCCAAAATGTATAGTTGTTCCTTATTTTTAGGGGCAGATTGTTGTATTTCTTTTCTATGATTGCACTTCAGTTCTTGAGCTGTCAAGCAGCTCCTCTTTCTGTGGATCTATGTTCCCACAAATATGGTCTATTTAATGTAATTTTAAATCATTTGTAAAGTAGGCTGTAAATCAGAAGTAGGGGAATAGTGTGGAAAAGAACGCTCTGTGCTCCATTGTACAATTTTGGACAGGGAATTAATAAGAGATGCAGCTCTGATTTGTGGGATCCATGTGGTGTGATTTTTAGCATTTGCCTTTCTCCTTTGTTTCATATGTAAAATTGTTATGTGTTCCATTCATTCATAATCACTTCCTTTTGAATGCTTTCAAGATAGAAAGGTAGAATCCATTTTATATTCTCTGCCTTGGGAAATCATTCATTCTTTTTGTTTTTCTTCTGTTTGAAAAGGAGCCATCTTCTAATGCCCTTTTAAGCTCCTCACCAGTCTTTCCATTTCATCCTTATTTAAACCTTAATTTCTAAATTTCCTACCTACCTTGCCCCATGAAATACCCTATATCCTCATTTAATTCCCCAGTTTCATACTGTCCCATTTTATCCCACACAACCCTGAAAATTCATTCATTTTATTAAAACCTTTTTCCCATCATTTTACCTAGCCTAATATCAGTCCATTATTTTACTTTTTTGAATATCCTTTTTACGGAGAGAGACCTCTCTTGTCCTTGTAGGGCTAGCTACAAGGCTGAGCATGGTTTAGTTGTTACCTTGTTTTTCCCTTTTCAACCTGGGGTTCGGATCAGGTGCTAACCGTTGTGACTAGGCATATTCTAGTTATTAGGGTGTCCTAACAGCTGTGAACAACTGAAAATAGGTGGGGGAGGTGGAGGTGGAACCGAGTTGGCCACCAAATCAAACAACCCATTGGTCGTCAGTTGTAAATTGGATGTGGGTGTAGCCGAAGACATCATAGGTATTTGTGCTACCTAAAGAAACATATACCCAAGAGGATCAGTGAGAGGAGTATGATAAGGAGGTACCACTCCTTTAATGGAAGGACCCTCAGGAAATATAGTATCTTGGGAAGCAATGTTTGAAACAGGGTTTGACACTGGAGACTATTCTTCCGAAGAAGAATATGGGTCACCAGGACTCGAAAAATCCTCCAGGTTCAATGGAGGAAGGCCTATTTTCCTCCTAGATAGACAAAAAAGGTTGAAGGATGCCACAATGACTAATAATTTTTATCAAAATTTTGAAGTGATATATTATTTACTCTCGGTAATAATCAAACCAGCATCTAAAAAATAAAAACTCTAAAAGTCAATCAACAAGCAGCCAAAAGGGGAAAGACCCTATCTGGGAACCACCATTCACTGGAGATGAAACCCAATATAACGATACCAAAAATAGAGATATGGTCATATATAGAGTTAAAATTACTCTTGAGCTTCACCTGAACCTCAGATAATGGGGCCAATTACTCTCATGAATATGAGCTCCCTCCCAAAAATTGAAGACATAGTAGGTTAACCTATGTCAGGTACTAGTGTAGCTTGCCCCTTTCACCTTATGTTCATCCCTAAAGTATTTCCACTATGGATACCTCAAATCATAGACACTACCGGGGTGTTCACGGTCGTCGACAACATGTTGTATGGGAAGAACACCTAGATCCCCCATCCAGTTTCGGCATCCCTGAACGAAACCCAAATATACAAAATGCCCACTGGATATGCAATCGAAGGTGGGCTACCTTATCACACACACCAATGTTGTCTCTCTTTTAACTCATTTGTGAGGGGTGTCTACTAGATAGTATGAGTGCAGTGGGATTTTAACTCTTTAATGACACTAGTCTCAACTTTTATGATCTTGGGAAATTTTCTCACGCTGCCTAACCCAAGATCCTAGCCTGAAATAATATTTGTGTAATATCAGAAAAGTTTTATTGATTGATTTCATTAAGTGCTTATTTTTAGTGTACTTGCATTTAAGTCTTCGGAGGGGGATTGGATGTATGGAATTTATGTGACTCTAACACAAACCATGTAGAAAATTATTTTCAATTTTGTTCGATGAAAGAGTTATTCTACAAGGAGAAATTCATTTATACATCCATGCTACAACACACATTGAAAAATGCATTTCAACCTATAAAAGTCACAGATACCAATGCTCTCTAACAACTAACTAACTCAATATGTTTAGAGAATGAAATTAACTATATCAAAAAAAGTAAAAAAAAAAAAAAAAAAATTCACTTTCAAAAATCAAATGCAGTTAAGCCAACTTTCAAAAAAGAAAAACTAGTATGCAGATAAGAAACCAAGCATAGTGTTTCAGTTATAGGAACTAGTAACTAATATTCAACAACCTATTAGCCAATAAAATCATAGCAGTCGGTGAAATATAAAACCTTTGGTTGGTTAACACTTTCTAGCAGATCATACAATGTGTTAATAGCTTGACTAACACACTCTGCACAATAATGAACAACGTTAAAACTCTCAGGGGTGCACAAGTAGGGTGTGTTACAAAGGGTATATTGTAGAATAGGGTCAACCAAGGCCTGATTTGAAAATTGTGATCAACAAAGATAGTTGTGGAGCACACAGAATGGTCAAAAATGGATGTGAGAGAAACAAGAAATCATATATGGAGAGAATCAAGACTTTGAAATCAAAACTGGGAACTAAGGATTAGTCCCCAGTGTAGTCGCCAATTCTTCTTAAGGGTAAAATGCATGGGTGGTAGCTGACGTAACTTCCCTCTCGGGCCTTCACAAGACCCAAGGAAGATAGACAGATTAACTGCACCATTCACAAAGACAACATATACATGTTCATACAAGTAATTGATTGACAAGATGAAGTAGAGAAGGATTACCTCAATCCGTAGTGCGGATTTGCTGGAGAGCTCAAGGCACTAGCACATTAGGCCCAATTTCCAATGGCAAAAATTTTGCTCTTTCAACACATAGGCATCCCAAGAGCGACACTTTGAGGCAGGGCAAAACGTGGTTTCTCCTAATGTCGCAATTTCGACACTTCAGTTAAGTGTCGAAAGAGCGACACATTTTTCGACATTTCCAAACGGTTGTCTCTCTTCTGATGTTACCTACTAAGTGTCGTTATGCCGATGTTAGCAAGAGCGTCACTATTCTAACGTTTTCGAAGTTTTGAAAATTACATCGTAAGTCCGACGTTTTGGACCTTTAGTCGCTCTACTGACGGTTTGCAGACTTCGTCACAAGTCTGATGTTTCGTAGACTTTGTCGCAAGTACGACGATATGTAGATTTCATCGGTTTTCGTCACTCTTCCAACGTGGAAACTCTTTGTCTCTCTTCTGATGGTTCTATGTGTTTGTTTCACTTCCAACAGTTGTAAGTGGATAGCTTCATCGGAATACCGAAGAAAAAAAATGTATATGGAAAAAAAACGGGTGCAGCCTTCCAACTCAAGGAATACCAATGATATTCGAGCATCTAATCCCCTTCTTTTAATTCCAATAGTCGATTCAATTTGTTCTTTCATGGTGTTTCGAAGGGAAATCCAGATCTCTCATGCTCGAGAGGGATAATTTAGGACCATTTGCGAATTTGATCATAAAATTTGCATGAAAAATTTAAGTTTCCGTTAATAATCTCACTGCAGTTTGGCCCTATCAAAAGGTTTGCAATTTCTAATCGAAATAACCAGTCAGCATATGGATAAATTTCTCAAATTCAAACTCTTTCTAGTACATTATCAATTATACATCTATAGTAACATGAAATAGGCCATTGAGCCAAAAATTCGAAGCTAGACACATACACTCTACATCTAATGAAAAATAGGTAGTTGCTGATATAGACACAAACAAATATTTGAAACCTATTCTAAACAACTTTAGCTGCGCTTCTTGATGTCTAGACTCAGGAAACACCACACCCTTTTGCAAATTTCAAATCACATTTCAACAGATTGTCCAAGAGCAACCCAGGTATGGAAGGCATTACAAGAGTTATTACAAATCACCAAGGTGAACCCATCTTCATAATGGAGACTCCATAAATAATGTGGCTATAACTTCAGCCATCAACACTTTACACTCACAGTGAATATCTAGCAACTTGTTCTTCAAGTGGTTTCCCAAATCATTACAAAATCTGTTCAGCGTACTCTTTAGCCCTTTTACAACCAGCCCAAGAAATTAAACTGGAAATTGGAACCTGTGTTGAAAGAAAATTCATGATCTAATGGAATAATTCAGTCACGTACATGTAATGGATGTAAACCTTTAATGCATGCAATAGTGTTACAGATCAACTTGCCAACTGGGATGCTAGTTCTCCAAGAACTAAAAGATCCATCCAAGGCTATTGAGACTCGAGAGAATGAAATTCCAGACAATGTAAATAGTGGTCTTTTTTATTTGTTCATTCCAGCCTGTCCACCCGATTCACCTCACTCAAATCTGAATCATGATCTTACTAGCTCCCTGGATTAATTGCCAACATTTTCCATTTTTTTGGTAGTTCTTTAACATATAGCCAAATTGTTGTTAACAGTTTTTATGTAATGACATGTTTCTCTATCTTCTGTATTTTCTTCTGTTTATGGGGGTGGAGTCTAAAGCTGTTACATCACGTTATTTTCTGGCATTCATGAAATATGCTGATAGTTTTGTATTGTTTGCAGGGCTTCAGATTTAATGACTTCTACTTTCTTGTGATCTTCTTGTAATCATGTGTTGTTATATTCATTTCTCCCCAAAGTAAATTAATCACTTTAAATTATGAATGTAACGCAAAATACATTGACAAATTTCTTTAAATTTCATAATCTAACACGTGCAGAGTTTTTTAATTTCCATTCAATCATATAAATATCCTAATTAGCTAGAAATATAATTCAATTTTAGCAAGGCCTTAACATTCATATTTTGAGATGTTTAAGGTTGGGGCAAATGCCTGCAGGAAATATTACCTATGATATATCTGTGTGGTATAGTTTTTAACTTGTTGAGTTGAACCATGCCTATGTAGTCCATTAATAGATCTTCTTTGTCTCCTTCAGTCATTTTAATTGGTATTTCAGTTAAAGGACACCTGCAACTCAGTTAAAGGACACCTGCATACTGTTAAAACTTTCATATTGTTCATTTCCATAAAATTTGGTGGTAGGTACTATATTCCATGTCTCAATATGTTTAACATAGGAAATTGAGTCAATAGTCCAATTGGATTCAGAAAATATTGTAGATTCACGCATTTTTGAAGCCATAATTCCTTCAAACTCGTTAGATAGCCGAGCGAAGGCGGAAGTACTTCCAACAAAGACCCTCCTAATCTTAGAATTTCCAAATTTTTGAGGCATAGAACATCACTCGGCAACTCTTTGAGGTTTTTACCCACAAAATTTAATTTTTTCAGGGACTGTTGACTACCAACTTGGGGAGGAAGTAATTCCATCTAGGAACAACGTGAGAGATCTAAGAATTCGAGCATGATTATGTTTCCAAGTGTTTCGCTGAAGATATTCAAACTATAGGAACCCCTAAGAAGCAAATATTTTAGTTGCAATAGATTATAGAAGGAATTTGGAAGCATTTTGAAACTTTTACACTGAGTTAAATCGATGCTTTTTATATTTTTCAAATGCCCCACAGAATTTGGAAACATTTCCAAACTTTCACATCAATTCAGATGATGCTTTCTAGATTTGTCAAATTCCCCAGAGAATTTGGAAGAAGGCGGTCATATAACATAAGCTTTTATGTTATATTACTTGAACCATCAAACAAGGTTGGATCAATTCCTTTTGGACTCCATCTCCTAGCCTTTTAATCACACTCAACCAACTAGACTAGTGTTTGATGCATCGGCAGATTCAAGATTTTAAAATTCCTAATCCTATAGTTCTTTCCATCTAATTTTATTTTACAAAGGGGCTTGCTTTGGGGTGTTATAAATAAAATACACATCTTTAAACTTCAAATTTTGATAAAAAAGCACAGGAAAAATGTTGAAAAGATGAACATTCTACTTATAGATACAATAGGTAATATCCTGAGAAGTTCAACATTCTGTGTCTAAATAAATAAATGGAAAATTTTCTTCGTCTTTGACAATTAGATCAGAAAGCAGAGGCAATATTCTAAAAATTTTAACATTCTGCTTATAAAAAAAATAGACATGGCCAATTTTCTTTAAATTTCGAAATTTAATCAAAAAGAAAGGGAAATATTTTGAGGAAGTTCAACATTCTCCCTACAAACAAAATAGGCAAGTTATTTAAAATAGGCAAGTAGACAAGTTATTTAAATATCAAAATATAATCATAAAACATAGGCAATATTCTGAGAAATTTAATAATATTCCCATAAATAAAATAGACAGACAATTTTCTTTAAATGTAAAAAATAATTGGAAAGCATAGGCAATATTCTGTGAATTCTAATATTCTAATTATAAATGATATATTCACATAACAGTATTCATCATAAATAAAATATAGATAATTTTCATTTAAGTTCGAAATTTAATCAGAAAGCACTGGAAGTATTCTGTGAAGGATGCCCACATTGGAGCTGAATTCTAATTAGACACTTGCATCTCATTCTTTTGCAGCTCCTAGGTTGAGCAAAATAATCTTCCATCCGAATCACCGAAATAATTCAAATATGAAAAGAACAACTATATCCCTTCCACAACTAGCAGGTTGTTCATATTCAAAGGCAATATAACACCAAAGTAGATTGCACAGAAAATGAGGCAATTAGAATGAGATTAGATCATGTGAAAAAGAAAAAAAAAGAATCAGCAGGGAGAAAAGAATCCATAGTGGGGCATATAAGAGGAGGACCAATCAATGCAAAAACAAATTCTATTCAATTCAAATGTACAGTCAATGAACCCACTATGTTGGAAGGGAAATTACAAAGATTTTACAATGATCGATATGGATCACATAAGTAGGAAGGAAAATTCATCCAATGAACTTATGTTGGGTTTTGTATCCACATATACTCTACCTCAATCAAGGAATTTATGAATATGTGCCCTGTTTGAATCAATGATTGAATTTAATAGAAGGGGAGATGTTGTCCATGAACGGATGATGGATATGATTGGTATTCCTTGAGGTGGAAGGTCTGCCCACTTGCTTCGACTTGCATTCAAAAATATAGTAGTTGGCTCACTATAACCCAGACATACTAGTAGCATCTCAACAATGACTCAATACTATGCCCTCATGAAAACACATTAAACTCTCACCTCGTACTCAGGATGCTCTAAATACACCATCAATATCTCAAATACATTAATGAAATTACAACAATAGGTAGCAATACATTTCATTATGACACTGTCATTTAGCATTAGCAACCTTGCAAACACAATGGCATACATATGTTGACACTCTTAGCCATTCAACTCTACAATAATATCATTGTTATAAGCATATAAAAATACAAACACAACAAGTACACAAGTCTTGAACATCTGATCTATGTGTAGTAATAAAATCGATTAATCACACCATTTTTTTTTCAATACACCTTGTAGATATCCACAAATATTGTTATAGAAGTCTCCAAATTGATCTACTATGGGTGTAAAATTCATCTACAAGATATACAATTGCAATCTATTCACACTAATCACACAATCTCTCTATAGGCTACACAACTCAAGAAACATATGATCTCACTACAATTAGACTTTAGTACCAAGGCCACATGACATCCAACCTGCACACAGACTTCATCATTATGTTAACACACAACACTCTCCATTATTCACTCCATATACATGTGGCATCATATCAATACTAAAGCAAAGATATCAAAGTTCCAAGACTTGGGAGCTCCGCTTATTTTATATTAGTCGACCCTGTGATATCCATCCTTTCAAGTTGTGCAAGGCCACAAAGGCCTTCTATTTTGGTAAGCGCACCACAATACCTTAAATGCAGAATTATTAATGTTGCTGGCAATGCTCCAACCTCCATAAAATTTCTACAATGGTAGATTTTGAGATGTTTAAGGTTGGGGAAAATGCCTGCAGGAAATATTACCTTCGATATATCTGTGTGGTATATTTTTTAACTCGTTGATTTGAACCATGCCTATGTACTCCATTAATAGATCTTATTCATCTCCTTCAGTCCTTTTAATTGGTAGTTCAGTTAAAGGAAACTTGCATATTGTTAAAACTTTTAGATTGTTCATCTCCATGACATTTGGTGGTAGGTATTGTATTCCACATCTCAATATGTTTAACACAGTAAATTGAGTCAAAAGTCCAATTGAAAGTGGAAAATGTTGCAGATTCTTGCATTTCTGAAGCCACAATTCCTTCAAACTCGTTAGATAACCGAGCGAAGGCAGAAGTACTTCCAACAAAGACCCTCCTAATCTCAGAAATTCCAAATTTTTGAGGCATAGAACATCACTTGGAAACTCTTTGAGGTTTGTACCCACCAAATTTAAGTTTTTCAGGGATTTTTGACTGCCAACTTGGGGAGGAAGTAATTCCATTTTGGAACAATGTGAGAGATCTAAGCACTCAAGCATGATTATGTTTCCAAGTGTTTCTCTGAAGATAGTCAAACTACAACAACCCCTCAAATGCAAGTATTTTAGCTGCAATAGATTATAGAAGGAATTTGGAAGCATTTTCAAACTTTGACACTAAGTTAAATAGATTATTTTTATATTTTTCAAATTCCCCACATAATTTGGAAGAATTTCCAAACTTTCACACCGATTTAGATGATGCTTTCTAGATTTTTCAAATTCCCCAGAGAATTTGGAAGCAGGCAATCATATTACATAAGCTTTTATGTTATAGTACTTGAACCATCAAACAAGGTTGGATCAATTCCTTTTGGACTCCATCTACTAGCCTTTTAATCACCCTCAACCAACTAGACTGACGTTTGATGCATAGGCAAATTTATGATTTTAAACTTCCTAATCCTATATTTCTTTCCATCTAATTTTATTTTACAAAGAGGATTTCTCATCCTTGGACAACCTTCATCTTGATTTTCTAAAATTGGAAAATAAAGTCAGAATCATTCTGGGAGTTGTAAATGGAGAAATCATAGTGAACAATAGGAAATGTGCAGATTTTTTGCTTGAATTGAAGAGCAAAGGTTTCACTCTATTCCCCAAGAAGGGAAAACCCGTTAAGGTTGCTATTGTTGAGGCAATAGCAGATGATGAAGAGTCTCCTGAAGACAACATTGAGACAGTAAAGGGTGTTCGTGTTGCAGATTATGAGTATCTTCTATCCATGGCTTGTTGATGATTCTATGAGTGCCTATGAGAGTGTTGGCATGGATTTGTTCAGGGATTATTCATTGATGGGTACATTTACCCTACCCCTGCCACTCCATATCTTGAGGCTCCTATTTGCATGAGCTCTTCTATTATCAGTGGATCCCTTAGATTTCATGATCCTTGGGTGGTACCAAATCCTTTAGAAGTAGATTATTATGGGGCCAAAATGTCATTTAGTGTGGTAGAGATTTCCTACTAGGTGATCCAGTTGACATTCGGTAACTCTAACTCAGGTATCGAGTATGATGTGGACCCTACTAAGTATTCTTTTCATTTCTCAATTGTCAATTGTCCATATTTCTGTGATCTCCTTGAAACTAAGCTACCTCTTGATGAGGCCATCTTGGAGGCCACGTTGATCATTGATTGGCCTTGGGAGGGGTTGCATTATCGTTCATCCTTTCTCCCTATTCTAGCCAAAAATTGATGTTCAAAACCAAGTTTATACTGGAAATGTTGAGTGATACCAATCTCCCATTATGGCACATGATGTTGATTCCAAAGGTAATTTGTCAAACATATTCAATATTATACCCATCGGCATTTTAGTTAAAATATACCTTAGTGATGCTCATTATTAGATTTCGGTATTGTTTTAAGGGAAGGTATTCTAGCTAGTAAGGAAGGGTAGGTAAGGTCTTCAGGGTACGCCTAGCTTTCAATTAGCTACAGCTCACCATTATGAGAAGAAAAGGAAATAAGCCTGCATATGTGCTTAAATAGGAGGGAAAACATTAGGGGATTTTTGAAGTCTAAAATGGGCCTCCTAAGGAAATAATAAAATAATAGATAAACTAATAAAATAATATTTATGAATTTGAAATTCACTTTTTGCACCACAATCCATGTAACCATAGTTAAATTCAATTCAAAAGTTGTACCAAAATAAAATTAATAAAAAAATTGCATTAATGTGACTACAAATAAGAATGATTTTTTCAAGAAAAAGTCATTATCATTGAACAACTAATACATTTGTCCTTTGTACTTAAATAACTTAAAATATAAATATAAATATAAATTTATAAATTCTTAATTATATTATATCCTATTAATTAAAATTTATATTATTTAAATTGTATAATAACATGTAATTAATATGCTATATAAAAATAATATAATATAATAAATGTATAGAGATATGCATTGTTTCTTTCAAGAAATATGAAATGACAATAATAGATTTTTATTCAAAAAGTGTGAAATAAAATTTATTATGAGTACTTTACTTTGACTTTAAAAGTACTTAGAGCACTACCATGGTTAACCATGAGTTTTTATCCACTATTGAGAATGTGACAATTAAGTACCTTTAAGTTAAGCAATGCCACCTCAACCATTAGGATTGATGTCATCCCCTAAAATGTGATTGGTTCTTATAAAGTGAATTTTGATTGTACATTTTCCTTATGAGGCCCATTTTAGACCTCCAAATTCCCCTAATGAACTGAGAAAAAATGATGCTGCCAAAATATTTAGACAAGTAGGCAAAAACTAGAGAAAAAAATACCAAAAAAGCTGTAACTGCTGAAAAAATAGATTCTCAATCAACGACCAACAATCAGCCATCGATTGCCTCTGTTACTACAACTATTGCATAGAATGAAATTACAAAACCTATAGATGGCAATAAAGGGGCTGCGAAAAAAGCAAATGGAAGTGGAAAGCGATGAGGATGATGAATTAGATACCAACCTGCAGGATCGGTTGGAAGCCTACAACCATGGCTTACCAGCGTTCAGCATTCAGGGCGAGTCTGGTTCCGCAGGGTGTCGGGCAATTCGGCACGGTTGAGTCTAGTTCAAAATTAGCCTACGTGCAGAATAGTGAGGGCATTCAGAACAGTGATTAGGAGGGTGTAGCCGGAATAGGGAGGCTGGGTGAATGGTGAAATTTTTTATGCGGGAGAATTAAAAATTAAAAATAAAAATTTATATGTAAATAATAATGTTTAAAATAAAAATTTAAATAAAAAAAATAAAATTTAAATAAATAATTTAAAATTAAATGTAAATAAAGGTGTCAAATTATTTGGGAGTGCTAACAATTTGTATACAAGGTATAAATATCATTTGAACTAAGGTTCCTTGGATTTTTGCACGTATCATTCCTGCTAATCAATGGAGAATCATTTGGTTGTCGGGGTCAAGAGTGGTTCTCGGGGATATTGATGTATGACACAACTTGATGTCAAATAAGCCTAAGCCCCCAAATGTACAACAAATATTTTTGATCCATTAAAATATCAACCTTGATGCATTATATTTTTGAGGGTATGGGTTAAAGATACGAACTAATTCATTATATGTATTTAAGTTTCCCATTGTGGATCAAATAATTCTATAAATGGTCAAAAGCGTAAGGGAATTCCACCTAGCTCATTAAATAAATTTTAGAACCTTCTTAAGTTAAAAACCATTCATTCCTTTTTGCAAAAAAACAACCATAGTGTTTTAATACATCCAAAGGCTATCAAATATACTTCATGGCAATGCTTTTTAATCCAAAAATGGAAATGAAAAAAATGTGGTTAGGCCATGAATAGCAATGCAACTTAGTCCATGGGGTCCTAAGGTCTCTATGGCGTAGGATTTGGGACAAACTTTAGTGGGATATGATCCACAAAATACCATAACGTTCCTTGAGTGTCGAAATTGTAAGCGACTGAAATTGAGGCTTGGAAAAATATATATTTTTTCTATGTTTGGTATACATGGTAATAAATATGGAATTACCCACAAACACATACCCTCATAACCAATACCTAGTTCTCTAAAAAACAAATGTTTCCAATATGCTTAATTAGAGGTGAAGGATTCTACTAGGAGTTCAATGTGTTGGTTTGGGGTGTTATTTCCAGCCTTGGATACTTAGTGGTTAAGTTCTTGAAGGGTCAAGGGTTAAGGTCCAAGGGCTTTAGGGTCGAAGGATTTAGCGGTTAAGGACTTAAGATTAGGGGATTTAGGTGTTTAAGGGGTTAGAATTTAGGTGTTTAAGGGTGAAGGATTAGGGGATAATGGTCACAGGTTAATAGGATAAGGAGTTACGGCTTACGAGGTTCATGGATTATAGGTTAGTGGTTAGTTTCTTAAGAATTAATGAGTCAAGGGTTTTATGGGTTATGAGTTATGAGTGTAGGGGTTAAGAGATTATGGATTGGGGATTAAGGGGATATGGAATTCAATGGTTATGGGTTAAGGTCTTATGGTTTGTGATAATTGGACTCGTAATCCCCTTATCACCACTATTGGGGGTTCCCCTATCGATTTCTCTCGCTACCTTCACTCCAGGTCCCCTAGCCCCTGTGAAATTAGGTCCTAATTCCCCTTCTCATTCTCTAATGCTAGGATTATAGATCATAGTAAATCATGCTTGCATCTCTGAATTATACCCATCCATGTTGCCCTTGTGTCCCCCTGCCCTATTCTTTCACATTCCCTAAGGCACAAATCAAATATTTGGATGTATCTTGGATGACTTATCACATTCCACTGGCTTCACGCATGAATAGGAATTCCCATCATTTAAGAATTTTTTGGAGGGTTTTCATGGCATAATCAAGGGTCACATTTACAAAAAAAGAGTGTTTAAGTATATGTTAGAGGGATTAAGGACTATAGGGTTGTTGACAGGAAAAAAATTCCACCTTGCCAACAATGGGGAATTAGGGTTTAAGGGGTTAGAAGTTTAGGGTTTAGGGGGTTAAATGGGTTATGGGTTTAGAGGTTTAGGGGGTTAGGAGATTTAGCTGTTAAGGATTTTATGGGTTAGGTTTTAGGGGGTTAAATGGGTTAGAGTTTTAGGAGTTTAGGGGTTAAATGGGTTAGGGGTCAGGAATCAAGGTTTAAGGGGTTAGGGGTTAAGGGGTTACGGCCAGGAATGGCACCCTCACATGACCTGACCTGACATGATTGGCCTGAACACGTTTCCTTGGGTGCCCTCATAGTACGGTATGACTTGACCCGACCCGACCCAGCCGAACATCGAAGGCATGAGGGAGAAAATGGAAAATGGGTCGCAAGAACGTGCAGTACAAGGCACACGGTCGGTCAGTGAAACTTAGCATTTTTTATATGGCCAGCCTCACATGATCCGACCTGACATGCTTGAACACGTTTCTCTGGGCACCCTCACATGACCCAACCCACCCGAACGTGTTTCCCTTGGCGCCCTCACACGACCTGAACTGACCCGATCTGACACAAATATTTTTTTTCACATTCATATGGTTCCTTAAAAAATGATTAAATGGGGGCTTTGGCTAGATATCCACTCTCTTTAATTTTTTTATCATTCAAATTGCTTGCATGATAAAATTATGTCATCATTCAGATTTCTTGCATGATAAACTTATTAGGGCATATAAATGCTGAGGAGAGACAGAACAAAAACATACCTAAATTTTAAATAGGAAGTTTCCTATTCAGGATGATAAACTGGAAAATAAACACATCCCACACTCTCACATGTAGCAAGCATTGATATCTGTGTGATACCCCTTCTCTACTTTAATAAATCCAAAGCGTCATGACTGGAAGTGGAATCTAAATGTATACAAGTGTAAAAAAAAGTGGAATATAAATTTATACGAGTGTAATAAATCTATAAAAGAGGCGCAGATCATGAAATGTAATGCTAGCGTCTATTATTACTCTTTACCATGGGATAAACCAGTTGCAGGGTATTTTCGTTAATGTACCTTTTTGGTTTTCTACATTCTTCAGCGGAATTAGCGACTACATCAAATCCAACTTTGTCCCAAACTCTTCAGCAGAATTAGCGACTGCATCAAATCCAACTCTATCCTAAACTCTTCAGCGGAATTAGCACCGAACCCTTCTTCAGCGGAATTAGCACTCTTCAGTGGAATTAGCACCGAACTCTGTCCCAAACATGGCAAGGAGAATAGCGGCAAGAAAATAAATTTGAATACTTCGATTTAGATTTTAGAGTAGACACCAAATTAGATTTCCATGTGTTTTCTACCATTTTATTTTACCCGCTCCTTTAATGGATAGGCCAAAACCAAAAATCCATGCTACTATGTGTTATATTGCTATAGTATAAGGACCTTGTATTGTTACAGAACCATCACAATTTTTGTCATGGGATATTCAACAACTTTTCAAGGGGAAGCGTGGCCCAAATATCTTATACATTTCATCTAATATTTTAATTAAAATAATTCTAAGAGTATTTTTTAGATTCTATTAGCTATAAAATTTGGTTTGTGTATACAAAAACAAAATAAAATCTATGGGTATTAGAATCTATAAGATAATCCTAGCAATATTCTTATTAAAAGTTTAGATGAAATATACAAGATATTACAAACTTTGCTTAGAGGCATGGATCAACCTGAGGAAAAGTATTAACAAACTGAAGATGAATTTTGATGTGTTCGGACCATATGAACCTGCAAAGCACATAGAATATCCCAATGCCTTTTACAAACTCTTTATATACTCAATATAAACCTAAGTATAAGAAACGAGGTTTTTATGTGCTAGGATCAACAATGATAAAAAACATAGAGCATACCCTTAGTTTCTCTTATAAACCCTCACATAAGTGAGATACTGTGAAGTTACATTTAGTTTTCAGGCCTACAACTATTAGGAATTATGAAAATGTCTCCTAAACGTCAGAAGACTCAAACTTGTCCTGAAACATCGCAATTCCAACGGTTTGTCCTGACTCTAGGAATGCTTATCCTTCATGATTTTGTAACATAATAAAACCATAAATACGTTGATAAAACCCTATAATATGTTGAAACAATCCCTAAGTCATTGCTAAATTTAAAAACTAACGTTATGTCTAAAATAAGAATTAATGACCTAATATGAGATCATGCAAGAATAAAAAAAACTTGAATAGTGTATGAAACCATAAAAAAACATAATAATAGTTGTTTTTATAATTTTGAATAATGTATAGTTGAAACCATGACATACTAAAATGTTTATAACACTATTATAGTCAGCTCTACTAGCGGAATTTGACTCGACCACATATGAATATAAAGACATGTTAAAGAACACATAAGCATGTAGACACGAAAAACTAAGAGATCCTTCACATACACAGAAGAATATTCGACGTTCATTTCTTGATCAATCGGAAGCACAAGAACATATATTTTATTCAAGAAGAAAATAACTCAGTTGAGATCTCGGTGAGGAAAAGATAGAAATGTGTTCACATATTCTGAACTAAAGGCCAATCTAGAATTTCTGTAGAATATCGAACTTGTTGAGGACATCATCATAGAGTTGGAAAATGTTTTGGAAGGCTCGGATTTGATTCAGATCGAACCTATGACAAATTAATGGACAAACCTGCAGGACAGTCTGCCTGGAACTCATTTGCAAGAGATGAAAAAACAATTCTTGGGCATGTGTGCAGTCACCTTTTTAATGACGTGCTTTTGAAATGACAATTTGCAATGATATCTCATTATCTCATCACTATGGTTGTTGAATGAAATATTCTATGGTTTCCCTAACCATCACAATACTGATGTTTTGGCTCCTCAATGTTGCAAGACCAACACTTGGCCGGAAACGTCGCAAGACCGACGGTTTCCCCAAATGTCACAAGACAGACATTTATCTCCTAAATGTCGCAAGATCGACGGTTGTCTCCTAAACATCGCAATTCCGATGGTTTGTCTTGAAACATCAGTATTCGAACGATTTTCCTAAATGTCGGTGTTTTGACGATACTCCAAAAACGTCGCTAGAGCGACGCTTATTGGCGGGATTAAAAAAATTGAGAAAAATTGGGGAAATTTCTGGCAATACATCAAAAGTGTTGGAACAAAGTGTTGGAATTTTCACCATATGTACTAGTGAGGTAGTGTGGTGGAATCTCACCTCACTAGCTCCAAGATCAGATCCTACAAGCAAACAAATAAACTAGTAATATTCACAGTGTTATCAAGATAAAGAAATCAAATAAAAGCATATAACTAGACATGAAATAATATGATTCTGAGCCACTTATAACATGTATCCTAAAAAAATAATCAAATAGTAGCAATCATAAGACACTAAGCGGACAAAATAGAGGTAGTTTTATATATTAAATAAAGTATGACTACAACAATCGGCTTGATCAAGCCTCCCTCAGTCCTTCAACTCCAACCTCTCTCTCTTCAATCTCCCTAGTGTGACAATGCTTGAGAAACTAGTTCTCAATGAACTATGCAAACAATAAAACCCCACACTATAAAAATTTCATTCCTCACACCTTCAACCCATCAACCCTTGAAAATGAGCCCTTGCCTCCAATTTATAGGAATTTGGAGGAAAAACCTTGCCATTCTTCTCCATTAGTTCGAATAGGGAAAAATCCATGATGTTTCCATGCTTTTATTGCTTTTTCCCTCTTTGGATGAATTATTTAGGTTTAGCAATGTCCATTATGAGGAATGAACCCTAGGTTTCCAACTTTTTAGTCTGAATCTTTGAGAAAAAGCCGAAAATGTCAGTCTGTTAACTTGGAATCCACCCCTCAAACTTCATGGAACACGGGTAACACTTCCCTTTAAAAAAAATAGTGTATTAACCTGGGCATTAACACTCCCTGCAAGCAACTAGGATGCACTATAACTCAACCTGATAGTTTATGGGGTGCGTTACCATGGAAAAATATGTCTTTGTCTTAGGCAATTTCTTCCATCAATGTGTCCTTCTCCTTTGAGCTACTAAGGAGGTCATTTTGTTGTATAAAAATTATAACCAACATATAACCATAAAATTAACAATAAAATAAAAACCATTAAATCCACATAATAACCAATAAATTTCCTTATCCAAAGAAAGAGAAAATTAGCTTTTATTAAACATAGGAAAATACCGACGAGGTTTGGGACTTCCACGTTCCACCCAACCATAGATTGGTTGAGCCAAAAATATCTTCAACCAATCACCCTCGTTCCATATTCCAAGCATGAATTTGGGATTTGATGGGATAAACCAATCCAAACACAACTAATGGAATGATAAGGTTAAATCACCTCCACACTTTACATACCATGATCACACATAAACCGGTGCCAAGATCACAAAACCAAAATGAACTTGGATGCCTCAGAATTCCTTTGCCATCCTTGAGGAATTTTCCTATATCCACCCTCAATATTTACCATGTATCTCTCCATTACCGTTCAATGGATTCCTAGGCCTTGGGAATTCTCCTGAGACCACCTCACCCCACATTTTGAAACCTTCCGATAATCCAAAGCTCAAAACCGAGAAGAATCCCATCACACCATGGCTTTCCAGAAATGGAAACGATAGACTAAAATATACTTTGTAAACCTTACAAAATCCATGCCAATGACATCAAAAGAACCATATACCAACATGCACATACGATGCATGTCAAAACCAGCTAGGAAATCACACATGCAATCTGCTACCTGTGAGTATTCACATTGAAGTTGCTTGATTTTTGCCTTTGTTTTCTTTCCTTTCTCTTCTTTTCCTTTCATTTCCTTTCCTTTCTTTATTTCTCCTTTTGGTGATTTTCCCTTTCTGAGACCAATTCTAACACTAAACTAACACAAGGCTAGAAAAATCTTTCCAACTAATGCTTTGAGGTCTTTTTATTGATGATGCCTCTAATTCCTTCAATTTTCCATTATTTTCCTTCATTTTTCTCCTCACATGCAACCTGTGACCTTTCACCTTCATTTTCTCCTAATTTCCTTTATTTTCATACATAATGTGCCAAAATAAATTTTTTCCTTTCCAAAGCTTAGCCATTGCCTTGTCAATTTTACTTAGCCATAAAAGACAACAAGTGATGCACACTAGGATATTTTTCCCAACATTCAGCCTGAAATAAGTGTCCCTCACCCATGGTATTATTTAACCTTTATTATTTTTATTAAATGAACTTTTAATCCGAGGCTGTTACAATTTCTATAATATTGGCTACGCTGAAAGCTCGGAGGTCAATAGGAGATGACAGTTATTCCATGGAGACCTTGGAAAGGGCCTTTACAAAATCAACTATTGCATCACTATTTAGCCTTTGGCTATGTTTAAATACATGATTGATATCAAACCTCCGAATATTCTCAAGAATTCTCAAGTTTGAAACCAAATTGTGCATTATTTTTTCTAGTTACTAATCCTGAGCAATTCCCCTCAACACCATCAATTTCATATGAACCTCATTGAGCAGCTACTGCTGCAACCTATTGAAGTTTTATAGGTCCCTTTCCCTTAAACACGTGAAAATCTAGTGACATTGTTTGTTTTAATTTCTCCGAGTCACTATGAGGCACTGTAAAGAATTTATCATCTGTAGGAGCACCCTCTCCCAGTGGGTGTATATGCTCAAAATGAGAAAGACACATAAAAAAGTGCTCCTAATATTCTTGTAAGTAGTTTCCATCTTCAGAAGCAACGGTGATAATGGCCTGAAAAAAATTGCAGCACCTACACTAGTGTGGGACCAATAGGTCCTAGCAGCACCTACACTAGTGTGGGACCAACAAGTCTTAGTAGCACCTGCACTGGTGTGGGCTAAATTTGGTGTAGCGTCTATTTTAATTTTCCCTTAATAAAAATGGACAATAAAATGTAATCTTATCTCATAATCACTTGTAATAGTTAACTGAGTGTGATAAACTTAGTTAGCTCATGAATTTCGAGTTGAGGGTAGTTGGTGAGGCATGGAGAGTAATTCTAGTTGTAACAAAGTTCGAAGTGCAATTGGTGCATTAGTTTAATGCATGAGTAATCAGTTAACTTAGTTATGTGAGTTAAAGTCAGTTGCGCTAGTTGTAACTATTTGTTCCACTAGTGAGATATCAAGTGAATTAAATATGATTTAATTCACAATCAGTGATCTAACATGCAACTAATGATTTACTATTATTAGCTACATGCATGTTAGCTCCAGTGGAGGCCCATTTGAGACAAAGGTGAAATGGATGTTAACTATCAGTTGTAGGATTATTAGGTTGTACCCATGAAACCAAACACATATTGGATTGAACCATGATCCTTCCACATTTTAGTAAGGCCAAAATTCCTAAATAATAGGGATTGCATTCATCAGGAAATGCGCAAGCAAGGAAGGTTGTTTAGAGGCTGAGAATTGGCTAAGTGTTTGCCAGTTTTTCCAAGACAATGTGAGACAATTAGTTGAGTGTTGGAGACTCTTGTGAGAAGAGTGCATTATAATTGTTTCATGTTTCCATGCTAAATATAAAATAGAAGATAGTGGGGTTTTGAGCAGCAAGCCTTCCCTAGAAAATTATATGTCTTATGGTTTGATTTGATTCTTTCTTTTCTTCATGTCATGGGGATTTTGTTTAATTTCCGAAATTGATTTGTAGAAGCGATTCAGTATCTAGCTTTAGTACATTGTTAGATCGGATTGAATCCATGATATACATATTGTTTGTATAATTTCTACATGGTAACAGAGCACATGAAATCACTATAGTGGAGGAGAAGCTGAGTTTGTGACTAAATAGAATTCGAATTTGCAGAAGACTTTATTGGTGCTACAGGTGATTCAGTATCAAAATGGCTTTCAATGGCTTGAGATTGGAGTATGCACTCAAGGGAAGCTCTAACTATATTGCTTGGAAATACATAATGGAGGCGGTACTAGAGGACAATGGATTGAAGGAATTCATTGACAATGATGTTCCCAAACCCACTATGACTGATGCTGCAAATATTGATGCATGGAAAAAGAAAGTTGCAAAGGCAAGGAGAATATTACTGGAGGGAGTATGACACCACATTGTCTCAAGTCTCCATGGTAAAGTGACACCATATGCAATGTGGAAAGCTTTGAAATATCTATTTCAGAGCAGCAGTGATCATATAAAATTGGCACTAAAGGATAAACTCAAGAAGATCAAAATGGAGATAGGTGAATCCATGCCAAAATATTTAACAAATTTTGTTTAATGTCGGGATGAGCTTGGGAGCATGGGAATTACTGTCGCTAATGATGATCTAGTGAGCCTAGCTCTTCTAAGACTTCCCAAGGGTTGGCATAGTTATCAGGACTCTGTCAATGGAAAGGAAAACTTGCCAGATTGGGAATGACTTTGGTCGGATTTGGTGCAAGAAGAATTCAGGTGGAATACCAGAGATGGATCTTCATCTAAGAATGAAGATGAAGAACAATGTGCTTTGGCTGCCAAGGCGGAGAAGGGTAAAGGAAAGAAATTTCATTCCAAATCTGAGTCCGGTAAATATGGAAAGAAGCGCGACATGTCCAGAGTGAAGTGTTTTCACTATAACAAGCATGGACATTATGCCACTAACTATCCACAAAAGAAGAAGAACAAGCATTAGGGGAATTTTGAGGTCTAAAATGGGCCTCCTAAGGAAATAATAAAATAATAGTTAAACCAATAAAATAATATTTATGAATTTGAAATTCACTTTTTGCACCACAATCCATGTAACCATAGTTAAATTCAATTCAAAAGTTGTACCAAAATCAAATTAATAAAAAAATTGTATTGATGTGACTATAAATAAGAATGATCTTTTGAAGAAAAATTCATTATCATTGAACAACTAAGTATTTTTCCTTTGTACTTAAATAACTTAAAATAAAATATAAATATAAATTTATAAATTCTTAATTATATTATATGATATTAATTAAAATTTATATTATTTAAATTGTATAATAACATGTAATTAATATACTATATAAAAATAATATAATATAATAAATGTATAGAGATATGTATTGTTTCTTTCAAGAAATATGAAATGACAATAATATATTTTTATTCAAAAAATGTGAAATGACATTTATTATGAGTACTTTACTTTGACTTCAAAAGTACTTAGAGCACTATCATGGTTAACCATGGGTTTTTATCCACTATTGAGAATGTGACAAGTAAGTACCTTTAACTCAAGCAATGCCACCTCAACCATTAGGGATAATGCCATCCCCTAAAATGTGATTGGTTCTCATAAAGTGAATTTTTATTGTACATTTTCCTTAGGAGGCTCATTTTAGACCTCAAAATTCCCCTAATGGAAGGCTTCAGGATATGCAGTTGGTGAGGCTTTGGCCTCGAAATTTGAGCTTTACCTCTCGCTCATTGCATGCATGGTGTCAAGTGCAATGGGATCAGTGTGGTATTTGGATAGTGTTGCATCCTTTCACATGACGGGAGACAAAGAAATTTTCAGTAGCCTGGAGGATCAGGACCTCCAAATGCATCTCGAAATGGGCGATTACAGGTGGCACAATGCTACCTGGATTGGTACCATTACCTTCCATATACAGTCAGGTAAACCCTTTCAATTAAATTATGTAATGCATGTATCAGGCTTGAAGAAAAATTTAGTCTCAGTTGCAATGTTGGACGAAAGAGGCTATGATGTTGTTTTTAGTGAAGGAAAAGCTTCCTTGCAACATAAGAAAACAAAACAAG
Source organism: Pinus albicaulis (assembly GCA_034641835.2). NCBI lineage: Eukaryota > Viridiplantae > Streptophyta > Pinopsida > Pinales > Pinaceae > Pinus > Pinus albicaulis. The sequence goes on along the minus strand of CM076580.1, from coordinate 976,400,821 downwards.
TAAAGAAGATTGGGATTCGATTTAATAATCTCTATAAACTTGATGTATATGGTTGTGCAACATTTATGGGTAAGGAAGACAAATTGGTGAGCCGTGATGAGGGTGATTTATGGCATAGGAGATTGAGCCATCTACACCACGGAGCCTTGAAAGTCATGCAAAATATTTCTACTGGTCTTCCCAATGGTACACTTTCGTAGTCAAACCCATGCAAGGGATGTACTATGGGGAAGTATGTGAATGCTACTTTTCATGAGAAGGAGAATCGAGCTTTGGAAATCCTTGAGATAGTTCACTCAAACGTGTGCGGACCATTCTCTACTGCTTCAACAACAAATCATAAGTACTATGTGATATTTGTTGATGACTTTTCTTGAAAGTGTTGGATCTATTTCATGTAGAAGAAATATCAGACATTCTCAAAGTTTCTTGAGTTCAAAGCATTGGTGGACAAAGACACGAGGAAGCATGTGAAGGTTCTTAGGAGTGACAATGGTGGTGAGTACTTCTCCATTGAATTCAATAACTTATACAACAAAGAAGGAATTTAGTGAGAACTGATTGTGCCTCATAACCCACAGTAGAATGGGGTTGCAAAAAGAAAGAATAGAATAATTTTGGGTGCAACAAGAGCAATGTTGCATGATCAGGGCCTACCATTGCATCTATGGGTGGAGGCATACAACACAATGGTATTTTTTTAGAACCATTATCATCATCGGATACTTTGCATGAGCACACCAGAAGAGAATTTTACTGGTAAGAAACCTGATGTTTCACATTTTAAGATTTTTGGCTCATCTGTTTATGTGCATGTGACCAAAGATGTTGTTGGGTATGTGTTATATTCTTTCCACGACTTAAATTTCCGGTGGGCGGTCCACGCCCATGGTTTTGTGCATGGTTTTGCACATGGTTTTGGGGTTTGATGGTTTTCGGCCCCTGGTATTTTTTGTAGATCCAGTCAAGGGAACTACAGTTATGTTATAATCCAGGGTTAATAGATTAGGTTTTATGTATTATTCGGCATGTATATATATGTTTTGTAACACTAAAAGGAAAATAACGAAAAATCAAGCTGGTCGTCCCAATTTTGGATCCAGGGGAAAATCTCTGTGTTTATCTGTTTTATGTTTTATGCTCTCACTATTGTTTATTTTTTGTTATAATATTTGTGTGTAGATAATTTTTGTTCAGAGTTCAAACCTACATTTGGTATCAAAGTTATTTCGGCTTCAAAGGGACGCCTTTGCTGCTGAGGGTTTTTTTCTCAGGCCTGAGGTAGACCCTGTTCAGTGGGAGATCTGCGGGATCGATTCTTGCCGTGAAAGAAGATCATGAGCGACAGAAAGATAGAGATCAAGAAATTTAATGGTCATGGTTTTGATTTTTGGAAGCTCAAGATGGAGGATCTGCTAGTGGATAAAGATCAGTGGATCACGGTAGATCCAAGTACTAAACCAGCGGCAATGTCAGATGAAGACTGGAAGGAAATATATCAGAAGGCTAAGAGAACAATACGGTTGTGTGTCTCAGATTCAGTATTGTTGAATGTATCTAGGGAGGCTACAGCGAAGAATTTGTGGGAAAAAATTGGGACTTTGTACCAATCTAAGCCTCTGGTGAATAAGTTGTTCCTGCGGAAAAATTTGTATAACCTGAGGATGAAGGATGGAGACTCGGTGACAGAGCATCTGAATGCCTTCAATATTGTGGTAAGTCAGTTGTCATATGTTGACATTAAAATCTCAAATGAAGATAAGTGCATTGGTTTTTTGTGTTCTCTACCAGACTCATGGGACAGTATGGTTATTGCAATAGATAGCAATACAACTACCTTGAATTTTGATGACATTGTCTCAGCCTTGTTGTCAGAGGAAATGAGACGAAGAAATATGGACGACCAGAATGGAGATGCCTTATCTGTACGAGGAAGGTCCCAAACAGAAACAAGAATAAGGTTTCGAGTGGGAGATCCAAATCTAGAGGGAGATCTAAATCTCCTGGAAAGTTTGTAAAGGTATGCTGGAAATGCAGAAAGGAAGGGCACTACAAAAGGGAGTGCAGATCTAAAGCTCCTGAGAAAGGAAAGGGATCTGATGATGCTCCTTCTGTAGAGGCAAAAACCACCTCGGATGAAGGTGGGGATGTGTATTTGGCTTCTTCTTCAAATACGCATGTAGATCATGAGTCATGGTTGATTGACTCAGGTGCATCCTTTCACTTCACTCCCCATAGGGAGTGGTTCTGCGAGTATGAGAAATATGATGGTGGTGATGTCCTCCTAGGGGTTGATAGAAAGGCCATAATCATCGTACATGGAAAGGTCAAGCTGAAGCTGCAAAGTGGAAGGATTAGAACACTTCCTGGTATTCTGCATATTCTTGCATTGGCCAGAAATCTGATTTTTGTAAGAAATATGGATGATGCAGGTGTAAAAACAGTGTTCGAGAAAGATTCCTGCAAGATGGTTCGGGGAGCACTACTATTAATGCGAGGAGTTTTGACTGGAACTCTGTAAAAGCTACAGGGTAGCATTGTTATTGATGGGTGTAATAGTTATATGGTTCCTGAAAGTGGAGCGGAAAGCCTCGATGTCTCTAGAGAAAATACCATGCTATGGCATCAAAGGCTTGGACATATTGGAGAGAAGGGCCTTCAAATACTGCATAGAAATGGTATGGTAGAAGGTATGTCTAATTTCTTTCTGGATTTCAATTTCTATGAACATTGTGTATATGGGAAGTAGAATCAGGTGAGTTTTCCTTCTAGTGCTAAGAGGGCGAACAAGATAGTAGAACTTGTGCACAGTGATGTGTTTGGACCTTTGTCAGTTCCATCACTGGGAAAGTCTGTGTACTATGTTTCATTCATAGATGACTTCTCAAGGAATACATGGATATATTTCTTGAGGAAGAAATATGAAGTCTTTAACAGATTTAAAGAATTTAAGGCTTTGGTGGAAAACCAGACAGAGAAGAAGATAAAGGCGCTGAGGACAGTTAATTGTGGGGAGTTCTACAAGAAGGAATTTGAAGAGTTCTGTAAGAAGTGTGGTATAGCATGGAAGAAGACTACTCCATACACACCTCAGCAAAATGGAGTTGCATAAATATTGAACAGAACACTGATGCAAAAGGCAAGAAGCATGCTCAGTGGTACCGGGTTAGGACAAGAATTCTGGGCAGAGGCAATGGAGACTGCATGCTATCTGATTAATAGATCACCTTCATCAGTGTTGGAGGATAAGACTCCACATGAGGTATGGACTGGTAAGAAACTCTCTCTTTCACATCTAAGGGTATTTGGCTGTGACGCATTTTCACATGTTCCAAAGCAGAAAAGGACCGAGTTGGATAATAAATCTGAAAGGTGCATCTTTATTGGGTATAAGGATGGTTTAAAAGGTTACAAGCTTTGGAACCCAGAAACAAGGAAGGTTATGTACAGTCGAGATGTGGTGTTTAGAGAGGTGAAAGATGTTGTTAAACGTGAATTCATAAAAAAGGAACCTGAGAAGATAGAGTTTGAGCTAAAGGAGTATGAATCAGACTCTACAGCAAAAGAAGATTCAGAAGAGGAAGAGCCACAAACTCCAGCTATGAGAAGATCAATTCGGGAAAGAAGGCAACCAGAAAGCTATAATCCATCTGCTTTATGTTCAGGTTTTGCCTTAACTATAACTGATGATGATCCCAGAACTTTCAGGGAGGCAGTAGATTCACAGGATGGAAAACTCTGGAAGGAGGCCATGGTCGATAAAATGGCATCCTTGCACAAAAATGAGGCATGAGATCTAGTGGAGTTGCTGGCTGGAAGGAAGCCCCATCGAGAGAAAATGGGTGTTTAAGAAGAAGATGAATGTAGAAGGCAAGGTGGAGAAATAAAAATCTTGGTTAGTAGCAAAAGGTTATTCCCAGGTGCCCGGAATTGATTTTGGTGATATTTTCTCTCTTGTTGCCAAAGTTACTTGTATTAGATTACTTTTATCTATTGCTACTGCATTTGATTTTGAGATAAAATAGATGAATGTGAAGACAACATTTCTTCACGGGGATCTAGAAGAGGAGATATACATGAAGCAACCTGAAGGCTTTATGGTGAAGGGTAAGAAAGAACTGGTATGCAGGTTGAAGAAGTCTTTGTATGGGTTAAAATAGTCACCAAGGATGTGGTATCAGAAATTTGATATCAATATACGGGGACTTCGCTTCACCAGAAGCAAGGAGGATCACTGTGTTTATTTTAAATTAATTGGTGACCATGTTATTTATTTGGTCTTGTATGTGGATGATATGTTGTTGATTGGAAATGACAAAGAAATTATCCAACATTTGAAGACCCAACTATTCTCCAAATTCTACATGAAGGATCTTGGTGTTGCAAACTATATTTTGGGCATGGAAATTAAGAGAGATCGGGCAAAGAGGAAGCTCTGGTTAAACCAGAGGAAGTATGTCGAGACTATATTGCAAAGGTTCAATATGAAGGATAGTAAACCGGTGAATGTTCCTATTCCTGTAGGTGTAAAGCTGTATGCTGAACAGTGTCCCAAGACACAAGAAGAAGAGGAGGATATGTCCCGTGTTCCATATGCAAGTGCATTGGGTAGCCTGATGTATGTAATGGTCTGTACTAGACCAGACATTGCACATGCAGTGGGAGTATTGAATATGTTTATGTCAAATCCATGGAAGGAGCATTGGACAGTAGTGAAGTAGGTTTTGAGATATTTACGTGGCACTAGTGATTATGGCTTGTGCTACCAAGGAAGACCAAGATTAGAAATAATGTTGGACATTCGTGGTTTTGTTGATGCAGACTGCGCTGGAGATCTAAAAAAAGAAGATATACAAGTGGGTATGTGTTTAGCCTATTTGGAGGTGCAGTTAGTTGGATGAGTAAAAGACAGTCTATAGTAGCTCTTTCAACTACAGAGGTAGAATACATGGTAGCCACTCATGCAAGCAAGGAGGTAGTTTGGTTACAGAGATTGTGTTCAAGTATGGGGTTGGTACAACAAGCTATAAGGATAGACTGTGATAGCTAAAGTGCAATTTTCTTGGCTAAGAACCCTGTTATCATTCAAAGACAAAGCACATTGATGTTCAATATCACTTTGTTAGAGATATGGTTGAGGCTAAAAGGGTGTTGCTGGTAAAGGTGGACACTTTGAAGAATGTTGCAGATGCATTGACGAATTCTATGAGCACTCAAAAGTTCTTTTGGTGTAGAGAAATAATGGTTGTTGAAGAATTGGGCCAATGACTAAGCTCTCCTATGGCCCCTTGTGGAAAGAAAACAAGAAGTGGGAGAATGTTGGGTATGTGTTATATTATTTCCATAAATAATCATGCGCAGGGGGGTAAGAGGGGGGGCGATAAACCTCGCTTCACGTTGGGTGCAACGGGGGGGAGGTAGCCCCCCCTATTAGGGTCCAGGGCAACGCCCCGGTGAAAATTTTTTTTGGTCCTTAATTTCAGGTGGGCGGTCCACACCCATGGTTTTATGCATGGTTTTGCACATGGTTTTGGGGTATGATTGTTTTCGGCCCCTGGTATTTTTTGTAGATCCGGTCAAGGGAACTACGATTATGTTCTAATCCAGGGTTAATGGATTAGGGTTTATGTATGCTTCAGCATGTATATATATGTGTTGTAACACTAAAAGGAATATAATGAAAAATCAAGCTGGTCATCCCGATTTGGGATCTAGGGGAAAATCCCTATGTTTATTTATTTTATGTTTTATTCTCTCGCTATTGTTTATTTTCTGTTATAAGGTTCGTGTGTAGATAATTTATGTTCAGGGTTAAAACCTACAGATGCCAGGAAGAAGCTGGAACCAATAGCTGAGATTGGGATATTTTTGGGGTACACTGAAACTCCCCACAACTATTGGGTATATTTTCCAAACAAAAGAATGACTGTTGTGCGACGAGATATGAAATTTGATGAGGAGAAAGCCATGTGATTGTCCCTTAAGAGGGAGCTGGATTTGCATGCAGAGGAGGAACTCTTGGTTCCAAAGAATGAATCTCAATATGTGGAGAAGTCACATGCAGAGGATCATGGAGTAGCAGAAAACACTCATGCAAAGCCATCAACCAGAAATGGTAGAAGGTGCACTACGGAAGTTGATAGATTGAGACTTGATGCAACAGATAATGTAGGTGCCCCTACTTCACTGTGCATACAGAGACAGTCTCTAGATAGGTTTACTGGATACATGGGTCTTATGAGCAAGTGTATTGTGATAGAACCATCCTCCTTTCAGGAGGGGGTGTAGCAACCAATTCGGGTTGATGTTATGGTAGAGGAATATGACTCCATCGTCAAGAACAGTGCATGGGATATTTTCCCAAGACGGTTTGACAAATCAGTGGTTGGACCTAGATGGATCTACAAGGTAAAGCAAGCTGTTGATGGGAGTGTGGAGAAGTACAAGGCCAGATTTCTAGCCCGTGTGTTCTCACAGATTGAGGGGATTGACTATGATGATACTTACGCACCAGTCACAAGGTACTCTTCCATTATATCTATATTTTCACTCTCAGTGCATATGGGGTGGGGCATTCATCAGATGGATGTGAAAATTGTGTTTCTCAATGGAGTTATTTAGGAGGAAGTGTACATAGAGCAGCTAGAAGGTTTCGAGATCTTTGGCAGTGAGTCGCATGTGTGTCGACCCAAGAGAGCATTGCATGGGCTGAAGAAAGAACCTCGTGCTTGGTACACTTGGATTGATAGCTATTTCACTAGGTTGGGCTTCTCCAAAAGTGAAGCAAATGCAAACCTGTACCAGATTTTGGTTGATGGTAAGCTCTTAATTATCTTAATTTATGTTGATGATCTAATTTTGACAGGTGATGAGCAGCTGATAAACTCATGCAAGGAGGATATTGAAAGGGAGTTTGAAATGAAGGACATGGCCCCTCCTTCACTATTTCCTTGGTTCGAAAATATGGTAGCGGGATGGTGAAATTTTTGTTCCTCAAGGAAAGTATGCCAAAGAGATACTGGGTAAGTTTCACATGGAGAGCTGCAAACCCATGGACACTCCTCTTCCAGGAAATTGGAGGAAAGAGGATGCTACTTCTGGAGAATTAGTGGATGCTAATGTCTATAGGAAGTTAGTAGGTTCACTAATGTACTTGGTGAACACCAGACCAGACATTTTCTATGCAGCTAACCATCTGAGTCAAGCTATGGCTAAGCCGACCAAGCTCTTTTGGAAGGCGAGGAATCATGTCTTGAGATATATCGGGGGCACTAAAGACTATGGATTGTGGTATATATGGATAGAGGGAGTGAAGTTTCAAGGCTTCACGAATGCATATTGGGAATGCAGTCCATCAAACAAAAAGAGCACATCTGAGGGATCTTCAACATAGGATAGACAACAATTTCCTGGAACAATGGGAAACAACGATCTGTGGCACTCAGTTCAATGGAGGCAGAGTACATGGAATCAAGTCAGGCTTCATGTGAGGCCATATGGATGAGAAATATCTTGGTTGGTTTGTTTGGTTCTTAGACGGATCCGAGAGTGATACATTGTGATAACCAGAGTTGCATTAAACTCTCGGTTAATCCTGTGTTTCATGATAGGTCCAAGCACATAGACATCCGGTAAAACCATCTCATATATTGTGTTTAGAGGCACATAATTTTACTTCAATACATTTCCACAGAAGATCAGGATGTAGATATTCTGACGAAGGCGCTCACCAAGAGAAAATTCGAATACCATAGAGGCAGGATCAGGGTGGCAGATAATCCATTTCTTATTGAGAGGGAGTGTTGAAGTCCAACAAGAAATTGTAGCACCTACACTAGTGTGGGACCAATAAGTCTTAGCATCACCTACACTGGTGTGGGTGTCGTGTCCATTTTAATTTTCCCTTAATTAAAATGGACAATAAAATGTAATCTTATCTCATAATCACTTGTAATAGATAATTGAGTGTGATAAACACATTTATATCATGAATTTTGAGTTGAGGGTAGTTGGTGAGGCATGCAGAGTAATTATAGTTGTAACATAGTTCGAAGTGCATTTGGTGCATTACTTTAATGCATGAGTAATCATTTAACTTAATTAGGTGAGTTAAAGTCAGTTTATCTAGTTGTAACATTTTGTTGCACTAGTGAGAGATCAAGTGAATTAAATATTATTTAATTCACAATCAATGATCTAACATGCAACTTATGATTTACTACTATTAGCTGCATGCATGTCAGTTCCAGTGGATACCCAGTTGAGACAAAGGTGAAAGGGATGTTAACTATCAGTTGTAAGATTATTGGGTTGTTCCCATGCAACCAAACACACATTGGATTTCCCATGATCCTTGCGCATTTTAGGAAGGCCAAAGTTCCTAAAGAATAGGGATTTCATTCATCAGGAATTACACAAGCAAGGCAGGTTGTTTAGAGGCTGAGAATTGTCTAAGTGTTGGCCAGTTTTTTCCAGGACAGCGTGAGACAATTAGCTAAGTGTTGGAGACTTTTGTGAGAAGAGTGCATTGTAATTGTTTCATGTTTCCATGCTGAATATAAAATAGAATATAGTGGGGTTTTGAGTAGAAAGCTTTCCCCGAGAAATTATCTATGTTGTGGTTTGATTTGATTCTTTATTTGCTTCATGTGATTGGTGATTGTGTTTAATTTCCGCAATTGATTTGTAGAAGTGATTCAATATCTACCTTTAGTACATTGTTAGATTGGATTGAATCCATGATATACATTATGTTTGTATCATTTCTACATGAGATGGAAGGGAAAGAATATAAATATAAGTACCAAAGTTAACTTACAATTAGAATCACTTTGGCTAGTTAAACTTGACTTGGGACAAGCCAAATACCTATGAATAAACCCAAGGAAAAGGTTCAACACCATAAAACGTTCAAGAAAAAAATATTTTCAAGAAAATAAATGTTATTTAGAATATAAATGAGATATTACACTAGTTGTAATGAAAATACATTGTATAAAATGCAAAAATAACATATCCAAACACAACCAAGTATATCACGATTCACAATTCACGATCAAGTTCAACCATCATAATACATATCTATTATCATCAGTGATCCATCAAGATTCAAAGCCACTATGGACTATGTATCATGATTGATGAATGTCAAGTCATCAAATTCTCTACACACCAGTAAAAAACTCTTCAACTAGGTCAAAACACTAGCTAGTGTGCAAATGTTGAAAACCATAGTTGTTATGCTTTAAATTCAAAATGCTAGTCCTAAAGCCTTATCACTGTCTCAGAATTCTCCATGTGAAATGGGTAAGAATATTAAAAGACTGAGAAAAAATCACCTTTTAGATTCTTTGACTCAAATTTTTGAATGACTTGGGAAGTTTAACTCACGAGGTATTTTGAGGAGAGGGTGAGTAAATCTAGGTCCATCTTAGACCTACTAGTTCCAAGTAAACTAGACCATTTCAACCATCAGTCAAGAAAACTCATTGAGTCTATGGTTAACTTGGTGAGCCATGTTACTATGATGTAAACAATTTCTAGATATATTTCCTTTTTATCTTCCTCTAAAATAGAATTCTGAAAACTATATTGGCAAAGAAGGGTCCAAATATCTTATATGAAAAAATTTAGAGTCCCGAAGTAGATGAGATTTATGTATCCAAAATGAAACTTTGGTGTATTTTAGTTATACTAGGAATAGAAAAGAAAATGTGTCCTTTGAGTGAAGATAAGCTTGTTGCCTATGAATAAAAATGTAAGTTGATGTTACTCAACCTTAACATTATTTTTGAAAGTAAATATTCGTCTACATGTGTCTAGATAATCATATTAGACAATGCATACTAACAAAAATTTGGTCCTTCCAACATTACCCCTAATAGAATTGATACTACAAAAGCCTTCATTATTTCAAATTCCTTGGTTGATATGATCAATAGGGCATTAATGGATGTTAGAAATTTTTTTGGCATTCTTATTGTTTTAAATAGTAAATATTCCATTTTTATTTATATGTTGTAATTATGATTTTTTATTTTTTATGATATTTTTCATATAGATGTTCAAAATGTAGATATTGATTCTACTCTTAGATTGTGTAAACTTTAGCCCATGAGAAGTACTAAAAACAATGCTTTTATCATTAAGCCGAATAATACACTTTGTTCTAAGATTTTTCAATGTTGCAAGTGCCACTCTAGTATGAGGTAATATAAACATACGTTTTAAATATTCCAAAAATAAAACATCCATAAACTCCTCCTCGATAGCCTCCTTGAATATTCCATCTATATTCTTCAATGCATAAACAACTTGATAAATTGACATGGGATCACTAATTTATATCATTGATGTGAAGGTGGAGTTGGAATCCATAGGCTTAAATTGATTCCAATCAGACCTATATAACAAATGCAAAGGGTTCGCATTGGAAGCATGTGCATAGACAAGGCAAGGAATATCATTCACTAGGCCCAAATCCTTGCACATCTTCAACCCCTTATAAAAGGAATATATATTCCCCATGTTCTCTTAGGGAAAAATGACCCAATCCGACACCTCCCAATGAAACTACTATAAGATATTTATCATTGCAATCTTCTTCCCCTCCAACCGTAGACTATTGAGTGATTTCACCAAATATATTTCCAACTCTATAGTTACTTCCTGGATTAGCCTCATACACCCATCAAAATTAGTATTGAGATTGCACAAAAACACACCATTCATAATCAATTGTAGTAATTGTGCAATCAAGATGTGATTTGTAGGAAAAAAAAAAATAGTAGGTATCCCCAAAATGACATGATATGTTGATAGCATAGTTGAATTTCGAGTCGAAGCACAACCCACACCAACAATGGGATTATTCATCTTCCTATTCATATTTACTTGACTATTTAGCACAGTCATCCCCATATCCTTAAAACTCCATGTGTGATTGATCCCACATTGTTTCACCCATATATCATTCATGCCCAATATATGTTTTCCATAGTTCTTAGCCTAGAATAGATTATAATTCTCCTCAAATTCACTAACAATGTGATAATTATCTATATTAGGTAGAACCCATTATTTTTCACTCCAAAGTATTGACCCATAAGGTCAAGTGATCCTTCCTACTCTAGAATCAAAGAAGTTTCTTCATTATTTTCCATCATTCCTTTTTAAATCATCCATCACATTTTAGACGTACAATAGGGCCTTGAATCGACTCCAATACACGATTTAATTAAGTTAATACTCTTCATCCGCCTTGGAGCCTAAAAAAAAGGACACATATTTCACAGAGAAACACTGGCTCACACCAGTGCCAGGAACCCTAGCTTATTGCCTAATATTCAGGTCACTATGCCTCCTCCTACCACTTGTGTCAGTTTTTTCATGGGGCGTTGATTTTGCTTCTATATCAAGGTCTGCTTAGACCGCTTGTGGTTTGACATACACACAACTAAGGTTTCCAAGGTTAAATATTGTGATTTTTGGGCTTGAGCTTATCCATATTTTCATGTCATGAAAAAACACTTGTCATCCTTATGTGTAATGAGAACCCATTTGCCATTCTTAATTGTACTTAATTCTCACTCACTTATTTTGTCTTATTTTGGAGAAACAAGGCTCTCGCAACAATTTTGAGCTTGTCATGGCCATTGTAGAATAGACATAACAGCCAATACAGTTCTAATGGGTTGATTATACAATGAATATATGATATGAAATCCTTTCTAGTCTGATTTTATTTCTACATTGTTATAATTATTTGAGTTGATTAAAGAAAACTATTACACTTCAATTTTGTATTATTGTAATACAACAAAATATTTAAGATAATGCTTTTCTTAGTTAGCTTAGTCCACCCTTTTGGCTAATAATGGAATGGTGTAGCAAATTTTTAGAAATCGAGAGGATCCTTATGTACTTTGTCTTTAGCCTTGACTTTAATGACTTTTTATTTTAAAAAAATATGACTTCTCCTACACCTTTTACAAGGACATGGGAATCTATTCACTACAATAAAAATACCCTCTAGCAAAGGTTATGAAGGAGGTTTTTAGTGTTTAAAATTGGCCAAAATTGTCAAAACAAACATTTGCTACAACATCTGTTTTTGGTAACTGAGGTTTTTACGGAGCTTCTAACGGAACTTCAACGCAACTAAAAAAAATTGGGCGGCCAGAGGTTTTTACGAATGTATTTCTTATCGGTGCGTTATTCATGTGCAAACACACCGGTACTGTAAAAATACCAAGCACCGGGATCAAAAACAAATTTAGGAAGCCCCAGGAGTTTAGTAACATCCCGGTGCGTGTCACCAACAGATATGCACCGAGCCGATAGAAGGTGCATGCACCAGTATATTTAGATTATAGTTGTAAAGCATCGAGCCATTTAATGTAAACATCACTGGTGCTTTACAAATAAAAATTCACCAGTGCATTGACCTTCTATCTGCCCAGTGTGTATCGGTTGTGTACATGCCTCGGGCCGTTAAGGTGTAAAAATGCACCGACGTGTTAAAAGCAAACCATGTTGGTGCATGCAATGCCTATCCGCCCATTGGGCATTCTAATTGGTATTGGTATTTGGTGCAGTGCTCATAGGTCATAGAAATGCACCAGTGTGCAGTATCATACACAGGCACTAATATTCATTTTCTGTTTTTTAGAAACATCGACTTGTAACAATGCAATTATTGTGATTTATTTAGTTCATTATTCATCAAAAGTCAACACATATCTTATAACAATATTCATATCAATTAATTTTTTATTATTGCATTTGAATGTGATGTTTGGATGAGTTTATTATATCATATATTTCGCATCTCTTCATTATAATATTTAATCATCCATATATTTAATCAGTGGTGTAACATTTCATAGCAATAATGGAGAATGCAATAGAATAAATTAAAACGTATTTTATTATTATTATTATTATTATTATTATTATACACTCTTTGTCATACAAAATGGGATAGTTATTGCTATCCCTTTGTCTTTCAATTGGGACACTATGTCCATTACATTAAACAAAATGTCTGATTTCATAGACAAATATTTCAAAAAATACAACGCCTTGCTTTGATATCCAAACATATTGATCATCATTATTCAGTGGAAGTGTTGTCACTGCTTGAGCTACTTCCATGACTTCAGTTATTTGGAGGAATTTTTTGTTCATTTTTTTTATTGTTTTCTTCTTCTTCAAGTTGCATCTACAAACATAAAAATAAAGTGTAATGGGTGTATCTACATTTGTGAGAATAATGAAAATTACAATATTAAATAATATCCGTCAATGTAAATAAAAAATAAATGTACCATAGCAAGAATTGACTCGTGAAATATACACATTCTTTCAAAACCAAATTTCATTCCTTCTTTCAACAATTCATTTGTTGGCACAGTTCCATACTTTGTTTCCTGCAATTTTTATACCCCATAACAAATCATAGATTTAATATAAAAGAGTCTTTTGTTCTATTAATTATAGGCAGAGCTAAGTAAAACAATTTAGATACTTACACATTCCACAATTAAATTCTGATATGACAACATATACTGACAACCCATATTTAATCCAATGTCAATTATTTCTTATGATGGTTCTTCTTTGTATGTTACCACCTGTTTGAAGACATTCAATGATGATTGTTGTGAAACAACTTAAAATATACAAAAATGAAATCTAATTAAGTTGTTATAAGGAAGTAACAAATACTCAAAAACTTAGACATCAACCCTTTTCTTCCTTCTCATCTTTTTTTATGTGCTGAATGAGTTCCATTTTCTTTTCTTTTCTGCAAGAAAATACTTGAAAATTAATATTTAACACTAAATTATTTATTTATTGTACCTAATCAAAAAATTCAATGATTACATATTACATAATTTTAATCACGTTTTTGTTGAGATGGCTCATCGTGCGATGCAATTATGTCCATTTCTTTGACCATCTCCTTGTACACATTTTTGGACATTCCTACTGGCATATTTCCGATATTAGCTCGTTCATCCTTTGATATTTTCATAATTTTCCTGAAGAAAACATGAAAATACACTATTTAATTTTTATATTGATATACGAAAAGTAAATATAATAAAAGTTATATTTATAAATGATTGCTTTGTAGTAATTTATACATATAATTCTATAAAAACATTTAAAGTAATATTACTTTTTCAATCCTTATTTTTTGTTGTTGTACATTTTTGCTATTAAAAGTCTGACATGTCTCATTGACCAATTCTCTGGAAACTCTTCCTGTATTTTAAATAAAATTTGGTTTTTGGAATCATTGGATTGATTTTTGTATTGTAAGTGGAAAGAACTTCTATACATTCATTCCACTAGATCCCTCAAAGTTTTGTAAAAGTTTTTCCCCCTTTCGTTAACCTCCAGCACCACTCCAGATGAGCTAAGGAGAAATTCATTTTCATTTGCATGTTCTATTTTTTTTCTTTTCTTAGAACAACATTCCTTTTCTTCGTTGTTGTTACCTATAGAACATTAAACATATCTGAATTTATAGATTGTTTGAAACATTCATCCTTATTGTTTGAAACATTCATCCTTATGCATTTTTTCCATCAAGATTTTACGCTCTTCTGGTCTTAGATCAGAAATAATATTATCAAGCTTCGTCATTTTGTGGCTCTACATGTTACACACTAAACAATACATATTATTTAAACTTACATATAGTTCAAAAATAATAATTTTTGTAAATAATTTACAAAGAACTTCCCTTTTTTTTTTTTTTGGATGTGCTATCAGTATTTTTGTTACTTGAACTCTTGTCAACCATTTATTTATCAATATAAAACCTGTAACATTCATTAATATATTTTATAAATAAATCACATACTTTTCAGGTTAAAAAAAAAAAAAACTAGAAAATGGTGCATCTATCTAAATTAAATGCCCTGTGCGACTTTCGCAACTTAATCAATGATAACGGTGTGATATGTTCTTATAAACGCATTGCCACTTGATCTAGGTGGATATTGGTGGACACCTGCCTATTCCACTTGGAGCCCCACCATTGTTTCTTTCAATTTTTTAGTTTCCTTAATTATAGCACAATCTACTATTTTTAGCAGTTTTTCGGGTCCTAAACTTGTGGAGTTGTTTTGAGGCCCTAAACCACGCTTTTTGGGAAAATCGGGTGAAAAATGGATGGTGTAAGAATGTTCCTCTCTCAAAATTTGTAGTACTTGGATATATATTTCTAACTAGGTATTGAGCGAGCCAAACGGAGATCGTATGCCAAAGTTACGTCCTCGTGAAGTTGATGTACCGATTTACCTAAACGGGGTTCAGAGTTTTGGTGCTTCATCTCCGAGGGTTAGGTTTTTGGATGTTTAGGGTTTTTAATTGTTTCTCAATAATAAATAGGCCCTCAAGCCTCATTGTAAAATAGTTCATAGGCCTATAGCCACCACATCTCTTCTCAGAGATAAGCTACCAGTGTCGTATCTAGTTTATTTCCATTATGTCTGTAAACAAATTTCAGTTCTTTGATATTAATGAAATGAAGTGTTATTTCCGCTGCATTTTTTTATTTATGGTTATATGTGTATTCTATTGCATTCCTGAAAAAATCTGGATCAGTGTGATCAAATCAGTCTGCTCTTTCTTGATCCTTCTTTTCATGTCCCCAACGAGGTTGGGGTATAAGGATTCAAGGCTCGATCTGGTTGAACCTTTGCAAGATTAGCCTCACAAACCTCGATGGTTGCCCATGGGGGACGAAAATGAAGATGAGGGAGCAGGAGATCCTATCAAAATATTTCTCGAGGAGGCCCTCAAAAAACAAAGGAACATGATGATGGATAACTTTTCCCAGATCCTTCAACGACTGCCCACCGGTGGCGCATATGCATCCAAAAACCAGTGTGGAGGCGCAACTCCTTTTAAGGTACAAGTAAACTTTAACATTCCCATATTTGAGGGAAAAATAGATGCATATGCCATAGATAGATTTTTGAATCTATTATAAGCATATTTCGTTGTTCATGACTTTTCCAACCGGGTGAAGATTATTTTTTCACTCCTCAAAGCTACCCCCCATGTCAAGGATTGGTGGGAAACCTACTGTGAGAAAAAGGACGAGGGGGAGAACTCTTGTTCTCGGTCATACCGACTTGGAATTATTTTTGAGACACCATCCAGGAACAATATTATCCCATGGGGAGCTATGAGGACAAGTACATACAATGGAATACACTACGGCAACAAAGGAGTCAAGATGTGCATGAGCTAACAAATTTGTTTCATACCCCATGCACAAAGTTGGGTGTCAAAGATTCGGAGAAAAATTTGGTGCTGAAGTACCAGAGTTGTCTGCATAGATACAGTCAGGAGGAAATGGATTTCCTCGACATCTCCTCGCTTGTTACGGCATACCGGTATGTTGCCTAGATTGAGCAGAAATTCAAACAGAAGAAGCAAGACTTTGGATCTGGGAATCAAAAGCAAGGGAAAGGTGCCCTCAAATCACATAACAAAGGACAAATCCAAGGCATGGCGGCCCAAGATAACCTACTGAAGTTGTAATAAAATAAAAACATGGCAAAGCCAAAGAAGGACATGGGAAAGTGGCGTGAGTTCCATAAGAGCTCACTAACAACACAAGTGAGTGTTGGTCCAAGAAGTCACTGGTGGCCAAGATGAGGGCTTCAGAATCAGATGAATGCTCTGACTAGGAATCAGAACATGACAAGGGTAATGATGAAGGGAATAAAATTATTGATGCAAAGCCCAACACCACCGTTACCACTGCAAATATCCAAAAGGAGGAATCGGAAGATCCATAGGAGGAGGAGTGCCTCTTCCACTCCTAGATGTGAGTAAAGGGTTCCCCGCTACAGTTCATTATTAATAGTGGGAGCCAAAGTAACCTCATTTTAGTAGAGGCAATGAAGAGATTGGGCTTTCCGACCACAACACACCCACATCCGTACACCATCAGGTGGCTTCACCAAGGACGGGATTTCCGCGTCAGCCAACAGTGTCACCTTCCCTACAACATCAAGCCCTTCATGGATGACGTATTATTTGACATTTCTCCTCTTGATTTTTGTGATGTATTATTAGGAAAACCATACTTTTGGAAGCGAAAAAATATGTATGAGTCCCAATCTCGTGTTGTTATTGTTACTTTGGGCAATAAGTTGTACAGGCTACCATAGGTACCACAACCTGTGGCCATCTCTTTGGTTACTACAAAACAATGCAGTAAGCTCATTTTCAAAACCGGGAAATTTGTTTTCCAGATGATCCGCCCCTAGTGCAAGAATAATACTATGGCCACGACCTCTAGACAGGGCTCCCCCGCATGACAAAAAAAAATAGACAAGGAAGTGGAGGAGTACGGGGACATCTTCACCTCACCAACAGGGGTGCCTCTGCACTGTCAGACCAAGCACCCCATCGATTTGACCCCAGTTGCGTTGTTTCCCAATGGACCCATCTATCGACACTCTGTTCTGGAGAATGATGAAATTAAGAGGCAGATTCAGGAGCTGCTTCAAAAAGGTCACATTCAGCCGAGTTCATTTCCCTGTAGGAGCCTGATCGTGTTGGTGCAAAAGAAGGATGGGACTTTGAGACTCTGTATTGACTATCCGGCACTGAACAAGATCACTGTCTGGAATAGGTACTCGATCCCATGGATTGATGACCTTCTGTATCAACTCAAAGGGGTGAAATATTTTAGCAAGATTGACTTGAAGTCCGGGTATCACCAGGTACCAATCGAACCCTCCGATGTGTGGAAGACTGCCTTCAAAGCCAAGGAGGTATTTTCGAATGGCTGGTCATGCCTTTTGGGTTGATGAATGCTCATGTAACCTTCATGAGGCTGATGGACGACATCTTGCAGCCATTAACCAACTCATTTGTAGTAGTGTACTTGGATGATATCCTGATCTTCAGCCAGACTTAAGAAGAGCACCTCCACCACATCTGACAAGTCCTCCAAACACTGCAGCAACACAATTTGTGGGATAATTTGGAGAAGTTCACTTTTGGAATGACCCTATTCCAGTATCTGGGATACATTATTGATGAACGAGGCTGCATGTGGATCTAACCAAGATCCAATTAATTCGGGATTGGTCGGCCCCAACCACTCTAACAGAGCTTCGCAGCTTTTTGAGTCTTGCTAATTTCTACCATAGGTTCGTGTTGTGATTCTCTCATATCACTGGGCCCATAGGTCAAGTCACCAATGGAGGAGCGAAAGAAAAATTATTTTGGTTCGAATCTCAATAGAAGGCATTCTTAGAATTGAAACATCACCTATGTTCTACCCTAGTGCTCACATTACCAAACTTGCAACAATCATTTGAGATCAATACATATGCCTCTGACTATGCTATTATGGCAGTTCTTACTCAACAGGGGCATTCGTTGGTATATCATAGTGAGACTGTCCGACGCAACCCGCAAGTATCCCACTTATGACAAATAAATGTATTCCATTGTGAAGGCTTTCTTCCAATGGAAGCATTACATTTTGGGGAAGGAAACAGTCATCCACACAGAGTACTGACCCCTATAGTTCATACAGAGAAAAGGGAAGTTGCAGAACGATCGCCATTAGAAGTGGTCCACATATGTGCAACAATTTCATTTGAACATCAAGTATAAGAAGGGCAACACCAATAATGTTGCATACTGCCTCAGCCGATGTAATATTCCTATTTTAATAGGAATATTCAATTTCATTTTGTTTTCTTTGCTCAAAGAATAATTATGTAAAGGAGGGTCAAAAAATCCTAATAAAAGAATAAATACATGCCCAAATGTGAACAGAGGTAAATCAGGGTTGTCTTGATAAAATCCACTTGTGTGTGAAACAGGATTGAGCTATTTGACTGGGTCAACAGGACCAAATCACAACACAATCCAGATACATTGAACCTCATGGATGATCAGCACAATTCTAGAAGGAGGTCCTCCATGTGAAAAGGGTTAAATGAATGAAGGTGGTTTAGGGTTTTGGCAAGCTCTCATCTTATAAAAGGAAGGGGAAGGCAACATGTTGAGGTTGTTCATGATATTATTTCTGATTTGTTGTATGTTTAGACACACAACTTTCTTGGCTGCTTAGCTTAGATTGCATCGGAATTTTCTGTTTAGGAGTTCAATCTCTTCCCATTGAGGAGCTCTTGGGAGAGCTTCTATTTCTTGTCCACTATCTAGTTGGAGACCAAGCTTCTACTTCCAACTGCAATGCAGATCCAGTGAGTTTTTTCTTACTTTTGTAAGCTATAGCAAGTGGAAGTCTAGATTTGCAAAGATCTAGCTTGTATTGGAGCCTCTTCTCATGGAGTGTGTCTTTTAACCTCCTGGAGGATTGCATCCACTATCTGAGCTTCATTTTTTATCTTGGAATTAGGAAAAATTATTCTACATCACCCTCTGCGCAGTTCCTTGAAGAGACTACATCCTTTTTGGCAGGCAGAGTTGAAGTGGGCTTTTTGTATCAACTTGGAGGAAATATCTCTGGTGAAAGGGACCCTTCCCTTCACTGTGGTGATCCATGGATTGGACAACCAATCCATGCTCATTTTAGATCTGATCTATTGTGTATCATATGCTTCAGAAATTTCTGAAGATTATTGCAGATATGTGACTTAGATCTCAGATCTACTCATTGTTATCCATCTTTTGCTAAGATCCCCAAGGGGAGTGTAAAGAAGAGCCTCTTTGGCATATGGATCTATAATATATCTATATTGTTATGTAAGTATCTACCCTAGATCTGAAATATAATGGAATAATGCTTCAGCCCCCGAAAATTATGTTGTCAATCTTATTTTTCATTCTCTTGTGTTGCAGCGTCTCATTTTGAAGCCTTGATCCATGTAAAACTCCTGTCTTTCTCCAATATATTTCATAAATCATATCATAGGTCTGTTTAACGGATGTTCCTAATTATTTGCACCTAATTCCTTCAGAAATTTATGCTGCATATGCTTCAGTCACATTCTGCATACTCTAGGTCATGGGAAATTAGCATTTTTAAGCCATTATGGGAGTGGAAGAGTTTCTTAACCTAGCTAGCGTTATTTGTTTGGGCTGAAATTTGGCATGGGAGTTTCATATAACCTAAGCTAAAGGAATAAACCGTCATCCCTCTTTATTTTTACGCACATCCCTGAAATTAATCACTATTTAGGGCATAAATCATTGTTTTTCCCCACCCTTTTGAGTCAAGAAGTGAAGTGAATTTGTTGTTGTTGTTTATAATGAAGGATCTGTAATCTAAAATCAGTTATAAATTATTAATTTCTGGTATCCAATGTGAGAATACCTTAGGGTATTCTTATTGTTGTAGAAAATTCCAGATTTGGAATATTATAGTGGTATTAGAGCAACATATTTGGCTCAGCCTGTGGCCTTCAACCCAAAGTGCTATAAATAAAAGAGAAGAGAAAAAAATTATGGAGAGGATGAGATTTCTCTCATCTATTTTCATATCTAAGAAGAAAGAAGAAGAAGAAAGCAATGAAACTCCTAGAGGGTTTCAAGAAGAAGAAAGCTGCAGTGAGACCTCTAGAAGGTTTCAAGAGGAAGGAGAGGCTCCATGCACTTCCTATTCTCATATAGGAAGTGGAGAGCAAGAATACCACTTGGAACATGAAATCCTGAGTGGGTATTTGGCAGAGTACAAGTGCCAACCTAGGGCTTTCAAATAGACCCTAGATTTTCCTCAGTTTATTCAACTAAGAGAATAAAGAAGACCATGCAGTGAGAGAATGATAAGAGACAATAGATTTTTGTTGTCTACATTTGATGGATCACTCAAGTGTGCAGCAGAGAATTGGGTAATAAAGCTAGAAGAATTTTTCCTACTACATCCTGTAGTGGAGAAATAGGCTGTGGAGATCTCAGCGATGCATTTGGAGGGCAAGGCAAGCTCTTGGTGGTTCAGCCATGGAATTCATGCAAGAGTGCCTAATTTTGTTGATTTCACTCATCAGATAATCAGAAGATTTGGCAGTAGAAGATTAGAGGAGGAGGAGGATTCCTCTTCTCCATTTGAGGAGCCTTGTACCGGCACTGTCACATTCATGGAGGGGCAGCCATATGTAGCAATAGTTGGATCAGCCAACACATTGAAGAGAGGAACCCTTGCAGCCATACAGGAGGTTCCCAGGGCTCACCAAGAACAACAAGCTTGCACAGCGTTGTGCAGTTTTGGATTGGTCCAAGAGGGGATGAACATTCATTCCTTTGCACCTTATTTGAGTTGCATGCAACATGGGGAGTTAGGGTGCAAAATGGTGGGAGGAATGATGGGTGTTGTGCCACTTTCTGTTGGTGTTTGGCCTTCAGCACATTTGGATTATTTTGGATCCAAGAGGATCATTGATGAGAGATTTTTTCTGAAATATTTCCAAGGGGTTACATCTAAACTTCCCATGAGGTGTAAGGAGGAATACTTGCTTTGGGAGATTGGTAGGCTTCCTTGGGAAGATACTAAAGGAGGAAATGATTGGAGGCATCCACCTTTGGATGAAGAGTCTTCTTCACAAAATTAAGACATGAAGATTCCTCTTTCAGAGGTAGACCAAGATCTAAGGTCTCCTATTGAGGATGAGGAATTTTCTACCATTGAAGAAAAGGCTAGGGGTGATAGCACAGTCATGACAGAGGAATCTCTAGCATTTCATGTAGAAGGAGAAGAAGTTGTTGCACCAAGAAAAGAAGCTCTTGCATTCTTGCAAGGATTTACAAGGAGTCTCACATATAGACATTATGGCACAATCCATAAGTAGCATGTGCCATCAATATTAGATGGAGGGATCCTGAATACTGCAGAAGATGAAGAGGAGGGCAAGCTTCATTGGGAAAGAAACATTTACCCCTCTTTATTTCAAAATATTGATGTACTAATAAGGCATGAATATCTATGCAAGAAAAGCCAGGACACATCAGTCCATACATCTTTCTATTATGATCTATGCCTTGATGTCTCCTTACTTGGAAGAAGCCCTCTAGGGAAACTCCTTGATGGAAAGAGCAAAGTGTTCTCTCAACCTTGCACAATGATGATACATTTAGCCGAGGGAGAGAATATTACAGCGCTAGAGACTTTGGGTAAGAAGAATCCTTATGTCAATCACATTATATTTTATGATTTCATGCATTATTTTACTTTACATGTGCAGGCCATGACTCCTAAGAGGAGTGTCCTACCTTATAAACTTCATGGCCAACTATGGGCTAGAACTATTCTCAAGTATGGCCACTCCCTTGATGGGCTAAGGGAGGTGTTGCAGCATGATGGGTGCTTCCCTAAAGCACCAAATATACATTTCACCTTCAGCCTTGGTGGAATGATGAGAGCAGAAAGTAAGTGGCATGTAAACCACTTACCACTTCTAGATCTAAATCGGGGAGGAGATGACCTGCGCTGGTTTCTATTGGGTGAGTGTGGGTACCACCCAAGGTTTTTGATTTTGTTGTCTCATGCCTTGTATCTCAAGGAAAGAATGCATAAGGAGGAGGTATGGTTGCTCTGGTTGATAAGAAGAAAGTATGGACAGCGCGTGATGAATTCCATGTCCATACATTTACTTATGTCTGTGATGTATGTACATGTATTTCTGTTTAGAATGAATATCATAATCATGTATGTACTTTGGGTTAGGAGAAATTGTAATATTTTCATGAGATGGCATAAGGGAGCTTGTTTGTATCATAATGATAATAATGCTCCAATATTTTTTATGAACATGAGAGGAGGAATGAAACATTGGTTGAGTGTGTCCTTTTTGAATGAAATCTCCCACATTCATTCATGCTTCAAGAGGAGAGTAGGACATTGTGTGGCTGCTACATTATATCATTTGTTTCCCTATGCTTGAAGCCATGTGTTGGGCTTATGTCATTGGAAAGGGTCTCTCACTAGGGATAATTTGCAACAAGACATGTGTTGTTTTCATCATTTTCAGCCAACACCTATTACTCCCTACTATTTCCAAGCTTTGAAGAAGCTTTTTGCAACTAGAAGGTGGTGGGATGGCCACTTATTGTACTACGATTTGAGGCAGCAAGATGAAGGACAACGCTGGTTTCAAGTGAGGTACTATTGTCACCATCTAATATATCATATGACACTTAGTCCATGTTTCTTTTGGAGCACATATGGTGAAGATACTCCATTCACTATATGCATGGAAGATTGGGCAAGGAGGCTCACTAGAATCCATGAAGGGAATCATGAAGTTCCAAGTCTCTTTTGGCTTCATGAGGACTATATTATTGCAACCCGGGATCATCAGCTCCATATTTATCATAAATGGAGGGAGAGGCAGCATGAGTTGAGCATTCTTATCTCTCGTTTCCATCCATGGAGCCCCTACACATTGCATATGGTGGGGATTTGTGACTATTTCCTTGAGCTGTCAAGGATGGCTCACTTGTTTGGAATGATAGCATGGAGATTGAAGTTTCTCATGGGGGTTGAAGAGTCCAATGTTTATCATCTCTCACGCCTTGAAAGGACCAATGGACAGCATATGATTCTTTCATGTATCTCCCATTACTTCATGATGACAGCTATTTTGTTCATCCACCAAAGGTAGACTTGCATTCTTGGGAGGAGACAGCTCCATTGGAGATTTTACAAAGTCCTTGTGAGTTGCTTGAGGACAAGCAACATTTTGGAGGGGAGGACTGTAATATTCCTATTTTAATAGGAATATTAAATTTCATTTTGTTTTCTTTGCTCAAAGAATAATTGTGTAAAGGAGGGTCAAAAACTCCTGATAAAAGAATAAATACATGCCCAAATGTGAATGGAGGTAAATCAAGGATGTCTTGATAAAATCCACTTGTGTGTGAAATAGGATTGAGCTATTTGATTGGGTCAATAGGACCATTTCACAACACAGTCCAGATACATTGAACCCCATGGATGATCAGCGCAGTTCTAGAAGGAGGTCCTCCATGTGAAATGGGTTAAATGAATGAAGGTGGTTTAGGGTTTTGGCAAGCTCTCATCTTATAAAAGGAAGGGGAAGGCAACATCTTGAGGTTGTTCATGATATTATTTCTGATTTGGTGTCTATTTAGACACACAAATTTCTTGGCTGCTTAGCTTAGATTGCATTGGAATTTCCTATTTAGGAGTTCAATCTCTTCCCATTGAGGAGCTCTTGGGAGAGCTTGTATTTCTTGTCCACCATCTAGTTGGAGACCAAGCTTCTACTTCCAACTGCAACATAGATCCAGTGAGGGTTTTCTTTCTTTTGTAAGCTACAGCAAGTGGAACTCTATATCTGCAAAGATCTAGCTTGTATTGGAGCCTCTTCTCATGGAGTGTGTATTTTAACCTCATGGAAGAGTGAATCCACTGTCTAAGCTTCAGTTTTGATCTTGGCATCAAGCCAAAGTATTCTACATCACCCTTTGTGTAGTTCCTTGAAGAGACTATGTCCTTTTTGGCGGGCAGAGTTGCAGTGGGGTTTTTGTATCAGCTTGGAGGAAAGATCTTTGGTGAAAGGGACCCTTCCCTTCACTGTGGTGATCCATGGATTGGCCAACCAATCCATGTTAATTTTAGATCTGATCTGTTGTGTATCATATGCTTTAGAAATTTCTGAAGATTACTGCAGATCTGTGGCTTAGATCTCAGATCTACTCATTGGTATCCATCTTTTGCTGAGATCCCCAAGGAGAGTGTAAAGAAGAGCCTCTTTAGCATATGGATCTATAATAGATCTATATTTTTATGTAAGGATATGCCCTAGATATGAAATATAATGGAATAATTCTTCAGCCCCCTGAAAATTACGTTGTCAATCTTATTATGCATTTCCCCACAAAGTTTTCTCTCTATGAAGGTTAAGGAAATATGCAAGTTTCTTTAGGAAGGGGGGTGTTCTAGCAAAAAAAAAATCAATTGATAAAATGGGCAACTATTAAGTATCCAAAAATCCATCGAAGACTTAGCATTAGAGAACTTATTCTCATGAACAAAGCAATAGGAGCAAAGTTAGTGTGGAGGTTTATTACTTGGAAAGAATATTAGTGGAAGGAAATCCTTAAGGAAAAATATCTTTGGAAAAAACGAGTTTGATTCTTAGAGTCGATTCAAGCCACCAAAGGAGGCTCGTTGGTTTGGAAACTACTCACTTTGGCAGCCCCTTTGATCAACTCGGATGTATTTTGGTAACCTAGAAAAGGAAGATATATTAATTTATGAAGGGACAAAATAATTGATAAGTAGCCCTTGGAATGAAATTATGAGTTTCTACCTCTTAGGGAATTCTCCTATCATGAAGGAAAAACAACATTGATAGACATTTCAAGTTGGGACAATGAAGGAAAATGGATAGGTTGGAACCTCAATGGAGTGTCTACAATATTTCAACATTTGGCTTACAAACTTCAAGACAATTCTAGTTGGTTTTGCTCCATGGAAGCTAGAGGAGGCAGAACAACTCACATGAAAGCATTCTTCATACTCAATGAAGGAAGGTTATGCATCATTTCCCTTCCATCAGCAAACCAAATTGAGTACTTGGACAAAGATATGAAGAGCCAATTCCAATCCAAAGTTAAATTCCTTTTTTTGGCTCCTTGTGCATAATAAAATTTTGACTACTCAGAATTTGAGAAAAAAGGGACATTCAAGGTCCTTCGAGGTGTCTACTTTGCAAAGCGTCAAGAGGAACCCATCCAACATATTTTTTTGGAATTTTCATTTACGAGAGTGGTCTAATTGAGTGTGTATGCTATGATTTTAAACCATTTAAAATGACAAACTTCCCTTCAGGATTATTTTATATCATGGTCAAAAAATTATGTTGGGAGTATCTCTTAGAAATATTTTTTTTTAATTATTGGGAAGCACTTCAAAAATTAATTTTCTAGAAGGTATGGATAGCTAGAAACAATGCAGTCTTCAATAATTTAGAAAATTTTCCACCCTGTAACCATGAAATTTATTGATTTATGCTTTGAGTTTGGGATTTTAAAGTTTTCTAATGACTCCTCACAACAGGGATTGGACACACTTGAAAGGAAATGGTGTTCAAAATTTGTAATTTGGACATACCACCAACAACTATGGAATGGATATCATAAGTTCTCAAGCAGTTTGGAAGTCAAGATTGACAGAGGTGGAGTTATAATCTTTGAAGCGGTAGAAAGAAGGGTTTATCCTCAGTTTTGATGGGGCTTCGAAAAGGAATGCAGGGGTGGTGGGAGGGGGAGATGTTCTCTATGGCCCTAGGGAAGTTAAATTTGCATAGTATTCATGGGGCTTTGGATGCATGATAAACAACCAAGCTAAAGCTTATCCCCTCTGCTAAGGGATTCAGTTAGCCAAAGAAAAACAAGTAACTTCTCTCACTATTTTTGGATACTCCCTCCTTTTTATTCAACATTTAGTGAAGGGATCCTCTCTATGGGAAAAAAAATAGAAAGTCTTATATGAAAATAATTAGGAACGCAGTAGAATGGTTTTCTTCAATAGCATATTTCCATGTTCTCGATGATCTCAATAAATATGTAGTATTATGTGCTAATGAAGGGGGTGAATTAAGATTAAGATATTTAAAAATCAATAGCCAAATCAGGCCTTCTCCTATTCCTTATAGCTAATGGATTGAAATTACACACTTATGAAGGAATGAATTATTAATAAGTTATAGCGTGAAATGTAAAGTTTGTTTCTTCGTGTGTCATATTTGTAAGGTATATGCCTACAAAACCCATTTTTTTCTAGTTTGGAGTCCCTCTAGAAAAAATTGTAGCTTTGCTATAAAGTGGACTCAAGGTTTTTTTTCGAAGATATAACTATTTATTACTTGATGTATTTTCTACAATCTAGGTGCAACCTTGCATATAAATAAAAAAGTCTCATTCTAGTGTATATATATATATATATATATATATATATGGAATGCAATTCTTGGAAAAAAAATTCCCTTTAACTTTCTTTGAAAAAATCTATTATGATATTTTTTTTAGTTCATTTTTTTTAAAGCGCCTCTCTCTCTCTCTCTCTCTCTCTCTCTATATATATATATATATATATATATATATATATATGTGTATATGTGTATATGTGTATATGTGTATATGTGTATATACACATATACACATATACACATATACACATATATACATATATACATATATATATATATATATATATATATATATATATATATATATATATATATATATATATATATATATTGATTTTGATTTTTTATCTGTAAAGGTATTAGTGGTCAAGGTCATGATTTCAATTATGTCATAATTTTAACTCCAAAATTAAAATTCAATATTATTGGTAGCATCAATTTTTTATTTGATGGTTAATTCTAAGATTTTTGTTTGGTTTTCAAGGTTATGATTCCAAACAAATGAAGGTTTGAATTTCCTCCCAAAAAAGGGTCCTACTAGTAGTGCCACTTATTTGTATTCAGGGGTTGATTTTAGTGTTTTTGACAAAAATATATAGGAGTTTTGGGTAGATTTCTCATTTTGAGGCTAAATTTCTCTTTAGATCAGTGACTATGTTTGAACTCATCACTACATTGAAGATACCATCCTATGTACAATTCATGTTTCGGATGAATCAATACATCAAGCTAAAAACATGTAGACTGAAGGTTAGCCTTATGGATCTTAATACGAATACACATGTTTATCTCGTCCTTGCAAAGATCAAGGGAATCCATTGAAATTTATTCAACAATAGTATGTTAATATCAAATTCAATGAGGTGTAGTGAAGAATCTCTAGCATACCAACATGAATCAATCCCACATTATTCCGATTACATAGAGGATTCAAGAGCAAAATATGGAAATCTGAGAAAATCACTTTATGGATTATCCATTCATATGGGTTAATGCATCATTGTCACTATATGAAATATCACTAAAGTAATGAGTGGGATTTTAGCAAATTTTATAGGAATAATATCATGAGGAATTTATCTCTTGGCATTATGATGTTTAGATAACATTGTGACAAGCACTTTCTTTGTCTTATTTCAATATACTCTTTAAAAGTGTGATCCCTAAACCTCACATCCATAAAGAGGGTAGGTGTGAGAAACAGTGAGAACTTCATATCTTCAATCTAATGCCCTAAAATTGAAGTGAAAAAAATGTTTACAAGAGCAATAAGAACAACATATCCCTTGTTCATTCTAACATATAGTGGAACAATAAAGGAAAATCATGATTTAGAGAAAATGAACCCAAAATATACATACGAAAATTCTAACTCAAACCTCACACATATATAAGTAACAATCATATTGCTTACCTCCTACTGTATTAAAAAACCTTAATATATCATAAGAAACCAAAGTATACAAAATGTGAGCATAGAATAGATATACCAAATGTGAGCATAGAATAGATATACAAGATAGATAATAGAGATAAGTTACACTATTGCTCCTTAAAGAATAATAAAAGAGCCTCCAAATACAATAATACATTCATATATCCAAATCATTTGTTCCTTAATAAGGAGTACTAATCTCTATAAATACTTATTCATACATTGCACATGTGGCCCCTTTATTAAGCCAACAATTACTTTATATATATATATATATATGCACACACATTTAACCCCATATATGGGGTCATATCACAATATCATCCTCCTAAAAACTCTATTAAAATATCCAAACTCAATTATTTTTTGTCTTAATCCTTGATAATTGGTATTTGCATAGTCTTCTTTCATTTGATTCCATGTGTTGTTCTTTTCACTTCTTTCTTTTGTTGTAATCATTGGTCTCTAATAATATGTATTGTACCTTGTGGGGTAATATGGGGTACCTAGGGAGGTACGTCCCATAGAGAATAATAGTACAATAATAATAGTGAAATCCATTCAATGTAAGGTGGACCAACTTCATTGTATTATTAAATAAGGTCACCTATGGTAGTCAGTATTGAATAATGTAATGGGGTCTCGTTAAAATTAAGGTCCACTAGATAATTAGTAGTTTGTTATGATTAGATTTCACTTGATATTTATAAATAAGGATAGAGAAACCCTTACGTACTAGAAACATAGTCACATATTAAGCATTCAAGAATAACATGAAAATTATTTTTACTTTATTAATATGGAACCCTTAAGGTATGGAAACACCTTATAGTTAATTATTTGATGGAAGGAGTCTATTTCTATTCACTTCCCTCTTTGAGGGGGCGATCTTCTAATGAACTAAGCTCAATTATAATAATCATCTACACATGCCATAAATATTTCTCCATCCTTATTCATAAATATAGAGAGAACTCTAATCATAACAAACTCCTAACTATCTAGTGGACCTTCTTTAAGGAGGCCCCATTACATATATTCACTACTAACCACCTCATTGGAATTTACTTCATAATATATTGGACCTACTCGACCATATAATGAATGGCCTCCATTATTATTATTCTACTTTTATTCCCTATGAGTACCCCACTAGGTACACTACATTCCACACCCCTTAAAAAAGTGTTGTCTTTAAAATTTGTTGTGAGAAAGTACAACCACCATATCACAAGGTCCCATGGATAAGTGTTGACCACAATGGTGAAGTAAGCCAAAGTACAAGTACTAGCCACCGTGTTTAAGTATTCCAATAAGCTCCACTTATTATTTGGGTCCCAAATCCAAGTGTTGGTGTTTAATCCCTTCGAAAGATAATCAAACTCCACATCTAGAGGAAAATGGTGCTCTAAATTCCTACCCTAGTCATGTCGATCCCAATATATAGATCTACCCACATTTATAAAATCATCCATATACCACATTGTTGTTAGTGAATTAGGAAGCTAAAAATTCCTAGTCCTAATAAGCTCCATATTTCCCTTCGTGATGTTATCTACATAAGGTGGAGTAGAGTTATAGAATATGAAAGTATTTTTCATCCCAAAAATGAAAATAATCCATATAGTAATCATTACAAGCATCCTCAAGATCATACTAGAAATATCCTTGTTGATTATATTCTTCCTTGATGTAAGGGTATTTGAACCAAATAATAATTCTCTCGACATTTAGTGATTTCATCTTTCATATTTTTTATTACGTGAGACCAAATCTATAGAACATTTCCATTGTCCCTCAATGACAATTAGATGGAAAATCTTGCAATTTTGTTATATCATAGTAATAACCATTGAAATTATAGCATATCATATATCAAATCGAACAACTAGAAGTCGTTTTTCCAATGGTGCTAGTTTGATGGAAAACGAAGGTCCTATCAAAAGTTATGAGCTTTTTAGTCCATTCATCACAAAAATGCCCTAAATTTTTTTTTTATTTTAAATGAATATCATCTTGACCTCCCAAACTCCCACTGAGACGATTTTTTCTTTTTAAAAAAAAAGTATTTTTCATAGGGACTCTATATTTATAACCTATTTCTACAAATTCAACCCAAAAATCTACAAGAATTTATTTAAATGGTATGGCTTTCATTTTTTTCTACAAAAAAATCCACCCAAAAAAAATGCCCCAATTTGGATGACAAAAGGTCTTTGATACCAAATGTAAGTAAAAAACAAATTGAAAAAACTCCTACATAAACCATCCAAGAATATAATGAAAATTATTTTCACTTTATTAATACGAAGCCCTTAAGGTAGGGAAATGCCTTATAATTTTAAATCCTTTTATGTAAGGAATCCACTCTTGTTCACTATGTGTTCACTTAACCCTTTGAGTGGGTAGCCTCCCAATGAGCTAAGCTCAATTACTATAATGATCCACACATATCACAATGATTTCTCCATCCTTATTTAAAATTATCAAGAGAACCCTAATGAACTCTAATCATTAAAAACTCTTAATTGCCTAGTGTACCTTCTTTAATGATGCTCCATTACATTTATTCACTACTAACTACCATAGTGGACTTAGTCCACCTTACATTTAATATATCCACTATTATTCTTCTTATGTACCATTCTAGGTACCCCATATTATGCCACTAGTTACACTACATAATTTCTCATTGAATAATAGTTCTGTGATGCCCTATTCCATAAATATTTTTTATCATTGGATCTTCTTCCTTGGTGATTTCAATGTCAATCCTTTTGTATTTCTTGAAAGTTGCTTTCTTAGTAACGAGGTTGTCAATGTGGTTTCACTTTGGATGGTTTACTTCATTCTACACACCCATTTCATCCATCTTTTTTTTTCAAATATGATGGCATCCTCTATCTAATTTGATTGTTCTTTGATTACTCTATTCTTTATATAATACCATCATATTTGACATGTACATCATTCATATGGAGTTAAACTTATTCACCTCATATCTAATTCTTATAACCTTTTTCAGTTCTAAATTGCATTTATGATTTTACCTCATCAATGTTTGTGACTTCTTCAATTAGGGTTACCCTAAGAGGGGCATAAATGCAATGGGGTAAATGTATACAACTAACTCATGTATATCCATCTTTAGGTTATATCAACTCCTTGTTAATTATATTAAATCCCATGACTTTCATTTTTTAAGATTAATTTGAAAGATAAACTTCAAAGAAGGTTTTGTTGAAAATGCAGCAAGATGATGGAGCTTAGTGAGATGAAGTCGCCTTCACTAAGTGGGCCCGCAGGCAAATTCTGGCGCAAAATCTATTTTTAGACTATGTCTATTTTTAGACATATGGAGCATGGTTCGGGGATTCCCGTTTGAGATTCTTGAAGTATGTGTCATGTTGGTAAAAATAGATGAGACTCTATTTTTTGAGGTCAAAGAGGTCGAAGTCTATTTTTAGACTGCCTCTCCTTAAAACAGGGAAGTCAAATATTATTTACCCTTAATAATATTTAGACTATAAACAACAGTTTACTCTCTTGGAGCACTTCAGTTCGAGCTACAAAAGTGGCTCATGCATCTGACAGAGGAATCACGTGGTTCCCAAGGGTTTGATGGCATCATGCATGGTTGACTTCAGTTGGACTTCAGTGGCAGAAGTTTGGAGGAGTTAATGAGACAAATAGTGGAGTTGTGTTATGTTTATTTTAGTTGAACTAGTTGAGATTAGTTTAACTAGCTAATCAATTAGTTATGAGTGGAGTGAATTAAATATTATTTAATTCATTAATTAGTAACTCATTAGTCAACTCAAGAACACATCAATTCACTACAGTGCATGATCAGTTCAGTGGAGACCAGTGAAAGAGGTAGATGAAAGGGTGGAGTTAGCTATCAGTTGTGACTATACTGTTGCTATTTGCAACACACAGATAGGTGGAGTAAGCCCATGAGGATTGCGCAGTTCATGCTGGTGGTTTATCTATATAAAGAGGCCATCCCATAGCATTGAAACACGCAATAGAGGCAAGGCAATTAGTGGTGAGTTTTGAACCAGTAACATGTTCAAAACCAAGCTAGTTTGTGTGTAACTTCATGAGATAGTACTGAGTACTTGTGAGGAGTATTGTACTTAGTTTGTTACATGATTTCTCCATTATAATATACACAATAGCTGCGGGGTTTTCAGCTATAAGCTTTCCCCATACATACTGTGTTAATGTGTATGATGATTTGATGTGTTATCGCTTGATTTTATTTTCGCATGTGTGATGATCTGAGTTGATCTGAGTGGAAGAGATTATGTGTTGTGTATGAAGTTCAAATAGTATGTGACCAGGATAGTCTCGGTGGATAATTATTTATTATTCAGCAAATTTCTACATGGTATCGGAGCTATTGAAGTTCAGATTGATCATCACAATGATTACAAACTTATTTCGGTAGACAGAGTCTGCATGCGGGCCAGGTAGCCTCCGGATTCATCTTTCTTCGGAAAGTGAAAGGTCTGGTAAATGCCCCTTGCAGTCAATCTCTGTGCTAGAAATAATTTTTCTCACAGATCTAGAGCAGCTGAGCTTTGAGGTGGAATTCGAAATTTTGTAGCAGTTTTGTTTTCTTGGTGCCAGTGTTGAAAATGTCTTTCAATGGTTTGCGACTCGAATATGCTCTTGAAGGCAGTTCGAATTATGTTGCATGGAAGGATCGCATGGAGGCAGTATTAGAAGATAATGGTCTGAAGGAGTTCGTAGATACGAATGTCCAAAAGCCCACTGATGCAGCTGAAGTCGATGCATGGCAAAAGAAGATGGCGAAGTGTCGAAGGATCCTGTTGGAGGGCGTCAAGGATCATATTGTATCCAGCCTGCATGGAAAGGCTAATCCATATTTAATGTGGAAAGCTTTGACGGATCTATTCCAGAGTAAGAGCGACCAAAGGAAGCTGGCTCTCAAAGATAAGCTCAGGAAAATCAAGATGGAGAAGGGCGACAGTATCGCCAAATACCTCACAAAGTTCACTCAATGTAGAGATGAGCTGGGAAGTGTGGGGATGACTGTCAAAGTTTCACTGATCGCATGCTTGGTTTCAAGTGTGTTGGGATTGGTGTGGTTCTTAGACAGCGGTGCGTCATTTCATATGACGGGAGATCGGGATTTGTTCTCAGATCTGGAGGACAAATATTTGGGTGTGCACATCGAGATGGGCGATGATGGTAGATACAGTGCGACTGGTATCGGTACCATATCCTTTCAGAGGGAGTCTGGTAAACCCTTTGCATTGAAGGATGTCATGCATGTACCTGGATTGAAGAATAACTTGATCTCTGTGGCGATGTTAGAGGATAAGGGGTATGATGTGGTCTTCAGCGAAGGAAAAGCCTTCCTGCGCAGTAAGACTACTGGAGAGACCCGGAAGATAGGGGTTCGAACCAAGAACCTTTATTAGTTGCAGGTAGATGGCTGTGCAGCAATGGCATGCAAGGCGGGAGAAGTGGTGAGCCGGGATGATGAGGGCGAACTGTGGCACAGGAGATTGGGCCACCTTCACCATGGAGCTTTGAAGATCCTGCAGCAGATTTCTACTGGGCTTCCTAAGGGCACCCTTGCGCAGTCAGATCAGTGCAAGGGGTGTACTTTAGGGAAGTTTGTGAAAGCCACCTTTCACGAGAAGGATAGTCGCGCCACGACGATCCTTGAGAGAGTTCACACAGACGTGTGTGGTCCTTTCTCAGTTGCTTCGACAGCAAAGCACAGGTATTATGTGATCTTTGTTGATGATTTCTCTCGAAAATGCTGGATCTTCTTCATGCAGAAGAAGAGCGATACATTCGCGAAGTTCTGTGAGTTTAAAGCACTGGTCGAGAAGGAGTCGGGGAAGAAGGTGATTGCTCTAAGGAGTGATAATCGTGGTGAATTCATCTCGGCTGAATTCAAGGAGTTCTGCAGCGCAGAAGGGATTCGGAGAGAGCTCATCGCACCCCATAACCCACAGCAGAACGGGGTGGCTGAGCGGAAGAACAGAACGATCGTGGGTGCTGCACGGCGATGTTGCATGATCAGGGCCTACCCCTTCACTTGTGGGCTGAGGCATGCAATACAGCAGTGTATGTGCAGAACCGTTGTCCTCACAAGGTTCTTGGCATGAGTACACCAG
Organism: Pinus albicaulis; assembly: GCA_034641835.2. Classification (NCBI taxonomy): domain Eukaryota; kingdom Viridiplantae; phylum Streptophyta; class Pinopsida; order Pinales; family Pinaceae; genus Pinus; species Pinus albicaulis. Next base: position 976,366,319 of record CM076580.1, on the reverse strand, counting down.
AGGAGGCTTATTCTGGCAAGAGGCCGGATATTTCCCATTTGCGGATTTTCGGATCTCCTGTCTACATGCATGTGACGAAGGATGCAAGAAGGAAGCTGGATCCAACTGCTGAAGTTGGAATATTTGTGGGGTACACCGATACACCTCACAACTATCGGGTGTATGTGCCAGACAGTCGCAAGACTGTTGTGCGACGGGATATAAAATTTCAGGAGGAGAAAGCCATGCAGTGTTCGCTTGAGAGGGAGCTACACTTGCATGCAGATGAGGAGCTGTTAGTTCCTAAGGAGGAGCTTCCGGATGTGGATCAGCCACAAGAGGAGGTTCAGGGGGTGGAAGAAACCACCCAGGCAGCGCCAACCATCAGAGGGCGCATGCGCACTACAGAAGCTGAGCGACTGGCTCGGGATGCAGAGAAGGTTGTAGGACCACCTACAGCACAGCGCAGACAGAGGTAGTCACCGAATCGGTACACTGGATACATGGCTCTTGTGAGTCAATGTGTTGTGACGGAGCCATCCTCTTTTGAGGAAGCTGTGGAGGAACCCGCATGGGTTGATGCCATGATCAAAGAATATGATTCGATCGTCAAGAACAGTGCATGGGAGATTGTCCCAAGACCGGTGGGAAAATTAGTGGTGGGTTCGCGATGGATCTATAAGGTGAATCAGGCGGCTGACGGGAGTGTGGAGAAGTACAAGGCGAGATTTGTCGCCCGTGGATTTTCACAGATCGAGGGGATCGATTATGAGGAGACCTTTGCACTTGTCACAAGGTACTCTTCCATACGGACGATCCTTGCTCTCTCAGCGCAGATGGGATGGCACATTCATTAGATGGATGTGAAGACTGCATTCCTCAATGGAGTTATTGAGGAAGAGGTGTACATAGAGCGGCCTGAAGGTTTCGAGATCTTCAGCAGGGAGTTGCATGTGTGCCGACTCAAGAGAGCATTGTACGGGCTGAAGCAAGCACCTTGTGCTTGGTACACTCGGATAGACAGCTACTTCACCGGGCTTGGATTCTCCAAGAGTGAGGTGGATCCAAACCTGTACCAGATTGTGGTGGAGGGGAAGCTGTTGTTCATCGTACTGTATGTAGATGATCTGATTTTGACTGGCGATGAGCAGTTGATACTTTCATGCAAGGAGGATCTTGCACGAGAGTTTGAGATGAAGGACTTGGGCATCCTTCATTATTTCCTGGAATTGGAGATTTGGCAGCGCAGCGGAGGACTGTTTGTTTCTCAGGGCAAGTATGCCCGGGAGATTCTGGAGAGGTTCAACATGCAAGGCTGCAAGCCTGTTGACACTCCTCTTCCCGGTGGTTGGAGGAAGGAGGATGCTACTTCAGCGGAGGTAGTGGATGCCACTGTCTATCGACAGTTGGTGGGGTCGCTTATGTATCTGGTCAATACACGACCCGATATATGCTATGTAGTTAACCAGCTTTCGCAAGCTATGGTTAAGCCTACCAAGCTCTTTTGGAAGGCATGCAAGCATGTATTGCGCTATATCAGAGGCACATCGGGATATGGTTCATGGTACAGATAGGAGGATGAGTTGAGGCGGCAGTGCTTCAGGCATCGGTATCATCACATCAGAGATTGTGTTCAGCGGAGGATCATGATGCTTTCATATGTTCCCACGGAGGATCAGGATGCCGACATCCTGACGAAGGCGCTCACCAGGAGCAAGTTCGAATTCCAAAGAGGCAGGATAGGGGTTGCAGATAATCCATATCTTGCTGAGAGGGAGTGTTGAAAATGCAGCAAGATGATGGAGCTTAGTGAAATGAAGTCGCCTTCACTAAGTGGGCCCGCAGGCAAATTCCGGCGCAAAATCTATTTTTAGACTATGTCTATTTTTAGACATATGGAGCATGGTTCGGGGATTCCAGTTTGAGATTCTTGAAGTATGTGTCATGTTGGTAAAAATAGATGAGACTCTATTTTTTGAGGTCAAAGAGGTCGAAGTCTATTTTTAGACTGCCTCTCCTTAAAACAGGGAAGTCAAATATTATTTACCCTTAATAATATTTAGACTATAAACAGCAGTTTACTCTCTTGGAGCACTTCAGTTCGAGCTACAGAAGTGGCTCATGCATCTGACAAAGGAATCACATGGTTCCCAAGGGTTTGATGGCATCATGCATGGTTGACTTCAGTTGGACTTCAGTGGCAGAAGTTTGGAGGAGTTAATGAGACAGATAGTGGAGTTGTGTTTTGTTTATTTTAGTTGAACTGGTTGAGATTAGTTTAACTAGCTAATCAATTAGTTATGAGTGGAGTGAATTAAATATTATTTAATTCATTAATTAGTAACTCATTATTCAACTCAAGAACACATCAGCTCACTACAGTGCATGATCAGTTCAGTGGAGACCAGTGAAAGAGGTAGATGAAAGGGTGGAGTTAGCTATCAGTTGTGACTATACTGTTGCTATTTGCAACACACATATAGGTGGAGTAAGCCCATGAGGATTGCGCAGTTCAGGCTGGTGGTTTATCTATATAAAGAGGCCATCCCATAGCATTGAAACACACAATAGAGGCAAGGCAATTGGCGGTGAGTTTTGAACCAGTAACCTGTTCAAAACTGAGCTAGTTTGTGTGTAACTTCATGAGAAAGCACTGAGTACTTGTGAGGAGTATTGTACTGAGTTTGTTACATGATTTCTCCATTATAATATACACAATAGCTGCGGGGTTTTCAGCTATAAGCTTTCCCCATACATACTGTGTTAATGTGTATGATGATTTGATGTGTTATCGCTTGATTTTATTTCCGCATGTGTGATGATCTGAGTGGAAGAGATTATGTGTTGCATATAAATTCGAATTGTATGTGATCAGGATAGTCTCAGTGGATAATTAATTATTATTCAACAAATTTCTACAGGTTTGAGCTAAGATGTGAGGTTGTCTCTAAAGGAAACTCATTAATTAAAACATGAGAATAATATTATTTGTAAATAATAAAATAATAGTGAATACTTCCAAGAGTAAGCAACCATCCAATATACCCAATGAATTTTATGTGGCCTTCTTTAAACTAGTGTAATCCTTCTTATCTTGGATCGATCAAGCACCGAGAGGGATCAAATATCTTGAGGTGCAAAATTTTCCTCAAGTTTTAGAATTTAAAAGAGGTATGCACCTCATGATATTTGATCCCTCTCTACACTTGATAGATCTAGGTCTAAGATGAATGTAAGTTGGTTTTACTTTCAATAACTTGGCATTGAAATGCCCAGGTGAGGCATCTAAACTAGTGATGGTCATGTGAGCGAGGACTTTGGTCCCCCGAGGTTTTAGGGTCAAGTCCTCTCTCGGTGAACAATGTAATCATATGTAAATATTGTATCAACCTACAAAAAAATAACCTAGCATTGAAATATTTTATCATGTTAAACATTATTTATTTTTTTCAACTTTCTAGGTGTATATGTACATACATGAAGTTGATATTGAAATAATTAATTAACATGGATATTCATTAAGTCTTGATTATTGAAATTTTTTGAAAAGTATAAGAATTATCTTGAGGTGCAAGAATGTTTTTGAAAAGTATATGAAGTTGGGATCAAATATCTTGAGGTGAAAACTTTTCTTCAAGTTTTGGACTTTAAAAGAGCTATGCACCTCATGAGATTTGATCCCTCTCTGCACTTGATAGATCTGGGTCTAAGATGAATATAAGTTGGCTTTACTTTCAATAACTTGGCATTGAAATGCCTAGGTGAGGCATCTGAACTAGCGATGGTCGTGTGAGCGAGGACTTCGGTCCCCCGAGGTTTCAGGTTCAAGTCCTCCCTCGGTGAACAATGTAATCATATGTAAATATTGTATCAACTTAAAAAAAAAAGAACTTGACATTGAAATATTTTAATTAATTAACATGGGTATTCATTATATAAGTTTCTATTATTGAAATATTTATGAAAAATATAAGAATTATGCATCTTCCTCACACTTTAAAGTGAGAATACAAGTTTTTTTTTTTTTTAATTACATTATTTCTCTCTAAACTTGATATAAAATAAATTGATATTATTATTATCCAATTTTAAGGTCACGGCAATTGGTGTATGAGACACCAAATTGATGTATGAGACCCCCTTGTCTGTGGGACAAGGGACCCACCTCCGCTAAGTGTACTAAGGCATACATACTCTACCCTCCTCTGGTTTTGAACATGTGACCTCTTAGGAGGAAACACATGCTCTTAACCATTAAATCTTATAAAATTATGTTGCTTCATGTGAATATCTATTTTTTTTTTTTCATAATATAAATTGTTTTACATATTTAACATGGAAAAAATTACACATTTTCTTTCTACTAAATTATAAAATATATTTTTTAATATACACTAAAATATAAAAAAAAAAAAAAAATTTAATATTACAAAAATTAACAAAATTGGTATACTCTCAATCCTCGTTAATACTTTTGCCAATAATAATTTCATCACGAAGTAGACCATGGAGAATAGATACCCAAAACCTTAACTCTTCATGAAGTGTATGAATATATGAAAAAAATTTTAACTGTAGAAACATTTTTTTTGAAGGATAGAGTTGAAAATCAAAGCTAATGGATAAGCTTTCAGCTGATTGGCCATTTAAACGAATTTAATTTTTTTATAAAGCTTAACTTTGGTTTCCACATCATGTTTTCAATAATGGCATCAGTGTGGACTATGTATGATGTTGGCACTAAAGCAAACCTACCCTGAGAAAATACTCGAGTACGCATCGACCCACTTACTATTTTTCTTTTGTGATCTGTGCTTTGTACACATTGTTTATCTTTTTGTAACTTTAAATATTCGGAAACAGTTAGAGTTGATCAGCATTCCTCCAAAAGGAAAAAGACAAACTCTGATCACGCATTAGGTCAATGATCACACATCAGGGTGAGTTTGAATTTCATTGCACAATGAATATTGTTGGAATACTGCTCTAAGCGACCACAAAGCAATGACATCGACCACTTGAAGCTTGCATGGATAATGGCAAACACAGAATATCACGGCGAATAAATAATTAATGAAAGAATCTTTCTCCAGTCATGGGAAACCTCAGTGTCTACCACACAGTTCTATGGTATTAAGTTAACTTTCAATGAATATGATTAATCAAGACGAGTATTTAATGTTGTGTAGGTTGAAACTTTGCATAGGTTAGTGTCTATTGCATAGTTCATTTATAGTATTAAGGTCTGTTTGGTATTAAAGTTTGTTTTAATAAAGATGAATAGGTTAGTGTCTAGTGCATAGTTAGCTCATTTATAGTATTAAGGTCTGTTTAGTATTAAAGTTTGTTTTAAAGATGATAATTAAAATTGAGTATTTAATGTTGTGTAGGTTGAAATTTGTATAAATTGTGGCAAATAGAAAATATTATGATAAATAAATAATTGTGACAAATAGAGGATAATATGGCAAATAAATGGTTAATGAAATAAAATTTCTTTAATTATGACAGACTTCAGTGTCTATTACTATTACAGGGTTCATTCATAGTGGTAAGACATTCTTCAATGAAGATGACCAATTAACACTAATACTATTTAATGTTATGCACTTTTGATTGATGGTATTAAGATCTGTTTCAATGAAGATGATCCATCAAGATGAGGATTTAATGTTATGTATGTTGAATGATAAAATTAAAAAAAAAAAAAGTATTTAATGTTGTGTATGTTGAATAATGAAAATTAAAAAGAGTATTTAATATTGTGTATGTTGAAGTTCTAAATTTAATTTAAATAATATGAAATTCCTACTTTTATGGCATAAAATCTTACTCTTAAATGGTATAAAATATTGGAATACAAAAACATTAATAAATGGTATATTGCTCATTTGGGTGAACCACTGAACCCCTCTTCAAATTTGATATTTGTATCCCAACAAATTGCCCCTCACATTAAATTTTACCCTTACATTGTATAAAATCTTGGAATAAAAAACATTAATAAATAATAAATAGTATAAAATCTTAGAATACAACAGCATTAATAAATGATAAATGGTATATTGCCCACCTACTTGAATCACTAAACCACTCTTCAGATTTGATCTTTATATCCAACAAACTACCCCTCATTAAATTTTGAGATACAAAAATATTAATTAATGAGATATTGCTCCTTACTTAATTACTTGAACCATTGAACCACTCTTCAGATTTGATCTTTGTATCCCAACAAATTGCCCCTCATTAAATCTTGGAATACAAAAACATTAATAAATAATATATTGCTCCCTACTTGAACCACTAAACCACTCTTCAGATTTGATCTTTGTATCCCAACAAATTGCCCCTCTCATTAAATTTTAGCTTAAGTAGTAATGGCATTCTGGAGTGTCTCAGTGATTGATATATATCCACAGCTTCTGTAGTAAATGCATCATGATTGCTTTCAATGCCCCTTAGTTAAAAGGATTATTCCACATAACACATTTAAGATCAGAACAATGTACAAAAAGCAAATGGGAAGGAAAAGCACTGAATTCAGCTTCCGTTCAAACTTGAAACCCTAATGAATAACAGGAAATTATAAAATTTAATAAATAGTAAAGCCTATTACACACTCAACAACGAGAAAGATGCTTGATTAAATTCATTCAATAATTACTCCTAATTCCTGTGCTTTCCCAACAGCAAGCGTTTGCAGGTTTTGAGCACGCCCCTCTTCTTCTTGCTCTTATTCTTCTCACCGGAGCCGTCTGCTTCTTCGCCGGCGGGAGCAATTCGACTGTAACTCATGGAGGTGGATCGGCTCAAACAATCGTCTTCAGTCGCCGCCGCCGCCGCATCTGCCTCTGCCGCCTCCCGCCGCCAATCGGCAGCATAGAAATCCACGCACGGCTTTGCCGTGGGCGGAGGTCCGCCCTTCCGCATAGAGAACGCTCTCTTCACCGTCGCCACCGCGCCGTGCACGCTGGAATCGTCGGCCCTGTGCGAGATCTTATGTTGCTTCATGGATTCCTTGAGCGACAAAGCCCTCGAGAGCATGAAACCGATCTGAGCAGAGGGGTCGGCTCCTTTTTCTTCTGGATGATCCCTCTCGTTGGAATTGAATGCCCATTTACCTGATCCCTTCACGCCGCCGGGCTTCGCCTCCGCGTGGAAGTCCCTAGTCCAGTTGGGCTCCTCCAAGTCCACAGATCGAGAGCCCCGGATTCGGCTGTAACCCTGCATCCTCTTTCTTCTAATCAAACGCAACGCGTGGCCGATGCACCACCAAATCTACCAAATATAGACACCAATATATCGTATTGTATGGTTCATCCTACACACTACCCCCTCCTCCGCTCCCTACTTAAAAGCCCCCTCCCCTCGCCAATAACTTCACCTCCATCCACCCAAAACCAGAGTTTGACTTATATGTACGTGTTAGGTAGAGATATTGCACTCCATAGTCATGGAAAAAGCTCCTCACAAGCCACATTCCCACCGCCTCTTCCACAAAAGAATATAGCAACTTCACACATGCTTTTGTCCCCTAGCTTTAATAGTGGACTATACTATTATCATTCACTTGAATCTTGCATTCTCCCGGTTATAGTATTTCATGTAAGTACAAGGGAATCCAATGTTAGTATTATTGTACTAAAATCATGAATGGTATTAAAAATCATCTATTAATGATAATAAAGATAATTTATTATGTCACATTGGACGATCAGTTAAGTATTTAGATAAAATAGGGAAGTTAATGTGTATCGAGTCTATTTTATTTATGTAAGAAAAGTTGTGGGTCAGACACTTTTTTCCACATACATAAATAATGACTCTTTGTTTAAAAGATTTGAATTTGGATAATCAATATCCACGCTATGTAACATTTAAAGTTATGTTATAATGAGTGGTATATAGGCAGTGAAGTGGTAACATGACATTTGGTAATATTAAATGTTGTTTAAGAGTGGATATTGCTCACTCTGAATTTGTGTTAGTTTTATGGCAATGTCTTCAATAATCTATTACATCAAAACTTAACAAACAAAATTATATAATCTACTAAATTAAAACTTAACAAACAAAATTATATTATCAAGAATGTACAATGTAATAAAATTGTTTGGATGGATAATCTATGTTATCACAATTACTAATATGCAATACATGAGTTTTATAGATAATTTTAGGAGTTAATATTAGCAAGAGGGCTACTTTTCCATGGTTTATTCAAAAAAGAGATTCACCAATTTCTCTTTTTATTTTACAATATAAAATTATTTTAACTTAAAAAATCATTGGAAATTTGAATATTTTTACAAATATATCAACAAACATTTTATAGTTTCCATATTAGATACTAGTGAAATTCACCAAGGTTTTTAAACTTTAAGGTAATTTTCCATCCTTAAAATTTTCCCCTTAAATGCACAAGAGTAGTTAAACATGATGATGATTAGTTAGTGTGGAAATTTAACCTAAATATTGAAAAAAACATTACAAATAGACTAATAGGTGGTGTATCTCCTAATTTTATAATAATCATAAGTACATTGTTTTCCCCTTCTTGTTTAAGTCATCCTTTTACTCTATCATAGAGGCCTAGTGGAGCATCATGTGAGACTATCTTCCAATCTATATCATGCTTAATATCACAGTTGAATAATGGGGTAGTGTTCCTTTCTAATGTGTGGTGGGTTTCCTCATTTTATAATAATCAAAGGGACATTTGTAACACCCTCTTCTGACATCTACCCAAGTAACCGGTCAACCGGGGTAAACATGTGACGAGAGGCTACTATAATGAGATTCAACCTCCTATGTGACCTTAAGGAAGTGGAACCAACGTAAAACACAAGATATAGACCTTGTATAGCAACCACAGCACCCCAGGAGGTAACCCAACCATTCAGGCTTCGTACCCCTATGTCACACTGACATTTTGACCCCCTTTGAGTCTTAGTTGTGGACATAACATTGCATTTCAGGGGCTACAAGGCTATAGACATAGGCCCAACACTGCATGCTAGCGACTAGGGCCCCAAAACCTCAGTTTTGTGCTTGGATATTTGGGATTTAAGCCACCTTTTCAGGCTGAGAGCCCATGTCACTGCCTAGAACTTCATGAAAACTTAAGGGATGGTAAATAAAAATAGGACAATGGTACGAAAGTAATCACATAAACAAGAACTCACCTGGACCCCTCCTAGCCATGACAAACATTTTTTCAAACATGTCACAAACCTTGAATCTACATGTGTAAACAACATATTTAAACATTGGTGTCTCATAATTATCTAAGAATTGCTAAAAAGCATTGCTCCCTTACATCATTAGTTGCAATACAATCTATTTGACCATAGATACATAATGCATTCATTTACAAGTAAAAACATGGGGAAATCCATACATCATCATTGTAAAAATGCATGCTCATAACTAGCATAATAACAACAGAAATACAATGGATACAACAACAATAAAATCCATACATAAACCTATACATTTGCATACAAAATACGAAAGGAATGAGCTCTTCATTACTAAATGTAAAAACCAACCGGACATGTGACTTCCACATTCCACCCGACCATAGATTGGTTGAGCTAAGTCTCTCTTCATCCAATCACGCCCGTGCCATATTCCAAGCATGAATGTGGGATCTCATTAAACACATAAATCACAACCAATCCAGGGCTTCCATAGGTCAAACCACCTCAACCCTCAACTAGTGATTCCAACTCACTGACAGGCATCACATCCATCACAGATTGTTCTCTATCAAAGCTGCTCTAGGGCTCTAGAGTGTTTGTTCCAACCAAGGCTCCAAGAATAGTAACTCAACCCCAGTTGTTTCTGGGCTCCTGAGCGTTTTTCCAACCAAGGCTCCAAGACTAGTAACTCAACCCACCTAAGGCTCTAGAGTGTTTATCCAACCAAGGCTCCACGACTAGTAACTCAACTCAATAGTTATACGTCGGGATCTAAAGCATTTGTCCAACCAAGGCTCCAGGAACTAATAACTCAGCCCGACATCCAAAGGAATCATAGAACCAAACAGAAAACAACCAATGGAAATAAACCCACAACACCATGGCTATCCAGGAAATGGAAAGACTATGAAAATCCACATGTATACACCATGCATGTTAAAACTAGTGAGGAAAACATACATGCAACTCGGTACCTTCACTCAGAACATGTTGTAGATGTTGATCCCGATGTCCTCTTGCACTTTCATTCTATTCCTTTTCCTTATTTCTCCAAAACTCCAAGTATGCCACACTTTCCAAGAGTGCTCCAAGAATACGCTAAGTATCCAAGAGTATGAGAGAGAGAGAGAGAGAGAGAGAGAGAGAGAGTAACGAGAGAGATCCAAAAGTGCACTAACCAAAAGCTTACCAACTAATCATCAGAAGCCTTTTTATTAACGAGGTCTCTATTTTCTTCATTTTCTATTATTTTCCTTCATTTTCCTCCTCACATGCAACCTGTGACCTTTCACCTTCCTTTTCTCCTAGTTTCCCTTATTTTCATAAATAAAATGCCAATTAATGTCTCATGGCTTTACAAAGCCTTTTCCTTTGCCTTTGTTAATTTAATTTATCCATAATAACCGAAATTAACACCCGCTAGGATTTTTTTCCCACCATTCAGCCTGGAATTTGTCTTCTATCAGCCGTGGTCTTATATATTTTTTACATGGATTTTTACTAGGGATGTTACAGAACCCTCCCCCTTGGGGGAACACCGTCCTCGATGTTCAATGACACCTACAACCAACAAATTGCTGAAAATAAAACATTCTGCCTATGGAGCTTTATAACACAACTCGTTACAGTATTTACAATGACCACTGTTGAAACATTACAAACATACCATTTACTGGAGATTTATAACACAAATCATTACAATATTTACAGTAACAGCCACATATGTTCATACACATTTGCTTGAACCAGCGAATAACTATACTGTCTATGGAGTTGTATAAATCCAGCTCGATAGAATATTTACAATAATATACACATATACACATTTTCTCAACCAACAAATAAAAGGATGCGATGCTCGTATCAATCAACAAGGGAATCCAAATTCTCACACCTCCACCCTCAAAGTAATACCGAGATTCACCTCCTTTCTAGGAAGTCTAGAATCCACTGTCAAATTGAAAGTTGCCATGGAACATTTTAGGGGCTAATATTCACAGGTGGGCTAATTTTCTATGGTTTTTCCAAAAAAAGATCGCCAATTTCCATTCTTTTCTAAAATTGATTCACCCAAATTTTATAGTATAAAATTATGTTATCCTAAAAATAGCCAAAAAATTATAGAGACTATATATAATCATTAGAAATTCATATATCTTTAAGAAAATATCACCAAAATGTTTACATTTTTCATATTATGGACTCGTAAGATTCGCCAAGGTTTCTAAACTTTAATATAAATTTCCATCCTTAAAATTTTCCCTGAAAGCTTCATCCAATGTTCAGTGCTACAATCCTACACTATTGTACCCTCAATTAATAGTTACTAGCTCATTGTTCCAGGGCACACTCCCAATGTGCATCTAATTCCATCTAGCAATGCTAATGACCAAACCAAATCCATCCCCAACCTTCCCTTCTCTGCTACATATTCCCTCGGGAAATTCAGTCATCCCCCTTCTATGCAGTCACTCACCTTCCAAGTTCCACTAGCACCCCCATCTCAGGTAGTCCATCCCTTGGCAATGCTTCCTTGAATCAGAAGATATAAAAAGCAAGGCATATATTTTCCTCAAAACCATCATAACAGTCATAGCATGCTCATGGAAATCAATGGACACTATTAGGTACCAGTGCCCCACAATGGCCCTGCTCTTGAAGTGATTTACCAACATAGTGATGTATGTTTAAATTCCTTCTATTGTTGCTGCTAATGCTTGCAATCATTTTCAACCACCAAACCTAGAATTTTCATGCTACCTATACCAAGCACATAACTTCCATTAAATTCAAAATAAATTGAAATTAATTCACATCATACCTCATTGGTAGCTCTTCTATAAGGTACACTTGAAATTCTATTCACTTTCTGTCACAACGAGTCAAACTAGTTGTTCGATCAAATCATCATGTATAAAAATATCACATCTGGTTAGCTCTAAACACAATTATCATAGGTCAAAATCATGAATCGCATGAAATCATCATAAACCATAATCATAAAACACATGTAACCATCATAAGTCAGAATTGTAGATCACATGCATAATAGAACTGAAATAAAATATTGATACTTATCCTTCATCGATCCTTACTTCTGTCTTTGTTCTTTTGTATACACACTATATTGGTTGCCACAATTGGAAAGAATCCAATGCCTTTTCTTCTCTTCAATCATGTACACATACACACAGTGTACATCACAACACGTACATCCACATAAGGTGTACAACAACACACAATACATACACCCACACCCAGTGCAAAACACAATACAATACATACACCTGCATCTAGTGTACAACACAACATAATACATACACATACATCTGGTGTACAACACAAAAAAAAACATACACCTACATCTGGTGTACAACACAACACATACACCTACACCTAGTGTACAACACAACACATACACCTACACCTGGTGTACAACGCAACACAATACATATACACAGTAAAACACAATGAATACACATGTCACGATGCCACAACTACACCATGTACATAAATAGTACCACATGCCCGCAACATAACACATACGAAATGTACATAATACCACATGTATAATAGTACCATATGCACAACATGTACACCGTACCAACTGTACACAACACTACCTACACAACATGTGCACAACATCACATATACACGACATCACCTGCAAAACGTGTACACAACAACAAATGTACACCACACCACCTGTAAAATATGCACATAATACCACATGTACGCAACACCACATGCACGAAATGTACATGAAACCACATGTGCACAACACCACATGCTTGACATTTTCACGACACCACTTGCACGCAACACCGTATGTACAACATGTACACAACACCAAATGCACACAACACCATATGTACATATCACCATTTGTACAACATGCACACAACACCATATGTACATAGCACTACATATACGACATGTACATAGCACTATACGTACACAACACTACATATCCAACATGCACACAACACCATATGCATACAACACTGCATATCCAACATGCGCACAATACAATATGTACACAACAATGCATATCCAACATGTACATAGAACCATTTATGCCTAGCACTTCATATGCAATATACACACAACACCATATATACAACAGACATACAACATCATATGTACACAATACTACATATGTTACATGTACGTCACCATAGGTACAATCACTGAATATAAAACATGTGAAACATGTACGCAATGATAGCATTGTACGTCCATAGACCACACACCGACCCCATAATAAACCTTGCTTCTAGTGTCTTTTCACTATCCATGCTTATCCTAGCATGTCGTAGACCACACTACTTTCACTTTGTTGATATACTCATCGACATTCCCTATCCATAAGATAAACATAGGCATAATACGAGCATATAATATCAATTCATGTCCACATGATACTGACCTCATAGATCTGTTAGAGTTACTCTTCCCACTTGATTCCTCATAAGACCAAGAACAGAAAAAATCATTCCTCCACAAGAATGATCCTTGAAAACCTTGTCATATAGTGATAGGGATACATACATACACACATATATATAATAATCATAAAACAATCGTGATCTTGTCACACAACAACATACATATATACATATATAAACAATAGAAGTAAAAAAACATGATCCATGACAAACCTGTCAGACATGACATACATACATACATACATACATGTATAAATATATAAGCATTGACATAATCATGATCACAACATAATTACCAGATAGCATAAGGTAAAGGTTAAGAGAAATTCCTCATTTGTGTAGATAGAATAAGGTAAAGGTTAAGAGAAATTCCTCATTTGTGTAGATAGCATAAGGTAAAGGTTAAGAGAAATTCCTCATTTGTGCACATCATGCACAACATTGAGAACCACAATTCCCAACTTAACCAAGGCATCTATCACCTCAAATCCATTCACTTTACCTTTCTCGCGATTGTTCATTCATTTTCCATTTACCTTAATGGACCCAACCAATCCAAGTCCTTGTCATAATATTACCTTTCGCTACCTTTATACATGCACCGAGCTTCATCTGAGTTTTGCATCACCTGTTGGGTTTCATTCAACTCTCCCAAAGCTACATTAAATTCCGCCTTTCCCAACTAATTCCCAAGACACTCAAAACATAAAAGGAAAGAACAATAACACACAAGAAGAATACCATGAGAAACTAAAAAAAGTACGACACCACAACATAGTGGCATGCCCATGCACTAGACATAAAAAAAGCCACAATCAAGCACAAAAAATCACAAGAGACCAAAGCAAAAGACTAGAAAAAAACGCCATGAATCAATCCCCATGGTTCCTAGGGCTTCCCAGGGAAAGCTCAACCTGAGCCTTATGCAATATTCCATAATTTTCTCCTTTTCCATGCAATCCCCTACATCATATTTCCATAACCACACAACTGTCAACGCATAAATACATATAACAATATACCAGTTGTCTTACCTTGTTGTGACAAGCATGGTAACCTATAACTAAACACTCCTATCAGTAGTATGTATAAAATATCAAGACAACATGTCTATTAATTTGAAAACAAATTTTACCAAGACTAGTAACCATGTCATAATCCATAATCAACCCAAATTCATCAGTCATAATACATAATGCTACAACTATCACTTACTTACACTCAAGTATATATAGACTATCTCGACACATATTATGTTAGTACAACCATCTTAATAATTTCTTCATGCAATCTTATCATGTGATTAATCAAACATTTAAACAACAAAAAAATGACATAATAGACAACAAATTCTTGAACACCGAATAAACGACATAAGCAGACTCATACCTTAATGTATCTTAGGGGAGGCTATCTTATCTTCAAAATCAATCTAATTAGCACAATATAACTTATCAACATATCAACTCAAACATAATAAGGTCATGATATCCATAACAATAACTAGCTAACATGTTCACATCATAAACTGATAAACAATTGTCAAACAATCACATATGCATATTCAGTTTATATTAGTACAACACAATATCACAAATATATTGACTCATACATGGATGTCATAACCCTAACCATCTGCACAGTCCAATCCAATTTAGAATGATACATATAACATCAAGATATTAATGATATAACCCTAATCATCAAGTTAACTAACATATAACAACAAAAATTTAACATATAACATGCTCATCAACAACATATACATTAGCTAACATATAATAACAATAGCAATGCATACCACCACAGGTTGCTATCATTCATGACTATCTGACACATGTACATATAACTAGACTAGAATAAACTAGCATCTACAATGTATGTAACCATAACATTGATAGAATGAAATGGATCCTCATAACCATAGTGCCTATAACAATCCTTAACCTACATACCTACATGTGCAACATCTAAACTTGTATGATGACATGCTTTTGCCTCGAGGTCAATGTTGCAACTTCACTTTTATGGTTTTCATCTCCCACTCTATCTTAGCCAACACATTAGCATCGATACATACCAATATCATAATGATGACATAATTTCATACAATGACCTTATGCACAACAACCTTCACCAAACCAATGCAAACTTGACCATATGCACCCACTTGACATGTATAAACAATCATGAACAACCAATGCATGCCCCAAATATAACATCACAAAAGCAAGAATACATGGACAATGTATAAGCATGAACAATATGTGACCTAGCATAAAAAAGAAATGCATGTACAATATATAACAATATGTAAGCAAGCATGCATGAACAATACACAAGCAAGAGAAACTCATGACCAGTCATAAACTCATGACAACATGTTGAAAACAACACCATCATCACTTCCATGGTGACACAACTGCCACCATGGAAAACAAAACATGGATGAAATAAGAGAATACACCATAGGTATGATAAACACATATACAACCAATAGAAAAAAAATGACCAAGACACCTCCCATCCAGTCCAAGGGTTAAACCATGCTCTAATACCACTCTGTAATAGCCCCTTCCCACATCTACCTAAGTAACCGACCAACCGGGGTAGACATGCGACAAGAGGATACTATAATGACATTCAACCTCCTATGTGACCTTAAGGAAGTGGAACTGATGTAAAACACAACAAGTAGACCTTGTAAAACAAACCCAACACCCCTAGGAGGTAAAAAAACCATTCAGGCTTCTTACTCTTGGGTCACACTGACTTTTTGACCCCCTTTGATCCATAGCCGCAGGCATAATTGTAATATTCCCAATTTTAGCCTCAAGCTAAAATGGAATATTATAGTTTCATATTTTATTTTTGCTTAATAAAATGGGTAAGGAGACGCCTTAGCCCTCTTTTAGATAAAGAAATAACACTCCTCATGTGAAAAGGAGGAGAATAAAGCAGCTGAAATAAACACCAAGGGTGTGAATGGAACCCATCTCACTTGGTTAGTCACCTTTGACTAAAGTCAACAACGCTGCCCAAGGAGGAAGAGGCTTCCTAGAGAAGCTGCATAGTTTTGGAGGGAAGACACTCATGTGAGGGTGGAAACCCTAATTTGTGGGACCATGGTGGAGAAGAGGTTCCTTTCTTTATAAGGAGGAGATGGCAGCCCATTTGGATACATGTTATGTTTTAGAATTTCAGACTTGGGTCTGCAAAGCTTGCATCCCCGAGCTGTTTAGCAGGGTGATGGTGCCCTCAGGCACTAGGGTGTTCCCAGTCGAGAATCCCTACCTCTTCCTCAAGGAAGGATGAGGATTGAGCTACATTTCCTCAATCTGGCATTGGCCATAGCTACATTCATCTTCTACAACGTTATTTCTGTAGCAAAGAGGACGTTGTGTTGCTGGGTGCAGCAAGAGAGGAACTCATGGAGTCTCTCTTGCCTTGTTTTCTTCAGTGGAGGAGTGATCCACTCATTGGAGGAGCTGCAAGGAGGATTCCTGGGCTTCATATCAGATCTTTTGGCATGGGCCAACATTCCATCATCTCCCACTGCGCAGTCCATGGAGGAAACTGCATTATTTTGGAGGAGGCAGTGAGAGGGGTTTCTGAGCTTATAAGGAGGAGTGTTTTTTAGACAAAGGGATCAACCCTTTTCTTGGAGAAATTATCAGAGGAGGGCATCTATATTTCATATCAGCCACAACCTCATTCTTGTTTGGGTTCAGTTGCAGTGACAAGTCTCTTGTCACATTTTGGTTTTCTCCGACATTTCTACCAATCTTCCTAGATTGGCTAGAAATCTTGTATTTCAGCCCATCTCTTTGCTATTGGGATATTTTATTGTATCCTTCAGCATCATTATCATTTTGTACACATTCAGCAGCTGCTATTCTCTTAATTAATATGCAGGCATGGTCCTCCGACATTTTTTGTAGCTGCAACAACATTTGTATTTCAGGGTGTAATCATTGGAGATTGATTCCCATTGTCTAAGGGGTTCATTCCTCATGATATTTCTGTTTATTGTTGATGATATGATAATATAATGATGGCTGCATACATTTCCCTCTTATGGTGTATTTCATATTTGCAGAGTTACTGGTTATGTTCATGTATTGCTGTAGCTCTCTCATTGAGCCTTGTTTTAGAGACCTAGATTGGGGAGATCTGAATAACTCATCTAGTGTTATTTCTTTGAGATAATTTTTTTCAAGGAATTTATATTTTATATGTACTAGGGCATCCTAGCATTAGGTTGTCTTATTTTTGTAGCAGCTTCCTTATACAGCGTCCTCGAGGACCCTGTAGCAGAAATTCCCGAAGTGGAATATTGCATATCCATAGGCAGAGTCTGTGAAGGGCCAGCTAGCCTTAGGATCTCTCCCTTCTTTGGAAGGAGACATATCCTATAAATTCTCCAACAGTCAATCTCTTAAATGGACTTGTGATAGCTCACTGAAGAAGGAATTGGAATATCTTAAAGATATTCCCTATAAAGTAGAGATTTCCAGATTTGGAATATTACAGTGGTATCAGAGCATGATCTCTGGAACAACCTGTGAGATCAAGCTATCAGTGAATTAAGAGTAGAAGCAGAGACCAGATTGATGGAGAGGATGATATTACTCTCATCAATTTTTAGATCAGAGAAGGGCCTCTCCAAGGAGGCTCAACCACTGGAAGAAGAAGGGTGCAGTGAAACTCCAAGAGGGTTTCACAGAAGAAGAAGCTACAGTGAAATTCCTAGAGAATTTCAGGAAGATGAAGGAGTACCCAATACTTCTTATGATGTGTGTGAGCATTCAGCCACACAATATGATTTACAATGTTGTCACATCCCCACTTTTTTGCTGAGAGAAAGAGGAGAAAAAGAAGGAATGACAAAAAAAGATATTCCCCCACTCTTTTTCCAGACCTTGAAGGATATTCAAGAAAACCTTAAGGACGTTGAGGGGGTAGAGACTTGTACCAGCGCTGGCACAAAATTGGAGGAGTAGCCTTCATATTCAATGGAGGAAGACTACATAGCTGCAGAAGTTCTTGCTTCTACATTTCACCAAGGTATGGTCAAAGATTCATCTGTTTCCATTTCAGTCCATTGCATGGAGAGATCTACATTTCTATGTGTTGTTGATCTAAAACAATAGAATTTCACTGCACTGTGCAAGAGAAGTAAGGGAGGAATAAGATCTTCCCTTGGAGATATCAAAGGGGCTGCATTTCACAAGCCCTTGAAATGGAGAAGGTGCAAAAGCATGAGGATACCGAGAGAAGATGGGGAAGAGGGCCAATCTCATTCCTATCTATTGCAGAAGGTTGATGCACCTAAAGAGGTGATTGGATTGCGCAGTGGAAGTATGGAGGGTTTTCTCCATTCATGTATTCAGTCACCACTAGATGATGTCTCATCTCCTGGAGACATTGCACCAATGAGGCCACTTGATCAACAAGAGGAGCTTCTCTCCAAGGAGAGGAGATTGACAGAGGAAACAAGGAAAGGAATGAAGGAAGAGGAGGTTTCCATTCTTCTTTTCTAGACCATTGGGAACACCATTAAAGATTTGATGAAAGGGAAAATTTGGAGGAATTTTATGAAAGGGGTTTGTTGATGGGACAAATCCTAGCCATTTTCATGAAGGGTGTGAGCATTCAGACACACATGCAGATCCACAACGCAGTACTTTGTTCACTTGCATTGAAAAGGAGTAGAGGAAGAAAATGAGGCTATGGGAGGAGTAGCACTACAACTCAAGGTATGGTTCATGATTGTTGATTTGAAGGCTCCATTTTTCATTGTCATGCAAATGCAGAAACATGTGATGCATTCACTAAGGGTTTGATGGAAAAACTTGGTGAAACTCATTGTGTCATAAACACAAACACTTTGCATACATTGAAAGAACCAACAACGCTGTCACTTTAGGAGGACATCCATCACCACATGGAGGTGAAAGGGGAGCCATTGCTTCCATAAGAGGAGCCCTTGTGTCTTTGCAAGGAGTTCCAAATATTTTGCATGTGGGTACCAAGACAAAATTCCGGAGCCATATGTAGCATTTGCTGGGGGTTGTGAGATGGAGGAAGAAGAGCAGAAGGATCAGCATGAAGGTATGATGAGCATTCTTCGTTATCTATTTCAGAAATTTTTTGCACATGAGAAAGAGACTGCACTGTGCAGAGGAGAGAGGGACAATTCAGTCCACTCATACATGCAGTCTATTTCAGATCTTGATGTCTCACTTTTGGAGGCTTTCCACCTACGAGGCCATTTGATCTAGAGATGATGAGAGGAATCATGCTATTTGGTTCACCACTCATTGGATTCCAGAGGGGTGGAGACATTAGAGGAGTCCATCACAGCACAGAGAGTTTGGGGATAAGCACAAGGAGGAGGGATACACTCTCTCGTTTTCAGTACCACCCATTCTCATTAGTTTGACTGCGCAGATAGAGTTGCTATATGGATGGAGGATAGCATCTTCCTGATGTAGGATGGCTACTCCATAGATTTTGTGAGAAATATGATACTTCCTTTGAGGAAGGACTCTTTCATGCATTGGAGTAGATGGATGCCACTCATGTTTACATTGCCCAGGATCGGGAGATTCTTTGGAGGTGATAGTCTCTCATGGGAGGCTCATTTTCAAAGATTATCATTTCTATTTGAGCATGAGCAGCTGCATGATGGCATGGCAGCAACTTGGAGGATGACTTTGGCATGAGGGGATGTCAAGGTAGCAGGCAACAGCGTGATGGAGCACCCTATTACATAATACCAGCGCTGTCTATGTGGAGGATTGATCCCGGATGGAGGGATCAGCTTTGGTTGAGTATTCCCCCGGATCTTGGTGCATGCATGACTTTTGGATGGCCTTGATGGAGATGGAAGATATTTAGTGGATGACATGATCATATATCATCATGGTAGACTCTTCTTGACTAGGGCTTCTAGTCTCAAGGAGACACTATTGCATGCAGCATATGAGGACTTCCTAGCTATGCACTTGGATGCATAATCGCCTTGCTAGAGGAGTTAATTTTGGAGGGCATTCAGCGTGATCTACATTATCATATGGATAGATGCAGAGCTCGATTGTTTTTGGAGAGGTTGGCACAACCATTCCCTTACTCATTGGAGGAGAGGGAGAGAATTCAGATAAGCCATTTCAGCTCAAGGTCTCAAGTACATGGTAGAGAAGGTATAATTTCACATTATGTACCTCTTTACTTTATATGAGCAGCATATTGATCAAGGAGGATCATCCATTCTTGCACTTGGTATAATGTACTTGCAGCTACTTGTAGCCTTGATTCTGGCTATTTTGTGATGGTTGTGGGGGAAGCCTCATGCTTCATGGTGTGCACCATTGGCACCAAATTGTATTTCATGCTTTCATCTTATGAGGAGATGTTGTGGCAGAAAAAAATTGGCTAGTACAACACGTGTTACTTATGATTTTGAGGCAGGCCAAGAGGCACTGCGCAGGTTCCATGAGTGGAACTTTGAACCACTCTCCGGTTGTCATTTGGCAACTTGCTTTTATTGTATCTTGCTCCATGTATTTCTGATGTTTTTACACTCATGAGGAGCATTATTTGGAGAGTTTGTATGTACAGCCCATTGGGAGCATGATTCTCCCCATTGTATATGTTTTATCTTGTAGGAGATACCATGGGAAAACCATGATTGCCACATTGCTACTTGGACCTTCTTGTGGGAGGGACCACTTGGAGAATTTGCAGAGGCATTTCATGGCTGATTTTTCTTGATGGGGTAGCTGGGCCATTCTTAGAGGCCACACTTTTCCAGCCCAAAGACAAAGGTAGCCCCATATGAGAAGCATATGGAGAGAGGGCCATCATGGGGAAACCAAAACAACTCTCCATTCAGCCCCAACTCATTGCAGAAACCAGGGGTGAGATTTTCATTTGGATGATTGCATGGATGAGAGGATAATCATTGGGAGTAGAATTTTCCCATGAATATCATCACTCCTACCTTAAGGAGGCCTTAGCACAGTAAGAAGGATTCCACTACACCTTCTATCTTTCCATGAGGAGCATTGTTGCCAGCTTGCATAATTGGGAGAGAGCATTGAAGGGCAGTTTTATTGCAGCATATTTGAGCAGTGGTGGGACCATTGATGAGGATACGACAAGAGAAGAAGGGGGAGACAATTTTGTTCTCTCTATGCAGTTGCTTGAGGGCAAGCAACATGTGGGAGGGGAGGACTGTAATATTCCCAATTTTAGCCTCAAGCTAAAATGCAATATTATAGTTGCATATTTTATTTTTTCTTAATAAAATGGGTAAGGAGACACCTTAGCCCTCTTTTAGATAAATAAATAACACTCCTCATGTGAAAAGGAGGAGAATAAAGTAGCTTAAATAAACACCAAGGGTGTGAATGGAACCCAACTCACTTGATTAGTCACCTTTGACTAAATTCAACAGCGCTGCCTAAGGAGGAAGAGGCTTCCTAGAGAAGCTGCGCAGTTTTGGAGGGAAGACACTCATGTGAGGGTGGAAACCCTAATTGGTGGGACCATGGTGGAGAAGAGGTTCCTTTCTTTATAAGGAGGAGATGACAACCCATTTGGATACATGTTATGTTTTAGAATTTTAGACTTGGGTCTGCAAAGCTTGCATCCCCGGGTTGTTTAACAGGGTGATGGTGCCCTTGGGAACTAGGGTGTTCCCGATCGGGAATCCCTACCTCTTCCTCAAGGAAGGATGAGGATTGAGCTATATTTCCTCAATCCGGCATTGTCCACAACTACATTCATCTTCTACAACGTTATTTCTGCAGCAGAGAGGACGTTGTGTTGTTGGGTGCAGCAAGAGAGGAACTCACGGAGTCTCTCTTGCCTTGTTTTCTTCAGTGGAGGAGTGATCCAATCATTGGAGGAGATTAAAGGAGGATTCTAGGGTTTCATATCAGATCTGTTGGCATGGGCCAACATTCCATCATCTCCCACTGCACAGTCCATGGAGGAAACTGCGTTATTTTGGAGGAGGCAGTGAGAGAAGGGTTTCTGAGCTTATAAGGAGGAGTGTTTTTTAGACAAAGGGATCAGCCCTTTTCTTGGAGACATTATCATAGGAGGGAATATATATTTCAGATCAGCCACAACCTCATTCTTGTTTGGTTCAGTTGCAGTGATAAGTCTCTTGTCACATTTTGGTTTTCTCCGGCATTTCTAGCAATCTTCCTAGATTGGCTAGAAATCTTGTATTTTAGCCCATCTCTTTGCTATTGGGATATTTTATTGTATCCTTTAGCATCATTATCATTTTGTACACATTCATCAGCTACTATTCTCTTAATGACTGCGCAGGCATGGTCCTCCGGCATTTTGTGTAGCTGCAGCAACATTTGTATTTCAGGGTGTAATCATTGGAGATTGATTCCCATTGTCTAAGGGGTTAATTCCTCATGACATTTCTGTTTATTGTTGCTGATATGATAATATAATGATGGCTGCAGACATTTCCCTCTTATGGTGTATTTCAGATTTTCAGAGTTACTGGTTATGTTCATGTATTGTTGTAGCTCTCTCATTGAGCCTTGTTTTAGAGACCTAGATTGGGGAGATCTGAATAACCCATCTAGTGTTATTTTTTTGAGCTCATTATCTGCAAGGAAGTTATATTTTATATGTACTAGGGCATCCCAGCATTGGTTTGTCTTATTTTTGCAGCATCTTCCTTATACAACGTCCTCCAGGACCCTGTAGCAGAAATTCCCGAAGTGGAATATTGCATATCCATAGGCAGAGTTTGTGAAGGGCCAGCTAGCCTCATGATCTCTCCCTTTTTTGGAAGGAGACATATACTATAAATTCCCCAACAATTAATCTCTGAAATGGACTTGTGATAGCTCACTGAAGAAGGAATTGGAATATCTTAAAGATATTCCCTATAAAGCAGATATTTGCAGATTTGGAATATTACAATAACATTGCATTTCAGGGGCTACATCACTATAGCCACAAGCATAACACTACATGCTAGTGGCTAGGGCCCTAAAACCTCATTTTTATGCATGCATCTATGGGATTAGAGCCACCTTTTCAGGCCCATAGCCTAGGTCACTGCCCAAAAATTCATGAAAACTTAAGGTATGATAAATAATAATAGCACAATGGTACGGAAGAAATCACATCAACAAGAACCCACCTGGACTCCTCCTAGCCATGATAGGAAATTTTATCAAACATGTCACAAACTTTGAATCTACAGGTGTAAACAACATATTTAAACATAGGTGTCTCATACTTATATGAGAATTGCTAACAAGCATTTCTCCCTTACAACATTAGCTGCAATACAATATGTTTGACCATAGATAGTTTGTGAATTCATTTACAAGTAAAAAAATGGGGAAATCCATACATCATCACTGTAAACATACATGCTCATAACCAACATAATAACAACAAAAATACAATGGATACAACAACAAAAAAATCCATACATAAACCTATACATTTTCATACCAAATACAAAAGGAATGAGCTATTCATTAATGAATTGAAAAACCAACCGGAGATGGGACTTCCATGTTCCACCTGACCATAGATTGACTGAGCCAAGTATCTCTTCATACAATCACCCCAGTGCCATATTCCAAGAATGAATGTGGGATCTCATCAAACACATCAATCAAAACTAATCTAGGGCTTCCAGAGGCCAAACCACCTCGACCATCGACCAATGATTCCACCTCACGGTCGAACATCACAACCATCATGGATTGCTATCTATCCAAGTTATTCCAGGGCTCCAGAGTGTTTATTTCAACCAAGGCTCCAAGACTAGTAACTCAATGCCAGACGTTTTCAAGCTCCAAATAGTTTTTCCAACCAAGGCTCCAGGACTAGTAAGTCAACCCACCTAGGGCTCCAAAGCATTTGTCCAACCAAGGCTCCAGGAACTAATAACTCAACCCAAAAGCTAAAGGAATCACGAGAACCAACCAAAAAACAATCAATGGAAATAAATCCACAACACCATGGCTATCCAGGAAATGGCAAGGCTAGTAAAATCCACATGCATACACCATGCATGTTAAAACTAGTGGGGAAAAAATACATGCAACTCAGTACCTGCACTCAAAACCTGCTGTAGATGTTGATCCCGATATCCTCTTGCGCTTTCCTGCTCTTCCTTTTCCTTATTTCTCCAAAAATCCAAGTATGCCACACTCTCCAAGAGTGCTCCAAGAATACTCTAAGTATCCAAGAGTATGAGAGAGAGAGAGAATAATGAGAGAGCTCCAAAAATGCACTGACCAAAAGCTTACCAAATGATCATCATAAGCCTTTTTATTAATTAGGCCCCTATTTTATTCATTTTCCATTATTTTCCTTCATTTTCCTCCTCACATGCAACTTGTGACCTTTCACCTTCCTTTTCTCCTATTTTCCATTAATTTCATAAATAAAATGCCAATTAATGCCTCTTGCCTTTCCAAAGCATTTTCCTTTTCCAATTTCCCTTAGCAATAATAACTAAAATGAAAATCCACTAGGATTTCTTTCCCACCATTCAGCTTGGAATATGTGTCCCATAAACCGTGGTCTTATATATTTTACATCGATTTTTACTAGGGCTACTACAACATTATTTTTCACATTCTTGTTTAAGTAATCCTTCTACTTTGTTGAAGAAAATAGGGCTATTAGAGTTCCATGTAAAACTATATCTCAATCTATTTTACAATTAATATCACTAGTGAATGTTGGGGCATTGTACCTTTCTAGGTCAAAGTTTTTAAAATGATATGACTATTTAAGCCCTCCTAATGGGAGGTAAGTCTAAATGATCTTCATAGTGGTGTTTCATTAAATTTTCATGACTGAAGTTTGATATCCATCCCTTGTTGTATAAGGGGTAATTTAGACCTCTATCAATGCACTAAGATCAAATTAAACATCTTTATTTTTTAAATTTCTCTAAGATTTGAATTCCAACCTCTATGTTTCACAGATTTCCCCTTTCTCCTCAACAAAATCTTTTGCTTAGGACATTCATTCTTCAAATAATTTCCGGACACATCCTACCTCTAAAAATAGCATTCTTGTAGTCCAACAACTAGATATAATGGGAACCATTCCACTCAAGGAGAATTTATTAAAAATATCCCTAGTCAAGTCAGGTTATTAACAAATTTAAACATAAGTAATGATGCAATTTTTGGCATTGTTAATGTCATCTATTAGGAATTTACCTAAGAATTGTGAATTGGTTATAACATCATGGAACCCACATAAAGAGGGGGAGATTTAAAATGCACACTAATGTATAGGTGGACGTAATAGATATTTTAGATGGGTTGAAATTAGAAAACTAGGTATAAAAGAGTTCAAATCATGGCATAAACCATGAAACCTCTTCTAAGACCTTTCTATAGTGATTGAAAATTTATTAAAATACATAATATAAACTCCTTAGAGCCTTAAAAATATTTAAATATGTGGTCCACATGGATTTAATACACTAAAAATTAGTTGATGCTAATGTCTAGAGGCCATTAAATCTACAAATTAGGTCAAATTGGCTATAAGTATAAATGACAACATTAATCTCTCAAACTCACAATGTTAACAATGAAGTATCATCTACCCTGTTATATTGATGTCTACCAAGGAAGAAGCTAAACGAGGAGGAATTATTTGAACTTTTTTATAGAAATAATTCCATGTGGAGAAAGGTATGCTTGTGATTGATAACACCCCCACAAACACAACTCCAAATATAAGTGGAGTATTTTTTAATACCATACCCTTAAAACTAGTAGTGATCATATCCTTGCATACCAATCAAGTAGTCACTACCAAGTGAAGCGAGTACCATTCTTAATATGAAACTATTGTTTTTAAGAAAAAATGGAGTCTTAAGGTGTAGAAATTATCCAAAGGGATTTAATCTAATCGGGTAATTTACTAAAACAAAATACTGAATCCTTCTACAATTTGCGGAAACCAAATTCAATTGCACAATCACATAATAAGTAAGAGAAAGAAATTATCAATCGCATAAAACAAGATGTATTTGGGGAAATCAACTTATCAAAGCCCTGCTATCTGTATATTTCATAAAGTCAAGATCATGAAACAATACAATGCTATTTCTGTCACTAAGAAACCTCTTGACTCCGCTGACTGTATCACTCTGATCTTGCTCAAATATGGCACCGATATAAGCAAGTTTTGTCTAATATTTAACCTATTGCTTGCATCTTCCTAACTAGAATTACTTATGTATTCCGGGGATAATTGAGCCCCTATTAATTAGGAAATTCCCAATTAATGATTGCACAATACCTTCACGACTTCCTGATGACTTCATGCATGACCTATACAATTTTCTAATTATACAATTGATATTTATCTTCCTTTTAACCCCAATCTCAATTGGGCCTTCCTTAGAATTGACATGCAACAACTATTTATATCGAATTATCAGTTATTTGATTGATCAATACTTGTGAATTAAATCAAATTTAATTCACTGGACCTATCACTAGCTCATCTTTCAGTTAGAAATAGTTAAACTGATTTTAACTCAACTAATTGAGTTAACTAATTACAACTCATAAATAATTGTAACTAGATCCCATAAAATCATAGGAGAACTCTACATGCCTCCTTTATGACCCTCAACATGAATTTCCTAAGCTAACTAAGTCTTCCTAAATCAGTTAACTAATACAAGATGTCATGAGATGAAATTACAATTTCTCTTCCAATGTAATTAAGGGAAAATTAAATCAGAAGACCCTTTGGGTGCCATTTCTGGGTGCCATTTTCAACACTCCTTCTCAACAAGAAAGGAATTCATTATCTCTAGATCTGGTACCTTTGGAATGTTCTGCATGAAACACTTCTCTAGTGTTGTTTGCTACTACAACTCCTGAAACTAAAAAAGCATCCAAATTACCGAATCAGTATGATGCATTTGTCATCATAGTCTCTAATTGCTTCTATTTACTGCATTGTCTACTTAAAACTATGCACTGCTGCTAAATCTGCATCTGTGCCATCTTCATTGCTACCAACTCTGATCTGCTCTCTAGTATTTGACATCTCTCACTCTGATATATGACTGCGTCCATCCTACTGATCCATCCCACTACTGTGTACCGTGGGCCCCCTGTATCCAGCTATAATCCATGAGACACACCATCTCAATGGACCCCGCCCAAATTTATTCTCTTGGGATTATGACTTCACAATGCCCCACCTCTCTCTTGGAGGTATGGTTGCATGTGCTCCCTCTACCCATCTGGCTCGAATTTGGCCTACTATAGGTCTTTGCTTGAGTGGATGCCTCCAATCTGTCTCCTCTCTACTTCTCTAATTATGGCTGCTCCACAACCTTCTGAAACTGGTTATGAGGCTACATGTTGAGAGGTAATTTATGCTCCCTCTATACCACCAAGTATCTAACCTCTGCTTTTATCCTCAAAGCTTTGCATGCATCTTCTAACTCGAGATCATACAAGTTCTTGAATCGTACACCAATATGTTTCACCCGTCGCATGGCAATGTGTCTAAGGAAAAGCTTTCCTTTTCTAAATATCACAGCATAGCCATTGTCTTCTAATACCGCTACGGAAACAAGATTCTTCTTTAGTGTTGGAACAAAAAAAACATATTTGAGTCTGACACGGGAGCCAGTCTCCCACTAAAAGGTAATTTTATCTATGTCGGTCGCGTTATACCTCCCATCATCTCAAAACTCTATGTTATGTTGAAGGTCCTTCTCATCCAAGTAACTGAAGATATATCTATTCCCCATCATATGGAACAAGGCATCGTTGTCGAGATACCACATGCATCCCATTATAGTGCTAGTCATGCATGCAATGCGGGTAAAATCAAGCTCAAACTATGTTTAAATTCACCTGCTACTGCAATTCTAGGTTCCTTCTTGCTTTCCATTTGTGGAATTTTTTTTCCATAGTGCATGTACTCATGACAGTGAAAACACTTGATCTTGGACAAGTCTCTCTTTCCCTCTTTTCCTTGATACTTATTTTCATTGGCTTTCTTTCCTTCTCTGACTAATGAAAAATATTCTTCTTTGTCATTGCAAGACGTCCAATTTCTAGTGCTCCACCTTATCTCTTCTTGTACCAAGTTGGACCACAATCACTCCCATTATGGTAACTTCTCCCTCCCATTCACCGAGTCTTAGTAGCTATGCTAGCTCTTGGGAAGGCCTAGAAGTGATAGGTTCACAAAATCATCCCGGGCTACTGTCACACCAAAACTTCCAAGCTCATATCGACATTGAGTAAGCTTCATCAAGTATTTTGGTATCGTATCACCCTGCTCCATATTAATCTTTCTGAACTTTTCATTTAGCACCAGCTTCCTGTGGTCGCTACTATTATGAAAAATATTTGTTAAGACCTTCCATATAGCATATGGAGTTTCCTTTCCATGGAGACTTGATATAATATGATCTTGAACTCCCTATAACAAGATCATTCTCGCCTTTTCTACATTCTTCTTCAATGCATCAAGAAGTTGAACATATGTTACTGCAGGCTGGGGAATATCACTATCAATGAATGCCTTAAATTTGTTATCCTCTAGAACTACCTCCATATTTTCCTTCCATGCTATGTAATTCTAATGGGAATATTTGAGTCTCAAGCCATTAAAATACATCTTGATCTGCTGTTGGTTTTGAAGAATAAATCTACAAATTCGATGTAACTATTCAAAACGAACTTTGGTTCTTCTCTTCTATTGTGATTCCTAGTGCTCTGATACCATGTATAAATTATCCAAAGGGATTCAATCTAATCTTGTAATGTACTAAAACAAAATACTGAATTCTTCTACAATTTGTGGAAACCAAATTTGATCGGACAATCACATAATAAGTAAGAGAAATAAATTATCAATCACACAACACAAGATGTATCTGGGGAAAGAAACTACTCAAAACACCTCTATCTGTATATTTCATAAAGATATCATGAAACATTACAGTGTTATTTCCCTCATTGAGAAACCTTTGCACTCTTTTGACTATCTCACTCAGATCCTGCTCAAATCTGGCATCGATCGAGGCAAGTTTGGTCCAATATGTAACCTCTTTCTTGCCTCTTCCTGGTCAGCCTTGCTTACACATTCCTAGGCTAATTGAGTCCCTATTAATTAGGAAATTCCCAATTAATGATTGTGAAATACCTTCAAGGCTTCCTGATGACCTCATGCATGACCTTCACAATTTTCTAATTATACAAATGATAGTTATCTCCCCTTTAATCCCAATCTCAATCGGGCCTTCCTTAGAAATGACATGCAACAACTATTTATAGTGAATTATTAGTTATCTGATTGATCACTAATTGTGAATTAAATCAGATTTAATTCACTGGACCTATCACTAGCTCATCTCTCAGTTAGAACTAGTTAAATTTATTTTAACTCAATTAATTGAGTTAACTAATTACAACTCAGAAATAACTATAACTCGACCCCCTAAAATCATGGGAGAACTCTACATGCCTCCTCTTTGACCCTCAACTCGAATTTCCTAAACTAATTAAGTCTTCCTGACTCAGTTAACTAATACAAGATGTCATGGGATGAAATTACAAATTCTCTTCCAATTTAATTAAGGGGAAATTAAATCAGAAACACACTTGGGTGCCATTTTCAATATTTCTTGTTTCCATTTTCAACATAAGGACCCATGAGTAATTTGATAGTCATCTCTACAAACAAGTTCACGAAAATCGGAAAAATTTTCACCATGCTAGAAATGTATTGAGGGTTTTCGTCACATAGTTTGACAATGTTTGGAATGTTTCATCACCATGTTTCCCTACTCCAACATAATTAATAACAATATTCAAGGAAAAAGGGAACACGACCTACCTTAAATGGTTCATGACAATGTCAATCCAATCATTTAGGTGGAGAGTGAAGACTACAGAGCTACCTATTTCCATTAAGACATTCACATGACAACATTCAATTACCTATTATAAAGAGCAAAGACAAAAAAAATATTATTGATACACGCAACACCACCACGAATAGAATGCATCATAGAGCTTCATACACAACAC
The DNA here is from genome assembly GCA_034641835.2 of Pinus albicaulis. Classification (NCBI taxonomy): domain Eukaryota; kingdom Viridiplantae; phylum Streptophyta; class Pinopsida; order Pinales; family Pinaceae; genus Pinus; species Pinus albicaulis. The sequence goes on along the minus strand of CM076580.1, from coordinate 976,335,581 downwards.
TAACATACAAAGTTTAGAGTTATAAGACAAATATCTTGATTTCTTTACGGTCACTTTTTTTTTATTAAAATAAAAGAGAGAGAAATTTATAAACATATCTATTTTAGAATTTGTTATGTAACACACCTATCAATATATCCAAAATATTTATCATATTATTTAATTTTTTAAAATTTTCTTTATATATCACCACATATAAAAAAAAATACATTTTAGAGAAAAAAACACATTTTTTTTACTAGTTTAATAAACCAATTAATTTTTTTTTTAATCATATTCTCTTCTTTTCTTTCTTTCCATCCCAAATTACCTCATTTATAAATGAAGGTGAATTCATTTATACATGAAAGTGAAATTGTTAATGTTTTATTGGAACATCAACTCAGAAAAAAGTAATAGAATTTTCTTTTAGGTTAAAATATTATTCGCTCTCTCTTTTTTTCATACAATTTACTCCATGCATAAATGAAAGCGAAGTTGTGAATATTTTATTAAACTGCAATGACGATTAATAAATTAATAATAAATACAACATATTCTAAAGGAAAATTAAATTTTGATAATATGGTAACATTTTTCTTCTCAATGATAATTAGAAGAAATTATTTCTTTATATTATTATAAATTTGGCACTTCATATGATAATATTTTATATTAATTTGATTATTATAATATTTAATATTAATTTAACAGGGCTAAGGAGTGTGCTCATTTGAAATCAATGTCATATCCTTTGGCATTGTGTTAAAGCAGGATGGAAATTAGCTCCATCACATAAAATTGGTATTTTCTTCATGTAATTGACACGATTAGCTTTTGCTTACATGCTATGTGTCTCACTCTTATATGGCTTATTTGAAAAGAGTAAAATATTTACTATGTTGAGTTTAAGTTGGAATAAATATTATTTTTTTAATAAATTAAAAGGTATGAGTTTACTTTTATACTAATTTAATACTAAGAAAAACGGGAGCCTACGGGAGCCTTATTTATGAAAATGATTTTTTTATTTGATATAAAGTTTAATAAATTATATATATATATATATAAAATAGTTTGAAACTGAAAATAATTTAACGTTTTTAAATTAATACATTAGTAATTATATAAATATTTATAATTTAAATTGTTGTTAATGGTAAAATTTAATTGTTAGAAGTTATGGATATCAGGTCAAATTTCATGAAAAGGATATATAAGAAATAAATAAGGGAAAAGTATAACATTTATTTTATATAATATGTTTTCATATTTATAAATATTATTGAAGGGATATGTTATTATTTTTAATATATTGTATTTTTTTAGAGCATGTGCACCAATTATTTTACATTCAATATTGACACAATTGGCTCTAACAAGTCACAACCTATGTCTAAGGTTGGTGAGGTGGCTTATAATGAAAATGTCAAGGATTGAGAGTATAATATTAATTATGTAACATGTTGAGAATTTGGATAATAAAAGTGGCGGTTCTACTAAAGATACCAAGAAGTTTTTACTCAAGGTCTACCATAAGGTAATTTTGATTTTGATCTTATTATCAGTGTTTAGTTGACCAATATGATTCTACAAGAAATTCGTATTGATAGGAAACTCTTTTAGGTTATTTCAAAAGTGTGTGCTACCAAAATTTTTAGTGTGAATCTTTTGTCGGAAAAATACCACTTTAGCTACGCATAACAAATAGCCCTAACATCAATTACGGCTGCCAATATCTTCAAATCTACATTTAGTTGATCAAGACAAAGCTGTACAAATCCATAACTATGCATAAAAATATATTAAACAGTGAAAATAAGGTTTTGCTTCATGCATCCAATAGACAAGACAAGAACAATATTTTTGAAATAATTTTTTATATTAAGGGGCACCTGAGAGGAAAACAAGAAAGTTGTTTCCAATTCTCCTCAATGGGATGGGTTCTTGAAAGTCCTCAGCACTTCAGATATAGAATTTCTCTCTCTTGTTAGTGTAGAAAACCCAGACAAACATAGAACTCAAAGGGAGCTCACAAAGCAAATAATGGAGAATGTGACAATGATAATGGCTCAAAGTTAGACCAAGAGTATAGATCTAGAGTGATCTAGTATGCAACAAAAGGTGACAAATGAATGAAAAAACCCTTATATTTATAACAAAATATTAGGGTAGTCTAGAACTTGGTGCATGAATAAAATATTATTAACCAACTTCTAGAACCACCTTTTAAGAATATTTTATTATTTTTGTTGGAGGGAAAGAGATTTTGACTTGGGTCAAATCCTTTATTTATAAATAATAAATAAATAAATGATTTATTTATTATTTTAAGGAAATGGTGGAAATATAATTAAATAAAAAATGATTTATTTAATTATTTATAAATGATTTAGTCAAATTTAATTAGGAATATTATTTAAATAAGGATTAAATAACTTATTCCTAGGAAATAATCAAATAAATAAGGATTTATTTAATTGATTTCCTTATTTTGGGTTAAATATGACCAGGAATAATAATTAAATTGATGTTTAACTAATTATTCCTTGAGGAAATATAAACAAATATAGATTTGTTTATTATTTCCTTTTGGGGTTTCCTGTTTAGACTATAAACAACTTAATAAAGGTGTTTTACTAAGTTATTTCACATAGTGAAAGCAATTTTACTTAGGGTAAAATTGGTCTTACATGGTGTACTTGGGTTCATCTAATGATAATAGGTTAGATGACCAAAAAATGGTGTAACAAATTGCCCCCCAACATACGAGTGTTAGGAGAAAATCGTATGACCGAAGTACGTTGTAAGAACTCAATCACTAGACATCAAGAGGGAAGTCAGAGAGAGAAATGTAAGGTAGTCTAATGCGCTAAAGGTCTAGACCCTGAGGAGACAAGACTGACAGGTGCAACAAGTCTCTGTTTATGAGATGGTACCTGTGCTAAAGGCGGCGGGGGAGGCATACCTATTCCCGACGAGACAAAGTACAAAATAATAGTGTGTCCAGTAAAAAAGGAACCGAACTATAGAGTACATGCTGGCATAAACATGAGCCAGATAAAAGATATAAAGAGGAATCCCACATACATGTTGTGCCTGGGATAACAGCCAAGACTTATACAATAATATCTGAGTATATGAGATACAAATACAACCCAAATTCCCCCTATAAACGGGGAAGGGCTCACAAAATCTGACTGATACCTGCAAATCAAAGAGGTGATGCAAGCGGTTAAGGCCAACATCATCAAATATATGGAGCTGCATCAAAGGCTGCAATGAAGAGGTCATCCGGGCATGTGGGGGGCTACCTGCAGGGCCACCCCCTCATGAGGGTTGAGACATCTCACACACACCCAGGAATCACCAAAAGCTGCTGCTACATCACTGGACCATCAAGTATACGGATCTTGATCATGCTGAAAGGAGCTGGAGTGGAGAAACAATCAAGTCAAAGGGTAATGAGAAATCCCTTTGCCTGATCTGAGGCACCGAACAAGTGGAGAAGCTGGAACCAAGGTACACCGCCCTCTAGACCTGTCTTCTGGAGTGAGTGAGTTGATGTCAACAGAAGGAGGTCCGCCAAAGGTAAGGCAATAAAGGATCCTCAACTAAGGCATGAGAGAAAATAGTAGATCGACTGACAGACTAACACTAATGATGATGATGAAATGGGGGATACTAAGTAGCGGATGGATGACTTCCCTTGTTAGAGCATAAAGGGCATGAATGACTTGGAAGTGACGGACATAATATCAAGAGGGATAGGGGATAGTGGGACTGAATGCCATCATGTGTGACACGAGAGAAGGAACAAGCAATGAAGGATGGAGGACTAGAGCGGGGTACAAAGGGACTCGGCATAGACTCCATGAATGCAATGATGACTCAACTCGGATGCTCTAAACAAGGGCGACTCGATGGTGCTGCCACACAGTAAAGTTCAAATGGGGGACCATCAAACACATGAGTACAAGGGGGTATCTCATGACGAAAATTGACACGAAGAAGGACAAGTAAGGGGGCAACGTGGTGCCCCAAGTACAAGTGTTGTAAGTGAGGAAATTCGATTTGGAGGAGAGGTGAATAGACCCTTCGTGGAAAAAATGTGTCCAGGTGAAGTATTGAATCACAAAAAACTAACAAATACCCATTTGAGTGCTCGGTGAGAGCCTTCCAACAGTGCAGATGGTTTGTCAAACGGGGCTACGGTTTGGTCGCAGCGGGCGAAAGAAAAATCAGGGGTTTCTCTTCTAATAAGGCATTTTCCCTCCAAAGGCATTCATTTTCTTGTGTAGCTGGGGTGAATGTGGAGAGGAAAGAAGGCCCTAAATCTTGCGGTGATCGTAGCGGACAAACCGACCGTTGGAATCGAGATATGTCAGTTGTAGGTAAGAGGCCTAATCCTACTCTTTCTTTTTGATGGATTGAAAGTTTATATTAGGGTCCCAAATCTCAGGAATATCCCCTCCCTCATCTTCACGGATGGGTCGCACTATTTGGGCCAAAAACTGTGACCTGGGAAGCAGGTTTTGGCCTGAAAAGTGCGACCTATCCCAAGATTTGGCCAAAAAGTGTGACCTGTCAGATGGAGGTGATTTCAGTGATGCTGTGGGCTGAGAGTCGAGTTTTGGGTAATTTAATGTTGTTTTTCCTATCTGTATACTAACAAACAGGATGTTTTTGTGCAGATATGGTAGATATACAGATCAAGTGGAGAGAGAGAGACCTGGGTTCATTATGGATGGAGATCCAAGCAGATTAGGGTGTCTGTCGTGCACTGGCCAGGTTTGGGGTCCTGAAATTTGTGGAGAACCCTCTGATGAGAGATGGGGAGCCCTTGTTTGCCGTGATTGTCAGTTACTGGGACCCAGATCATGAGTTATTTATAGTGCAGGGGCACATGATCGAGTTGACAGTCCAGGATTTCTATTTCTTGACTGGTCTCCCACCATTGGGGATGGTGGGAAATACACAACCAGTGTTACCGCGGGGGCGTAACATTATGGAGTTTGTCGAGAGACATTGTCGACCAGGCCTCCAAGCCAAAGGGACTCGGATACCAATTCGGGATCTAGAGAGGTTAGAGACCCATGCAGTGGCGACAACAGTGTTGCAGATCCTGGGGATCCAGACGCTCCATCACATCACTGGAGGGAAGATGATGATTGCGAAATCAGTGTTGAGTGGGACCTACTATGGGTGGGCGTAAATGATGTTGGTGTCATTGAAACGACAACTATTGCTTTGCAAGCGGCAAGTGAACTATGATTGCTCGTATGGGACCGTATTGTGCTCCTTATTTTTTGAGAAGACCCCGACCTTGCGACCTCGTGAACAACTACTAGATGGGGGTCCGCGAGAACCCAGGATGCGCTGGTGGGGGTGCTTACTGTGTAGAGGAGGAGGAGGGGTGGTCGGGCGGGTGTTCCGACCAGAGTTCTTTTCCCATTGGGATCAGATTTTGTTGTACATAGACGACTATCCCTATAGTGGGATGAGTTATTGGGGAGATCCGGACTTGCCACTTCCGCCTGGTCGAGTATGGGGGCCTGATGGTAAGTGAAAAGTGACTAATATTTTATGTGCATGTTAAATTTTGTGAATAGTATATATGGTACTGATTCTTATACTTTTGGTATGCAGATATAGCTTCGGTAAAACCGACCGGATATATGGGACGACCTATAGTAGTAGGGACTATAGGTGCTAGTGGATCGAGAACCGCACAGAATGAGGACATGGCTACCCTCCTGGAGGACATCTGTTGGAGATGTGAGAGGATGATTACTAGTGTTTCAGAGCGGGGATGGCAAGAATTAGACGACCAATACATAGAGCTATGTATTGGTCTACCTTCGGAATGGTGAGGCGTCATGCGGCACATGGCAATGGCTGGTCAAACTGTGCGTGATATACGAGCTGTGGGGGCAGAGCCATTGGCTCAGGATCCTCCAGAGAGTGATTAGATGTGGGGCAGGTGGTGCCCCCTAGTGTATATGGGGGGGTGAGTGTTGCCCCCCAGTTTTGAGATGTGTTTGTTGTAACATGCTATAGGCATGTCATATGTATCAGAATAGATGGACTCTAAAAACATGTTATATGATATATATTATGCATTGTGTGGATGACTTGGAATGTTATTGTCTTGTTTGTGATAAATGCTAGTCTAGAACATGGTTTGAAATGCTATCTATGTAGTGATTTTGTCCTCTAGGTACATGATTGAAAGTAATGAATCTAAATTCACGTATCAAAAGTTTCACTTGTAAATATCATCTAAACAAGATAGGATTATGCACACTATAGACACCATTGAGTTGTAAGACAAGAAGCAGGGAATATAAATGAACGTGCAGATGGAGGATGCGATGAGAGAGGGCATCGGCTAAGAGGCCATGTACTGCATCGTATTCGGCCTGATTATTGGTGGCATTAACAATGCAGACCCCATTAGAGAGAAAGAGGGTATGCAAGGGGGTAAAGATGACCCAAGTTGCCGAGGTTAGATTCCGGGAATAACGACTTGCCCCATCGGCATAGCCAATATAATGTGTGGATGGGAGGTCTTGTGAAATAGTGTCACAAGACAAGAAATGGGAGGAGGAAGAATAATGATGGCAGCACGAGTGTAGGGTAGACATCAAACGACAACTATGGGAGGGAGTAGTTTGGGTAGGATGGCTATGACTCATAGACCGACTAGAGGGTGATGTATGAGGGCTATGGGAGGAATAGCTGGAGCTCATGCTGTAGAGAACATCATAGATACGGATGGTATCATCTCGGTTATGGGTGGGAAAGAAAAGGTCGGGGAAACCACATGATGCTGCAAATCTACTTAAATCATCAGCATGGGAAGAAAAGCTCACATACGAATCGTCATGGGGGATGAAAGAAGAACAAGTTAAAATATGGTCAAATGGTGTGGATCCCAAGAATGTTGCTGAAGGGAGATCAAGCAAAACAGACGGAGGGGATTCAAAGGGAATGTACTCCGAGGGTTGCATGGATGATGATAGGTATAGGATGGGGGCGGCAGGTTCCATCATCTCAACATCAGGGGGAGGAATGTCAATGGTAGTAGGGGGATCCTCGAGTTGGCTTGACGCATACTACGCGAGGATGGGAGAGGCGGATTGATTTTGTTCAACCTCATACTCGCAAATGACCTGTAAAGAGGCTCGATAATGTGTGAGGTGAGGACGATGGTGAGAATAATGGCCATGGACATCACACAGAGGACAGGGTTTGTTGGTGCGAAGAGTCTTTGGGTTCTTGGCTGTGGAAGAGGAAGAAACAGAGGATTCAGGGACCGTAGACTCGGTGAACGCGACTTTAACCATGGGTTTGATACGAGGCAACTCGGGACAAGTATGGATGGAATGTCCGACACCATCACACAAGGCACAAGGGTTGGTGGGTGGAGGAGGGGTAGGGTCAGTCGGGGTGGCCTTGTCTTTGGATTCCCCCTTGCGAGCTTTTCATTTCTTTCTCATAGCTGTCAAAATAGGAGAATGGTCTTGTTGAGGTGCTGGTGGCGCTATAGCGATGGAAGAAGCTAAGGGAATCGGTTGAACCGATGTCAAAGCAAGGTATGGTTTGGGGTGACTTGGTGGGGTCTCGGCTGGAGGATTAAGATACCAGACGGGTATTCCCAGGGTCAAATTAGGGAGGGAAAGGGTTGCCATGATGGGGACCAAATAGACTCTAGGAGGGGGAGCAAGGAAAGGTATCTGACTAGCAGGGTAATGGCCAGGAAGGACGGCTCCCAGATGGTTGAGACCTGGGGGAACCGATCCAAGAGGGTAGAGAGGCTCATGGGTACTAGCTAGATGAGAAGGTCCAGAAGTAAGAGGTTCGACCAGCTGAGGTGAAGGGCTAGGAGTGGGTTGTGGCGGGCGAGGATGAGGTGTTGACCTGTTGACAGGCTTTCAAGGTCTAACGAACGATTGTCATAAAAAACATTGTGTTTGGATCAAAGACAAGAGAGGAGAGAAGACAAAGAGGTTTCGAAAGATGCGCAAAATGCAGAAACATTGGTGAAATCGATGGTTTGCTATTGGCCACCGAATGTAGTCCCCTCGAAATCCGAGATTTTGGCTCTTGACCTTGTCATTGATGGTGGTGACTATCATATATGAGGAAAAACATACAGTGCAGACTCAGATGAGACAACGATTTAACGTGATGCCGCTATGCAAAATAATGTTATATTCAAGAGGGGCGTCGATGACTTCAACGTCAACGCAAACAGTCTTGCCCGCAAGGGTGATAGGAAAATTACGGAATAAGCCAATGGGATGGGAGCTGTGGCCATCCCACGCATGAAGGGTGATTGTGGAAGGGGCCAGCTCAGGAGATTCGAGTTGTTTCCAAATCGAAGCAAACATCACACAGGTAGATGCCCCCTCATCAATAATACACCGAGACACATTAGCGTTCTGGATTTTGACTGGGATTTGGAAAGCGATGGAAGCAGGAAGGGGAGAATGATCTGACTGACGAGCGTTGAAAATAATCAATTGGTCATCAGCAGGATCTACAGTGCCCATGGAAGATTGTAGAGCCTTCCTTTGAGAAGGACACGACTGGAGGAGTTCCAGTGTTGAAATGGCAGTAGGATACTACGCGAAATCATCTACTATGCTATACGAATGGGCAGCTCGACCGGAAGTAGCATTTCGGCGTAATGGGCCCTTAAGAACTTTGATAGGAACCTCAAATTTAGGTTGAGGGATCTGCAAAGGACCATTAGGTGTTGAAAGAGGCTCTATAGGACCTGAAGAAGGTGACCCGGGGACAGATGGAGCGGGAGGCTTGGGGTACTGACGAGACCGATTTTGAAGGTTAAGGTCGACGGTGAGAGGTTGGTCAGAATTCATCATGAGAATCTGGTAATTAGAGGAACCAAAAGGGGAAGATTGAGTGGTTACCAGGGCATGAGGTGGTTAAGTAGCCACGAATCCTTGCTAAGGGAAAGGATCAGTAAACACAGTTGGTTGAGAAGTAGCCGCATTGGGGGGAACAGTAGGGGAGGCATGCTATCCACGCAATGTAGCCTGGGACTCCCACATCTACCGCATCTGTGGTAATAGGGGACAATCGTGAGTGTAATGACCATAAACACCGCAACACGAACAAGGCTTATTGGTGCAAAGAGGCCTGCCCGGCTTGGGTTGAGAGCCCTGTTGCTGGTTAGCAGCATGAGAATCAATACTTGAAGGATTAGATCCATGATTACGAGGGGCAGATTGATTTTGATTACCTTTCCGATTTCTTTGAGAAGAAGGAGGATTAGTTGCACCCTGCTGTGCAAATACTTTCCCTGGATGGGGTAGTAGTTGTTGTTGCGGGGGTTAAGAAGGCAAGGGAGGTGGAGGTCCAAATGCTGGAGGAGCTGGGACACTAGGCTGTGGGTAAGGATAATGGTTAGGAGGGGAAACATTGAGGTAGGCAGGGTGGGCAAAAGGAGGAGTCATGCCATATCCTGGATACATGCTACCTGGAGGGGGAAAATTGCTGGAGGTGCTGGCCCCTCCTAGAGGGAAACCATAGCCCATAGGAGGTTGGGTGTAGGTGTGCGAAAGAGCTCCAATGATACCGTCGGCAGAGTGAGATGCCCCCGGGGCATTAGCGCCATCGGGTCTGGGGAGGTCAGGAAGGATGGTATAAACGTAACCAGATTGAGCATAGATGAGGTCATATTTCAAGGCTATTTGGAGGGTGGCTTCTTCGGTTTGAGGGAACTGGGATGTGACATATTTACCGATGGAAGGTAAGAGAGAGAAAATGAACCAGTCCATGTAGACCCGATCTTCAAAAGTGGGAGCTTCATATAAGCTCCTTCTTCGCCGCCATTCCTGGACATGAGCGGAAATGCGGGTTGAAGATGATTGACGGAAAGAAGTCAAGAGTTCAGTACCAGTGTCGTATCGGAGAGGGAGCTAGAAATAAGATAAGAAGGCTTGGGAAATGGTCACAAAGGTGGTATGGGAAGAGGCGGTCTGATCAACATACCATTTAGAAGCTTCGCCTGTAAGCGTGCGTTGGAACAATCTAAGACAGATGGAATCATCAGTAAGGGAATTGGATGAACACCACATGTGGAAAGATTGGATATGGTTGGAGGGATCTTCATTAGCAAGGCCTTCGAACTTGGGAATGTTGGAGGGGAGCTTGGTTGGCATAGCAAGCCAACTAACATCGTGGCGGATAGGATCGTTGATCAACTGATTGAAATCGGGGAGACTAAGACCTGCCATATAAGGGAGTAAAGGGACAGTCGAGGTAGTTCCCGTGGTGGTTCCTCTAGTAATAGACCCAGTAGTAGGACTGGGGTTGCTGCTAGCGTTAGGCCCTGAACTAGACATGGTGAAGGTAACAGGGGGAGAATCAGAAGTAGGGGGAGAACCCAAAGAATCAGAAGAAGAGTCGGAGTGCAGACTCGGGGGAGGACTAACTCGACGACGGCGGGAAGGAGTAATTCGACCAATCGGAAACTGATGGTGAAGGCCAAGAAGTCTCCAGAATAAACGCCTTGGAGGTGCAATGATGATGGCAGAAAGGGAAGAAGAAGGACCAACAAAGGCAGGGAGGTGCAGAATATGATGACAAGGTCGAAACAATGGTAGAGAGGTGCAGTGTCAATTTATTTTAAAGTCTTTGCCTGGGGGTGTTAACCAGGCTCTTCTTCACTTAGGGTTAGTGTGTGGCGTGTGTTAATTTTAATTTTTAAACCCAGACGTTTTGAGAGTAAAAGAAAAAGTGTGCTGCGTAACTGAAAATAAATTTGCAGAGAACAGTAAATAAGACTGAAATTACAGAGAATTAACAGCTAACAATGCATCGATCTAACCCAAGAAGGTGGGTCTCTCAAAACTAGTCTAAAAGAGGGAAAAAAAATCTAATAAAAACACACTAAAAAGAGGCCAATAGATCTAAGTTCAGGAGGGACACGGATCTAAAGGAGAAATATGTTGAAAATAGGTGCAGAAAACAACAAAAAGGCAGAGGCAAGGTTGCTGCAACAAAGGAGGAAATTAGCTAAAGGTAGAAGGGACAAGGAGGTGACCCTAGAGGCAAACCCAAACAAAACTATATGAGGTGATTTGAAAGGGAGAAGAGCTGATCTAAAAGGGATTTGAAAATGAGGTATCAGATCTGAAAAGAAGAAGGTTGAAACTCTGAAAATTCAGACGTCTGAAATAGCTAAAACTCTTCCACAAAAAGTGGAGGGTACTAAAGCCCTAAGGGGTAAGATTCCAACTTAGTTGAGTAAAACAGATAAAAAACAAGTCTAAACAGGTGAAGACAGAGGCTGGAAAACCCTGACAGAAGCTTCAAACAAACCTAGAAAAATTGCTGGAAAAGTGCAGAAAAAAGTGCAGGTCGCAGGTTCTGACCTGTTTTCAGTCTAGGTCGCAGTTTTGGGACTGAAAAGTGCGTCCTCCAGGCTAGATCGCAGGTTTTGGGCCGATAAGTGCGACCTGCAGATCCGGGTCTCTCGGCGGCAGATTTCAGAAAAAGTTGTTGTCTCAACTACGGCTGATGTCTGTCACCTACGCAATAGGGCCAAAAACACACAGAAGTTAAAAATTTTAATGTTTGAGGGTTTTAGAGGTGAAAAACACCATAAAAATAGGAAAAGAAAACAATTGAAGAAAAACCCTAGGGTCTGAAATAGCTAGATATGCAGGAATATATAAAACAAAAGCGGTCACAAAAGAAAACCCATGTGGAGTCGCCAATTGTTAGTATGAATATTTTGTCGGAAAAAGACCACTTTAGCTACGCATAACAAATAGCCCTAACATCAATTATGGCTGCCAATATCTTCAAATCTACAGTTAATTGATCAAGACAAAGTTGTACAAATCCAGATCTATGCATAAAAAGATATTAAACAGTGAAAATAAGGTTTTGCTCCATGCATCCAATAGACAAGACAAGAACAATATTTTTGAAAGAATTTTTTATATTAAGGGGCACCTGAGAGGAAAACAAGAAAGGTGTTTCCAATTCTCCTCAATGGGATGGGTTCTTGAAAGTCCTCAGCACTTCAGATCTATAATTTCTCTCTCTTGTTGGTGTAGAAAACCCAGACAAACATAGAACTCAAAGGGAGCTCACAAAGCAAATAATGGAGAATGTGACAATGATAATGGCTCAAAGTCAGACCAAGAGTATAGATCCAGAGTGATCTAATATGCAACAAAAGGTGACAAATGAATGGGAAAATATTTCTATTTGTAACAAAATATTAGGGTAGTCTAGAACTTGGTGCATGAATAAAATATTATTAACCAAATTCTAGAACCACCTTTTAGGAATATTTTATTATATTTGTTGGAGGGAAAAGGATTTTGACTTGGATCAATTCCTTTATTTGTAAATAATAAATAAATAAATGATTTATTTATTATTTTAAGAAAATGGTGGAAATATAATTAAATAAATAATTATTTATTTAATTGTTTATAAATGATTTAGTCAAATTTAACTAGGAATATTATTTAAATAAGGATTAAATAACTTATTCCTAGGAAATAATCAAATAAATAAGGATTTATTTAATTGATTTCCTTGTTTTGGGTTAAATATGACCAGGAATAATAATTAAATTGATGTTTAACTAATTATTCCTTGAGGAAATATAAAAAAATATAGAATTGTTTTTTTATTTCCTTTTGGGGTTTCCTATTTAGACCATAAACAACTTAATAAAGGTGTTTTACTAAGTTTTTTTACATAGTGAAAGCAATTTTACTGAGGGTAAAATTGGTCTTACATGGTGTACTTGGGTCCATCTAATGATAATAGGTTAGATGACCAAAAAATGGTGTAACAAAAATGTTGATATATATAGCTATGTAAGGGAAGATTGGGAGCCACTTGGATGGTGTTGTTGGAAAATTAAATAAATTATTAAGGGATTCATCTTCTAATTTTTTAGGAATGTTCATGTCACAAATACTTTGGGATGTGGACCGTACATTATAATAATATGTTAGTCATGACCTTTCTAGTGAAAGGGGTTTATTAGTGATCAAATTGTTAAGTTGTCCTACCTAGTTTGGGTGGAATTTCTTGGTAATTTTATGCATTTTGGTTCCTTTTGGATGTATTCTAGCCTTGAAAAGGGAAACATATATTGTGAACCAAATATATTTTCTAACCCTAGGACCTAGCATGGGGCTTATGTTAAATTCAATCTATCAAAATATCTAAAGGAATTCATTTTCTTCAAGGTGGGAGATAAAGTGCATTGCTATGTAGTGTAGTATATCAACCTCCCCAAATATTATTTCCTCTACTAAGTTTATATCACATATGTAAGATTATCCTTGATGATCCAAACATATCCCTATCAAACCTTACCCACACAAACCTGCCAAGGCCTTCTGTATCTATTCCGCTAACATAAAGGGAGGATGGATCCAAGTAATATAATGAAATTGTGGAATTGGGCTTCTAGTGGCCCAAGCATAGAAGGAAACCACCAAAAAATTACCAGTCTAAGCCCAAAGTTGATTTAATAATGGATTTTACAATGAGTTATTGTCCTTCTTGGTAGGGAAGGATGAGTAAATATTTGTCCCTTCATAAGTCATTGCTACACATAGAGGAGGAATCAACCAATCACTTGATAAAAAACATTAGACTATACTATTCAATATTAGCTCCGCCAAAAGGAATTAATTACCTCAAAACTATTTCGAAGATCCATTTTTCCTCATCATGGATTTTATGGGGATTGAGTGACCTTAGTAGAAAGTTTCCAAACTTTCTCTTCAAATAATATGTAGATTTACTATTCTTGCAAGAATTTAAAACCAATTTTTTTGAGAGAGTATCTTTGTTTGTATTTTATATGGGCATATCTAATGAATTATTTCATTTGAGCATAGTGAAGTCAAGGGAAAATTTTCCATCCTCATCTCCACCAATCTCTTTGGGGAAGTTTATTTTTGGGGTGTTGAACACTTCTCAAAGATTTATTTCTATGATGTTATATTTGGATGGCCACATTCTTGGATTGGATAATATAAGTGTTTCAAACGATACTAAATAAAATTTCAAGGGCTAGGAGATGAACTTAACATCGCCTTGACTAATCTATAGGGAAATCAACATGGTGGAGAATCAAGAACATAAAGGGGCTTCCCTACTAACTTGAAATCCATGTGATGAAAAAAGGTTTAGTTATCTGTCTGAGCCTAACATGGGACATATGGCCCAAATAAATATACGGTTCCATAATTGTTCAAGTTATGGTTTAGCTTTGAATAAATTTTATGAAGCTCGGGAATGCACCTTATAAAGGATGGATAGAGATATCCTCTCCAAACAAAATTATTTTATCTTTAATGCCTCAGGTTGTACACTAGTGTGTGTGATGGAATGGTCATGCTCTTGGACCACCAACGAATATAGTATATCCACTCATGGGTGTATAAAATATGTGAATTCAAAGGATTGAATAAAATATGTGTATATTACCTAATGGATATCGTCATTTCATGTGTAATATCATTTCTTTAACGACATAGGAGGTGGATTGCAACCATCAAATATAACCCAAATTACACAGTTAGGGAATAGTTTGAAGAGGTTTTATAAGCCCTCCAATATAGTCCTTTTTTAGATAAAAAAACTAAGGCATGAGTAGTGTTGTAACACATTTGGTTTCAATAAGTTAGATGTTTGTAGAAGAAAAAAAAAAAATGTTAAGCAAAAATAAAAAATAGAAAAAGAAACAAAAAAAAGAGTGAAAATGAGAATAAAAAATAAAAGGGGATAGAATAAAATGCTAGATAAATATATATATATATATGAAAAAAATGTATTCCCCATAGTATTGGCAAGAAAATTTAAAAGCCGCCTCTTTATTGTTGAATTTAATTGAATTATGTAATAAGTTTGATTAGTGATTATTAAACAAGATTTAATGATAAATCACATCTGACAAGGCTTTTTTCATTATGACTAAACTACCGTCGTGTTCAAAAACATTGTGATCAACGCAAGCGATCAGTGGCCCACATGCCTTTTGCACCCTCAAATCCCATCCAACGTTTAGTCAACGGGGGGTGGGCGGTGAAAAGTTGATTCCCCATATACTGCTTCCAACAAGTTCCTTCCCTTCATTCATTTCATGCCCCCCGCTCCAATACCATAAACCATACCCCCGCCCCCCCCTTTGAAACTCATCTTCATTCATTCAAAATACTGTTGAATCCTCTCCCGCAAAAACACCTGCCACCACTCCCATCCTTCCAAGTGGCATCTATCTCCACCAATCATGTCTTTTGATGCCAAACCATCCGTTAATCATTAATTACATTCCCCGCTCCTCCATAATGGAAAAATTCACCAATAAGAGTGCTCCAAGAATACTCTAACTATCCAAGAGTATGTGAGAGAGAGAGAATAATGAGAGAACTCAAAAAATGCACTCACCAAAAGCTTACCAACTGATCATTAGAAGCATTTTTATTAATGAGGCTTCTATTTTCTTCATTTTCCATTATTTTCCTTCATTTTCCTCCTCACATGAAACCTGTGACCTTTCAGCTTCCCTTTCTCCTATTTTCCATTATTTTCATAAATAAAATGCCAATTAATGCCTCATGCCTTTCCAAAGCCTTTTCCTTTGCCTTTTCCAATTTCCTTTAGCCATAATAACCGAAATGAACACTTACTAGGATGTTTTTCCCACCATTCAGCTTGGAATATGTGTCCTATCAACCATGCTTATATATATATATTACATTGATTTTTTACTAGGGCTATTACAAAACCCTCCCCGTTGGGGGAACAACGTCCTCAGTGTTCAATGACACCTATAACCAACAAACTGCTGAAAATAAAACATACTTCCTATGGAGATTTATAACAAAATCCATTGCAGTATTTACAATGACCACTACTGAAACATGAAAAACATACCATTTACTGGAGCTTTATAATACAATTCATTATGATATTTACAATGACAACCACACATGCTCATACACATTCGCTTAAACTAGCGATCAACCATCATGTCTATGGATATTTATAAATCCATATTGATAGAATATTTAGAATAATATATATATATATATATATATATATATATATATATATATATACAGATTTTCTCAACCAACAAATAAAAGGATACAATGCCCATATCAATCAAAAAGGGAATCCAAAGGCTCACACCTCCACCCTCAAAGTAATACCAGGATTCACCTCCTTTCCAAGAAGTCCAGAATCCACTGTCAAAGACAAATCTCCATCCAATGTCCAGCGCTACAATCTTGCGCTATTGTACCCTTAGTGAACAATTACGAACTCATTCCTCCAGGGCATACTCCCAATGTGCATCTATTTCGATCTATCAATGCTAATGACCAAACCAAATCCATCCCTTACCTTCCCTTCTTTGCTACACAATCCCTCAGGCAATTCGGTCACCCCCTTCCGTGTAGTCACTCACCTTCCAAGTTCCACTGGCACCCCCATCTTGGGCAGTCCATCCCTTGGCAAGGTTTCCTCAAATCAGAAGATACAAAAACCAAGGCATATATCTGCCTCAAAACCATCATAACAATCATACCATGCTCATGGAAATCAATGGACACTTTTGGGTACCAGTGTCCCACAATGGCCCTGCTCCTGAAGTTCTTTACCATCATACTATTGTCTATTTTAATTCCTTGCGTTGGTGCTGCTAATGCTTACAACTAGTTTCAACCACCCAACCGAGAATTTTCGTGCTTCCTGTACTAAGCACATAATTTCCATTAGATTAAAAATAAATTGAAATAAATTCACATCCTACCTCATTCGTAGCTCTTCAATAAGGTACACTTGAAATTCTGTTCAATTCCTATCACAACAAGTCAAACCAGTTGTTTGATCAAATCATCATCTATAAAAATATCACAGTTGGTTAGCTCTAAACACAACCATCATAGGTCAAAATCATGAATCGCATGCAATCATCATAAACTATAGTCATAAACAACATGTAACCATCATAAATTAGAATCGTAGATCACATGCATAATATAACTGAAACCAAATATCAATACTTATCCTTCATCAATCCTTACTTCTGCCTTTGTTCTTTTGTACACACACTGGATTGGTTTCCACACCTGACAAGCACCCAATTCCTTTGTTTCTCTTCAATCACGCACACATACACACAATGTACATCACAACATGTACATCCACACAAGGCGTACAACACCACACAATACATACACCGACACCCGGTGTACAACACAGCACAATACATACACCTACATACAGTGTACAACACAACACAATACATACACATACATTCAATGTACAACACAACATAATACATACACCTACATCTGGTGTACAACATAACACATACAACTACATCTGGTGTACAACACAACACATACACCTAATCCTGGTGCACAACACAACACAATACATATACATAGTAAAACATAATGAATACACATGTCACGATGCTACGACTACACTATGCATATACATAGTACCGCATGCCCGCAAAACAACACGTACGGCATGCACATAATACCACATGTATACCAGTATCGTATGCAGAACATGTACACAGTACCAAATGTACACAACACTACCTGCAAAATGTGTGCACAACACCACCTGCACAACGTGTACACAACGCCAAATGTACACCGCACCACCTGTACAATGTGTATAGAATACCACATGTACACAATACCACATGCACGACATGTACATGAACCTGAATGTACACAACGCCACATGCACGACATGTTCTCTGCACCACCTACACACAACATCACATGTACAACATGTATACAACACTACATGCACACAACACCATATGTACATATCACCATGTGTACAACATGCACACAACAACATATATACATAGCACTGCATATACAACATGTACATAGCATTATACATACACAACACCACATATCCAACATGTGCACAACACCATATGCACACAACGATGCATATCCAACATGCACACAATATAATATATACACAACATCGCATATCCAACATGTACATAACACCATTTATACCTAGCATTGTATATGAAATATACACACAACACCATTTATAAAACATCCATAAAATATTATATTTATTGAATACTACATATGTTACATGTACATGTCACCATAGGTATAATCACTGAATATACAACATGCGCAACATGTGACACAACAATAGCAATGTACATCCATAGACCACACACTGACCCCACAAGGAAACTTGCTTCTAGTGTCTTTCCACTATCCATACTTATCCTAGAATGTTGCAGATCACACTATTTTCACTTCGTTGATGTACCCCTTGACATTAAATGTCCATAAAATAAACATAGGCATAGTACAAGAATATAATATCAATTCATGTCCACATGATATTTACCTCATAGATCTGTTAGAATTACTCTTCCCACTTGATACCTCATAAGACCAAGAACCTCTTCATGCCATTCACCTGCAGAACCAATCATTCCTCCAGAAGAATGATCCTTGAAAACCTTGTCATAAAGTGACATGGATACATACATACATACATATATATAATCATCATAAAATAATCATGATCCTATCATACAACAAAATGCATATATACATATAAACACATAAAAATTAGTAGTAAACAATCATGATCCATGATGACCCTGTGAGACACGACATACACACATACATACATGTATACATATATAAACATTGACATAATCATGATGACACCATAATTACCAGATAGAATAAGGTAAAGGTTATGAGAAAATCCTCATTTGTGCACAACCTGCACAACATTGAGAACCAAAATTCCCAACTTAGCCAAGGCATCTAACACCTCAAATCCATTCACTTTACCTTTTTCGCAATTGTTCTGTCACCATCCATTTACCTTATGGACCCAACCAATCCAACTAGTTGTCATAGTCTTACCTTTCGACGCCCTTATACATGCACCGGGCTTCATCTGAGTCTTGCATCACTTGTTGGGTTTCATTCAGCTCTCCCAAAGCTCCATTCACTTCTACCTTTCCCAACCAATTCCGAAGACACTCAAAACATAAAAGGAAAGAAAAATAAAAAACAAGAATAAGATCATGAGAAACCAAAATAAATATGACACCGCAACAAAGTGGCATAGCCATGCACTAGACATAAAAAAATCCATAATCAAGCGCAAAAATTCACAAGAGATCAAAGCACAGGACTAGCAACAAGCACCACGACTCAATCCCCATGGTTCCCAGGGAAAGCTCAACTTGAGCCTTCTTCATTATTTCATAATTGTCTCTTTTTCCATGCAATCCACTGCATCATATTTCCATAACCACACAACGGTCAATGCATAAATACATATAACAATATACCAGTTATTTTACCTTGTTGTGCCAAGCACATTGACTTATAACTGAACACGCCTGTGAGTCATATGTACCAAATATCAATACAAAAAATATATTAGTTTGAAATCAAAATTTTCTAATACTAACAACCATGTCATAATGCATAATCAAATCAGATTCATCAGTCATAATACATATGCTACAACTAATAAACCAGCATCTACAATGTACGTAACCATAACATCGATAGAATGAAAGGTATCCTCATAACTATAATGCATATAAAAATCCTTAACCTACATACCTACATGCCCAACATCCAAACTTGTATGATGACATGCTCTTTCCTCAAGGTCCAATGTTGCAATTCACTTTGATGGTCTGCATCTCGTTCTCTATCTTAGCCAACACATTAGCATCAATACAGACCAATATCATCATGATGACCTAGTTGCATATAATGACCTTACGCACAAAAAACTTCACCAAAACAATGCAAAATTGACCATATGCACCCACTTGACATGTATAACCGATTGTGAATGACCAATGCATGTCCCACATATAGCATCACAGAAGCAAGCATACAAGAACAATGCACAAGCATGACCAATCTGTGACCTAGCATAAACAAGAAATGCATGTACAATATGTAACAATATGTAATCAAGTGTGCATGAACAATACACAAGCATGAACAACTCATAACCAGTCATACACTCATGACAACATGTTGACAAAAACACCATCAACACTTCCATGGCGACACCACTACCATCATGGCCAACACAACATGGATGCAACAAGCACATACACCATAGGTATGAGAAACACATATGAAACCAACAGAAAAAACATCACCAACACACCTCCCATCCAATCCAAGGGTTGAACCATGCCCTGATGCCACTCTATAACACCCCCTTCCCACATCTACCTAAGTAATCGACCAAATGTCGTAAACATGCGACGAGAGGATACTATAATGAGATTTAACCTCCTATGTGACCTTAAGGAAGTGGAACCTATGGAAAGCATAACATACATACCTTGTACATCAACCACAACACCCCTAGGAGGTAACCTAACCATTCAGGCTTCTTATCCTTGGTTCATATTGATATTTTGACCCCCTTTGAGCCATAACCGTAGACATAACACTTCATCTCAGGGGCTACGAAGCTATAGCCATAGGCATAGCACTGCATGCTAGAAGCTAGGGCCCCAAAACCTCAGTTTTGTGCCTTCATCTCTAGGATTTGAGCCACCTTTTCAGGCCCAGAGCCTAGGTCACTGCCCAGAACTTAATGAAAACTTAAGGGATGACAAATAATAATAGGAAAACGGTACATAAGAAATAACATCAACAAGAACTCACCATTTATTGTGGCTTTTTTTATGTCTAGTTGCATGGCCATGCCACTTTGTTGCGGTCTCGTATTTATTTTGGTTTCACAAGAACATGCACACTAATGTATAGGTGGATGTAATAGATATGGTAGATGGGTTGAAATCAGAAAACTAGGTATAAAAGAGCTCAACTTAGGGCATAAACCATGAACCCTCTTCCAAGGCCTTTCTATAGTGATCAAAGTTATTAAAATACATAATATAAAATATTTAGAGCCTTTAAAAATATTGAAATATGTGGTCCATGTGGATTTAATCCACTAAAAATTAGTTCATGCTAATGGCTAGAGGCCATTAAATCTAAAAAGTAGGTCAAATTGGCGATAAGTATAAATGAAAACATTAATATCTCAAAATCAAAATGTTAAAAATGAAGTATCATCTACCATGTTATATTGATTTCTACCAAGGAAGAAGCTAAAAGAGGAGGAACTATTTGAACTTCTTTATAGAAATAATTCCATGTTGAGAAAGGTATGTTTGTGCTTGACAACACCCCCAAAAACACAATTCGAAATATAAGTGGAGTAATTTTTAATATCATACCCTTCAAACTAGTAGTGATCATCTCCTTACATACCAATCAAGTAGTCACTACTAAGTGAAGGGAATACCATTCTTAATATGAAACTATTGTTTTTAAGAAAAAATGGAGTCCTAAGGTGGAGAAATTATCCAAAGGTATTCAATATGATATTATAATGTACTAATACAAATTAATGAATCCTTTTACAATTTGCAGAAATCAAATTCGATCGCACAATCACATAATAAGTAAGAGAAAGAAATTATCAATCCCACAACACAACATGTATTTGGGGAAAGAAACTTCTCAATACCCCGCTATATGTATATTTCATAAATTCAAGATCATGAAACAATACAAAGCTATTTCCCTCACTAAGAAACCTCTACATTCTGTTGACTGTCTCACTCTGATCCTGCTTGAATCTGGCACTAATCTAAGAAATTTTGGTCCAATATTTAACCTCTTGCTTGCCTCTGCTTGGCGAGCCTTGCGTACACATTCCTGGGATAATTGAGCCCCTATTAATTAGGAAATTACCAATTAATGATTGTGCAATACCTTCAAGGCTTCCTGATGACATCATGCATGACCTATACAATTTTTTAATTATAAAATTGATAGTTATCTTCCCTTTAAAAATAATCTCAACTGAGCCTTCCTTAGAACTGAAACGCAACAAATATTTATATCAAATTATCAATTATCTGATTGATCACTACTTGTGAATTAAATCAGGTTTAATTCACTGGACCTATCACTAACTCATCTCTCAATTAGAACTAGTTAAATTGATTTGTGAGTTGTTAACTAATAACAACTCACAAATAATTGTAATTGGATCCCCTAAAATCATGGGATAAATATACATGCCTCATCTACGACCCTCAACTCGAATTTCCTAAGATAACTAAGTCTTCCTGACTCAGTTAACTAATACGAGCTATCATGAGATGAAATTAAAATTTCTCTTCCAATTTAAATAAGGGAAAATTAAATCAGAAGCCCCCTTGGGTGCCATTTTCAATATTTCTTGTTTTCATTTTCAACACTCCCTCTCAACAAGAAAGGAATTCAATCTATCCCAATCTAGTACCTTTGGAATGTTCTTCATGTAAGACTTCTCTAGTGTTGTTTGCTCCTGCAACTCCTGAAACTGAAAAAGCATCCAAACTAAATCAGTATGATGCATTTGTAATCAGAGTCTCTGAAAACTACTAGTTACTGCACTACCTACTGAAAACTATGTGCGACTGCTGACTCTGCATCTGTGGCATCTACATTGCTGCCAAATTTGATCTGCGCTCCAATATCTGACATATGTCACTCTAATATTTGACTGCATCAATCCTACTAATCCATCCTAATATTGTGTATTGTGGGCCCCCTATAGTCAAGTATTATCCATGAGACATGCCATCTCAATGGACCATGCCAAAATTTCTTCTCTTGGGATTATGACTTCACATCGCCCCACCTCTCTCTTGGAGGTATGGCTACATGTGCTCCCTTTTCCCATATAGCTCGAATTCCCCCCCTACTATGCTACCTTTTCCCATATAGCTCGAATTCCCCCCTACTAGAGGTATTTTATTGAGTGGACGCCTCCACTCTATCACCTCTCTGCTTCTCCAATTATGGCTGCTCCACAACCTTGTGAGACTACTTCTGAGGCTGCATGTTGAGAGGTAATTTATGCTTCCTCTCAAAAACCAAGTCTCTAACCTCTGATTTTCTCCTCAAATATTTTCATGCATCTTTGACCTTGAGAGAATACAAGTTCTTGACTCATACACCAATTTGTTTCACCTATCCCATGGAGATGTGTCTAAGGAAATCCTTTCCTTTAGTAAATATCACATCATAGCCACGATCTTCCAATACTGCTATGGAAACAAGATTCTTCTTTAGTCCTAGAAAAAACAACAAATATTTGAGTCTAAGAGGGGAGCCAGTCTCCCACTAAAAGGTAATTGTACCTATGTGAGCCGTGTTATACCTCCCGTCATCTCCAAACTCTATTTTCTGCCGAAGGTCCTTCTCCTCCAAGTCACTGAAGAGATCTCTATTCCCTGTCATATGCAACGAGGCACCACTTTCGAGATACCACATGCATCCCATTAAAGTGATGGAAATTCATGCAATGAGAGTAAAATCAAGCTTGATTTATGTTTAACTTCACCTGCTGCTGTAATTTCAGGCTCCTTATTTCTCGCCATCTGTGGAATTTTCGTGGAAAAGTGCCTGTACTTGTGACATTGAAAACACTTTATCTTGGACAAGTCTCTCTTTCCCTTTTTTCCTTGGGAATACTTTCCATTGGATTTCTTGCCTTTTCCAACTAATGCAAAATCTTATTCTTTGTCATTGCAAGAGGTCCAGTCTCTCGTGCTCCGCCTTATCTCTTCTTGTACTAGGTCAGACCACAATCGCTCCCATTCTGGTGACTTATTCCTGCCATTCACTAATTTTTGGTAGCTATGCCAGCTTTTGGGAAGGCCTAGAAGTGCTAGGTTCACCAAATCATCCTAGGCTAGTGTCACACCAAAAATTCCAATCTCATCTCGATATTGAGTGAACTTCATCAAGTATTTTGGTATCGTCTTGCCCTATTCCATATTCATCTTTCTAAGCTTGTCTTTCAACACCAACTTCTTGTGGTCGCTGCTATTTTAAAATAGATATGATAAGGCCTTCCACATAACATATGTATTTTCCTTTCCACGAAGACTCGAGACAATATGATCTCGGACTCTCTTTAACAAGATCCTTCTCATAGTTGCTACATTCTTCTTCAATGCATCAAGAAGTTGAGAATTTGATGTTGTGGGTTGGGGAATATCACTGTCAATGAATTCCTTCAGTTCATTTTCCTCTAAAACTGCCTCCATCATGTACTTCCATGCTATGTAATTCTAATTTCCCTGAAGGCAATATTCGAGTATCAAGCCATTAAAAGACATCTTGAGCTGTTGTTGGTCTTGAAGAATAAATATGCAAATTTGATGTACATGTTCAAAAAAAACTATGGTTCTTCTCTTTTATTTATGATTCCTGGTGCTCTAATAGCATGTAGAAATTATCCAAAGGGATTCAATATGATATTTTAATGTACTAAAACAAAATAACAAATCCTTCTACAATTTGCAAAAACCAAATTCGATCACACATAATAAGTAAGAGAAATAAATTATCAATCACACAATAAAAAATGTATACGGAAAAATAAACTACTGACATCATCTTCAATATTTAACCTCTTTCTAGCCTCTTCCTGTACATCCTTTATTACGCATTCATGGGATAATTGAGCCCTATTACTTAGGATATTTCTAATTAATGATTGCATAATACCTTCAAGTCTTCCTGATGACCTCATGCATGACCTGTAAAATTTTCTAATTATACAATTGATTGTAATCTTCACTTTAACCCCAATCTCAACTGGGCCTTCCTTAGAACTGACACGAAACAATTATTTATAGCGAATTATCAGTTATCTGATTGATCGCTACTTGTGAATTAAATCAAATTTAATTCACTTGACCTATCACTAGCTCATCTCTCAGTTAGAACTAGTTAAACTTATTTTAACTCAATTAATTGAGTTAACTAATTAAAACTCAAAAATAACTGTAACTGGACCCCCTAAAATCATGGGATAACTCTACATGCCTCCTCTTTGACCCTCAACTACAATTTCCTAAGCTAACTATGACTTCCTGCCTCAATTAACTAATACAAGCTGTCATGAGATGAAATTACAGTTTCTCTTCTGATTTAATTAAGGGAAAATTAAATCAAAAGCCCCCCTAGTTGCCATTTGTATGTGCCATTTTCAATATTTCTTATTTCTGTTTTCAACACTCCCTCTCAACAAGAAAGGAATTCAATCTATCCCAATCTGGTACCTTTGGATTATTCTACATGAAATACTTCTCTAGTGTAGTTTTCTCCTGCAACTCCTGAAACTGAAAAAGCATCCAAACTGAATCAGTATGATGCATCTGTCATCAGAGTCTTTGAACTACTAGTTACTACAGTGTCTAATGAAAAATATGCGTTGTTGATGACTCTGCATCTGTGCCATCTGCATTGTTTCCAACTCTGATCTATGCTCCACTATCTGACATCTACCACTCTAATATCTGATTGCATCAATCCTACTGATCCATCCTACTATTGTGTATTTTGGGCCTCCGTAGCTAGTTATTATCCATGAGAAACGCCATCTAAATGGACCCTACCCAAATTTCTTCTCTTGGGATTATGACTTCACATCGCCCCAATTCTCTCCTAGAGGTATGGTTTCATGTTCTCCCTCTTCCCATTTGGCTTGAATTCCCCCCCTATTGGAGGTCTCTTCTTGAGTGAACATGTCCACTCTATCTCCTCTCTGCTTCTCCAAATATGGTTGATCCACAACCTTCTGAGACTACTTCTGAGGTTGCATGTTGAGAGGCAATTTATGCTCCCTCTCAAAAACCAAGTCTCTAACCTCTGCTTTTCTCCTCAAAGATTTGCATGCATCTTCAACCTCAAGAGCATACAGGTTCTTAACTCATACACCAATCTATTTCATACATCCCGTTGAGATGTTTCTAAGGAAAACTTTTCTTTTTCTAAATATCACATCATAGCCACGATCTTCCAATACTATTACAGAAACAAGATTATTCTTAGTCCTGGAACAAACAAAACATCTTTGAGTCTGAGAGGGGAGCCAGTCTCCCACTAAAAGGTAATTGTACCTATGTCAGTCGCGTTATACCTCCCGTCATCTCCAAACTCTATGTTCTGCTGAAGGTACTTCTCCTCCAAGTCACTGAAGAGATCTCTATTCCCCATCATATGGAACAAGGCACCACCATCTATAGGACAGATGCATCCAATTACAGTGCTAGCCAAGCATGCAATGAGAGTAAAATGAAGCTCGAACTATGTTTAGATTCACCTACTGCTACAATTTCAGGCTCCTTCTTTCTTGCCATCTATGGAATTTTCGTGGCATAGTGTCCGTACTCGTGGCAATGAAAATAATTGATCTTGGAAAAGTATCTCTTGCCCTCTTCGCCTTGGGAATTATTTCCATTGGATTTCTTGTCTTTCATGACTAATGCAAAATCTTCTTCTTTTTCATTGCAAGAGGTCCAGTATCTGGTGATCCGCTTTATCTCTTCTTGTACCAAGTCAAACCACAATCACTCCCATTCTAGTAAATTCTCCCTCCCATTCACTGAGTCTTGGTAGCTATGCAAACTATTGGGAAGGCCTAGAAGTGCTAGGCTCACCAAATAATCCTAGGCTACTATCACATGAACACTTCTAATCTCATCTCGACATTGAGTGAACTTCATCAAGTATTTTGGTATCATCTTTCCCTATTTCATCTTGATCTTTCTGAGCTTGTCTTTCAGCACCAACTTCCTATGGTCGTTGCTATTCTGAAATATATTTGTTAAGGCCTTCCACATAACATATGGAGTTTCCTTTTCATGGAGACTCGAGACAACATGATCTCGAACTCCCTCTAACAAGATCATTCTCGCCTTTGCTACATTCTTCTTCAATGCATCAAGAAGTTGAGCATCTACTGCTGGGGGTTATGGAATATCACTGTCAATTAATGCCTTCTATCCATTTTCCTATAGAACTGCTTCCATCCTATCCTTCCATGCTATGTAGTTGGAATTTCCCTCAAGGGCATATTCAAGTCTCAAGCCATTAAAAGACATCTTGATATGTTGTTGGCCCTGAAGAATAAATCTACAAATTCAATGTACATGTTCAAAAAAAACTTTGGTTCTTC
This sequence comes from Pinus albicaulis, assembly GCA_034641835.2. Lineage (NCBI taxonomy): Eukaryota > Viridiplantae > Streptophyta > Pinopsida > Pinales > Pinaceae > Pinus > Pinus albicaulis. The sequence goes on along the minus strand of CM076580.1, from coordinate 976,308,485 downwards.
TCTTCTATTGTGATTCCTACCACTCTGATCCCATGTAGAAGTTATCCAAAAGGATTCAATCTGATATTTTAATTTACTAAAACAAAATACTGAATCCTTCTATAATTTGCATAAACCAAATTTGATCGCACAATCACATAATAAGTAAGAGAAGGAAGTTATCAATCGCACAACTCAAGATGTATATGGGGAAATCAACTGCTCAAAACCCCACTATTTTTATATTTCATAAATTCAAGATCATAAAAAAATACAATTTTATTTCCCTCACTGAGAAACCTCTGCACTCTTTTGACTATCTCACTCTGATCCTGCTGGAATCTGGCACCGATCTAAGCAAGTTTGGTCCAATATTTAAGCTCTTGCTTGCCTCTGCCTAGCCAGCCTTACTTATGAATTCTTGGGCTAATTGAGACCCTATTTATTAGGAAATTCCAAATTAATGGTTGCACAATACCTTCAAGGCTTCCTAATGACCTCATGCATGACCTATAAAATTTTCTAATTATACAATTAATAGTGATCTTCCCTTTAATCCCAATCTCAACCAGGCCTTCCTTAGAACTGACATGAAAAAAATATTTATATCAAATTATCAGTTATCTGATTGATCACTTCTTGTGAATTAAATCATATTTAACTCACTAGACCTATCAGTAGCTCATCTCCCAATTATAACTAGTTAAATTGATTTTAACTCAATTAATTGATTTATCTAATTATAAATTAGAAATAACTGTAAGTGGACCCCCTAAAATCATGGGAGAACTCTACATGCCTCCTCTCTGACCCTAAACTCTAATTTTCTAAGCTAACTAAGTATTCCTGACTTAGTTAACTAATACAAGTTGTCATGAGATGAAATTACAATTTCTCTTCCAATTTAATTAAAGGAAAATTAAATCAGAAGCCCCCTTGGGTGCCATTTCTGGGTGTCATTTTCAATATTTCTTGTTGCCATTTTCAACATAAGGACTCATGAGAAATTTTATAGTCATCTCTACACACAAGTTCATGAAAATCGAAAAAATTGTCACCATGCTAGAAATGTATTGAGGGTTTTTGTCACATAGTTTGATAATGTTTAGAATGTTTCATCACCCTGTTTCTCTACTCCAACATAATTAATAACAATATTCAAAGAAAAAGAGAACATGACCTACCTTAAATGGTTCATGACAATGTCAATCCAATCATTTAGGTGGAGGTGAATACTACAAAGCTCCCTATTTCCATTAAACCATTCACATGAAAACATCCAATTACCTATTATAAAGAATAAGGAAAACAAAGTTATTGATACAAGCAACACCACCACCATGAATAAAATTCATCATAGAGCTTCATACACAACACTAAAATGCAAAGTTTAGGGTTATGAGGCGAATCTATTAGCTTCTTTCCAGTCACCTTATTTTTTTTTTTATTAAAATAAAAGATAGAAAACTTAAAAAATGTCTATTTTAAATTTTTTTATGTAACACAACTATCGCTATATCCAAAAATATTTACCATATTACTTAAATTTTTAAAATTGTCTTTATATATCACTGCATAAAAAAATACATTTCAAAGGAAAGGAAACAATTTCTTTTGCTTGTTTAATAAACAAATAAATTTCTATTTTTTTCATGTGTTTTTAAAGATTTGCATGTGTAATACCTTTGAAAGGTAAAGCACAATTTTTAATTTTAATAAAATTTTACAATGCAAAAAAATATTTTTCCAATATAATTATATAAATCCTTTGTCTAATTCCTTAAAATTATTTAAATGATTGATTTTTTTTTCTGTATTAAAATATCATATTCTCTTCTTTTCTTTCTTTCCATCCCAAATTACTTCATTTAGGTATTTGAACTAGGTACTGTAATAAAGTAACCTGCTTTATTACCTTTGAGTCTAGTTGAACCATGTGGTTCCACTGTTGCAAGAAAAACATTTCCCAAAATACAATCAATGGGAATATCTGCTACTGCACACTTCATCTTAATGCAATGTTCATCAAAGAAGATAGAACCTTGTGGAACTTCATAATGTAAATCTTTATTTCCCAGCCCAACAACCTGTCTAAAGGATTTAACCCAATACTTGGCTGGAATAATTTTTGAGTGTAGAACATTTACATCTGCACCAGAATCAATTAGGGTCTTGAGAGAGAACATATGGCCTTGAATACATATATCAAGCATCACATGGTGTTGCTGATACTGAATTGTTAGAGGTTGCATATCTCGGAATCCATGGGATTCATCTATTCTTCCTTCAAATATTTGAACATTTGAAGTTTTTGGGGAAGATTTTTCTTCTTGGGTAGGCAACTTACCTTTTTCTATTTGAGAGACTGTGTGTTTGAGAGAAGATAATTCTTGCTTGATAGAATGTATCTCTTTCCATACTTCTCCCAAAGTCAGTGATCTGGCTTTATCTTGCTGCTGGTTTCTCTGAAAAGCCTTGGTATTTCTCTCAAAAGAAGCATAAAAAAACAGAGGTTTGTGCTCAGGCTTAGAGGAAGAAGAACTAAAAGGAAATTTATGCATAGTTTTCAAGAAAGCTTCCAGTAAATTCTCTTTCATTTATCCTTCTTCTAATGCATGGATTTGAGAAAGCATTTTTTATTCACTATCATTTATAGTCTGAGCCATGAGGATTTTTTCTTTGAAATTTTGCTCAGTATCACTTTCTTCTGAATCAGAAGAGCTTTCACTAGTAGAACATTGGAAATCATCAGAACAATCACAAATTTTCATATGTACATGAATTTCTTCATCAGAGGATTCAGAGGAAGAACTGTCAGAAGAATCTGAAGAGTTGCTATTTAACTGTTGTTGATGGATCTGATCTCTAATAGTAAAATTTGGGCAATTTTCAGATCTATGAGTTTTTTATCCACATTTGTAGCACATGATTTGGCTTTAAATATTTACACTCCTTCTTTTTTAAAGATTCTTGGGATTTTTTGCCCTTATTTTTTCTAGACTCTTCACCAACTGGACAATTTTTAGAAGTATGCTTAGGCTGACCACAAAGCCAACAAGTCAGTTTATTCCACTGATCTCTTTTGAAGAATGTAGATAAATATCCTTGGGTTGGTAATAATGAGTCTTTGGGATGTATTTATAATATCCTTTTCTCTGCTTAGGTTTTCCAGAAGAAAATTCTTTTTGACTATACCTTTTGAGCTTCTTTGCTTTCTTCTTAGCCTTTTTTTCTTCTGATAATAGAATCATCAATTGTCAAGCCATACTTACTACAAATAGATTTGCTGTTAGGTAATCTAGATAATTTCTGCAGAGATTTATTTACCTTCATGTTTGTACACAACCCAACTAGAGACTTTAGTAACTATACTGTATATTTCCCCCCAAGTAAAGGACTCAAAAGGTAATTGGAAAGCCTCTTGCTATCTAAGATAGTCAACAAATTTGGAGGGTAAGGCTGCCAGATAAACTTGTTTCCAGAGGATGTTTTTGCTGTCCTTTACTTTCTATGTGCGTTGGACCCAATCTCTATGGAAGTCTTAATATTGGGACATTTTGTTGCATTTAAGATTCATGAGGATCATCTCATGTTTGTCTACAAGCTTTGTCTCTCCTCCACACTAGTTTTCTAGAATGAGAGAGGTTAAAGCCCCAATCATATTATTTGTGGAGTTCCATCAGAGTTATGGATGATATCTCCAACCTCATCATGCAAGAGTTCATTTTCCATTTTAGTAATAAGGGCAAGATATGTTTCTGTTTCCCACTATCTGAGTCAAGTGCCTGTGAAACATTGGATGATGGCTTTGTAGGCTTTGACTTCACTTTTTCCTCTTAAGAACATAAGCTTATATTCTATGAAAATCGTGTCAATCATTTTCCTGATTTGTCCCACACTTAAATTATCAATATTCCATTCTCGATGTGAATTAGAATGGAAAATACGTGTCTTTGGGAGTTTCCCTTTTCCACTGAGATCAAGAGCAGGATGTCTGGTATACTAATTCTCAAGAGGTTCATAGATTGGAAACAAGTGTGGTTCTGAGCTTTTGGGAATTTCTGACTCAGGTTATTTAAACAAATATGAAATAGTAATATGCTCATATGTTTCTTCAGAAGTAGGCTGGGATTACTTTGGGAACAGCCGTGGAAACTTATCAACAGGTTTAACAGGATGTTGAATATGTACATTTCTTTTGAAAATAAAAGAGGATGGAATGGGTTTGTCAGAAGGGGTTGTATGAAGGCTGCCCAGTTTTTCAGATATATCATGAATAATCCCTTTGGTAGCATGAAGATTAACATCTACCTTCTTTTCTACATCTTCCATCTTGGATAAGGATTCTTTGACATATCCTTTTAAAACATAACTAGAAAATTGAACATTATGTAAAGCATCATTTACATGATTTACAGAAACATGCAGGCTATCAAACTGTTCTTTAACATCAACAGATTTTTCACAATATATTTCAAGACCCTTGATTGCTGTGTTAGTCCAATTTATTTGTTCACTAGCCTTTTGAATTCTGCCATCTATGCCAATTGCAGTGTCATCCTTTAAGACTAAGGGAATAGCCTTTGCAGAGTTTTGTGCTTCTCCTAGGATAATACCCTTATAAGGAGGAAAGGTGGTAGAAGTAACAATCTTGTTGCCGTCAAGAGCAGTCCATGAATGCTAGTTATCAGAAGATGAAGCAGTGTCTATCATCAAGACATGCTTAGATTCATTTTGTGCCCTCCATTCATAGAAATATAACCAAGTGTTTGATCTATCCATATAATATTTCCATTGTTTGGCTATGTTCTTCTTGTCTTCTGGGGAAGTGCTGAGGTCAAAACTATTTTCCTCAAGATGAGAGTATAAATCCCAATTCAACATATTTTTCATCCATTGGGTTTCTATTGCATGCTTCTTGCATCCACTCATCATTGAGAAGAATTTATGCATCTCTGGAATTGATGGTTTTTTACAATCATCAGGGATGAAATTATCAAATCTGGAATTAGGGATTAATTCATAAAGATGTTCTAAGTAGCCAAGACCATATTTAGGCATGCTCATAGGTCTCATTTTTGAAAAAAATTCTGTAAGTCTAGGATCTTCATTCTCTAGAGAAGGAAGAGAATGCATCATCATAATGTGCTCAGAATCATGAGGGAATGCAATATCTGCACATTTAGGATTAGGACAGGGATTGACCGAAGTAGAAGCAAGGGATTCACTAGTCCTAGGATGATGATTTGCATGAAGAACCATTTAAGCAAGGCTACTGAGGTTAACTTTATTTTTGAAGGAAGGACAGATGACTTCTAAAGAAGAAAAATTTACAATTTGGGCAAACTCGAATAAATCAATATGAGAAAAATGTATAGGAGGAAACTGGGAACATTCAATATCAAATTCAGATGGATCTTTATATAATGGAGAACTTATGCAGGCTTGTTCAATTCATCTGTAGTCTATTGTGGATCTTCTTGGAAAGGTCATAATAGCAGATGAAGAGCTTTCATTGATATTAGCAGGAGTGATATTTTGCATACTTGGAGGCTTGGGATTATCTACTACCCAGTGTTCAGGGAAACTAAGATCTTCCCACTTGATTATTTGATGTTCTATTTTTTTATTTTGAGAATCTGTGAGAACAACCACACTAGATTTTGAATCTTTACTAGGTGCATGTAGGACATCAGGATATAGGGTGTTTGTATGATGAAAACATCCTCGGGTCTGAATGGCTATATTACTTCTTTTCTTCCTCATATCAAACCCTGAGGTTTGGATCTGAAGTTGTAGAATGCCTTTGATATGTTCATCAAAGACAAAAACATAAAATTTTGGATAACAATCAAAATAAACAGGGCCATCAGACAAAGAAGCTACAATCCCACCGATTAGAGAGTCTGTATACTTGTTGTGAGTTAAATCATGGACAATGGATAAAACAAAAGTGTTCAGACCTATATGAGTCAAGGCATGAATGCCGATTCTTATGCATCCAAGGTGTAAATATTGAGTTCCCATCCTTCTTGCTTCTTTTTGAAGCTGCTTAGGATCTAAAAGAGGAATAGTCTGTACAACATTGGAGTTTTCTTGTATTTGGCTAATACTTTCTTTTATAGAAATATGGGTAATAGCCTTTAAATGAAATATAGATAGACCAGAATAAACTTCAGAAGGGTTAATGCTAGGTAGAAACCATGGAGCAGCAAGCTCACCTTCAATATATTCAAGTTTAGCTGAGTTAATGAATTTTTTAGATGATGAAGCAAACATATCCCATAAGGGATTTTCTTGTGAAACTTCACACTCATCAATTTCTCGAAAAGAAATAGATCTTTGAGAATTTTCCATTTCAGATAGGAGAATAGAAGTAGTACTAACCAATAACTTGGCTTTGATACCAGTGTTTAGCACAACTTCTTCAAGCTTGCTTTTGGCCTTTCTGGATCACTTCTCTATGTTTCCACGACACGATTCTTTACACAAAATCGTACATGAACCCATATACGAACCTCTGGTTTTTCAGACTCTGGCATCCTTCACACGGCTTCCTGCCTTCAACGGACTGGCGTTCCTCAAACCTCGGCGAACCTCCAGCGAACTTTTGATGAACCTCAAGCAAAAGTGTCTCATAGATACTATTTCAAAATCACATTTAAAAACACAGCATACAGTACTCTCAATGCAGAAACAATTTTTTCTTTATTGATATGGAAATATTTTACAGAGAGATTTACAGACAGTAGTTCTTTCCTGAGATAAACTTTTAAGGTGTTTATCAGTCTTTGCACTTGATAGACAAGATGTTGGCTGAAAGATCCTGGCCTTTCACAGACTCAGTATCTGAACTTTAAACTCAAACTCAAAATATTATAGCCAAAAAATCCGGCCACTTTAGGTTCTTACCAGAGCTCGCACTCTGATATGCAGGCTTCTCAGATTTACTTAAAAAACAGAAGTAAGATATCCTTCGTGTTGCAAGAAGATCGAACCTTAGTTCGCAGATGCAGAGAAGGAAGAGATAGATCTTAGACTTCATTCTATCAACTCTTAACAAGATACCAGTACATTGTTCTCATATTGATTTATTTGAGTTTGCCCAAATTCTAAATTTTTCTTCTTTAGAAGTCATTTTTCCTTCCTGCAAAAATAAAGTTAACCTCGGTAGCCTTGTTGAAATGGTTCTTCATGAAAATCATCATTCTAGGACTGGTGAAGCCCCTCCTTCTACTTCAGTCAATCCCTGTCCTAATCCTAAATGTGCAGACATTCCATTCCCTCATGATTCTGAGCACATTATGATGATGCATTCTCTTCCTTCTCTAGAGAATGAAGACCCCATACTTACAAAAATGTTTTCGAAAATGAGACCTATGAGCATGGCTAAATATGGTCTTGGCTACTTAGAACAGCTTGATGAATTAATCCCTAATTCCATATTTGATAATTTCATCCCTGATGATTATAAAAAACCATCAATTCCAGAGATGCATAAATTCTTCTCAATGATAAGTGGATGCAAGAAGCATACAGTAGAAACCCAGTGGATGAAAAATATGCTGAATTGGGATTTATACTCTCATTCTGAGGCAAATATTTTTGACCTCAGCACTTCCCCAGAAGACAAGAATAACTTAGCCAAAGAATGGAAAGATTATATGGATAGATCAAACACTTGGTTATATTTCTATGAATGGAGGTAACAAAATGAATATAAGAATGTCTTGATGACAAACACTTCTTCATCTTCTGATAACCAACATTCATGGACTGCTCTTGATGGCAGCAAGATTGTTACTTCTACCACCTTTCCTCCTTATAAGGGTATTATCCTAGGAGAAGCACAAAACTCTGCAAAGGCTATTCCCTTTGTCTTAAAGGATGACACTGCACTTGGTATAGATGGTAGAATTCAAAAGGCTAGTGAATAAATAAATTGTACTAACACAACAGTTGAGGGTCTTGAAATAAATTGTGCAAAATCTGCTGATGTTAAAGAACAGTTTGATAGCCTGCATGTTTCTGTAAATATTGTAAATGATGCTTTAAATAATGTTCAATTTTCTAGTTCTGTTTTAAAATGATATGTCAGAGAATCCTTATCTAAGATGGAAGATGTAGAAAAGAAGGTAGATGTTAATCTTCATACTACCAAAGGGCTTATTCATGATATATCTGAAAAAATGGGCAAGCTTCATACAACCCCTTCTAACAAACCCATTCCATCCTCTTTTCTTTTCAAAAGAAATGTACATATTCAACATCTTGTTAAACCTGTTGATAATTTTCCACTGCTATTCCCAAAGGAATCCCAGCCTACTTCTGAAGAAACATATGAGCATATTACTATTTCCTCTTTCTTTAAAGAACCCGAGTCAGAAATTCCCAAAAAATCAAAATCACACTTGTTTCCAATCTATGAACCTCTTGAGAGTCAGTATATCATACATCCTGCTCCCGATCTCAGTGGAAAAGGGAAACTCCCAGAGACACATACTTTCCATTCTGATTCACACCGAGAATGGAATATTGATAATTTAAGTGTGGGACAAATCAGGCAAATGATTGACATGCTTTTCACAGAATATAAGCTTATGTCCTTAAGAGGGAAAAGTGAAGTCGAAGCCTGCAAAACCATCATCCAATGTTTCACACGCACTTTACTCAGATGGTGGGAAACAGAAACATCTCCTGCCCTTATTACTAAAATGGAAAATGAACTCTTGCATGATGAGGTTGGAGATATCATCAATAACTCTGATGGAACTCCACAAAATAATATGATTGGGGCTTTAACCTCTCTCATTCTAGAACACTGGTGTGGAGGAGAGACATAGCTTGTAGATAAACATGAGATGATCCTCATGAATATTAAATGCAACAAAATGTCCCAATATGAAGACTTCCACAGAGATTGGGTCCAACGCATATATGAAGAAAAGGACAACAAAAACATCCTCTAGAAACAAGTTTATCTGGCAGCCTTGCGCTCCAAATTTGTTGAATATCTTAGACATCAAGAGGCTTTCCAATTACCTTTTGAGTCCTTTACTTGGGGGGAAATATAAAGTATAGTTACTAAGTCTCTAGTTGGGTTGTGTACAAACATGAAGGTAAATAAATCTTTGCAGAAATTATCTAGGTTGCCTGACAACAAATCTTTTTGCAGCAAGTATGGCTTGAAAATTGACGATCCTATTGTCAGAAGAAAAAAGGCTAAGAAGAAAGAAAAGAAGCTAAAAAAGTATAGTCAAAAATAATTTTCTTCTAGAAAACCTAAGCAGAGAAAAGGATATTATAAATACATCCCAAAGACTCATTATTACCAACCCGAGGATATTCATATACATTCTTCAAAAAGAGATCAGTGGAATAAAATGACTTGTTGGATTTGTGGTCAGCCTGGCCATACTTCTAACAAATGTCCAGTTGTTGAAGAGTCTAGAAAAAATAAGGGAAAAAAATCCCAAGAATATTTAAAAAAGAAGAAGAGTGGAAAGATTGAAAGCCAAATCATGTGCTATAAATGTGGATAAAAAACTCATAGATCTAAAAATTGCCCAAATTTTACTATTAGAGATCAGATCCAGCAACAACGGTTAAATAACAACTCTTCAGATTCTTACTCTGAATCCTCTGATGAAGAAATTCATGTACATATGAAAAATTTTGATTGTTCTGATCATTGCCAATGTTCTACTAGTGAAAGCTCTTCTGATTTAGAAGAAAGTGATACTGAGCAAAATTTCAAAGAAAAATCCTCATGGCTCAGACTATAAATGATAGTGAATAAAAAATGCTTTCTCAAATCCATGCATTAGAAGAAGGAGAAATGAAAGAGAATTTACTGGAAGCTTTCTTGAAAACTATGCAAAAATCTCCTTTTAGTTCTTCTTCCTCTAAGCCTAAGCACAAACCTCTATTTTTTTATGCTTCTTTTGAGAGAAATACCAAGGATTTTCAGAGAAACCAGCAGCAAGATAAAGCTAGATCACTGACTTTGGGAGAAGTATGGAAAGAGATACATTCTATCAAGCAAGAATTATCTTCTCTCAAACACACAGTCTCTCAAATAGAAAAAGGTAAGTTGCCTACCCAAGAAGAAAAATCTTCCCAAAAAACTTCAAATGTTCAAATCTTTGAAGGAAGAAGAGATGAATCCCATGGATTCTGAGATATGCAACTTCTAACAATTCAGTATCAGTAACACCATGTGATTCTTGATATCTGTATTCAAGGCCAGATGTTCTCTCTCAAGACCCTAATTGATTCTGGTGCAGATGTAAATGTTCTACACTCAAAAATTATTCCAGCCAAGTATTGGGTTAAATACTTTAGATAGGTTGTTGGGCTAGGAAATAAAGATTTACGTTATGAAGTTCCACAAGCTTCTATTTTCTTTGATGAACATTGCATTAAGATGAAGTTTGCAGTATCAGATATTCCCATTGATTGTATTTTGGGAAATTTTTTTCTTGCAGCGGTGGAACCACATGGTTCAACTAGACTCAAAGGTAATAAAGCAGGTTACTTTATTACAATACCTAGTTCAAATGGGAATCTAAAGACCACCAAAATGCCATATATACCTTCTCCCAGGATTTCTACTATGGTACAAGCTATGGAACAGATTGAAAAGGCAAATAATAAATAGTTGAACTAAAATATTTGAAAGCCACTATGAAAATAGGAGACTACCTTCAAATTCCTATGATTAAACAAAAGATCTCTGCTCTAAGAGAGAAAATTGAAAAAAATTGTTGTGCTGAAGAGCCAAATGCCTTCTGGCATAGAAAGCAACATTGCATTGAACTTACCTACAAGAATGACTATGAAGGCAGACCCTGTAAAAGTAGGGCTATACCAATGAATAAATAATATAGATATCTTTATCAAAAATAAATTGCTATTTTATTGGATAGACAACTCATCAGAGAATCCAACAGTCCCTGGAACTGTTATGGATTCTATGTAAATAAGCACTCAGAACAAATCAGAGGAGTTCCTAGACTTGTGATAAATTACAGACCTCTGAACTATGTTCTATCAGATGACACCTATCCAATCCCTCACAAAGGAGATATATTAGCAAGAATTGCAGGTGCCAAAATATTTTCTAAATTTGATTTAAAGTCAGGATTTTGGCAGGTAGCAATAAGAGAAGAAGACAAGTTCAAAACAATTTTCAGTGTGCCTGCTGGGCACTACGAATGGAATGTCATACCTTTTGGACTTAAACATGCCCCATCCAAATTTCAGAAGATCATGGACACTATTTTCAAACTGTTTTTTGACTGGCTGTTGGTATATATTGATGATATTATTATGTTTTCCAAAAATGTTCATGAAAATTTTAAGCATGTACAGACCTTTTTCCAGATTGCTAAAAAGAATGGTCTTGTGTTGAGAAAAAAGAAGATAGAATTGTTCCAAACTTCAATCAAATTCCTTGGGAATACTATAAAAAATGGTCAAATCTCTTTACAAAAACATGCTCTTGAGTTTGCTGAAAAATCTCCTGATGTCATTACTGACAAGACCATGCTCCAGAGATTTTTGGGTTGTTTAAACTATGTTAGTAGTTTTTACAAAGATTGTGAAAAAGATAGAAGCTTGTTAAATCAAAGATTGCAGAAAAATCCACTGTTTTGGATTTCAGCACACACTCATGTAGTCAAACACATCAAGAGAAAGACAAAGACTCTTCCCATTCTGTTTGTGGATGATGAAAATTCCCCCAAAATTGTTGAAATAGATGCCAGGGACATCGGTTGGGGAGGAATATTGAAGCAGAAAAAAGATGAACAAGAGCAGATTGTTCATTTTGTATCTGGTACCTGGAGTCATTCTGAAAAGAACTACTCCACCATTGAAAAAGAAGAAAAGGCAGCATGGAACTGTATAGATAAGTTTGAATTAAATCTTGTACATAAAAGATTTCTGTTGAGAACCGATGCCTCTGCCTTAAAGAAGGTTCTCAGTAAAGATATCAAAAGGCCTGGTGAAGCCAAGTTTTCCAGATGGCAAGCATTGTTTGCTAATTGTGATTTTGATGTTGAACACATCAAGGGGAAAAATAATTGCCTACCAGATTTCCTTAGCAGAGAATATCTTCAAAAAAATCACATCATGGTAATTGTTACTGAATGGGATCCAAATCAAGAGAAAGAGATTCTTAGGTCCATCCCTAAAAATAAAAATTGGCAAGAATATTGCTCTGTATGGAAGCCAACTTGGCAACTGAGAAACACTAAGGTTTTGGATGCAAACTTGTACCTGAAATAAAAGTATATCCCAAAGGAAGTAAGTGGATCCATGATATGGTGTATTCTAGGAGTATGCTATCTACACACTTGGAAGAAGAGGTGCTAAGATTTTAAAGATATCACCATGATCTGGACCGAAGGAAGTAATAGAAGGCATGTCTATCACAAATACTTTAGCATAAACCGAACCAGAGATCCAAGATGGAGTGATATGTTTGCTATGTAGCCAAGAGATGATCCATTCCTCATTTTTCCTAACACCATATACAATTATACAGGGTACAAAAAACTATGGTGGGATATTCTAAATGTAGATGGAAAAGATGAAACACACTATACAAAGATAAAATTTGGACCAACATGGATCACACAAAGAAACAGACAAAATGAATGGCTCCAATAATGGTGGAACGATTTTGGCGTCAATAAAACAACCATGGATCCCTCATACTTTGAAACTTCATATCAAAGGGACTGTAATGTCTGTTTTAATATTGAATGTTTTCATTCTCCTTGCAAAATTGTTGGAGAACTCAACAATTTTCCAGTTTATGAAATTTTGGAACAATACATGACCATGCACTATGAATGGTTAGTAATGACCAAAATTAAGCACCAAATTGTTTTTCATAAGCCAATGGTTGTCCGTAGAATCTATACAAAAGCTTGGGATGAAGCACTATATAAAATATTTAGATTTCCTAGCATCACACCTCTTGAAGATTCACCATGATGGTTTTCGTGGGCTTTCCATAAAAGTATCTACTGTGTATCTTTATGTCTAGTCATGGACTTGCAATGATCGGTTTTCCTGTGGAATTTTCGGTAAAAATACTCCACTGTCTATAAAGTTTTCTCATGGGATTTCATGACAAAAATCATCCACCATGTAAATAATGGGTACAAAGATTCTATCTTATCAAGAGACTCGGAGCACTTCTCCAACATATGGTAGGGTTTGACCCCACATCTCTTTGACTGATAGACATCTGTCAGCTTTGATTGGTTCGTGATGTCTGATGCTTGTCCCCTCTTTCTCCTATATAAGGGTGAGAGTAAGGTTCATTTTGAAATATGGAGTTGAGTATGTGAGTTTTTTGGTGTGTTTTGTTAAGAGTCATAGACTGAAGTCTGAGATCTATCTCTTCCTACCCTGAATCTGCGAACTAAGGTTCGATCTGCTTGTAGCACGAAGGATATCTTACTTCTATTTTTTAAGTAAATCTGAGAAGCCTGCGTATCAGAGTGCAAGCTCTGTAAGAACCTAAAGTGGCCGTATTTTTTGGGTATAATATTTTGAGTTTGAGTTTAAAGTTTAGAGACTGAGCCTGTGAAAGGCAAGGAGCTTTTAGCCAACATCTTGTCTATCAAGTGAAAATACTGATAAATGCCTTAATAATTTATCTCAGGAAAGAACTAGTGTCCGTAAATCCCTTTGTAAAATATTTCCATATCAATAAATAAGAATTTGTTTCCGCATTCAGAGTACTGTCTCCTATGTTTTTAAATGTGCTTTTGAAATAGTATCTGTGAGACACTTTTTCTTGAGGTTCATCAAAAGTTCGTCGAAGGTTCACTGAGCTTTGAGGAACACCAGTCCGTTGAAGGCAGGAGGCTGTGTGAAGGACGCCAGAGCGTGAAAAACCAGAGGTTCATGTACGAGTTCATGTAAAGAATCGTGTCGTGACAACATAGAGAAGTGATCCAAAAAGGCCAAAAGCAAGCTTGAAAAAGCCCCTACTAAAAATTGGTATCTTATAAATAAAAGTGAAATTGTTAATGTTTTATTGGAACATCAACTCATAAAAAAATAATAGAATTTCCTTTTAGGTTAAAATATTGTTTGATGTCTCTTTTTTTTTCATACAATTTACTCCATGCATAAATGAAAGCGAAGTTGTGAATATTTTATTAAACTGCGACGATTATAAAATTAATAAATACAAACATATTCTAAAGGAAAATTAAATTTAGATAATATGGTAACATTTTTCTTCTCAATGATAATTAAAAGAAATGATTTCTTTATATTATTATTTATTTGGCACTTCATATGATAATATTTTATATTAATTTGATTATTATAATATTTAATATTAATTTAATAGGGCTAAGGAGTGTGCTCATTTGAAATCAATGTCATATCCTTTGACATTGTGTTAAAGCAGGATGGAAATTAGCTCCATCACATAAAATTGGTATTTTCTTCATGCAATTGACACGATCAACTTTTTCTTACATGCTATGTGTCTCACTCTTATATGGCTTATTTGTAAAGAGTAAATTATTTACTATGTTAGAGTTTAAGTTGAAATAAATATTATTTTATTAATAAGTTAAAAGGTATGAGTTTACTTTTATACAAATTTAATATTAAAACAACGGGAGCCTCATTTATGAAAATGACTATATATATATATATATATATAGAAGTGCACTAAATATCTTGAAATTGAAAATATGAGTTTACTTTTATACTAATTTAATATTAAAAAAACGGAGCCTCATTTATGAAAATGATTATATATATAGAAGTGCACTAAAAACCTTGAAATTGAAAATAATTTAACGTTTTTAAATTAATACATTAGTCAATTTAAAACTAATTATATAAATATTTATAAAAGTAATTATATAAATATTTATAATTTAAATTATTGTTAATGGTTAAATTAAATTGTTAGAAGTGATGGATATCATGTTCAAATTTCATGAAGAGGATACATAAGATATAAATAAGGGAAATTATAACATTTATTTTATATAATATGGTTTCATATTTATAGATATTATTGAAGGGATATGTTATTATTTTTAAGATATGATATTTTTTAGAGCATTTGCACTAATCATTTTACTTTAATATTGCCACAATTTGTTCTAACAAGTCATAACCTATGTCTAAGGTTGGTGAGGTGGTTTATAATGAAAATGTCAAAGATTGAGAGTATAATATTGATTATGTAACATGTCGAGAATTTGGATAATAAAAGTGATGGTTCTACTAAAGACACTGAGAAACTTATACTCAAGGTCTATCATAAGGTAATTTTGATTTTGATCTTATTATCAATGTTTAGTTGACTAATATAATTCTACAAGAAATTTTTATTGATAGGAAACTCTTTTAGGTTATTTCATCAAGTGTGTACTACCAAACTGTTGATATATATAGCTATGTAAGGGAAGATTGAAAGCCACTTGGATGGTGTTGTTGGAAAATTCAATGAATTATTAAGGGATTCCTCTTCTAAATTTTTAGGAAGGCTCATGTCACAAATACTTTGTGATGTGGACCATAGATTATAATAATATGCTAGTCATGACCTTTATAGTGAAAGGGGTTCTTTATTGATCAAATTGTTAAGTTGTCCTACCTAGTTGTTCTTTTGGATGTATTCTAGCTTTGAAAAGGGAAACATATATTGTGAACCAAATATATTTTCTAACCCTCAGACCTAGCATGGGGCTTATGTTGATTTCAATCTATCAAAATATCTAAAGGAATTCATCTACTTCTAGGTGGGAGATAAAGTGCAGTGCTATGCAATGTAGTATATCAACCTCTCCATTGCTTATTTCATCTACTAATTTTATATCACATATCTAAGATTAACTTTGATGATCCAAACCTATCCCTAACAAACCTTACCCACACAAACCTACCAAGGCCTTCTGTACCTATTCTGCTAACATAAAGGGAGGATGGATCCAAGTAATATAATGAAATAGAGGCAACGAGCTTCTAGTGGCCCAAGCATAGAAGGAAACCACCCAAAAATGACCAATATTTAGACTATACTATTCAATATTAGCTCCACCAAAAGGAATTAATTACCTAAAAACTCTTTTGAAGATCCATTTTTCCTCATCATGGATTTTATGGGGATTGAGTGACCTTAGCAGAAAGTTTCCAAGCTTTCTCTTCAAATAATATGTAGGTTTATTATTCTTGCAAGAAGTTAAAACCACTATTTTTTTTAGAGAGTATCTTTGTTTTTATTTTATATGGTCATATCTCATGAATTATTTCATTTGAGCATAGTGAAGGCAAGGGAAAGTTTTCCATCCTCGTCTCCACTAATCTCTTTAGTGAAGTTTATTTTTGGGGTGTTGAACAGTTCTCAAAGATTTATTTCTATAATGTTATATTTTGATAGCAACATTCTTGGATTGGATAATATATGTGTTTCAAATGACCCTAAATAAAATTGCAAGGGCTAGGAGATGAAATTAACATTTTCTTAACTAATTTATAGGGACATCAACATGGAGGAGAATAAAAAACATAAAGGGGCTTCCCTACTAACTTGACCTCCATGTGATGAAAAAAATGTTTAGATATCTTTCTGAGCCTAACTTAGGACATATGGCCCAAATAAATGTACAGGTTCCATAACTATTCAAGTTATGGTTTAGGTTTGAATAAATTTTATGAAGCTCGGGAACACACCTTATAAAGGATGGATAGAGATATCTTCTCTAAACAAAATTATTTTATCTTTAATGCCTCGGGTTGTACACTAGTGTGTGTGATGGAATGGCCATGCTCTTGGACCACCAACCAATATAGTCCATCTACTCATGGGTGCATAAAAGATGCGAATTCAAATAATTGAGTATATTGGTCTTGTTAAAATATGTTTATATTACCTAGTGGATATCATCATTTCATGTGTAATAGAATTTCTTTAATGATATAGGAAGTAGATTGCAACTATCAAATATAACCCAATTTTGAAGAGGTTTTATAAGCCCTTTAATATAGTCCTTTTTTAGATTAAAAAAATAAGGCATGAGTAGTGTTGTAACATATTTGGTTTTGATAAGTTAGATGTTTGTAGAAGAAAAATAAAAATAAAAATAAAAAAATGCTAGGAAAAAATAAAAAATAGAAAAAGAAAAAAAATAAAGAGTGAAAAATGAGAATAAAAAATAAAAGGGGCTAAAATAAAATGTTAGTTAAAAATATATATATATGGAAAAAAAATGTATTCCCCATAGTATTGGTGAGAAAATTTAAAATATGCCTATTTATTGTTTAATTGAATTTAATTAAGTAATAAGTGTGATTAGAAATTATTAAACAAGATTTAATGATAAAGCACATCCAACAAGGCTTTTGTCATTTATGACTAAACTACCACTATGTTTGAAACATTGTGATCAATGCTTTGAGCGATCAATGACTCACATGCCTTTCGCACCCCCAAGCCCATCTGACGTTTAGTCAAGGGGGGGGGGGGTGTTGTGAAAAGCTAATTCCCTGTATACCACTTCTGCCACATGCCTTCCTTTCATTCATTTCATGCCCCCCCCCCCCCCCTCCTCCGAAACCCACCTCCATTCATTCAAAATAATGCTGAATCCTCTACAACAAAAACACCCTCCACCACTCCCATCCTGCCAAGTGGCATCTATCTCCACCAATCACGTATTTTAATTACAAACCATTTTTTATCATTAATTACATTCCCCACTCCTCCATAACAGACAAATTCACCAATAAATCATAGTTTTGAAGTTTTTAAGCACATTTGTCTAAAGAAGAAAGATTTAATTGTAAAAATGCATATCCATCCCGCTTCTATTGTCACCATTTAAAGGACTGTACCGGTCACGAAAACAAAGTGAGATTTCGTCAGCAACCAACCAATTGAATATTTTTACCAAATTTTTACACAAAAAAGGAAATTTCAGGTAATACAGTTCCTCTCTTTTCCTTTGCAACTATGTCTTCCAAAAATAAATCACAGAATTATGATAATCCCATGTTTCCTCCTCCAGTAGACTTAGATCATGAACCTTTGGTAGACTAACATTACAAAATTACAGAAACAAATTTTGACTTTGATTTATTCAAAGTATGCATTTGGTTAAAGAAAAAATTCTTAGACTCAACCGATGAATTAAACCTGTGGCAATCATTTCTCCCCCATTTCATTTTCCCACAAACCTTCTACTTCCTAGATTTTTCTTTATGATGTCATATTAGGTATTTCCCAAGTCAGAGAGCCATTGTTTCTAAAAACCAAGCGGTCTTGTTCACCATCACTGCACAATCAATAAATAAAATGATGCAAATCTAAAACCCTAAAACTTTGCATCCATTTTCTCCAGAATCCCTCATGGATATCTGGAGAAAATGGATGCAAAGAACCAAAATATTTGAAACATTTTTTCCACAAGATGCTCAAATGCCTAAAAATAATCCACCCTATAATTCATCCATGTTTTTTTTCTAAGTTGGACTAATCTATTAATATGGAACATAGTTTACAGAGCGGGACTGACCTCTGGAGCTGCAAAGCTAACCAATTCTGGAGGGAGTCTTAAGAAAAAAATCAAAATAGAGACCGCCCCTAACAGGGAAACTAGCCCAAAGGATGCTGCCCATTGATGGGAAATCAACAATCTTAGAGTTATGCAAAAAACCAACGTTTACAGCCACAACATTTACATCCATATTGTCCAAAAAATATAGCCAAGCAGGAGAAAAGACCAGAAAAAGATGAGGAGACTTGTTAAAGCTTTGAAAGCCCATCAAGCTAGCTATCGAGGTGTGAAGGTGGAGTTTCCCTCACAATGGGACATCTGTACTCTTCATCAGAATATTCTTCGTATCCCTTGGATTTTTGAGCAGTGTTCTCTGGAGAGGAAGTGGAGTGGCTTTTTGTTAGCTGCCTGCCCGAATGCTCAGAATTCCCGTTGCCTTTGACCGCGCTGCTAGAGGACTACAACTGGATTTGGCTGGTAGGGCAGCGGATTTCCTGGAGTCTTGAGGAGGCACCGTGGAGATAGTGGATTTGCTCAAACGCTTTATGGAGCTTGAAGAAGTGTCGCCATGTTGCACCTCTTGAAACACAACAGAGATAGTGGCAGTGATTCTTAGATTATCCAAGACACTGTTGAAGTGTAATTGAGCTACATTGTGAGCGAGAGGCATGGTGCTGTAAGCTTTGTGGATGGAAAGAGGTGAGCGAGATCCCGCGCCTCTGCCACCACCACGCTTACACCTCATATGATGCCTTTGCGTCATGCTGGGGATGGAGGTGGAATAAGGAGACTGAGGGGGAAAACCGGAGGGCGAGTGCGAAGGAACGCATGGAAAATTTTCATAGTGGCCAGACTGGAAGGAGGGCGAGCATAGAGGAGAGGTGAGAGGTGGGCACGGCGTGAGGTTTGCCTCAGCAAGGGGATGGTTGTAGTGGAGAGGTGAGGGACAAGTTACGCACTGATCAGATGGAGGGATAACAACTCCACTTGACTGTTTGGCAAGCCGAAGACAGAAATGGAGCGAAGAGATGGAGTTCCAGAGCTGAGTTGAGGTGAATGATAAAGCCAGAGAATGATGGGCATAAGAAGCAGTGAAGGAGATGTGATGCGGCTCCATTGGTGTGTGGGCCAAGCAAGTTGCAGAGTAATGGCGGAGAGCTGGAGCTTTGAATGCCAAATGCAGTGCCCCGAGGGGCTTTAATGCCTTGGTATTGTCCTCCGTGGTGGGCAAGTGGTCTGGCTAGGTGTAACGCCATGCGCCAGCCACTGCATAATTCTTATGGCTCACCCGCATCCGGGAATAATTCATCCATGTTTCCAGACATGACCAAGCATATTATATCTTAATCAACTCAATATTATTAACTAGATTAATTATTAATTAATCTTAATGAACTCATATTATAAAAATTTAGGATTTTAGTTAGTTATATTCTAAATTAATTATTATTAGTACTAATATTAGTAATAATTGAATATTATTAATTAATAAATTATTATTATTTTTAATTAAATTTATTAATAATATTAAATAAGAATAATTAATTAAATTATTTATTAAAATTAGTTTATAATATTAAAATAAAAATTATTACTTAAATTTTTTATAAAATTAAAATAAATTATTAAAATAAAAATTATTACTTAAAAAATTTATAAAATATAAAAAATAATAACAAACCAGAATAAAATATTAATTGTTATTTTTAATTCTTGTCGGCTCTTTTATTTTTTCTTCACTATTAATCCCAACCTAAATCCTTATTTCAATCCTTCATTCAAAAACTTGTCCTGAAGATGGATCCCCGTTGGGATTCGAAACGTCGATGAATGTTATATAACACTATGGATAATCCAAAAATCTCTTCAGTAACTGATAACCATAGGAGCTTGAAAACCATCATATTATATCCATTGTTGAATGCTTGTTAGGTTACCATTCTGACCAATGGCTCGATGAGGTCATAATTAGTTTCTTGTCAATTTTCACATCAAAATAAAAGCCTCTGATCTTCAATTCCAATCAATTCTTGGTAGATTCCATTCATGAGAAACTCATAATATTTACCACAAAAGGAGTGTTCAAATATGCTTCCATTTTAGTGTATTTTTTCATATTTTATTAGTTAGAGAGATTATATTTCCCCCTACAGAAGATGCGAAACTAGGCCAATCCACAATCAGTGATTTAATGGAAACATTAGTAAGAAATAATACCACTGAATATACATTCAGTGATTTTGTGGATAAGTTTTTACATGTTTCCTTAAGCCTATTGAAAAATATGCAAAACCAAGGATTGGGACAAAATTCAAAAGAATCCTACACTTGAGTGATCAAAGTAAAAAAGGAGATTGGTACTTTTACCAAAATTACACATAAATCATAGTATATGGATGTGAGAGACCACTATATAGATTTCGTAAAGATTTCCCTCTTCCAATTTTTGCGATAGAGTACATTAAGAAAATGATAAATATGGATCAACTTCATTTTCTATTAGCAAGGAAAAAGGTTGAATTCAAAATCAAGACTCAAATAGGGCCTTTTATTTGTAATACTAGATGAGCAGAGAGGGATGCAGATGTATTGATGAAGCTAATAAAATTCAAGCTTAGTTTCACCTGGTCTTATGACCCACTAGGAGTAATTTCTAAGTTGAGGGTAGAGTAAAAAATTACCCCATATGAAGATAATCCTATGCTTGAAATACAACAATACATGAACCAGGGTGAATGGAGGTGTTCACGGGAAAAATTGTACCACCATCAACAAGGGGGTCTCCCTAGTGAGAGGTCCCAATTAGAACTCACACCGTTTGGGATAGGAGCCCCATCCGGTATGTGGGCCAGGCTTCCACCATAACTGTTTCCACTCTTGGCTGTCAAATGAAAATGTGACGAAGCGGAGACAAGGGTGAAGTGCCCAATCAGTGAAGCAAAATCATCCCAATATTGAAAAACCACAGACTAAGGTATAATCGAGTCTAAGCAGCCATAAAAAGGGGGTACTCCATGAGAGGGACTGGTGAGACAAAACCCAATAAGAAGTACATGAAAGAGAACATTCCAGAAGTTAATTGCAAATTTGTTCACAATATATCACTAACATGGAAAAAACCAAGTAAACACCGATTCGAAAGCAAAATGTACATGCAACCACTATGAATCAGTCCATAAAAAATTGCGTGTATAAAAGCACACATACAAATATAGTGAAATATCAGAGAGATAGTACTGCCACCATAAGAAAGCATGTGAAACAATGCCGGAAAAAGAGAATATATCATTAATGCTGCTGCAACTTCAAATACATATTCTGCAACTTGTCAAAATCTAATTGTGGAACATGGGATATTCATTTCAATACATGATACCAAACCCTAGCCTCACTGCAACTCCCTCTACTTGATACCGAGAGATGAGTGCCTTTAGCTCTCAAGAACAAATTAATTATCTCATCCTTGCTTCAACTCAAGTGCTAAAATTCCTCTTGTTGATTTCCTGAAGTCATACATATAGGTTGAAGTGACTCTTGAGTTTCCCTTGAGTCTTGATCTCCAGGACTGTTGGGTTGGCTTGCGACTAGGACCACTTGCGTCGCGAGGCTATTTGCGACCTGCAACCCGAGGTCATATGCGACTAAGGCTATTTTCGATCTACAACCTGAGGAGGCCTGCGACCTGGGAGGTTGCAACCTAGGGTTTTTCCTATAACACTTCTTTTTTGGAGAGCTTAGGCCTTGTAAAACAAAATGTCTTTTCCTGTGTATTAATCCTACGCGCATGACTGGGTGAGAGATGTTCCTTTGAGCTTATAGTGAGGTTTTCTCGAGTTTTGTAAGGAGCTACCTTGCTTGCCAGAGGACAACCCTAGCTTTTTCCACACAAACCAAAAATTTCTATTTGCTACCAATGCCATTGTAGTGCCAAGGGAATTTGCATTAGTTGATGATTGGGACAATGGTGTTCAATTTTTGAATAAAACTTGAGCATCCACATGCCATGAGTTTTCCTGTTGGTTTAAATCCTAGTTGTGCAGCTTCTGGAGGAAGACAACAAATTTATTCACCTAGGTCAACACTATATCTTCCTCACGCTACCTACAAGTGAACACATTCAATTAGCCATATATATATGCGTTGAGAAAACAACATTAGAAACATAATACATTTATGGAAAGTTAAAATAAATTTGGACCCCTGTGTAGTCATGTTCTGCAGAAGAACGTATGTACAACTCATTCATGCTCATACTGAGCTTGTTTAATCATGTAATGGGGAGAAAACTTGAAATGTCAGTCGACGTTCATCTGCACTCATTACTAGGGGTATACATAGTGCCAATTGTTTAAGAGAATTCTACAGTTCACTACTTTCATTCAAACCGCTTAAACACAGGAGGTTATTAATCATGTACCACATAACCGAAACATATAGTTTTCTCTAGCTTAATATTCCTTTCCAATAGTGATGATGCCGAAGCCCTGTGACAACAATGCATTATTTCTACATTTGTATGTTATGCACAATGTCATTGATGCCACACATTTTTGATATTATCATTTCATGTTTACCACACGTAGACCCATCCTTTGACCTTTAATAAATGAGAATTACAACTTATGGCCTTGCATTTCACTATCAAACAAGAGTGTGTTAGGAGAGTGATGATAAGGAGTTGGGATTATAAAGCAAATCCTATGTTCTGTTATGCGTTGGGACAAGACTGCAATGTGTGACCTCAGAGGAGTTTGAGATGCTACGACTTAGAAAATATTGCAACTTGTGGCAGTCGCAGGGTCGCAACTCAATGTTTCTTTCTCTTTTTGAGGAGTGCGACTTGGCGACTTGGGTGAGGATAGAAACCTATGGAAGTCGCATATTCGTAGCTCCAAAAAAGTCTCACCTTCTGCTCGTGCCTCAGGCTTGTGAATTTGCGACCTATGGAGATCTGCAACTTGAAAGGAGGTTGCATGTTTGCGTCATGGGTTGGGTCGCACCCGCCACTTCTGCAACAACACTATGACTATGTGACTTGATCGCACAATGCCCTCTGGAGACCCCTGCTAAAACATGTTGAAATCAAACATTAATCTCCTTTCCAGGTGTGATCCTTTTGTTCAAAAACACCAAACTGGGCTAGATGAGATGCCATTCGTTTGATCCAGGAATATTAGTGCTAGAGTGTGGATAGATGGTGTTGCCATTGTATTATTTCATGCATGCTCCTTCTCTGGCTTCATTGTTGGACGACTACCCTGCGACCTCCACGACTTCATCATCGCATCTAGAGAAGCCTCGGCCAAAAATTCTCGTTTTCCTTATAGAAGCTGCGTGTCGGTGGATGGAATTAGATCTCTTGGGTTCCTCCATCCACATCCCATGCATGCTAATTATTAGTGAGAAGGAGGCAGTTTAGAACACAGGCTGTTGCTGCAAAAGAAACACAAGTCCACTAATATTACTGTAAAACGCAATGGTGGACCCAACGATGGTGTGGCATAAAGGATCTGACCCTATCCACCGACATGTAATCATCTAACGTCGGGTGTTAGCGTGTGTATTTCCTCGTCCTGTGACCCGTGAAAATCAAACCACGTTTTCTCTCACCTTCTCTTGAACACATAAGTATGTGCATTTTCTTAGTATGCCTATCATGTTGTGCTTAATTGCGATTTGACCAAGGGAAAAAAAAACTTTACATCCTTAAGAGAAATCATTTCATCTTCAATTCTAAAATGCAGTGCCCAATACACTTTTTGATGTGCCTTCATTGATATTGATTGTTTGAAGGCCCTCTCCCATAGTGTGTACTAAAAGGAACATGACATAGACATCGTACGTTGCTCTTTCTTTGTGAAACATGTGTTTTTCACACTTAGCATCTTAATACCCTGGATGTGCGAGAACACACTTTTTGATATGCACTCCCGATGGAAATCATAAAACAAAATTAGGCATTCCACCCCCTTCATTTTATATGCCTCTATACATCTATTTGAAGTGCACTGATCTTTATGGTGGCTACCCGTAATAATTTCAAGGATTTTGAGTGTGCTATGGTAATTTTCACTCGAAAGCATTAAACCTTAGACGATATTGAACATCCACCACACCATATATTGAATAATTTTTGCATGTTGAAGAGGATGTATTTGTGTCATATCCAAAACTCCTTATAATATTTTGAGCAGTTCATATGGACAATTAAAAACTCATGAAATTGTTACATAGTTAAGTGTATAATGGTCATGGCATCTTCGACCAAATTCTTGAAAGGGTGTGTTATGAGAATAAATCGGCTCTTAGTAGTGATGAGAAAAAGAAAATGACTGAATCAAATAATTCACTTGAGGAGCATCAACATTGGATTATCCAAACTAAGATGTTACAAGTTATATTGATTGCTTGAGCATACTTAAGTTTGGAGATCAGCTTAAAACTCATGAGTTTTCATGTATCTATTGCTTATAGTGGACCTTGATACTTCATGATGCCACAAGGTGACGATGCATTCACAGAGAAGGCTCCTTGAAATAAACGGGACCATGTGTTTGGAGGGTGGGGATTAAATGCAAAGCAAGGCTAGATTTCTAATCACACGCATCTAGGGCTACAAGGACGTAAAGGGGCATACAATTCACGCAAAACCTAATGCACATGTTGAGGGGCAGGACCTGCCAAGAACTTAGGGGAATAGGCAAGGCATTTACTCTCACTGTGATGTCGCGTGATGACGATGGGAATGCAAACCTAGGGGAGTGCGAATTAGGTTAACACAAGATAGAGGACCATTCTCTTGACAAACTAGGGTTTCTCCCAAACCCTAACATGATTAGCACAATGCAAGCCAAATTGAAGCCTTATCCATCCAGGCTCAGTGCCCCCATTTATTGGTGATGACTGTTATGGTCAACCTAGCTTCGAATCCCCAAAGTAGTTCTCAATTCTTTGTGCAACGACCAAAAACTCACAAACCCTAGCGCAACTATGAGACAACAATACAAGTGGATGTGACATGCATCGTATGAATGGGTGCAGTGACATGGTTTGCTAAGAAAAGGTCATGGGGAGATTGGCTGATGGAAGGACGAGTTAGAGCCTTGATGGGCTGAGTGAGCAGAGAGGGACCCAAAAATTTGAATATACCGAGAATTTTTGGTGGCGTTGTACTAGCTACAACAATTGGGGAACCACTGTTAGAATATAGAATCTATGTCAACGTCCCTATACTTGCTCGAGTCTAGATGGTGGCGCAAGGGAATATTGGACAGGAACTATGGGTATCTCCTCCATTTCTTTGACCTTTACAGATATCCCTTACCTTTGTGCCTCAGATAGTCCTTGTTAATCAATAAACACCCAAGTAGAAACTCACGCATGCCCGAAGTTGATGATGATGTAAAGGACCAATTATAGGGCTTATTATATTCAGAATTTTTAAGATTAGATTCTGGTGTTTCTCCGATGCCAGCAGGCCTGAACAGTACCCCGATGGAGTCACTTCAAGAAATCACAAACGTTTCTCTGCTGCCAGGGAGCCTGGTCAGTACCCCGACAGAGTCATTGCATTACCTCTCCGTGTAGGAAACCTTTCTCAATCCTTTACCCTTATGTGTTTCGTGTGATTATATCACTTATTTGTATGTTCTCGTGGCACTTATTCTTTATGGAAATTATTTACCTGGGGTGGACGAGGGATCCCAAATTATTTTGCTTTGCAAGAGAGGTTGTTTCTTGTTTGACAGAAACTAAAATATATTCTGATTTGGGTTTTTATTCATGCCAAGCCTTCACATCCCATCTCCAGCTAACAGGTGAAACATGCGACAAGTCGTCGAGATATTCAAGAATATGCTAATCACAAGGTTGAGGTTATGGATACAGGTCATTCAAGCTGATTAGGGTTCCCCACAAGTGACCTGGTAGTTTCTCCTCGGCTAATGGATTAGACTCATAGGAATGATGTCCGGGACACAAATTTGATGATCAGTTTTGAGAGAAGCTACCTCTTTGGGTAATCACCCCAACCTCACACAATCATTAGGGTTAGGGTTTTAGCATTATGAAAAAGAAATAAAGGAAGACCTTTAGGGTTTCGATGCGTGAAAAGAGGTAAAAGTGATCCATCCGGCTTCAAATATGCACAAGCAGGGGTAAGAAAATTAGTCAAGGCACCGAGGGTTTGAAGGCTCCGATTTCAATGAAGGCTCATGCAGTGGCATGCAATGTACAGAAAATTACAAATCTGGGTCAACACCTAATGCATATGATGTGAGGAGGCAAGTATACGACATGATGCAACAGGAGAGGCTTATGATGAAATGAAATTCCGTGTGCAAGAGAAATCAACTAGGTGCATGTGAAAAACAAGGCAAAGTGCATGCAGTGATTATACCCAAAATATACACCACATAAACCTACAATATATAATAGATTCATCATTCTTGTAATGTGATTACGAAACACCACCCTTGTGTGTTCATCACTACCATCAACACCAGCATGAGATAGTTCTAAACGATTTGAATAAATCACTGGTGTGGTAGACTCAAGAAATGAATTAGGGAATAATGGATGAAATGATTCAAATGAGGGGGTACCAATTGTACAAGGAATTTCATCTCACACATCAGTCTTATATAGAGGGGACAACGAATCTACATGCATGTCATGGTCCATGGATTTTACAGGGCAATCAACTTTATTCAGGACAAGGCCCAATTCATTGTCAATAGGTGGATGAGATTTAGAGCTGGACCCAGGCACATGTTCATTGGACTCGAGATTGGTTTCATCAACAGGGAGAGATGTTAAGTCAATCTGGTTTTCAAGTTTTTTTTTGATAGGGTGTATGAAATATTTAGAGGTAACACAACATGTTTCATTCTCTTGTAAGCATTTATCATCACTTAAACTATTTTCAATCAAAACTACCTTACACAACAAATCAGGAGGAGGAAGAGAAATGTCACAAATAACAATTTCCTTCTTGGAGTCCTGAATTTGTTCCAGACTCAGAGATATGGACAAGAAAATATTTGGGACATAATCGGGACAAATAGTAACTTGAGGATTATGATAATAGACATAAGGACCATGATTTGTTACAGATTCAAGGTGTTGCAGAGAAATAAAAACCACCTGCCGAAACTGTTCAATTAAATATGACCAATCGACATCCATTTCATGGAACTCAAAAAAAGGATGAAAAAATCTAATATCAAACTCCTCTAGAGGTTCTTGAGGTTTAATTCTAATCTCATTTATCCTTACTAATACATTTTGAAAATCGTACCTATGAAAATCTTGTTGAAATTCACCAACGAGTTGCTTGAACAAATGGATGGAAGCTGCTGGCAATGTGCAGCACCATTGCTTAACGCGACCTTTAAGAGTGAGGGAGAAGAGCACACAAGCAAGCTCCTCATCATAAATTTCGTAATCTTCACAAAAATCATAATCAGTGCTGGAAAAAGAGAATATATCATTAATGATGTTGCAACTTCAAATACATATTATGAAACTCGTCAAAATCCAATAGTGGAACATGGGCTATTCATTTCAATACATGATACCGAAACCCTAGCCCCACTTCAGCTCCCTCTACTTGATACCAAGAGCTAAGTGCCTTTAGCTCTCAAGAACAAATTCTCTATCTGATCCTTGCTTCACCTCAAGTGTTGAAAGTCCTCTTGTTGATTTCCTGAAATTAGACATATAGGTTGAAGTGACTCTTGAGTTTCCCTTGACTCTTAATCTCCCTGATCGTTGGGCTGGCTTGCGACTAGGACCAGTTGTGACCCAAGGCTATTTGAGACCTACAACCTGAGGTCATCTGGGACCTGAGGCTATTTGTGACCTATGATCTGAGGAGGCCTGCGACTTGGGAGGTTGCAACCTAGGGTTTTTCCTATTACACTTCTTCTTTGGAGAGCTCAGGCCTTGCAAACACATGATGTATTTTCCTGTGCATTAGTCCAGTGCGCATGACTGGGTGACAGACGTGCCTTTGAGATTATAGTGAGGTTTTTTCAAGTTTTGTAAGGATCCACCTTGATTGCTAGAGGACAACCCTATCTTTTCCCACGCGAACCAACAATTTCTATATGCTACCAATGCGATTGTAGTGCCAAAGGAATTTGCATGAGTTGATGATTGGGATAGTGGTGTTTATTTTTTGAGTAAAATCTTGAGCATTCACATGACGAGAGTTTTCTTGTTGGTTTAAATCCTGGTTGTGCAGCGTTTGGAGGAAGACAACAAATTTCTTCACCTAGGTCAACACTATAAATTCCTCATGCTACCTGCAAGAAAACACATTCAATTATCCATATATATATGCGTTGAGAAAACAACATTAGAAACGTAATAAATTTATGGAAATTTAAAATCAATTTGGACCCATGTGTAGTCATGTTCTGCAGAAGAATGTATGTACAACTCCTTCATGCTCATACTAAGCTTATTTAATCATGTAATGGGGAGAAAAATTGAAATTTCAGCCAAAATTCATCTGCACGCATTACCAGGTGGATACATGGTGCCACACTGTTCAAGAGAATTCCACAATTCACTACTCTAATTCAAAACACATAAACATAGGAGGTTATCAATGATGTACCACGTAACCAAAATGTATAGTTTTCTCTAGATTAATATTCCTTTCCAATAGTGATGATGCTGAAACCCTGTGAATACAATGCATTATTTCTCAATTCGTATGTTATGCACAATTTCATTGATGCCACACATTTGGTGAGATGATCCTTTCATATCTACCACACATAGACCCATCCTCTAAGATTTAATAAAATATAATTACACCTTATGGACTTTCATTTCACTATCAAACAAGAGTGTGTTAGGATAGTGATGATTAGGAGTAGGGATTATAAAGAAAATCCTACGTTCTATTATGCGTTGGGACAAGACTGCAATGTGTGACCTCAGAGGAGTGTTGAGAGGCTCTGCCTTGGTGAAGATTGCGACTTGTGGCAGTCGCAAGGTCGCAGCTCAAAGTTTCTTCCTCCGTTTGAGTAGTGTGACTTGGTGACTTGGGAGAGCATAACGACCTATGGAAGTTTCATAGTCACAGCTCTCAAAAGGTCGCACCTTCTGTTCGTGCTTCAGGCTTCCGATTTGCCACCTATGGAGATACGACTTGAAAGGAGGTTGCATGGCCGCATCAAGGGTTGGGTCGCACCCATCACTGCTACAAAAAAACTGTGACTATGCCACTTGATCGCACAACGCCTTCTAGAGACCCTTGATGAACCATGTTGAACTCAAACATTTATCTCCCTTCTAGGTTTGATCCTTTCACTCAAAAAACCAAACTGGGCTAGATGAGATGCCATCCATTTGATCGAGCAATCTTAGTGCTAGAGTGAGGATAGACAATGCTGCCATGATATTCTTTCATGTGCGCTCCTTCTCTGGCTTCATCACTGGACAACTACCCTGTGACCTCTAGGACTTCATCATTGCATATTGAGCAGCCTTAGGCAACAGTTCTCGTTTTCCTTATAATGGTTGTGCATCAGTCGATGGAATTGTATCTCTTGGTTTCTTCCATGCACATCCCAGACATGCTAATTATTAGTGAGAAGGGAGTGTTTTAGAACGCAGGCTACTGCTGCAATAGAAACTCAAGTCCACTGATATGACTGTAAAACGTAATGGTGGACCCAATGGTGGTGTGGCACAGAGGACCTGACCCTCTCCACCGACATGTAATCATCCAACGTTGGGCGTTAGCGTGTGTATTTTCTCATCCTATGACCTGTAAAAATTAAACCACGTTTTCTCTCACCTTCTCTTGAATGCATAAGTATGTGCGTTTTCTTGGTATGCCTGTCCTATTGTGTTTAACTGTGATTTTACTAAGGGAAAAAAAGTTACATCCTCATAAGAAATTATTTCAGATTCAATGCTGAAACGTGACACCCAATACACTTCGCAACATGACTTCATTAATATTGATCATTTGAATCCCCTCTCCCATAGTGTGTATTAAAAATAACACGACATAGCCATCGTACGTTTCTCTTTCATTGTGAAACATGTGTTTTTCGCACTCGACACCTTAATATCCTGGATGTGCCCGAAAAAAACTCTTTGATATGCACTCATGATGGAAATCATAAAAAAAATAGGTGTTCCTCCCCCTTCATTGTTTATGCCTTTATGAATCTCTTTGAAGTGTGCTGATCTTTATGGTGGCTACCCATACAAATTTCAAGGATTTTGAGTGAGATGGTAATTTTCACTCGAAAGAATTTAACCCTTTTTCCCATATCGAACATCCACCACACCATATGTCAAAGAATTTCCACGTGTTGAAGAGGATATATTTGTGTCATATCCAAAAATCCTTATCATATTTTGAGAAGCTCATATAGATAATTAAAACCTAATGAAATTGTTACATAGTTCAGTTTATAATGGTCATGGAATCTTCAACCAATTTCCTGAAACGGGGTGGTATGAAAATAAGTCAGCTCTCAGTATGATGAGAAAAAAAAATGATTGAATATAATAATTCACTTGAGGAACATCAACATTGAATTATCCAAACTAAGATATTACAAATTAGATTGATTTTTTGAGCATACTTAAGCTTGGAGACCATCTTAAAACTCACGATTTTTCATGTATCTATTGATTGTAGTGGACCTTGATACTTCATGATTCCATAAGGTGATGATGCATTCACAGAGAAGGCTCCTTGAAATAAAGGGGACCATGCATTTGGAGGGTGGGGATTAAATGAAAAGCAAGGCTAGATTACTAATCACACACATCTAGGGCTACAAGGATGCAAAGGGGCATATAGTTCACACAAACCCTAATGCACATGTTGAGGGGTAGGACCTTCCAAGCACTTAGGGGATTAGGCTAGGCATTGAATCTCACTGTGATGTCATGTGATGCCAATGGGAATGAAACCCCGGGGGAGTGCGAATTAGGTTAACACAAGAAGAGGACATTCTTTTGACAAACTAGGGTTTCTCCCAAACCCTATCATGATCAACAAAATGCAATTCAAATTGAGTCCTTATCCATCTGGGCTCAGTGTCCCCATTTATTGGTGATGACTATTATGGTAAACCCTGCTTCGAATCCCTAGAGGAACTCTTAATTCTCTGTGCAGTGGCCAAAAACTATGAAAACCTAGCGCAAATATGAGACAGCAAGACAAGTGGATGCAACTTGCATCGTATGAATGGGTATAGTGACAAGGTTTGGCAGGAAAAATTCATGGGGAGATTGGCTAACGGAAGGCTGGCTCAAAGCCTTAATGGGCTGGGCAAGCAGAGGGGGACCCAAAAATTTGAATCTACCCAAAATTTTGGGTGGTGTTGTATCAACTACAACAATTGGTGAACCACTGGTAGAATCGAGCATCTCTATCAGCATCCCTATACTTGCTCGAGTCTAGATGGTGACACAAGGGCATATTAGATAGACACTGTGGGTATCTCCTCCATTACTTTGACCTTTACAGATATGCCTTCCCTTTGTACCTCAGCTAGTCCTTTTTAATCAGTAAACACCCAAGTAGAAACTCAAGCATGCCAGGAGTTGATGATGATGTAAAGGACTGGGCATATGGGTTATTATATTCATAATTTTTAAGATAAACTTTTGGTGTTTCTCCACTGACAACAGGCCTGAGCAGTACCCTGACGGAGTCACTTCAAGAAATAAAAAATGTTTCTCTGCTGCTAGCGATCCTAGTCAGTACCCCAGCGGAGTCATTGCATTACCTCTCTGCACAAAAAAAATTTCTCAATCCTTTACCCTTATGTGTTTCATGTGCTTATAATTTTTTTTTGTATGTGCTCGTGGCACTTATTCTTTATGGAAATTATTTACCTAGGGCAGACGAGGGATCCCGAATTATTTTGATTTGCAAGAGAGGTTGTTTCTTGTTTGATAGAAACTTAAAGAAATTATGATTTGGTTTTTCCTTCATGCCAAGCCTTCACATCCCATCTCTAGCTAACAGGTGAAACATGTGACAAGTCGTTGAGATATTAAAGACTATGCTGAGCACAAGGTTCAGGTTATGGATACATGTCATTCAAGGTGATTAGGGTTCCCCACAAGCGACCTGGCCATTTATCCTCAGCTAATGGATTAGACTCGTAGGAATGATGTTCGGTACACAACTTTGACGACCGGTTCTGAGAGAAGCCACCTCTTAGGGTAACCACCACAACCTCACACAGTCATTAGGGTTAGGGTTTTAGCATTATGAAAAGGAAAGCAAGAAATACCTTTAGGGTTTTGATGTGTGCAAAGAGGTAAAATAAATCCATCTAGCTTCAAACATGTGCAAGAAGGGGTAAGAAAGTTATTCAGGGCACCGAGGGTTTGAAGGTTCTGGGTTCGATGAAGGTTCATGCAGTGGAATGCAATATACAGAAAATTTCCAAGCTAGGTCAACAACTAGTGCATAGGATGCGAGGAGGCAAGTGTATGACATGATGCAACATATGAGGCTTATGATGAAATGCGATGCCATGTGCAAGATAAATCATCTAGTTGCATGTGAAAAAAAAGGCTAAGTGCATGCAATGATTATATGACTGTCGTACAACAATGAGAAAATGCAAGAGCATGAGTGAAAACTAATGGAAAATTATAATGCAGAAAGCTACTTACCATAAGAAAAGACAAAAAACATAAATTTAAACTAGAAATCAAATCATAGAAAGTAAACCCTTAATTACAACTTGAACCAATAAACTTTTATTAATAGACCCTAGAAATCCTAAACCTAAAACCCTAATTTAACCAGAGAGGCGGTCGAGTTATGTGAAATTAGATTTAAAGTGTAGCCATCACATTAGTTCCTGACCTGCAAGAATAACAATTTTCACAATTAGAGCCAGCATACAAAATTGTGCACCAACAAAAAAATTACCTGAAAAGAATGTGCAGCAACAAGAAAGTCATGGCTACTTAATGGAGAATGTGCCAGAATAGATTGTTCAAGCTAAACTGCAATATCATCCTAATACACAGGAAGATGTACTTGAAACCTAAAATAATCTACACATGACACACATCCATTCATGGACAACCCTATATCTGACGAAAGTGAGTTAAGGCATTTCCTACTTGCAGATATGTTTACCTGATAGGATTTGTTAAGCCAGCCGAAAATCTCATCATGATGTCGAGGATGATCAATTTGATGGAATGGAGCGAATAAGCGTCTGGCAAATGAAGTTGTGATGCTCGAAAATCCAAGTGCATAAACCCTAATTTTGGAAACCCTAGTTTGAATTTGTCCCTGGGTTTTGTCAGGGAAGTGAGGACCTAACATAACCACCAACGAGAGTTGAAGTGCCTCACTGTCCTGGAAAAACTCTGAACCTTCCAACGGGGAGCTTTCAAACTTCGGTGGTTTCGTGAGATCAGCTGGAGAATGCACGTGGTAATTATTTGTGGTGACTAGAGAACTGTCAACGAGCGTATTATTAATTTGGTTAGATCTTTGCAAACTGACAAATTGATAGTCCAACATATCAGATTCTTTAGATTTCCCGGGATGAGATGAGTTGACCAGAATATTTTCATGTAATAGAGAGGTTTGTAAAACCTCAAATGTTTGTACCTAACCGCAACCTGTACCAACTCAACAACAAAAAAAAATATTGGATACAATGGTTGGTGTCCTCCTTCTAGTGAACAAATTAGGGTATAGAGGTTGTTGCATATCAACTATTTGGGGGAAGAAAGACGTGCTCAAAGAAACATCACTCGAATCGAAGGCTTTCCCAGATGAGCTGACATTCGAAATTGTTATGCTGAGAGGAGTGTGGTGTGTGGGAATCGTATTTTTAGAAACCCTAATTCCAGAAACCCTAGTTTGAATTGTTTCATGGGTCTCATCAGTATCATGAGAACCTGACATAACCATCAATGGAAGCTGAATTACCTCAACTTCTTGATGGGAACCTGAATCAACAAATTTTTGTGGCTTCATAGGGTCAACAGGTAGATATGAATGAAAATCACCATAGGTGTCAGTGAATATGTTTTCAGATAAAAAAAAGTCATTGGAGCCACCAATTTTATCAGGTTGGGTGTTTGGTACATTAGGCTCTTCTAGGGTTGAAAATGGGAATGAATCAGTAAGACAAACATATTGATATTATCGAGACATAAGCTCACTTTCATGGTCGTTCAAATATTTTGGATGAAAGAGATCAGAAATAAGAGATTCATCATTCTTGTAATGCGATTGTGAAACACCGCCCTCATGTTCATCACTACTATAAACACCAACACAAGACAATTTCGAATGATTTGAAGAAATCACTGTTTTGGAAGAATCAATAAATGAATTAGGGTATAATGGATGAAATGATTCAGATGAGGGGGTACAAGCACTTTCATATCACACATCAATGTTATACAGAGGGGACAACGAACTTGCATGCACGTCATGGTCCATGGATTTTACAGGGCAATCAATTTTATTCGCCGACAAGGCCCAATTCATTGTCGGTAGGTGAATGAGATTTAGAACCGGACCCAGGCACATATTCAATGGACTCGAGATTGGTTTCATCAATAGGGAGAGATGTTAAGTCAATCTAGTTTTGAAGTTTTTTTTTTTGACATGATGTATGAAATATTCAGAGGTAATACAACTTGTGTCATTCTCCAGTAAGCATCTATCATCACTTAAAATATTTGCGACCAAAAATCCATTACGCAACAAATGAAGAGAGGAAGAGAAATGTCACAAATAACAATTTCATTCTTGGAGGCCTTAATTTATTCCGGACTCAAAGAGATGGACAATAAAATATTAGGTATAGAATCGGGACAACTAGTAACATGAATATTATCATAATAGACATAAGGACCAAGATTTGTTACAGATTGAAGGTGTTGCGGAGAAATGAAAACCACCTGTCGAAAATGCTCAATTAAATATGCCCAATAGACATCTCTTTCAGGGAACCCAAAATAAGGATGAACAAATCTAATAGAAAAATCCTCTAGAATTTATTGAGGTTTCATTCTAATCTCATTTATCCTTACTAATACATTTTGAAAATCGTCCCTCTAAAGAGCTTGTTGAAATTCACCGGTGAGTTGCTCGAACGAATGGATGGAAGCTATTGGAACCATGCGACACCATTGCTTAACGTGACCTTCAAGAGTGAGGGAGAAGAGCACACAAGCAAGCTCCCCATCATCAATTTCATAATATTCATAAAAATCAAGGAAATTAGAAAGGTGCTCGGTTATGTAAATTCCATCCTTTCCATCGAAATTTAACTGAGACAAGTGATATAGATGTTCCTCAGGGATTGAGCATCAATAAATATATAAGTCCGATAAACATCTCAAGAGGATGATTTTCAAAGGATCCATTTACAGATATGGGACTAACTGCAAACTCTAAGGACTCACCTTGTCATACGGCCCTCCTTCTAGCGCCAATTCTTTTGACGGGAAAAATTGTACCACTAACAACAAGGGGGTCTCCTTGGTGAGAGGTCCCAATTAGACCTCACACCATTTGGGATAGGAGCCCCATTCGGTATGTGGGCCCGACTGCCACCATAAGTGTTTCCACTCTTGGCTGTCAGATGAAAAGGTGACGAATCAGAGACAAGGGTGAAGTGACCAATCAGTGAAGCAAAATTAGTCCAAGATTGACAAACCATAGACAGAGGTATAATCGAGTCTAAGCAGCAGTAAAAAGGGGGTATGCCATGAGAGGGACCGGTGAGCCAAAACCCACTCAGACATACATGAAAGAGAACATGCTAGAAGTTAACTCCAAAGTAGTTCGCAATAGATCAATAACATGGCAAGAACCAAGTAAACATTGATTCGAAAGAAAACATACATGCAACCACTATGAATCAGCCCATAACAAATTGTGTGTATGAAAGCACATATACAAATATAGTGAAATATCAGACAACTAGTACTACCACCATAAGCAAGCATGTGAATTGGTGTTGGAAAAAGAGAATATATCATTAAAGCTGCTGCAACTTCAGATACATATTCTACAACTCGTAAAAATCTAATCGTGGAACATGGGCTATTCATCTCAATACATGATACCAAAACCCTAGCCTCACTGCATATCCCTATACTTGATACCAAGAGCTGAGTTCCTCTAGCTCTCAAGCACAAATTCACTATATCATCCTTGCTTCAACTCAAGTGCTAAAATTCCTCTTGCTGATTTCTCGAAGTTGTACATATAGGCTGAAGTGGCTGTTGAGTTTCCCTTGAGTCTTGATCTCCCCGACCGTTGGGTTGGCTTGCGACTAGGACCACTTGCAACCCGAGGCTCTTTTTGACCTGTGACCTGAGGTCATCTGCGACCTGAGGCTATTTGTGAACTATGACTTGAGGAGGCTTGCCACCTGGGAGGTTGCGACCTAGGTTTTTTCCTATTACACTCCTTTTTTGGAGATCTCAGGCCTTGCAAAACACGATGTCTTTACCTGCGCATTAGTCCCACGTGCATGACTAGGTGACACACGTTCCTTTGAGCTTGTAGTGAGGTTTTTTTTATTTTTGTAAGGAGCCATCTTGATTGCCAGAGGACAACCCTAACTTTTTCCACGCAAACCAACAATTTCTATATGCTACCAATGCCATTGCATTGCCAAGGGAATTTGCATGAGTTGATGATTGGGAAAACGGTGTTCAGTTTTTTAGTAAAATCTTGAGCATCCACATGACATGAGTTTTCCTATTGGTTTAAACCCTAGTTGTGAAGATTTTGTAGGAAGACAACAAATTTCTTCACCTAGGTCATCATTATAGCTTCCTCATGCTACATGAAAGTGAAAACATTCAATTAGCCATATATATATGCGTTGAGAAAAAAAATAGAAACATAATACATTTATGGAAAGTTAAAACCAATTTGGACCCCTTTTTAGTCTTGTTCTTCAGAAGAACATATGTACAACTCCTGCATGCTCATACTGAGCTTGTTTAATCATGTAATGGGGAGAAAACTTGAAATGTCAGTTGGCATTCATCTGCATGCATTAACAAGTGTATACATGGTGCCACACTGTTAAAGAGAATTCCACAGTTCACTAATTTCATTCAAACCACATAAATTTAGGAGGTTATTATTCATGTAGCACATAACCAGAAACGTATAGTTTTCTTTAGCTTAATATTCCTTTCCAATAGTGATGATGCCGAAACTGTGTGACAACAATGCATTATTTCTCAATTCATATGTTATGCACAATGTCATTGGTTCCGCAGAGTTGGTGAGCTGCTCTTTTCATATCTACCACACGTAGACCCATACTCTGACCTGTAATAAATGATAATTACAACTTATGGCCTTGCATTTCAGTATCAAACAAGAGTGCATTAGGAAAGTGATGATAATGAGTAGGGATTATAAAGAAAATCCTACGTTCTGTTATGCGTTGGGACAAGACTGCAATGTGCAACCTCAGAGGAGTGTTGAGAGGCTGCGAGTTGGAAAATATTGTGACTTGTGGCAGTGGCAGGGTTGCAGCTCAGCGTTTCTACCTCCATTTGAAGAGTGCGACTTGGCGACCTGGGCAAGGATAGCGACCTATGGAAGTTGCTTAGTCGCAGCTCCCAAAAGGTCGCACCTTCTGTTCGTTCCTGAATAAAATAATTCACTTGAGGAGCATAAAAATTGAATTATCCAAACTAAGATGTTACAAATTACATTGATTGTTTGAGCATACTTTAGTTTGGAGACCGGCTTAAAACTCATGAGTTTTCATGTATTTATTGATTGCAGTGGACCTTGATACTTCATGATGCCACAAGGTAACAATGCATTCACATAGAAGGCTCCTTGAAATAAACGGGACCATGCATTTGGAGGGTGGGTATTAAATGAAAAGCAAGGTTGGATTACTAATCACACATGTCTAGGGCTACAAGGACACAAAGGGGCATACAACTCATGAAAACCCTAATGCACATGTTGAGGGGTAGGACCTGCCAAACACTTAAGGGGAACAGGCTAAGAATTGACTCTCACTGTGATGTCATGTGATGCTGATGGGAATGCAACCCTAGGGGAGTACGAATTACGTTAACACAAGCAAGAGGACCATTATTTTCTCAAACTAGGGTTTCTCCCAAACCCTAGCATGATCAACACAATGCAAGAAAAATTGATGCCTTATCCATCTAGGATCAGTGCCCCCATTTATTGGTGATGACTACTATGGTCAACCTAGCTTCAAATCCTTGGAGGAACTCTCAATGCTCTTTGCAATGGCCAAAAAATTCCAAACCCTAGCGCAACTATGAGACATCAAGACAAGTGGACGCGGCGTGCATCGTATAAATGGGTGTAGTGACAGGGTTTGGCAGGAAAAGGTCATGGGGAGATTGACCAACATAAGGTTGGATTTGAGCCTTAATGGGCTGAGCGAGCAGAGGGGAACCCAAAAATTTGAATATACCCAAAATTTTGGGTGGTGTTGTATCAGCTACAACAGGCAGGAAGATACCATGCAGGAGGAAGAAAGATGAAACATATCAACAACAATATCTCATACTCTAGTATCTATAGAAAAGCAGGATAAAATACAAAGGGAAAGTGATTCCCCTAATGTCTCATAGATTTTAGGGAAATAGTTCAAGATGCACACTAAGAGGAAAAACAAATAATGCAGAGGAATCACAACAAGAAGATACTACAAAACAACATCAAATTGTCTTAATAGGGCCATTTGTACCTTCATCCTCTACGTGATTGGATCTCCTTCAGCCTCTCTGGATGCCTTATCATCACAGATAGGGAAAATGCCAGAAATTCAAAAGGAACCAAACATATTTGTAGTTTACAAGGGAATAAAAAAGAAGAATAAAGCTTTGAAAGCTTCCACTTCTATGCAATTTTGGAAGTAAACGACCAATTCACAACATAGACTACTTTTAGCCTTTGACATAGAAATGGGAAAAATGCAAATTTCATTTCTAGAGCTAAAGGTTACTCATCCAAGAACAACAAATGATTACACCAAATAATTTTTTTCTTTCGATGCATATTTGATTCATCTTGTTGACCAGATAGACTTGCAGAAACAGTTCGGTGACATGATATTTTATTCTCTCACAAACTCAGCCATGAAAACATCTAGATTACAAGCTTCATTAAACAATGTCCAATATCAGCTGAAGATAGAGAAAATTTATTCTCTAGCCAAGGATACAAAGATAAAATAAAATTTATTCTCTAGCCAAAGATACAAAGATAAAATCCTTGGAATATTTAGTGATAAAATTTGGATATGATACCGCTGATGTGAAAGAAGCAGAGGATATTATCAAAATAAAAAATGCAGACATAGCTGCTTTGAGAAAACAACTCAAACTCCCAACAATAGAAGATCCACAAACAAAAGAAATGGGAGAGTTAGAGAAGGAAAAGGAAGATAAATTTAAAATCATAATTGAGAAAAATGCACAAATTACGAGGATGGAGAAAGAACTTGAAATACTTCTGAAAGAAAAAGAGTAGGTGGGTCCTGAGAAAAATGGTGCTCTAACAGTAATTCAAATAACAGTCATTGCACCAGAGTTACACCTATAGGTACAGCAACAAGAAGCATCTACATCAACAGTTATAGATCCAACAATAGAATTGATAACGAAAATGGAATATTTTTCCATTAAAGGACAAGAAATTGAAAATATGAAGGCTTGACTTGCTAAACTACAAGATCAGAAGTTGAAAACAGATAGTGCCTATTTAGCAAAATTAGAGAAAACAAACAAACTAAAAATGAGTCTCTTTTTGTTGATAACATATCACAAGCCAACGAAAACATATGGATAGAAATCAATGAGGCCATCACTAAAATATGACCACCAATTCAAATCATCTTTGAACAAGATGAACAGCTTAAAAAGTATAAAGGAGTAATTGGATATGTAGAGAAAGAACTGGGCATGAAACTAGGTACAGCCACAACTCTTATTAGGATTCTAAATTCTAAACCTAAAGAAGAATTAGAAGAATTTTATATAGAAGACAGAATAGAAGCCATTCTAGAAGTAAGGCAGATTCTTACTAAGAGAACTCTGATGCTACAGTTGGAAAACAAGTGTCATAATTTAGAATCAGGAACTCAGAAATTTCATAGAAAGTTCTTTGTTTTACATAAAAAAGGGCTGCATGGGTTAGCATGAATAGGAGATAAACTGATTAATTTGAATGAATATCAGCATAAAATTTATTCGATTTCCAAATATAAATCCAAATTTGCAAAGATAAAGGGTTTGATTACAGGAAAAGATTTCATGGAGGGCCTTAGTTATGATTTACTTATTAAGCATGAGATACGTCATCTATTTTTGGTTAAACCTACCTTCCATATATATATTGAGGTAGATGAAACATTCATAAAACTACTCAATTATACCATTACAAATGAAAACAGGTGGGAATAATTATTCAAATTAATGAATCCGTGAGTCAGCAGAGTCAACAACTAAAAAACAATGCTAGCCATTTCAACAATTTTGTTTTATTATTATTTTTCACCAGATTTGTAAAACAGTTCTAGATATTTTCCAAAACAGATATAGATATTTGAATCTAGATATTTGTAATGAAATTGTATAAATATTTCCAAATTCGAATTGCAAAGGGTTGAACCCTTGGGATGAGCTTCTAAAGCATAATTGTAATCAATCTGAATTGGCTTCATATTTATGAAAGGATTATGGATTTGCTTCAAAAAAGTTCGTTATCTTGTGAGTTCTCCTTAAGTTATTCATTTCCATTTTGTTGTTTCTCCATGTGTTTAAGTTTTTGTGAATAAATTGGGTAAGATAGGTTGAATGTCAACTTATCTTAAATCCCCTATGATGTTATAAATTATTACAGAGATTAGTTTATTATAGTTTCTGTCTTAATAACTCCTCTACATGAATAAACTGTTAGTTCTTCACGAAATTAAATACATTTTGTTGGATTGTAAACATTGTTTACTTGCATATTTTTGTATGATTAAATAGATATTCTATTTGAATATTACCATAATCATAACCTCTTACAATTCTACCTTGTACCCATTTTAAAAATCTAAATTACTGTCAAGAGGTAAATATCAACCCTTTTTGGATATCTAAGTTTTATTAAGGTTTAAACACCTATTTTTACAAGTTCAAAACATTGGTCATCCAAAAAATTTTAAACAACCAAAATATTTTAGATGCTCTGGAATAATTAATTAACTAAGAATTATCTCAGAGGTACAAAAAGTAGTAAAATTATGTCATATGATATAAGTGGATGAAAACCATCAAACTAAATAACCCAAATTAATGCTTGAGTCCATTATCTTAGGACTAGAAATATACATATGAAATAATTTCCTAAGGATATAGTCATCAATGAGGATGGGGAGTAATTTATGAACCTTAAAACTTGGAGGGATGTACAATAGAATAATAATTGATTTTGAAATAGTTTGTCCTTCATTGCTCAATGATATTCCAAGCACAATAAAAAATGCTGATAAGAGAAAGAAATATGCATAAACATCTAGATTTAATTCCTATAAACATGTTTGAGGAGTAAGAGAGGGCATGTGAAAATACAATCCCCTTATATATGCTATTGATTTCCATTGAGGAGAATTTGGATGAGAAAACCCTTAGTATTGACAATTTCCCATGTAAAGTTTACAAGTTCATGTGGAATTGTAACAAGTCAAACCTTCTATAGATATGTAAATAATATTTTCAAAAGTGGCCAAAAATTCAATAGATATGAAAGAACATTTTCAAAAGAAGGGGTAATTTAGACCTCCATCAATGCATTAGGATCAAATTGAACATCTTCATTTTTGGAATGTCTCCAAGAGTCAAATTCCAACCTCTATGTTTCATAGATTTCCCCTTTCTCCTCGACAAAATCTTGTGCTTAGGAAATTGATTCTTCAAATGATTTCTTGGAACACCCTACCTCTAAAAATTGCATTCATGTAGTTCAAAAAATAGATATAATGAGAACCATTCCACTCAAGGAAAATGTATTAGAAATATCCCAAGTCAAGTCAAGTTACACATGAATTTAAGAACAAGTAATGATGCAAACTTTGACATTGCTAGCGTCATTTGTTGGGATTGTGAATTAGTTATAGCATAAGTGGAACCCATATAATGAAGGGGAGCTTCAACTTACACAACAATGTATAGGTGGAAGTAATAGATATGTTAGATGGGTTGGAATCGAAAATGTAGGTAAAGAGTTCAACTCAAGGAATAGGGCCATGAACCCTCTTCTAATACCTTTCTATAATGATAAAAGTTATTAAAATAAATAATATAAACTCCTTAAAGGCTTTAAAAATATTGAAATATGTGCTCCATGTCTATTTAATCCACTAAAAATGAGTTGATGCTTATTGGTGATAAGTATAAACGACCACATTAATCTCTCAAACTCATAATGTTAAAAATGAAGTATCATCTACCGTGTCATACTGATTTCTACCAAGGAAGAAGCTAAAATCAAAGAGGATTTTTTTGAACTTATTGATAGAAATAATGCCATGTCGAGAAAGGTGTGCTTATGCTTGAGAACACCCCCACAAACACACAACTCGAAATATAAGCGGAGGCATTTTTAATTCCATAGACTTCAAGCTAGTAGTGATCATCTCCTTGCATCTAAATCAAGTAGTCACTACAAAGTGAAGGGAATCCCATTCTTAATATACCACTATTGTTTTTAAGAAAATTTGGAGTCCCAAGGACTTATGAGAAATTCATCTCCACAAACAAGTTCATGAAGATAAAAAACATGTCACCATACTAGAAATATATTGATGGTTTTCGTCACAAAATTTGATAGTGTTTAGAATGTTTGATCACCATGTTTCCATACTCCAACATAATTAAGAAAAATGTTAAAGGAAAAAGAGAACACAACCAACCTTAAATGGTCCATGACAATATCAATCCAATCACTTAGGTAGAGAGTGACACACTATAAAGTTCCATATTGCCATTAAACCATTCATATGACACATCCAATTACCAACTATAAAGAACAAGAAAAACAAATTTGTTATAAGCAACACCACCACCATAAAGAGAATTAATCATAAAACTCCATACACAACACTAACATACAAAGTCTAAAATTATGAGGTCGATCTCTTAGATTATGAGCACTCAAAAAAAGCTCCATACACAACACTAACATACGAAGTCTAAGGCTATGAGGTTAATCTGTTAGATTATGAGCATTCACTTTATTTTGGATTAAAATAAATGGAAGAGTAAGTTTCATACGCATACCTATTCTAAGAATTGTTGTATAACACACCATTATCAACATATCTAAAACAATTGTCATACAATCTAATTATTTAAAATTATCTTTATGTAATACCATATTTAAAAAATACTAAAGAAAATCAATTTTTTTACTTCTTATAATTATTGTTTAATAAACAAATAAAATTTGAATTTTTAGTGGTTTTAGCAATTTGCATGAGCAATATCTATAAAGACTACACAATGTTTTTAATTTTTTTTAGATGATACAATATACACAAACAATTTTCATTAAAATTATTTAAAATTATTTAAATAATTGTTTATTTTATATTAAAATATTATATTTTCTTATTTTCTTTCTTTTCATCACAAATATTCTTTAAATAATTATTTATTTTTATATTAAAATATTATATTCTCTTAATTTTTTTTTCTTTCCATTACAAATGGACATTTATATATGAAGGTGAAACCATTAATATTTTACTAGAACATCATCTCACTCATTAAAAAAAAGTAACAAAATTTATTTTTATGTTAAAATATTATTTTCTCTCCGTCCTTTTTTTCATACAATTTACTGCATGAATAAATGAAGTGAAGTTATGAATATTTGATTAAACTGCAATGACCTCGAGTAAACACAAACATTCCGTAAGTGGAAATTAAATTTAGATAATAGGGTAACATTTTTCTTCTCAATGATAATGAAAAGAAATTAGGTTTTTAAATATTATTATTAT
This sequence comes from Pinus albicaulis, assembly GCA_034641835.2. Lineage (NCBI taxonomy): Eukaryota > Viridiplantae > Streptophyta > Pinopsida > Pinales > Pinaceae > Pinus > Pinus albicaulis. Next base: position 976,263,901 of record CM076580.1, on the reverse strand, counting down.
TTTGGAACTTCGTATGATAATATTTAATATTAATTTAATTATTATAATATTTAATATTAATTTAATAGTGCTAAGGAGTGTGCTCATATCAAATCAATGTAATATCCTTTGACATTGGGTAAAAGCATGATGTCAATTAGTTCCATCACATAAAATGGCTATTTTCTTCATATGAGTGACACGATTTAACTTTTTCTTACATGATATGTGTCTCACCGAGATATGGTTTATATGGTTTATTTGTAAAGATAGTAATTATTTATTAGGGTAGAGTTTAAGCTGAAATAACTATTGTTTTATGTTTATTTTATTGATGATGATAATGATTAATGTTTATTAAGATAAATGTGGTTTATTGAATCTCAAGAAAAGAGTCTAATTGTTATTCTTCAAAATCTTTTTTCTGTTAATAAGGAGAAGGGAAAGAAGCACTCCAAGATTGCTATAGTTGGGATAGCTTAATAAGTCAAGAAGCTTGGAGGTGTGGTATATGATAAGGAATTGGGAGAGAATGTGGGCAAGAGTCGGGCAGTCTAGAAGGAAGTGCTTTTCATCTTCCACCTTCTTAGTATCACAAATCTGACAGATTTTGTCGTCCCAGGGAGTCTTGAGAGTAGACCACCGCTTGGTCTCACTCTGAAGCTCATGAGAATTAGTTCTTATCCTAGCAATGTTCATTTTCTTCTTAGTGCTAGTCAACATAGAGAGATAATTTTGGTTATCAAGGGTGGGGTTGATGACCTCCTTATAGTATCCTAGCTTCATTTTATCCTCCAACTCCTTATCATCCCACATCTTGCCCTTAAAATTGGATGTAACCGTATCTTTGATACTATCCTTGCTTCCCATGATGATCTCCTCCTCAATCCCCCAAAGGTTGAGCCAAGATTGGGCATCCTTATGCTACCCATGCTTGAGGCGTAGGTGGGGGTTTTGACTAAAGTTAGAAGAAAGTTTTGGGAGCCTCTTGGATTCCATGTTGTAAAGATTCTTCTTATACATCAGATATCTAAACATAGCTGTACTTTCAATGGGGGATAGGCCATATTTGATCAAGAGGATAGGATAAGGAGTATTTCCCTTGATCTTGAGGTTATAGGTTATGAATTGCTTTTGGATCATCTCTTTCTCCATGACTCTCTAGATATACTACAACTCCAAACTTCACATCCATATAAGCCAACAGGGGTGACAAGAGTCTCAAAGAGGAACCTCTTTTTACTACAAATGTAAAGATCGAAAGTCTTACAATTATTTTCAAGCTCATAATAAGATTTCCAACCTCCAATAATTCTCTTATCTATGCTATAATTCAAGTTGAGCTAATGAGGAAAATCAATACCCAAATATTTATAAGAAGAAACCTACTCTAGACAATGATTATCATAGATGAAACAACCATGGGTGATATTTTTGGATTTAATGATCATGACTTTAGTCTTGTTGCTATTAAGTGTCATACCCATCTTGTGGCAGTAGACATAAAGAATCTTAAGTTTTATGTCTAGGTCATCATGGCTTTTTGCAAGAAGAACAATATCATCAACATAATGGAGAAGAGTAATGATTATACCATCGAGCTTGGTGTCCTTGCAACCCACAGTTTCTAGACACTCCTCTAACTTATTGATGTAAATACCAAAAATGGCAGGGGATAGGGGACACCCTTGCTTAACCTTGATATTTCATTTAATATCTTTAGACCACTCTTCATTGGTCTTAATCTTGGAAATGATAGTCTCGTAGAGACGGATCACAAGAATCCTCAGTTTAGGAGGAACCATGATCTCTTCAAGTCTCTCCTAGGGCTTATCTCGAGGGACAGTGTCAAAATATTTTCTAATGTCCACAAAAAAACATAAGAGGTCAGTTTTACTATTGCGACATTCCTTTTCAATGATCCTGAGAGTGACAAGGTGGTTGATAGTCAAGTGATTTCTCCTAAAACTAGCTCGCCTTTAGCCATTTTACCATGGTTCTCAAGCCAAAGGCTAAGATTCTTTTCTAAAATGAGCCCATAAATCTTGACTAGGATGTGTCTAATCCTAATGGTCTTTTAGTTATAGGGAACACTTTTGTCCCCATTTTAAAAGATAGGCGCAATAAGGCTTTGCGTCCAAATCTTAGGGACGCCATGCTTTATAGCCAAATTGAGAAGCTTGTGCAGATGAGAAATGAGGATAGATCTTCCCATTTTAATAAATTGAAAGGTAAGAGTTTACTTTTATATCATAAAAAAATAAATAAATAAATAAATAAAATAAAATAAAATAAAAAATAAAAAATAAAAATAAAAAAAGAAATTAAAAAAAAAACAAAAAATAAGGGAGACTTGAATTTTTCATTTCTTTCCTAAAACATAAAATTTTATGAAAATGATTTTTTATATAATGTAAAGTCCTATAAATTATATATATTAATTTTGATGATTTAAGAAAAATGTAATATATATATACAAATCGGCGATTTCTATGTACATGGAATATTTGTACCAAGCATATCTCACATGAAGGGATGACTTCCTGTTGGCTTAACCATAGAGCTTGACCTTCGTGACCTCTCAACAACAAAGATGTTTTAACTAAGAGGATTCACCAATTTAGCTAATCCTTGGGGCTATATATTTTGTGTTATATTTATTTTATATATTTGACCATATCATCTAGATGTTTTATATTTCTTTACCATATGCTAACTCTAGATCTACCAAGCGTTTAGAAGAACAAAATCTATTTTTACTCTAAAAGAGGTTTGCACCTCAAGAGATTTAATCCTTCTGAGTGCTTGATAAATTATAAGTTAAGATGGGTCTAGGCTGAGTTGTAAAAACTGGAGCCCAAAAACCACCAATCATAAATTGACTATTTTACCTTAAGTTTATTTTAATTATTAATTATTAATTATTTTATTTTTATTTTTATTTCTATTTTTATGTAAATTGACTAAGTCAAGATGTTTATAAGCGAGGATAAGACATTACAACATCTCTTCCATATTAGGTTGGAGAGGGCCTCTCAGCCCAAAAATAATCATATTATCTAAATGTCTCATGGTTATATAGAATTACATTAAATATATTGAAATTAAAAAGCATAACATTATTGTTATAAAGTTAGATGTATATTTGGAAATTTAAAGTTTTTAAATTAATATATTACTGAATTTAAAAATTATTGTATAAATATTTATAATTTAAATGGTTGTTGATATGGTTAAATTAAATCGACAAAGTTATGGGATTTTTTAAGAGAGGATATCATATTCAAATTTCATGAGGAATATATAGGAAATAAATAAGGGAAAGTATAATATATATATTGTATATAGTATGATCTCATATTTATAGAATTTATTTAATATATATACTATGATCTCTAAGATATGGTATCTTTTTAAAGCATGTATACCAATCATTTTGCGTTTAATGTTAGCATAGTTGGCTTTAATAATCCACAACCTATGTCACAAGGTTGGTGGGGATTCTAATGAAAATGCAAATGTTTTAAAACATAATAAAGATTATGGAACATGTCAAGTATTTGGATAGTAAAGGTAATGGTTCCATTAAAAGCATTCAAAATTTTATACTTAAGGTTTTTCATAAGGTAATTTTTATTTTTATCTTATTGTCAATGTTTCTATCTATAGCTATGTAATCAAATATTGGGATCCACTTGGATGGCGTTGTTGGAAAATTCAAAAATAAATAAATTAAGGGACTCCTCTTCTAATTTGTTAGGAAGGCCCATTTCATAAATACTTTGTAATTGTGGATCGTATATTTACAATAATATTCTAGTGATGTTACCTTTATAGTCAAAGGGTTTCTTTATTGATCAATTTTTAAAGTCATCCCACCTAGTTTGGGTCAAATTTCTTGGTATTTCTATGCACTTTGATTAATTTTGGAGTGTATTCTAGTCTTAAAAGGGGAAATTATATCTTATGAAACAAATATATTTTCTAACCCTGGGACCTAGCATGGGGCTCATGTTAAATTCATTCTATAAAAATATATAAAGGAATTAATCTACTTCAAGGTGGGAGATAAAGTGAATTTCTATGTAGTGTAGTATATCAACCTCTCCTATAGTATACCAACCTCTCCAATGCGTATTTACTCTACCCAAGTTTATATTACCATATCTAATATTATCATTGATGATCCAAGCCTATCCCTGCCAAACATTTCCCACTCAAAATTTCCAAGGCCTTTATAGTACCTAGACCACAAACATAAAAGGAATATAGAACCAAGAGATATAATGAAATAGAGGAAATGGGCTTCCAAGGGCTCAAGCATAGAAGGAAACCGCACAAAACTAACCAATATAGGGCCTAATTTTAAGTAAGAATGAATTTTCCAATGAATTATGGTCCTTCTTGGTCGGTAAGGAATAACAAATATCTCTGCCTTCATAAGTCAATGCTACACATGTGTTTTTTCTGGATAAATCCCTCTTGCGTACAAGTGCGATCTCCCTAGTATCCCAACAGATAACTAGAAACAAATGACCATTTGAATATCTCTTTCCCTAAAATTTTAGCATTCAGATTATCAAAACTTAGAAACAAGGAGGTAATGCTCCTAAATTTCAACGAGATGTTTGATGTAGACCTTTCCTTTCGTCCTAAAGAAGTCCTTCAACACTGAGAATAACCTGCAATCAAAAACATGCAAAGAATCAAAAGCACCATCAGTAGATAATAATCCAAACACCAGTTTAACTTAATGGCCAAGGAGATTAAGAATTATCATTATTTTAATGAATCTAAAAACAACATAGATAAAAAGGGATCCATAGGTATTATTAAGAATATAAAGAGCAATCTTAAAGCCCGAGCCTTGATGTCGTACAAATTTCTCCCATATACCTTCACAATCATGCTCCTTGGTTTGATAAGATTTCCTCTCTAGAATGACCAGCATAGGCTTGTCTTCAACGAACTCTTATGTACAATGTGTAATCTTCAAAGTAAAAAATACAATCTATTCCCAATGTACCAAGTGTACAATATACCCCTAACCCTGAAGTTTCAGCTCAATTTATAAGAGAGATTGAGGAGATTTCAGATCCATCAATAGAGGGATGAGATCCTTTAATGAAGGGATTAGGGTTCTTTCATCCAAGAATAAGTTCCATTAGTGGAGGGATATAGCTCGAACTGGCACAACTCAAGAGGCTTTTATTTAGAATAATATACGCCCAACTATGCTTCTATAGGGTTACTTTTCGCGTTTACTTTCTTTTACATAGGGTGAGTAGGTTTTAAGGGCAAACAAAGGGTAGATTTTTGCAAATAAAGTGGGAATATTAGTGCATGCACAGGAAGTGACCGCAAAAAGTGCGCATGCAATGTTTAAGAGTTTTTAAGAGCTTTTTCCCAGTTCCCAAGACTTCGTTCAGAAATATAAATGTTTTGACTTCTGAGGAAGCATGAGTATGGATGGTGATAGATCCGTATTGACAGTCAAATTTCATGGTGACAAAATGACGTGTAATAGATTACCCACTAAAGTGTGAAGTCTAAGAAAATATTTCAAGAGAGTGAAGTGCTTTATCATTCGGAGGATTGGATCAAAGACATTGGTCGAAAACATGTAAGAAACATTCAATGAAAATTTATAATCATCACTGAGGTCAGCATTCCCATACTCAGAAAAAAACTAACTATATGTTTTGGTAAAGATGTGACCTAGAATTACATCAAAAGTAGACACAACATGGACGCAACCATATGTTATGAATTAGTTTTACTATGTCATGATTACATAACTCCTCGTAGCTTGGATGGTTGAAGCTAGATCTAGGGTCTTGATTTCTGCTTCTCGAACTAGTACAAATCTTTCCATGCGATTGATTGTTTCAAAGTTGAACATGGTAGAAACCACTTGAGTACAGGTCAATGATGAAAACCATTAACAAGTTTGAGACAAACCATCAGCAATGGAAATGGATCTCAAAGTACTTCAGTAAATATATGAAATGTGAATGAATTATTTACAGTCGAACACTCATAGAGGAATTTGATCGAATTCCCATGATAAAAGCCTGTCATCGAAGGCGAGAAACCTACCATCATGACATGAAAATTTCAAGGCACTGATAGGATTTCTAGATCAACTTCCTAGATAATGACTTGAAGTCGATAGGAAGTGATCCATCGCAGGAGGGCGTACGACACGAAACCATTATTTCAATTTATGAAGAAATATTTTTCAAGTATTAACTCAGGGATGGTCAACACGAATGGAGACAAATATTTGCAATGAATAATGAATTGAAGTTGAACTTTCTCTTGAATACATAATGACATTGTAAATGACTTGGAAACATTTGAATTTCAATGATAATACCCAAAACTAGCGGAATACTTTCAATGAGGTTTGATTAATTGTAAGATAAAAGAATTACCCAACCCAGACACAAGTGCGACAAAGTGTCGTGTTCAAGAGTGACATGCTGCTTTTTAAAACAAGTATACAAGATGGATTTTTTTTCTCACTTTTTCCCCGATCATTACTGGAAAGTACCTATTTATTTTTTTCAAGCTTGATGACGATAACATTTTCTTGTTGTGTAAGCTCATCCTTCGGGTGAGTCCATCTTAGTAATTTTAACAAACCCTAAGAAGGAGTAGTTTGGTCTCGTTGTAATCGACGCGTCTTGCACTATTTAATTTTAATGAGTCTAGTATAGGATTAACTCAATATTTTTCAGTTTTAGGGAGTCAGAAGAAAAACATAAGTAAACTCCATAGTGTTCTTTTTTTCGTAAGTTTAGTGTCTCAAACCTGAAGAAGGATAAAATAATGAAGGAGAGAACTCTATTGACCATGCTTAGTCAACATATACCTTTTTCGAAATTAGTCTAGTTCAGTCCCAAAAAGGGGTAAACTTATACTGAATAGACAGTTGTTCATTCATTTTAACGAGTTCGAACAATCAAGTGCTCGACAATATTTTCATGTTTAGAGAGTCTGAAAAGGGCTTAAAAGTGGACTCCATGGTTTCGATTTTTCGTATTTTTTTGAGCGTCCGGAAAAGTGATAAAAGTTTACTCTGTCGTCAAAATGATTCATTTTTAAACACAAACTTTTCTTTGCAAAAAAAACTCTAAAATTATAATAATCTGCTCTCAATCATGGTAAAAATATTCAAAATTTAAACTTCTAAAGGTAAAAATAAATAAAATAATATTATTTTATTCATTAAAACCTATAAAAAGTGGAAAGAAAAAATCATTTTTACCTTTTTATTTCTAGAGCAGTGAAAAGGAGTTTTTACCATAGATCTTTTGAAGTTGATATCGGGAGGACTAGCCAACCATTTCACGAACCGTCAGTTCCAAGTATTTAGTCTCTTCATTATTGTGAATTATATCAATTTACTTTTTCATTTTAAGTTTCTAGATTATTTTTTTGGAGGAAAAATGTTTTTAGAATCCGCCCTTAGGGGTGTGCAGGTTTTCTTCGTAGAACCTATGCACCCAGATGCTTTTTTAACATAAAAATATCATTGTGACATAGTTGTTTTTATACGTATATCATGTGCAAGAACACATTTTCTACGAAAGAAAACTTCCCAAGAACCGTGGGGTTTTCAAAAAATGACTTTCTTTCCATAAAAAATTCTTTAAGTTCTCTCAAAAGTTTTCTATGTTTCTAAATGATTGTTTATAGGAAATTTGAAACAACCATGCTTGAGTGGAGAGACCTCGAGCATGAATCACATGATAATGAATCCATTGACAGCCCAACAATGTTTTGGGTGTTAAAGAATTGTGTTTTATACAAATTTTGGTCAATACAAGGAATGAAGGCCCAACTGGTACTCATGACCTAGTTGGTTAATGCCTGGGATGTACAGGAACATTGTTTCATCATTGGGGATTACAAGCTCGTGATTGAGATAGAGGATATTTATTTCCTCATCGGTTTTCCCCCAAGGGGAAGAGACATTTCCTTGTTTAGCACATGACTAGGAGTATTACCTACTTCTTCCTATATGGTGCAATATTGTAAACAGGATTCACAATTGAAGGATGGTCATATCGATATAAAGACCATCGAATGAATTGATCTCAAAATAATTACTTTCATAGTTACTCGATTATGTGGCAGCGCGGCTCCTCATGTGGCTACCAAAGCACAGATGAAAACTACTGTTGAGTGTTTCGAGGGAACAATATTTAGGTGGTGCGAAGGAGTATTGGTCAATATGAAAGGCCAACTCACGCAAAAAAATAATGGTAAGCTGAAGAACTTCGGCTATGGTGCCATTCTCATATCTTTCACCTTAGAGAGAATCCCATTCCTTATACCTCAGCTGTTGTTAGTGGATCTGACAGGGCCGAGGGATACACACATGTTGCGATGGGGTTTCGTTGATGGCTCACCATGGTGGCGATGGCGGTCCTGTGGTCTGGTATACACCTCAGTGTTTCGTATGGCTCAGAAGCTAGATCTTTATGATTGAGGAATTCCCTTTTTCAGGGTTTTCTTTCACGGGGGACCTTGACACAACGCTCCCACCTTGAACATAGTGGGATGCGTCTAAGTAAAAAGTCTCATTTTGAGTTTTTTTCTATTTTATAATTTTTATTTGATTTTTTATCATCCAATACTGATAATCAAAAATATATTAATGCATATGTTGGCCCAACACGACCAACGGTGCTTCGTCTTTTTGATAGATGAGAAGCACAACCTATAGCGGCAGCTCCACCATAGACTGATGCAATCGAGACCCTCACAGAGTTGGAACAAAAACTGGAGAGGTTTACCATTGATATCCCAGAGACTGGGACAAATGATTATCCTCTCAGATACCAGAGGCATGTGACTGGGGTTCCAGATCCATTTAGGCGATGCATGCGCAAAGTGGCGCACGTTATAGTCTACTACCACGATAATCATAATGGATAGATGATGGTCGATTTAGATGGAATATTTGTTTTTATATTAGTACATTTAGATCATAAGGTGTTTGAGACCTATGATCATATATGTTGTAATATTTTTTTGACACACAACTATTTTGACCTAATGATACTACTACTTTTGGTCTCTGAGTATCTTGTTCAATATGGATTGAATATTGTTTTTTTTTATTTATTATTCAACACTGTAAATTTCTATTTAAAACTTTATTAGCCAATGCATCAGCTAACGTGTTTAAATTTCTTGAAATGTGTTGATATTCATTGTAATCAAATTTTCTTTCCAAGAGATGAACCCTTAAAAACATTCTTCAAAATAATGGATTTCTGATTGCATAAGCACCGCTAAAATGTAATACAATGAGTTTTGAATATAACCTAACAATAAAATGCTGAATGAAAAATTAAATGGCATCAAATAATAGCTCAATGATTGCACTATATTCTGCAATATTGTTTGTTGTTTGATCGAGTAAAATCCCATGAATAGAAACTAACTCATGAGTGGGTGAATAAATAACCTAATCAGCAGAAGATAAGTTCTCTGTACTACGACAGGCGCTGTTAGAAAAGCCAATGTAAGTATGAGGGAATGTAAACACCTGCAATATCGAGAGTAATCAATATAAATAGTAAAAGTAGTGAAAACTTGCCAAGCAAAATAACTAATCTAAGGCACACTTTTATAAAAATGTAACTATTGTAGAATGAATATCTTCAGATGATAAATCATGCATAATATCTCTTCAGATAAAGGCCATTTATGGGCTTATCTAAAGAGATGTTGTCATAGTCAACTAATTCATAGGCCCCTTTTGCAAGCACACACTTAACAATATAAGTGTCATGCCACATTGGGTCAAATTTACTAGCGCCTATTTTATCATGAGCTTGATCGTATGCTAAGACTAGGTCACCTTCTGAATAGATACAAGGGTTAAATCTTTGATCATATTGTGCCTTAACACATTTTTTATGAGCTTCAACAACTAATGCAGCGGCGTGACGAGTCTCATATAACTGTGCTACGTATAAGAATAATTTTTCCTCTTTAGAGGTAGCTGGTAATAACTCAATGGCTAGTTTGAGCAACATGATTTTAATTCAATGGGTTGAACAAATTATAAACCGTAAATGAGTTGAAAAGGATTAAACCCTGTAGATGTTTTTGTGGAGGTACGATATTCCCACAGTGCGGAAAAAATCATGTTGTGCCAATTTGATTTATGACTTTCTACAATCCATTTAATCATATTAGTTAAAAATTTGTTTACAGCCTCAACTTGGTCATTGGCCCGTGGGTAATACGGTGTGGAATTATCATGACATAGTCCAAGTTGAGAGGAAAGTTCAATCATCATAATGTTTCGAAAGTAGCTACCATGGTTTGTAATGATGGCTTGAGGGACACCAAGCCTAGCAAGTACATGATTGAATATGAAAATAGTTGTAGTTTCATTGTCAACCTTAAATGTAGGCATTAGCTCATCCCATTTGGTAAAGTAATCTACAACGAGAAAAATATACCCATGCCCCCCGACCGAGTGAGGGTTACATGTCACTAAATCTATGCCCCATTTTTCAAATGGAATGACAACTATGATTGGGTGAAGAGGAGCAGGAGGTGCACACATATTTCGATAAAAAATCTGACAATTGTGACATTTTCTAACCGTAAGGATACAATATTTGAAGAGTGATGACCAAAAATAGCCAACACACAATATATTTTGTGCTTGTGGAAAACCTTGACATAGGACCACCACATGCTCTAGAATGGCAGTCATTTAAAACTCTTTCGTCTTCTTCATGAGTTAGACAACGTCAAATGACAGAATCGACACCACGAAGAAAAATAATGTCACCAGAAATATTGTATTGTTAAGACTGGTATCGAATCCTACATCGATCAGAGTGTGAAAGGTCAGGCCGAAACGTTTGGGTTTGAAATATATAATGATATATCCATACCAAGGATATAATGTGATGATCAAAAACATATATTCATCAGGAAGATGGTATTCTGCCACAGTTTTAGATTCAATGTAGGGAAAGTCACACATTAGTTCAACAAAAAATAGTGATTTCTTGGATTTGGAGCAATTTTTTCATCAAAATGTACATCATAGGGTTGCAGTCAAATATAACAGTTGTTTTGCATAACAGTATGTAGTGGCAAAAGCTTTGGACAACTTGAATGGCTGCCAAGGCCAATTTCTCCACATGTAAATACTTGATCTATGTTGGTGTTAGATTCTTACTTAAGTAATAAATCACATGTTCATTGTTGGAGTAATCCTCTTGAACTAAAACCAGTCCAATGGTGGAATTAGATGCAGCTAAATACAAAAATTAATCTCGGTGACAATCAGGTGGATGCAACAATGGTCATGGGTCAACACATGTTTAAGTGTATCGAAAGCTTTATCAGAAAGCTTGTCCCAAATAAAAGGAACATCCTATTTTAATAATCGAGTGAAACCTTTAGTTAACTCCACATAGTTCGAGATAAAACGACGTATAAATTTTTCTTTCCCTTGCAAAATTTGGAGTTGGCAAAGAGTACAAGGAGGAGGTAAATTGACAATGACCTCAACCTTGAAAGGGTTGACATGAATGCCTTATTTAGAAACAATGAAACCAATAAATCATCGTGATTGTACACAAAATACAAATTTGTGTGGATTTAAATGAATAATGTAATTCCTACATTGCATAAATATGGCACATAGATCTGTAGGATGATCTTCTCTGCACAAAGAATGAGTAGGTAAGTCATCCAAGTAGGGATGCACAATGTGTTTAATGTCGTGAAATGCATAAGACATTGCTCATTGAAAAGTTGTGTTAGAGTTTTTCAGTCCAAAAGGTAATTTACAATATGAAAATGTCCCCCATGGGCATATAGATATTTTTTTGGGCTGATCGGCAGGGAGTATGTTTATTTGATTGTAACCAGAAAATCCATCCATAAATGAAAATATTTCGTTTTCCGCACAATCATAAATAATTTGGTCGATGTAAGGGGTGGGATAATTGTCTTTGGGACAATCCTTATTGATATCCCTATAATCGATACATACTCTGATAATTCCTTGTTTCTTGGTTACTAGAACGATGTTAGGTACCCGATTCGTCGATGAAATATAATAAATGAATCATGCACGAAGTAGTTTTTCAACTTCAACTTTAATAACAGAAGCTTTTTGTGGATGTATTAGACGTAATATTTGTCTAATAGGTTTAACATCTGGGTATGTCTTAATTTCGTGAATCACAATCTTAGGATTGATTCTTGGAATTTCTTCGTAAGACTAGGCAAAAATGTCTCGGAATTCCTCAAATAGTGCTTTGTACATGTTAATTTTGTCAATTGAGCATGAAGAACCTATGTGAATGTTTTGAGTTATTCTTGGTTTGATTGAAATGTCAATTGGAATTGTCGTGGAAATATTTCCTAAATTCGTCTTGGAATCCGAATGAAGGATCGACATAGGATTTTGAGGTTCCTCAACACAATCAATTGGAAATATGGATGAAAAATAATTTTCAACTCTGTCAAGGTCTGGTAGAAAAGAGGATCAATGATGAAGATCGTCCCAAGGTAATTCATCCAATGAAAAATTTTCCTAAATATTTTCATCAATAAAAAATATGTGTTGAAAAAGATCAGAAAATTATGTTGTTGTCGAGCATGGTAGAGAGGAAGACTCATCATAGACCACATTCACTTGATCAATATCAGTTGATGAAATGTCAGAAAGCGATTGCACCATGACATATGTCGATTCATATGGACTCAAAGGAATTTCATTGCCATAGCAGTCCAATTCAGATTATGAAGGCACATTCCATGGGTCATCAAATAACATTGTTCTTGATGTAATCATGTTTATATTGGAAATAGTTCGAGTCACATTAGGAGGATGTATAGAAAAAGTTCCCATAAGAGCGGAATCCTTAACTAGTCGTACCCCAACGTCTTCATAAGGCATAATCGTATTTACAACATGTTGGATACTATCTGTAAAGTGAGGATCTAAAGTTTAGTAAGACAACTAATCAATTTTAACACTATTTCCTTTATGAGGAAACATGATTAATCAAAATATTGATGAAACTACCGTGGTCATAGCATAAGACCAACTTCGACCTAATAGAAGGTTGTAGTCAAGAGGGGCATGAATGAATTCCACCTCAAGTGTAACGGTTTTTCCTTCTACCTCTATGGGAAAATCTTAGAGTATTCCAAATGGACGAAAGCCTCTTCCATCAAAGGCTTTAAGAATCGTAGGTGACTGATTGATCAGTGAAGAACCAAGAGTTTTCCAACAAAATAAAGGCATAATGCACATAGATTCTCCCTCATCAATCATTGTGAAAAAAACTCTCTTATATTTGACTAAAACAGGTATTTGAAAAGCCATATGGTGCGGGAGTCTAGGGACAAATTTATTGAGATCAAAACTGATAATATTATATTCTTCAGGGTCAATCACTCCAATAGTTGATAATAGTAACTTCCTCTGAGCTAGAAAAGACCGCAACACCTCAAGGGATGACATTTTTGAAGGTGACATGGCCAGATCTTTAAAAATATTGTAGTTCTAAGCGACTCTTGCATGTTGATTGAAATCTAATTTTCAAAGTACACCTTTAGCAGGTGGCTTAATTACTAAATCAGGACTAGGTTTCTTGATGTGTAATGGTTCAGAAATAGGAGGGGTTGATACCAGAAGTTGACTAGATGATTTAGTTTCAATTCCACTTACAGGACTCTTAGATCCATAGTCTTGAGACCGCATTACAACCCTGACCTGGGACATCATCAAGATATCCACCAATGAATGGGAAGAAGATCCAATAATTTTGTTGTCTTGTGATGGGAAAGGATCTTTAGCAACGACGCGTGTGGGTGAACCTTTGACAAATTTAGATACCTCGGCCCAATTCAGAAACCCTTGTGTGTAGTGATCCTCATCAAAAATAAGAATGGGATAACGAGGTTTCTTTTTTTGTCAGATGGTTTGGTTTTTTCTGCTTTCTCTTTTGGAGAATTGTTTTGTTTATTTTTACCATTCCATTTCTTCTTATTTCCCAACGATTTGGTTTTGGAAGTAGATGAGTCTACGACATGGATTTCGGCTGAAGTTTCTAGAGAACAGTCTCCTTTGGGTGAATCAAGTAAAGTTATAATTGGATTAGCAGATTTGGATTGTTTATTTTTACTCTTTGACGCATTAACTATACCGATTACACTGTATGCAGTGTGAGAACCAAAAGGAGTTGTAGTAAGTTGACCTGGACGAGGTAAATCAAGAATTTTTTCATACAAAATACCAGACTGTGTGTAAAAAAGGTATAGATACTAGGCTTGAGTGATAACCTATTTTCATGTTACAACGCCTCCTTTAGCTAATCTTCAATAATATTAGGGAGTAATGATTTGATGAACCATTCAACCAGAATTTGATCATGGATGAAAACTTTGACTAAACAGTGTCTAGATCGCCATTCGTGAATGTGATATGAAATGTACGTAGATGTACTTTGTTTAAGTGAAGTCAAAAGTTACATGCCATTATCATAACGTACTGGTAACTAAAAATGACTAAGGAAAGAAGTTGCTAAGGCATTTAAATTGTTGAAAGAGCCTAGTGGTAACTCAATGCACCACTTCACAGCTAAGCTAGTCAAAATTATTTGAAAAATTATTAAACGGATGGAATCATCAATCAAAGAGTTGGATGCACACCACAGATGATAAGTCATAACATGGTTCGAGTGTTATTCTCCTGGTTTTCCTTAAAACTTCGAACTTTCATTGGGAAACTTAGTAGGCATGGCTAGCCAAAACAAAATATAGTAAATCGGATCATTCATCAGCTGAGAAAAGTCTAGAAAATCTAAAGTTGCAATGAAAGGTAATCGCCTGTTAAGGTCTTTATGAGTGAGTTGATAACCTTGAGGGACAACAACAATACCTAGAGGAGGGTATCTAGGAAAACCTGGGATAGCTTGAGCAGTTGGAATTAACACACCTCCAAGTATCGAGGGGTAGCCATATCTAGTTGAGGTTGAGATGGTATGCGAAATGTATAACCAGGGTATGGTTGGCTTTGTAAATCTATATTTTGTCCCAATTGTCCATATTGTAATTGGCCTTGAAATGGATGGCCTTGAAAAAATTGACCTTTATGAGGTTGACCTTCCATGGGTTGTCCCTGAAGAGTTTTACCTGTAAAATTTTTCCCCTAAACATGTTGACCTACAAAGGTTTGTCCTTGAATAGATTGACCTACAAAAGGTTGAATTTTTTGTATAGTTGTTGTACTATGTTGTCCCACAGATGCTTGAGGAATCGAATGGAATGTAGGTCCAATTTGATGGGTAGTAGTCTGAGGGATAGCCTGTGTAACAGTTGGTGTTGAAATTTGAAGGGCCGTAGCAATAGAGACTTGTGGAACTCATCGGCGGTGTACCTGGTTGTTGAATAGATGTTTTCACATCAGATTGGATAGGAATACTAGGAGTACTCAGACCAAATTGTTGACTGCTTGACACAAATACCTTTGGGATAATTTGAAGTGTACCTTGAACAGGTTGTTGGAGTTAGGTGTAACCAAATTGTCCAAGTGGTTGAGCAGGTTGATTATAAGGCATTTTTGGAGTAGGTTGCAAAGACTGTTGAGTAAAAAATGGATTGCACATAGTGTTTATCCCTATATAAGGAGTTCCTATATAGGGTTGTGATGCATAGGAATGAGCATAACCAGTTTGAGGCATTGGAACATAAGGTTGAAAATTACCAAGAATATTATACCCTACAACCCTTGGATAGGTTCCAATAAAAGGTTGTCCTCCCTGAAAAGGATGCTTCCCTTGAAGAGACCGTTTCCCTTGAAGAAGTTGATGCCCTTGAATAGGTTTATGCCCTTGAAGAGGTTGTTTCCCTTGAAAAGGATGCTGCCCTTGAATATGCTGCTACCCCCTAGGAACTATTTAGCCACCTTGGGAACTAGATTGAGGGGTATTCCAAAAAAACATATATGTAGAAATTATATACAAGATGCATGCTTATATCCAGATTCTCCTGATATAACAATATTTATCTTCTTTATAATTACATAATCCTTCCACTGTTAATATTTTGTGGAAATTAAACACTCAATTGCAAACACATGAAGCAATAAAAACAATCACACATAACACAGTTGTTTAACGGGAAATCCTGAAGCTGAAAACCCCAATTATCATATATTATGTATCATGGAGATCATGTAACAATCTCATACAAATCTTAGTACATCAAGCTCTCAGGACAATCAATCGTGACACACTAATCAGAAGAAATCTGCAAATCCATGCACCGATTTCTTGCCACCTGCTAGCCTACCTCCGCTGCGCAATCCCTGCTAAAGAATAGCTTTGAATGAATTTTAATTGCCCTTGCCTTGACTACACAATCCTAATTGGAAACTCCAATGTGTCTTTGCTGTAATAAATGCATCACTATAGTCACAACAGATAGTCCATCTCGCCCTTTCACCTATCTCTCCACTGGGTCTCCACTAGAACTTCCATGCACTATGGTTAATTGCTGTATTGTTCAGTTGATTAATGAGTTATTATTTGTGAATTAATTAACTAATTAATTCACTCCACTCTCACTAGTGTATCATTCAGTTAAACTAGATACAACTAGCTCAACTGAGTTTAACTCCATTAACTGAGTTAAACTGAATAACAACTCCATGAAATACTCTTCCAACTCTGTCATAACTTTGCCACTTCATTTATAACTGATTCCTCCATGCATGAACCACCACTAAACCCTAGGAATTGCGTAATTCCTTCAGCCCACTGATATTCCAAATCTGTGCACTGAAACTAAGTTCTCCAAGAGAATAAGTTGTTGTTTATTTCCAGATTATTATTAAGAGCTAATAATAATCGACACTTCTATTTTTAGATTGACGATCTATAAATACACTTTGCCCATTATTCTAAAAATAGAATTTCATTTATTTTTCCAACTTGATCAACCATCCACAAATAGCATCCTGCAACTTCTGAAATATGATCACCATGTCTAAAAATAGACATAGTCTAAAAATATACTTGCGCCAAAAATAGCCTGCAGGCCCACTTAGTGGAGGAAACTCTTTTCACTAAGCTCATCATCTTGTTTAATCTCAACACTCCCTCTCAACAAGATAGGGATTATCCTTCACCTCGATCCTTCCTCTATGGTATTCGAATTTTCTCCTGGTGAGCGCCTTCGTCAGAATATTTGCATCCTGATCTTCCATAGGAATGTACTGAAGCAAAATGATATTTTGCTGCACACAATCTCTGATATGATGATACCACATATCAATATGTTTAGATCTATCATGAAACACACGATTAATTGAGAGTTTAATGCAACTCTGATTATCACAATGTATCACTGTAGGATCTAAATGTGAACCGAACAAACTGACCAGGATCTTCCTCATCCAGATAGCCTCACATGCAGCTTGACTTGCTGTCATGTATTCTGATTCTGATGAACTGAGTGCCACAGATCTTTGTTTCCTGTTGTACCAAGAAACTGTCATAGATCCCATACTGAAAATTCCTCTTGATGTGCTCTTTCTTTCTATTAGGTTGCCTTCCCAATCTACATCTGTGAATCCATGCAACTTCACCTCATCCATCTGTCTATACCATATGCCATACTCAGATGTGCCCCTGAGATACCTCAAGACATGCTTACCTGCCTTCCAAAAGAGCTTGGTAGGCTTAACCATTGCTTGTGAAAGCTGGTTCATCGCATAGCATATGTACGGTCTTGTATTAACTAAATACATGAGCGAACCCACCTACTATAGATAAACAGTGGCATCCACTACCTCTTCCGATGTAGCATCCTCTTTCCTCCAATTTCCTGGAAGAGGAGTGTCGATAGACTTGCAGCCTTGCATGTGAAACTTCTCCAGTATCTCTCGGGCATACTTTCCTTGAGACACAAACAGTTCACCTTCCCGCTTCCATATTTCCAATCCAAGGAAATAATGAAATAGGCCCAAATCCTTCATCTCAAATGCCTTTGCAAGATCTGCCTTGCATGAGTGTATCAACTACTCATCACCCATTAGTATTAAATCATCAACATAAAGAACAATGATTAAAAGCTTACCATCCACCACAATATGGTACAGGTTTTCATCCACCTCACTCTTGGTGAAGCCAAGTCCAGTGAAATAGTTGTCGATCTATGTGTACCAAGCACGAGGTGCTTTCTTCAGCCCATAAAACACTCTTTTGAGCCTGCACACATGCAACTCGCTGCTGA
This sequence comes from Pinus albicaulis, assembly GCA_034641835.2. Lineage (NCBI taxonomy): Eukaryota > Viridiplantae > Streptophyta > Pinopsida > Pinales > Pinaceae > Pinus > Pinus albicaulis. Next base: position 976,245,619 of record CM076580.1, on the reverse strand, counting down.
AGATCTCAAATCCTTAATGCTGCTCAATGTACACCTCTTCCTCAATGATCTCATTAAGGAACGCAGTCTTCACATCCATCTGATGAATGTGCCAACCCATCTGGGCTGAGAGAACAAGGATGGTATGTATGGAAGAATACCATGCGATAGGTGCAAAGGTTTCTTCATAAGCAATCCCCTCGATCTGTGAGAAGCCCTGCGCAACAAATCTTGCCTTCTAATTCTCGACGCTCCCATCAACAACTTGATTTACCTTGTAGATCCATCTTGATCCTACAAATTATTTTCCCATCGGCCTTGGAACAATGTCCCAAGCACTGTTTCTGAAAATGGAGTCATACTACTCCACCATGGCATATACCCATGTGGGCTCCTACACTGCTTCTTCAAAAGAAGATGGCTCTGTCACGGTACAATTTCTCATAAGAGCCATGTATCTAGTAAAACGGTCAGGTGATTGTCTTTGTCTACGCTGTGATGTAGGGAATCCTACATTATGTGCCGCATCAAGCTTCAGTTTCTCAGGTTCTGTGGTATGCTTCCTGCCTTGTCTGATGTTTGGTTCTGCATGAGTGGACTCCTCCACTCCATGAATCGCCTCCTGTGGCTGATCCACATCTAGAGGTTCATCTTTGGGAAAAAGAAGTTCCTCCTCTACATGCAAGTGTAGCTCCCTCTCAAGTCACAACTTCATAGCTTTCACCTCCTTGAATTTTATATCTCGTCGCACCACAGTCATCCAACTGTTTGGAAAATACACACGATAATTATGGGGTGTTTATGTGTACCCCACAAATATCCCAACTTCTGCAGTCGGCTCCAGCTTCTTCCTGGCTCCCTTTGTCACATGAATGTAAACAGATGAACCAAAAATCTTCAAATCAGAAATATCATGCTTCTTACCAGTAAAAGCTTCTTCAGGTGTACTCATGCCAAGTACTCTATGAGGAAAACGGCTTTGCACATAAGCCACAGTGTTGTATGATTCCGCCCACAAGTGCATCGGTAAGCCCTGGTCATGCATCATCGCTTGTGCAGCACCCACGATCGTTCTATTCTTCCTCTCTGCGACCCCATTCTGCTGTGAGTTATGAGGCGCTATGAGTTCTCTTCGAATTCCTTCTTTGTTATAGAAGTATTTGAATTCTCCTGAGATGTATTCACCACCATTATCACTCCGTAGAGCTTTCACTTTCTTCCCTGACTCCTTCTCCACCAATGCTTTGAACTCACAGAACTTTGAGAATGTTTCACTCTTCTTCTACATGAAGAATATCTAGCATCTACGAGAATAGTCATCAAAAGATATAACATAATACTTATGTTTTGTTGTTGAAGGAACTGAGAAAGGTCCACACACGTCTGTGTGAATTCTCTCCAGGATCACTGAAGTACAGTTCTCCTTCTCATGAAAGGTGGTCTTCACAAACTTATCCATAGTACATCCCTTGCACTGATATGACTGCACAAGAGTACCCTTGGGAAGTCCAGTAGAAATCTGCTGCAAAATCTTCAAAGCGCCATGGTGAAGATGGCCCAATCTCCTATGCCATAATTCACCCTCATCTCGCCTCACCAATTCTTCTGCTTTGCCCACCATTGCAGCGCACCCATATACCTCCAGCTTGTAGAGATTCTTAACTCGAATCCCTATCCTCCTGGTTTGACCCATTGTTTTATGTCGAAGGAAGGCTTTTCCCTCACTGAAAACAACATCATAACCTTTGTCTTCCAACATTGCGACCGAGACCAAGTTCTTCTTCAAACCTGGAACATGCATAACATCCTTCAACAAGAATGGATTACCAGACTCCCTATTAAATGTAATGGTCCCAATGTCGGTCGCACTGTATCGACCATCATCTCCCATCTCTATATGCATCTGGAGGTCCTTCTCCTCCAAGTCATTAAATAACTCCCTTTCTCTCATCATATGGAAAGACGCACCACTATCAAGATACCACACTGATACCATATATCTTGAAACCAAGCATGTGATCAAAGAGAAATCAAGTTTATATTGCGAGGCTAATTCCTCTCTAGCTGTAGCTCTAGTAGCCTTCTTGTTATTCTTCTTCTATGGGCACTTAGTGGCGGAATGCCTATGTTCGTGACAGTGAAAACACTTCACTTTGGAAAAATCCTGCTTCTTCCCTTTAGCATCTGATTTTAAAGGAAATTTCTTCCCCTCCCTTTTCCTTGCTTTAGCAGCTAAAGAGAAATTCTCTTCATCTTCATTATTCGATGAAGAGCCATCCCTGGTACCCTGCCTTATCTCCTCTTGCACAAGATCCGACCAAAGTCGCTCCCATCCTGGCAGTTTCTCCCATCCATTGACAGAGTCTTCGTAGCTATGCCAACTCTTTGGAAGCCAAAGGAGAGCCAAGATCACTAAGTATTCATCATCAAAAGTAATCCCCACACTTCCCAATTCATCTCTACAGTGGAAAAACTTCGTGAGATATTTTGGAATACTGTCGCCCTTCTCCATTTTTATTTTTCTGACCTTGTCTTTCAGCGCCAAATTCCTCTGGTCGCTACTGCTTTGGAACAAATATGTCAAATCCTTCCACGTTAAGAATGAAGTGGATTTCCCATGAAGGCTAGACACAATATGGTCCTTCACACCTTCCAACAGAACTCTTCTTGTCTTTGCTATCTTCTTTTTCCATGCGTCAAGTAATGCAACATCGCTAGATCTCAGCTTAGGAACATCACTATCGATCAACTCCTTCAGTCCATTATCCTCTAACACCACCTCCATCCTATCCTTACAGGCTATGTAATTTGAGCTCCCATTAAGGGCATACTCCAACCACAACCCATTGAAATACATTTTAATGTATACTTAAATGTCGCACCAAGAATTTTCTGCTGCAAATTCAAATTGTCCACCAACTGAAACTCAAAAATTCTTCACAATTGCAATCTTCAAGAATTAACACTACTCCAATAACATGTAGGAATTATATACAATATGCATGCATATATCTGTATTCTACTAATCTAACAATATTTATCTTCTTGCTAAATACAAAATCCTTTCACTGTTAATCTTTTGTGGAAATTAAACATTCAATTGCAAACACATGAAGCAATAAAAATAATTTCACATAACACAGTTGTTTAACGGGAAAGCCTGAAGCTGAAAACCCCAAATATCATATATTATGTATCATGGAGATCATGTAACAATCTCATACAAAGCTTAGTACATCAAGCTCTCAGTACAATCAATCGTCAGACACTAATCAGAAGAAATTTGTAAATCCATGCATCGATTTCTTACCACCTGCTAGCCTACCTCCACTACGCAATCCCTACTTAAGAATAGCTTTGAATGAATTCAAATTACCCTTGCCTTGACTGCGCAATCCTCATTGGAAACTCCATTGTGTGTGTGGTGCAATCAATCCATTACTATAGTCACAACGGATAGTCCATCGTGCCCTTTCACCTATCTCTCCACTGGGTCTCCATTGGAACTACCATGCACTATAGTTAACTTCTATATTGTTCAATTTTTTAATGAGTTATTATTTGTGAATTAATTAACTAATTAATTCACTCCACTCTCACTAGTGTATCATTTAGTTAGACTAGATGCAACTAGCTCAACTGAGTTTAACTCGATTAACTGAGTTAAACTGAATATCAACTCCATGAACTACTCTTCCAACTTTGTCATAACTTTTCCACTTCAGTTCTAATTGATTCCTCCATGCATGAACCACCAGTAAACCCTAGGAATTGCGTAATTCCTTCAGCCCACTGATATGCCAAATATATGCACTGAAACTAAGTGCTCCAAGAGAATAAGTTTCTTCTTATTTTCGGATTATTATTAAGAGCTAATAATAATCGACACTTCTATTTTTAGATCGATGATCTATAAATAGACTTCGCCCAATATTCTAAAAATATAATTTCATATATTTTTCCAACTTGATCAACCATCCACAAATAGCATCCTGCAACTTCTGAAATATGATCACCATGTCTAAAAATATACATAGTCTAAAAATAGACTTGCACCAAAAATAGCCTGCGGGCCCACTTAGTGAAGGTGACTCTTTTCACTAAGCTCATCATCTTGTTGAATCTCAACAATATATACATGTTCCGTAGTCAAATTTTGGGTGGTAGACTCAAATAGACCCGTTGACATAGTAGAATTTTCAGAGAAAGGAGATGCTCTTGAAAAAGCCTCAGAAAGCGAATAGTACCCAACAGGAACAAAAGGACCACCATACAAAAATATTTCTGGTGAAGAAGAAAACATGGATGACTCAGTAGATGTTGAAAAGTCAACAAGAAATGTGTGTCTAATTTAATTTTCCCTTAATTAAATTGGACAATAAATTGTAATCTTATCTCATAATCACTTGTAATAGCTAACTAAGTGTGATAGAATCAGTTAGCTCATGAAATTCGAGTTGGGGGTGGTTGGTGAGGCATGTAGAGTGATTTTATTTGTTTTAGAGTCCAATTTGTAGTTAAGTGTATTAGTTTAATGCATGAGAAATTAGTTAACTCAATTAAGTGAGTTAAAGTCAGTCTAACTAGTTGTAATTGATTGTTGTACTAGTGAGAGGTCAAGTGAATTAAATCAGATTTAATTCACATGCAGTGATCGGTCAAGTGACTGATGATTTAATATTAATAACTGTATGCATGTCACTTCTGATGAATACCCAGTTGAGACAGAGGTTACAGGGATGTTATATATTAGTTGTATTATTAGAAAATTATTGGCGCGCAATTAGAAAACCATAGAATTGCCCATGATGTATTTCACAGTTTTGGAAGGTTGAATTTCCTAATTAATAGGGATCAATTGTTCTTAGAATTGTGCAAGGCAGGCAGGCTGGGTAGAAGTAGGAAATTGGTGAAGTGTTGGTTGATTTTTTCCTAATCAGTGTGAGACAGTTGGTAGAGTGCAATAGATTCTTGTGAGAAGAGTGCATTGTATTGTTTCATGATTCCTTGGTTGATTATACAATAAAGATAGAGTGGTTTTGAGCAGCAAGCTTTCCCTAGGAAAAATATATCTTTTGTACGATTGATTTTCTTTTTTCTCTTACTTGGTGATTAAAGGATTTGAGTTTATTTTCCATAAATATAGAAGGATTCAAAGATCTTGTTTTAGTATATTACATGATCGAATTGAACTCATTGTGTAATTTACAATAGACATGCTCTCGAGAAGAATTGTTACTATACCCTGGTAAAGAGCATAATTGAGATTGCAACAAGATGATGAGCTTAGTGGAAAGGAGTCGCCTTCACTAAGTGGGCCCGCAGGCTATTTTTGGTGCAAAGTCTATTTTTAGACTATGTCTATTTTTAGACATATGGATCATGTTCTATGAGTTGCAGGATGCTATTTATGGATGGTTTGTCAAGTTGGAAAAAATAGATGGAATTATATTTTTAGACATACTGGGCGGAATCTATTTTTAGATTTCCAGTCTAAAAATAGATATGTCAAATATTATTAGCTCTTAATAATATTTAGACTCTAAACATTATCTTATTCTCTTGGAGCACTTCAGTTAAGTGCACAGATGTGGCACAAAGAGCAATGACATGACCATGCTATTCCTAAGGGTTAAGTGGAGCTATTGCATGGATACTTCAGTTAGAACTCATGTGAGAGAGTTTGGTGGAGTTGATTGAGGAAGTTAATGGAGTTGTGTTCAGTTTAACTAAGCTAAACATAGTTGAGTTACTTGTATCTAGTCTAACTGATTGATACACTAGTGAGAGTGGTGTGAATTAATTATTAATTAATTCACTAATTATAAACTCATTAATCGACTAAAGAATACATCAGTTAACTTCAGTGCATGGGCAGTTTCAGTGGAGACCAGTGAAGAGATAGGTGAAAGAGCAGTGTGACTATCAGTTGTGACTATACTGTTGCATGATTTGCAACAACCAGTCATTGGAAATGCCAATGAGGATTGTGAAGTACAAGCTAGGTGGTTCAAAGTTATTTATGAGCCATTCTTTAGCATTGATTGTGCAGTAGAGGCATGCTATCAGGTGGCAGAGATTGGAGCATGTGTTTTGGTAGATCTAGCTTGATTAGTGTGTAGCAATTGGAGATTGTACTGAGAGCTTGTGAGGAGCTTTGTATGATGATTGTTACATGATCTCTATGACATATAATATATAGATATTTGGGGGTTTTCATCTTTAAGCTTTCCCATAAAATACTGTGTTCATATGTGTGATTGTTTATGGTTTAAATGTGTGCATGCGATTGTTTTTATTTCTGCAATTAATGATCAATGGTAGAAGAGATTCTGTATTGTGCATGAAGTTAAAATAGTGTGTGATCAGGAGAATCTCTGTGGATAACATATCAGTTATTCAAATTTCTACAAGTAGAATGGGATTCGATGTCGTGGATGTCCATAACCATAATTATGTAAAAAAATTGTAAATTGGAGATACCATGGGCTCGGTTGAAAGGGACTAAAAGATAAATCTAAAGGGTATATCGGTTTGCTATACCTTAAATACAAATTCTCCTGAAGGGAGGGAATTTCAATTTCTTCTTCTTCGTTAGAGATGAGGAGCTTTACCTGAGGTGAATGAGGACGACAATGAGTCGGGGCTATAACATTAAAAGGTGACTCAAATGAAGTGGAATCAGATTGAGTTTCAGATATTTCAGGTTCAATGTGGTATGTATCTGAAAACTCACCAATGATAGATTCAACTGTAATTACTTTAGAAATTTTTGGTTGATCTTGTTCTATTTCAGTTATCCGAGGTTGATTAACTTCGAAATTAGGATGCATTATGATAGATGATTCTCCTTGTTCAGAAGACCCATTTCCTGATGATTGAACTCTTTCATTTTTTATTTTTTCCAATTGAGAGGGTGTATATTTAGGGGGTTTCCCTTGCATTCTACATGAATGTCACAGTAATTCAGCCACGGTTAATTTCTGTAACACATGAAATCTAAAAATTCCAAAATAATTACACCTAAGGCCTCTATAAGTAATACAAAAAATGAACATGTGCTACACAAATCTAAAAAGAAATTCACACAAAAACAATATGTTTTCAAATCACTAGTTGGTGATGAAATCTAACCTCGTAGATATTAATGTGGAAAACTAGTGGTTGGAACAGTTACCCTGACAATCTTCTTAATGAAATAGTATGGTGCAAGTAAATCCAATATGCCATATCAAAGTGAATACTACCCTCCATATAGTCCAAGTGAGTCTAGTCAACGTCTGCTCCAGGTACAGCAAGACCTTCCCTCCATTGTGACCTTGGGAAAAATCCTAAATATTATGGCCACTAACTTTAGTAATTGAGACAATTGAACCTAGGGGAATAGTCTGTCTGCTCAACTTAGTGTTCCTAAATTGAGGTCATAAATTGTCAACCAGGGCTAGTAAATTGTTGAAGTGAAGTGCACTATATGTGCCTAGGCATTTGTTTCCGTTGTGTTTAGTGTTTTTCCAATGTTTATAGTTTTGTGTTTTTATTCTAAGAGGAAAAGAACTAAGTTTTGGCAAAGAGAAGTTGTTGGTCACACTAAAACAGAGAAAAACCTATTCTAAACCATGTATGGCACTTAGAAAATGCAAAACATTGACAAGAAAATAACTCACAACATGAACTTAGTCCAATTCATTCATCAGAAATATGTTGGAATAGCTTGAGAAAAGGATAAGTTAGTGCCATGAGGTTCTTCTAAGTAAACAACCACCTACAAGATCACAGAGAAAATCTTATCCATGGCTAGAAATTTGTTGGAACATATTTGGAAAAGATAGTGTGCAACACAGTGAGGAACTCTACTCTAAATTAACCTATGACACTGAAATTAATCCATTCTGCAACTTAAATTGTCACTACTAAGCCTTATTCGGAAGTTAGAAGTCTTTTGGAATAGTTTTTGGAAAAAGGCTATTTGTACAATTAAGAGATTGCAGAACATTCAAGGCCTTGAACTGATATCACTAATTCCTGTCCATATGATGATGTGTTGGAAGAGATTAATAACAAGAGTAGTCTGTAAATAATGAAGGCCTTGAGGTCTAATGGAAAAAAACTAGCATACAACTAACTAATGAAACTAAAAATACAATAGATAAAGCTGAACTAAAATGAAATCATTCAAACTTCAAATATAGTGACCACAACTGTACTAGAATGCCATTATCCTAACTTGAAATACAGTGAACAGAAGCTGAACTAGAGTGCCATTAGTCTAACTTGAAATATAATGAACATAATCTGAACTAGAGTGCCATTAATCTAACTTGAAATACAGTGAACAGAAACTGAACCAGCGTGCCATTAATCTCCGGAGTATCACAACTACACTATAATGCAACTAATCTCTAAAATATTACAGCCCTATCTCGTTCAGTGTTAGTGATATTTTGGAACAATTTGGAAGAACAAGTCTAGCTGTAACAATTGATGTGTAACAATTGATGTAATTGAACACAAAAACGTAAAGTTCAGAAAAAGGAAACTAATTCCTAAAATACTACAGTTATATCTCATTCAATATTAGTGATATTTTGGAATAATTCGAAAGAACAAGACTAGACTGTAGCATCCAATGCAAGTGAGTATAAAACACAAAGTTCAGAAATTTGCTTAAACTAGGAATGCAACAAGGCTAAAGTTACTTATATAAACAATGTGCACAAAGCTTCTCGGGCAGTAGGGGCCCTCTACCACCGGATTAGCATACAAATCTCTTCAAGATTGCCTCAGATCTTAAAATAAAGCGGTGCTTCTTTCATTAAAGGAAAAGTATTTCAAAAATAGAGTATTACGGTCTTTTGAGATCTAGCAACAAAACATCAATCTAGCTAGCTGTTTCTTGGTCTCTCGAATCATTCTTATAAGAAAATTACATAACTGCCCTTGATATAAAATAGGAATAAATGTCTTTCCAAACTAAAATCAAATTAGAACTCTGGTGGAGGTATCGTACTGTGATTAAAGACATCTGTACAGTCCTTGTCCTATTAGAAGTCTATCTCTTAGTTTTGGTTTCCCACGTGCATAACCACCTGTAGAATTCTGCTCAAACTTCGTAGGGAGCAAGGAATGATGTGGATGAAGTCTGGAATTCACCCATATGCATTTTTCTTTGAGGTGACACCTGGAACCTGTGAGAACATGAAGACAGATGCAGAATCGGCAACTAGCTACAGAATGGCTGCATTCTGTAGCTAAGTCTAGTAAAAAATTACAACAACAACAAAACCATAAAAGTGTAGCAAGTTAGTCATTATATAAATTCTTAAAGTGTCTTTAACCAATCCTATTGACCATTTAAGCCTGTAATTGATAAGGGACAAAGGAAATGAAGTGAAACTTGGTGAAGGGGAAGGACATATTTGGGGCTCAACATACCCCCACTGCAAAGTTTTTGCATGTCCTCATGCAATCAACTCATATATTCTGAGACTTCTGCTAGGACATCTAGGATCCTTCTTCTTCTTTGCATGATATTTAATGGCCTCCTAGGCTTCTTAATGACCAACTTGAATCTCAAATTTATAAGTGCCCTGCTCAACTTTTTGTTTTTCTTCTTCAATTTCTCATTAGCCTTGTACAACTTTTCCATTTGCAGGGAGAGAGTTGCATTCATATCACTTTTCAGCTTAACCTGCTCCCTTAAAATGTCATTCTCATTCTTGATATGCCTATTGAGTACTTCTAACTCATATTTGTCTCTTATTAGTACATCAATTGCAGATTTTGGTGGGATAGGAGTTCTGTCTCTACTTTCTGAGGCTCTCTTCTCTAATGTATCAATATAATTATAAATTTGTTGTTGAGCTGGGTCTATCTCTGGAGTTTTTTCATTAATATCCTCTTCATATTGGTGCTCAGGTGATCTAGCAGTTGGTGTCTCTTCATCCTCAATGTTTATGATTCCCATTTGTCTAATCCCTGTTTTCTTCAATATACCTCTAAGTCTGTGGCTTCGTCTTGGTTGAGATGGTCCTTCACCTCTCTCCTTGGCATACCTTCTTATCATCTTCTCCTTTTTAAGTTGTTTCCTAATTTCAGTCAATTTCTCAGAAATTATCTCTTCACTGTCCTCTTGTATAGACTTACCAGTTTTAGTTTCAACAGCTTCGGAAATTTTCCTTCTCCTGCTTCTTCTTATAAGCTTGCCTTCAGATGGAGGTTCCTTGGGTTCTTCAAAGTGATTCCTCACTAGAAATTCATCCCAATTGTCTCCCACTTTTCTCAAATGATGTTCAATTAGGATTTTAACTAGGCTATGGTGGTACAAAGTGGTTTCCAGGAATTGAACCCTCTTTTGTACATTAGAGGCCATTCTCTTCAGACTATGAAGTAGGAAAAAGGGTAAATTGATTTCTTCATCTAAGAAATGCATCATTAACCGAATATGATAAACATAGAGGGTACCAAACCTTCCCTCACAAGTTATAAACTTTTGCAAAATGAGCAACATATTCCACCATTTATTCTTCAGTGCTGAGCTAGGAATGCCCTTCTTAAAAATGGAAACATCCATACCTGGTGTTTTAAGCATTTTCCTCCATGCCTCATTATGAAATTTCCTATTTTTGAACCATCGTTCTCCTTGCCTAGGTAATTCTGCTGCTTCTGCAATGAAAGATTCTGTAATAGTGAATTTAACATCTCCTATTTTGACTTCTGCTCCATTGAAGGACCGTGCAAATGTTTTAGTTACCTCTTTATGAAAACCATTGAATTTTTCCAAAAATTGTAACCACCCAGCCTGCTGTAGCATTTCTCTAATTTGTGGGTAACCCTCTAAGTACTTGGTTCCAACTGGTTCGGATCTTACTATGAGACCCATGGCTTCTCTTCTCAACCTTCAATTTACTGCTCTTCTATCCACGGTGAAAATGGTTGTTAAAGAGTTGTTTTTACCCCAAAGGTGATTTCTCTGTTTATGCAGTAGGAATTAGCTACGGAAGGATGATATGAAGAGGTTATAGAATGAGTGAAATGCGGTGAGGATGATTTACACGAATTAATGAGTTTGAGAGCCATCATGGGAGAAAAGACCACGAAAACATTTCATGAGAAATTCAAAATCATCACTGAATACTTCGGCTGGTGACGTGACCGAATAGGTCACTTCAGTACTTTAACCATTAAGTTTTAAATGATGATTTGAAATGGCGGAGTGGAAGGGATTTTGTCCAAAGTTTTTATGATAGGTTTAATAGGCATGATCAACACGAATAATTAAAACAACTTTTTGAATCATACATGACCTAACTATACTATAACTTTCATATTCTGTCATCATAATAATTTTACAACTTCACCTTTGCCTTTCCTTTAATTTTTTTGTGGTTTTGATATGCTTTGTCCTCCTTTGAAAATCATTGATTCTTCAGTCTTCATAACTCCTTTGATTTTTCTTGTTGTCATAGGTGTGTAGGATCAATTTGCTGCTGATCAAATGATTACTAGATAGTTGCCTTCTGGATATCTGGCTGCAGAATGTCTAGCTGGCTGCAGAATGTCTGACTGGCTGCAGAATTTACCTGTAGGAAATTTGAAACATGGAATGGAATGTTGTATGAAATGGATCATGAAATATAGTGAAATGGATCAGGAGTGAAGTGAAATGTAATGGAATGAAATGAATCACAATTGTGAAATGGAATGAAACATAAAAAGTGGTCTGCAACTCATGATTTGTAACACTCAATCTGTAGAAAGAGATCAAATTTAGAAATCTGATATGGAAATGAAATGGACCATGGAATGGAGTGAATGAAGTATGGATGAATGGAATGAATGAAATATGAATGAATGGAGCGAATGAAATATGAATGAAGTGAGACATGATGGAGTGAAACTTATGATTTTGTAATGACTGCTTGCAGAAAAAAAACAAATTTGAAAAGCTAAAGTGTTAGAAGGCTAAAGTGTCAAAAGTATTCTGATTTTCACTTTATCTTTTCTGTATAAACATGCTAATCAGTGATTAGTTTTCATGTTTATACTTTATTTTTATTATTATTATTATTATGCTTTTGAATTAAGAAAATTCAAATAAGTTGATGAAGAAAAATTCTTCTTCATTAACTTCACATCACTGTTTTCCTGGAATCTCTTGAAAAATTCTTCTCTTGAAAGTGGCTTATGATACAGCTCCAATCTATGACCATTTACAAGAAAAGTGACGTTCTCTTCATCTATTGTCCTGATTTTTATTACTCCATTGTCAAAAAATCTTATAATTTCATATGGCCCAAGCCAATGTGTTTGAAATTTACCTTGAAAATCCTTGAACTTTGAATCAAACAAGAGGACCCAGTCACCTTCTTTGAACTTATTTTTCTTGATGTACTTATCATGCCATCTAGTCCTTTGCTATTAGACTATACTTGTTTTCTGAACTACATCTTGTCTGATCTCATCTAATTCATTAATCTGCTCCAATCTATGCTTTTGTGCCTCTGTTAGATCAAGTCCTAGCTGAACTGCCATTTTAAAAGTTTGAATTTGAAACTCTATGGGAAACAAAACTTTTTTTCCATAAACAAGTTCATAAGGAGTATGGCCTGTTGTGCTTTTCCATGTAGTTCTATAGGCCCACAAAGCTTCAGGAAGCCTGTCTACCCAATCTTTTCTATGTAAATTGACAGTCTTTGTTAGGATCCCTTCAATGACTTGATTGGTAGATTCCACTTGACCATTTGCTTGTGGATGATAGGGAGTAGATTTTCTGTGTCTGATTTTGTATATCTCCATCATTTGTTCCACTAGATTTGATGTAAATTGAGCTCCTTCATCTGTAACAATTTCCCTTGGGACACCAAAATGAGTAAAAATATCCTCAAAAAGAAAAGTAACTACAGTTGCTTCATTAGCAAAAAGTAATGGCTTGGCTTCTACCCATTTGGTAACATAATCAGTGCAAACTAATATATATCTCTTTTGTCTTGATGGAGGACTAATAGTTCCTACAAAATCCAAAGCCCACTTTTCAAAAGGTTCAATATGTACCTGAGGTTGTAATGGCATCTCACCTCAAGGAGAAGGTTTCCCTACCCTTTGGCAACTTTCACACCTTCTGACATACTCTTTAGCATCTTTAAAAAGGGATGGCCAATAATATCCTAAATGAAGGATCTTATAAGCTGTTCTTTTATCAGCAAAGTGTCCGCCACAAGGTTCATCATGACATCACTTGAGGATCTCAGGCATCTCATCTTCCCGAACACATCTCCTAATGATAAAATATGGACCTGTTTTGTATAACTCATTCGCAACCCATGAATATTTTTCACTGTCATAAATGATCTTTCTTTTGTCTCTTGCATTCATTATTGAAGGAAATTTCCCTGAAACTAAATAATTAGCAATGTCAGCAAACCAAGGTGTTTGAGTATAAATTGCAAAAAGATATTCATCAGGGAATTGATCTTCAACTGGAGTATTGTCTTTGATGTTTGTGAGTCTACATAGGAAATCAGCTACTATGTTTTGTTTTCCAGGCCTATCTAGAATGGTAATGTTGAATTCTTGTAAAAGTAATAACCATCTTATGACTTTGCCATTAGTAATTGATTTGTTCATTAGATATCTAATTTCAGAGTGATTTGTGTGAACAAAAGTTTCATAGCCTGTTATATAGTGTCTGAATTTGTTTATGGCATGAACAATAGCTAAAAACTCTTTTTCAGTTACAGTATCATTTAACTCTGAAGGAGTCAAATTTTTACTTGTATAATAGATGGCATAAGGAATCAGGTCTTTTTGTCCCAATACTACTCCTAAAGTTGTATCTGAGGCATTTGTTGAAATATGAAAAGGTAATTTCCAGTTAGGTCCCCTTAAAATAGGTGCTTCATAGGTTTTTGTTTTCAGGGTCTCAAAGGCTAACTAGCAATCATGATTCCACTTGAATTCACAGTTCTTGGTAAGTAATTTGAAAAGTGGAGATGCTATCTTGGTGAAGTTTTCTATAAACCTTCGATAATATCCTGTAAATCCTAGAAAAATCCTATCTTTTTGACAACTTGGAAGAGATAATTTAGAGATGACTTCAACTTTTTACTCATCAACTCTAATCCCATCCCCTAAAATGTGATGCCCCAAAACAATTCCTTCAGTAAACATCATAAAACACTTCTCGTGACTTAGTGAAAGATTTTCTTCTTTACATCTCTTTAAAACTTTTTCCAAGTTTGTTAAGGCTTCTTCAAATGTGTTTCCATAGACTGTGAAATCATCCATATATACCTTTACACAATCATGTATTAGATCTGAAAAGATTCCTAGTACTTCCCTTTGAAATGTTGCAGGTGCATTGCATAGTCCAAATGGAAATACTCGGTAAGCATAGGTACCCCAAGGACAGGAAAATGTGGTTTTTTCTTTATCTTCCAGTGCTACTTGGATTTGATTATAACCACTAAACCCATCTAAAAATGAGAAGTACTTTTTGCCAGCTAATGTATCTAATACCTGATCTATGAAAGGTAGGGGAAAATTATCTTTAAGAGTAGCTTTGTTTAATTCCCGATATTCAATACATACCCTCCATTTACCATTTTTCTTTGGCACAATTACCAAAGGAGAAACCCACTGACTATCCGAAATGGGATAGATGAAGTTAACATTTAACAATTTCTGTAATTCTTCTTTAACAATCTCCCTAAGATTTGGATTCATCCGTCTTTGAGGTTGTCTGATTGGTTTACAATTTTCCTCTATGTATATGTGATGAGTGCAAGTCTTGGGGATTATCCCTTTCATATTAGTGTACTCCCATGCATATGTAGAAGAATGTCTTTCTAATATCTTGACTAGCTCTTCTTATTGAGATTTCTCTAGGTTCTTGCTTATGTTTAAATTTTTTCCTGGAAATATCTCAATTGTAGAGCTGCCAAATTTATCCATGGAATAGAGAGACATCTGCCTTGATGATAAAAACTCAATGTTGGATTCTTCTTGAAATTTTTCATGTTTGTATTCTGAAGAGGATTCAAATTTTTCCAAGGTATTTAGAATCTGGCTATCTTCACTAATTTTTGAAATTGTGAAGAGAGGTTGTAAGTCTTCTTCATCCTCTATCCATTGAGTATCATCCAATTCGTAATTGTTTTTGTCAAGGATACAAGGTAAATTTCTTGGTTGAACTACCATCGCAGATGTACATATCACCGAATCTACAACTAATGAAAGCATCAACTGTAGATAGCCAAGGTCTTCCTAATATAATAGGATGTCCTCCTAGATTATTCTTAGGAGTTAGGATCATAAAATCCACAGGATACTCCCAAGAATCTAGGGACACTGGAATGTCTTCTATTACCCCACTAGATTTGATCTCAGATCTATCTACTAATTGTAATAATGTAGGTGTAAAAAGAAGATTAGGAAGTCTCCATTTATCCATGATTTTTCTACTCATGATATTGATTGCTGCTCCTAAATCAATAAGTGTGTTTTGGATCTCAATTCCATTGATGTGAATTTTAACAACCGGATTTCCATGGTCTAGATACTTTGGAATAGCAATCTTACCCATCATGATATCTGCTATTTTTCCTTCCAGTTTAATTTTCTTTATCTCTCTTATTCTTTTTCCTTTTTTTTTCATGCTCAACTCCTTTATTGTCTTTGCTAAGATTGGAATTTCCTTGATAGCTTGTAATAATGGAATATTAATACAAACATTTCTCAGCTCATCCAGGAAATCATAATTAGGCACCATAATTTGATTTTCTACACCCCTATCAATTTGTAATATTTAGGGAAAGGGAGGTGTAGAGTTGGATGTTGATGGATGCTCTAATATAGGAGTTGAAATTATTGGTTCTGTTTGTTTTGATTTTTCAATGTTTGGGTCTTGAATGTGTGTCTTCTTTAAGACTTTATTTACCCATAAAAAGAGAATCTTCCTCAAAATTTTCTTGCTCTTGTATGATTACAGAAGGTTTCCTCTTTTCAAGTATTCTTCCGTACCTAAGTTGAACATCACTAAGGTCTAAAGGAGTGATCAAATAAGTTGGAAACTGTTGGCCTTCTATCATGTATGTATTCTGAGGATTTTTATTGTTGGGGTTTGGTATGGCTTGGGTAGGCAACTGATTTGTTTTTTTGAGGAAATGGTAATGGAAGTGGTTGATTTTGATGTTGTGGATTTTGAGGATTTTGTTGAAAATTTTGTTGAGGAGGGAAATGTGGATATGGTGGATAGGATGGTGGATATTGGTAATACTAAGAGTATCTTCCATAGAGATTTTGTGCTCCTTGCGCCCAAGTTTGTGATTGATTTTGAAATTGGGGCTAAGGTTGCTGCCAAGAATTCCAATTTAGTGGGGGTTGATTATACAACTGATCATGAAATCCTTGTGTTTTAGGTCCTTGCCAAGGTCTCCTGGAGACAAAATTGAGAGGTTCTGTGGAACTGGTAGGAGTTTCTTCTTGAAAGGCAGCTTTAAGACCAGAAAGTGAAGGGAAACTCTTGGTCTCATGTTTTTCTGAAAAAATTACACAAGTCTCCACAGCTTTTGCATCCAAAGGGCACTCTCTCAAGGCATGTTTCTTTCTACATTTGGGACAAAAGATTGCTAAGGCATCAGATTCAGTTTTCTGCTTGTTTTGTAACTTAAGTGTGTTTATTTGTTCACTAAGACTCCCCAAGATATTATATTTGAATTCATCAAGAATATGTCCTATTTCTTCCCTACTTACTGTCCCAGAAGTAGACTTACTTGCCCTTGCAAGAGCAGGGTCTCTTGGTCCTTTTACAGTTTTAGATTTCCCTCTTGAAAGGTTGATACATAATTCAACAATTTTAGGTAATGTGAGCTGAGATATATCCCCTTTTCCCATAATGTTAAGGATATCTAACCATTCATCCCTAATTGTCTTCAACAAGAGAGCTTTCAAGGTGTCTTCGTCTAAGTTTTCCATTTTTTCCCTCTTGATGTTATAGTTAAACCTCTCCAACAAATCTTTCAAATTTTCATCCTCTTTTTGTAACATTTTAAACACTTCCTCCTTATGGTTGAATGGCATACAGTAATCCAAATACCTCTCTAGAAATGCTTGTTTCATGTCTTCCCCTGTCCTAATAGAACTGTTGATCAAACTCATAAACCATTTTAATGCCGCTCTCAATGTTGAAGGGAATAGTTTAAGTTTTTGAGCATCTTGCAAGTAGTCATAGGTTCTACATAGGACTTCAAATTCAAATAGGAAGATTTCAAGATCTTCAGTTTTAAGTCCATAAAAGTTTGGAAGGACAAAGGGTGAAATATTTTTCATAGTTGCATTGGTTTCTTCATCTACTATAGGAAACCCAAAAGAGCTTCCCATTTCTCTTATACCTCTTCCTCTGCCTCCTTCTCCTTATGCACCTCTACCTCCTTCTCCTCTACCTCTACCTCTACCCCCTCCAAATAGGGTGTGTTATCCATTAAAGACTCCTCCTCCCCCTTCTTCTCGCCAGAAGCTGATTCTTCCGTAGAAGTTGAAAAGCTTAGGTCTCAAAGAAGGGTCCTTGAATCTTTCTTCAATACAAAGTTCAAGGATGAAGTGGAAGGTCTTTCTAATGGAATATCTGATCTTAAGTCCTCTGGAAGTCTAGGATCAGTAAAGGATGGAATGTGGGTTTGAGTTGGAGGTGTGCTAACTCTTGGTCTTCGTGAAACAAGTGGTGCTCTAGGAATCAAGCTTTGCTTCTTATGAATCTACCCCTTGATTCTCTTTCTCTACGCATATCATTGTTTTTGGGAGGTAAGAAACAAGGCTACCTAGTTACACTTCCCTGGAAATGACGCCAAAATGTCTGCTCAACTTAGTGTTCCTAAATTGAGGTCATAAATTGTCAACCAAGGCTAGTAAACTGTTGAAGTGAAGTGCACTATATGTGCCTAGGTATTTGTTTCTCACTACGCTGTGTTTAGTGTTTTTCCAATGTTTTTAGTTTTGTGTTTTTATTCTAAGAGGAAAAGAGCTAAGTTTTTGCAAAGAGAAGTTTTTGGTCACACTAAAAAAGAGAAAAACCTATTATAAACTATGTATGGCACTTAGAAAATGCAAAACTTTGACAAGAAAATAACTCACAACATGAACTCAATAACTCACAACATGAAATCAGTCCAATTCATTCATCAGAAATATGTTGGAATAGCTTGATAAAAGGATAAGTTAGTGCCATGAGGTTCTTCTAAGTAAATAACCACCTACAAGATCACAGAGAAAATCTTATCCATGGCTAGAAATTTGTTGGAACATATTTTGAAAAGATAGTCTACAACACAGTGAGGAAATCTACTCTAAATTAACCTATGACACTGAAATTAATCCATTCTCCAACTTAAATTGTCACTACTAAGCCTTATTCGGAAGTTAGAAGTCTTTTGGAATAGTTTTGGGAAAAAGGCTATTTGTACAATTAAGAGATTGCAGAATAGTCAAGGCCTTGAACTGATATCACTAATTCCTGTCCATATGATGATGTGCTGGAAGAGATTAATAACAAGAGTAGTTTGTAAATAATGAAGGCCTTGAGGTCTAATGGAACAAAACTAGCATACAACTAACTAATGAAACTAAAAATACAATAGATAAAGCTGAACTAAAATGCAATCATTCAAACTTCAAATACAGTGACCACAACTATACTAGAATTCCATTATCCTAACTTGAAATACAGTGAACAGAAGCTGAACTAGAGTGCCATTAGTCTAACTTGAAATATAGTGAACAAAATCTGAACTAGAGTGCCATTAATCTAACTTGAAATATAGTGAACAGAAACTGAACTAGCGTGCCATTAATCTCCGGAGTATCACAACTACACTATAATGCAACTAATCTCTAAAATATTACAACCCTATCTCATTCAGTATTAGTGATATTTTGGAACAATTTGAAAGAACAAGTCTAGCTGTAACAATTGATGTAATTGAACACAAAAACGTAAAGTTCAGAAAAAGGAAACTAATTCCTAAAATACTACAGTTATATCTCATTCAATATTAGTGATATTTTGGAATAATTCATAAGAACAATACTAGACTGTAGCATCCAATGCAAGTGAGTATAAAACACAAAGTTCAGAAAATTTCTTAAATTAGGAATGAAACAAGGCTAAAGTTACTTATCTAAACAATGTGCACAGAGCTTCTCGGGAAGTAGGGGCCCTCTACCACTGGATTAGCGTACAAATCTCCTCAAGATTTCCTCAGATATTACAATAGAGTGGTGTGTTTTTCATTAAAGGAAAAGTATTTCAAAAATAGAGTATTACAGTCTTTTGAGATATAGCAACAAAACATCAATCTAGCTAGTTGTTTCTCGGTCTCCCAAGTCATTCTTATAAGAAAATTACATAGCTTCCCTAGAGATAAAATAGGAATAAATGTCTTTCCCAACTAAAATCAAATTAGAACTCTGGTGGAGGTCTCGTACTGTGATTAAAGACATCTGTACAGTCCTTGTCCTATTAGAAGTCTATCTCTTAGTTTTGGTTTCCCATGTGCATAACCACCTGTAGAATTGTGCTCAAACTTCGTAGGGAGAAAGGAATGATGTGGATTAATTATGGAATTCACCCATATGCGTTTTTCTTTGAGGTGACACCTGGAACTTGTGAGAACACGAAGACAACTGCGGAATTGGCAACTAGCTACAGAATGGCTGCATTCTGTAGCTAAGTCTAGTAAAAAATTACTACAACAACAAAACCATAAAAGTGTAGCAAGTTAGTCATTATATACATTCTTAAAGTGTCTTTAACCAATCCTATTGACCATTTAAACCTGTAATTGATAAGGGAAAAAGGAAATTAAGTGAAATTTGGTGAAGGGGAAGGACATCTTTGGGGCTCAACATAGTCTGTGGCCCGATATACATGCAAGGGTAGAGTATCAAAGCTCAATCCTCTTGAAAGCTCCTCGAAATGGTAAATACGAGGCTTACTAACAAGTGATCCCAGGTTCCTTGACATTTAATCTGAAGTTTACCATTTTTATTATATGCGCATCTTCTATCTTTACCAGTGAATTAGGTACGATTAATCCACTAGGTCTAACATGACCTCGTGCTTGACTCTTTTAAGAAGATCTTCCCAGAGAAAATTTTCAACAATTGGGTTTTTCCCTACCACAATATGCTACTTATTTGTTTTATATTCTTTGGAAAGTTAATTACTCCCTATTCCAAAGCACTAGTCCTAAGCTAGATTGGTGGAATGGGCCCTAGAAAATGTAAAAATATCTAGATAAATTTTACTAAGCGCTTTATTAATTTGGGTTTTTTTTACATAGAGGGGTATGAAAATTAAATTCAATGATGTTGTGAACGACTAAAAAAAGTACTCTAAAATGCATGAAAAATGAATATGCATTTCTTTTTTCGATGAATTCTTATTTAAGAGAAAGTTGAAGGATTTTTGAACTCAAAGAAGTACAAATTTCCTAAAACATTCCATAACAATTATTTTTCCTCAAAAAATAAATTTCATTTTGAAGCATAACCAATAACACTTTGTAATGAAAATCTTCGTTGATTCGAAGCCAAAATATACAATTTTATGAGCAAACAAACTTCAATTATTCAAAATAATAAACAACTAGAAAAACCCTAAAAAATGTAAAAACTTTTCAAAAAATGAAAGATCGTAACTAACAATCTAACTAATGATACTTATGAGTGTCCTTTCATGATTTATTTTAGCTGAAAGCAAAATAAATCATTTTTTCACTTTAACAAGAAAAAATAATTTCATAAAATAATATTTTTGAGACAAATCACACTTCACTTATCTAGAAGTTTTCCTTTTGCAAATGAGCAGAGAACAATCACTCAAAAAATCAGGACTAACAAGAGACCTGGTAGCTCTAGAGGGAAATGACAGAAAAATAGTGATCTAGGAAATAAATCTATTTTCCCCAAAAGAACAATTCCTCAAACTAGGGCAAACCCTACCCAAAATTGCAAAAAGGATGATATATCAAAAATAATCTAAGGTAATTAGGAAGAGTTCACAGACAAACTCTGAAAGTTGGTACAAGTCAGGTTGAACCTATAGAAATTTGTTACCAGACTTTGAGAGAAAAAATATTTATTTTTTCAAAAATTCTCAGAGGGTGTGCAGGTTTTCAGTACAAACCTGTGCCATGCGGATTGAATTAAACTGAAATCTTGCACATGTTTGAACTCTATTTGTCATAGAAATTAATGCATGTTAGAGAAGATTTTAAAGAAATAAACACAAGGCATTCTAATTGAAAGGATCTAAAAATTCATAAACCCAACCACACTCAGACATAATCAAACTAGAAAAGTTGGAAAGCTAAACCAAAGGAATCAAGAGAAAACTAAGCTTGTTCCCCAATATGGTCGCCAATTTATTTTCTGGATAAATCCCTCTTGCAGACAACAGTGATCTCCCTAGTATCCCAACAGATAACTAGAAACAAACAACCATTTGAATATCTCTTTCCCTAAACTATTAACATTCAGATTATCACAACTTAGAAACAAGGAGGTAATGTTTCTACCTTTCAATGATATTTTTGATGTAGACCTTGCCTTTTGTCCCGAAAAATTCCTTCAATACTGAGAATAATGCGCAATCACAAACATGCAAAGAATCAAAAGCACCTGCAATATATAATAATCCAAAAATCAGTTTAACTTAATGATCAAGGAGATTAAGAATTGTCATTGTTTTAATGAATATAGAAACAACACAATGAGAAAAAGGGATCCATATGTATTATCAAGAATATAAAGAGAAATCTTACAACCTGAGCCTTGATGTTGTACATATTTCTCCTGTATGCCTTCACAATCGTGCTACTTTGTTTGATAAGCTTTCCTCTATATAATGGCCAACATAGGTTTGTCTTCAATGAAATCTTATGTACAATGTGTAATATTTACAAAATAGAATCTATTCCTAATTTACCAAGTGTACAATCCACCCCTAACCCTGAAGTTTCAGATCAATTTATAAGACAAATTGAGGAGGTTTCAGATCCATCAATAGAGGGATGAGATCCTCTAATGAAGGGATTAGAGTTCCCTCATCCAAGGGGATACTTTCCAAGAGTGGAGGGATATAGCTTGAACTTCCATGACTCAAGAGGCTTTTAGTTGGAAGAATATGCACCCAACTATGCTTCTAGAAGTTACTTTTCACACTTAATTTATTTTACATGGAAAATGGAGTGCATATGTCTGCAGACAAAGGTCGGAATATTAGCGCATGTGCAGGAAGTGACCACAAAAATTGTGCAGGCAACCTTTAACAAATTTTAAGAGATTTTTCCCAGTTCCCAAGACTTGGTTCAGGAAAATAAATCTTTTGACTTCTAAGGAAGCACGAGTATGGACGTTATGAAACCAACTCACAAAATAGGAGAAAAGAGAGATCAATGACTTATAAATCAACCACTTCGAGGGGGGAAACCTCCTTTACATTACATAACTGAACAATTATTAGATGCACAAATGAAAAAACCTCCTGTGTAGATATAGGAGTCCATGGGGTCACAATATAATCCTAGCCGACCTAACAATAATAATGTAAGGGGACAATAATAAAAATATGGGGACTATAGGGGTACAACAATAACAATAAGGGGGCTACACGAACAAAAATAAGGGACTACACTAGTAATATAGGGCCCTAACATGCCCCTCTCCTTCAAAAAAGTGTTGTCTTTAACAATTGAGTAGTTTTGGATTCTTCTGTATAAAATTCTCATCCTCCCATGTGGAATATTCAGTGGGTAAGTTATTCCACTTGATGAGATACTCTAAAATTGATAGATTTTGTAGCTATAGAGTTCTTATTTCCATGACTGATTCAGGTTCTAATATGATTTTTCATTCCTCATCAAGTTCAAGAAATATTGTTTGAACCATAATTTTTTCACCTATAACCTTATTTAAGCATGAAACATGGAAAATTGGGTGCACTCAGGAAGATGGTGGAAGCTCCAATTTTTATTCCATAGTGCCAATCTTTTGCAACACCTTGTAAGGACCATAGTACTTTGGCGATAATTTATTATCCTTCTTATCTTGCTTGAGGGACATTTTTTTCTATGGTTGTAGCCATAAAAATACCGATCGACCCATTGTGTTTGTTTATCAGATACAAAGCAACGAAGATATCCTTCCAAACATTTTTTCACTAGATTAGTTTGCCCATCGAAATGAGGATGATAAGATGAGCTATGAGCTATTTGAGTACCCAAACAAGAAAATAATTTCGTCCAAAAATTTCCAGTGAAAATGGGATCTCTATCACTTACAATAATCTTTGGGTTTCCATGTAGATTTTGAATTGTTTTCATAAATGCAGTAGAAAATGTACTCGATTTAAATGGATGAGATAATGCACAAAAGTGTGCATGCTTGGTAAGCATATCAACTACCACCATGATGAAAATCTTTCCTTTGGACTTAGGTAAACCTGTGGTAAAATCCATTAAAACCTCCTCCCAAAATTTATTTGGAATGATAAAGGTTGTAGCACACCTGCGGTCTTAATTATCTGAAATTTATTTTTTTGGAAAACTAAACATTCTGCCACAAACTTTTGAATATCAGATTTAAGGCCATCCCAAAAAATTCTTTCTTCACCCTTTGGTAAGTTTTTAAAAATCCCAAGTGTCATCCTAAGGGAGAGGTGTGAAATTCCAAAATAATCTTTTGTTTTAGTTGGGAATTATTACAGATATATAAGCGATCTTTGTACCATAAGGAATCATTTTTCCAACTAAATGTATCATATGTACTGGGATATTGCTACAACTTCTGAATGAGTGTCCATACATTTTCATCATTCTTCCATTCCTCCCTTGCTTCAGTTATCCAATCTGGTTGGATAATAGAAATGGCACAAAGCAATGCTTCCACATCCTCATCCTTTCATGAGAGTGCATCTGCAACAAAATTTAGCTTCCATCTTTTGTAGATGATTTCAAAGTCATAACCCAACATCTTTGTGACCCATTTTTGCTTATCTTCTGAAGATATTATTTGTTCCAAAAATTATTTAAGACTATCATGATCAATTTTTACCTTGAAGTGTCTTCCCATTAGGTAAAGTCACCATTTCTTAAGTGCATGTAGTACTACCAACATTTCCTTCTCATTTAAAAGGCCTTAGTTGCTTCAGGAGTCCATGAAAATTCTTCTTCCTTCAATAATGTTGTTAGAGGTGTTGCTAGTTTTCCATAATTATTAACAAACTTGCGATAATACCCTGTTAACCCGAGAAATCCTTGCAACTGCTTTATGGTTGTGGGGACTTTCCATTCCTTAATGGATTTAATTTTGTTAGGGCCTACCTTAACACCCTCATAAGATACAATATGACCCAGATATCCCACTTCTTGTAATATAAAGAAACATTTGGAGATTTTGCATATAATTGTTTCTCCTCCAATAGTTTGAGCACCTTGTCAACATGTTGAACATGATCCTTCCAAGACATGTTGTAGATTATTATATCATCAAAAACTACTAACACAAATTTTCTAAGGAAGGGTTTGAAAATGTAATTCATTAACCCTTGAAATGTAGAAGGTGCATTGGTAAGGCCAAAATGCATGACCAAAAATTCATAATGACCCTCATGAGTTCGAAATGTTGTTTTTAGAATGTCTTCAGTCTTCATTCTAATTTGATGATGTCTTGAATGAAGATCCAACTTGGTGAAATAAATTGCCCCATGTAATTCATCCAATAATTCATCAGCCATAGGAATGGGAAATTTATATTTAATAGTGAGCTTATTGAGATCCCTATAATCCAAACACATGCGCCATGATCCATCCTTCTTGTGCACCAATACTACTGGAGCAGAGAAAGAACTTTGACTAGGTTGAATTATACCAACCTATAGCATTTCAGCAATCATACTTTCAATTTCACTCTGTTGGACATAAGGATATTTGTAAGGCTTGATTTTTTGAGGAACACTTCCTGGAATCAAATGAATGACATGATAATGATAAAAAATAGGTGGGAGTACTTTGGGAGTTTCAAACAACTTGGAATGATTGTCCAATACTTTTAGGAGATCTAGAGAAATAGATGATTTTGATGTTGGAACTTCTAGTGAGCATAATTGCACAATGACGCCTCATTGTTCTTTATTCAGAATATTTGTCATGAAATTAGAGCTTATTATATTTCTCGGCTTTCCTACGATACCCTGTAATTCAACTTCCTTTCCTTTTGAAAAAATTTTCAAGAAAAGTTCTTGAAAATTAAAAGCTAATGTCTCCAAATATTGTAACCACTGTTCTCCTAGTCCAACATAAACACCACCCATGGGAATGGAAAGAATTGGACTATTCAATACATATTCCCCCATGGATAGCTTGATATTATGGAAATTTCCAGAGAAATTTATAGTTCCACCATTTTCCACCATCACTTGACACTCTGGCACTGGGTATAGGAAGCAATTCAATTCCTTAACTAACTTACAATGAATAAAATTATGGGTAATACTCGAATCAATAAGCACTATTACATTTTTCTTCTTGATATGTCCTTCTATCTTGAGAGTTTGAGGAGTGGTAATTCTTGCCAATGCATTACAGGATATGGTCGGATTCATTTCATCTTCCTCTAGGGTTGGTTCCTGGTGTATACCCTCTTGTTTTTAAGTTTCTCGTTCCTTTTCTTCCTCCTATTCACAATCTATGTAAAATAATTTATTCTCAACACACTTATGACCTTTAGTGTATTTTCTATCACAACTATAGCAAAGCCCTATTGCTCTTTTTTCTTCCAATTTTTGTGTTGTCAACCTTGTAGGTTGTGGAAGTATAAGAGTAGCAACACTTCCATCTTTATAGTTGTGAGTGGTAAGCTTCCTTGTCGCCATAATTTTTTTTTTCATTTTTTCTTGCCAACATGAATGCCTTCTCTAATGTATCAGGTTCCCAAAGGCGAACTTCATGTTGGATGTTATCCTTTAGAATCCTTATGAAGACATCAATCCTATGTTCCTATGGAATATGATTTACCCTTATATTCATTTTTTGGAAGTCCTCATTGTGCTTCATCATTGAACCCTTTTGTTTGATATTTATCAATTGGCTAAAGAAGGTGTTGCTCTTTGTATCCTCATAATGTGCTATCATTTCCTCCATAAAAATTGACCAAGTGACTAGTGGTTTACGAGAACAAAGCCATTGATACCATATAAACTGATTTTTTTCTAAATATAAAGTTCCAATGTGTACCTTTTGTGCATTTTTCATATTATGTAGCTCAAATTATTACTCAATTTGTAGTATCCAATTTATTGGATCCTTGCCATAAAAATTCATCATATCTATCTTTGGAATATGGTGGGTCTTAAATCCAACATTAGAGTCTATGAAATCATTATTAACATTTTTTTGTTCTCATCATGAGGTTCCTCTACTACCTTTTCGCCATTAGCAAGCTTTTGTTGTAGCAAATTTTACAAACCTTCCTTCAAACCTTCATTGTCTTTCTTCAAATATTCCATTTTTCCTTATATACCATCCATATTAGCTTTCACTCCATCCATATCATCTTCCATGCAATTATTTAAATTGTACATATTAGCTTCCATGACTTTCTTCAAACCATCCATCTTAGCTTCCATGCCTTTCTTCAAACCATCCATCTTATCTTCCATTTCATTTTTTGTTACTCTTTGCTAGAGCGAAATTTGTAGCACTTGTTCTTGTAATTTTGATATATCATGTTGCACTTCTTCCACTTCATGAGTCATAGTACAGCCTTATGAGGGATTAATGGGTGTTGAATTATTTTTAGGGGTCATTTTGGAACCCAATACTGATATCTATGCTTCAATATGTTCTTGGAATCACTTCAAAATGAATTTTCAAACAAGACCTATGCAATTGTTAAAACAAATACAAACCTTTTTATTTCTTTTGAGGATTTTGATATTCAAACTGATGTATCTATGTAATTTCATATCCCCAAGATTTTATCTTCAATCCTTTATTAGTCCTCTAAATCCTCTTTCCAATGCCATGGGTCAAACCTGATTTGCATTCTTCAACACAAATTTATGCCTAATCTCCCACAATGGACTAATTATGGACTGGTTCAGTAGAGAGAAATTGTACAGAGTGACACGTGTCATTGTTTTTGCCAAGTTTTACATAATTACAATCCGATTCTCGGAGAGAGAGTTATGACGATTTTCCCAAGGTCACCTCTTTGATATGAAATTCGGGAGCCTGCAAAAACCCTAACTTCCATAGATCATATCTCAGAAAATATTGCGAACAAAGATCTGAAATTATTCCACGAAGTTCCTCCAGATTTCAACGCAAATGGTTTTTTTTTAGCTTCTGAACCTTAGTATAAAAAAGAGTTATAGAAAAAATACCACAATGACTTGTTTGAAGTAGCGAAACCCTAGAATCCAAAGCTCTGATAGCAAATGTTATGAAACTAGCTCACAAAATAGGGGAAAAGAGAGGTCAACGACTTAGAAACCAACCACTTCGAGGGGGAAAACTCCTTTACATTTTATAAATGAACAATTCTTGGATGACACAAATGACGAAACCTCTTTTCTATATATAGGAGTCCATGGGGTCAGAATATAATCCTAGCCAACCTAGCAATAATAATGTAAGGGCACAATAATAAAAATATGGGGACTACAGGGGTACAACAATAAAAATAAGGGGGCTACACTAACAAAAATAAGGGGCTACACTAGTAATATAGGTCCCTAACAATGGATGGTGATAGATACGTATTGACAGTCAAATGTCATGGTGACAAAATGAGGTGTAATAATGTGGGAGGAGGAAGCAACTAGTCACTTTATAAAAGGCCTCAGAATACACTATTCAATATTAGCTCCACCAAAAGGAACCAATTTCCTCAAAGCTCTTTTAAAGATCCAATTTTCCTCAAATATAATTAGGATGATATGCATGCCATTGGAAGTTCTCAATGAAAGCCATGTCATGGATTATATGGGTATTGAGTGACCCTATTAGAAATCATATTCTTTCCCAACCTTTATTTTCAGCGAACATGTATATTTACTATTCATGCTAGAAGTTAAAACCACTTTTTTTCCTTTTTTTAGAGTATTTTTTTTTGTATTTTATATGTTCATAGCTCATGAATTATTTCATTTGAGCATAGTGAAGGCAAGTGAAGGTTTTCCATCCTCATCTCCACCAATATGTTCGGGGAAGTTTATTTTTGGGGAGTTGAACGCTTCTCAAAAATTTAATTTTGTAATGATGCATTTGTATAGCTACATTATTAGATTAGATAATACATGTGTTTCAAATACACCAAATAAAATTCCAAGGTATAGTATATGGAATTAGCATCCCCTTGACTAATCGGTAGGGACATCAACATGGTGGAGAATCAAGAACATAAAGGGGTTTCCCTACCATCTTAAAGCCCCTGTGGTGAAAAATGTGTTTAGTTATCTTTCTGAGCCTCACATAGGACATAAGGCCCGAATAAATATATAGATTCCATAACTATTCAAGTCATGGTTGATCTTTGAATAAAATTTATGAAGCTTAGGATCACACCTTACGAAGGATGGATAAATATATCCTCTTAAAATAAAATTATTTTCTCTTTGATGCCTCAAGTTATACATCAATATGTGTTGATGGTATGACCATTCTCTTGGACCACAAAACAATATAACCTATCTACTCGTGGGGTGCACAAAACATTTTAATTCAAAGAATTTGGTATATTGGTCTTTTCAAAATATGTATAGATTACCTAGTGGATTATTTTCATTTCATGTGTAATATATTTTATTTAATGATATAGGAGGTAGATTGCAACTATCAAATAAAATCTGAATTATTTAGTTACAGAAAATTTTGAAGAGATTTTATAAGCCCTCCAATATAGTTATTTTTTTATAAAAAAAGGCATGAGTAATAAATTTATGTCGTATGATATAAGTGGATGAAAACCATGAAACACAACAACCCAAATTAATTCTTGAATCCATTGGCTTAGGACTAGAGATAGAAATATAACCATCAAGGAGAATGGGGAGCAATTGATGAACCTTAAATCTTGGAGTATGGTACAATATACTAATAATTGATTTTTCAAGAGTTTTTCACTCATTTCTCAAAGATATTCCAAGTAAAATAAAACATGTACGAAAGAGAAAGCACTATGCATAAACATATAGATGTAATTCCTATGAAGTGTCTAAGCAGTAAAAGATGACATGTGAAAATAAAATCTCTTTAGGTGAGCTATCAATATCCATCAAGGATATTTAAGATGAGAAATCCCTTAGGATTGACAATTTACCATGTAAATTTTACAAGTTCATGTGGAACTTCAAAAAGTTAGACCTTTTATAGATATGTAAAGAATGTTTTCAAAATTGATCTCTAGGTGTTGATATGAACCAAGATATATTAAATTTTATACCTTAGGGAAGATGCCTTGAGCTCATTACATAAATATAAGCCAACCATCCTCCTAAACATATCCTACAAAATTATTCCTAAAGAACTAACATTGAAACTAAATAATATAATTTCTAAGGTTGTGAAACTAGAGTAGACAAGTTTCATCCAATCGTTCTACATTATCGACATTAACAAATCCATTTTGGAAGGCATGCCATGGGTTTGAGCCTATTGGATGGATTTTCCTTCATAAATATTTACTTTGAAAATTCTTATGGTAGGAATGAATGTTCATTGATCCTAACGGTTCTCAAATTATCTAGCTTTGGCCTTTTCTCCATAAAAATAGTGGAAACTTTGTTTTTAGAAGCCTCAACTCACCTCTCCATGAAGCTTGTAATTCTGAGGAGCTATAATAGGATGCATACATCAATTATTGGAATTAATCCAAGAGTCAAATTCTAGCCTCCAGGGTTCATATATTTCTCTTTTCTCCTTGATAAAGTCTTATGATTAGGAAATTAATTCTTCAAATAATTCCTTGACAAACTTTACATCTAAAAATTATGTTATTTTAGTCCAAATCCTAGATCCAATTAGAATAATTCCACTCAATGATTGTGTATTATAAATATCCCAAATTAAGTCAAGTTCCACACAATTTTAAGCACGAGTAATGATGCAATTTTGGACAATGATAATGTCAACTTTGGGGAATTTCCCTAAGTATTTCGAATTAGTTCCAATAGTGGTGGAACCCACACAAAGAGTATGATATTAAACATGCACACCCACACATTGGTGGAAGTAATCTATATGGTATAAGGGTTGAACTTTGAAATCTAGGTGAAGAGTTCAAGTCAACCCATAAAAATTGAAATTTCTTCCAAGACCTTTCTATAATGATTAGGATTACCAAAAAACAAAATATAAACCCCTAAAATCCTTTATAACTCTTGAAATATGTGGTCCACATGGATGTAACCACTAAAAAGGAGTGGATTTTGATGGCTAGAGGCCACTGAATCTACATATAAGATCAAATTGGTGACAAACATAAATGAACACATTAATATGTTGAAATTATACAGTTAACAACAAATTATCATCTATACATGGTTTTAATAAATAAAGTGCTCAATTATATCATGATTTGTATCTCTGCAACATTGCGAGGTTTTTGTTAGTGTTCAGTGGGTCTCTTGTAACGTAATGGACACTAGCTTAGGTGGCCTTACTTCCCCGCCCCTTTCACTAGTGCCTGATATAGATTCCTTCAATTCTCTTATCTGTAATGGGTCATAATTCTAGAAGATGAAGCCCTCACTATTTTTTAAAATGATTGAGGATATTCCAAAGGTAGATATCAATGTTTAATAGTCCAAAACAAGGGTTCAATCATTATGAAAAATAAGGTTTAGTGGGCCAGTTCATAGGGATTTGGCCTTCCCCGCGCTCCTTGAAAAAGTGGGTAAATAAAACTTGGAAGGCATTGATAAAGGGTCAAGTATTCTCTTCTTTCTACATGAGATAGTTTTATACCTTCTTATTTGAGAATAAGGAAGACCAAACCTTGATATTCAAAAGAGACCCTTATTTCATGGGTGCCCAAGGTCTCTATGCTTATTACCGGATCGATCTATTCACTAACCTTTCCCGCCTCGGCCGCTAACGAGGATAATATATTCTATAATCTAAATACAGGTTGGTTGGTAGGTTTTGTTGTTGTTTTCAAGTCTATTATAATACCGTTCGTGGAGTAGCTATAGATGCTCAAGGGGCCTAGCTCCACCAAGGCCTTTCTCATGACTGGACTCACATGTTTCTTCCACTTCTGGCTTTGTAATCTGCGGTATCTTTCCCCTTATGTCAGTGGAGGGATCCTTTGCAACAACAGAAGGAATTTAACTCAGAATGTAATGTTCCTTCAACAAGTCTGGTTTAGGTTAAATTGTCTTCTATTCCTCTAAATTTTTGGAATCACATCACTTTTAAAATCATTAGAAATTCCCAATGTAAGTATAATGATCATGCCAAGCCACAAGAGGGTTTATTTTCTTATTCTAGGATTTGTGTGGAAGTAAATATAGACAAAGGGTTTCCAACTACAATATATCTCAACCTAGATATATGATCCCATATACAAGAGATGAATTATGACAAAATTCATTTTACGTGCGAGGTATTTCATGAGCAAAGAAACTTTGTTAGAATCATAATGAATATTGAGGAGAAACAAAATTAGGTGAAAGAACAAGATCAATGGAAATAACCGAAAAGGTGAAGAGGAGCATCCAAACAGACTAAAAACCAACCATGGGTCCCTCCCTCTATTGGTAAGGAACCCAAAGCCTCTCCTAGTCTTCCCGAGGATGGAACTCTACCTCTTTAGGGTGCTCCTATCCATGTGACAGGTGATATCAACACTTCCTTAGATAAGGGAGAGTTTCACTCTCCTAGGGAAACTTGAACTCGCCCCTCCCTTACCAGTTCAACTAATGAAAAATCATAGATAGAGAAAAAGAAGGAAAAAGAATGAATTCAACATAAGGTGTGAATAAAAAATAAAAAATATTTTTGAATTGAAAAAGATAAAAAGGAAAAATAATTGGGAAGACAGGATATTATAAACAAACACATCACAAGGAACCAAAATACAACGAAAGGAGGAAATTTAAGCCCCAATCAAGGGGACGAAAAATCCAATTGAAACTGATGAAACTAATATCTCGAAATTAAATGGGGATGGTTTGGATAAAATAATTTCATAGGTTAAATCATTCGTTAAAAATAAACCCATATTCTCCTGCTCCAGGAGATTAAAAACGAGGATCAAGAGATTTCCCAAAACCAGTACAAATTATGGAATGCTAGTGGAATTTTGGAAGTTATTTCAAGGGGGCCTTCAGGTGATATTTTTACTCTCTAGGCTTCCTCATCTCTGAGGCTTTTAAAACAATGTTCCTCACCTTTATGGTTGGTGTTGAAATTTTTACATATCCCCACCCAAAAAAGTATGTTCAATAATTAATTTAAATATTCTAGTTATTTTTTGAGAAAATACATATTGTTGGGATTCTCTCATGGATTTAGGAGACACAAAATATGGATCAAATTGGATTATAAGTGGAGATGGTAACACTACCATGTATTCCTGGGAAGAAAAGGAGGCTCTATAATAAGATTTCAATTTTGGAAAGAAATAGAGGATTTGATCATGAATTTAAATATTCTTGATATCAATCCCTCCTCCAACAAGTATACTTGGAGTAACAGAATATTGGGTCATGATATTACGATTTCTTTTTTGGATAATTTTTTAATATCAAATTATCATTTAGTTCAAGTTTTATATGTTATTTTAAATTTTTTCCTTGGTGTAGCTCAAGATCACAAACCCTTTTCTCTTGAAATTGTTGAAATCCGAGACTATGGTCTTATTCCCTTCAGATTCAATCCAATTTGGATTTGATTAAAAGGATCCAATGATCCAGTTAAATTGGTTTGAAGCGAGCGAATTTCAAACAGTCTAATCAACATTTGGGCTGGTAAAATCAAGCTTCTAAAAGCCTCTTTGAAAATTTGGGAAAAGGTACAAAAGGATTCAACATCCTCTAAAATGATTATGCTCCTATCTAAATTAGAATCAGCCCAAATAGCTTTAAAACAAGTCCCTGTGATTTGTGAGTTTCTCTTCTAGGAAAAACCTGAGTTTAAGAAATATGATAGTGCATTGAAGGAAGGAGAAGTCAAATTATGAAGCCTTTGGATCTAAGTAGGGGATATGAATACAAAATTATTACATAATCAAGACATGAATTGAGTTTGGAAGAATAATATCAAAGAAAATAGGGTTCAAGGTGTAACACCCTCCCCCCACATCTAACCAAGTAATCGGAAAACTAAGGGTAAACATGTGGTGAAGAGTTACTATGATGTAATTCAACTTCTTAGGTGACCTTAAGGAAGTGGAACTGATTGAAACATATACAAAAAAACCTTCCACATCAGCAAAACAACTCCCAAGAGAAATACCAACGACTTAGGTATCCAACCCCTAGGTCCCACTAATGTTTCAGGCCTTCAAACCCCCATACGCTCCCATAGTGTAGGCATGGGTGTGTTTGGGAGGTTCTGGATGCTCCCACAACATATGCATGCATGCGTCCAAGTACTTTTTCCCACATACCTATGCCAACGTCCCCAATATTTGAGCCATGTTTTTAGGCCTAGAGCTTAGGTCACTTTCCATAACTCAATGCCATGTTTAGAAGTGAAATATAACAACAAAACAATACTCCACAAGAATACATTCAAACAAGGACTTAATTGGACCCCTGCTAGCCATGATAGGCATTTCATCAAAGAAGTCAAAAATATGTAGTCTACAAGTTTAAATAATATATCTAAGCATAAGGGTCTCATACTTATCTGAGAATTGTTAAGAAGCATTATTGCTACATAACATTAACTGCATTATAGTCTATTTATGCATAGATAAATTGTTAATTCAATTTTGAAACAAAACATGATGAGATCCATACTTCATCACCATCATAAAACTCAATCATAACCAGCATATAAGAAACATAAATGACAAGCACATAATATCCATATATTCCATAGAATAGAAAACATATTTACCCATCAATACAAGGGGAAAAGAGATCTTATTTCCATAAGAAAAATGCAACCAAGTCTGGGAATTCCAAGTTCCACCCGACCATAGACATGGCTGAGCCAATTCTCTCTTCAGCCAATCACCCCCATGCCATATTCCAAGAATGAATGTGGGATATCATAAAAAAAATCCATCAAAAAAAAATAGGGCTTCAAGAGGAAAAACCACCTCAATCCTCAACTAATGATTCCACCTCACAGTCATACATCACAACCATCACTAGATTGGTCTCTACACAAGCTCTCCAAGGCTAAAAATAATTTGTTCCAACCAAGGCTCCAGGACTAGTAACTCAACCCCAACTTTTTTCAAGCTCTAGAGCATTTTTCCAACCAATTCTCCAGGACTAGTAACTCAACCCAACAGTTTTCCGTCAGGCTCTAGAGAATTTGTCCAACAAAGGGTCCACGAACTAGTAACTCAACCCACAGCTAAAGGGAGAAGAGAACCAACCAGAAAAACAAACAATGAAATGAACCCACAACACCATGGCTATCCAAGAAATGGCAAGAATAGGAAAATCTAGTGTCAATCTAGGAAATCCTCCATGCCAATGACAGATCATAACCAATAAACCACAAGCATTCCAAAACTAGTGAGGAAAACATACATGAAACTCGGTACCTACAATAAAAAACTGTTGTAGTTTCTAATATCGATGTACTGTTGTGCTTTCCTGCTCTTCCTTTTCCTTCTTGGTCCAAATCACCAAGTATTCCACACCCTCCAAGAGTGCTCCAATAAAACTCTAAGTATCCAAGAGTATGAGGGAGAGAGAGAGAATAATGAGAGCTCCAAAACTGCACACAACAAAATACATAAACTGATCCTCAGAAGCATTTTGATTAATGACGTCTATATTTTCTTCATTTTCCATTATTTTCCTTCATTTTCCTCCTCACATGCAACCTGTGACATTTCACCTCCCCTTTCTCCTATTTTCCATTATTTTCATAAACAAATGCCATTAAATTCCACTTTTCCTTTCCAAATCCTTAGCCACTGCCTTTTCCAATTTCCATAGCCATAATAAACCATATGAACACCCACACTAGGATGTTTTGGCCAACATTCAACTTGGAATGCGTTTGACATGACCTAGGTTATTATTTTGCCTTTATCAAATTTTACTATATGGAATTTTCACCAGGGATGTTATAGAACCCTCCCCCTTGGCGGAACACTATCCTCAGTGTTCAATGGCACTTACAACCAATAATACTGTTGTAAGAAAAACATACTACCCATGGATCTTTACATCTTTGCTTGTTGCAGTATTTACAGTGATCAACCTACTAAGAAATAAACCAACATGACAATATAACATCATGATGACATGACATCCATACTACTTATTGGAGCTTTATAACATAGCTCATGTCGATATTTACATCCAAACACATATGTACATATATCAAAACATCATACCAACATATACCAAAACATTCGCTGAACCAGTGAGTAAGGAAGGATGGAATTATCCTTCTGGCTCCACCTGAAATACAGAACAATCAATCACATGATCAAAATATTTAACATATTTATTAAGAAATGACACATGGAAAAAATCATGGAATTTTACTGTAGAAGGCAGTGCAAGTCAATAGGATACTAGCCCAATCCTCTCAATAATCCTGAAAGGTACACAAAACCATGGTGTCAGCTTGGCATATGATCCAATACACAAGGGGCTCTTCTTGGGCTTGATGTGCAAGTACACCTATTCGCCAACCCAAATATGGTTTCACATGAAATTCCCTCAAGATCACCTTCTTGAGCTCACTGTTATCTTGCACATTTTTCTTGTCTCTAAACCTAGCCAAGCCATATGTTGTGAGATGATAATCCATATATTTTACTCCTGCACATGTACATGTACTTGTACCTGCGCCTTTACTCTGCTATGGCCTATGTACAATATCCATATCCCTATCATTATGCTGATCTGCCTGCAAGATCCTATCATGTAGATCTCTCCCATAGGGGATCATGGTTGCTATGTGATTCACCTGTATCTGCTTGCTAAGAGCATATGCAACCTTGTTCTCTTTACCTTTGATGTACCTGATCTCAAATTCAAACTCATTGATCGTGGCCAACCATCTAGGTTGCATAGCATTCAAATTCTACTGGTCAAATAGATACCTCAATCCATTTTGATTACTCATCAATACAAATCACCTACCCAAAATATAATGCCTCCACATATTCAATGGACGTATGATTGCTTCCAAATCAATATCATGTGTGATATATTTTTGCTCATGCTCATTGAGTTTCCATGACTCATAACATACTACCTGTCCATCATGCATAAGGACACCACCAAGTCCTCTCTTGAAAGCATCTGTACATACTAAAAACTCTTTTCTGGATTTGCAATATTTAACACTAGAGCATGTGTCAACAACTTCTTAAGCTTCTCATTACTAGACTCACACTCCTCTATCCATTCAAAATTCTCACCTTTCCTCTGCAATGATGTAATAGGAAAAGCAATCTGTGAGAAGTTCATGATGAACCTCCTCTAATAACCTGTGAATCCCATGAAGGATCTCACCTCATCCACATTCCTAGGATCTAACCACTCCATGATGGCCCTTATATTTTCTAGATATACTGTGATTCCCTCCTTGGAAACAACATGTCCCAAGTAATGTACCTCCATCTGAAAGAAACTACATTTTCTAAGCTTAGCATACAACTCATTCTCCCTTAGAAATCTCAACACTACAACTAAATTCTCGACATGATCTTCTTCATTTTTATAATATACCATTATATCATCAATGAATACAATGAAGAACTTGTCCAGATAAGGATGCAACACACTATTAATCAAGCACATAGTGTAGTTAAAGGATTAGCCAAACCGAAAGGAACTACAACAAAATCATAATTCCCATACCTGTTCTGGAAGGTTTTCCTGTGAATATAATCTTCCTTGATGTGTACCTGATGATATATCGATCTCAGATCAATATTTGAGAACACTGATGCTCCCTTAAACTGATCAAACAAGTAATCAATTCTCGTCAACGATTACCTGTTATTGATGGTCACTTTGTTCAGCTTCCTATAATCAATGCATAGTCTAAAAGTACCATCTTTCTTCTTCACAAACAATACTGGTATACCTCATGGTGATACACTTGGCCTAATATATACCTTGTCCAACATTTACTTCAACTGCAACTTCAAATATACCAACTCATGCATTCTCATCCTATAAGGTGCCTTAGATGCGACACTGCCCCTAGTACAAACTCAATAGAAAAGTCTACTTCCCAATGAGGTGGAAATTCTGAAATATAAACAAGAAATACATCTTGAAACTGTTGTAGAACTGGGTACCTTCTCAGAACATCTGCATACTTAAATTCCTTTCCTTTGTCACTAGGAATGTACACTACAAATAACACACACCCTTTCTTGTGACTGCGCTTCGATTGCATAGCTATCACTATCCTAACTGATGTTGCTTTCTTCTTGCCCTGTAAGAATCTTTATTCCATATTGTCATTCAAGCATTCAATGGAATTATCATAACAATCTACCTTGGCCCTGTGAAGATATAGTCAGTCCATACCCAATAGCATACTGTATGATCCTGATCGCAATATGTTCAAGTGTGCTTCCGTAGACATACCATTCAACTCAAATGAACAAGATCTTACCCGATGATGAACTCTCTTCTTGGTACTAGTAGCCAACTTCATTAACCAAGAATCTACATGCACTTCTCTATTCAAGCCACACTTATCCACCAATTCATGACCAACATAACTATAATTATATCTAGGGTCAATAAAAAGAGAAACAAAATGATCACAAAGCTTACCATCCATCTCGATAATAGATGCCTAGTGATTTTCCTACATGTTATCCAACACTACATAGATCCTGGGAATCCTGTGTCCAACATCTCCCATTGTCTTTGCCTCCTGTGCATTATAGATATACAGTATACCACCCTGATGTTATAGAAATTATCTCCTATGATGATCTCCTCCACAAGTCCAACACTGCACAGAATCACTTTTTTCATTATTATTCTGCTCCTCAGACTGGAGTCCCTGTCCGCTTCTAGATGTTTTGAACTTCTTAGGTGGTGTAACCTTCTCTTTGTTACCTATATCCTAAGGTCTTGCTAACTTCTTGCCCCATTTTCTTTTGTTCCTTGCATTATCTTTCCAGTCTGGCTTAGTCTCAGATTTGCGTTGTGATTTCTAATAATAATGCTTTAGTACTTGAATAGCCTCCTCCAATGATATATGCTAAAAAAAATCAATCCTATATTTGAATTCTATTGACATCCCACTGATTAATCTCCGAATATTGGCCTTCTCCTCCTCGATGTGAGGCACATATATGAATAACTCCAATAATTTGCTAGTATACCCATCATCTGTTATGGAACCCATCTTTAGCTCTTAAAAAATATTTTTGACTGTCATCGTAGTATATCTCCAATAGATACTTCTTCTGGAATAGCCTCTAAAACTCACTCCAAGTCAATTCCTCTTCATAAATATCTATGATGTTCTTCACATTTTCCAACTGAATATCTACTTTTCCTTTGAGGTTGAATGCAGCTATTCTAGATTTCATGTTTTCTTAGTAGTCATGTAACAATGATAATGATGATGGTCATTATGCCTGTCAGAACCAAAACTATAATGATACCTGTGTCTATCACTTATCATATCTTGAGTGTCCAAGGACCTGCCATCTCTAATCGTATCATCTCTATCCAACTTGTGACCACCAGGAGACCTACTTCCATATGCCCCATTAGTTCCTTCCTCTTATCCATAGCTGATCTGAAGTGGTCCCTATTTCTGAAATTTTAACAAACTTTGAAGGATGAATGCATTAACCTCTACTTGCTTTTCCTGTTCTTATATGAGTCTATCATTGTCTTCTTTCAAACTCCTTACTTCTTACTTTGAACTTCTCAGTGTGTTTTCCAAGTCAAAATAGTGTGCAACACCATGATTCTCATCTAATTCATAGGGATCATATTTGTAATCTACCATCTTTCTATTAATATTTGATTTCTTTCCTGCAATGCATACTATGTCAACTAAATCAAATCACAATAAACCAACGTACCTTAGCATAATTCGTACAGGATATCTCATCTACGAGATTAACCAATCCCTGTAAAAAATGTATAGATATAATCATATCAATATATAAACATATAACACATAGGGGTATCAATATGTAAATGTCATTCTAGCTAGAGTCCAGTCATTAATGCATGACCATATCACCACACATACCATGACCTCATGCATGAAAACATCAACCACACCAATGTACACAAACAATAAAAAAGCATGAACATGGACAATACACAAGCATAATCATGGACATCACACAAGCATAAGTAACATGTAACCAAGAATACACAAACAATACTCGTGACAACATGCAACAACATCTAACAAATCATACACATACACTATATGTAACAACATGAAACCAACCATACACACACATTGCATGTAAGCACTTGAAATGTGTAAACAACGCATAGCCAGTCATACACTCATGATGACACATTCTGTAGCAACAACATCCTTTTCCACATGGAAACATCACCAAAATCATAACCAACACCATGCATATACAAATAGCATATAGAATACAGGGATGATTAGCACACAAGAAAACAACATGAATGCATGACCAACATGCAACGCCCATCCAGTTCAAGGGGAGAACCATTCTTTGATACCACTCTGCAATACCCTCCTCCCACATCTACCCAAGTAACCAACCAACCAGGGTAAACATGTGCTAAAACATTTACTATGATTTGATTCAACCTCCTAGGTCACTATTGGGGAAATTATATGTGTTATAATTCAAACATTAACTTATCAATCTGAGGTCGTAAGAGTTAGAGGAATAAGTGAAAGTCACGCGGGATCAGAGCATCTAACCTAAAATAACATCTAAGAATTCTGGAATAGAGTACTAAATCAATTTACTGTTTAGTATAGAATTATTGTTTCTACTTTAATTTATCTAATGATGAACATAAATAAATCTAATTAAATCTTCCTACGAATTCAAGAAAATAACAAGCTATATATTCAAATGATTATTGCGCTACAATTCACATAAAGCTCACACAAGAAATTAAAACAACTACACTATAAATGGAATTCAATCCCTAAAGCATTAACACACGCCCTATACTAACAAATAAAAACATGTCTCTAATTAGTTCTAAATATTCAAAAAAAGTATAATCTATAGGAGCCTTGTGCCATTGGTATATAAATTCATAAGAAATAAACACTTCAGTTCAAAACAAGAATTTCAATTCAAAACATAGACATTTAGAAATTCATTTTAAATCGAAACTCTCTTTTTCGAAATTCACGAGTTTGGAAGAGTAATAATATATTTAATGTGCACAAATCATTCTCGTAACAGTATTCCATGGGAATGCTAAGACTCAATAACATTACACTTGTTATATTTAATCCAAAGCTATGACAACATTCAAAGGAAACTTAAGTACGGAATCGAGTACAAAAAGTATGAAATATATTTAACAAAATCATTGGAAATGAAATGTAAATATATTGACTGAAGAAAATCACACTTCCTACACAAAATTATTCCCTCGATCACACCATAAATCATAATGCAATTAGATAATCTAGAATTCAGAAATAAATTGACAAAGCAATTAAATCTACTTCAAACCATTTGCAAGAAATAAAATGTAAAAAGGAAATAACACACTTACATAATCTATGTTAATCTTGCAAACACAATGGGTTAAAATAGCCTTTCTTTTTCGTGTGTTGCGGGAAGAAGCTCAATTCATGAAATGGAAACCAAGCTTACAACAATTTGATCACCTTTTATTAATTCATCCAAAAACATATACAACAACCTTTTAATTGTGCTTCCTCTCCTACGTAGCTCCTCTATGTGTAACATGAAACTATTGTGTCCCTCTCCTCTATTTAAATCTCCCTCTACATATTATGCTTTCACACTTTGAGATCCAAAACTCAAGGATCTAATCTTAGCCAAATGCCAACAAAATCACAAAAATACATTCAATTCATTTTTATGGAATTTGGTTATCGAAAATTAGTTTTGGGAAATCTCATGATCGATGCATAACATGATTGAGATCTAAAATATTTGACTGTAGATCCATATAGATTGAAAAAGAAAAAAAATAAATTCACAATCCAAAATATATGGAACCGTGGTTGACCTGAAACCTTGGCTGAACTGAAACCGTCAAACCCAACAATTTTGTATTTAACATAGAATTTCGGCACTGATTTTGTACTTAATAATTGCGCTTACCATAACTTCTTCATGATGAAGAATTTTGACAAAACATTTTTGGGTTACCTGAATGGGGGTATTTTGAAAAATATCCAAGTCTCAGAATCACAAGGTTCTTCTTCATTTGATCACAAATTGAGATTTTAATCTATAGCCATTTTGTACTTAACTTGAAGCAACTAGTTTAATTGAATTATGAATAATTTCGGAAATGGATCCCTGTGGTAAATGATCTTGGTGAAAACCATCACTATAAAATTATAGCAAAGTCATCTCTAATCATTGAAAAGTTAAGAAAAATAATGATAATCAACCACAAAGTGTAAGATATGTATTGACGGCAACTTGTGGAAGTATGGTATGAAATGAGTTAAAAATATATGAATTTAGGTTATGAAAGGTGGTATTGTACGATGGAAAAATGGGCATATTTGAGGCCCAACAAGCCCCCATGCATGTGGATTTGCATGTCCTCATGCAAACATATCCCTTGCTCATTGACATATGCTTAACATTTTTTTGTAGATGTTGTTTCTTTGGGACAACATTGCTTGAATATTTGGAGGTGTTGGTTCTTGTGGAGCAACACTTGCTTGAATATTTGGAGGTGATGGTTATTATGGAGAATCACTCTTCACATTTAACATATCATACTAATTTATGTAGCAATACAAATTGAGGAAAAGAAATGGATGGATGAGGAAGAGATGATGGGTGAAATGAGGTGGTGATGGAGATCATAAGTATGTGAATGGGTGATTGCATACTTTGTTATTGCAAGGCCAATGCTTATATGTGGTTTCCTTTATCATGTCATGATAGTAATGAATCCATCCAACAAATATAATGCTTGTTATCATATAAGGGAGAAGACACTATAAATTCTTCCTTTATCATAACGATTTTCTTTTACATGGTCTTGTAATGAGAGTATAAGTATTTTTACTATGAGTGGCGAGTGTAAGAAAAACAGAAGGATAATGATTTATGAAAGATGAGATACATGGAATGAGAAGTGGTAAATCGTTAATTTTCTTAAATATTTTAATGAATTATAGAATATTAAGCCAAATTTACCTCAAGTTTTACCTTTGTTGTTGATGTGCTCGGTGTTGCAAGATGAAGTGGAGGATGAACTAGCTGGAGCTGATGTGACTGCTTATCTGATATGCTGAAGAAAGTTAAAGTATGAGTTGAAGGGTCGAAGGATGAACTGAAGGTCCCCTTCTCCCCCATGCCTGAGGAGTTGTATGTCCCCAAATAACTGAGGAAAGTTAACTGCTGCTGAAAGTGACAATGGAAATGCTGATACCAAAATCCAAACTGCTATGAATCTGTATTAAGATCACAAAACCATATAGTCTTCAACCACTACACAACCATGTGCAATCTTTCATATGTGAATAAATGGTTTTCATTTCGAACATAAGCAAGAATCATTGAATTACCGACCATTGAGGATGTCATTAACCAATGTGAGATATCCCACCTGTGATGTCAATGGGAATCAAGGCACTAGGTACATTCTAGTAGCCATGAATGGATTTTTTGAATTTGAATGGACTGCAGAATTCATCCACCAAGAAACATTGATGTATTTCCTTAGTAGATGACAAGGATACCTTCCTCTAAGGAATATAGGCACTAACCCTAACCTTGATCCCAAATAATGCGTTGATGTTGATGGGACAAGAATTGCTGGGAGGTGGGCCTTAAGGGATCCCACATCAACCAACTCGAATATAAACATAATGACTTGAAAGATACATGATTTGAAGAACTCATAAAAATTTAAAAACTTTATTGGGAACTTTTCCCTCAAGTTACCTGGTTTTCAAGCAAATTCCCTGTCCAGTTGCGCAAGACAAGATGGTTTTCACAAAAGGAATAATT
Organism: Pinus albicaulis; assembly: GCA_034641835.2. Taxonomy (NCBI): domain Eukaryota; kingdom Viridiplantae; phylum Streptophyta; class Pinopsida; order Pinales; family Pinaceae; genus Pinus; species Pinus albicaulis. Next base: position 976,202,257 of record CM076580.1, on the reverse strand, counting down.
TTTCTCTTTACTATATTCATTTATTTATTTATTAAAATACTAAATTTCCTACTATACTTGAGAAAATACATCCTCCTTCAATTAAAATATAACTTCCAATGAATCCATGTGCGGATTAGGTACAAAGATATATTCATGCCCAAATTTAACATATAAACTTTAGAAAGTACATGAGCATGAAAAATATGTAATTTTGAAAGATGTGATACAGAGTATTTGAATATGAGAGTGGTACTTTGAGTAGAATGTAATATGGAACCAAGATTCGATGTAATATAAGTGGTATTGGCCCATTTATTGATTTGGAACAACCTGAAAGTCCTCCTCAAGCATGCCAGGAAAACTTGGATAATTGGTCACTGGTATGCATGGAAGGCTTGCTGCTAGACATGGTGAAATTTCATCGATATAAGGTTTAGCTAGATGCTCCCCATCAGATTTGGTACATTATTCCTTGATCGCCTTGGTAGATAGGCGAGAGGAATATCAATGGAGACTTCCAAATCCTTTCTTGACTGTGGAGAGACATATAATTTCCTGAATGTGGTCAGGATGAAATCTTCTTGAGAGGAAGATATCCCAGCTACTACTAATATTTGAGAAAGTACTTCAAGGGACATTCTTAAAGCTTTCATTCATTATTAAATTTCTCCCACTGGCTAATGGTCCCTATTTCGCAACATGGATTAGTCCCTGGGGGTTCTTACAACACCCCAAAAATGTTTAATCTTTAAAGAGCTTGAAATTTTAATCTAAATGAATTAAAACTAATTGAAATAAAACTCACCAAAATTTCTTGCTTGAACAACCAAAATTTGGAGCAACCCATCATAGTGGATGCATGGCTCTTCAATCACGTCTTACCATTCACTCTATTCCCTTTTATTTTCCAGCAACTAAGACCACACAATTTTTTTTTGAAATAAACAATGATCTAACCCCTTTAGCACCTCCCCAACAGCGACGCCAAATTTTTTGGGGAAATTATATGTGTTATAATTCCAACATTAGATTATCAATATGGGGTTTTAAGACTTAGAGGCACAAGCATAGGTAATGTAGGATAAAAGCATCTAACCTAAACTAACATATAAGAATTCTGGAATAGAGTACATAATCATTTTACTGTTTAGAACAAAATTACTGTTTCTAGTTTAATTTATCTAATTATGAACAAAAATAAATGTAATTAAATATTCATATGAATTCAAGAAAATAACCAACTATATGTTCAAATGATTATTGCACTACAATTCAAATAAATACCAGCAAGGAAATTAAAACAAGTACAATGTAAATGGAATTCAATCCCTAAAGCATTAACACATGTCCTATACTAATAAATAAAACTATTTCTCTAATCATTTCTGAATATTCAAACAAAGCATAAACTAGAGGAGTATCGTGCCATTCGTATATAAATTCATAAGAAATAAACACTTCCATTCAAAACAAGAAATTCAATTTAAAACATAAACATTTAGAAATTCATTTTAAATCCAAACTCTCTTTTCGAACATTCACGAGTTTTGAAGAGTAATCATAGAGTTAACGTGTACATATCATGCTCATAAAAATATTCCATGGGCTTGATAAGACTCAATATAATTACACTTTCTATCTTTAATCCAAATCTATGAAAACATTCAAAGGAAACTTAAGTACTAAATCAAGTGCAGAAAGTATGACATCTATTTAACAAAATGATTTGGAAATGAAATTTAAATCTATTGACTGAAGAAAAACACACTTCCTACACAAAACTATTCTCATGATCATATCATAAATAATAAGGAAATTACATAATCTAGAATGGAGAAATAAATTTCAGAAATAAATTGACAAAACAATTGAATCTACTCCAAACCATTTGGAAGAAATAAAATATAAAAGGAAATAAACACACTTACATAATCTATGTTAACCCTACAAACATGATGGGTTCAGGGAGCCTTTCCTATCCATGTGTTGCAGGCCCAAGCTCAATTCATGAAATGGACACCAATCTTACATCAATTTCATCACCTTTTATTAATTCATCCAAAATCATATACAACAACCTTGTAATTGTGCTTCCTCTCCATCGTAGCTCCTCTATGTGTAACCTGAAGCTCTTGTGTCCCTCTCATATATGTAACTCTCCCTATATATACCATGTTTTCACAATTTGGGATCCAAAAATCAAGGATTCGATCTTAACCAAATTCAAATAAAATTATAAAAATACATTCAATTGATTTTTATGGAATTTGGTTATGGCAAATTAGTCTTGGGAAATATCATGATCCATGCATAACATTACTGAGATCTAAAATATATTATTGTAGCTCCATATAGCTTGAAAAAGAAACAAAATAAATTTTCAATATAAAATATATGGAACCATGGCTAATCCGAAACCATCAAACCAAGCAATTATGTACTTAACTCAGAATTTCGGCACTTATTCTGTACTTGAGAATTGTGCTTACCATACATTCTTCAAGATGACGAATTTTGATAAACGATTTCTTGGTTACTTGAATGAGGGTATTTTGAACAAGATCCAAGTCTCTGAATCATAATATTATTCTTTATTTGATCACAAATTGATATGTTAATCTACACCCATTCTGTACTTAACTTGTAGCGACTAGTTTAATTGAATGATGAAGAATTTCAGCAATGGATCCCTGTGGTAAATGAACTTGGCAAAAACCATAATTAAAAAATCATAGCACAATCATATCTAATCATTGAAAAGTTAAGAAAAATAATGATAATCAACCAAAAAGTGTAAGATATGTATTGGTGTCAAGTTGTGGAATTATGGTATGAAATGATTTAAAAATATATGAATTTAGGTTATGAATGGTGGTATTGTACGGTGGGAAAATGGGCATATTTGAGGCCCAACATCCTCCCATGCATGTGGATATTCATGTCCTAATGAAAACAGATCCCTTGCTCATTGACATATTCTTAACATTGTTTTGTAGATGTCGTTTATTTGGGACAACATTGCTTGAATATTTGGAGGTGCTGGATCTTGTGGAGCAACACTTGTTTGAATATTTGGAGGTGCTCGTTCTTGTGGAGAAGAGCTCTTCACATTTAACATATCATACTAATTTATGGAGAAATACAATTTGAGGACAAGAAAGGGATGGATGATGAAGAGATGATGGATGAAATGAGGTGGTGATGGAGATGGTAAGTATGTGAATGGGTGATTGCATACTCTGTTATCGCAAGGCCAATGCTTATATGTGGTTTCCTTTACCATGTCATAGCAGTAATGAATTCATCCTAAGAATATAATTCTTGTTATCATGGAAGGAGAAGACACTATAGAGACTACCTTTATCATAAGGATTTTATTTTACATAGTCTTGTAATCAGAGTATAAGTATTTTTATTATGAGTGGTGAGTGGAAGGCAAACAAAAGGATAATCATTTATGAAATATGAAATGCATGGAATTAGAAGTGGTCAATCATTAAGTTTCTTAAATATTTTAATTAATTAGAGAATCTTAAGTCAAATTTACCTCAAACTTTACCTTTTTTTTATGTGCTTGGTGTTGCAAGATGAAATGGATGATGAACTAGCTAGAGCTGATGTAACTGTTGATTTGATCTATTGAAGGAGGCCAAAGGATGAGTTGAAGGATTGAAGGATGAACTAAAGGTCCCCTTCTCCCCCATTACTGAGGAGTTGTATGTCCCGAAACAACTGAGGAAAGGTGACTGTTGCTGCAAATGAAAATGGAAATGTTGATATAAAAATCCAAACAGATGCAAATCTCTAATGAGATCACAAAACCATATAGTCTTCAACCACTACACACCCATGTGAAATATTTCATATATTAATAAATGGTGTTGATGTTGAACATAAGAAAGAATCATTGGGTTACATACCATTGAGGATGTCACTAACCAATGCGAGATATCCCACCTTTGATGTCAATGGGAATCAATGAACTAGGTACATTCTAATAGCCATGAATGGATTTTTCAAAGTTGAATTGACTGCAAAATTCATCCACCAAGAAACATTGATGTATTTCCTTATTATATGACAAGGATACCTACCATTAAGGCATGCAGGCTCCCAGGTACTTTATCTAACCATAAAATTGACCCCAAATAATGGACTGATGTCGATGGGACAAGGCTTGTTGGTAGTTGGGCCTTCAGTGATCCCACATCAACCAACTCAAGTATAAACATAATGACTTGAAAGATACATGATTTGAAGAAATCATACAAATTTACATATTTTATTGCGAAATTTTCCCGCTAGTTACTTGGTTTTCAAGAAAATTTCTTGTCGAGTTGCGCCATACAAGCTTGTTTTCATAGAAGGACTTATTTTCTCTTTACTATTTTCATTTATTTATTTATTAAAATATTAAATTTCTTACTATACTAGAGAAAAGACATCCTCCTTCAAGTGAAAGAAAACTTCCAATGAAGCCATGTGCGGATCAGGTACAAAGATATATTCATGCCCAAATTTAACATATAAAATTTAGAAAGTACATGCGCTTGAAAATCAACATTTTTGAAAGATGTGATACAAAGAGTATTTGAATATGAGAGTGGTACTTTGACTGTACTGTCATTTGGAAAAAAATGTTGATGTAATCCTGGTGGTATTGGCCCATTTCTTCATATGGACCACTTTGAAATTCCTCCTCGAGCATGCCAGGAAAAGTTGGATAATTGGTCTCTGTTATGCATACAAGAATTGCTGCTAGACTGATCAGGAGATCATGTCTTATGCTAAAAAATGAAAGTGCTCGAAACAGGTCTAAACTTGAGTGACTATAAAGGTCTCGTCGTTGTGATTCTAGCACCGTGAATGGTTCAAAAAACCGATGTCATATGAGGAAGATATTGCATTCTATTCATTTTCCTAAACAACAAAATTATGTGACTAGATGCCTAGTCAACAGGTATGTACTTGGAATATTCCATTTTTACTCAGACAATAGGATCATGCCACGTGGCTCAATATGGCCCATTAGATGTTGGTGGTATAGAGTAATTTGGACTGTTGGTGGTTTTTTGATTAACTAATGGATAAGCGAAATGTGGCCACCCAGGAGGCCGCCACGTGTCCTTAGGAGTGTGTGTTAAAAATAATTTGGAGTCAGGGGGGTCGACCCCGTGACCTCTTGCCCACAACAAAGAGCCTTTACCAACTCGCCTGCATATTTTTTCTTAACCATATATGTATTCCATTTTGTTTTAAAGTGTAAAAGTTTTAGAGTTGGGGTTTTGGGGAGGATAGCCCTGAAGGCCCAGTGCCCCCTTCCATGTGCCCAAGTTCTAGAACCTTGGCCTTTAACTAACGACTATCCAACAATTCTGGTAGTAAATGCATAGGGTTTGGTCACATGTTAAAAAACCGTGGCAACATATGTCTATAACCCAACAACTATTGAAACCATAACACCGACGATTTTGAAGGTGTTCACACCACGCGGTTAAAGTTGTAAGTTATGTGACGGTAACATCGACCGTAACCACTGACGGAAAGGTGTAAGGTGTTCACATGTGAGAGTATGGTATCAGATGACATGGGTTGCTAAACATTGCCACCACTCCAGTTTCCAACTCACGTTGTTAAGCAGATTAACAGTTAGCCCACCGAAACCTTCGGGCTAGGGGACATGTCACATGCGCCCACCTGTTAAATGTGAATCCAAATGGTTTAAATGGTGCAATTAATAGTGCACCCCTATTTTTAGGGTTTTAATTAAATTTTGTCACAGTTAAGTGCTTGTTCTCCACATTTAGTGGAGCCTTTCTTGCTGACATTGGGAAAATGCATGGAGAGGTCAATTTTCGACCAATTTTGGTGAAACAAGAGTCTACCTAGACTAATTGGAGCATTCTAGAGCCATTAGTGTAGAGAAAACAACCATTATATTTTTAATTAAATTTAGTTACAGTTAAGTGCCTATTCTCCACATTTAGTGGAGCCTTTCTAGCTAACATTGGGAAAATGCATGGAGAGGTCAATTTTGACCAATTTTGGTGAAACAAGAGTCTACCTAGACTAATTGGAGCATTATGAAGCCATTGGTGTAGATAAAACAACCATTAGAGGCAAGAAAACATATGTAATTTATAATTTTCAGCATAATGACAAAGAGGGACATGCCATTGGGAGCTGGACCAGCAAATGTAGCCTAGGAGGGGTGAACAGCTTCATCATGCCTACTGAGTAAAACTTATGTGTGAATGTTTTTCTCTGTTATGCATTGCTGCTCAGTGTTTTTAAGGCTTATTTACATGCTTAAAGTTCACTATTCATCCAAATTTCATGGTTAAAACTCTCATTCCTTAAGAAAAATTACGGAGACAATTTGTACATGTTTATTTAACTGAAAGGACACTTAGAACAACAGAAATAATAGACTCCTTTTAGATCAAGTTGGTATCAGAGCTAGATTTTTATCTCTGGTGTTTTTACGTGCAAGGATTTGTTAACTGTTTGCAAGGGTTTTCATGCTTACTAGGCTCAAGCTTAAGAGAGAAGAAGGCAAATTGGTGGAAGCAAGAGGTTCTCAAAGTGAGCCACAAAAAAGGAGGGCAAGATTTCCACCACCTATTTCACCTCCAAGAGAAGCATAAGCAACATCAAGCATGCCTCCAAGAGAAGAATAAATCCATGAAGATATGGATCCCAAATTGGAAGAAAGAGTGTTCAGGAAAGCATTCCTTGACATGAATGAAATGGTGAGAGTATTTTATCAAGAAAGGAAAGAAAGACTAGAAGGAGAAGGATCCAAAATTCACAAGGAAGGTCAGGGATCTTCAAGAGGCCACAATGATGAAGATAAATCAAAGAAGGGAAATGGAGGAAATGGAGACTGTAGAAAGTCACCATCATCACCCTCATCTTCATCATCATAATCCTCTACTTCATCTTTAGTACATCAGCCATCTAAGTCAAAGAACACTAGTAAAAGTCCTTTTCTAAAACTTGATGTCGAGTTTGAATTGCCAATGTTTAATTGTGAAGTCAATTCAGAAAAGCTTGATAATTGGATAGGAAATTGGAGGTTTATTTGAGAATCTAAGATTTTCATGATGATGAAACCAAAATCCAACTAGCTTCATTGAGAATGGAGGTGCAACTCTTGTTTGGTAGGAAGCCAAAACAAAGGAGGAGATCAAGAAATATGGTAAGATTATTTTATCATGGACTGATTTCATTTATGCAATAAAATAATAGTTTTATCCATTAGCTCATATGCAAAAATCCATAATGGACTGGAAAATTTTTAAACAATTGAAAGGAAAAAATGTACAAGTGTATACTCAAGAATTTAGGAGAAGAGCTCTTTTATTAGGAGTAGATTTGCATAGCCAAGACACTTTTCTCAAGTATATAGGAGGCTTACATACCTACCTAAGACATACTATCCTCATGTTTAACCCTACAAGCCTAGATGAGGTTTGTGTTCAAGCCACACATTTAGAGGTAAGGGGAAACCAAAACTTAGATGAGAATGGGGAAAATGAGTTTAAAGGAAAATGGAAGAAAAAGAGATGCAAATACTAGAAAAGAGAAGGGAAAATTATTTTGCAAATACTATTCTAAAACTAGCCATGATGAAGACCATTGTTGGAAACTTCATCCAGAGTTGAAACCAGAAAGTTTGAAGGCCAAAGAGAAAGCCAAGGATAAAGTCAAAACTGTTGCAATCACTCAACAAGACCTAGGGTCGGATTCAGGAGATGAAACAAAAATCATAGCTATGGGACTAAAGAACTTGAAGGCGAATGAGATTAAAATTAAACCCAGTTCTAGTATATCTAATTGTCACATACAAGCTCCAAATGAAGAAAAGAGAATTGAACTGTTTCATGTGAGGGTCATTTCCAAACATACCAAGGTTGAAAAATTGTTTGAAAGTGGGTCACAAGAAAATTTAATCTCTGAAATCTTGGTCAAGAAAATTAATCTTGAGACCATTCCACATCCGAAACCATATACACTTGGTTGGATTTGTAAGGATGCAAATTTACAGGTTTCAAAGAAGTGCATGTTGCGCTTTGCAATAACTGCACATTTCATTGACACGATTGAATTAGATGTTGTTCTGCTTGATATAATAGGTATGGTGTTGGGGAGTCCTTACTTGTATAACAGGAAAGCAATCTTTCATCAACATGAGAAAAAATATCATTTATTAAAAGATGGCAAGGGGTACATTGTGAGAGCTCATCGTAAAAAACTAGACACTTCTTTAGTTTATGCAGGGCAGATGAAGAGGCTCATTAATGCAATTCAAAACTTGACATTGATGATGATTAAAAAAAGAGAAAGTTTTACATAATCCTTTTCAACAAATGCTGATGTATGTAATGAGTTGTTTCAGTTCGTAAGTAGGTTTTCTTTGAAAGAAGATGACAAGCAGTTGCAGCAGTCGACTTTGGTGTTGAACGGTGCTGGAAACAAAGTGTCAGTGAAAGAAGTTGCAAAGGTCAAAGAGAGGACAAAGAAACTTGACAAAGAAGGCACAGGATTCAGAAATGTTCATTTTTGGTTTCAGAAAGGAATGGTACAATGGCGAAGAAACTTGGTCAGGAATTGACACAAGTTCAAGGCAAATTAAACAAAAAATTTCCATAAGGACAGGATGCAAGGTGAGAGTAATTCCAAGTTTCCTTTGCTTATAGACCAATGTAGAAAAATGATGTTTACTAGAAAGATAGATTAATTTTCTTCAAGTTTAGGAAATGTGCAGCATGACAATGTCAAAAAACAGTAATGGTTGGTTGACGAGATCAAGGAAAAATTTGTTGTTTCATGAAAATATCCAATTAATGAAATTAGGGAAATTTCAGTGGATAAATATTGGAAGAGTGGGGACACAGTTTGCTCATCTTCATGTTCAGTAGTCCAGAGAGCTTTTAGGGTCCAAAAGCTTCCCAGTGGGTAGGTGTGATCAAGAGATCATGTCTTATGCTAAAAAATGAAAGTGCTCGAAATAGGTCCAAACTTGAGTGATCGGAAAGGTCTCGTCATTGCGATTCTGGCACCACGAATGGTTCGAAAAATATATGTCGTATGAGGAAGATATCACATTCTGTTCATTTTTCCAAACAGTAAAATTTTGTGACTGGATGCCCAGTCAGCATGCAGGTACAGTCAACAAGTATATACTTGGAATATTCCATTTTTACTCAGCCAACATGATCATGCTGCATGGCTCAATCTGGGCCGTTGGATGTTGGTGGTGTGGAGGAATTTGGACCGTTGTTGGGTTTTTGATTAACCAATGGATGAGCGACACGTGGCCAGCCTAGAGGCTACCACGTGTCCTCAGTAGAATGTGTTAAAAAAAAAATGATTTAAGGGGGGGGTCGACCCCATGACCTCTTGCTCGCAGCAAAGAGCCTTTACCAACTCACCTGCATATTGTTTCTTAACAATATATGTATGTCGTTTCGGTTTATGGTGTAAAAGTTTCAGAGTTGGGGTTTTGGGGAGGCCAACCCCCCCTTTCATGCACCCAAGCGTTAGAACCTTGGCCTTTAACCAACGACTATCAAACATTTCCGACGATAAATGCATAAGTTTTGGTCACATGTTAAAAAACCGTGGCAACATATGTCTATAACCTGGTGACTATTGAAACCATAACACCAGTGGTTTCAAAGGTGTTCACATCACATGGTTAAATTTGTAAGTTATGCGATGGTAACATTGACCATAACCACTGGCGGAAAGGTGTAAGGTGTTCACATGCGGGAGTATGGCATCAAATGCCATGGGTTGCGGAACATTGCCACCGCTGCAGTTTCCAACTCACATTGTTATGTGGATTAATGGTTAGCCCACTGAAACCTTCGGGCTAGGGGACATGTCACATGTGCCTAAATGTTAAATGTTAATACAAACGGTTTAAACAACGGAATTAATAGCACACCCCTATTTTTAGGGTTTTAATTAAATTTAGTCACAGTTAAGTTCCTGTTCTCCACATTTAGTGGAGCCTTTCTAGCTGACATTGGGAAAATGCATGGAGAGAAATTTTCGAACAATTTTGGTGAAACAAGAGTCTACCTAGACTAATTGGAGAATTCTGGAGCCATTGGTGGATAGAAAACAACCATTATAGGCCTAAAAACATATGTAATTTACAAATTTAATCATAATTACGAAGAGGGACATGCCATTGGGAGATGGACTAGTAGATGTGGCCCAGGAGGGGTGAACTGTTTCATCATGCCTACTGAGTAAAACTTATGTGTGAATGTTTTTCTCTGTTATGCACTATTGTTCAATGTTTTTAAGTATTGTTTACATGCTTAAAGTTCACTAATTCATCTAAATTTCATGGTTATAAGTCTCATTCCTTAACCAAACTTATGGAGACATTTTGTACATGTTTATTTAACTAAAAGGACACTTAGCACAACAAAATTAATACAATCCTTTCAGATGATAGAAATGGTTAAATTTATTTGATCTCAGGTTCAACTAGATGCTCCCCATTAGATTTGGTACATGATTTCTTGATCTCCTTGGTAGATAGGCATGGGGAATAAAGGGAGACTTCCAAATCCTTTTATGGCTGTGGAGAGATAGATAATTTCTTGAATGTGGTCAAGATGAACTCTTCTTAAGAGGAAGATATCCCAGCTACTATTAAGATTTGAGAAAGTACTTCGAGGGAAATTATTCAAGCTCTCAATCGTTCTTGAATTTCCTGTGATGGTTAATGATCCCTGTCTCGCAACATGGATTGGTACCTTGGGATTCTAACCACACCTCGAATGTTTTGTCTTTAAAGTTTTAATTTAAATGAATTAAAACCAATTGCAATAAAACTCACCAAAATTGATTACATAGACAATCCAACTTTGGAGAAACCCCACCATAGTGTGTGCGTGGCTCTTCACTCACGTCTTACCATACACTCTCCTCCCTTTGATTTTCCCACAACTAAGATCACACAAAAAAATTGTGAAAGTAACTATGCTCTAATCCCTTTAGCACCTCCTCGGAAACGATGCCACAAATGTTCGGGAAATTATGTGTTATAATTGAAACATTAAACTATCAATCTAGGGTTGTAAGACTTAGAGGAACAAGTGTATTCAACGTAGGATCAAAGCATCTAACCTAAACTAACATCTAAGAATTATTGAATAGAGTACGGAATTAGTTTACTGTTTAGTACAAAATTATTGTTTCTAGTTTAATTTATCTAATCATGAAAAAAAAAATGTAATTAAATATTCCTACGAATTCAAGCAAATAACCAATTATCTATTCAAATGATTATTTAACTAAAATTAAAATAAATCTAACACAGGAAATTAAAAAAACTATATTGTAAATGGAATTCAATCCCTAAACAATTAACACACGTCCTATACTAAAAAATAAAACTATGTCTCTAATCAATTATGAATATTCAAAAAAAGCATAAGCTATAGGAGTCTCATGCCATTGGAATATAAATTCATAAGAAATAAAAACTTCCGTTCAAAACAAGAAATTCAATTTTAAACATAAACATTGAGAAATTCATTTTAAATAGAAACTCTCTTTTCCAAAATTCACGAGTTTGGAAGAGTAATCATAGAGTTAACGTGTACAGATCATGCACATAAAAATATTCCATGGCCTTGCTAATACTCAATAGCATTGCACTTTTTATCTTTAATCCAAATCTATGAAAACATTCAAAGGAAACTTAAGTACGAAATTGAGTGGAGAAAGCATGAAATCTATTTAACAAAATGATTTGGAAATTAAATGTAAATCTATTGACTGAAGAAAAACACACTTCCTACACAAAACTATTAGTAGGATCAAACCATAAATCATAAGGCAATTTCATTAATCGAGAATGCAGAAATAAATTGACTAAGCAATTAAATTTACTTTAAACCATTTGCAAGAAATAAAATGTAAAAAGGAAATAAACACACTTACATAATCTATGTTAACCCTGCAAAAAAGATGGGTTCAGGCAGGCTTTCCTGTCCATGTGTTGTAGGCCCAAGCTCAATTCATGAAATGGACACCAAGATTACAACAATTTCATCACCTTTTATTAATTCATCCAAAACATATACAACATCCTTGTAATTGTGCTTCCTCTCCTACATAGCTCCTCTATGTATAACCTGCAACTTTTGTTTCCCTATCCTCTATGCAACTCTCCCTTTATATACGATGTTTTCACAATTTGAGATCCAAAACTCAAGGATCTTATCTTAGCCAAATGGAAACAAAATTACAAAAATACATTCAATTGATTTTTATGGAATATGGTTATGGAAAATTAGCCTTGGGAAATCTCGTGATTGATTGATAGCATGATTGAGATCTAAAATATATTATTGCAGCTACATATATCTTGAAAAAGAAACAAAATAAATTTGCAATAAAAAATATATGGAACCTGGCTAACCCAAAACTGTGGCTGACCCGAAACTGTCAAACCAAATAATTTCGTACTTAGCTCAAAATTTTGAAATTGATTCTATACTTAAGAATTGCGCTTACCATAACTTCTTCATGATGACGAATTTTGAAAAACGGTTTGTGGATTACCTGAATGAGGGTATTTTGAACAAAATCCAAGTCTCAGAATCACAAGATTATTCTTCATTTGATCACAAATTGAGATTTTAATCTACATCCATTCTGTACTTAACTTATTGCGGCTAGCTTAATTGAATGATGAATAATTTCGGCAATGAATCCCTGTGGTAAATGAACTTGGAAAAAACCATCATTAGAAAGTCATAAAAAAGTCATCTCTAATCATTGAAAAGTTAAGAAAAATAATGATAATAAACCACAAAGTGTAATATATGTATTGGCGGGAAGTTGTGGAATTATGGTATGAAAGGAGTTAAAAATATAGGAATTTAGGTGATGAATGGTGGTATTGTAAGGTGGAAAAATAGGCATATTTGAGGCCCAACAGTCACCTTAAGGAAGTGGAACCGAAAAAAACATAATAAACAAACCTTCCACATCAGCGAAGAAACTCCCACGAGCCATCCCATCCACTCAGGAATCCAACCCATGGGTCCCACTGAGGTTTTAGGCCTTCAAACTGCCATATGCTACCACAGTATAGGAATGGGTGTGTTTGGGATGCTCTGGATGCTCCCACAAAATTTGCATGCATGCGCCTAGGGACATTTTCCCACATCCATGTGTCAACATCCCTGTTATTTGAGCCACTTTTTCAGGCCCAGAGCCTAGGTCACTGCCTAGAACTCAATGAAAAGTTCATAAGTGAAATATAACAACAAAAAAATGTCGCACAAGAATACATTCGAATAAGGACTTGACTTGATCCCTACTAGCCATGATAGACATTTCGACAAACATGTCTGAAGGATGTAATCTACATGTTTAAATAACAAATCTGAGCATAGGGGTCTCATACTTATCTGAGAATCATTAAGAAGCATTGTTGCAAGATCACATTAATGGCATTATAGTCTATTCAAGCATAGACACATTTTTCATTCAATTATGAATCAAAACATGATGAGATCCACACTTCATCACTATCATAAAACTCAATCATAACCAACATATAAGAAACAAAAATGACAAACACATAACAACCATGTAAGACATAGAATAACAAGCATATTTACCCATCAATACAAGGGGAAAAGAGCTCTTATTTCCATAAGAAAAATGAAACCAAGTCTAGGACTTCCATGTTCCACCTAAAAATAGACATGGCTGATCCAATTCTCTCTTCAGCCAATCACCCCTGTGTCATATTACAAACATGAATGTGGATCTCATAAACCAAATCCATAGAAAGAAACCAGGGCTTCAAGAGGCCAAACCACCTCAACCCTCAACTAGTGATTCCAACTCATGGTTGGACATCAAAAACATCACCAGATTGGTCTCTAGCCAATATTTCCAGGGCTCCAGAGTGTTTGTTCCAACCAAGGATTGAGGACTAGTAACTCAACCCCAGTTATTTCTGGGCTCCAGAGCGTTTTTCCAAACAAGGCTCCAGGACTAGTAACTCAACTCAATAGTTGTCTACCAGGCTCCAGAGTGTTTCTCCAACGAAGGCTCCAGGAACTAGAAACTCAAACCACAACTAAAGGGACATGAGAACCAACCATAAAAACAAATAATGAAATGAACCCATAACGACATGGCTATCTAGGAAATGGAAAGGCTATAGAAAATATATATAGATTAAATTGATCTTGTAATATTCTAAAAAAAATACTTGAATCTATTCTAAAATTTGCAGAAACCAATTACAATCGCAAAATAACATGAACAAGAAAGAGAAATTATTTCAATCACACAACACAAATATTTATCTGGGGAAAGCCTCAGCTAAAAACCCTACTATCTGTATATTGCATTAAGCCAAGAATATGAAATAATATGATGCTTCTCTGAGGCTTGAGATCTCTCTGCACTATCTATGACTGTCTCACTCTGATCCAAGCAAGTTTTTTACAATACTTAACCAATTTCTTGCCTCTAGATGCCCAACCTTTCTTGCGCAATACCTAGTGGAATTGAGACCCTATTAATTAGGAAATTCCCAATAATTTATTGTGCAATACATCCAAGGAATCCTACTGACCTCATGCATTACCTGTAAAATTTTGTAATTATAAAACTGATAGTATACTTCCCTTTAAATCCAATCTCAACTAGGTCTTCCTCATAACTGACATGCAACAAATATTTATAAAGACTATTCATTTATCTGATTGATCACTACATGTGAATTAAATCATATTTAATTCACTGGACCTCTCACTAGCTTCTCCATCAGTTAGAACTAGTTAAACTGATTTTAACTTAAATAATTACAACTCAAAATAAATTGTAATTGGACCCCCTAAAACTTAGAGAGAACTCTACATGCCTCTAGTTTGACCCCTAACTTGAATTAACAGAGCTAACTAGGTCTTCCTAACTTAATTAGCTCCTACAAGTTTTCATGTGATGTGGAATTATGATTTACTTCTAATTTAATTAAAGGAAAATTATATTAGAAGCTTATTCTTGTTGCCATTTTCAATATTTATTGTTTCAAATTTCAACACTCCCTCTCAACAAGAAATGAATTCAAATATATCTCGATCTGGTAGCTTTGGAATATTCTGCATGCAACACTTCTCTCTAGTGTTGTTTCTACTACAACTTCTGAAACTAAAAAACATCCAACGAACTGAATCAACTGTGATCAATATGGTGCATTTTTCACTAGAGTCTCTGACTGCTACTAGCTACTACACTATCTACTGAAAACTATGTGTTGCTGTTGACTCTGCACTGTGCCATTTGCATTGTTGCCAACTCTACTCTGCACTCCCCAATATATGACTGTTGTTAGTCTCTGTATATGCTACTCTATCATTTGGTTGCATCACTGCCACTTATCCATCTGGCTACTATGTACCATGGGTCCCCGTAGCAAGGTAGTGATCCATGAGACAAAACATCTCAATAGACCCTACCCAAATTTCTACACTCTTGGGACTATTACTTCACATCACCCCACCTCTCACCTGGAGGTATGGATGCATGTGCTCCCTCTTCCCACTTGGCTCGAAATTACCCACTGCTGGAGATATCCGCTTGAGTGGATGCCTCCACATGGTCTTCTCTCTACTTCTCTAATTGTGGTTGCTCCACAAATTTCCGAGTCTTCTTCTCAGGTTACATGTTGAGAGGTAATTCATGCTCCCTCTTAAACACCAAGTCTCTAATATTTTCCTTGCTCCTCAAAGATTTTCATGCATATTCAACCTCAAGAGCATACACGTTCTTGAATCGCGCACCATTCTGTTTCATCTGACCCGTGGTGATGTGTATGAGGAAAACCTTTCCTTTTCTAAATATCACATCATAGCCACAATCTTATAATACTGTGAAGGAAAAAAAAAATTCTTTACTACTGGAAAAAATAATACATCTGTCAGTCTAAGAGGGGAGCCAAAATTCCTCTCAAATGTAGCAATACCAATACTAGTTGCGTTATACCTCCCGTCATCTCCAAAATATATGTTCCACTTGAGGTTTTTCTCCTCCAATTCACTGAAGATATCTCTATTCCCTATCATATGGAACGAGGCACCATTTTTGAGATACCACATGCATCCCATTCTAGTGCTTTCCATGCATGAAATGAGAGTGAAATCAAGTTTAAACTGTAAACTATAGCTTCACCTACTACTGCTACTACAAGTTCCTTCTTGCTTGCCTTCTTCTATGGAAATTTCATGGCATAGTGCCCGAACTCATGACATTGAAAAAATTTAATGCTGGATAAGTATTTCTTACCCTCTTTCACTTGGGACTGATTTCCCTTAGATTTATTTCCTTTTTAGACTAATGCAAATTCTTCTTCCATTTCTTTGGAAGAGGTCTTGTCTCTGATGTTTTTCCTAATCTCTTCTTGTACCAAGTTGGATAACAATCACTCCCACTCTAGTAGCTTCTCCCTCCAATTAAATGAATCTTGGTAGCTATGCTAACCCTTGGGAAGGCCTACAAGTGCTAGGATCACCAGATCATCCTCACCAATGGTAACACCAACACTTGCAAGCTCATCCCGAAATAGGGTGAACTTGGTCAAGTACTGTAGTATTGTGTCGCCCTTCTCCAATTTGATTTTTTTGAGCTTGTCCCTTAGCACCAACTTCCTGTGGTCATTGTTTTTTTGAAATAAATATGTTAATGCCTTCCACATAGCATATGGATTTTCCTTTCCATGGAGGTTCGAGACAATATGATCTCAACCTCCTTCTAACAAAATAATTCTTGCCTTTGCTATATTATTCTTCCATGCATCTAGATTTTGAGCATTTGTTGTCGTGGGCCTGGGAATATCATTGTCTATGAAATCATTCAACCCATTGCCTTCCAAAATTACTTCCATCCTATCCTTCTAAGCTATGTAATTCAAACTAACCTCAAGGGCATATTTGAGTTATCCACATAAAGACATGATGATTCCACTACTGGTCCTTAGGAGTAGATTTGCAAATTCTATTGACCAGTTCAAAAAAAACTCGTATTCTTCTCTTCTATAGTGATTCCTTCTTTAATAACATGTATAAAATCCACATATATTCAACTGATCTTTTACTATGCTAAGAAAATATACTTGAATCTATTATACAAATTGTGGAAACTAATTATGATCTCACAATCACGTGAACAAGAAAGAGCGAATTTCAATTCTATAACATAAATATTTATCTCAGGAAAGCCTCAAATAAAAACCACGCTATTTGTATATTGTATTAATTCAATAATATGAAACAATACAATGCTTCTCTCAGGCTTGATATCTCTCTTCACTATCTCTGACTGTCTCACTCTGATCCAACAAAGTTTGGTCCAATAATTAACCAATTTCTTACCTCTAGGTGCCTAGCCTTGCTTGCGAAATCCTCAAGGAAATTGAGCCCCTATTAATTAAGCCCCTATTGTGAAATACATCCAATGCATCTTGGTGACCTAATGCATTACATGTACAATTTTCTAGTTATACAATTGATAGTATACATCCCTTTAAATCCAATCTTAACTGGGTATTTTTCATAAATGACATGCAAAAACTATTTATAGAGAATATTCAATTATCTGATTGATCATTGCATGTGAATTAAATCATATTTAATTCACTGGAACTCTCATTAGCTCCTGCATCAGTTAGAACTAGTTAAATTGATTTTAAATTAAATAATTAAGTTAAATAATTACAACTAAAAAAAATTGTAACTGGACCCCCTAAAACTTAGAGATAACTCTACATACCTCTAGTTTGACCCCCAAATCGAATTTATTGAGCTAATTATGTCTTCCTAACTCAGTTAACTCGTACAAGTTTTCGTGTGATGTGGAATTACAATTTCCTTCTAATTTAATGAAGGGAAAATTAAATTAGAAGCCTCTTCTTGTTGCCATTTTCAATATTTCTTGTTGAAAATTTCTACAAAGGCTAGGAAAATCCACTATCAATCCAAGAAATCCTCCATGCCAATGATAGATCATAACCAAGAAACCACATGCATACACCATGCATGCCAAAACTAGTGAGGAAAACATACATGCAACTTGGTACCTACAATCGAAACCCATTGTAGCTGGTGATACCGATGTCCTCTTGTGTTTTCCTTCTCTTCCTTTTCCTTTTTGCTCCAAATCACCAAGTATGCTAGACCCTCCAAGAGTGCTCCAAGAAAAATCCAAGTATCCAAGAGTCTGAGAGAGAGAGAGTGAGAGAGAGAGAGAGAATAATTAGAGCTCCAAAGCTACGCACAACAAAAGCAATGAACTGATCCTCAGAAGATTTTTTATTAATAAGGCCTATATTTTCTTTATTTTCCATTATTTTCCTTCATTTTCCTCCTCACATGAAACCTGTGACCTTTCACCTCCCGTTTCTATTATTTTCCATTATTTTCATAAATAAAAGCCGATAAATGCCACTTTGCCTTTCCAAAGCCTTAGCCATTTCCTTTTCCAATTTCCATAGCCATAATAAACCATATGAACACCTCCACTAGGTTGTGTTTCCCAAGATTCAGCTTGGAACACATGTCATGTGATCTTGGTTATTATTTTTCCATTTTAAAAATTTATTACATGGATTTTTTGTCGGGGATGCTACACAAGGAAACAAAAACAATGTTTTTTCTCAAATATAGTTTCAAGATATACTTCTTTGTAAATATATATACAACAATTTGGGCCCGGCTAAAGAAGAATTGAAATGCTATATCTTGGAGCACATCCCAAACTCACCTTTAAGAAGGATAACCTTTCTCTTCTAATAAAAAATCAAATCCATGTGTTCTCTATCCCGGATAAGACCCTTGGGCCATATGCATTTTATTCACATTTTTATCAGTAGTATTGGGATGTCATAAAGTTTGACCTTTGTAGAATTATTTATTATTCCTTTAAACATAATTGTATTGGAGGTTGTATTAAATCAATTTTTTTGGTTCAAATCCCAAAGGATTCTAATCCCTCCCTGTTCACTTGGTTTAGGCCTTTTTCGTTGTGTAATGTATCTTATAAAGTGATCTATAAGATTTTGGCATCTAGTCTCAAGCTTATTCTTCCAAAATACATCAGTGAAAATCAAGGGGGGTTTGTTCATCAATGGAAGATATTTGACAATATCATTTTAGTCCAGGAATCTCTAAAAATTTCAGTAAATCAAGAAGTGACAAAGGAATGGTCATAAAACTAGATATGGGAAATACCTTTGATTATGTCTAGAATTTATTCCTCTGTATAAACTATACCGATGGGATTCAATCTAATGTTATAATGTATTAAAACAAGATATTGAATCCTTCTAAAATTTGCGGAAACAAAATACGATTGCATAATCACATAATAAGTAAGAGAAAGAGACAATAAATCACACAACACAATGTTTATCTGGGGAAAGAAGCTGCTCAAAACCCCGCTATCTGTATATTTCATATGGTTAAGATCACGAAACAATACAATGTTATTCCTCACATTGAGAAACATCTGCACTTTTCTGACTGTCTCACTTCAATCCTATTTGAATATGGCTTTAGATCTCAGCAAAATCGGTCAAGTATTTGACATTTTTCTTGCCTCTGCTTGTACTACCTTGCTTATGCATTCTTGGGATAATTTAGCCCCTATTAATTAGGAAAATGACAAATAATGATTGTGCAATCCTTCAAGGCCTTCCTGATGACCTCATGCATGACCTGTACAATTTTCTAATAGTACAGCTGATAGATCTCTTCCCTTTAACCTCAGTCTCAACTGGGTCTTCCTTAGAAATGAAATGAAACAACTATTTATAGTGAATTATCAGTTAATTGATTGATCACTACTTGTGAATTATTTAATTCACTGGACCTCTCACTATATCATCTCTCAGTTAGAGCTAGTTAAATTTATTTTTACTCAATTGCTTGAGTTAACTAATTACAACTCACAAAAAAATGTATCTCGACCCCCTAAAAATAGAAAATCCCTTTGCATGCATCCTCTTAGAAATATCAATTTAATTTCATTGTCTAACTCAATCATTCTAACTTAGTTAACTAATACAAGCTGTCATGAGATGAAATTACAATTTTTCTTTCAATTTAATTAAGGGAAAATTAAATCAAAATCCTCATATGGTAGCAATTTCTAAGTGGCATTTTCTGGAATCCATTTTTGGGTTTCTTTTTCAATGTTTATTTTTGAAAATTTCAACAATCCATATCAACAAGAAAGGAATTCAATCTATCATGATCTGATACCTTTGGAATGTTCTGCATGAAACACTTCTCTAGTGTCATTTGTTCCTACAAATCCTAAAACTCAATAGCCTCCAAAACAATTTGAATCGATATGATGCATCTATCATCAGATTCTTTGACTGCTATCAATTACTTCAATATCTACTGGAAACTCTACGCCGCTATTTAATATGCATTTGTTCCCTCTACACTTCTACCAACTCTGATCCATGATCCAGTATCTAGCATATTTCACTCTAATTTATGTCTTCCTAACATCTCACTGCATCAATCCAACTGATCCTTCTTGCTACTATGTACTATGTGCTCCTTGTAGCCAAGTTCGATCCATGAGACAAGCCATCTTAATGGATCCTGCACAAATTTATTCGCTTGGGATTATATATTCCCATCTTCCCACCTCTCACCTAGAGTTATGACTGCATGTGCTCCCTCTTCCCATATGGCTCGAAATTCCCCCCTATTGGAGGTCTCTGCTTGAGTGGATTCCTTTTCTCAGTCTCCTCTTTGCTTCTCCAATTGTGGCTACTCCACAACCTTATGAGACTACATGTTGAGAGGTAATTTTTGTTCCCTCTTAACCACAAATTCACTAACCTCTTCTTTTCTCCTCAAAGCTTTGAATGCATCCTTGACCTGAAGAGCATACAAGTTATTGACTCTAGCACTGATTTGTTTCACCCATCCCATGGCGATGTGTCTAAGGAACACCTTTCCTTTTTTAAATATGACATCATAACCATGATCTTCTAATTCTTCTACGGAGACTAGATTATTCCTTAGTCTTGGAACATACAAACCATCTATCAGTCTAAGAGGGGAGCCAAATTCCCTATAAAAGGTAATTGTACCTATGTTGGTTGTGCTAGACCTCCCGTCATCTCCAAACTCTATGTTTTCTTGAAGTTCCTTCTCCTTCAGGTCATAAGGAACGAGGCACCGCTATCTAGATACTACATGCATCCCATTACAGTGTTTGTTATGCATGAAATGAGAGTAAAATCAATCTTGAACTATGAATATAGCCCAATGCAATTGTAGGCTACTTCTTTCTTGGCGTATTCTGTGGAAAATTTGAGGCATAATGCCTATGATCGTGATAGTGAAATCACCTGAACTTGGACAAGTATCTCTTGCCCTCTTCTCCTTGAGATTTATTTCCCTTGGCTTTCATTTCTTTTCCCACCAATGCAAAATATTCTTCTTTTTCTCTTTTGAAGGTCCAGTCTTTGGTGATTTGCCTTATCTCTTCTATTACTAAGTCAGACCAGAAACGATCCTAGTCTGGTAGCTTCTCCCTCCCATTCACAGAGTCTTGGTAACCATGATAGCTCTTGGGAAGGCCTATAAGTGTTAGGATCACCAAATCATTATCATAAATAGTCATCCCAACACTTCCAAGCTCATCTCGACACTGAGTGAACTTCTACAAGTATTTTTGGATCATGTCGCCCTCCTCCATCCTGATCTTTCTGAGCTTCACCTTCAACAACAACTTCCTATGGTTGCTTCTATTCTAAGAAAAATATTTCAAGGCCTTCCACATAGAATATGGAGGTGCATTCCCATGGATACTTGAGAAAATATTATCTTGAACTCCCTCTAACAAGATCCTTCTCACCTTTACTACCTTCTTTTTCCATGCATCAAGTTTTTGAGCATTTGTTGTTGTGGGCTTGGGAATATTAGTATCTATAAATTACTTCAACCCATTTTCCTCCAACACTAACTCTGTCATGTCCTTCCATGCTATATAATTCGAATTTCCTCAAGGGCATATTTGAGTCTCAAGCCTTTGAAAGGCATCTTTATCTACTAATGGATCCCGAAGAATAAATCTGCAAATTTGAACCTATTCAAGAAAAATAATAATTCTTCTCTTCTATTGTGATTCTTGGTGCTCTAATACCATGTAGAAAATATACTTATGGTATTCAATCTGATCTTATAATGTACTAAAACATGATACTGAAACCTTCTACAATTTTTGGAAACAAAATACGATCGTACATTCACATAATAAGTAAGAGAAAGAGACAATCAACCGCACAACATAATATGTATCTGGGGAAAGAAACTGATCAAAACCCCACTATATGTATATTTCATATGGTCAAGATCATGAAACAATATAGTGCTATTCCTCACACTGAGAAACCTTTGCACTCTATTGACTGTCTCACTCCAATCCTTTCGAATCTTCCTTTTGATTTAATAAAAATCAGTCAAGTATTTAAACTTTTTCTTGCCTCTTCTTGGATTGACTTTCTTATTCATTATTGGGCTAATTGATATCCTATTAATTAGGAAAATCCCAAATAATTATTGCACAATCCGTCAATTCCTTCTCGATCACGTCATGCATGACCTGTACAATTTTATAATAGTAGAGCTGATAGATCTCTTCCCTTTAATCTTAGTCTCAACTGGGTCTTCCTTATAACTGACATGTAAAAACTATTTATAGAAAATTATCAGTTAAATGATTGATCACTAATTGTGAATTAAATCTAATTTAATTCACTGTACCTCTCACTAGCTCATCTCTCACTTAGAACTAGTTAAAATATTTTTAACTCAATTACTTGAGTTAACTAATTATAACTCACAAATAACTATATCTAGACCCCCTAGAAATAAAAAATCCCTTTGAATGAATCCTATTAGACCTATAACTATAATTTCCTAAGCTAACTCATTAATTCTGACTTAGTTAACTGATGCAAGTTGTCATGAGAAGAAATTACAAATTTTATTTCAATTTAATTAAGGGGAAATTAAATCAAAAGCCTCATATGGTAGCCATTTCGGGGTGCCATTTTCTGGATTCTATTTCTTGTTGCCATTTCCAAATTTTCTTGTTGAAAATTTCAACATTCTCTTCAAGGTAATGTCTAACTTTGGTTTTGACAACCAAATTATACAATTTGGTTTTATTTACATTTTAGGGCCTTGGATCTAGCCCCTAGTCAATGGGCACTCTACTAGGTTTTTTAAACCCTACACAGGTATCCATCAAGGATGTCACCTTTTACCCTTTCTCTGTATTATTATGGTACTATATAAGTAAGAATCTAGAGTTTGATAGGGAAATTTTTTATCTTCTAGGTATTTTTTATACAAGAGGAATTAAGAGTATCAATTACTCTCAATTTGTAGGACGACACCTTGCTTCTATTTGGAGCTTCAACCACTCCTTCCAAGAGATTGAAAATTGTGTTAGATAATTTTCTTGATGCATATGGATGTCTAATCAATTACTTAAAGTCATAGATATATTCTTAGAATATTATAACAAGGAAGTAAAATAAAAATATGAGAATTTTAGGATTTCACTTGGTGGAATCCTAGAATTAATTTAAGTCCTCAACATCCCAATATGTCTAAAAATTCACACATCTTGGGCCTAGGAAGGGACAATTAATAAGTCAAAAATCATGTTTTCCCAATGGGGTGCTTGCTGGAATAATTTAACATGTTGGTTGGTTTTGATTAAAGTTGTTCTTACAACCCTTAGTATTTATAAATTTTTTGCCTTGCTTACTCACAATATTGTTAACATTATGGCGAAAGAAATCCATAAATTCCTATGGGAAGGAGGAAAATAAAATGCAAATAAGTTTGATCTGATTAAATGGGCCACAATATGATTGCCTAAAATACATGGAGGACTTGGCATTAGGTGTCCATTGTTAATAAAGAAATGTATTGGGTCCAAAATGGTTTGGAGTTTCTTATCCTCAAAAGAAGAATGGTGGAAAGAAGTGTCGCAAGAAAAATATCTCCTCGGGGGTTCTCCCTTTTTGGACCCTTTTCATCTGCATCACATAAATTCTTTAGTTTGGAATCTATTTATTTCCTTGAATCACTCATTAATTCATATAAATTTTGGAACCCTAGGAATGACACATGTATTAATGTTTTTTCCGATAAAATCATGAATAAACCTCCTTTAGAGAGGGATAACAAAATTCTTCCTCTTAAGTAAGTATTCACATCCAACAACAAATACACATTGTTCAATATTTCAAGATGGGATGTTGAAGGTAATTGGATTAGATATAAATTAGAATTCATCCCTCCCCCTTTGTAGGAAATTGTGCCAAAGCACTTGTGGTCACTACTACAACGCCCTCCAAAATTTTGCTACATTTGAATTTTGGAGCCTACTATTACTGTTACATATAGAGTTTCTTTGATCATAAAATGTCATTTCACACTAAAATATGTGTTTCAAGTGTCTTTAAATGGTCTCAAGTGTCATCACATTGATGAAAACATATATTGGTGCATTTCATGGTCATAACATCTTTGTTGTCGTAAAATGACACTTTTTGGTTGCAGTCTCACACACTACACTTATTGCACTTGGGGAATGTGTATAAAGTGTTTTTTTAACATATATTCACCATTTTTCAAGTTTTTCTAAATTTTCTTTATGATTTGGTATGTTCCACACACACACACAAACACATATATATATAAACTCATCCTACCCGCTCCCTTGCCTCATTTTTAAGACTTGGAGAAATTTTGGTTTCAAAGAGACCTAATCAAGGCCAAGAGAACATGAGATTACTCTAAAAACTCGATGAGGAATCCTTCAGTGTTGAGAATTGCACCATGTGCCCTCCAGGAGCATAAGGCACACTCCTCAAGTATCTTTCCTTTTCCTTTCTCCGAACTGCACCCTTCAAAATACGAAGTCTTCCTTGAGCGTGCTCCTTTGACTTGAAGAAGTGTGTCCTCTTTGAGCGCATAGGCACACCCTAAGGGCCTTAAGCTTCATCCTTCAACTTTCCCCAATGCACCATGTTTCCTCATGGGCCCATTGAGGACATGAGTGCACCTCGAAAGCCTAAATACTTCACCCTTCAGCCTTCAGGAGTGTTCCTTGCGCCCCACATCTCTCTCTTGAGTGCACAATGTACTTGAAAAGCCCGAAGCCTTTCACTTTGTCATTCAGATGTGTGCCATGTGCCTTGCCTTTACTATTACCTTCTTTCAATTGCATGAGTGGATACTGAAGCCACAAATCCTTCCCTCTTCAACCATTCAACATTTCAAAGTGCGCCCATAAGCTCCTTTTTCCCCTTTGAGCGTGTCGAAAAGGAATGAACATAAAATATGCATGAAACATGGTAGAATAAGATATTTTTAGGATGATAGTTGCTATTCATGAGTTATTTTAGCCATAGGTATTCTAGAAACATTGTAGCAAGCACACATGAGGAAGATCTAACAAGGAGAAGAAACAAAGGAAGCATAGAAAGAACAAAGAACACAATGGAATCTTGATAATTAAAGTACCTGAAAGAATCCATTTGATAAAATAACCTTTGGAGGGTGGAGGAAATAAATGATTAAAGCTGAATTAAGAATGAAGATATTGTTGGTAGCCATGTCACCATTGGAGAAATTCCATGTCATCAACTGTTATTAGTCTTGGTCATCAAAGATAGTGGCATGCTAAGTCTGATCACACAATGATGTGGAAGTCATGATGTACTATTGTAATAATTCTAAACACAAATAAGTGGAATACCAAGAGTCATGTATGAAATAAAGATTCATGGAAGTACAAAAGACATGTAATACCAAAATTCATATGTAATTCCAAAATTCATTTGGAATTCCAAAGGTTGTAGAATTCCAAAGGTCACTAGAGGTTAGAAACTCAAGAGTCATGAGGATGTGAAAGGTCATTGCTAAAATTATAAATAGATCCTCATTTCTCATGTAAATGGATTTTAATCTTGGCTTCTCCCACAAGGATTATAAAGACAAAGTTAGTACTCTTGGGGAGCAAGTAGTGGTTCTAATGCTCCACTATTGGAGCTAGTGGTGTTCATTTTATTTATGTTTATTGGTACTTTTACTTAATATTGAAGCCTTCCAGGACAATGCATTTTGAAACATGGATTGTGAATGTTTCTAAGACTATTATTTGAATTTTTATGGTTCATTTTTTATTTCATCAAGTACTGGATTAATTAAACTATTATGGTTAATTAGGTGCTCCTTGTTGGAAATGCGTTGTTATGCTATAATGATCATCACATCCTTGTGAACTATTTCGCTTGATGTTAGATGAGTCTTTATCATTTATGTGTGTCTCCATTTGGTTAGTATTATTATTTATCTCTTATAGGCTCACTTTATTTTTCCCTTCGCAGTAATATAACCTTGATACATCGGTAATTGGGCATCCACAAGGCATACTATCTTGCTCATTCAAGAGGAGAATTTCACTTCTCTCTCATTCTAAAAACTAAATCCAAGGAATCTATTCAATTAAGTGGTACTTGGGTCGTATTCCATATGGGACTCCAACACCAAAAGGTGTGAGGTATAGTTGGGACCTTGAATTTGGGAGATCCCCTCTATGTTGGCGGTATCCAATACCGACAATATTCTAGCGCTAGAAGGAGGGCCGCCAGTTTTTTATGGTTGATAAGTCTACACACCCAAATCATTATTCTTCTACATAGGGTAGAAAAATTCCGAGAACTATTATGACTAAGATTCTTGAACCATGAGGATATTCTCAACCAAGCTCAAAATCAACTTGTGAGGTTACTAATGAGGCTCATCAATAGGTACATTATAAAGGTTCATAATTCCATCTTGCAGGTTTAGAACTATCTCTTTATCACATTTATTTGCATTTTTGTCATATTATTTTTAGTGAGAAAGGTGAAATATGCTTTTCATATAATGTATCCTAATATGGTTTAATTGCAATAAATGGAGAAAATTTTGAGAAAATTTCTATGTATGGGCTCGGAGTAGACAACAAGGAGAGATTAAGGGGGTTGTTTACTTCCTCAACTCCCTCATTAAGCCCAATTTCACATCAATATCTCTCTCATCAGCTCGAGGTCATTGGCAGCCAAGAAATTGAAATTCATGAGGAGTCAAGCTCCACTATTCTCTAGTTTGAAGAGACTATTCCTATCTTCTAGGGAGTTTTTTTGTAGCTATCCTGTTGTATAAATGAACATGTATAAGATCTCATTAGGATTCAATATTTTTTTTCATATAGGTAGCTATTGAGCTCACGAATTGTTATATTTTGACTATTATGTGATGTATTAGACCTTGATTCAATGATAATGAGAAGCTGCTATTTGATTCATTACTAAGTTAGTTTCACAGGGCCAAGGCTCTTGGGTTTGGGCCCTGTTAGTGTCCTATGATTCATAGGATCAAATGATGATTGAAAACTTTCTTTTAGTCCATTTCAAGCTGTAAATAATATTTCATTTTACCAATGATTTCGTAAAATAAAAAATGAAGAGGGTATAAAGAAAAATGGAATAAAATAATATAAATAAAAAATGAGAAGAACCCCATGAAAATAAAAACAAGTATAAAAGTGAGAAAGTCCAAATACCACTAGAAAGAAAAAAAAATTGCATTGAAAAAATAAATTAGGGTTTTTGTGTGCAACTTGTTTAAATGCCACAATCAATGATCCTTACTTGAATCATATAGTTTAATCATGATCAAGGACATCTGAATTTATGCTTTTTAGATTAGGGAATAATTTAACCAAACAATTTAATCTTGGTTAATAATTAGGTAGGTGGGTGAAAACATTAATCAAAATGTATAAGCTTGATTAATCAATCAATTCAGTAGATTAGAGTGGAAAATAGGAAAATATATTTTTGAAAAATAAAAACAAATTGCACGTTTAAATGCGCCCATGATTTCTTAGAAAGATAGATTAGTGTGTGAGTTAGGATAAATTGTGTAAATTAAACATAATTTTTTTTTTTTGTAAATAAGTTATTTTGCCTAAAGTTGGACCCTTTCTAAAGTCCACAAGACGAAAAAAAGTGTTTTCGCTTGTGGTTAACGAGCACACATGATCCAACAAAGGATATCTTCCCCGCTTGAATCAACGACGGGGAAGCAATTTCGCATCCCCTGCCCTTGTTTCTCGTTAACAGTGGGGTGGAGGGGGGGGGGGTCTGAAAAGTGGTAAGGTAATCCCTAGGCCCCACACGATGTGGCAACCACATATGACTTTGCACCCTCATGCTCAAAACCACATAGCATCACCCCCCCTCCGAAAAGCGCCTCTCTCTCCTCCACTCCTACCAATACTCCACCACGTCAAATCCTGCATTCTATCCTCCACTAGCCACGTTGCATCATCTGTCTCTTTCCCCATTATCCCATTAAATTTTACCATTTATTATTAACCCGTTGCAATCTTCCCATTGTTTCTAACCGTTTAACCATTAATTTATCCACAACTCGTTCTGTAATGGATCTAAATCTAATGGTAATAAATCCCCTCCTATAAATAAAAGTTTCTTAATTTTGCGTGATCCTCCTCTTAATTGTTTTAGTTATGGTATTACATGTTAGCGATCACAATACATTTAAACTATTCGCATCTAGTCTCCAGCTAGTCGAGAACCCAATTACCAACACTAGGTATCCAATTATCCATCCAGGTAATGTCCACACCGAGTCTTTGTCACTTTTATGTCTTGCCAAAAATTTTGAGATATGGCACCCATGGGAAAGGGGAAAACTACCAATGAAAAACCAAGTGATGAAAACCCTATGTCCTCTTCCACCTTGTACCTCAACCATATACCCCTGATAGACCAGTATTATAAAATCGTTGATATCGAGTGTGAATTTGACTTGTTCAAATTACATCATTGGTTGAAACAAATCTATCTAGACCAGGGGGATGAGATTAACTTTGGGAATCCCTATTTATTATGTTTATGTTTCCACAGACACACCATTTCCATAATTTCATAATATGGTGCGAAACCAGATACAACCCTATGATGAGAACCATTGTGGCCCATAATGGAGACATTATGGTCACAATTTCACCAGAAACCATCAATTAAATGTTATTGATTCTTGAAAATGATTCCCTCAATCATTCTTTTGTAGCTTCCCTCATGAATTTATATCATAAACTCACCTTTCCTCAGAGAGCCCAAATATTCGATATTTTCCTCCCAGAGGATGTTCAACTCCCCAAGAAAAATCCCCCTTACCCAACTTCCATGTTCCCAGAAAAATATAAACAAATTGTTTCTTTAGTATCTTACCTTCTAGGGTACCAGTCAAAATAGTGGGTGGATGAGCCTATTTTATGTTTTCTTTCCATTTTTTCCAAGGAATATAATCCAACATTCAAGTTCAATTTCAGTAAAATTTTGGCAGAAAATATGCATGAATAATTGATGAAAATCACTACAGAAGGCATGTTCAAGCATGCATCTGTATTAGTTTACATGTTTCTCCTTTAGCAAGGTGACAAATATCCAATAACACTGCATAAGAAAGATGATCAAGGAGTCAGTCTGTCAGTGATATAGTGGACCTCATTGGTGAGAAGAAATTCAACAAAGTTTAATTTTGAAGATTTCATAGACAACTTTATTCATATAGCTGCAGGGCTTCTAACTAGTCAAACTGAGCAAAGGATCAATCCATAAATCGAAAGGATTTTTCACCTAATTGAGCATACCAAGATTGGATAATAGCATTTATACAGAAGTTATATAAAGATAAGAGTTTGTGGGTGTGAGTTGGCTCCATACATACTACCCAAATATGTTCCAATGAGGATTTTTTTCTCTACAATATATAAGGTAGATGATTAATATGGATGAAATCCACTTTATTTCAGGTAAAATGAAGTCACAATTTAAGATTAAGAAACAAGTGGGACCTTTTATATGCAATAGCAGAGAAGTAGAGAATGAGGCAGATTCAATCCTCAAGCAGATAAATTTTCAACCAAGTTTTATCTGGTCATATGATCCCTTCAACATAATTTCTAATTTAAGGGTGGAGGACAAAACCACACCTTACAATCACAACCCAGACCAAAGATTGAGAAATTCATGAATTAAGATCATTTGGAGGAGAATAAAATACATGAAGCGGAATAGAAAATTCCATCAACAACCACCTCCCAAACTCCTGTGCCTCAAGAGAAAGAGGAAAAAAGACATAGGGAAGAAACATCTTCAGCAGTTATTGAGATTAGTGCAAGGGAATTCATCATCTATCAGAAAACGTGAAATAAATACCCCAAGACAGTCACCACTCAGGGTGATGAGGAACATGACACCATAGTCATGACCGGTCAACATGTCTCAAGAGGATTAGAGGACCTTTTCTTTGATACTCCATCCTCCTTGGGCTAAGAGGATCCTTCAGAAAAACTTTATTCTATAGAGTTGGTTGATAACCTAGATGAGCCCAACATCTTCAACAAGTTTTTGGAAATTAAACACAATAATGAAGCACTTAAGGCCACACATATGCTTAGTTTTGGAAATAGACCTCTACTTCATAGCATAGATTATTAACAAAATTTAACAGTGAGAAAAGAAGAATGCAGATGAAATTCTTACAGGCTTAAGTGCCATTTCCAAAAACGCCTTCAGACTACGAGAAGACTATTTTTCATTTGATGTAAAGAAAATGCATCCTATATATCAAATGGACATACATAGTTAGTTTGGAGAAATTCTTTTCTCCACCATGACCAATACTACTATGGAAGTATCAAAATTAAGGACACCACTCATCAATGTCCAGGAACAGTTAAAGCTCGAGAAAATTTCCTAATCAACTAAAGACAACAAAATCAAATAATTGGAGTATTTATTAATCAAGTTGGGGTATGATCCTAGTGATGTCAAAGCAGTGGAAGAGATATTGAAGAGAAATAATGCATATATAGAAGCACTTAGGAAGAAACTTAAGTTACCATCTATAGAGGATCCAAAAGAAAAAGAAATAGAAGAAAATGAGCAACATAAAGAAGACATCCTCATACTGATTATTGAAAAAAATTTATAGATTAAGGAGAAGTAGAAGAAAATAGAAAAAGTACTCAAGGAAAAAGAGCACGCTTCACAATTAGCCATAGCTCGATTGAGAGCTATACCAATTTCAGTTGCAGGGACATTCGGGGATTCGACATCAGCATCAAGTGATTCAAGCAAAGTCATGAAGATGTGTCTCTTTAGAGACAAGATAATGGTAAGTTAAAGGGGAAACTAAAGAATCTGGAAGGAAAAAAGATAAAAAAATGACACGCTCTATGTAGCTGTGTTGCATCAGCTTGTCGATAATATTGAACAACTAGAAAATGAGTCGCTGATGACTTAGAATTTGGCACATGCCAAGGAGAACATTTGGCTGGACATAAGTCGGGCCATGACTGAAATTTTTCCATCCATTCAAATAATTTTTAAACAAGAGGATTTAATTGAAAGGTGAAGTACAACAATAGAGCAAGTTAGAACAACGCTGGGACAAAAACGAGACGAGGCCACAACTATGATTAAAGTTTTGAATTAAAAAAAAGAGAGAACAATTAGAATAGGTTCAGATTGCAGGCAGGAAAGAGACCATCCTAGAGATTAAGAAAGTTTTATAGAAGATAAATTTGATGACCTAATTGGAAACTAAATGTTAGAATCTAGAAAATGTTGTCCAAATATTTCATATCAAGTTCAATTTGTTGAACCAGAGAGGATTTCTAGGAATAGTAGCACTGAATGACAGGTTAATCAGCTTGGAAAATTACTATTAGAAGCTCTACAGTATTGCAACAGATAAATCCAAATCTGCAGGAATCAAGGGACACATCACAGGGAAAGATTTCTTAGAAGCATTGGAGTTTGATTTAATTATCAAACATGAAATAAAATATATTTTCATAAAAAATCCAACTTTGGAGAAATATATGGAGGTCCATGAAGTCTATAGAAAGTTACTCAATATTTATATCCTCGGTGATGAAATATGGGATCAATTTTGTGACATCATTTAGTAAAATTTTTTCATATCCAACAGACAGACATCAAGGCAGCACATTTTGGGGCCAAGTCATCAACAATTTTCCTCAAATTTAGTGCCAACAGTCTGAAGAGTTTCAATATTCCTTTAAATTTGTATTAATTGATGTAATCAATTGTTATATATTTTTAAAAATTTATCTTGATCTTTTAGATCATGATATTTTGTACAAAGCTTATAAATACTTCCGAATTCAAAGTAGTAGAGGTTTTTTTTGCATCAAAGAAGACTATTGTAAAGTTGTTCCACCAAGTTCCATTAGACATTTCAGTAATACAAAAATATTTTTCAGAGGATTCTTATGTCAAATTGTTGGTGAAGTGATTCTCTATTGTGTTTCTGTGTTTCTAAAGGAATTCATCACTATTTTCTATTTTGTTTTATTAAAAAAATTAAATACTTAGAATTTGTTTGAGTACACTCTATTTATTTCTCTTGAACAATTTCAATGTTTTCAACCGAAGTGAAATAGTGAATTATTAATTTGTTTTTACTTAATGAAAACTCCAAACTTTCTTCTTTTCCATGTCATTTAGCTAACAAAATCCAATTAATCTGGCTACCTTGCCCTGTCAAATCTATCTATAAAACACTAAAACATATCCAAATTTAAGTAGTTGAATCCATAGCCCAGTGGGAACTTCTGGCATTAATCAACCAAACAATATCAAAAAAATTAAACAATAAACAAGATATCTAGCCTAATATCTTAAATCAAACAATTATAAATGATAAAGAGAGATCCCTCTCTGAAACTAGAAGGGCTAGATTCCCAGTTTCCAAAGTGGTTTTGTGGTTACCTCTATGATTTTTTCTCCAACCTCAAAGATGACGGAGTGATAAAATTCTGAGGACTCCACTAGGGAAGAACAAACCTTAATTTCAAAATTTCATCTCCCTAGTTCAAAACTTTATTTCAAACAAAATTAAAGATTTAAATTTTAGAGATAAATGTTCAAAGGTTGTAGCTTTATACATAGTTAAATTGTGTGTTTAATACTATATATATCCGACTCCAAAAGTAATTCACTAGATCACATCTAGATCCAGAGCCTCCTAGGATCTTAGATGACCCTGAGAAATTGATAAGGAATACAAGTTTAACAAAAAGCCAAGGGAGTAGTATTCCTCCACCAAGATCACATTCCCTTCTTGAGAGCTTTGTTACCATAGAGTACATTTAGTTTTATCTACCTTTTGAACATAGTCTGTTTATGACCAAATTTTAAATTTCTGTACATGAAAAATTCTTTGACCAAACTATCTTAAGCCCTTCCATATCTGAACATCAATCAATATATATAGACCTTGATACCCAAGCTCTTCAGCAGTTGGAAAAATTAGAAGATATAGTGATATAACTAGACTAAGCTGTCCATAAAGCATATTTCAAGAAATCAATTGAACTTTCATCCCCATCATTCTCTGTCTCATCTCCCATCACAAAATCTATACATCCTATTTCCACTTCTTCCATTTTATCAACATTTTTCACTACCTCCCCATCAACATCACATGCCATAATTCAAATTTTTTTAGTCCCTTCCAAATATACACCTCCTATAAGTTTATCTCTTATCCATCCACATATACCAATCATTAAAGCACAGTATGCCCCTCTGGTTTTATCTACACCATTACATAATATGCCTCAAAACTATAAAACTAGAATTCCTCAATTTGATGGCACTAGGTCAATTAATTTACAACAACATGTAGGCAAAATGAATTATCGTTTTTACCTTCAGGAGGTAGATGAAGAAGATGTGAAGATGAGGTTTTTTTCCCAAACTCTTAATGGAGAATTAAGGAAGTGGTTTAAATATTTTCCAATAGCTATTATAAATGACCTTGTTGCCTTTTATCAATCTTTTCTCAATAGATGGGAAATCTAGAAAAAATCACTTCATATTTTAGCACGGTATGAAAACATTAGGAGGGACCCTGGGGAAAGTGTGCAATATTATTGCACTAGATTTAAAAACATTTATAATGAAAACCCGACAACAGTCAAGCCTCCTGAGGGATTAGCCTTGATTAAGTTTCCAGATTGTTTTGATGCCGATATGTCCTATTAGCTAAGAGAGAGGAACCCTACTACCTTGGAAGAGATGCAAAGAGATGTTGTAAGTGTGGAAGCCAATATTTTAGCTAAAAGAGATAGAATTAGATCTAAGAGGAGAGTAACCATAAAATAAGAACTATATACTTCTTCTATTGATGTCAAAATAGATACCCTGGTCAAAACCATGGAAAGAATAAGCATAGATGGTAGGCCCCCCAGAGAAAACCAACCTGGTCCCTAGATCATAAATCCTAACTTTAGGATAAAGCCACCCCAATTCAAAAAAAGAGAACAAAAGGGTCTAGATCAGTAGATCAGACCTCCATTTCAAGAGAAATATGCAGATGAAGAGGGAGATATAGTTGAAGGCTTGATGAAAATCAGATAAATTTAATGGCAATAAATGATAGTGACTCCATTTTCTTAACTCAAGAAGAACAATAACTTTTCTTGCTTTCACAACCTGAAGTAAATTATGAGGAATCATAAGGGTACAAATAAGGTTTTGAAAATTCAATAGTGGAAGTCCATAAACAATAAAACCCGAGGAGTAAGAAAATTGTTGATAATTCATCAAAGAAAAATATTGATACTTCTCCTGAAAAGAGTGCAGATATTCATGCCATAAAAATATATGATACTATTCCTAAAATGATCCAAAATGATATTCCTTCTACTAACAGGCAGAAGGATAATTCCAAAAAATATTTTGTTAAGAAACAAGATGTCATTAATATAGATAAAACTCAAACATCATTCAACATAGAAATTGAATTGGTTAAACTCAAAATACCCATTCCCCTGACAGAACTCATGAATAAGAATGCTTATAGATCCAAAGAAATTAAATATTTGAAGACAGGGGAAGGAGAAGACACAATAAATTTAACTGATGATCAACCATAATTATTTTTTAGGCCTAAAGTTGATGGAAAACATAAAGAGGGAAGTGTACCTCCATTTTATGTCAGTTTAAAAATTCATGATAAAAACTCTACACAATGCAATGCTTGACTCGAGTTCTTCACACAACCTTATGCTTAGGGATGTTATGGAAAAATTAGGAATTGATATCACTAGACCCTACAAAGACTTGTATTCTTTTGATTAAATTAAAGTAAAATGGCTAGGCCTTATTAAATATTTGTGTGTCACTTTATTCTAGATACTAGCTAGGAGTGTGGTAATGGATATTGTTGTTATTGATATACCTTCTAAATATGGCATGTTGCTATCACGCCCATGGGGACCTAAACTACAAGGAACCCTTCAAATGGATATGACCTATGCTACCATTCGAGTGTTTGGTTAGCAAAGGAGACTATATAGGGAAACATTGATGAAATACATTGTTATTAGTCAAGAAAAACCACACAATATCCCTTGTCTTCAGTCCATTCAGAACTAGATTATTTCATTTTGTACAATGATGGAGGTATGGAAGAAAAAAACCCAAATTTAGAAGTTGTTTTATATGAGATTGAAGAAATCGAAACAGACATTGTGAAACACGATGAAGAAAATGAGCCTTTATGGAACATGTATTTTTATGGGGTTGTAAGTAAGGAAGGATTAGGAGTAGGTGTGTGGATTTCAAATTCACAAACCAATAAATTAGAAGGGAGTTCATATAAAATAAATTTTCAGTGTACCAATAACATAGTTGAATATGAAGCCCTAATCCTAGGATTGCATCTTTTGAAAAGGTTGGATGCCAAAATAATCTCAGTTCATGGAGATTCTAAACTCATAATCAAACAAATCAAAGGGGATTACTCAGCCAAACATCCAACATTAAGGGCTTATAGGAATTCTATTCTAGATTTCCTTCAACGTTTTGTTGAGTATGAGTTATCTGTAATTCCAAGAGGTCAAAATATCCTAGCTGATGGTCTGGTTGTTTAAGCTAGTGCTTGTAAAATGCCATATTGTCCAAGTCACAAGTACATAGTTTAAGTGAAAAAAATACCATCTATCCTAGATAATATCACGTACCGGCAAGTCTTTGGAAATGATGAACATGTTGAAAATTTTATGCATTCAAAAGATGAACTCGAGTGTGACAATATAGATATGGATTGCGATATAGAAAGCAATGTAGATAACATTGTGAATATGATAGAATTGAATGAAATAGATCAAGGTCAAGAAGAGTTAGAAATTTTACAATTAAAGGATGATGTTTTTCCTAGAGGGTTAGTTCCATTAGAAGTGTTATTTGATTTTAATTATGTGGCTAAAAAAACTAAAATTGAACCTACTGGAGTTGAAGTTGAAGACTATAATATAGGAACTGAACAAGAGCCAAAAATAGTTAAACTATCCAAATATTTACCCCCTACTGAAAAGAATAAATACATAGACTTTTTCAAAGAATTCATAGATGTATTTTCCTGGAGTTATGAGGATTTAAAATATTATGACACTAGCATTATACATCATAATATTCCTATAAAAGAATACCAAAAACCTTTCAAATAGAAACTCAGAAGAATCAACCCAATGCTGATGCCCTAATTCAAAAGGAAGTCAAAAAGATGTATGATGCCAAGATTATTGTACCATTGAGGTATTCTAAATGGGTATCAAAATTAGTTCCTACAAGGAAAAATACTGGATAAATTAGAGCGTGTGTTGAACTTAGGAATCTCAATCACTTTTCTCTGAAAGAAAGCTATCCTCTACCCAAAATGGACCACATTTTGCAAAAGGTTGTTGGCTCTAGAAAAATTTATTTATTAGATTGGTTTTCTGGTTACAATCAAGTTCTAGTGCATCCTAGAGACCAAGAAAAAACAACATTTACTACGCCCTGGGGCACTTTCATGAATGTAAATATGCCTTTTGGCTTAATGAATATTGGTGCTACATTCCAAAGAGAAATGGATATTCCCTTTGCAGATGATATAGGAAGGTTTATAGTCATTTATCTCGATGATATCACTGTCTTTTCAAAGACAGATGAGGAATATTTTCTTCATGTAAGAAGAGTCTTTGAAAAATGTAGAAAATTTGGTATTTCTCTAAACCCAAAGAAAAAATTGTTTACTTTGGAAGAAGGCAAGCTGCTAGGTCAAATCATTTCAAAATATGGAATTAGAATTGACCCTAGTAGAATTGAAGCTATTTTAGAAAAAGTTCCACTTAGAAATGTAAAAGAACTCCAATATTTCATTGGTAAAATAAAATTTTTTAGGAGATTTATCCCCAATTTGGCAGAACTTCTGAGTATAAAAAATATGTTGAGAAAAGACATTAGGGTAAAATGGAAGATAGAAGAAAAAAAATCATTTGACCAGGTAAAAAAATCCTTAACTCAATTTCCTATGCTGATTAGTCCTGATTTCACCAAATATTTTTTGATTTTTTCATTTGCATCCGAACATACTATTGCAACAGTTCTCTTGTACAAAAATAATGAGGGACATGAAAAACCTATTTATTTATTTAGCAAAGACTTTAGCGATATTGCGTGAAAATACAACATTATGGAGAAGCAAGTCTTTTCTTTGGTGAAAGTAATTAAAGATTTTAGAGTTTATATTCTTCATTAACATATAATTGATTTTGTTTCAAACATTGTGGTGAAAGACAAACTGACCCAAAATGGCCTTGATGGAAAAATAGGTAAATGGATTGCAATTATCTTAGAATATGACATTGAAATCAAGCCTACCAAACTTATTAAAGGTCAAGGATTAGCTAAAATAATGGCTGAATCAAAATTTCATGCTTTGGATATAAATTTTGTAGTTGCACTTGATGAACAAGGAGAGCAGGCGACTCCACACATAATAGAAGATTTTGCAACCTCTCCTTGGTATGAAAACCTTATTTTTGTCTTGCATAATTTACAAGCTCCCCCTGGTTTGACCAAGACTAAAGCTAGATTTCTTAAACTCAAAGCTATGAAATTATGTATTCTAGACCAAAATTTTTATTGGAAGGATGTCGTAGGGATTTTACTAAACTATTTATTGAAAGATGAAACAAATAAAGTAATTTAGGAATTCCATGAAGGAGTTTGTGGAGGACACTTGTACTAAAGACTACTGCCAAAAATATTTTAAGAGATGGTTTTTACTGGCCAACCTTATTTGCAGATGTCCATACGAAATTCACGTCATGCCATCAATGTCAGATCTTCAAAGTCAAAAGAACTTTTTTTCCTTTTCCTTTGAAGCCCATATCAGGTGAAACTCCTTTTCAACAATGGGGTTTGGATTTCATTGGAGAAATTCATCCTGCTTACTCAGCTCAACACAAGTAGGTCTTTACAACCACTAATTATTTTACCAAATGGATTGAAGCTATACCTACAAGGCAAGCCACTGATGCAGTGATTATTAAATTCTTAGAAACTAACATTATGTCAATATTTGGATGCTTCAGAAAAATCATTACTGATAATGCAACAACATTCAAATAAAAGTAGATGATGGAAGTTTGCAGCAAATATGAAATCATATTGGGACACTCTACTGCCTATTACCCACAGGGAAATGGATTAGCAGAGTCTTCTAGTAAAATTCTAGTTAATATCATCAAGAAATTGTTGTAGGATAAAAAAATTTCATGGCATAACAAAATAATCAATGTATTATGGGCTAATAGACTCACAACCAATTAATCAATTGAGATGACCCGTACCAACTGGTTTATGGGATGGATGTTTTTTTTCCTACTTCCTTAGGTGTCCCTATTTTGAAATTGATGCAGGAATTACAAGTAGAGCCCAATGATATACAAAGGAGAATAAATCATATAATACAACTTCAACAATAAAGAGAAGAAGTTTACATTAAAACTCAAATTATCTAAGAAAAAATCAAGAAGATCTATGATAGAAGAACTAAAGCTGATGATTTTTAGATAAGAGACAATGTGTTAAAATGGGATTCCAGAAATGAAGATTAAGGTAAGCAAGTAAAATTTGATAATTTATGGAAGGGACCTTACACAATTGATGCTTATAGAGGTAACAATGCATTTTCCCTAAAGGAACTGACTAGAGTAGAACTACTTGGTGGACATGCCAATGGAAGAATGCTCAAACATTATTTTTCTCAAGTATAGAAACACTTTTCACTCAAATCAGTGTAAATACCATTTTCTATATACTGTCATGAGTGGGTGGCTCATATCAGAAGTTGAAGCCCGAAGTGAAGGCCCTAAACCCCTGATGAATTTGCAGCCATAACTATAATAACAATAAAACAATTCAGATTCAGAATAAATACTGCAGACGATGATTCAAGGCTATTGATCTACAATATTATTGACACCTCATAGGGAGAGTGTCATCCCTAGCTGGAGCCACTATTAGGGTCCTATGATTCAAAGGATCAAATTATGACTGAACATTTTCTTTTAGTTCATTTCAAGTTTTAAATAATATTTCATTATGCTAATGATTTCCTAAAATAAAAAGAAAAAAAAAGAAGAAGAAGTGAAAATAGGGTATAAAAAATCGAATAAAAGAATAAAAATAAAAAATGAGAAGAACCCCATGAAAATAAAAACAAGTATAAATGTGAGTAAGTCCAAATGGCACAAGAAAGAAAAAAAAATTGCATTGAAAAAATAAATTAGTGTTTTTGTGTGAAACTTCTTTAAATGCCACAATAAAATATCCTTATTTGAATCATACAGTTTATCATGATCAAATACATTTGAATTTCTGTTTATTAGATTAGGGAATAATTTAACCAAACAGATTAATCTTGGTTAAGAATTAGGTAGGTGGGTGAAAGAATTAATCAAAGTGTCTAAGCTTTATTAATCAATCAAATTGGTAGATTAGAGTGGAAAATAGGAAAATATCTCTTTGAAAAATGAAAGGGCTTGCACACTTAAATGCACCCATGATTGCTTAGAAAGATAGATTAGTGTGTGAGTTAGGATTAATTGTGTAAATTAAACACAATTAATTTTTTTGTAAATAAGGTATTTGGCATAAATTCAACCCTTTTCTAAAGTTCGCAAGTTGACAAAAAGTGTTGGCACTTGTGGTTAAAGAGTGTGCATGATCCAATGGAGGAGATCTTCCCAGCTTGGATCAACTACAGGGAAGCAATTTCACACACCCTTGCCCCGTTTCTCATTAATGGTGGGGGGGGGGGGTATGAAAAGTGATAAGGTAATCCCTAGGCCCCATGCTATGTGGCGGCCATTCGTGACTTCACACCCCCTCTCTTCTCAAAACCACATACTATCACCCCCCATTCCAAAAATCACCTCTATCTCCTCTGATCCCGCCAACGGTCCACCACATCAACTCCCTCGTTCTATCCTCTGCCAACCACGCTGCACCACCTGTCTCTCCCCATTCACCCATTAAATTTTAGCATTTGTTATTAACCCATTGGAATCTTCCCATTGATGTAACTGTTTAACCATTAATTTCTCAAGAACTCAATCTATAACAGATCTAGATTTAATGGTAATTAATCCCCTCCTATAAATAAACACTGCTTAATTTTGTGTGACGCTCCTCTGCATTTTTTATGTTACGGGATTACAGATCACCTATCAAAATCCAATTCAATTGTCTACACCTGTTGTCTCTAACTAATCTAGAGCCCAATTACCAACACCAAGTATCTAATTATCCATCCAGGTATTGTCCACATCGAGTCTTTGTCACTTTTATGTATTTACAAAAATTTCTAGATATGGCACCCAAGGGAAAGGGGAAATATACCAATGAAAAACCAAATTATGAAAACCCTATGTCCTTTTCCACCTTAGACCTCGACCATATACCCCTGGTAGACCAATATTATAAAATCATTGATATCGAGTGTGAATTCCACTTGTTTGAATTTCATCACTGGTTGAAGAAAACCTATATGGACTAGGGGGATGAGATTAATCTTTGGGAATCAATATTTCCAATGTTTATGTTTCCACAGACACACCATTTCCCTGATTTCATAATATGGTGCCAAACCAAATACAACCCTATGCAGAGAACCATTATGGCCTAGAATGGAGACATTCTAGTCACAATTTCACCATAAACCATCAATCAAATGATATTGATTCCTGAAAATGATTCCCTTAGTCATTTTTCTACAGCTTCCCTCATGGATTTATATCATAAACTCACTTTCCCTCAGGGAGACCAAATATTCAAGATTTTCCTCCCAGAGGATGCTCAACTCCCCAAGAAAAATCCCCCTTACACAACTTCCATGTTACCAGAAAAAGCTAAACAACTTGTTTCTTTAGTATATTTCCTTCTAGGGTACCCCTCAGACCAGTGGCTGGATGAGCCTATTTTAGGTTTTCCTTCCATTTTTTCCAAGGAATATAAGCCATCATTCATGTATAATTTCAGTTAATTTTTGGCAGTCAATATGCATGAACAATTGATGAAGATCACTACAGAAGGCATGTTCAACTATGCATCTGTATTAGTTTACATTTTTATTTTTGCGAAAGGTGACATATTTACAATAACACTACACAAGCAATAAAATGAAGGAGTCAGTGAGTCAGTGATACATTGGACCTCATTGGTGAGAAGACATTCAATAGAGTTTAATTTTGTGGACTTCATAGAAAATTTTATTCATGCAGTTGTAGGGCTTCTCAATAGTGAAATTGAGCCAAGGATCAGTCTAGAAATCGAAAGGATTTTGCACCTAAGTGAGTAGACCAAGACTGGAGACTAGTATTTATACTAGAGTTATAGAGAAATAAGATTTTGTGGGTGTGAGCTAGCTCCATACAGATTGTCCAAATATGTTCCAATGAGGATTTTTTCTCTAGAGTATATAAGGCAGATGATTATGGATTAACTCCACATTGTTTTAGGTAAAATGAAGTCACAATTTAAGATTAAGACACAAGTGGGACCTTTTATATGCAATAGTAAAGCATCAAGGAATGAGGTAGATTCAATCCTCAAGAAGATGAATTTTCAGCCAAGTTTTACCTGGTCATATGATCCCTTCAACATAATTTCTAATTTAAGGGTGGAGCACAAAACCAGACCTTACAATCATACCCCAAGACCATAGATTGAGAAATTCATGAATCAAGATCATTGGGAAGATAATACACTACAAGAAGTAGAAGAGCATATTTTGTCAACAACCACCTCCCAAACTCCAATGCCTCAAGAGAAATGAGACAAAAGACAAAGTGAAGAAACACCTTCAGCAATTACCGAGATTAGTGCCAAGGAATTCATAATTTGTCAGAAAAGGAAAAAGATAGACCCCAAGGCAGTCACCGCATAGGGTGATGAGTAACAAGACACCATATTCATGACCGGTCATCATGTCTCAATAGGATCAAAGGACCTTTTCTCTGATACTCCATCCTCCTAGGCCTCACAGGATCCTTCAGAAATACTTTAGCCTATAGAGTTGGTTGGTAACCCAAATGAGCCCAACATATTCAACAAGTTTTTGGAAATTAAACAGAATAATGAAGCACTTAAGGCCAACACACATGCTCAATTTTGGAAACAGGCCTCTACTTCCCAACATAAATTACTAACAATATTTGATAGTGAGAAAGGAATAATGGACATGACATTCTTACAAGCTCAAGTGTTATTTCCAAAAACCCCTTCAGACTACAAGAAGTCTATTTTTTCATTTTATGCAAATAAAATACTTCTTATAGGTCAAATGGATATGCATATACAGTCTGGAGAAATAATTTTATCCACCATGACCAATACTGTTATGGAAGTTTCAAAATTAAGGACATCACTTGTCCAGACACAGTTGCAGCTGGAGAAAATTTCCTCATTGGAAAAAGACAACAAAATCAAGTCATTGGAGGATTTAGTAATCAAGCTAGGGTATGATCCCAACAATTTCAAAGCAGTGGAAGAGATATTGAAGAGAAATAATGTAGAGATAAAAACACTTAGGAAGCAACTTAAGTTACCATCTATAGAGGATCCACAAGAAAAATAAATAGAAGAAAATGAACAGCATAAAGAAGACATGCTCAAACTGATTATTGAGAAAAATTTACATATTAAGGAGATGGATGAGAAATTAGAAAAACTACTCAAGGAAAAAGAGCAGGCTGCACAATTAGCCATAGCTGCAGTGACAACTATACCAATTTTAGTTAAAGGGACAACAGAGGATTCGACATCAACATCAACTTATTTAAGTAAAGTCATGCAGGACCTGTCTCTTCAGAGTTAGAGAATGACAAGTTAAAGGAGACACTGAAGAATTTTGAAGGACAGAAGATAAAAAATGACACCATCTATGTAGCTGAGCTATAGAAATATCACCATCTTTCCCAGAATATTGAAAAACTGGAAAATGAATCACAGATGGATCAAAATTTGGCACACGCCAAGGAGAATATTAGGCTGGAAATAAATCAATCCATGACTAAAATTTGGCCATCAATTCAGATAATTTTCTAAAAATAGGAGTTAATTGAAAGGTGAAAGACTACAATAGAACAAGTTATAATAGTGCCAGGAGAAAAACCAGGTGAGGCCACAACTATCCTTAAAGTTTCGAATT
The DNA here is from genome assembly GCA_034641835.2 of Pinus albicaulis. Lineage (NCBI taxonomy): Eukaryota > Viridiplantae > Streptophyta > Pinopsida > Pinales > Pinaceae > Pinus > Pinus albicaulis. The sequence continues at coordinate 976,158,518 of CM076580.1, read as the reverse complement.
AAAAAAAGAGAGCATAATTAGAACAGATTCAGATTGCAGATAGGACAGAGACCATCCTGAAGATTAAGAAATTTTTGCAGAAGAGAAATTTGATGACCCAATTGGAAACTAGATGTTAGACTCAGGAAAATTTTGTCCAGAGATTTCATATCAAGTTCAATTTTTTAAACCAGAGAGGATTTACAGGATTAATAGCACCAAATGAGAGATTGATCAACTTGGAAAATTACTATCAGAAGCTCTACTCTATTGCAATAGATAAATCCAAATTTGCAGGCATCAAGTTACACATCACAGGGAAATCTTTCTTAGAATCATTTCAGTTTGATTTAATTATGAAACATGAAATAAAACATATTTTCATCAACAAACCGAATTTTGAGAAATATATGGAGGTTGATGAAGTCTATAGAAAGTTATTCAATTTTTCTATCCCTGGTGATGAAAAATGGGATCAATTGTGTGACACCATTCAGTAAAAGGTTTTCATCTTCAACAGATAGACATCAAGGTATCACATTTTGGGGCCAAGTCATCAACAATTTTCCTCAAAGTTAGTGCCAACAGTCCAAAAAATTTCAAAATTCATATATTTTTGTATTAATTGATGTAATAAATTGTTAGATATTTTAAAAACTTTATCTTGATATTTTAGATCAATATTTTTTGTACAAAGCTTATAAATACTTCTAAATTCGAAGTAGTAGAGGTTGGTTTTTGCATCAAAGAAGACTAAAGTTGTTCCACCAAGTTCTAGTGGACATTTCAATAATACAGAAATCTCTTTCATAGGATTCTCATGTAAAATTGTTGGTGAAGTGATTCTCTCTTGTGCTTATGTGTTTATGAAGTAATTCATCACCCTTTTCTATTCTATTTTATTCTAAAGAAAAGAAAGACTCAGAGTTTGTTTGAATACACTCTATTTATGTCTTTTGAATAATTTCGATGTTTTCAACTAGAGTTAAGTAATGAATTCTTAATTTATCATTACTTAGTGAAAACTCCAACTTTCTTCTTTTCAATCTCATTTATCTTACAAAATCCAATTAATATGGCTACCTTGCCCTGTCAAATCTATCTGTAAAACACTGAAATAGATCCAAATTTAAGACTCCATATCCCAATGGAAACTTTTGGCATTAATGAATAAAAAAAATCTCAAAACAAACAAACAATGAACTATATAGGTAGAAAAATATCTTAAATAAAACAAATCTAAATCATAACGAGAGATCCCTCTCTGAAACTGGAAGGGCTAGATTCCCATTTTCCAAAGTGGTTTTGTGGTTACCTCTGTGATTTTTTCTGAAACCTAAAAAATTACAAAGTGATAACATGCCCAACATAGTGGCTTAGGTTCCTCTTGTGTACTTGTATCTTTCTTTAATTTCATATTTTTTTTAGTTTCTTTCATCTTAATAGAATAATACTCCATTAAACTCTGTGATTTCATCCTCTGCCCCATCTCTCTCGTGGGAGCATGAGTAGGAGGACCTCCAACCACATGCCAATTTTATTATTATTATTCCTTGGAAACATGTTTATGTTAGCTATATTTCTTTGTGTATTTTTGTTGTAGCTTAGAAGTTAGTTTTTTTATTAGATCATAATTTTAGCATTTATTAGATAACCCCTAAATTCAACTCAACTTTTCCACTTCTAATTGTTTCATTTTGTCAATGATCAATGAATATGTGCATATGATGATTGTAGGGTTGTTTGAATCTGTAGGCAAGGGAAAATTCACCACATCCACCTTGCACACCATCATTTTCTCTTCCAAACTCAAAATTCTGCCATCAAAATCATGTTTTATGAGGTCATTTTGCTACGAACACTGAGAGCATCTCTTCTACTTCAAAACAGGCCCTAAAGGGGCTCTGAGCTTGGCTAGATGTGTTGGTCAACCTTAAACCATTTTAACTCATTTAAATTCACCTTCCCACACCTTCCAACCATCTTCTTCACCTCTTAAACCTTCTTGGCATCCTTCCTGTAGCATTACAGGGTTTCCTGTAGCAATACAAGGCTCTTATAGCATCCTCCTATAGCATAGCTATAGGTCCCCATTATTAGTCCAAAATTCATCCTTGTTGCCATTTGAGCTTAGGTTAGGATGTTATTTATGCTTAGATATGGTTTCATGACCAATAGAGACTCGTAGGCCACTCCAAACTCTCCTTTTCCTTGTTGCACAAACAAAAATCTCATTAGTATTTTATCACAGAATTCATAGAACAATGTTTATGAAAGTGTGAGTTAGTTAAATAGTAGATAGAATATTGACTTATGGTTTGAGAGGTTATGAAAGAGAAAGTAGTTCCTTTACTGCAAATAGGTTTGATAAATAGATAGATGATTGCAAGATAATGTAATTTCCCTTCTGCAAAGTAGGTTAGCTCTCGCGTATTCATGATTTGTTTCAAAATCTTTTGCAAGTTGAAATTGATAGCATTCCTTTTTCAACTAGGAGTAGTTATAAATTGCATCTACTTATATTTTTCAATCTAATTTAGTAGAAGGAATGGCCTAGAAGCACTAATGATCAAAATACCTAGTTGAGGGTGGCATGAGTGGAATCCATCTGTTGTGCATATAACACTGTCACCTCTAATTTTGTACGGACCTTAGGTTGATAAATAGAGTTGAGTAGCACTTGGGAGTTGCAACACTCTTGGTGAAATACCAAGGCTCACCATTTTTTGGCACTGTTTCCAGGGAGGTGTCTAATTAGATGAATGTTTCTGCTTAAGCATTATTTTCTGATTTTTTTTTTTGCACACAGTTTTGAAGAAGTGAAAAAAAAAAAATTGTCTTTCATGCCTCGTAGGAGTAGGGATAACCAAGGAAAATTTATATGAAAAACCCCCATATCCTCACACAGTCAACCTTCACTCTTCTTCAATAAGTGCAAGCTTCCCTCTATAACTGCATGGGAGTTAGAATACTCTCTAAGTGTGCACCCTGAAATTTTTGAAGAACCTATTGGGGAATAAGAAGAACCTACTTCACCTATCCAAGATATTGCTGAGAAAAAAAAAATGAGATATTTCCCATTAGAGAAACCAATGGCGAGGCCAGGATGAAGAACATCATCCCTGATTCCCTCCCACACTTCCATGGCCTAACCTCTGAAGACCCTGATACCTTCATATTTGAATTTTTTGTTTTTTGTAGGACCTATGACTATGCCTAAGATGAACAAAACCTGAAGTTGTTCTCCTCCACCCCTAAGGATTCAACCTTGTGCTGGTTCATGGGTCTTCTTGGGGTAAACATCACTATCTGGGCCCAAATGCAAGAGTCCTTTAATAACAAGTAAAAATATTATTGTAGGTTCAAAGAAACCAAGGAATAAATATTTAGGATGACCCTAGGGCCTGATGAATATTTAGAATATTATGAGGAGAGGTTTAAAATTAACTACAAAAGGGCCAATTTCACCCTTGATCATGAATCACTCAAGTAATTACTTCTCCGAGGGATCAGGGAGGAATTGTTGGAGACCCTCAAAATGATATATGGAGGGGATATCTATCAATTTTCCTATGATGACATCCAAAATGTGTTCAAAACCCACTCTAGGGTAACCATAAAGAAGGGGAGAAGTAGCTAAGGCTTGGAAAATACCTCTTCCTCTACCTCATCCATAAAAAGTGAGACAGGGAACATGTTGGAGGATTTAAAGAGTGAAAATTTGCATACCTTTGCATTGAAAATGGATACCATGCAGATCAAACATAAACAAGGGGAGGTAGATAAATACTTAGCTATATTTCTCCCTAGATGCATTATGAGACACTCTAGGAATGAATGCCCAATGAATGTCATATAAGTATGCTTATTCTATGAGGGAAACCATGCAATAGACAAATTCCCTTCCATAATATGCCTAAAATTTGTATACCAAGGGGTGGAAGGTGGGCTAGAGTAGCTCTGCTTCATCGATCAAAGGAGGCTCAAGGACCTTGGCCATACCAACAAGGCATGAAAGTTGCACCTCATTCTTATTAAAATTCAAATCAAAATGCACCTTTTAAGCCTTTGTACTCCTCCAATCATCCATCATGGCCCACACCTCCTTTTTGGCCTTATTCTCCTCCATATCCTCCTCAACCTATCAACCATCCTTTTCATCCATATCCTTCTCGACCTCCTCAATGGAGCAACCCATCTCAAGGTTGGAGGCCTCAACCTAATTAACCTCCTCTTTTACTACCTACACCCCAACCTCAACCACAACTCACTCATCCTGCTCCACCTAAGAAAGCTTAGATGTTTTCTCAACCCAATCTGAACACAAATAACAAACAAGCATAACAGGTCTACAATGGAGAGACATATTACCCTACCTATGTTATGGAGATACAAGAGATTAACCTTAGGTATGGTAGAGTGCTCCCAGATAACCATCCACCATCTCCACCTGAAGACCTTGAGGAGGAAAAGGAAGAGAGTACCCCTCAAGTAAATGCACCTCCTTTTCCTCAAAGATTGATCCACCCTATCCAACACACCCCAGAAGAGATTGAAATTCTAGGAGAATTGAATAATTTTTGTGTCAAGATACCCCTTCTCCAGGATATTAACGATTTTCCCATCTATAATGATCTTATCAAGGAGAAATGATTCAAAAGTCCTAGGAGAAAGAAGAGAGACACCCCCACCATCAATGTTGTTGGTTAATTACCTGATTTGATGTTGGGGAGATTAATTTTCCTGAAATACCTAGACCCTGTAAGTCCTGTAGTGGATGTGGATATTGATGGTATCATTGTCCCTCATACATTGATTGATATTGGGGCTGCCATAAATGTAATGACTAAAGAAACCATGTTGAAACTCAACCTCCAAGGAGCCTTGAGAAAGACCACTACAATGTTGAACTTGCTTATAGGCCCACAGTAGCTCCCGAGGGAGTTTTTGAGGATGTCATGGTCTCCATTGGCTCTTAGGAATATCCCACTGACTTCCTGGTGCTTCAACCCAAATTTATTTTTAATGTTTATCCTTTTATCTTATTAAGACCTTGTTTGGCCACTACTGATTCCTATATAAGTTGTAGGGCTGGGAACATGATCATCAAGAATGGGCTCTTATCAAAACAACTGATATTATATCCTCCTTATCAAACTTCTATTGAACATGATCTACCTTTGTGGCTAGAGGATGAGGAATAATATGAAGTGTATAATGCAGCACCATACCCAATATGTACCTTAGATATTGTTATAGGAGGGCGACAACCTGATGAAGATGACCTCATTGACAATATCCTTCAAAACCAACCCCCCACTACCATTCCACTTGATGAACTTGTGAGAGAATATGGAAGGAGTCCTTGGAATGAGCTATGATCAGTTGAATCAAGGCCTGAACATGTCAAAATTGTAGATTTTGGACCATACAGAACCTTAAATATCAATCCCTCTCTCTTAGCTAAACAAGAAGAAAAATTGTGCAAGATGTTGAGAGAACACTTAGATGATTTTTCTTGGGACTATAAATAAATTAAAGGGTTGCATCTCTCAGTATGTACGCACCATATTTACATCAAAGAAGGATGTAAGCCTGTGCACCAACCCCAAATGATAATGATCACAACCCTTAACGACATACTGAAGGAAGAATTACAAAAGGTGCTAGATGGAGGGTTCATCTACCCCATCTCATATAGTGAATGGGTTTCACCTCTAGTATTAGTCCCAAAGTAGAATAGGAAGTGGAGGATCTATTTTGATTACAGAGAACTAAATAAGGCCACAAAGAAATATGATTTCCCTTTAACCTTCATTGACCAAGTACTGGATGGTCTTGCAGGAAAGAAATTCTTCTCTTTCTTGGATCGATTCAACAGTTACAATCAGATCCAAATCGGACCTGAAGACCAAGACAAGACTACATTCACATTTCCTTGGGGTACCTTTTCTTATATAGTTCTCCCATTTTTCCTATGCAATTCCCCTACCACTTTTAAAATAGAAGTTGTGAGCATATTTTTTGAGCTTGTCCGTGAATTTGTGGAAATCTACATGGATGATTTCACTCCCTATGGATGTGATTTATAGGATGCCCTCTCTAATCTGGGTAAATTACTAAGGAAATGCAATGAAATGAATCTATCCTTGAGCCCTGAGAAATGTGAATTCTTGATGAAGGCAGGGATTGTCCTTGGCCACTCCATATCTTCGGAAGGAATACAAGTAGACCCAAAAAATATTGTTATAATAATAAGGGTCCCTACCCCTCAAAAACAGAGATATGTTAGGAGTTTCCTGGGCTTGTCCGGTTATTTTAGAGGATTCATCAAGGATTTTAGTAAAGTGGCTTCAACATTGTTTGTATTTTTTTCCAATTATTTAGATTTCTGTTGGACATGTAGTTGTCAAGAGGCCCTTGAGATCTTAAAATAGAAATTGACCACTGCACCCATAATTAGGGGTCCCAATTGGGCTTTTCCTTTCCTTATTAATATTGATACGTTAGAAAAAGCTGTGATCAACCTTGGGAAAAGTAGATGATAAGTTTCCCTACGCCATTTAATTAATTAGTAAAAAAAAATTTAAGGCTGAATTGAACTAAACTATCACTGAGAAAGAGCTCTTAATTGTTGTATGCTCCCTAAACAAATCAGACACTCTCACTAGATACCAAAATTTTTTGCATGTCGACCATGCAGTTATTAAATATTTGATGAATAAGCTTGATGCGAATGCTATAATTATTAGGTGGTTGTTATTGTTACAATAATTTTATTTGACGATCATTGATAAGCCAGGGAAATAAAATGTAGTTGCATATTTTTGTCTAGACTCACTTTTCTTACAGATGATGAAGGGATGGATGATGATCACCTATTTTCTATCTCAGTGCTCTCTCCCTCGTTTTCTAACATAGCCAACTACCTAGCTGCTGGGATATTTCCTCCAAAATTTTCATCTAGGGAGAAGAGAAAAATTGTGAGAAAGAGCGCCCTTTTCACTTGGATTGGTGGAAATCATTTCAAGCTATGTTCAAATCATATTTTAAGGAGTTGTGTTAGGTAATAGGTCTTTAAGATCCTCTCAGCATGCCATTATGGGCCTTGTGGGGGTCATTGTTTTGCTAAGAGGACAACCTTCAAAGTTCTAAAAGATGGCTACTATTGGCCCACTCTCCACCAAGATGCAAGAAGGTATACCGGTAGATGTGATCAGTGCCATAGGATGGAGAAGCCCACACCCATGGATGAGATGCCTCTACAACCCCAGGTGGTCTTAGATCCATTTTACAAGTGGGGCATGGATTTCATTGGGCCAATTGATCCACCATCGGGACATAGAAGATACATTAATGTGTGCACTAAATATTTGAAAAAGTGGGCTGAGACAAAGGCTTTCAAAGAAGAAATAGAGGAAAAAGTGGTTTATTTCTTAAGAGAAATTTTTTTCTACAAATTTGGGTACCAAGGGAGATAGTCATTGATAAAGGGGCTCAATTCACATCACATTTGATTGAGAATATCCTGAGGTAGCATAATATCAAGCACAAAACATTTACTTCCTATAACCCTCAATAAAATGGACAAGTAGAGGTTACCAATAGCGCATTGGAGAGAATCCTCACAAAGGTAGTGAGCAGCAACAAGAAAGAATGGGTAGACAGATTAGTGGAGGCCACTTGGGCCTATAACACCACCTGGAAGAAAAACACAGGATTCACTCCCTATGATTTGGTATATGGGAAGAAATATATGCTATCTATTGATCTTGAGTATAATACTTTGAGAATGGAAACGAGATTGGATTTATATATCACAAGTGCACAACAAGAAAGGCTACTCCAGCTGAATGGCTTGAATGAGTTTAGAATGTGGGCCCTCCTACACAATGAATTTATAAAATTATATATGAAGGTCTAGCATGATAAGCATATCAAGGAAATGATTTTTCAAGAAAGGGATTGTGCCTTTCTTTATGACTCTAGGATCAAGGATTTTAAAGGAAAATTAATGACAAGGTGGTTGGGCACATAATTGATATAGAAATGTCATGAAAATGGAGTTTTCCAGATCAAAACCATTGATGAGGATGGGATCCCTCTAATTGTCAATGGTTATAGACTAAATTTATACAAGATACCAATGTCTAAGGAAAAAATCATAGGTACAATCAAAAGAGAATTCAATGTGATTGGGAGTCTCATGGATTCCAGTTCACAGTCCTCATAGGAAAAAAAGAGAGGCCTGGGTGAAAACCTCTCTGAGGCATCTAAGGCCAAATTTAGGATTGAAAACCTCTCCGAGGCAATCCTGGAGCAAAAAAAGGGAAGAAAAATAATAAATATACCTAGGTGATCACCTCCTCTGAGGAACCTAGGGTAGACATGTAGGTTGAAAACCTCCTCAGAGGTAGCCTACATGTCTCTCAAATAAATAAATAAAGAGAAGAACAACATAATATGATTCAATTATTACTGACCTTCTTATCGTTTTGTAGGCTTATGCATAGATGAAAATTATGGCTACAGGTCAAAAAAAAATTCAATTTTCCTCCATTTTTCCATCCATTCACTCCCTCTCCATCATCTCCACTCATATCTTCATCTCTCTCCAACATCCAATTAGCTAAAAACTCAAGTTTTACTTCCTCTCTGTGTTTCTACAGGAGGATCCTATAAAGCTACAGGAAGGTCCTTTGGTGCTACAGGAGAGTCCAGAAAAGCTACAGGAGGGAGATCTGAGGGCAAGGATAAACAAATAGGAAGGCTTATAACAATTATAATGATAAATAATGCTCCATAAACTTTTTACACCCATCAATCCATCACTCATCCATCCCAGTGCACCAAGAAATGCACTCAAATCCTCTGTTATTCTCCAAAATTTCCCAAAGGTTGTTCTAGGTGTTTAAAAATAAATATCAAAGGTAACTATCAACCACCTTTGGAGATTAGGATCTAGACTTCCTAATGATCAGATAGGGCTCTCTCTTAATGATTTAAATTTTTTTTTGAATAAATTTTAGGGTAGTTATGTATGTTTGATTGAGTTGGTTTTGATTGGTTGATTGGTTGGTTAATGGAATTAATGATTTAGATGGATAGATACCTTTCCATTTTCCATTGGGATATGGAGTCAATATGCTTTTAAAACAGAACATAATCAAATAACAAAGGAAGTGTTACAGGGCAGGATAGATGAGAAAAATTAGATCTCAAGGTTGAATGGTGAAGTGGTTTTCAATCGAGATCAAGGAGCAGTTAAGGATTCCTTAAACCAGATAATGAAGGAAGGTGAAGGAGATTAATCAGGATCAGAGAGAAATTAAGGATTCTCTAAACTAGATATCAGAAGAAAACATCAAAATGGATAACAGTTCAAAAGAGATTTTATTTAAACAAGTTCTGCAATACAATTCCTTCTATAACATTTAAATTTAGAAAACATGCAAGTTTATGGAATACTTAAGAAAAGAACATGAGAAATTAAAATATACTTCACTGAGATAGCTCAACACATGAATCTTGTAAATAAATTCCTTTATTACTTGTCCTATCTGTCAACTATAGATGATTACAATAACCCTCAGGTAAATAGATCAATCAACTATAGAAATATATAGAAATCCACACTTAATCGACCTTTGATACTTCGAATTATGAAGTATTTATACAAATTATTACAAAATATCCTATCAAGTGATTTAGGATTTATTTATGGAAAATAAAATATCTTCATGCAAGAAGATAGAGACATATTCTAACTAACTGAAATATGGCGCTGATTCTCTAATTGTTGTTATTTATCTGTTGGTTCTTTCTTTCACACAATCTTCTTTCATTTATATGCTCTTTCACACAGTATTTCTTTCATCTCTCTGCTCTGTTACTTTTTACAAAAAATAAAACTAATCCTCTCGTGTTTCTGTGTTTTTAGTAGAAGCGGATTTTACTAAAAAGACATGTTAAATTTAAGTAAAATAAGAAATGTGTCATGGAGACCACTTTGTAAGAGCTTTGTTGTTGCTGGTGTAGATTTATTATTCCTTGTATCTGATTAAATTGTCTTTTTCTCATTTTTTACTGTACATAATATTTTCCCGAGTAAAGAAGCTTCGTATTCTTTTCCCGTGAGTCTGGAGTAAACAAGTTTGGAACTAGTGTCAAACTATTTATCCATCTCCTAAATCTGCTAATTACCATCAAAATAAAATAATTGTTAATGAAAACATAGGTTTGCAGGGAGACGAGTGATGGCTTCAGTCTTTTCTTTTTGACAATGGGTCTCTTTCACAAATCAATAGAGGTAGGCAAATGGACAGAATATCGGGGTTTAATTTTTGAAAACTCTATTTATTGCACAATGCAGGGTGGAAATGTGGTTTATCGCATGCCACAAGGGTGGATTATGGTTTTGGGAATGGGGTGCTATAATTTCTGGTGACACCTCCTGGAAGGGGAGCAGTGGATAAAACCACCCATTTTGCACCCCCCCCCCCCCTTTAAAAATTTGACTATCAGGGGGTGCGATATGGTTTGTGGGATGTCCAATCCAAATGGCAATAATCGAATGGCTGACGGGTGTTGTGTTTTCAAAGGAGGTGGGGTCGAGTGAAAATATATGTGAAAGGGGGTTGTGAATTTAATATGTGAATGGGTTAATATAAAAGGGTTCAGGGATATATAGTGGGGTCTTAAAATGATAGTGGAGGTTTTAATATACTGTGGGTAGGGGATTATGTATTAAATGGGGGATTAATGAAATATATTAGGTGGTAGATAAAAATGGAATAATGGGAGAAATGTATTAAGAAGGGGGGATTGAGTCAAAAGGAAAGTGGGGTCGCTTAATACTTTTAGTGTTAAAGAGGAAGGGTTTTTACAAGGGAAGAATGGTTTTTTAGGCGGGGAAAAGGGTTAGCAAAAGGGGAAAGGGATTTTATCAAAGGGAAAAGGATTTTACAAGGGGAAATGACTTCCATGAGTGGAAAGAGGAATTTTAGCAAGGGAAAAGGGATTTTTAGGATAAGGGGAAATGTTAGGAAGACTTTAGTAAGAAGAGATGAGCCAATTGATGCTTTCCATGACTTGTAAAAGTATTCTACCTACTATTTATTATCATAACATTTTTTATTTATTTTATTGGGTGCATTTGAGCTTGCTAACCCTTTTATTTTATTTTGATAAGAAAACTAATCTATTTCTAACCTTATATCCTCCAATGGCTCAGATTAAACCTATGAGATTATTTTTATTCTCTACTTAAGTACTGATCTACCAAGATTAAATGGTTTGGTAAGATCTTTATTCACTAACTATAATGTAATATCCCAAAATAGGGAAATTATACACTATCGGGAATATCTTAAGATATTCCAAATGTGGAGCAACAGTAATATGTAAACATACCAATGGAGTAGCAGTGACGACTCGACTCATAAAAATGTGAGAAATATCCATAGCCATCTTATTAAGTTATAGAAATGACAAATGAATACAAGATCTTGAGTAAAATGTTACTCAAGATAGGTAATGCTCAGCCTCAAGAAACAAGTACATAAATCATGACAAAACACTGCTATATAAGTGTGCCCAAGCTATGAAAGTGCAGTTTTATAAGAGAAACTGCATGATAACATATGTAAAATACATAGATATGAAAATATATGGCCCATACAACATTGGGAGTGAAGATCTCAGCTCCCAAAGACTACCTCAAATCAATCCTGAAAGGATTGGCTGTAATATACAAAATCTGCAAAATGTCGGAGTTGCTAGGTAGAAACAACAACTCAAGAACTAGAAGCAAGTGGAGAAGGCTGAAGATGCTGCATTTGATGAAAATACCTCCTCCAATGGATCTCTCAAGTGAAATTCTAATCCTATCAATGAGGATCTCACCCTCCGAACAATCTGCAAAATCCCCGCTGCAAATGCTCACTAGAAATAACACATTCACTGAAGGAAACTGCACTGTAGGGGAAAAGGAATGATTTGGCCCAATGCCAAGATCTGAAATAAGCTCCAAGGGCTTCCAAATTCATCTCTCAAAGGAAAGAGAGGCTCCTCCTATGAAAAACAAGTAGTGGAAGAGGTGTTGTGAACCCTCACTACAACACCCTACAACACAACATTATTCTGCTGCAGAAATAATGCTATACTGGAGGAGGATGCTTGGCCTCAAGCCTGGATGTGAGGAAAATCAGTACAACTCCTTCAAGAGGCCTCTCAAGAAAGGAGAAGGATTCCTAAATAGGAAATCCTTGTGCTAAGCAGTACTGCAACTCTGCTAAACAACAAGAGAATGTACAAAGTCTGAATAGACAATGAAATCAACAATACATATCATGAATAACAATGGCTGCCTTGCCCTCATTTTAAACAAGTGAAATAACTCTCTCCATGGGTCCCACTCATTATGGTTTCCTCCACCAAATAACCCTCTTCTCATTCATACTACGTTGTCTATCATGGTGCTCTCCACCTCATATCCCGGCACTGTTGACTTGGTCAAACTTGACCTTGTCTTCATGCAAATGTCCCTTTTCACACATAAGGGTGTGAAATCCAGCTCTTATGACTATTCCATTTCAAATTTGAGGGATTTTATTCATGTTTTTAATGTGCATGGGATCTCTCACCCATTTATTTAGCTGCTAGGTGATAAAAACAAAAATTTAATATTCCATTTAGTTGTTGGCTAAAATGGGAATGTTACAGTCATCCCCTACCAAATGTTGCTTGTCCTCAAGAAACTACAAGGATAGAATTGGAAAGTCTCCACTCAAGGCACGGAGTTTGAAATGTGTTGAGTAACATCTTCCCAATGTGAATCCTCCATCCCCCAAGCAATCATCCATAAAAAATGAGTCACCTCCCAAGATGGCAACTCCTGAAAATCATCTTCCACCTCTGGTTCCTGCAATGTAGGTGGGCTGCAAATATGATCTTGGTAGATAAAATGGCCTACCCCATGCTATCCTCCTCTCCACTTAGGATAAGTGCAGAGTATATGCTGATCTTGGCCTACAATAATATTGGCCTCAAGTGGCAAGATGAAGACTAGACCCCCAGGGATCTCTTCCCCAACGTTATGAAACATGTTGGCCCAAATCATCTCATATGTGATGAGTTGGAAGTCACCATCATATGGGATCCAATCAATCATATGGCTCACTTCAAATGGAAAAAAATGTTTTGTTGTAGTGGCCACATACTCTCTCATGCTCCCATTAGAACATGCAATGCAAACAATGTGGGAGATCTCTCCCCCAAGGGACAAATCCAATCAATGTGCCATTCCCCCAATAATGCTCTCAACAAATATAATTACAATAGCAACATAAGGAAACATAATAAAACCATGCTTGCTACCATGTGTAGCAAGGGAGAAGGACAATGGTCCCTCAAGTGTAACCAACACAGTTTGGCCATCAACTGCAAAAGAGTGTGAGAAAAAGTGTGGTCTCTCAACCACTTTCTTGATGTCCCACTCTCCTCATATGTTTGGAGAAAGTGAATGATGTATGGTTCAAAGTGAGCATGCTCTCCAAAATACATCTCCTCCCCAAGTCCTCCTAGGGAGTGGTCACCATCACTACTCATGGCCTCAAGTAGACCATGAGGTCTAGAAAAAATAATGCTTCTCCTTGGAGCAACATCCTACACATGTATGGTTAAGGGATGCATAGATACATTATACAACTTATTATGCAAACAAACAATACCCTTACCATAATTATTGCTCATGCAAATGGAGTGGCTCATAGATGAGTCTCCTATCATCCTCAAAGAGAAAAGAGGTGGTTGTGCTAACTCTTCCAAAGAGTTATGTATCCCCTCCATATTCACATGATCCATGCATCTCTTCATATGCTAATATATCTCCTCCTCATTCCCCTTCCAAAAATACCCCTCCATGATGGTGTGGTATGCTCTCAAAGAACAAGTATGGCTGAAAAGGAAATCCTCATAAGCTCCTTGTAGCAATTTCTCCTTGAGCTTGGAAGCTGCAGATAAGAAGATCCTACCATGATAGTAGATGACCCCATATTTGAATGAATATCCCTCCCCATGCAACTGGTAATCCAATATCATGCAAGGGAGTTCCAATATGAATCTATCCTCCATAGTGACAGCGTTGATGATCTATCATGAAGAACAACTGTCATATGGTCATCCTCTTCTTTGACATCTCCCATGCCAAAGATGCAAGTTGGAAGGCTACTATCCTTCCCCTGCTGCTTCTGCCACAACACAGAATCTGAAATGAGATTGGGTAAAAATGATGTTGAGAGAATGCCTCTCTCCTCCTTGAGTCTACCCAAGACTCTCAGTGCTGTAAAATGACCTCCCAAGGTCTCCACTCCTCTAAAATCAATGAATGGAGCCTCAAAATGTGAAGCATCTCTCATCATCTGCTGATCTAGTGGTCTCCTTGTTGAAATGTCTCCATGCAATGAGACATCATCATCAAGAGTAGACTGCATACATGAATGGATAGACTTGTCCCTGCTCTCACTACGCAATCCAGTATCCCTATTACGTGCATCAACCTCATGAAATAGACAGGGGTGTGTCCTCCTCATCACATGATGCTGGTCATCCTCCCTATCTCCTCCTTGTATCTCCATAGTTCCACACATCATCATCAATGGCACATGTAAAGCATGAGTTTTCCCTCGATCTCCACATGTGAGATCCTAGGGACTTCCTTGCAAATATGCAAGAATCCCTCTAGTTGGAGCAAGAGCTCCTCCTTCCTCTACATGAGGTGCTAGATCAACTCTATACATGACAGCGTTGTTGCCCTTAGCCTCCTTAACATGAATGGGCAACCCTCTAATGATTGGATCCTCTTTTGGAAAAGGGATCTCTTTGCCTCCTTGTGCCAAAATACACGATGAAGGTCTTGCCTCCAACAAAGCATGATGCAAGATATAAACCTCCTATATGGTTCTCTGAATAGGTTTTGAGTCTATGGTTTCCTCCATCACACGCAAGGGTTCTGTTTGTTTAAGTTTGTTTGTCTCCTCTACATGTGTTTCAGAATTCTTCTTATAAAATATTTCCACCAAAGATTTAATGAAATTTGCATAGGAAGAAGTATTTGCATTCTTTAAGGTAAATGAATCAAATAACTACCATGCATAGACCTTACCTCCAAAGTGAAGTGCTACTACTCTGATGGATTCATCTTTGGAAACTTGATGCTGCTGCAAAAAGGTGTCTAGCTCTTCCACCCAAGCCTTAGCTGAACATCTAGGGGAACCATAAAAGGTAGACAAAAGAAATATACCCTAATTATGCTACTTGGTCCTCCTCACCTTGATCTTGCAAAACTCCTGGAAAGTGATATGATCTCTAAACTTCTGAGTTTGAAATTCATACTCATGCAAGAAACCATTAAGAGTTCCCATCTTAGGCATTCCTTCTTTTTCTCTTTATCTTATGGAAAAACTGGCCATGTGACTGCGTTGTGCATCATAGGGTGTGGTTGCATGCTCACACTCCCCATAAGAAAATCTATAGTTTGACTGAGTTTCAAACCCTCTTGGAGATTCTCTACATATCTCCTTCCCAATCTTCTTGAAATCTTCGTGAATTCTCTGTACAGATCTTGGAATAAGATTTGTAAGCTTATCTTCCTTCCTTTCTCCACATAATGGAGTCTTCATCTTTTATTTTCTTGATAGCATCATGGCTGAGATCCACAGGCTGAGCCAATATGGAAGCTTTGATACTACTATAATATCCCAAAATAGGGAAGTTCTACACTATCGGGAATATCTTAAGATATTCCAAATGTGGAGAAAAAACAATATGTAAACATAACAATGGAGTAGCAGTGACAACTCAACTCATAAAAATGTGAGAAAGATCCATAGCCATCTTATTAAGTTATAGCAATGACAAATGAATACAAGATCTTAAGGAAAATGTTACTCAAGATAGGTAATGCTCAACCTCAAGAAACAAGTACATAAATCATGACAAAACACTACTATACAAGTGTGCCCAAGCTATGACTGCAAAATTTTATAAGATAAAATGCATGCTAACATATGTTAAATAAATATATATGAAAATATATGGCCCATACAACATTGGGAGTGAATATCTTAGCTCCCAAAGACTACCTGAAATCAATCCTGGAAGGATTGACTGTAATATACAAAATCTGCAAAATGCCAGAGTTGTTGGGTAGCAGCAACAACTCAAGAACTAGAAACAAGTGGAGAAGGCTGAAGATGCTGCATCTGATGAAAATACCTCCTCCAATGGATCTCTCAAGTGAAAGTTTGATCCTATCACTGAGGATCTCACCCTCCGAACAATCTGCAAAAGCCCTGCTACAAATGCTCACTAGAAATAATGCAGTCATTAAAGGAAACTGCGTTGTAGGGGAAAAGGAATGAGTTGGCCCAATGCCAAGATCTGAAATAAGCTCCAAGGGCTTCCAAACTGATCTCTCAAAGGAAAGAGAGGCTCCTCCTCTGAAAAAAAAGTAGTGGAAGAGGTGTTGTGAACCCTCACTGTAACACCCTGCAACACAACATTATTCTGCTGTAGAAATAACGCTGTACTGGAGGAGGATGCTTGGCCTCACGCCTGGATGTGAGGAAAATTAGTATAACTCCTTCAAGAGGCCTCTCAAGAAAGGAGAAGGATTCCTAAACAGTAAATCCTTGTGCTAAGCAGCACTGCAACTCTGCTAAACAACAAGAGAATGCACAAAGTTTGAATAGACAATGAAATCAACAATACATATCATGAATAACAATGGTTGCCTTGCCCTCATTTTAAACAAGTGAAGGCACTCTCTCCATGGGTCCCACTCATTAGGGTTTCCTCCACCAAATAACCCTCTTCTCATTCATACTGCGTTGTCTATCATAGTGCTCTCCACCTCCTATCCCAACGCTGTTGACTTGGTCAAACTTGACCTTGTCTTCATGAAAATGTCCCTTTTCACACATAAGGGTGTGAAATCCAGCTCTTATGACTATTCCTTTTCACATTTGAGGGATTTTATTCATGTTTTTAATGTGCATGGGCTCTTTCACCCATTTATTTAGCTGCTAGGTGATAAAAACAAAACTTTAATATTACATTTAGCTGTGGGCTAAAATGGGAATATTACATATAATGACATGAAATTAAAAGGCATGAATAATCAAGATTAAACTGTGTGATCATCATGAATTATGGCATTCTGGAAAAACTGCACACAATTTTATTGTAAAAGTAAAGTAAACTAAGAGTAGTGGCATTTGAATGTGCAACACTTTTAGAATTTATTTTTGTTTCTTTTAGTGGGGTTCATACTTTATATCTTTTTTTATCTTATTTTATTTTAGTCCTTTGATTATTCTTTTAGGACATACCCTCTTTTCATTTTTTAATATGGAAAACATTTGCAGAAAGAAAAGGTATGTACAATATTGCAAGACTTAACATAGGCAATTCAAAATTATGATCCCTATTATTATAGGACCCTAACAGTGGGTCCACTTGGGGATGGCATCTCCTGGTAAGATGTCAATAAATTTCTGATGAGTGGCCTTGGAAATTTTGGCTTTTCTTGCCTTGGAACTTCTTTCTGTGATCTCCTTTATTTAAACATATGATGTTATATCTTTAAAATATTAGGGCCTTCTCTTCGAGCTTCAAATTTAGAAGATAATCATCCAATCCAATCTAAACTTTTCTATGATATTTATAATGAGCAAAGTAAAAAAACTGAACTATTGTTTAATCTGGTGAAAAATAGTGCTTCAGCATTCTACCATTGACTAGTCCACCTAGTAGATATGTTCCATCTAAATATTTCAATAAAAATTCATTGTTGCCTCTATAACCATAAATGATGTATGGGCCCTTCTAGAGAAAGTCAAATTTCCCATGTTTTCTGATGCAGGAGCATCCTGCTTGATTTTCATTAAAATGTTGTGTAATTAGGGGGTGATGTCTTTTTAATTATTTTATAAATTATTATGCTCATTTTTAATAAATTGAGAGAAATATCTGAGTGTGAGGTTTATTATAAATATTCCCTTAATAAATTGATGATATGACTGGAATTTGTTTGGGTAGATATTTTAGGGATTAAAAATTCCTTAAATGGAACTTAGTTGAGTCAAAGAAGGGAGAAAGATATTTTAGGATTTGGTTGAGATTTGTGTGGAGGAAATCATGGATTCAAATTAATCCATAATTATGTATAAATATGAAGCTTGTGTGAGGATGGAGGATAGAGAGAGACACGGAGAGATAGAGAGGAATGGTTTGAGAACTTATGTAAAGGGAGCGAGAGCCATGGGGCCAACAATTGTTATATTCGGCCAAAGAAGGGTTTTCATTTATAAATTTCTAATGTATTTTATGCAAGTATTTTAGTTATTATTCAACTCTCTCTTCATATACAGTTTTGAGTTGATTCTGAGTAATTTTTATAAATATTATAATGAGGAAATCGAAAGAGGGTTTCATGTAAAAGGGACAATGCAATCTATTGTGCGCAAGTGTCTGTTTTATCTAGTGACTCTCCATCATTTGGTATCATAGCCAAAAATCTACCTGTTCTATGTTTTGTGTTGAATCTACAAGTATATATATATGCAATAGAAAAGTTTGGTATTTTTAGGAATGTGAGTTCATTTGGAATCAACGTCGCTGGCGAAGTAGACTAAAGGAGGAATCAGCCAACATATGAGACAATCCAACGCTCCATACTGGGTGTGGAGGCAATCAATGTTGAACGCGACATTGGAGTTGTAGAGTTAATGCCGTAAGGAAAAACAAGAACTAAAGGTTGCAAACCGGGTCGACATGTAGGCCTGACTATGAAACTTCATTAAATCCCTGATGCTGGCACCGTGGAGTTGTAGTATACGGACAGTGTGACATGGAATTCATAACTGCATTAGCAGTAATATAAATACGATGCCCATTCCAATTTCGTAACTGTGTTAGAAGCCCAGCAAGCGAGATGCCTCTTCGCAATTCATAATTGCGTTAGCAGTTTTGTAAGTATGGTGTAACGTTCCTTAGACACCATTTCTTATGTGGAAATAATTGCATTCAATCTCATGTTGTGAATTGCCTCAGAATTCCATTACATTGATAGAGTGTGAAGATTAAAATGTAAATTAGAAATTCGAGATCTAGATCTGAGTCAGTATAGGTTGCAGTCTTGATGTTTTATGTGGTTTAAAAAAAAAAATCATAGTTGCGCATCAAAAGAGACAGAGTTGTGTTTCATATCTCGGGAAATTTAAATGGCAGTCTTGTATTGTAATAGCTGTGTGAGATATTTATGAGACAAATGCAGGAATGATGGACTCCATAACATGCGGAGAGTTGAAAATTTGGTTCTATGATTGATATAATGTTTTACTCCATTGGATATTAACGTGCACATTAATTTATTGCACCAAGCAAAAGAGCATCTAGTAATATGAGATGAACATAAAAAAAGCGATATGTTTGTGGCTCCCTCTTTCAAATTCCATACCAATAAGATAAGGTTGGTCGACTTGTCTCTTTTAAAGCATTGAGGTATTTTTTACAGATATGCGTTGAAATATTGTTTGCAGAAAGCATGGAAGACCCCTATTGAAGACTCGAGATTTGTGAAGCATCATTGAGTTCATGACATTGTGTAAGTGTTGTGTTAAGATCCATGGAAGCGTGTAAGAGAAGCTCTGTGGAGCGTGTGGACTGGAATTGTGTGCAGCATTCTAAGCATGGAAACCAGAGACAAAGAATGGTAGTTGTTTTCCAGCGAAATGGAAGAAAAGATTTACAAAAACCAGAACTGGTTTTTGCGTAGCTTTTAAGTGGTAAGGTAGATACATTGTTTGCATAATTTTTTTTGAGAATTGCTGGTATGAGAAATCAGATTAAGAATGAAATCAATGCGGTATATCTATGCACAGATTTGTATCCATTTATCAAGGTATGCATATTTTCACTGGGTGTGAAATTGCAATCAGTTGTTGAGGTTGAGTGCTAAATCAAACAAGCAGAAACAATATTGTCGCCTACGAATTGTGTTATGCTTTCTGTGAGTTTTTTAAAGAGATATGTTCACAATACCTGTAAATTATGAAGAAAAATGAATTGTTGAAGAAGTGTTTTGACCTTGCTGATTGAGATTTGTTTGCAGCATTCGAGAGCAAGTGTTGTGGTTGCAAATGCTGGTAGCTGGTAATGGGCTAGCATGTAACGTTAAAACAAGTGAAATACCAAGACAAGCACAGGTTCTGTGAGATGTTGGTGTGTGGCTTATAAAACCTTGTTTATTGATTGATCTGGAAGAAAACAACGTTTGCGGGCAGCCTTATCAGTACTTTTAAAATTTGGATGATTAAATTTCCCTTGCCATATTTGAGAAGTTTAGTTTTTTGTAAATTTTATGAAAGTGTAAAATCAATCCAAAAGTTTTGGAATTGAAATACATCTCAGAAATTGATGTGAAAATATGGTTCGAGCGTGGTTGTCTTTGTTGTTTCTGGAGAAATATGTTGATGCCACCATGTTTAAAGGAAGTTTTGGAAAATTCCTATGTAGGAATTGGTTTGTACACTGAAGAGGGACGGTGTTGCATGAGAACCATCACTACAAGAAGGAGCTGCATGTAAGTACAGGAAAATTTTCTGCGTTAAGATGATGAGCGTGTTGAAGAGGTTATGGTATTAATGGCATGCGAATATTCACAGTGATAAGAATGACACAGAAGAATGAAATCCAGAGATTCGAAATTGCAAAGAAAAGGTTTATTGAAGGGAGCATAAGGTATGAAAATTCATCTCCAAGAGGTATCTTAAATGTTGAAAATTAAATGGTTTATTTTATTTTCACCATAAAATAAATCTTGGGAAAAATGGATTGCATTTCGATTTAAAGGCTTAAGTGTCATGTGAAGTGATAAAGGGAGATGTTGTAATTAGTGACTTATGATATTATCATAAGAATGAGTATGAGAGAGAATTGGTAACGAGGATATTTTACATCATGAGAATGTTGGATGTTCATTGGTATATTGTATAACTTGAATTAGAGTCAAAATATCCACTATTGTAATTATTGGGTCAAGATTTGAAGTCAAATCTGATGTTAAGGTCAAATGAAAATTTGGATAGCTTGAGTCAAGTTAAATCATTGAATTATTGTACAAGAGAGTGCATTTTTCATCCAAGATGAAGAGTTGATGATAAGTTTGGAGTTAAGGAGTCTTAAATCAAGTCAAAGGTTTGAATGTAATTGGGTGCGTGATCGACAAAGCCCGACACCCAAAGAGTTGGTCATTGTAACAAAAGAATTACTGAAGTGTTGTTTGCAGCAAAGAGGAGCAAGAGATTTTCTAGAAATGATTCCAAGACAGAGAACCGCAGGAGGTCAAGCGCAGGAAAAGAGATTTTTTGTTGGATGGAAAGTATGAAGGCTTGCTGAAAAGGGGATTGGATGAAATCCACACTTGAATAGATGAAGTTAAAAAAGGAGGAGAAGATGACTGGTGATAGTAATTTCAGAGGTTCTGAGAAAGACCTCAACCGAAGAAATAATAAGGAAAATTCCAAGGCGAAAGGCATACGTAAGTAGTTGACTGATGAATATTATGAGCGGGAGAAGGATGAGATAACAGTTCACCTAGAGTTATTGATGGAATTTTTGCAAAGAAACAAGAAAGACCAGAGACATGGTTGGACCGTGAGGAAGAAAGTGAAGTGGCAGGGGCTACACACAAAGAGGGAACAACAGGTAAAAATGTAGTTGACAGAAGAGCCGAGGAAGCTCGAGCAGATGATGAGTGTGCAATTGAGATGTGAAGAACTCAGAGAGGTTGAGTTGAAAATGGAAGTTTCCATCTATGGCCCAGAACAAGGTGAAATTATGGGTGAAGAGAACAATGAGAAAGATCTCATGGACTATTGGAATAGTTCATAATAATTGGAAGATATGTTGACAACCGAAGCAGATGAGGCTATGAAGTCTTGTATTTTTAAATCTCACAGTTTATGTATGTTTGCAGGATGTGCCGAAGATGGTGGATAATCTGGTGAAATTGTCACAAAGATGAGTGAAGCCCTTAAGGTGAAGTATGATGGAGAATTCCTTTTAGAGGAGGAAGGTACTGATTTTTTACACCAGAAAGAATTCATATATGAATTCCTGTTTGGTGTAAGACAACCAGTTGAAGCTGTCGTGGAGCAGAAGCATAATGAAAATACCAAAGTGATATTTCAAGGAGGTAAACAAATGAATTTGTTTAATGAAATTGACGATAGATTTTTGCAATGTGACGATATAGAAACCAGGATAACTCAGGAAGATTTCCAGAAGAAAAATGAAACTGGGAATGAAGGTTGTGATGAAATGCTAGAAAGATTTTACATGGAAATAGAGTTCTTGGAACGATGGCTTAAGGAACCTGAGGGAGAAGTGAAGCTTGCATAACCTGATACATAAGAGATTGCAGTTTCCATGCATGATAATGATGAGATGTTTCTAACGTTTATAGAGTTAAGTGAATGTCTTAACTTTTCAAATAATAATGTGGTTGTAGATACAAGAGGCGACATTAATAAATATGATGTTGAAATCAGATAAATTGAGAAGAAAGTATTTGGAGATGAGATGAAATATCAGGAGCAGCAAGAAAGTTATGTCCTTAGAGACATAAAGGAAACAAAAGTATTGAACTAGTAGGATAAAGATGAAAGCAGCCAAAAATTCAAAATAGGATTTGCTGAATTCTAGAAAGTCTATGATGGGAGATTGGTGCTTGAAGCATCAAAAGAGGCCGAAAGGTCTTGTATTTTTAAAACTAATAGTTTGTTTATGAATGCAGGTACATCACCAGACGATAAATTTGTTACTATAGGAGAAATAAATGACTACAGTTGTGATAAAGGAGAAGTTCTTGATTATTCTTCATTTCAGAAAGTTGAGCATTCAGCGTAATTGGAGATGAAAACATCAAACAAAGAATAATTACTCCGAGGAATTGACGGATGGAATCTGATTAACAGAGTGAGTGATGTTGGTGATGAATTAAAAAAGGGAGTTCATACTTTAAAATACCAACGACAAAACATAGTTTGGAATCCTGGAGGGAAAAAATCATTGAGACTTGTGGCTGTCGCATTATTACAGAAAAGTGGCAGACCTCATAGACAGGAGTCTATGGAAACTTCTCTACATGGGGAGTGTGATGCAGGAGCATCCTGCTTGATTTTCATTAAAATTTTGTGTAATTAGGGGGTGATGTCTTTTTAATTATTTTATAAATTATTATGCTCATTTTTAATAAATTGAGAGAAATATATGAGTGTGAGGTTTATTGTAAATATTCTCTTAATAAATTGAGGATATGAGTGGAATTTGTTTGGGTAGATATTTTAGGGATTAGAAATTCCTTAAATGGAACTTAGTTGAGTCAAAGAAGGGAGAAATATATTTTAGGATTTGGTTGAGATTTGTGTGGAGGAAATCATGGATTCAAATTAATCCATAATTATGTATAAATATGAAGCTTGTGTGAGGATGGAGGACAGAGAGAGACACATAGAGATATAGAGGAATGGTTTGAGAACTTATGTAAAGGGAGAGAGAGCTGAGAGGCCAACAATTGTTATATTCGGCCAAAGAAGGGTTTGCATTTATAAATTTCTAATGTATTTTATGAAATTATTTTAGTTATTATTTGGCTCTCTCTTCATATACGGTTTTGAGTTGATTCTAAGTAATTTTTATAAATATTATAATGAGGAAATCGAAAGATGGTTTCATGTAAAAGGGACAATGCAATCTGTTGTATGCACAAGTGTCTGTTTTATGCAATGAAAATAAAAGCGTCAAGGGACAATTATTTTCCTTTGTCTTCTCTTCTGTAATCCCATTTGAGTACTTTATCACCTACGAAAAAATATTCTTCTTTAGTTTTCTTATAAAAAATATTTTTGATTTTGTTTTGGATCACTTGGGATTTGATATAAACTTCTTCCCTAGTTTGCTGCAAATGAATTTTTTGATTTATCCTCCTTTGGATGTCATTTGGTTCTACTTACAACTCTTGAATCATTTTCATCACTAGCACTCCTAATGAGGATGGAAAAACAACATCCATCCCATATACCAATTGATAGGGAGATGTACCAATAGATTTCTTAGTAGTTAATCTGTCTGCCCATAAGGGATTAACCAACCTTATATTCCAAGTTTTATTGTTATCTTCTAACAGTTTCTTGATGATGTTGACTAGGATTTTGTTTGAGGATTCTACTAGTCCATTACCTTGAGGGTAATAGGCAGTGGAATGGCCGAGGGTGATATGGTATTTGTTACAAAATTCTATCATTTTATTGGATTTGAATGCATCATCATTATCAGTAATGAGCTTTTGTGGGCATCCAAATCTAGAAAGGATGTTATTCTCAAGAAATGATATAATGATAGAGTTTGTGGCTTGTCTAGAAGGGATGGCTTCTATCCACTTGGTAAATTAATCAGTGGCTATCAATATCCATTTATGCTGGGCTAAGAAAGGTAGGTTAATTTCACCAATGAAGTCTAAACCCCATTGTTGAAATGGCATTTATACTGATATGGGTTTGAGGGGTACTGGTAAGAGTTTCTTCTTCTCTTCAGATATCTAGCATTTGTGACAGGAGGTCACATAATTTCGAACATCTGCAAAAAGAGTGGGCCAGTAAAAACCT
Organism: Pinus albicaulis; assembly: GCA_034641835.2. Taxonomy (NCBI): domain Eukaryota; kingdom Viridiplantae; phylum Streptophyta; class Pinopsida; order Pinales; family Pinaceae; genus Pinus; species Pinus albicaulis. The sequence continues at coordinate 976,133,811 of CM076580.1, read as the reverse complement.
GCACTCAAAATTTTGTTAGCAGTTGTTTTCCAATAGAGGTTCCTTGCATAATCTCCTGCATTACTTTGTCAGCTTCATATTTTAATAAAAAATTCAATAGGATGCCACCACGATCTTTCCAAAATAAAGCATTATCAAGGATACACTATTTTATTGCTTTCATTTTTAATAATATACCTATAGTTATAGATAAACAGGAGGAGCTTGTAAGTTGAGTAAAATAAATACAAGGTCTGCATACCAAGGTGAATCTATGAAAGCTTCACTAATTTGTGGAGTCGCCATTTATTTCTGATCATCCAGGGCAGCAATGAAATTTATATCTAAGGTTTGACAGTTCGATTTAGCCATGATTTGGCCAAACCTTGGCCTTTGATTACTTTTGTGGGCTTAATTTCAATGTCATATTCCAATATTGTGGAAATCCATTTGCCTCTTTTTCCATCAGGCCCATTCTGAGTTAGAATGTCCTTTACCACTTAGTTTGGAACATATGCAATTATGTGAGAGTATACAATGTACACTCTAAAATATTTTATGGCTTTCACTAAAGCAAGTGCTTGTTTTTCCATGATATTATACTTTAGTGTTGCATCTCTAAAGGTTTTATTGAAGAAATAAATGGGTTGTTCATAAACCTCATCATTCTTTTGCAACAAGACTGCTGCAATGGTGTATTTTGAAGCGAATGAAAAAATTATGATTTTTTTTTTTGAAATTATGACTTATTAGGACAGGTGTTTTAGTAAGTGCTTCTTTGACTGCTTCAAAAGACTGCTTCACCTCTACTGCCCATTTAAGTATTGAATATTTTTCAACACGTTTTTTAAATTTCTAAGTAACTCTGCTAAGTTAGAGATGAATCTTTAAGAAAATTTAATTTTCCTAGAAATGCTTGCAATCCTCTAATGTTTCTAGGATGATTGGTATTTAAGATTGATTCTATTCTAGTTGGATAAATTCTAATGCCCTCTTTTTAAATAATGTGTCCCAGGAGTTTTCCTTCTTCTAATCCAAAAAGTGTCTTTTTAGGATTCAAGGATATACCAAAATTTCTACATTTTATTAAAACTCTTCTCAAATGATCTAGATGTTCATTATCTGTTTTGGAAAATATTGTGATATCATCTAGATAGATGACTAAAAATTCATGGATTTCCTTTGAAAAAGCTATGTCCATAAATCTTTGGAATGTTGCTCCATCATTCATAAGTCCAAAGGGAATTTTCAAGTACATGAAAGTTCCCCAAGGAGTGGTAAATGCTGTCTTTGCTTGATCTTTAGGTTGGACTAGGATTTGGTTGTATCTAGAAAATCCATCAAGTAATGAAAATTTGGATGACCCTAATACCCTATGTAGAATGTGGTCCAATTTAGGAAGGGGATAGTTATCCTTTAATGAGACTTTGTTTAAGTTTTTGAAATCAACACAGAGTCTGATTTCTCCTGTTTTATTTGTAGTGGGGACTAAATTAAAGACCCAATCATAATATCTAATGGGTGCTATGATTTGAGCCTCGTACATCCTTTTAACTTCTTTATCTATCAATGGCATAAGAACATGGTTAATTCTCCTAAGATTTTGTTTAAAGGGCTTTTGATTTTCTTTGATTGATATTTTATGTTGGATAATGTTGGTATCATAATACTTGAGGTCCTTATAACTCCAGGAAAAGACATCTTGGAATTCTTTAAACAAACTAATGTAATTTAGCTTTTCAGCTGGAAGTAATTTCTTAGATATTTTGACAATCTTAGGATTTTCTTCTATTCCTATGTTTCATTCCTCTATATCTGACCTTAGAGGCTCCATTTTGGGTTTTCTAGCTACATCATTGGAGTCAAGCAGATCTTCTAATGAGGCTAATCCCTTAGGCAAAATGTTGTCTTTGAGGTTTAAAACTTCTGATTAATCATTAATTAATTACTCTATTTATATTGTTTCTAATTTTTCTATTTATACTTTAGTGAATTTAGTGGGTTCTATTTTATTCACATCATTTACATCTATCTCGCTATTTATGGTATAATCTAATTTACAGTTAGTGTCTATATTATGGTTTTGAAATTCTCCCTCAGAATTCATGAAATTGTAAATGTGAGTCTTGTGAAAAGATTTTCCAATATTTCAAATTATTAGGTATGGTTGGCCTATGTCTCACCTCAGCGGCATATTGATGATTTGGCTGAAAAGGTAATCTGGATGTGCTGGAAAAAGTGGCCAAACTATGAGCTTGCATGTTCTGCTTTCTTGGAATAACAACAAAGTCAGTTTCAAGAAAACAATTTATCAAGTCTAGTATGGTTTTTCTGTATTGGATAAGTCTAGGATTATTAACAAGATACTCTCCCTTGATTTGTTTTATGATAAGTTCTAAGTCTCCCATGACAGAAAATATTTTGGCTCCAAGTTTTCTTACAATTTGCAGTCCTAACACTAATGCTTCATATTCTGCATGTTATTAGTTCATTTGAAATTTAATCTGAAAGAATGACCTTTTGAATGATAATTTTCTAAATTATAGATCCATACTCCAACTCCTGCTCCTAATCTATTTACAGAGCCATAAAAATCTAAATGTCACATAGACTCATGAGTTATATTGTCACTATCAATTTCTTTGTGTTTCTCTTCTACAACTGGGATTTTGTCTTTGCTAGTGTTTGAATTAGATAAGATAAATGAGTCCACGTCAGAATGCATAGAATAGATTGGATATTTTTGTGGGTTTTCTGCACTGCTGACCATGAAATTCATCAAGATTTCTTTATAAAGATTTCTTTGCTTACCAAACATAGAAATGGTAGCATATGACATATATAATTGCAGTGATCCCTGTAATTTTTCTCCCCATGAGAGAGATAATAACATATCATATTTGGGAGGGATATCAACAACTACAATATCCATAACAATACTCTTTGCTAGGAACTGGACTAAAGTTACACACAGGTCTTTTATCAGTCCAAGACATTTAATTTGACTAGAATTAAAGGAGAACATGTCTTTGTATGGTCTGGTGATGTCTAAGTTCAATTTTTCCATGACTACCTTAGGAATTCAGTTATGAGATGCTCCAGAATCCAACATAGAATTATGTAAGATTTTATCATGAATGTTGAAGCTGATGTAGAATGGAGGGACACCTCTTTCTTGATGTTTTCCATTAACTTCAGGACCAAATAATAACTCTGGTTGATCATAATTGAGGTTAACATCGTCCTCTCCTTCACCTATTTTTAGTGTTTCACTGATTTGGGCCTTATATGAATCATTTTTCACCAACTCTGTTAAAGGAACTGGTATTTTCAATTTGCCTATCTCAATTTGGATATTAAATTGTATTTGAGTTTTGTCTAACTAAATGATTTCCTCCTTACCAATTGTAGTTTGTGTTTTTTTTTCCTTTTTATCAGTAGTTGGTAATTCAGTTTGTGTTTCCACTGTTTTATTTTCAATTTTCTTATCTGGAACAATCTGAGTAGCTTTTGAAGTTTTAGTAGAATTTGAAGTTTTACTAGCAGTTGATGTTATGTCTACAATCTTTGGGCTTGAAGTATTTTGAGTTTCTCTAGGGAGAATTTGTAGAATTTTGGTCACAAGAGCTTCTACTATTTTCTTGGTTTGGGTTTGAACTGATTTCTTAGTAGGGGCTTTTGTGCTCTTTTTTCTTCTAAGGCTATATTGTTTATGAACTTCGTATATAGCAGATTCATAGCCTTGTTTGTAATCAAAGGACCCTTAAAATTCTTACTGTAATTGTTGTAACATGCATAATTCTTGTTATTCTTGGGTAAGAAAAATGGTATTTCCATCATTTATTCCCATCAATTTTATCTAGGTGTCCTAGTCTTCTTCATTTTGCTGTGAAATTTCAGCATAGTTTTCTTGGAAAGGTGGTCTAATTTGTTGATCAGTACTACTTCTCTTGATTTACCGATATTAGGATTTTTCCTAAAGTTCGGGTTTCTAATTTCGGGACCTTGTTGATTCTCCCATTGAGGTTTTCTTTCCATGTTCTCTAATCTATCCATTAGTATTTCCAAACTTTTAGCTAAACTATCTATTTTAATGTCTAGAATGGATGGTTCTTCCTTAATGGTCACTCTCTTTTCATTCCTCATCCTAGATATTTTAGCTAATAAGTTAGCTTCTACACTAACTACATTACTTTGCATATGTTCTAAAGTTTCAGGGTTTCTTTCTTTCAACTGATAGGACATACCAGTATCAAAACCATCTGGAAATTTGATTAGGGCTATGTCAGGTGGAGGTTTGATATTTTCAGGAATTGCATTATAAATGGTGTTAAACCTAATACAGTAATCCTGAACAGATTCATTAGGAGCTCTTCTAATATTTTCATATTCAGATAATATTTGTATATATTTTTTCTTTCTTTCCCATCTATTGATAAAGAATCTATGGAAATAAGCTAAATCAGCAATATGACTAGTAGGTAAAGCTTTAAACCATTTTTTAACATCTCCTACTAGTGTTTGTGAAAATAATCCCATTTGTACATCATCTTCATCTACTTCATGTAATTCAAAGTAATTAGTCATTTTATTTACATGTTGTTGAGCAGTATATTGACCAGTACCATAAAACTGAAAATTTTTACTCTGGTAATCTGATGACATAGCATGTAAAGGGGCCTGTAAGGCTAAAGGAGCATATCTGGCTACCATGGCTAAGATGCTAGCTTGACTAGGAGGTAAAGTAGTGGTGCTTGGAGATGAACTTGAAGTGCTAGAAGATGAACTTGAAGTGCTAGAATATGAACTTGGAACACTTGAATATGAGCTTGAAACTTTAGGTTGGAGAGGAAGTTTAGGTATGAATGGTTTTTTGGAATGAACTGTGGTAGATACTATAGATGAGGTGGTACTAAATAAAGCAGTATTTACAGTTTCAGAAGGAATGGTAGAACGCTTAAGGGTAGCAGTAGTTAGGGTAGCTAATTCAACTGACTCTTGAAAATAGGCTTCGTCTATATCTTTAATCAAATTTGAGGTCAAAACATCAAGTTTATCAAAATTTTCTAGAACCCGTTGATCTAAATCAAGTTGTATAGTTTCCTTCTTTACTTCAATAAATTGAATAAAATTAGGATCTATTACAATATCATAGATTGAATTTTCAAATTTGGTTCTAAATAAAGAATGCTCAAATGATAAATCAAATCAAATATCTTGTATGCTTGATAACTCATTAGGAAGTAAATTTTATTTGATTAATTGACTACTACTTCCTAGACTTTCTACTTTTTTAGGTTTTCTTAAAATTCTGTTAGGATCATCAAAAATTGTAGTAGGCTATGGATCAGGATAAGACCTGGTATAATATTTTATTTTAGAAGCCAAAATTTTAACTTTCGATGATAAATTTTTAACAAACCTTTCAAATCTTAATGCAAAAAGTGAGAATAATTGTTTTTTTTAAGATCTGTTTAAACTAGGGACTCATTTCCCTAGTATGGTTGCCAACATGTTATCTCTCCAAAATTTCCCGAAGGTTGTTCTAGGTGTTTAAATAGAAATATCAAAGGTAACTATCAACCACTTTTGGAGATTAGGATCTAGGTTTCCTAATTCTTAGAGAGGGCTCTCTCTTAATGATTTAACTTTGTTTTTTAATAAATTTTAGGCTAGTTATGTATGTTTGATTGAGTTGGTTTTGATTGATTTATTGGTTGATTAATGGAATCAATGATTTATATGGATAGATGCCTTTCCATTTTCCATTGGGTTATGGAGTCAATATGCTTGTAAAATAAAACAAAATAAAATAATAAAGGAAGTGTTACAGGGCAAGATAACTGAGCAAAATCAGATCTCAAGGCTGAATGGTGAAGTGGTTTTCAATCGGGATTAAGGAGTAGTTAAGGATTCCTTAAACTAGATAATGAAGGAAGGTGAAGGAGGTTAATCGGGATCAGAGAAAAATTAAGGATTCGATAAACCAAATATCAGAAGAAAACATCAAAATGGATAACAGTTCAAAACATAGTGTATTTAAATAAGTTCTACAATAAAATTTCTGTTATAACATTTAAATTTAGAAACATGCAAGTTTATGGAATACTTAAGAAAAGAACATGAAAATTTGAAATATACTTCACTAAGATAGCTCAAAACATGAATCATGTAAATAAATTCCTTTATTACTTGTCACGTCTGTCAACCAGAAATGATTATAATAACCCTCAGGTAAATAGATCGATCAACTTTAGAAATATACAGAAAGCCACAGTTAATCGACCTTTGATACTTAGAATTATGAAGTATTTATAGAACTTATTACAAAATATCCTATCAACTGATTTAGGATTTATTTAAGGAAAATAAAATATCTTCATGCAAAAAGATAGAGACACCTTCTAACTAATTGAAATCTGGCGCTGATTCTTTGATTGTTGTTATTTATCTGTTGTTTATTTCTTTCACGGGATATTATTTCATTTATCTTCTCTTTCATGCTGTCTGTCTTTTCAACTATCTTTCTTTCATCTCTCTGCTCTTTTACTTTTTATAGAAAATAACACTAATCCTCTCGTGTTTCTGTGTTTTAAGTAGAAGTGGATTTTAATAGAAAGACATGTTAACTTTATGTAAAATAAGAAATGTGTCCTGGAGAGCACTTTGTAAGAAATTTGTTGTTGCTGGTGTAGATGTATTATCCCTTATCTCTGTTTAAAGTGTATTTTTCTGATCTGTTACTGTACATAATCTTTTTCTAAATAAAGAAGCTTCGTATTCTTTTCCTGTGCATCTGGAGTAAACAGGTTTGGAACTAGTATCAAATTGTTTGTCCATCTCCTGGTTCTACTAATTACCTGCAAAATAAAACAATTGTTAATGAAAAAATAGGTTTTTAGGGAGGCGAGCGATGGCTTCAGTCATTTCTATTTGAAAATGGGTCTCTTTCGTAAATAAACCGAGGTAGGCAAATGGACAAAATATTGGGGTTTCATTTTTGAAAACTCTATTTATCACACAGCATAGGGTGGAAATGCGGTTTATCACACGCCACAAGGGTGGATTGTGGTTTTGGGAATGGGGGGTGCGATAAGTTCTGGTGGCACCACGTGGTAGGGGAGCAGTGGATAAAACGACCCATTTTTCACCCCCCCCTAGTCTTTAAACATTTGACTATCGTGGGTGCGATATGGTTTGTGGGACGTCCGATCCAAATGGTGGTAATCGAATGGCTGACGGGTGTTGTGTTTTCAAATGAGGTGGGGTCGGGTGAAAAGATATGCGAAAGGGTAAATATAAATGGGGTCTAGAATTTAATATGTGAATGGGTTAATATAAAAGGGATTGTGGATATATAGTGGGGTCTTAAAATGATAGCGGAGGTTTGAATATACAGTGGGTAGGGGATTATGTATTAAATGGGGGATTAATGAAATATATTAGGTGGTAGATAAAAATGGAATAATGGGAGAAATGTATTAAGCGGGGGGGGGATTGAGTCAAAAGGAAAGTAGGGTCGCTTAATACTTTTAATGTTTTTAAACTATGCAAAAATTGGTTTTTCATGTTTTATTTAAATAATGCAGAATTAGTAAAGAGGAAGGGGTTTCTACAAGGGAAAAAAGGGTTTTTTAGGAGGGGAAAAGGGTTAGGAAAAGGGGAAAGGGATTTTATCAAAGGGAAAAGGTTTTTACAAGGGGAAATGACTTCTGAGAGTGGAAAGAGGGTTTTGTAGCAAGGGAAAATGGATTTTTATGATAAGGGGAAATGTTAGGAAGACTTCAGTTATAAGATATGAACCAATTGATACTTTCCATGACTTGTAGAAGTATTCTACCTACTCTTTATTATCTTAACATTTTTTATTTATTTTATTGGGTGCATTTGAGCTTTCTGACGCTTTTATTTTCTTTTGATAAGCAAACTAATCTATTTGTAACCTTATATCCTCAAACGGCTCAGATTAAACTACTAATCTGCCAAGATTAAGTGGTTTGGTCAGATCTTAATTCACTAACTATCATGACATGAAATTAAAAGTCATGAATAATCAAGATTAAGCTGTGTGATCATAATGAATTGTGGCATTTTGGACAAGCTGCACACAATTATTGTAAAAGTAAAGTAAACTAAGAGTAGTGGCATTTGAATGTGCAACACTTTCAGATTTTTTTTCTTTTTTCTTTTTGTGGGGTTCATACTTTATATCTTTTCTTATCTTCTTTTATTTTAGTCCTTTGATTATTATTTTAGGAAATACCCTCTTTTCATTTTTTAATATGGAAAACATTTGCAGAAAGCAAAGGTATGTACAATATTACAAGACTTAACATAGACAATTCAAAATTATGATCCCTATTATTATAGGACCCTAACACCCTCCATTCAATCCTACCTGTTCAATTTTTTTTTTACAAAAAGACAAAGGTTTTCCTCTTCATTCCTACAAGAATACACTTCTTATTCATGGTCCTAATACTATCCTAACATCTCATCACACTTTCCCTCATCACCCTATGCAAACTTAAGACCCAAGGGTAAAAGAAATGGGTTGCTATAGGAAGAGAACCTCCACCTGTAGAAAACTTGTACAATCACCACAGAGAGCACTATGTTGTTTTATTTGTCCTAAAAGGAGGCAATGGGACCTTTTGAAACAACTCTAGAGGATTCATCGCACTCCGAGGAAGACTGTCCACCAATATGAGCAGTATGGACATCCACAGAGTACCTGCACACAAAAAACAAGCACTATAATCAACCATCATGAAAAAATAAAGAAATACATAGGGAAATAAGCAAGCAAGTCAAACTCACTTGTTGTCAATACAATGGACCAGCTCTAGCATGCAAGTCATTGTAGAAAATTGACCATGAGGTAGGCTCATGTATCGCAGTATCTCACTCTCTCCCTATGTGTAAATTACTAAAATGAATGAATGTCGAGAGGAGGTGTTTTAATAAGATGGGGGTGTCCAATTAACTTGGCCACACTCAACTAGTGAACTAAAAGTTAAATTTCCACCCATGTAATGTGGTTATGTCACGTTAAAGAAGTTAGGCTAGTTTTTAGTGGGTGGTGATTAAAAGGGGATGGAGAATGATTGCTCTGAGTGTGGACAACGGTCCAAAAAATGAAATCCCATGAGAATTACAAGTCATCATAGCACTCCAAGACCCAAATAAAAATAGCATATTATATACTTTGGCTTGTTTTCCTTTGCATATTCACTCATTTCAAAAAAAAATAGAGAGATGAAGAGCTTGGTATGCCACCGATGAGCTTCGAACCTCGAACTACTATTGCTACAGGAAGGTGCTACAAGAAGACTCTAATTTCTATAGGAGAGGTAGAGATAGTACTACAGGAGGGCTGAGAGGGAGGAAATGAGAAACACAGGTCCTAATTGACTCGAAATTTTCCATCTTCATCTCAGAGCACTTGGAAAAGAAGTAAGTTTCACTATCTCCCTTAGTTATCCATCAAAATTGCATGCAAATTCTCTTAAAATTTTACATATTTTAGCAGTATAATTATGCAATTAAAGGGAATGTCTAAAGAATATAGTGGTTGAACCACAAGTAATTGGAGTGATAAGGGATTTTGACTCACTGTTGCCAATCAAACTAGATATCGAAGCCATAAACAAAATATCTCTCCCTCACATAATTAAGGAAATAAAGAGAATATGGGAGGCAGGTTTAACATAATAGAGCCTTCATATACCAAAAGAATCCACCTACACACTCCTCTCGTCAACATTTTTAGAAGACACCAGTGGATGGGATTTTTTGTACTACTAAAGGGTCATGATGATGAAATTTCCTTTGAGTTTTCCATGGCTTTGAATTCACAAACAAAGGTCAATTCCACCACTGTTGTGAGGGGATTGGCTATATATATAATCCCTGAGATATTTAGCATAGTAACCACCCTTCCTTTAGGAATAAAATGGAGTAGTGAGGACAAAGCCACCAATCTCACTGCCAAAAATATTTTTTTCATTCAAAAAGTGAATCGAATTGAGGACAAAAACAGAGTTAGGAGAGAAATCCTACCTTATCCATGGGGTGAGGTGGCTTATGATATTCTGAAATACATCTATTGTGAGGGTAGAACGAGTCTGGTATATGCCTACCACTTTAGGTTTCTTCATGAATTCATATTCAAGGCATAATTTCCTCTTGCTCATAGATTTAGTGTGTCATACTTCCTCTTGCAGCCCATCAGGGAAATGAGTCAAAAAATAAGAGAGGGAAAGCACCAAAACCTATCCCACCATGGCCTTATAAAAATAATAGTGGTTGAAGCCATGAAGAATTTGAGAATCCCTCTCTTATGTTACAAATTCATATACATGGATAGAGAAATCTTCATAGGGACCCAAAGCATTAATCCTAGAGAGACACTTTTGTTATAACCCCATTTTCCAATCCATTATAGTGAAAGAAGCCCAATATCAACTTACCTCAGTTGTTTGGCTAAAATGCATCATTTTTTACCTTTTTATTTTACTTATGTGAGATTTATCCCATAATAAAAGGGTGAAATTACATAATTAAGAAATTTCTCATAATTAATTTTCCAAAATATTATAATTATGAGATAATAATTATTTCATAATTGATACAATTGAGAAAAATGTTTCCATAGTTTCCTAGTTCCTAGGAGATGAGCTCAATTACTCAATGATTCAAGTTGGCTAGGACTCATCCATTAGAAGTTTCCTTAACTTTTCATCATCTCGAGCGTCTACATTCATCCTCCTAGGACCTGTCATTCACCTATTTATATTGGATCATTGGAGAGGGTTGGGTTGGTCGCATTTTTGCTAGTCACTAGGGTCGACATCTACTATAGTCATTATAGTCGCATTTTTGCTAGTCGACATTTTCTATAGTCACCATAGTCGTAGTTCGAGAGTCTGAGAGATCCATGTTGCTGTTGAGATATTGACACCCCATTGCTATCTTTTCATTATCTTGAGAGCTTGCGAGGTCTCATGTTATAGAAGAATGCTCTTCATATTCTTGTATAGTGGGGAAACTATGTCGAATTAAGGAGAGGAGAAGCTGAAATTAACGTATTGAAGAAATATATTTTATATTAATGAAGATATATGATCCTTACATGTATATGATTGTGTCTTGTAATAGTTTTATGTTATCGTTTTTCTAACTATCTTCCAAGGAATATCCCTTGTCATCTTTGTATGGTTGTGATTGTGTGCAGGTATTGAGAGTAGAAGCAGAGAAGATAAATCGCTTGTGTGGAAGTGCAGCCGATCGGCATCGAACTCAAGATCTGTCCCTGACCTACGCGGAGGCAATGTAGCTTCTTATTCCTTATAGTATTAGAATGACTGCACAACTACTTGTAGATCATGAGGGATTGGGAATATTGAATGTATTTTTTACTATTCTTATTTCTTTCTAGTGATCTGATGGACACTAGATCAAGGAGAAACAATTTGCATTTTTGTATGCAATAGAAGTGGTGCTTTAAATGAGAGCACATTTGCTTCTATGTCCGCTTTGCCATACATCCTGATTGGATCCTCCTTTCTATGTTTTTATAACCTTCCTTAAAATTTTGAGGCTATTTTCAGTTATTTTTCAGGTTTATTATATTTGTGCTTCAGATCTGAGTTGATCTTAGATCTGAAGTTTTTATTTTTTTATTTTTTTAAGATAGAATGAGAAATCACACATTTTAAATCAAATTATAGAAATTTATGAACATAATTTGATTTAACTAGGCATAGATCTCGATTCCTCTCATAATTACACCTAAAAACAAAAAATTTTTATTGAAAACTGACTCCATATGGAGTTGTGGTCAATTAAAATTGGTCAATTTTTTTATTCTCCCACCCTCACACGCATTTTAGTTTTCATTTCGGTTCTACTATTTTTTATACATATATGGGTAAAACTAATTATGGATTTGTGTTATTATTTAAATTTTACCTAAATTATTTTTTTACTGAAAACAAACTCTGTATGGAGTTATGGCCAATTAAACTTGGCTAGTTTTTTTTCATCCACCCTCGCGCGCGGCTCATTTTTCTCATTTTAGTTCTGCTTAATTTTTTAGGGGTTTTTTTCTGATATATTGAGATATATTGGATCTATCATTTGTTGTAGCCGATCAACTGTCATATTTTTCTGATCTGATTTATTTTGGTCAGTTCATTCAAGGTCTTCCCTTACTCATTTTTGTGCAATCTACTTCTTGAGCTTTGATTGGGTGACTTGGATTGAGTTTTGAGTTTTGTCTCTTAACTTCATTATCAATTTTGATTAGTTGCAATCAACGAATACTTATATATGATTTACATTTTACATTCAGGTTTTCTTATTGTTTCTCATTTTCATGCCTTCTTATAGAGTGATCTATTTGATTTTTTATCATTGGTGTCACAAACGGTGGTGTTGTAACCAGTTGTGTAGTTGCCATATGATCAAGTTATTTTTAAAGTGTTTTTTCTACATTGTATTGCTTTCTTCAAGATATTTTTTAGGCCTGTTTTCCTATAGGGTGCGGTTTAGTCCCTTGTAGAACATTGGCCTGGTGGAGCCATGCTGCAACCCTAGCTTGGTTGACATTGCCATCTTTTGTTTTCATTTGGACTTTCATTTTTATTTCTTTTAGTGTTTTAATTGGGCTTTGTTTCCCTATATTTTTTTTCTTTTGGAGTGCTTTTCATTCTTTCTTGGGAGACTTTTTTTGGTCTCTTTCTCAGATTCATTTTTTGGTGTGATTTTTAGGTCATTAATTAAAATTATTGGGATAATTTGAACTCAGGAAGAATTAACGATAAGTGAATCCTAGTAGGCATTAGTGTGTTAGATAATATTTTTACCTCTTATAGCTATCATTCATCGAATTGAAAACACAAAATTGCATATAGATGCATTAGGGTGAATAAATAAGATTCCTACACACCATTTCAATTTCAGGCCACTTCCCACTTGAGTAAAAAAAAACCATTAAAAGTAACACGCTCATAAAATCATCTCGATTCGTCTTTTATTCTTACTGGTAGTACACCAATATTAGCTTATTCTAGGGTGTTGGAGGTAGGACTGTGTCTTAACTACTCCAAGACAATAAAATCAACTCAAAATCTGGTGGTAGGGAGTAAAAATCCATTTGCAATAGTGCAGTCTAGGAAGCCCCTCTTACACATGGGTAAAACACGAGGTCAAACTTGGGATAAGCGGGGTGACACAACCCTACTTGCTTAGTTTCAAGTGGAACGATATAAATGAATTGACATGCATACAAATGATGTTTATCAATTGGGGACCACGTGGGAGGTAACTCTCAAGGGGGTTTTGGTCTTGTGTAATATTCCCAAATGGGAAAACTCAGCAATACATGTAGTAAAAACACATTTTTCAGAAATGTATGCAATAATAGTTAAATTAAGCCCATGGATCCATTCATTTACACATTTTAACAACCATATACAAAATTAGATCTAAAAAAAATCATGGTATCTTAGTTAAACAAGACTCCCAAGCCATTATTTCTCAAAAATCATGCAAAAAGAGGGGCTGCAACCATGAAAAAAACTAGAAATACCTTGATAGTGTTATTTTATTACTCTTGCAACAAAAATAAGTTGTACATCATATCTAGAGCTGATATGTGCATAAAAATTCAGATCTATATCAGAAACATGAACTATACAAGCTCCTCTAATGAACCCCTTTGGGGTTTTCAGCAAAACACCATGTACAAAGTCTAGATATGAGATCTAAGACTATAGATATATGGAAATATTTAGATATGGAAAGTGGATCTGATATGATATGAAGAGTAAAATTATCTCCTCCAAAAAATCTCCAAAGTGAAGGGCAGATCCCCAATACTTAGCAAATCAACTCTCCAAATGGTGCACTGAACCACCCTGCAACTGCTCCTTTAGAAATTACACAGATATGGATCTCTTCTGCATTTTAGGGATCAACATATAGTTGGCCTATAGCCAAGATATGAAAATATAGCTCACTACCTTCAATATTGTCCTTCCAATGGATTAGAACCCTCCTCCACTGAAAATGAGTATGGAGATGGCCTAGATCTGAAGATCTAGTCTCCACTTGCTGCAGCTTACTGAAATAGACAAACCCCCAACAGGATATGCACTGTCAAAGGAAGATGAAGCTTTTCCTTCAGCCAGATAGTGGACAATATGTTGCAAGGCTCCTCCAAGAGCTACTCAATTGAAGAGGTGGGATTCCCAATCAGGAACACCCTGTGCTAAACAACACTCTATCTCAGCTAAATAACCAGAGAAAGAAATATGTATAAATAGACCATATATTAGAAAATCATAATCATAAGCTAACCACATATGGCTACCATCTTCTTCCTTATAAAAAAATGTGAGCCTTCTCACCTTGGGTCCCACTCATTAGGGTTTCCATCTTCATGCAATGAATCTCCCTCCAAAACTACATTGTTCCATCATCAATGCCACTCCTCCATAACAACGTTGTTGGATTTGGTCAACTTTGACTGGATCTTCATGCAATGTCTTCTTCCACATTGAAGGTGGCTTTATTATAACTATATAAACTCATCCATATTCTCAATGAGTTATCTTTGTTAATGTTCCACTTCCTTCATACTAGCATTGTTGACTTGGTCAAACTTGACTTTGTCCACATGCGTTAGCCTTGTTCACACATGAAGGTGTTTGATCCAGCTGTGAATATGATCCCTTTCCCCATTAAGAGGGTTTTTATTGCTGATAAAAATATTTATGGGTCTCCCTACCCATTTATTCATCTAACTATGTGTTTGGAGCAAAATTAATATTCCAATTAGCTGCATGCTAATTTAGGAATATTACAGTCCTCCCCTCCCAAGTCCTCAAGAAAATGCAAGGATAGAACTGAAGACCCTCTCCTCTTCCTCCTGTAGCATCCTCAAGTGATACGTTCCTCCAAAGAACAAGATGCTTTCTCATCAATGTGTCCTCAAGTTGTTTCTCCCATGTGTAAAAGTATGCCTTTGGTGAAAAATTCAAATGCTCTCATCATGTAAAAGTGGGATATCCATGGAAAAAAATATATGTGATCTAGAGGCCTTCTTGAGGCATGGAATCAGAAATATATTGGGAATCATCATTCCCATGTGAAGCCTTCATCCCTAAGCTATCATCCACAAAAATTGAGTCACCCTCCAACATGGTAACTCCTGAAACATCTCTTCCACCTTAGGCTCCTCCAAAGAAGGTGGGCTGCATAGCTGAATATGTGGGATTAAAATTTCCATCCCATGTGTAGAGCTACCGCTGAATATGGGTTGCAATAAATTTTCCTTCATGGAGCAAAAAGGCAATACGGTCCTCAAAGATCCACCCTTTGGTTCTTTCTCAAATCATTCCATACAGAATGAATATGACATTACTATCATCATATGGAAACCAAATAAGAGAGGTAATGAAGGTTTTACATAGTGCTAGAAAGTACCAACAGTTTCTCAAGTAGTCACAGCGCAGTTTTACCAACTGCAGTTTCAGAACATGATAGGGCAAGTTGTCTTCAAACGGATTGTTATTTGTACACGTCATCACTCTTACTAGTGAATAGTAAATGGAATGGTATATCAAATCAACATACAGAAAATAGTGCAAAACTTTCCCAAAGCCATACAAGAAATGGTTCTCTCCATCATAAAGGTTGGTCCCAAAATGACCATGAAGCTCAAATAGAGGCTTGCCCTATTGTGGAGCAATGCACTGGATAAAGATGGTAAGAGAATTCAAATACTGTGTTAGATAATCAATAATTGCATAAACATAATTCTTACAATATATTGAGAGAAATATGATAATAGGATCCATAAGTGAGCTCTCCATAGTTGCATGATATAGTCCCAGAAGAGGAATGAACTGTGTGTTGCATGTAGATATTTCTTCTTATGCTTGGAAATCCAAGTCAAGAAGATCATATCATGGTAATATATGTCTCCACCCACTACTCCATCACTCTCATCTCCTTCTTGCCCATCAAGTGCATCATATGTGAAGTGATCCTGGGAACACTCCATCAATAAACCCAAGCTCCCAAGTGACAGCGTTGTTGGCCTTTGTAATAAGGCTCATGTCATCTCATAGTTCAATCATTTGACATTACACATCAAAGCCATCAATCATAATGCTGTGGGATATTCCTTCCAAAGTGGAAGTACCTCCTAATCCTCCAAGGCCAAGGAGTAACCCCTTTTCACCATGATAGTGTCATCTCCTACTCCTACAACATCATGCAAAGTATGGGAGAAGATCAACCCATACTCTCTCAATAAAAACCAAAGAAACAACAACCCTTGTTTCTTCCTCACACCATCACCATATAAATCATGGAGCAACAATGTAATAGTTGATATGAAAGTGACTCCAATACAACCAAACTCCTTGATAGCATATGATGTAAGTGCCATGCCAAATTCCATCCACCAACATACCCTTTGAAGAGGGATATATCACATGATGGCCAAACTCTTTCAAGAGTAGCCAACATAGTCTTGCCTCCTGCTGCCCGGTATCATAAATCTGCAAGTGGCTTTCCAACCTCTTTCTCATCAACATCCCCCATCCAACCCATGGTGAGTGTCTATCATCATGTCCAAAAGTGGCATCCCTCCAATGGAGAATACCATCTTCCCAAATCAGATTTCGGTCTTTGCATTTCATGGGATGTTGAAATGCAATCTTGTGGAGATCTCCAAATGAATACCACTCATCAATGACCAAGTTGACCCCATAAGGATCCAAATAGGTGGTAGGAAAAAACCTCCCATCATGATGTGAAATATTCATCAAGAAATATCGATCACAACCATGAGAAATGTTATCCATCATAAGATTTCCCCCAACAACTATCTTCCCATCCTTAGTAATACATATGGGAAGGTAATTGGAATGCTCTAACAATGGTTGGGTCCCCAACTCATCACTACTGCTCAATGATAGCATCTTTGATCTCCATGATGGTGGATCTGCTGTCTTCCAATCATACTCTATGTTGAACACACATTTCTGCATGGCATGGTTTAAGACAATACTCATCCCATCCTCCAAAAATATACACTCCACCCCAAGAGTTGTGTGCAGCTCGACAATGATACACTAGGATGACTGTATATCTCTTCCTTGAACCAATCAAGGCTCCCCAGTTCAATGAAATTCTGTTGCTCCAAATCATAAATATATTTTGACCCTTGTTCATGTAACGGCATATTCCCACAATCCTCCATATGATGTGCTGAAATAACAAGAAATGGAAACATGTGCATACCTTGGTAAAATTTGAGAATATCTTGTACTGCTACAATGGTTCCTTCCTCTGGTGTAATGGCTTACCCAATTACTGATGATGATGGCTGCTCCTCTATGGCTTCATCAGCGTTGGTACAAGTCTCCTCCTCCACATGCATCTCCAGAATAGTGCATGGGACTCTAGATATCAAGAGATCAAGCCTAATTTGCAAATGTGCAAGTATCTTTTCTCCTGATGTAAGTGCTCCAGCAGTAAGTGGTGGTGAAGGCTTCTTATCCTCTGATTTATTCTTGTAAAACTTTTTGACCAACCTTTGAGTAAAGTCTGCAAATGCAGTCACTCTTGCATGACTCAAATGGCTGAACCACCAAATGCCTGCTTCACCCTCAAGATGCAGCGTTGCAATCTCAACAACTTCTTTATCTACTACTAGATGTAGCAGGAAAAATGCATCCAATATCTTTCCCCAAGCCCTTTTTGTGCATGAGGATGACCCATAAAAGGTAGAAAATAGAAATCTATTGCCCTTCTTCCTTCTATTGCTGCAAGGTCTCCTTTATTCTTGGAGCTGAATGAACTATGGGAGAGTTACATTCTCCTTGAAAGCTCTAGGTTGAGACTTATATTCTACAAGATACTCACCTAGAATCTCATGATATAAGTGTTCTCCATCTCTATGCCTCTTATATTTAAAAGGAAATGCCATAGTATGTTTCTTTGGAGCTCTATGCAATACCGTATCTTATGTTTGCTGATAGGAAGTACATGGACCTTCCTTATCTTGAAACCCTAAAGTGGTTTCACTTCTTTTCTCCATTTTTCTCTGCTTGACCTCCTTGGTGAGGTCCTTCTTAGATTCAAAAAAATATGAGATGAAACTCATTCCTCCCATCATTCTTATCTCTTTCTCATTCTCTTATTATTCTTATAGAATATTTGTTGAAAATTCACACGCTGAGCCAAGATGATGCCGTGCCAAATGGGAAATCTCAGCAATACATGCAGTAAAAACAAAATTTTCAGAAATTTATGCAATAATAGTTAAATTCAGCCCATGGATCCATCCATTTACACATTATA
Organism: Pinus albicaulis; assembly: GCA_034641835.2. Lineage (NCBI taxonomy): Eukaryota > Viridiplantae > Streptophyta > Pinopsida > Pinales > Pinaceae > Pinus > Pinus albicaulis. Next base: position 976,115,451 of record CM076580.1, on the reverse strand, counting down.
ACAACCATATACAAAAGGAGATCTGAAACAAATCATGGTAGCTTAGTTAAACAAGCCTCCCAAGCCATTATTGCTAAAAAATCATGCAAAAATAGGGGCTGCAACCATGAATAAAACTGGAAATACCCTGAAACTGTTATTTTATTACTCCTACAATAGAATTAAGTTGTACATCAGATCTAGAGCTGCTATGTGCATAAAACGTTAGATCTATATCAGATAGATGCACTATACAAGCTCCTCTAATGAACCCTTTTGGGGTTTTTCAGCAAAACACCATGTACAAAGTGTAGATATGATATATAAGATTGTAGATCTATGGAAAAAATCAGATCTTGAAAGTGGATCTGATATGATATGAACAGTAAAATGATCTCCTCCAAAAGATCTCCAAAGTGAAGGGCAGATCCCCAACACTTAGCAAATCAACTCTTCAAATAGTGCTCTAAACCACCCTGCAACTGCTCCTTCAGAAATTACATAGATATGGATCTCTTCTACGTTGTATGGATCAAAATATAGTTTGATTGCAGCCAACATATGAAAATATAGCTTAATACCTTCAATATTTTCCTTCCAATGGATTAGAACCCTCCTCCAATGAACATGAGTATGGAGATGGCCTAGATCTAAAGATCTAGTCTCCACTTTTTGCAGCTTACTGAAATAGACAAACCCTCAACAAGATCTATGCTATCAAAGGAAGATGAAGCTTGGCCTTCAGCTAGATAGTGGAAAATATGGTGCAAGGCTCCTCCAAGAGCTACTTAATGGAAGAGGTGGGATTCCCGATTAGGAACACCCTGTGCTAAAGAACACTCTATCTCAGCTAAATAGCCAGAGAAAGAAATATGTCTAAATAGACCATATATCAGAAAATCATAATCATAAGCTAACCCCATATGGTTGCCATCCTCTTCCTTATAAAAAATGTGAGCCTTCTCACCTTGGGTCCCACTCATTAGGGTTTCCATCTTCATGAAATGAATCTCCTTCCAAAACTGTGTTGTCCCATCATCAATGCCACTCCTCCATAACAACGTTGTTGGATTTGGTCAACCTTGACTGGATCTTCATGCAATGTCTTCTTCCACACTGAATGTGTCTTTATTCTAACTATCTAAGCTGATCCATATTCCCAATGAGTTATCTTCATTAATGTTCCACTTCCTTCATACTAACTTTGTTGACTTGGTCAAACTTGAATTTATCCACATGCATTAGCCTTGTTTACACATGAAGGTGTTTTATCCAGCAGTGAATATGATCCCTTTCCCCATTAAGAGGGTTTTTATTGCTGCTAAAAATATTTATGGGTCTCCCTACCCATTTATTCATCTAACTATGTGTTTGGACTAAAATTAATATTCCAATTAGCTGCATGCTGCTCCTTTTGGGGTTAATTTTCCTTCCCTTGCATGTTGGTTTGTCTTGCGACTTCCCCCCCAGATCATTTTATTGTACGTGGTGACCATAGTGGCCTTTATTTCTAGGGATCATACATAGGCGTAGGGTCGGGTTCATCTTCTCTATACCTGGGATGGATATTAGTCATACTCTCTCAGTCCTCTTGGAGGGTGTCCCACTTGTGGGGAACTTGCCCCGAGTTCGCAGCTAGAATGGTTGGGAAGTAGGTCGCTAGTTTAACTGTTACACCATCAACATCTTTGTGTTATGTTTGCATGTGCTATCTTTTAGGACATTTTTAGAGCATTCTCTTTGGTACAATTCATTAGTTTTGGCCTTAGGTGTTTGCACTAACTTAACTATGTTTTATTTACTATCAACTTGCCTAAATTTGCAAGTCGATGTTCATGTCCCCTTCAAGATTTAATTCCTGAATGAAGTAGACTCATTTCTCTTGTATGGAGAGTTCCTGTTGACACTCGTGACTTCAACCACCATATAGTGCTGGAATCTATGTCTGGTCCAATTGATAACGAACTGGTTTCTATTAAGACTTTGGTAGACGACTCTAACACTCCTGCCAACCCACCTTTGACTGATCATTTAGGGCCTACTGTAATGTGGCTTAATCTTGACGGTTCTAAACTGGCTTACACTTAAGTGCCATTATCTACCATTTACCCTATGGCAAATTCTGAGACTTCCAAAATGCCTGCATAGCAGTCTCGGTTGCCTTGACAATTTTTCCATCTCTTAGTGTGGCTATCCATACTCCTCCATCCACACTGCTTACTTCTTCCTAGGGAATTCCACCTGTCTCATCTATGGCTCCCACTGCTTTCTCGAATGTTACTATGCCCACACAATCCTCTATGCCGACTATGGTACCGTAGCTTAGTCAGCCAGTAGGTCCATGAATTTACATAGCGTCATTTTCCCAACCAACTATTCTTGTTCTTCAATTAGGCATGTTTACTTCTGGGAATCCATGGCGGGGATCACCAATTTTCCCTAGTCATCTTGGGGGAAATGTAACATCTAGTATGATGCAATATTGGTATAGCTCGCTCTTTGGAGGGATTCCACCTACTAGTGTTTTTACTGGAGGGGCTAGTTTACCTCGGGACAATCCCGCTGCCAGTACCATGTCTTATCTGGGTCCTTCCTCTTATTTCAGTCCTACTGTGCATCCCTGTCCTTCTTTTCACCCTAGGTACAATCCCATTAGCAATCTTTCCTTTTGGGGTCCCATTGAGGGTTTTAATTGGTGAATTGAAGCTCTTAATATTTAATTGTCAATCAAGGAGTCATAAACATGAGTTGTACTAAGTTTTGGTTCAGCTTAATGGTTAGAGTATATAAATTTCCTTAATAATGGTCGCTAAGTATGGAATAAAAACACTCCTCTATCATTTAAGTGAACTAGCACTCATATCGCTCTCATAAAAGAATTATTCACTCTAACATACACAATCAATTTAAATCAACACAAATTATTCTAAATTTCTACAATCGAAAGACAAACCTATTGAAATCAAAGGCTTGATGAAAACCAATTTAAGTACAATTCTTGAAATAAAACATTTTCAAAGGAGGAAGTTCAAACTCTAATTATTCAAAAGGCAGAGATAAGCGATCATCAAAACCTAATATCTAAGAAATAAAAATGTAATGCTGCAACTTGGAATGAAAAAAAAATTAATCCTTAAACTATCATACCCATTCAATCTAACTGATCTATTATTTCTCAGAAATAAAATGTATTAAAAACCACATTTAAACTACCTTAAGCTACTACACGACTAGTTTTGGAAACAATCTAAATTCGATGCTTAAAGGAGAACAAAATATTTAATGAAATTTTCTAAGCTTATGAATGAAATTGAATTGCTATCACACTGCTATGAAATCAATCTCTATGCTACAACAATGGAAATCAAAATTACTCTATTTGTTCAGGACTAAAAACTAGATTTTAATGACTCAAATTAAATCACACTAACGATACTTGAAATCAATCTCGATTCTATAGTACAAGAAATGGAAATCAAACTTATTGTATCGTGTGAAAATAAATCTAAATTATCCTATGATAATTTAATGACTCAAGTCAATACTCCAAATGTAATTCTTTGAATTAAATCATGTTGCTCAAACTAAACAATACTGCTTAAATTAAACAATCATAAAGCTTGGAATAAATCACACAAATCAGATTTTGAAAATGAAGAACACAAAACCTATTACTACCAAGCATGAATTAATTTGCAATTAAACCATCAATCTTAGGAATTTGGCTTATGTGATCCATAAATCATGTATAAAAATTTTCAGTGAAAATCACATTCAAGAAGAATTTGTCAATGCGTTTTGAACCAGCCAGTGTGGTTCATCATTAGGACAAGATGAGAGATTTGATCTAATACCTGGTTTAAATAGATAAGGGAGCTCCAACTAGCTGTTGTAGAATAACGGCTAGTTTGAATAGAATAAGCAATTTAATATAAAACAAATTAACAGTTGAATTATTGTTATTAATATTATTAATATTTATTTATTTATTTATTTTTATTTTATTTTATGTATTTGTTATTTGTTTAATAATTAAAGATTTCAGTATAATACTTTATATTATTAATTAATAATAATTTAATTATAGGATTTATGATTTTGGTAAAGTTATCTACAACAATAATAATAATAATAATAATAATAATAATAATACTAATGAAAATAAAATGACTAAATAATAATTAAATAAATAAATAAATAAAATTAAAATTAGATTAAAGATAAATAAATAAATGTATATTAAAAATAATAACAATTAAATAAATAAAATAAAGAAATTAGTAAAGAATGGAGAGCGAGAAAAAAACTGAGGATAAGAGGAGAGGAAAATATAAGAGGGAGAACTGAGGAGAGGAAAACCAACACTAAGAATGAAGGGCAGGGATCCAACATCTACTAATACTCTAGCCATCGTCCCTGTTAAGGTTAATTAGCCTCTTTTAAATTTCTAAGGCCTTCCTCAACTTTCGGTGGTGGAAATGGTCAATTCTCGCAATCACCTTAGCATCTTCAATGCAAATTTGATGCTTTGTCTTTTCAGCATGCTTCACTAAGGCAGAGGAGTGAGACCTATTATGTTTTAGCTCAATGGCTAGTTGGAGCTCCCTTATCTATATAAACCAGGTATTAGATCAGATCTCTCATCTTGTCCTGATGATGAACCACACTGGCTGGTTCGAAACGCGTCGAAAAATTCTTCTTGAATGTGATTTTCACCGAGAAATTGTATACATAAACCATAAATCGTTCACTCAAATTCACACAGAATATTTATATTCAAATCCACGCCATACATCATAGTGTATATACTTGTGGACATGAAAATCATTTCATGTGAACTCAAAAATTATTTATGTCCCTATATCGTGAATGCTCTCATTACATTTGACTTTAACAAAAGGAGTAGATTATAACTCTATATTAAAACTCAAGCACATATTATGTAATGAATCTGAGTTTACAAAAAAAAATTAGTCCATTGATTTGTGTTGAGTCCCGAATTTGCCTCTTTTCCATACACTTTTCCATATCTTTTTCACTCACCTAAACCTCCAAAATTGTCAATATCATGTGCAAAAGGGTACCTAACATGGTTTTTAATTATGTTTTTGTGTTTTCTATTTGATTTAGATTTGTTCATACACTGCGCAACTTGCCACTTTCCACTGCCGCAACTTTCCAGCCTATTTTGTGGAATTATATACATGGTGTGTCTACAAAGGAAACGAGCCACATGGGCAGGCTAGGAATGACGAGGACATGGTTCGTGTCCTATTGGTTCAAGTAAACTCGTCAAAGGAAGTCGCGGTCAAAGCCATCCACGTGGAAGTCAACTATGGAGTTTCATGTCGGCTGGACTCTGTTTCGTGGCATATAAACATCCATACGGCCGTTTCTAAGCTTGCGGAGGTTAAATCGACATCTGTGCAGAGTTCTGGAGTTGAATTCAAGCCTCCACCTTCCGTAGATTCGTTTTCCAACATGGCCATACTCCTATATCCGTGGTCGTAGTGGTCTACGTGCTCTCTGCTATCATAAACTTCAGGAGACAGTTACAGTTTATTGTTTTATATAGAGCGTTTGCATACGCACGTAGAGTTAGTTGTCAGTTGTTAGTTGTTAGTTGATAGTTGATGTGCGTACTCTGTTATGTTTGCTTTGTAGTGATTACGCTGCCTTGAGCCGTAATACTACCAGTCTGTAATGAACTTCTTTTTAATATGAGAAAACTCTGTTTTTCAACTTAATTCGTGTTTGAGGATCGTTACCAAAGCTGTGTAGAGGGCCCCTGCTCAGCCAAGGTTCTGTGTATTAATGTATATATTTCTCATTTCATTTCTTTAAAAAGTCATTGTATCATAATCCATTACATGTTCATATTTTGTAGTTGTTTCATTTCTGTTCATACATTTCTATAATTTCCATTGCATTCTTGTCTTTCATGTTTTTATGATTGTTAAATCACTGATCAGTTTTCTTGTGCAGGTTTTAGGTAGACAGCCCGGGCATTTTCATAGTATTTTGGCAAATGATATGAGACTAAAATTATTCTGCTGCTAGTTTCCTTTTCATAGCATTTGTTTAACTTCAGTCTTGCTTTGTACATTTCAGTTTTGTTTATCTGATTCAGTAGTTAAATTTAAATATATTAAGTTGCTCATAGTGTCTTCAGTTGCCTCCGAAAGCCACAGCTGGACTGATGGTGAGGGACTGCATTATGAAATGTGTAGTTTAGTATTAGTTTCTTTTCTGCAAATTTAGATATATTAAGCTGCCCATAGCGTCTTCAGTTGCCTCCGAAAGCCACAGCTGGACTGATGGTGAGGGACTGCATTATGAAATGTGTAGTTTAGTATTAGTTTCTTTTCTGCAAATTTAGATATATTAAATCATGTATGACATCTTCAGTTGCCTCCGAAAGCCACAGTTGGACTGATGGCGAGGGATTGAATCATGTGTATATGGTTTAGTATTAGTTTACTTTCTGCAAATTAAATAATCAGTTACACAAGTTGTTTATGATTACTTCCGCAAGTCATAGCTGGTCTAATGATGAAGGGTCAGAAAATGAATTGATGCAAACTGATTTAGATTTATTTTGTTACAATTTTGAATTTCCATAAGCATAGTTTCTTTTGTGTTCAGTTGGCAGCAAGAATAGTTTGGTTTTCATGTTCACTAGTTTCCTGTTTTGATTCATTAGATTAGCAGCACTTTTTCATTTCAGCATTACACTTTTACTTTCTTTCAAGTCTTGTCATTGTAATTTCAATTTGCTTTTAAAGTTTCAAGATTGGTAAATCATTATAGGGGATATCACTTCCTTGAACAAATATAACCAAACTTGTTTTTCATTTTAAGAATTCCCATTTCACCTTAGAAAGACCAAAAACGACAAAAGTTAAGAAATAGGTTATCTTGCACATATAGTGCGCCGCACTTCATCAGCTTACGATTCCCGGATTGACAAATTAAATGCAGCAATTTAGGACACACTAAATTGACCAAACATTTTGGCGCCGTTGCCGGGGAAGTGTAACTAGGTAGCCAATTTCTTTAAAAAAAAAACATAAAATTATAAAAGAAGGGAAAACTTGATAACTTCTTGAAGTATGCTCTCCTCTTGCACCTAGTGTGATCTGGAGGATCAGAAAAGAGAGTTATTGGTTTAGTAATTTCTTAAGTATGCTCTCTTCTTGCACCTAGTGTGATCTGGAAGATCAGAAAGAGAATTATTAGCCCAACTTTTAAAAAAAATAAAAATGACATGCATAGAGCAAGAGATTCTAGGGGAAGGTTTATAGCTAAAGCCAAGAGTTCGATTTTCACAACTCCATCTTCTTCAAGGCATAGACCAGATTCACCACCATCTACCCCTAGCCTTAAGATTTTTTGGAAGTCAAAGAACAGCTGAATTAGAGGATTCTCCTATACCACCTACTAAAACCCACTTAGAAAACAAAGAGACTTTCTCTCATCCTTCCTTGGTAGAAGAACTAGAGGACTATAAGAACTCTAAAGAAACTATCATGGCAGAGGAAGTAATAAATAGAGGTGGAGGTAGAGGAGGAGGAGATAATGAAGATAACAATGGTGAAGGAAATAACGGTAGAAATAGGGACAATCTGCTTGGATTCCCTATAGTTGATGAGGAAACTCATGCAACAATGAAAATATCTCACCATCTGTTCTCCCTAACTTTTATGGATTACGAAGTGAGGATCCTGAAACATTTCTGTTTGAGTTAAACAGTGCCGGGACTTACACATATGAGATTCCCAAAATCCAAAACTGCTTTCCTTCAACTTTAAGGATCCGCTGAAATGGTTCCTGGGATAGCCATCCAACTAATGGACTTGGAGCTGACATGAATGTGCTTTGGGATAGACATTGATTACAGCATGCCATCGCCAAGGATGAGGTATTCAAAACGATGCAAAAAGAAGATGAAAATTTGGAAGACTTAATTGAAAGATTTCAATACAACTTGAAAAGAGCAAAGATGAGCAACTTAGATAATGAAACCTTGAAATCCCTCATATTAAAAGCCATTAGAGATGAATGGATAGACATTTTAAACAGATGAATGGATAGACATTTTAAACATGATGGGGAAAGGAGACATATCTCACCTTCCATTTCGTGACATAACATAACTATGTATCCATCTCTCAAGAGGAAAATCTAAAACTGGAAAAGGGCCTAGGGATTCTTCTCTTATTAGGGCTAACAAATCTGCAACTGGATCAGTAAGTAGGGCGGAGATTGGTAATATGCTTGATGAGTTTAAAACTGATATCTTAGGGAGCCTTAGTGAACAACTAGACACCCTTAAAATCCAAAACAAGTAGAAAGCAGAAACATATGCTTTAGCCATCTTTTGTCCGAAATGTAGAAAGAAACATGCTTTAAGGGAATGTCCCTTGGATGCAAAAGTTGTAGAAACATGTATGATTTTCTCAGAAAATCATGAGATCAAGGATTGTCCTTCAATCCCTGGACTCAAAGCCGTTTTTCAAGAAGATCCAAATTCAGTAGAATCTCTCTGTTTTGTCGCAAGGAGACCTTGGCAGGGACAACAATCTCAAGGGTTTAATAACCCTATGAATATTCAAACCCCACCAAATTGGACTCCTTGGCAACAACCTTGGCCCCAACATCAAAATTCATATCAGCCATGGGTACAAGGGATGCAAAATCCTTATGGGAGATTTGCTAAATTTTATCAATATCCTCCATCTTTTCAAAATCAACAAGCTCCACAATTTCCAAGCCAAAATCCACAACTTTCATTTCCATTTCAACAACAACAACCTTCTCAACAAAATACAAATCCTCAACTCATGCTCCCATACCAACAGAAGACAAATCAACTTCCAGCTTAGCCATTGCCAAATCCTAACAATAAGAATCCTCAAACTACTTATATGGTAGAAGGACAACAATTTCCTACCTATATGATTGTTCCTCTCAACGATGTACAACTCAGATCTGGTAGAGTCTTAGAAAAACCTTCTATAAACATTCAAGAGCAAGATACCTCTGAAGAGGACTCTCTTCAAGTCAATAAGGGTTCTGAGGAAGAATCTCTTCAAAATTCAAAAATTCAAAAAGAAAAAGAAAAGCTAACATCCTCAACTCCTATAGTTGAGCAACCTGTATCTTCATCTACACCTCCTTTTCCGGAAAGACTACAAATTGATAAGGGGTGGAAAAACAAATCTTGTTGCCTAACTATGACTTTCTAGATGAATTGAAGAATGTTTGTATCAAGATTCCATTGCTACAAGCCATTCGAGAAATTCCTATACTAGCAAAAACCATAAAGGAGTTGAGTTTCAAAAGACCAGGAAGGAAGTTAAAAGACACAAGAAGAATCCACCTGGTAGGAAAGATTGCAGACATTATGATGGGAAAAATTACCATGCAGAAGTATGTAGATCCAGGAAGTCCAATTGTCAAGACACATATAAATGGGATAGAAATTCCAAACACATTGATTGACTTAGGGGCTGCTATCAACATTATGAGTAGACAGACCATGGAACAGTTAAAACTTCCTAACCTTCTTTTTACACCTACTTTATTGCAACTTGCAGATCGATCGGTTATTAAACCAGATGGTGTATTAGAAGATATTTCGGTCTCCTTAGATTCTTGGGAATATCCAGTAGACTTTATGATTTTGACTCCCAAAAGTAATCTAGGAGGACATCCAATTATCTTAGGAAGACCTTGGCTGGCCACAGCCGATGCTTTTATTAGTTGTAGATCTGGAGACATGTACATTTCAAATGGTAATTCGACAAAGAAATTCAATTTGTATCCTCCAGCAAGAGCAATCACAGAAATAGGAGACAATGAATGGGTCGATGATGAGAATACTATACAACCTGTCTTTACCATTTATGAAATTAGTGAGGATAGTCAAATTCTGAACACATTAGAAAATTTTGAGATAACTTCAGAATATGACCCCACACAATTTCAGTTGGAATCTGACATAGAATATTTATCATCAAGACAAATGTCTCTCTACTCTATGGAAGAGTTTGGTAATTCTGCTATTGAGATTTTTCCAGAAAAGACATTGAATATCAATAAACATCTAGAGAAGTCACAACAAGAAGAACTAACCAGAATCTTGCAAAAACATTCTACTGCATTTGCATGGGAGTATACTGACATGAAGGGTATTGATCCTAAGACTTGCATCTATCATATCTATATTGAGGAAAACAGTAGACCAATCAGACAACCTCAAAGAAGGATGAATCCAAATCTTAGGGAGATAGTGAAAGAAGAGCTCCAAAAACTTCTCAATGTAAACTTCATTTATCCAATCTCAGATAGCCGATGGGTTTCTCCTTTGGTTATAGTACCTAAAAAGAATGGTAAATGGAGGGTATGCATTTATTATAGGGAATTGAACAAAGCAACTTTGAAGGATCACTTTCCTTTGCCTTTTATCGATCAGGTATTAGACACATTAGCAGGTAAAAAGTACTTTTCATTTTTGGATGGTTTTAGTGGCTATAATCAAATTCAGATAGCACCTGAAGATCAAGATAAGACCACATTTACTTGTCCATGGGGAACTTTTGCCTACCGAGTGCTTCCTTTTGGGTTATGTAATGCACCAGCAACATTCCAAAGAGCAAGACTAGGAATTTTTTCTGATCTAATTCATGATTGTGTAGAGGTTTATATGGATGATTTTACAGTTTATGGTAATTCATTTGAAGAGGCATTAGAAAATTTGGAAAAAGTTCTCATAATATGTAAAGAAACAAACCTTTCATTAAGCCATGAAAAATGTTTTATGATGTTTACTAAAGGGATTGTTTTAGGACATCATATTTCGGGAGATGGGATTAAGGTTGATAGATCGAAAGTTGAAGTCATCTCCAAGTTGCCTATTCCAAATTGTCAAAGAGATGTTAGAAGTTTTCTAGGATTTACTGGTTATTATAGAAGATTTATAGAAAAATTCACTAAAATAGCATCTCCACTGTTCAAGTTGCTTACAAAAGACCGTGAATTTAAATGGGATCCTGATTGTCAATCAGCTTTTGAAACTTTGAAAACAAGAATATCTGAAGCACCTATCTTGAGAGGACCAAATTGGAAACTTCCTTTCCATATTTCTACAGATGCTTCAGATACAGCTCTTGGAGCTGTGTTGGGGCAAAAAGATTTAATTCCTTATGCCATTTATTACACCAGTAAAAATTTGACTCCCACAGAGTTGAACTATACTGTGACTGAAAAAGAGTTTTTAGCTGTTGTTCATGCAATTAATAAGTTTAGACATTACATAACAAGCTATGAAACTTTTATTCATACTGACCATTCTGCAATTAGATATTTAATGAACAAACCTGTTACTAATGGCAGAGTGACAAGATGGCTTTTACTTTTGCAAGAATTCAATATTACCGTGTTGGATAGACCAGGAAAACAGAATACAGTAGCTGATTTCTTGTCTAGGATTCAGAATACTAAAGAAGATTCTCCTGTAGAAGATAAGTTTCCCGATGAATACTTGTTTGCAGTAACTATTAAGACCCCTTGGTATGCAGATATTGCTAACTATTTGGTTACAGGGAAACTACCTTCACATTTATTTCCAAGAGAAAAATGAAAAATTATTCAGGAGAGTTCAAAATATTCATGGATTTCTAACGAATTGTTTAAAACAGGGCCAGATCTTGTGATCAGAAGATGTGTCAGGGAAGATGAAATGCCCGATATTCTTAAGGCATGTCATGATGAACCATGCGGCGGACACTTTGCGGACAAAAGGACGGCCTATAAAATCCTTTCCTTGGGATATTATTGGCCTTCTCTCTTCAAAGATGCAAAACAATATTTCAAAAGGTGTGATAGCCGCCAAAGAGTAGGGAAACCTACCCTTTCAAATGAAATGCCATTGCAAACACAGGTACTCATTGAACCCTTTGAAAAATGGGCTTTAGATTTCATTGGACCGATTAATCCATCATCTAAGCAAAAGAAGTATATATTGGTTTGCACTGATTATGTTACTAAATGGGTAGAAGCTAAAGCATTAGTATCTGCTACTGAAAATTCAATTGTTCATTTTCTTTATGAGGATATTTTTACTCGCTTTGGTGTTCCAAGAGAAATTGTAACAGATCAGGGGAGCCAATTCACATCAAATTTGGTGGAGAAGTTGATGGAAGAATACAAAATCAAGCACAAAAGATCTACTCCCTACCATCCACAAGCAAATGGTCAAGTGGAGTCCACAAACAAAGTTCTTGAAAGTATCATCACCAAAACTGTTCATCTACATAGAAGAGATTGGGCAGATAGGCTTCCAGAAGCCTTGTGGGCCTACAAAACTACATGGAGGAATACAACAGGACATTCTCCCTATGAACTTGTTTATGGGAAAGAAGTCTTGTTCCCCATTGAGTTCCAAGTCAAGACCTTCAAGATAGCAGTTCAGTTGGGAATGGACTTATCAGAAGCCCAAAAGCATAGAATGGAGCAATTGAATGAGTTAGATGAGATCAGACAAGAAGCAATTCTAAGAACTGATCTAGTTCAATATCAAAGAACTAAGTGGCATGACAAATATATCAAAGAGAAGAAGTTTCAAGAAGGAGATTGGGCATTGTTATTTGACTCCAAGTTTAAAGATTTTCAAGGGAAATTTCAGACTCATTGGCTTGGGCCATATGAGATCGACAAGATCTTTAACAATGGAGCTGTAAGAATCAAGACCATTGATGAGTTTCAAACTCCTCTTATAGTGAATGGCCATAGATTGAAAGTTTATCATAAGCCACTCTCTAAAGAGGATTTTTTCAAGTTGTTTCAAGAAAGTTCTGCAATCAGGCTGGTACAGAAGAATTCTTCTTCTCCACCAGCCTAGCTTTTGTTTTTCAAGTTAAAAAAAAAAAAAAAAAAAAAGAAGAAGAAGAAAAAAAAATGGTATAAGCCTGAAAACCAATCATTGATTGGCAGTCTTATACAGAAAATATGGGGTGAAAATCAGGGACACCTGACACTCTATATTTTCCAAAAAAAATATGTCTTTCATTTCATTTCATCTCACCACCCACTCCATTTCATTCCACTTCATTTCATTCCACTTCATTTCATTTCACTTCATTTCATTTCATTTCATTTCACTTCATTCCACTTCATTTCATCCATTCCATCAATAAAAATCTTTTTATGACCATTTCCACCCGGTCATTTGTCATTTGTTCATTTCTATTTCAACCAAGTAATAGCTGTGTCAGTTTCCGCAGCTGACATCTGTTTCCGCAGCTGACTCCAGTTTCCGCAGCCAGAAGCAGATTCCGCAGCTACTACTACTCTGTTTTCAAAAAGACTGTACAGTTAGTTGTTATTTTCATAAATTATGAAATAAAATGCAGGAGAGAGGATCAATGGAACATTCAAGACACTAATGAAGATCAATCAGTTGAAGACCAAGCGCAAAAGCAAGGATTCCAAAGGTATGAATAAAGTTTATTTCAAATAGTATCGAAAAACACATTTTTATGTAATTTTAAACTATGAGCTCTACCCATAACGTGCAATGATTATATTGACAGTCCCGTAACCTTCCACGATCTCTATGTTATCCTCTTACATTTATTCACAAACGGTTTCATCATTGAAATTCCGATTCTCACTCATGTTCTAATATCCCACCGGAGATAATGATACGTATTTGAGTTGACAAAGGACTCTTACAAGCCGCATAACTTCATAACCGTTTATTGAAACGTGTTTATATTTATTACACAGCCACCAAAATTCAAAACGCGGCCGAATGCATTATACTTTGTTAACCTCTTTGTCGTGTCTCTATCGTGTTTTACAAAACCCCACTCTACTCATTCTCACTCCCTGTTTCACTCCATTCTGTTCCTTTTGCTCACTCTCACTCCCGTATATCTACCCACAGTCTTACTCCATTCTATTTATGGTGCTCATTTCCATTTTATGATAACATCCCCACAGTATTGTGCTCGATCCTGTGTATTCCATCGTTCCATTTCCATTTAAACCCTCACAGAGGCAAGCCTGTGAAGCACAGAGAAGTAAAATGGGAAAATTATTAAGGGCAGAGCCGGAAGGACCGAAGTTTATAGAGGGATATCCACAAGCAAAAGAGATGTTGAGGAAAGCTAAATGGTTGCGTTTTATTCAGAAATTCAGGGGTTACCACAGAGAAGTTACAAAAGCGTTTGCAAGATCATTTGATGGCTCGGAAGCAGAAGTGGGAGACCTCAAGTTTTTGGTCAATGAAGCATCAATAGCAACAGCCACAGAGCTTCTTCAGGAAGGATAACGTTGGTTCAAAAATAAAAGTATCAGTGATGAGGCATGGAGAACAATCCTCCGAAATCAAGGTATGGATATCACTGTTTTCAAAAGAGGAATCCCTGTGCATGCAATAAAAGATGAATGGGCCACTTTACTACTCATTGTTCAGAAATTTATTACATGTGAAGGCCGTTTTGGCTCTTTGTACATGTATCATACTAGGCTATTGATGAATTTTCTTGAAAACCAAACTCTCAATCTTCCTTATTTCCTATTCAATAGCTTGAAGAAAATGGCTGTGACTGTGCAAAAACATCTAGGAGATGTAGAGCCTCATTTATATCACCATGGGCTTATAAAAATTCTGATTGAAAAGGAGCTAAAGGAAAGAAAAGATACATGGGAACAATTCCTAGTTAGAAACTTCTTTGAAGAACCTCAGGAAATTCCTGAAGGTAGTCCAATTATAAGGAGTAGAAGAAAGAAAATGAATGTTGAAACCCAAGTTGCTCCTACACAGGAAATTCCCGCAGCTAGCACAGCAAAAAGAAGTAGAAGGAAAAGAACAGGAGATGAAATCCAAAATACTTCTACTACTACTATGAAGAAAACTGATAGGGAAGAGAGATTGGTAAAAAGGAAGAAGAAGGAAATCAAAACTAAGAAGCCAATAATATCAAAAGGGAAAGAAATTATTGAGGCTGTCCATAAAACTCCTTCTTCTGAAGAAGAAGATCACCAAATTCTATCTGAAAGATTAGTTTTTCTTCAAAAACAGTCATCTCTATCCAAGAAGGCAGAGACAAGAAAACAAGAACAAAAGAGTAGTGTACCACAGCATGTGAGGAGAAGCAGCAGGCTTAAGGGAAAATTGAGAAAAACACAAATTAAGGGTCCTCATTTCATTGATTTGGGTGAGGAGACATCTGAACAGTCTCTAACTGACCATAGTCCATTTCAGTCAGTTAGTGAAGCTGGTTCCTTTCACTCCCAATCAGACAATGAGCATACTCCATCTTATTCTCAGAAAAATATTTATGTAAGCCCTCCTCGGCCAGATTTTGAACATAATTCTCCCTTGCAGCATTTTGGGGACAACCCAATGAAAAAGACACCGGAAGTAGATCCCAAGCAGCAGGAGGTATATGACTATATAGAGTCCTTGGAGAAGGCAGCCACAGGTCCAAGTACCTCTTCCATTCAGACTCATACATTGCAGGATGATTTAGTTCAGTCATTAAAACAGGAAATTTTTGAGCTTGAGCTTTTGAATCGGCATATCAAAAATGAAAATGAAACACTGAAAGAAAAAGGCAAACTGGACAAGATCATCCATGACAATACTATGTTACATTTGGTTATTTGGCAAAAGAAGAATAAGAAGTTAAAAAGGAAATGCCAAAAATTGAGCAGAGCACTTGTGAATATAAAATTCAGGTGCTTAATGAAGAAACCCAGAATGATGGCAGTACCAAATAAGAAGAGAAGGGGGTTAGATGTGCTGGCTGAAGTATCAAGGCACATGAATTGAACAAAGAGTATCAAAATTTTGGTTGCATGAGGACATGCAACACCTTCACAGTGGGGGTATGTTGAGTCCCGAATTTGCCTCTTTTCCACACACTTTTCCATATCTTTTTCACTCACCTAAACCTCCAAAATTGTCAATATCATGTGCAAAAGGGTATCTAACATGGTTTTTAATTATGTTTGTGTGTTTTCCATTTGATTTAGATTTTGTTCATACAGCTGCGGAAACTTGTCACTTTCCGCAGCTGCTGCAACTTTCCGCAGCTATTTTGTGGAAATCAATGTTACAGGTGTCTACGAAGGAAACGAGCCACATGGGCAGGCTAGGAATGACAAGGACATGGTTCGTGTCCTATTGGTTCAAGTAAATTCGTCAAAGAAAGCCGCGGTCAAAGCCATCCACGTGGAAGTCAACTATGGAGTTCTATGTCGGCTGGACTCTGTTTCGTGGCATATAAACATCCATACGGCTGTTTCTAAGCTTGCGGAGGTTAATTGACATCTGTGCAAAGTTCTGGAGTTGAATTCAAGCATCCACCTTCCATAGATCCGTTTTCCAACATGGCCATACCGACATTCGTGGTCGTAGTGGCTCCGCCGTGCCGGGCCGCGGCATTACAAACTTGAGACAAAGTTGAGCATTATTGTTTTATAAAGAGCGTTTGCATACGCACGTAGAGTTAGTTGTTGAGTTGTTAGTTGATAGTTGATGTGCGTACTCTGTTATGTTAGCTTTGTAGTGATTACGCTGGCTTGAGCCGTAATACTACCAGTCTGTAATGAACTCGGCTAGTTGACAGAAAACCCCGTTTTACAACCGACCAGAGCCGGAAGATCGTACCAGAGCTGTGTAGAGGGCCCCTGCTCAGCCGAGGTTCTGTGTATTAATGTATATATCTTTCATTTCATTTTTTTAACAAAGTCATTGTATCATAATTCATTACATGTTCATATTTCATAGTTGTTTCATTTCTGTTCATACATTTCTATAATTTCCATTGCATTCTCGTCTTTCATGTTTTATGATTGTCAACCACCGACCGCCTTTTCAGCAGTTTTAGTGGACACGGCATTTTCACATAGTATTTTATTAATGACATGAAACCAATTTTATTCTATCGCTAGTTTTTCTTTTCATAGCTTTTGTTTAACTTCAGCTTTTGCTTTCGACATTTGGGCCAGTTTTATCCGATTTGTAGTTAAATTTAAACATATTAAGTCGCTCATAGTGTCGCTGTTTCTAAAGCCAAGCAATTGGACTGATGGTGAGGGACTGCATTATGAAATGTGTAGTTTAGTATTAGTTTCTTTTCTGCAAATTTAGATATATTAAGCTGCCCATAGCGTCTTCAGTTGCCTCCGAAAGCCACAGCTGGACTGATGGTGAGGGACTGCATTATGAAATGTGTAGTTTAGTATTAGTTTCTTTTCTGCAAATTTAGATATATTAAATCATGTATGACATCTTCAGTTGCCTCCGAAAGCCACAGCTGGACTGATGGCGAGGGATTGAATTATGTGTATATGGTTTAGTATTAGTTTACCTTTCTGCGAATTAAATATCAGTTACACAAGTTGTTTATGATTACTTCCGCAAGTCATAGCTGGTCTAATGATGAAGGGTCAGAAAATGAATTGATGTAATTTGATTTAGATTTATTTCATTGCAATTTTGAATTTCCATAAGCATAGTTTCTTTTGTGTTCAATTGGTAGCAAGAATAGTTTAGTTTTCATGTTCACTAGTTTCCTGTTTTGATTCATTAGATTAGCAGCACCTTTTCATTTCAGCAGTACACTTTTACTTTCTTTCAAGTCTTGTCATTGTAATTTCAATTTGATTTTAAAGTTTCAAGATTGGTAAATCATTATAGGGGATATCACTTCCTTGAACAAATATAACCAAACTTGTTTTTCATTTTAGAATTTCCATTTCACCTTAGAAAGACCAAAAACGACAAAAAGTTAAGAAAGAGGTTATCTTGCACATATAGTGCGCCGCACTTCATCAGCTTACGATTCCCGGATTGACAAATTAAATGCAGCAATTTAGGACACACTAAATTGACCAAAAAATTTGTACAATACAACGATGACCAAAACGCTTTGAAATTGAACTGTGCCTAACAAAAATTCACACACAAACAAGAAATTTCTGCTATAAAATCATGCACATATAATTATCCTATGCTATTGATCAAGCTTAGCTCCAGAGGTGGTGGGCCTTCCCACACCTGGAGTAATCCGACTTACTGCAATGGAGGAAATATTTAAAACATCAAAGACAAAATTCGCAGTTAACCATGGCACAAATGCTTCTGCTCACGACTTGAAGGCGATCATGTATATTTAAAACAACATTTGGAAATCGATTTACATTAGTCGCAGGCAATAACTATTCTAACTTATTTCCACAGTAATTTCTCCATCTCTCTTACACTTTTTTCTACGAGTGTACAACTTATCAATTTTATAGCAGCAACACTACTCTAACTAAATAAACTATTTGTTACATAGGATATAAATTTAGAATATTTGGTTAATACAGATCAATTAAAATAGGAATAGGAAGATTCGCTTAAATATTGGCTCCTGGAAACGATTTGATCCTCACACACTAATGGAAAAGGCATCACACAGCTGGTTGGGGCATCGTACAGCTGGCAATCTTCATTCTGTTCACCATAGTTTTCACAATTCCCTTTTAACTGTTGACGCTGGAAAAATATTGGATTGCTTCCTTTCACGCAACATATAGACAGGTGCCCTCATTCTGTGCATTTGATGTTGTTTATAGGCATGTTGTTTGTAACTCTTTCCGAATGGAATTTCTGGAAATAAATCTACAGCATATATCTCCATTTTCGATGTTAGAAAGTCGTATTCACATCGTGCACCATCACACCCTTCACCTGCAATTCATTGATTGACGACTTTTCACCATTGACTGGATCATTGTAGAGGTATCCAACCATTCCATATTGTTTTTGTTCCAAGCTCAAAGCCATAGATGTGCACTGTGCTCTTATTTATTCTCAAATTCCTCAGTAAGATAATGCTTCACTGTTTTTGGGAGCCATTTTGACAATCCAAAATCTGAAACCTATGGTTCGAAAATCCGTGCCTAGTAAAGACTTTATTTCTCCATGGATGACGTGTAGTTGGCAGCATTTGTGTAGATAATGCGACTCCCATGCCATTCCAATTACTTCCTTATACCTAATTTCCCACTATGCATATGAAAATGTAATATGAAGATCGTTTTCTATGCATAACCTCATCAATGAGGCATAAAAATAACATTGTGTGGTTGTTGTTTCTATGCAATCTCATATTGGGACTCATAGTCTTCAATATTTGTCATTAGATCCGAGCTGCTGCCCTCAAAGAGTTCTTTATCAAATAAAAAGAGTTATATATACATATGTTGCAGAGCTCTTTCAAGATTGCCTCATTTGGAGAAAAGGGTTGTGGAGATGGTCTAATGCTCTTATTAATTTTTGAAGGTCCCATAGATGATCTTCATGCATTTCTTTATGTGATTAAGATGAATCCATATTTAAATATGTTTCTGCTTCTATGCATGAATCCAAATTCCTGCATTGGACTTATACAGATGCCACCAAGAAGCCATTTATTAATGAAATTTACAAAAAAACACCCTTCAACTTAATTAATAACAAGAATTTATAATTTAATAATTAATGTTTCTAAATGCCTCTAATCATCAAGTTAATAAGATAAAAAGGACTAAAATACTAGGTACAAGCATAAAATTATTTGATAAAAATCGTAAAAATTTGGACAAAACGGCAGCTCAATAGGTCCATTTCTCTTTGGAGGTTGTTACCCTGGGGGGAAATATCCATCTACTAGTCACTTTGGTTGGCAAAAACCATTTGCTGAGGAAAACCCTTTTCACCACCAGTAAGCTCACCCATCCAATCATTTTATGGGGGGACCGCAAGGTCGGTCAGGAGCCTCTCCTACCTATGACCCATTTAGTGAAAGTCATAATATGTTTCTCTCTTCTCTTGATTTACGAGATATTTCCAAATTGACTAATGACCCCATTCGTCAAGATCCTTGGTGGCCACCGATGCCTTCCAAATTACCATCCGATATTCCCAAATTTGAAGGAAAGCCTAGGGAGAATCCATCCACCCATATCACCATCTACCATTTATGTTGTTCATCCAATTCACTAGCAGATGATTCTATACAACTTCGCTTGTTCCAAAGAACTTTAACCATGGATGCTGCCAAATGGTGCATTGAGTTAGACACTGCGTCCTATGGTGAGTTTTCCTCATAATTTAGCTCAAACTTTCTAAACACATTTTCAGTTACCCACCCAATATGATGTTGACTATGAACTTTTTTCTAAATTCAAACAAAATTATGCTACACTTATCTCTGATCACATTCATGAGTGGTGTTGTCGCAAGAGGTTAGTAAGAACCAAGTTACCTGATGAGATTCTCCGTAAATGGTTCATTATATCACTCCAACTAAAAATTGCTAAATATGTGTCTATGTTCCGAGCTGTCATTGAAGAAAAAACAATTTTAGCTGCCAAACTATTGGATCTCATATATTCACAGTCGGGTACGCTATACGAAATTTTTCCCAATGCCTATAGGCCTTCCAGTGACCCACCTAAGCTTGTTCCTGGCCCACAAGCCGATGGTGTGATTGGGTCTGTTTCTGATACCATGAGCCAAAGTTTTGCCCACCTTGGGCAACTGATTGTTACATATCAAGCCCCAACAAGTGTGTTTGGCTCTTCTAAAGCACACCCTCCTACACAATCCACCGATGTTCTCATGGTAAATTCCACTCAACCGAAGAACAACTCACAAACTGGTGGTAAAAAGAACAAGAAAATTAGAAAAAATAAACCACAAAATCAAACTGACCAAGATTCTAAACCTAACCTTAAGATTCAGGGAGGGGGAACCAATGAGCGTCGCCGGAAAGTCACGTTCCCTTGTAAAAAATTTCAGGGTGATCACTTTACTCATGAGTGTCCTCGAATGGATTAAGTTCATAGGCTTCTTTCACAAATGTCTTATCAACAACCTACCATTTTAACTCATCCATTGCTTGCACAACCCCAACAGCAAATTATTTCTCAACCTTCTCGACCTCTGCAAGGGGACAATGAGGGGTCATCTTCCCATCCCATATTTATATGCAAGGAAGATGTCAACGTGGCCATGCGAGCTAAGTCATATGATGTGCTTGACTCGAGTTCTCATTCCAAGGACTCAACAACTCCACCTAGTTCCAATGGACCTCTCACTCTATATAAGTATATGGAACTTGTTTATTCCCCCCCCAAGGGTGTTCTCCGTAAGACAACACACAACCCTTCCGCCAGGGCTGCTCAATACTATAGTATTGTTGAAGATCAAGCCCAGACACCTTGTTCCATTTTTGCTTTGGAGGTCTTGCCAAGTTGTCCTCAGCCGCACAAAGCCTTATTGTTTTGCATCAGTGGAGTTGATCCATCTCACTATGGTGTCATTGCTTCTAATGTTGAGAAATACACTCCTTGTCTTGCCCATCAAATTTATTTTCAGATTATAGTGCGGATTTCCCAAAAGAACATCCATTGAAATCTGCCATAGATGATGGTTCTTCCACTTGTTTCATGTCCAAATCCTGTTGGAAAGCTATTGGCTTTCATACTCTCTCCAAGTATAATACCACTCTCCAAGAATTTTACAGTTATAATTTCATTCCTAAGGGGGTCCTCCCACATTTTTCCATCCAGTTAGGTGGTAAAACAATACATGTCAATATTGAAGTCGTTGACGCTTATTTTGACTATAACCCGCTCCTTGTCCGTAGTTTTTTTTATGCCATGACCGGAGTGTTATCCTCAGTGTTTAATTTAATTTTCTCTCCTCATAAAGGAAATATCATTACTATTGACCAACTTGACTATTAAGTGCTATTGGTTCAACTTTATACTACCAAAATAACTATTATTCCACTTGAGGGGGACAATCCTGGTCAATTCTAGAGTGTTGGTGTGGGCCTCTTCAAAAGTTCTACTCTTATGGGGGTTTTTCCTCAACTCCCTCCACCTAACGCTCCCTCGCCTCCCACCAATGCTCCTATGTGTATGATGTCTTTTGGAACATTTGGACCCTATAGATCTCCTCATCTGTGGGTGGTGACACCTGTCCTTATAGAGGATGATAAATCTAGTGAGCACCTTCCACCACCTATTGTGGAAGATATTGCCTCTTCGGTAGTCCTGTCAGCACCTCCTGATGATAGTCAGAAACTCCATCCCAATATGGAATATGATCAGATTCCTCCTCCCACACAAGCTGCCCCTCTGCTCATTCCACGTGACTCCCTTGATGACGAACCTCCCCAGTTAATCAACTTGGAGGTCATGGATCTATCCATTGATAATCATAGGGAGGTTACGCCTCTTTCCACCTATAATATCCCCGATTTGGAACATGTATAGCTCGACATTTTGAATCTTGAATCGATCGAGGGGGGAATCTCCTCACCCCCCCTTGGAAGTGCCACCCTTGGACTGAGTCAAGTCTCGGGCTTTGAATACTGAACTTGCTAATGAATCGTCCAACTCCTCACCACCTGTCCATAAGAATTGTGTACCTCCATTATGTCTTGATCCTCCCTTATCTATTCAGGATAATTTTGAAAGTACTTCTATGTTAGACTGTCCCTGGCATGGTAAACCTTTCCGAGTGGTGCAGTTAGGCTTCATTTGGCATGGCTTTACATTGGTGAATCATATGGCCTTTTCTTCCCATAATTTCATGTATAGAAACCCTTGGCTTGTGCTTAGTTGTGGGCACACATTAGTATGACCTACTTGATTGTGTCGTGATTATACCTATTGTACATAAGAGTTTAATGCTTTATCCCCTTTTTGGTTTAGTGTGTGATGTGAGTATTTATCATGCCTTATTTATGCCAAAAATCCAAAAAAATTATAAAATTAAAAAAAACCAAAATATAGGTCTTGTTTTTCCCTCGTCGATGATTATTTATTTCATTATGTAATCTAAACATGGGTCTAGTCTTATTATATTTTTTTTACAGGACATGGTGGTGTTTCTGTTGCGACATCCACTAGACCTTAGGTGTGTTTCTCTTGAACTATCATATAGGGGTAGGTCATTTTCGTTGATTTCGCATTTTGATCGTCAGCATTATTTTTATGCCTTAGGTTTGACCCTGTCAAGTTGCAAATTTCACCACTTTTTGTATGCATTTCATAGCTTGTTGGTAGACCTTACCCTCTCATGGATACCCTAGTTAGCACTCCCTTGCCGTATTGGTGTCCATGCAGTCATTTTAATATCTCTCAAAATTCCTCCTTATGACCCTCCATGACTTCGAATTTGAGCCTCATATCCTCTTCTTCATCTCCTTTCTAGCCATACCCCTTGAGGATTCCACATTTTATCCCTTTCTATTTCCACTCTTATCAACTTATTTTATCAGATTCAACTTTGGCTGATTTTATTCATCGTCATCACCTACTTGGCCTTACTATTCGCTTTCACTTGGTGTTTTACCATATCTTGGAGGAATCGCTATGATGATTGGTCCTATTAGCCAACTTCATGTCCATCTAATGTCTTCAAACATTCCACCATTACCAGAACTAGTTTCTACCCTTTATACCACTCGTTCCTCCAGGAGGAGTTTTATTTAAGCTATTTTTAGACTCCTTAACTTAGAAAACATCGCCGAGTGAACTTGTTTACTTCACGCTCGTAAAAGTACGCGAAGTGTCATCTACCCATTATAATTTTAACCCTTTTCCAGACTGGGATATACTAGTTATGAAAAAATAATACCCTAGTATATTGTTTCTAGGCGGTTCCCCCTTGTATAATTTTATCTCTTTTCGGGCTTGGGGGCCATATTTATGAAAAATGATCTTATAAAAAAAAGAAGGCAGGGAACATATATCATCATTTTTCATCCATTGGTAGTTTCAGTTGTGTCACCCTTGAACACCACACCTATCTGTCCCACTATCTTACAGTTGGGTATTAGCTTGCCTAGAGGCTAGGATCCATACAATCCATATGAGTCTTTTTAATCCTCCAGCTAGTTACTATTCCATTCATATGAAGCACGCCTCGATTCCTTCTACATTGTTGCATGATATTACATGGTTCTCATTTATCCATGCTTCCAAGTCACTCTTTTGTTGTGTCGTTATGTGTTCAAGGGAAGTATAATCTTGTGTCGGCCATCTACAGTATCCTATTGACCCTTTTGAGTCGGCCAACCCTGTGTCAATTGTACTTCATCACTTCATGACTTCATCCATACATCACATCATCCTAGTTTGTTCCGTGTCAATTTATGGGGGATACATTAAGGTCCTCCTTCGACAGATCTTCTCCTGTCGACTCCAGCTCATTATCCATGAGCTTGATCTAGGAACCGGTAGTACCTTGGAGCTTGAATTCCTTAGTGGTAGGCTTCCTCACGATCGACAGTGGGTTTACATCATTAGATCCTGATTATACGAGCTCACTGGTGTTCAAAATTAGCTCATTCATTTGCACTTAGTGGACTGTACTAGGTACCTTGGGGTACATATTCCTCATTGGTGGATTACCTCAGATCTATTACTGGTTTACCTCATTGGCTAGTAATCAAGCGGTTTCTACCATTTCTCAAATTCAATTCATCTATTCACATGAGTAGATTCGTACCATCGGGATTATGTCGAAGACCCTGGGTTAGGGCCATCACACTCTTATATTCCACCCTTCCTAGGTTGCGTTGGAGTTATGTATCATTTAGGTACTTTGAGGGCTATCTGGGACACTTCTATGCCTGTCATGTGTCCATAGTCCCACTAATGTATACTGTGACATAGATCCACGATTTTTTTTAGTGCCTATGCTCTTTCCATTGAGTCACATGGATTGACTATGTATGTTTTTCGTGGCCATTTGTTAGTACTTTATATCATGGATCTGTAGTGTATATTTGGAGACCATGTTTAGTGTTTTCTTATGACCGAGCACGGTTATTCCCGCCTCTAGGATGTTATATTCATAGCTGAGACCTATACTTCAATGTTTTCTAATCCATGATCTTGGATCTATTTTCCCACTACCAATGAGACCTCTGATTTTTCTTATAATGTATTTCAACCATCAACTACTCATTCTGACCTCATACATTAGGGGGCATCTACTATAACCCTATTTTCCAATCCGTTATAGTGAGAGAAGCCCAATATCAACTTACCTCAATTGTTTGTACAAAATTCATCCTTTTTCACCTTTTATTTTACTTATGTGAGATTTATCTCATGATAAAAGGGCGAAATTTCCACTTTTCTTCCACTTTTGGAAATGTAAGGTACTCTGAAGGTGAGAGATAAACTTTATCGAGCACGATGAGGTAAAATGAGTGAAATAAATCAATTTTTCCCTTTTTATATCATCAATAAAACTCCCTTTTAAGGATAACTTTGTATGATGGAAGTGAATGACCCTTGTTTTTTCCTTCTCCATGACAGATTTTGTACTTTTATGGTGACAAAGTGAAATACACCTAGACACTGACCTAGGTGAAAACATGATGACTTGACCTAAGGATGTAAATGAAAATGAAGGAAATGACTCATGAAATGACAATGGCCATAAATAAACTGGAGGGAGTAGCTTTAAAAACCTATAAATATCCAACGATCAAAATTTTATTTGAAAACTGACTTGGAAATGTAAAATTTTGACCCAGAGAAACTACTAGACAAATTTTAAAGAGTACATATTGATAATTGAATATTGGACACTAACATTGGCTCCAGATGGGGATGAAAGCTCCTTCAGGAGGTGTTAAGAACACTGTAGATCAGATATCCTTACCCATTAGGTGATGTAGTCAAACTGAAAACTAAAACAACTTCAACAAACTAAAAGACTGACTCAAAAAATGACTGAACTTTTTGGAATTTTTTTTTTTTTTAATAAAAACATCAGTTGATGATAGAAGTATCATGGCCTTCTCCTTGGGCTTCAAACTTCTGCAACAACTCCTTATTCTTGACATCAAATAAAAGTGATATTTACAATGAAAGTGAAATTTTCTTCAAATCTATGTAAGGTAGTGTTTGAGGAGCTTACCATTCACTGGTCCTCCCAAAATTTCTTACCCATCAAGATCTTATAACAAGAATGCCTTATTACCCCTGAATGTTGTGATATTGTATGGAACTTTCCATAGATTATCAAACTTACCGTGCTTACCTTTGTCTTCATTCTGTGCATCCCACTAGAGAACGACATCTCCTACTTGGAAATCACCGAATTTGGTCTTCTTGTCATACACTTTCTTAATTTTCTCCTGAAGTTTAGAAGTATGATTGAAGACTTCTTCTCATATCTGTTGTAAATTAATCATATGAATGATTCTTCACTGGATATCATTTGGTTCACTATCGATATATTACGGAATTTTCATCACCGGGACAACTAAAGAAGTGAGAAATATTGTGTCAACACCATACACAAGCTAAAAATGTGACATATTAATTAATCTCTTTGTGCTAACTCTATCCACCCATAGATCATTTATGAGCTTCTTGTGCCAATTTCTCTTGTTCTCTTGCAACAACTTCTTAATTATATTCACCTATGATTTGTTTGACGATTCAGACAACTCGTTGCCTTGAGGATAGTATGTTGTGGAATTACCAAGTCTTATTTGATATTTATCACAAAATTCAATCATTTTATTAGACTTAAAGGCAGTTCCATTGTCAGTAATAATTTTCCGTGGAAAACCAAAACAAGGCAACGTATTTCTTTCAAAAAACTAAATGATGACAGTATATGTAGCTTGCCTCATCAAAATGGATTTAATCCACTTTTTGAAGTAATTGGGTGGCAGTGAGTATCCATTTGTGCTGAGCTAATGAAGGAGGATGGATCTTGCCAATGAAATCAAGACCGATGAGTTCTAAGGGCAGCGAAAAAAGGTTTCTTTTTCCTTGAAATATTTGACATTCATGACATCTCATGACAGTCTTAAACACGTGGGAAAATAAACTTGGCCAATAGAATCCAACCCTAAAAATATTATTTTCTGTAGTCTTCCAGAAAAGATGACCACCATAGTCACCTTTATGAAAGTCATTCATCACTTTTTCAACTTCTCCTTCTCTTTTTTTCGAAACATTATAATATGCATTTTGAATTAATTGGTAATTTGCAATGTAAAAAATGTTAAAATCATTTCACTTGATAATTTGCAATTATGTTGATGTTGAAAACAATGACGTATTGTATAAAGTTCTTTTTTTTTATAATGTCAATTCCTAAAATAATACTACTTGATTGCTTTAAATGTGTGCGAATGATATCTTCAAAATGTATAGTGTTATTTTTGGTATGTAAGATCATAAAAAAATAATGATAATTCTAAAGTACATGAATTTATTTGCATTATTTTCTAAACTTTATTATGCTACAAAAATTCATATTATTCTAGATTTATTATTTTACAATTATTTATATTCATACAAATTTACAAATTTATAATTATGGTAATTTAACAATATTTACGGTATACATTTTACTTACGGTAGTTATGGTTCAAAATTGGCAATTAATTTACAATTTTACAAATTTACATATTTACAAATTTTAATAAAATTGAATGATGACAATACATACAATTAGAATTAGAATTTTACAATTTCACAATACAATTATAATTACAATTACAATTTTACAAATATTTTAGGTCATACAATTAAAAATACGATTACAATTACAATTACAATTACAATTTTAGAATTTTACATACAACTACAATTATAGTTACAATTTAACAATTTTACATACAATTACAATCAAAATTACAATTAGAATTACAATTTTACAATTTCACATACAATTAAAATTACAATTACAATTACAATTTTAGAATTTTACATACAATTACAATTACAATTACAATTATGCAATTTTACATACAATTACAATTAAAATTTTACAAATATTTTACATGCAATTACAATTAGAAATACAATTACAATTTTACAATTTTACATACAATTAAAATTAAAATATTAATTACAATCACAACATAATATTTAATAAATATCAGGATTTAATATTAAAAATAAACATCATGATCATGATAACCATCGTAAAAACATCATATTTGACTAAAAAACACATTCAAATTCGCCAACATCATCTAGTCATCATGATCATGATTATCTAACAAAACACAAGCATTGTATAACATCATCACAACACAAACATCAAATATACATCTCATGTCAAATAAATGCTATCACATACACATCTACCTGCAAGCTGCACATTAAATGAACATATCTAGCATGACCTAACAATATACACATCATGATGAACACCAACATGTAAATTAAGTACATCTGCAACATGAACATAAATGTCAAATAAATTTCAAATAACTGGTGGTACATCAATAGTAGTACTAGTCGAGGCCCGCTGAGTCGATGTTGCAACATCAACATGCTCATATAGATGATGATGACGTGCCTGCTGATCTGGATGTACCTACTGATCAGGAATTTCCTGCTGGAGACTAGTGGATGGTCCATCTTTCTCAGTGGATGGTGCGACGACCTTTTCAGTAGATGGACATGCCTCCTTAGATGGACCTGCACCCTCCTCATGACCGGGTGCCTACTCATGACTAGGACGTGTCTACTGAGATGGTGAAGACTGCTCAGGCGATGCCTTCTCATGATCCTGACTGGATTGTGCAAGCTACTCATAATGATGATCTCTTGTGCGAGGTGGAGTACTAGAATGATTATCACTCCCCTCATGATCATGATCATTAGATGATGCGTTTCTCTGTTGTACTGCATCTCCACCATGCCTACCCTTCCTCGACCATGCCAGTACTCTGGTAGCTCCAACGATATGCCTCATGAGGGTCAACATATCAAAGGGAATGACTCTACATATCTATGTCAGCCTATAACTAGCCTCTATCTCTCTGATTGTGACCGGCCTGACTCCCTCCTCAACTAGGAGTCGATAGAGTTGGTCGCGCAAATCCATCTAAAATCAAGTGTCCAGCCTACGCCTCACACCTGCCTGTATCTGCGCCTAGTCAGGACTAGGTCTGTCACCCTAACCCTCCACCTTTGCCATCTCCTCGTCAACATGATCTACACCTAGATCATTTGGTGGCAGTGGAATCTCAACGCAAAATAATAACCCAATATGTACAAAATATATATTATTACACAACAATAATTAGAAAATTTAATAAAACAAGTTAAATAATGTGTTGGAATAAATTTGATAATTCTAATTAATTAATTAAGACAATAAAATTAAACTATATTAATTTAAAGAAAACAATAATATTACTTCTCGCATCTGTTGGCTCATCGTGTGTGAAGAGGATGTTGGCACCAGAACCAAGGAGTGAACATCAACACTGGATATCAACTCCAGTTCATCATGAGATGTCCTAGCGTAAAAATCAGACTTGACCCTCTTGGACATCATCTGGCCCCACATCTCCATCCACACTTGTAGCATCAGCCATGAGGCTGTCGCACAAAAGTAGGCCTCGTCTCTGGAAACCTCTAAAAAAATAAACAAAATAACTCAGAAGAAAAAAGGAAGGTTAACCTCCCACGTGCCTGAGAAGGACATCTATCTAATGTTGTAAAAAAATGCCGCAAAAAATTGGAGACCATCTCACAAATCATGGTGTATGTAATAAAGAATCAACATAAAATAAAAGCGAGCAACTAATGCATTTCCCATCACTAGTATGGTGTTGAATGGTAAGGTACTCTGAAGGTGAGAGATGCACTTTATCGAGCACGAGGAAGTAAAATGAGTGAAATAAATCACTTTTTCCATTTTTATATCATCAATAAAACTCCCTTTTAAAGACAACTCTGTATGATGGAATTGAATGACCCTTCTTTTTGCCTTCTTCATGATAGATTTTGTAATTTTATGGTGACAAAGTGAAATACACCTAGACACTGACCTAGGTGGAAACATGATGACTTGACCTAAGGTTTTAAATGAAAATGAAGGACATGACTCATGAAATGAGAATGACCATAAATAAACTAGAGGGAGTAGCTTTAAAAAGCTAGACATACCCAACGATAAAAATTTTATTTGAAAACTGACTTGGAAATATAAAATTTTGACCTAGAGAAACTACTAGACAAATTTTAAAGAGTACATATTGATGACTGAATATTGGAAACTAACATTGGCTCCAGATGGGGACGGCAGCTCCTCCAGGAGGTGTTAAGAACAATGTAGATCAGATAGCCTTACCCATTGGGCGATGGAGTCAAACTGAAAACTGAAAGAACTTCAACAAATTGAAAGACTGACTCAAAAAATGACTTAACTTTTTGGGTTTTTTTTTTTTTTTAATAAAAACATCAGCTGATAATAGAATTATCATGGCCTTCTCCTTGGGCTTAAAACTTCTGCAACAATTCTTGACATCAAATAAAAGTGATATTTACAATGAAAGTGAAATTTTCTTCAAACTTAGGTAAGGTAGTGTTTGAGGAGCCTACCATTCACCGGTCCTCCCAGAATTTCTTACCCATCAAGATATTCTAACAAGAATGCCTTATTACCCCTTAATGTTGTGACCTAGTATGGAACTTTCCATAGATTATCAAACTTACCGTGCTTACCTTTGTCTTCATTCTGTGCATCCCACTAGAGAACGACATCTCCTACTTGGAAATCACCGACTTTGGTCTTCTTGTCATACACTTTCTTAATCTTCTCCTGAAGTTTAGAAGTGTGATTGAAGACTTCTTCTCATGTCTGCTTTAAATGAATCATATGACTGATTCTTCACTGGATATCATTTGGTTCACTATCTATATCTTGCATAATTTTCATCAGTGGGACAACTAAATAAGTGATAAATACTATGTCAACACCATACACAAGCTAAAAAGGTGACATATTAATTGATCTCTTTTTGATAACTCTATCCACCTATAGATAATTTATGAGCTTTTTGTGCCAATTTCACTTGTTCTCTTGCAACAACTTCTTAATTATATTCACCTATGATTTGTTTGACGATTCAGCCAACCTGTTTCCTTGAGGATAGTATATTGTGGAATGACCAAGTCTTATGTGATATTTGTCACAAAAGTCAATAATTTTATTAGACTTAAAGGCAGTTGCATTGTCAGTAATAATTTTCCATGGAAAACCAAAATGACGCAACATATTTCTTTCCAAAAAATAAATGATGATAGTATATGTAGCTTTCCTCGTCGAAATGGATTTGATACACTTTTTGAAGTAATTGGGTGGTAGTGAGTATACATTTGTGCTGAGCTGATGAAGGAGGATGGATCTCGCCAATGAAATCAAGACCGATGAGTTCTAAGGGCAGCGACAAAAGCTTTCTTTTTCCTTGAAAATTTTGACATTCATGACAACACATGACAGTCTTATACACATCTGGAAATAAACTTGGCCAATAGAAGCCAACCCTCAAAATATTATTTTCTATAGTCTTCCAGAAAAGATGACCAGCATAGTCACCTTTATGAAAGTCATTCATCACTTTTTCAACTTCTCCTTCTCTTTCTTTTGAAACATTATAATATGTATTTTGAATTAATTGGTAATTTGCAATGTGTTAATGTTAAAATCATTTCACTTGATAATTTTCAATTATGTTATCTCGAAAACAATGGTGTATTGTATAAAGTTCCTTTTTTTATAATGTCAATTCCTAAAATAATACTACTTGATTGCTTTAAATGTGTGTGAATGATATCTTCAAAATGTTACTGTTATTTTTGGTATGCAAGATAATAATAAAAATATGGTAATTATAAAGTACATGAATTTATTTGCATTATTTTCTAAACTTTATTATGTTACAAAAATTCATATTATTCTAGATTTATTATTTTACAATTATTTATATTCATACAAATTTACAATTTTATAATTATGGTAATTTAACAATATTTATGGTATACATTTTACCTACGGTAGTTATGGTTCAAAATTGACAATTAATTTACAATTTTACAAATATTTTAGGTCATACAATAAAAAATACAATTACAATTACATTTTTACAATTTTACATACAATTACAATTACAATTTTAGAATTTTACATAGAATTACAATTAGAGTTACAATTTAGCAATTTTACTTATAATTAGAATTAGAATTACAATTAGAATTAGAATTACAATTACAATTTTACAATTTCACATATAATTACAATTACAATGAAAATTACAATCACAATTCCACATACAATTACAATTACAATCATTTCACATTAATACAATTAAAATTTTACAAATATTTTATACACAATTACAATTAAAATTACAATTACAAGTTTGCAATTTCACATACAATTAAAATTACAATTACAATTTTACAATTTTACATACAATTAAAATTAAAATATCAATTACAATCAAGACATAAGATTTAATAAATATCATGATTTAATATTAAAAATAAACATCACGATCATGATAACCATTGTACAAACATCATATTCGACTAAAAAACACCTTCAAATTCGCTAACATCATCTAATCATCATGATCATGATCATCTAACAAAACACAATCATTGTATAACATCATCACAACACAAACATCAAATATACATCTCATGTCACATACACATCTATCCGCAAGCTACACATTAAATGAACATATCTACCATGACCTAACAATATACACATCATGATGAACACCAACATGTAAATTAAGTACATCTGCAACATGAACATAAATATACAATAGTAGTATAATTTCATATAAATGTCAAATAACTGGTGATACATCAATAGTAGTACTATTCGAGGCCTACTCAGTTGATGTTGCAACATCGACACGCTCATATAGATGATCATCACATGCCTACTGATCTAGAGGTGCCTGCTGATCAGGAATTGCCTGCTGGAGACTAGTGGATGGCCCAGCTTGCTCAGAGGATGGTGCGACGGCCTTTTTAGTCGACGGACATGCCTCCTCAGACGGACCTGTGCCCTTCTCAGGATCAAGTGCCTACTCAAGACTAGGATGTGTCTACTGAGATGGTGCAAATTTCTTAGGCGATTCCTGCTCATGATCATGACTGGATGCTGCAAGTTGCTCATCATGATCATCTCTCGTGCGAGGTGGAGTACTAGAATTATTATCACTCCCCTCATGATCATGATCATCAGATGATGCGTTTCTCTATTGTATTGCATCTCCACCATGCCTACCCCTCCTTGCCCGCGCCAGTACTCTGGTAGCTCCAACAATATGCCGCATGAGGGTCAACATAACACAGGGCATGACTCTCCATATCTGTGTCAGCCTATCATCAACTTGTATCTCTCTGATTATAATCGTCCTGACTCCCTCCTCAACTAGGAGTCGACAAATTTGGTCGCCCAACTCCATCTGAAATTGAGTGTCTGGCCTATGCCTTACACCTACTTGTATCTATTCCTGATCAGGACCAGGTCTGTCACTGTGACCCTCCACCTCTGCCATCTCCTCATCAACATGATCTACACCTAGATCATTTGGTGGTAGTGGAATATCATCGCCAAATAATGACGCAATATCTACAAAATATATATAATTACACAAGAATAAATAAAAAATTTAATAAAACAAGTTAAAGAACGTGTTAGAATAAATTTGATAATTCTAATTAACTAATTAAGAAAATAAAATGAAACTATATTAATTTAAAGAAAACACAAATATTACCTCTCGCATCCGTCGGCTCATCCTTCGTGAAGAGGATATTAAATATTGCTGAAACAGAAGGAGTGAACATGTTCTTGGTGATGAAAAGTATGAATCCTTTGTCGAAGTGTATGAAAAAGGACCACTTTAGCTACGCATAACTAATAGCCCTAACAACAAAATTGGCTGCCAATATCTTCAGATCTGCGGTTAGTTGAACAAGAAAAGAGCTGCAAAAAACCAGATCTATGCATGGAAAGACATTAAACAGTAAAAACAAGGGTTTGCTCCATATACCAATAGACAAGACAAGAACAATTTTTGAAAGAATTTTTGTATTAATTGGGCACCTGGGAGGAAAACAAGAAGGCGTATCCAATTCTCCTCAGTGGGATGGGTTCTTGGAAGTCCTCAGCACTTCAGATCTAAGATTTCTCTCTCTTGTTGGTGTAGAAAACCAAATGCAAAGAATAGAGCTCAATGGGAGCTCACACAGCAAATGATGGAAAAATGTGACCAAGTGTATAGATCCAGAGTGATCTAATAGGCAACAAAAGGTGAAGAATGGTAGGAAAAACCCTCCTATTTATAACAAAATATTGGGTCATTCTAGATCTTGTTGCATGGGTTAACTAGATCTAGATCCACTTTTTATGGAATATTTTATTATATTTGTTGGAAGGAAAAAGTATTTGACTTGGCTCAAATCTTTTAATTTGTCAAAAATAAATAAATAAATGATTTATTTATCTTTTTAAGGAAGCGGTTAGAAGATAATCAAATAAATAATGATTTATTTAATTATTTAAGGAAGTGGTTGAAAGATAATTAAATAAATAATGATTTATTTAATTATTGTGGGTGATTGGGTCATATTTAACAAGGAATATTATCTAAATAAGATTTAAATAATTATTCCTAGAAAATAATGAGATAAATAAAGGTTTATCTAATTAATTTCTTTGTTTTTGGGTTAAACATGACTGGGAATAATAATTAAATTATGGTTTAATTGATTATTCCATGAGGAAAATAAAACAAATATAGGTTTGTTTAATATTTCCTTTTGGGGTTTCCTGTTTAGACCATAAATAACCTAATAAATGTGGTTTGTTAAGTTATTTAACATAGTGAAGGCAATTTTACTTAGGGTAAAATTGGTCTTACATGGTGTACTTGGGTCCATCTAATGATAATAGGTTAGATGACCAAAAAATGGTGTAACAACTGGATATCAACTCTAGTGCATCATGCGATATCCTGGCGTAAAAGTCAGACTCACCCGTTTTGGACATCATCTGGCCCCACATCTCCATCTGCACTTGCAGCATTAGCCTACGAGGTTGACGCAAAAAAGTAGGCCTTGTCTCTAGAAACCTCTAAAAAAATAAACAAAATAACTCAGAAGAAAAAGGGAAGGCTAACCTCCCATGTCCCTGAGAAGGAAATCTATCTAATTTTGTACAAAACTACCGCAAAAAATCGCAGACCATCTCACAAGTCATGGTGCCTGTAATAAAGAATCAACATAAACTAAAAGCGGGAAACTAATGTGTTTCCTGTCACTAGTATGGTGTGCAATGTTCTTCAACAGTGGGGAGAGGCACCTCACCTCCTCTACACCAAACGAAGCAATACATAACTGACCACCAGACACCTAAAAATATGTAGGAGAACTTATATCATCGCTAATTTATCTCTGGGAGTACACCAACGAACTCCCTATTGCATAGCCAATAGGGAAATATGGGAATTGGGGAAAATCCTTCCCTCTCCTAGATAGGCTAGTAATAAAATATATGTCCTCCTCAGTAGGCGTGTACCACTGGCCAGGACCAATCCCAAATGCCTTTCGGCGGGCATCCTGTTATCACTCAGTAATTTCTCCAGGTTCAAGAGATAACTCACCGAGGTAACCAAAAACCTACTTCAAACTCTAGGATCTAGCCTTCCTAGGGTTCGGAGAGGGCTCTCTCTTTAAAATTTAGCTTTTTTTTTATTTGTAAATATTAGGCTAGTTATGAAAGTGTAGCTTTGGTTTGGTTTTGATATATTTGGTGGGAAAAAATCATTTGAAAGGATGGATAGTGGGAAATCTATTTGTCCATTGGGCTATGGAGTCAAAATCAAGCTAGCAGGACTAGGATCAAGGGCAAGAAAGGTAAAATGTCTTCAGGGAAAGATAGATAACCCATGGAGATCTTGGAAAGTTGTTTTTTTGAGGTGGTATGATCGGGATATAGGGCACTTAAGAATCCTTAAATCCGGAAAAGGGAAGTAGTAGGAGAGGTCAAACGAATGAGGGAGAAATTAAGGGTTCCCTACACTGGAAATCAGAGGAAAACATATAAATGATAACTAGTTAAAAATAGGGTGCTATTAACATATCATGTAGTAATACTCCTAGTTATACATTCATATTTAGCATAAACATAAATGGATGCATGTAACAAAGGAAAGAAACAATGACAAGTGAAGAAAATACTTCACTCCAAATAGCTCATCACAGGGATCCTGAAGTATGATACGGATTTTCTTTGATCTAGCCTGCTACTCGAAGTTTTGACACAAAAAAAGATTTAAAGTCCAAGAAGAAATGACTATAACAATCCCAGAAGTTTTATTCCACCAAAATACTTCAAAGAGTGAAGTATTTATACAAATTTTAAACTAGAATATCTTCAAAAAATATCAAGATTGGTTTACAAATATCTCCAACTGTTTTACATAAATAGAACTTAAGTAAAGGACACTCAAAACTAATGCATATATTTGGAACTATTTTTTATGGATAGGTGATGAAAAAGAGAAGAATTCAGATTTGATCTCAGTTCTCAGTTGATGATGAGGCATCCAAGTCACTAATTGTCTCCTTTCTTTGTGCATTCTGCTCCAGAAATTCTGCAAAATTGGGGTCCAATGATACCTTAGTATTTCTCAATCCGAAATAGATATGTAAAAAGTGAAAGAAATTATTATAGATAAATATGTTTTTGAGATAAACTGCTCTCCGTTCCCTAACATTCTGCTCCAGCTGGTCATAATAGGCTCTGCAAAAATATGTGTAAAACAGAGTTTTGCAGAGTCTGAAAAATAGGTTGTAAATATGCACATGTATCTCTCATTCTGTAATCCCTATGAAAAAAGTGATATAGGTTTTTGTATATGGTTCACTTAGGAACAAAAACCTCCTTCATTTTTGTAATATCTATTTCTTATTGGCCAAAATATTCTCTGCCAAATGATGATTTAACAAGGATTTTCTGTAAAAAGGGCTTTCACAAATTGTTTAATATTTCCAAATCCATAATGGCTGTTAGAAAAGTGAGAGAGGTTTTTGTAGATGAACATCTTAGGAACATAAAAATCCTTCAGGTTTGCAAAATGAAACTTGTATTAGACACAATAGTTTCTGCAAAACTATGACTTAAACAAGAAATTTCCGCAAAAATGTCCCTTCTTGCTCTGTTTTCATTTTTTAACCTTTTTGTTCTTTTAACTGTTTTTATTTTACTTTGGATAAGTTTCATTGTTGGTGAAATAATTTCATCTCTATTTAACCATTACTGCCTCTGTTTTTACTTTTATTGTTTTACCTTGACTACTCTATAACTTTGTTTTAACCTTCACTCTGACTTTCATTTGATACACTTTAACTTTGATGCTCTTTGACTGTTCTATTTTCACTGTCACTATGAATTCTTACTTTACTTTGAAATTTAACCTTTACTTTGAGTTCTTCCTTTTACCCTGACTATTATGAATGCCCTGTTTTAATCTTTACATTAAAATGCTCTTTTATCTTTCACAGGATGACTATTATTTAACTCTGATGCCTGGAATATTTTAAGGAAAATCCTTTGAATTTATTTCCTTGTAAGTTCTTGGAGTAAAACAGATCTTTAACTAGTATTTAGATTGTTTTATCCAAGTTGTGTTCGATTACCTGCAAAAAAAAAAAAATAATTACTGAAAACCACGTCTGCAGGGATGTAAATGGGATCCAGGGAAATAGAAATCTGCGGGTTGAGTCCAAGCTGCAAGGTTTCTGGAAGCTTTCTGAAATCTTTTGATAGCAAATACATTTTTTTGCAGGATCTGAGTTTTGAAACAATGCACAGGCTTCGTTCTTATTAGTCTGGAGGAAGAATACACTTGAAAAATGCACTAAAAGGGATAAAATGATGTGATTTCAAGGTTTATTAGGAAAATTAGGGTTAATAGGAAATGGTAATTAATGGCAGTCATGTCAAAAAAAATGGACGGTTTTCAGGCTTACGGGTTTAAAACAGTAAGTGGTTATTGCGCGCCTTTATGGTGCTAAGCAGTTTTGGGGCAATTAAACGCGATCCAATGATTGAATGGCACGTGGAGGAGTGAGAGAACAGTGAAACCATCCATTTCGTGCAGGTTTGGTGGTTGGATTAATGCACATATTTTCCACGCGATTTGGGATGTCAACCGTAGGATCTGAGAGTTGAACACGAACGGTCCAGATTAGTTCGAGAGATGCACTGAACTGGGAGGTGGGGCCAGGCTTAATTATATGTAGCGGAAAAGGACTTTAAGCTTTATCAAGTGTGTTTTTAATAAAGTTTTAAGCCTTTAGGCTTTATTAAAATGGGCGGAGGGGTTTATATAACTTGTATTTAAAACATTTTTTAATGAAATGTTTTAATAATTCATATATGGGTGCTGTTATAATATATATTTTTCCAAACGTTTTGGCATTTGTAAAAACTATAGGGGGCAGGAATATTTAAATAGGGATAAGTTTAGACCAAGGGGTTTGTAGGGCGGTTTTTTTTTGCACACATGGGGATATATTACTTTTGTCTAAATGTAAAATATTGGGTTTTTTGGGGGTTATTTAAATATAGGGGAATTAATATCTACAAGAGAGTAAATTAGGGATTTAATAAAAATAGGTTAAAATTTAGTATGAAAAGGGTAGTGAAATGGAAAAGAACATGTTATCTCTAAGTAAAGTGTGAAAAATAAATCATAGTTCATCTTTTATATTGCTTCACAAATACTTAGGATAAATGTAATTTTGAGGGTTTTATGAATGGTTTTGACAAGAATGAAGTTAATTATTTTAGGGTTAAAATTTTACTAAGTAAGAATGTGACTTTACTTAGGAAAAATGGGTTTTTATGTATGAATGAGGGGTAGATCCTGATAAATGAGGGTTTAATGTAAGAATTCAATATTTTTAACTAACTAGTCATCGAGCCTTGGGTCCAGTCCCAACAAAAGTCAGAGAAATGCTCTGAGCCTTTTTGGCTGATAGTTTAGAAAACTGTATACTTGTAGGGGAAGGGAAATTAGTAATTTTTCCCAATGATGCTTTATTACATGATTTCTCAATGGCTTTCTACCTACCCAACTTTATTTCTAACATTTTTTCTCCATTTTGTAGATGCATTTAGGCTTGCAACCTTAAGACATTTTTCTTTAAAAGCATAAAACTATCTAAATCTACCTTATTTCATCTGAGGGCTCAGATTAAACCATTGAGCTCCTCATTATTCTCTACCTATCTACTGATTTTTCAAGTTTAAACTGTTTGACAAATGTTTATTCTCTATCTAAAACATGAAATTGAAAGCATGGAAAGTTAAGATTAAACTGTTTAACTAATCATGGATTATGGCATTTATTGACACTCTTCACATAATCATTATTCTTGCAGTACAAGTAAAAGTAGTGGCATTTGGATTTTCTCACTTTCAGGTCTTATTTTATCTCTTTTTCTTTTGGGGTATATATTTTTCTAAGTCCTTTGATCTTTCTTTTTAGGACTTTTACCCTCTTTTTTCATTTTTTATTATTTTCAAATATGGGAAAACAACTTGCAGAAAGCAAGGTATGTACATATTTACAAGACTATCAAATTCAATTCAAAAATCATTAATCCTATATTTATAGGACCCTAACAGCGGCTTCACATGGGGTTGGCATCTCCTTGTGAAATGTTAAGAACACCATCGACTAGTAGCCTGATCCTTGAGCCAATCCCAAGCATGCATTTTCTTTGTTATAAAATATCTGTGATTGAAACTCTTGAACTGAATTTACACCCTTTTCTACAAACTAAAATCTGATCTAAGACTTAAAGGTGTTGCAAATTTCAAACCAAAATATTAAATCATCAATGTCTTAGGGCCTTTTGCTTGGTTGAAAACTGAAAACTGAAATAAGCTGAAATCCTACCTACCTACTCTAATTAGTTGTCCAATTGCTGGTTAGGTAAAATGAAATAGGTAATGCAACCATTCAAGCATTATGTTCTTTGATATATTTTGTTGGATGTGCTTTTTGATTGTCAAAGTTGTAATTCTGCAACCTATTAGAAACATGTCAACAAATGAGAGAATAAGGAAATACTTGCTTTCCTTTGTTGACTCTAGAAAACTTTAAAAAGGATCTTCCAAGTTATATAAACCAATGTTTAACTGATCTAAATAACTGTACATATGTTCTGGATGACATCCATTCCATGAGACTAAATTATCATTTTTAACTTTATTTCCTTGCAAAATCAACCTATAATTGTTCTGAGATACTTTCAGGTTTTCAGATAATCTTTGTGATGATTTTTCTACTAATGAAAATGTTTGTTTGAGTAAATTTTTATCATCTTTATCTTGAAAATCATAGTCAATAAATGAAGAAAGAATTTGAATGCATTCATTATCCAACATATATGCTATTGGATCATGAAAAACTTTGAAACATTGTTGCAAATTATATATGGGTTTTAATGGAACTTCATAGATTTCTAGGGGTTGTTCATCCTTCAAAAACTGAAATGCTTTAGAGCATAATGGTATGGAAATTTCTTTCAAAATTTCTGAACTTTCTTCTTCAATCCCATATTTGATGTGTATTTTCTGATCACTATATTTGAGCTGCTAAAATCGAACTCCCTCATCCCACAAACTAGCTAGTGATTGCTCTGTGAAGTTAGGTTGAATTTGGAGAACATAATTATCATCATATTGATCATACTTAGGAATATCTTCAGAAGAAGGAATGTCATCAATTATAAATATTAGATCAAAATATTGATTTTCCAGTAATCATGATATATCTTGATTAGATTAGTTGCATTCTATTTGAAGGTCATCATTTTTATCAATAGGAGTGCTATCAGGCAATGGGCCTTTTTGGGAAGGGAGAACAACATCAGCATCAACCTATTCTTCTGTTTATTCATGGATAAAACTTTAGTACATACATCAAAATTAGAATAAGTAGAAATAATTCCTTCATTATGTAAATATTTTGAAGATCGTTGCATGTTTAGAAGAAAATTGATTTCTTCTTTGGAGAGGGGGGTGGGAATCTTTGAATTATTACATTTGAATAACAATTGTTTTTTCTCTTATGTAAAAATTGATCATGAGGTTGAATATTTTCTTTAACTTCATTCAAAAAATTATATGAAACATCATTTGTTACTACAGGGGGACTTTGTGGATCTTGATTCATCTCCTGTTCTATCTCATCTTTGATTAACTCCTCTCTATTATCATGACACTTAACTTGAGAATGAAAGTTATGGACTACTTCTAATAAATATTTAGGATGCCAATTTCCTAAATATTCATCAATATTTTTCGAGGTAATGTATGATATCTTCAGCTTGATCACAACAATTTTAAGCTAATGATAAATATGGAAAATCTTCTTTGTAAAAATACCTTATGAAAATCCTTTAAAGAAAATAAACTAGCAGGTTTGAGAGCT
Organism: Pinus albicaulis; assembly: GCA_034641835.2. Lineage (NCBI taxonomy): Eukaryota > Viridiplantae > Streptophyta > Pinopsida > Pinales > Pinaceae > Pinus > Pinus albicaulis. The sequence continues at coordinate 976,074,094 of CM076580.1, read as the reverse complement.
TCATAACATTCCCTTGCTTGTCCTTCTAAGGTTTCCATGAATAGCTTCATGAGGCAATACTCATGCCAATCACCCTTCAATCTCCATCAGTGTATATGAAATTTTATGAGATGTAACAAATGATCATCAATATTCTCATCTTGAAACATATGAAGATTTTTATCCCAATTTACCTTTGGTAGTTTGTGTGGAAATCCAGGTATGTGATCTATACTCATGGGAGCATACCTGCGTTTCATTCTTGGGTAATCTTGTAAATTAGTCATAAAGAAGGGCCACTATATCTATAAAACCAAGCTATATCCTTTTACCAGTGGAGTCTTAGATTTGATTTTTTAAAATTTATTTGGAGTTGGAGTTGCCAGGTGGATGATTTTAACCTTTGTGTGTTTGATCACTGTCCACCATCATAGATCAGATCTGAACCTGTAAAATATTTCTGAAGAAAATTTTATTCTTCCCCAGTATGGTCGCCATTAATGTTATCACTCAGTAATTTCTCCAGGTTCAAGAGAGAACTCACCGAGGTAACCACAAACCTACTTCAAACTCTAGGATCTAGCCTTCCTAGGGTTCAGAGAGGACTCTCTCTTTAAAATTTAAATTTGTTTTGATTTGTAAATATTAGGCTAGTTATGAAAGTGCAACTTTGGTTTGGTTTTGATAGTTTTTGTGGGAAAAAATCACTTGAAAGGATGGATAGTGGGAAATCTATTTGTCCATTGGGCTATGGAGTCAAAATCAAGCTAGAGGGACTAGGATCAAGGGCAAAAAAGGTCAAATGTATTCAGGGCAAGGTAGATAACCCATGGAGATCTTGGAATTTTTTTTTTGTGAGGTGGTATGATCAGGATAAAGGGCACTTAAGAATCCTTAAATCCAGAAAAGGGAAGTAGTAGGAGAGGTCAAACGAATGAGGGAGCAATTAAGGGTTCCCTACACTAGGAATCAGAGGAAAACATATAACTGATAACTAGTTAAAATCAGGGTGCTATTAACATATCATGTAGTAATACTCCTATTTATACATTCAAATTTAGTATAGACATAAATGGATGCATGTAACAGAGAAAATAAACAATGACAAGTGAAGAAAATACTTCACTCCAAATAGCTCATCACAGGGATCCTGAAGTATGATGAAAATTTGCTTTGATCCAGCCTGCTACTCGAATTTTTGACACACAAAATCTTTAAATTCCAAGAAGAAATTACTACAACAATCCCAACAATTCTATTCCACCAAAATACTTCAAAGAGTGAAGTATTTATACAAATTCTAAACTAGAATATCTTGAAAAAATATCAAGATTAGTTTACAAATATCTCCAACTGTTTTACATAAATAGAAATTAATTAAATGACACTAAAAACTAATGAATCTATTTGGCAATATTTTTTTATGGATAGGATCTCAGCTCTTAGTTGATGATGAGGCATCCAAGTCACTAACTGTCTCCTTTCTTTGTGCATTCCGCTCCAGAAATTCTGCAAACTTGGGGTCTAATGATACCTTTGTATTTCTCAATTAGAAATATATATGTAAACAATGAAAGAGGTTATTGTAGATACATATGTTTTTGAGCTAAAAATATCTCAGTTCCCTAAAATTCTGCATCGACGGGTCACAATAGGCTCTGCAAAAATATGTGTAAAACAAATTTTTGCAGAGTCTAAACAATAGGCTGTAAAGATGCGCATGTATCTCTCATTATGTAATTATTGTGAAAATAATGAGATAGGTTTTTGTATATGGTTCTCATATGAATGAAAACCTCCTTCAGTTTTGTAAGATGTATTTCTGATTGGCCACAATATTCTCTGAAAAATGATGACTTAATAGGAATTTTTTGTAAAAAGGGCTTTCACATATCGTTTCATATTTCCAAATCCATAATGACTGTTAGAAAAGTGAGAGAGGTTTTTGTCAATGGAGATATTATGAAAATAAACCTCCTTCAGTTTTTCAAAAGTCATCTTGGATTATACATAATAGTTTCTGCAAAACTATGACTTAAACAGGGAATTTCTGCAAAAATGTCCCTTCTTGCTCTGTTTTCATTTTTTAACCTTTTTGTTCTTTTAACTTTTTTTCTTTTACTTTGGATAAATTTAATTTTTGGTGAAAGTATTTTCATCTCTATTTAACCATTACTACCTCGGTTTTTTCTTTTACTATTTTACCTTGACTTCTCTGTAAATTTGTTTTAACCTTCACTTTGACTTTCATCTGATACACTTTAACTTTGATGCTCTTTGACTGTTCTATTTTCACTGTCACTGTGAATTCTTACTTTAATTTGAACTTTAACCTTTACTGTGAGTTCTTCCTTTTACCCTAACTCTTATGAATGCCCTATTTTAATCTTTACATTAAAATGTTATTTTATCTTTCGCAGGATTACTGTTCTTTAACTCTGATGCCTGGTGTTAGGTGTTTGTAATTTATTAGCAAGATTGGCAGAGTCCAATTACAGAAACAACATCGTTTCAACCAACTTTGGGATTCTAGGATCTAGCCCTCCTGAATCCGGAGAGGGATCTCTCCAATATGTACAAAGATGGATATTGTCTTTGAAAGCTTAAGGTAATGATATTAGGCTAGTTATGAAGGCCAAGGGTTTTGTTTTGTTTTGGATGGTTGAGCATGAAATGTTACCTGAGGGGAAATTTCTAAGTGCAAAAGTTTCGAAAGTGAGAAGTTGCAAGTGGATAGAACAACTAAGATAAAAAGATAGATATAACGCTGGTTTTTAGTCCATTGGGCTATGGAGTCATATATGGGCTTTAATTGAGCAACAACATCAAGTGTGATCCAAGGGGAAAGTCATCTATACCACAAGATTATTGAGATTAAAATGATGGAATGGAAACATTAAAGTGTTGGAGGGGTGGAAACTGATAATAATTTCTCAGAGGATTTATAGTCAGTCCAAACAAGAAAGCCTCTTAAGTAACTGTTTAAAACCAACCAAGGACAGGGCTAACCATTGACTCCATGGGAAAGTCTATATTCAAGCAACTTAATTGAAAAATAATCCAGTAATCCACATAATTACCTTCAGAAAGTATGAAAACACATAAGAAAAACAGAGTGTGACTTAAGATCAGATAAAGTACTTTTAAACCTAGTCTGCTTTCAGTCGACACCAAGGGAAACTTTCAGAATCTGCCTTTGGAGAAAAGAATCTAGGAATCAGGGCAAACCATATCTCCTCTAATCTAACTTTAATAGCAAATAATGGAAATCACATTCAAGAACAATTTTTAAGCAAACAGAAGGACGAAGGAATGCCAACATTCCTAATTGTTTAAACAGTATTGAATCATTCTTAAATAAACAAGTTTGAAGAAAACATCAAGATAAAGATTTCTCAGCCAGAGAAGGTTACTGATATACAGCTGATCCTAACCTTGTTTAAACTGTTCTTTACAGCAGAATGTGAACAATATGGCATACATAGAAGGAAAACAATTTAACAAAGAAAGAAGCACTTCACCGGTGATATAGACCAGGATCCCAAGAAACAGCTTTTATATTGATGTCAAACCAGTTACAATCTTTAGATCCAATGTTTCAGTTCAGCAATCATCTTCACTATTCAACCTAACTACTCTAGCACAAACAGAGCTTCAAGGGCCAGCGAACACTATGTACAAATAGAAGTCTCCAGCTCAAGTTTATTTCAAATTTCTGCAACCAACAATTTCTCATCTTCTACAGAAGTATTTATAGAAGAATGAGGAGGTGAGATCTGATAAAAGATCTGCTAAAGTAATTAATACAGATTCAAGACTTCTTGGCCCTTTGAGGGGCTCGATGAAGAAGTTTACAGGTGGTTCTCTGTATTAACTTTTTTACATTAACTATCAGGTCTGCCGGAAAGAATTTTTTGACCTTTGAGGTTTGGCGTGAGGTTGAAATAACTCTGCAGATATTTCTCGCATTAAGTTCCTTGCAGAAGTAACTTCTCGGCTGCGTTGAGGCAAAACATCTTCCTTTGCAATAACTTCGGCCCTGGTTTGAAAGGTTTGATGCAACAAGTGGCATTTAGTTGCTGGGAGGAATCAATTCGCCTCCTTTTTGTGGCGGTGGAGGGTTTGCTGTCACTAAAACACTTTAGGTATTCTGCAAACTGTGTTTTAGATTGAGGGATTAGGATTTTGATAACAGTCTTAGCCGTAATCCTCATAAAATTGTTTTCAATTCTCTGTGCTGGCACATTTCTGGTCTTCTATAACTGATACCCTTTGATTGTGCTGGATTCTTGGTGCTTCGCTGTTACATAGGGCTGCACAGGGTATATGGCATCAATGCCTCATGAAACACTGATGAAAACATGAATTTGACACCTGCGAAATGATTTCCTTTGATGTATTCGAAGGCTAGAGGATCGTCATCCTCGGCATATGAAATTTCTTCATTTAAGTGAAAAAACATTAAACCCTATGAAAAACAAACAAATGTTACGAAATCCTGCGTTTATAGGTCAAACTGCATTGGAGGGTGTGAGAAGGAAGCAGGGTCGTTGGATGGCATCATCCAACGGTCGGGATTAATCGAATGGAGTCAAAGGGGAGGCAGAAAGGGGATTAAATCAGAGCCGTTGATTGTGCAAGATCGACGGTGGGAATGCGATTGCCACTGTACAATAGCTCGGTTATCGCGCAGGCACTTTGGTTAACTAGCAGACAACTTCGTCGATCAACAACCGTTGGATGAGGGGCCACAGATCGGATGGCTGCGGTAAATTTCGCTGGGCATCCATCGTCTGAACATTAATGCGCGGGGGACTACGGTTATACAGTGGTTTTGAAATAGTACAAGGGACACGCGTCGCTGGATGTATGGATTCGCTGGGCAATGGGGAAGAACCATCACCCGCCCAAAGGCGGTGCGGAAGAAACCGACGTGGTTATGTGAAAACAACGGAAAAAGCAATGAAATGATGTAAAGAGAGGGCAGGCAGGAGAATGCGCGGAGGACCGTTAGATCGTGGAGCGGGGATGCAGATCAATGGCGGAGATGCGGTGTCGGGATATAAATGAAAAAATCTTTGTAAACCACAAAATATATCATTTTCGACTTTATAAAGGAAAAAAGCATTTTTATATGAAAGACGGGGGTATCATATGGTGGGCTCGGCGAGATCGATCGCAAATCGCAAAAGGTGGAAAATGCGATGGCGGATTTATGCGACGGAGAGAAAATGCAATATTGCGATTTGCGATGAGTTCTGGGGAAAAAATGCGATTGGAGCGGTCGCATCGCAAATATTTGTGATGGATCAAACTGTTTAAACAACAAAAAATGCGATTTGCGATATGCGATGGATCGCATCGCAGAAACTTGCGATGAGATTTTTTAGATAAAACCACAATTTCGCGATTTGCGATCTGCGATGAGCGCTTCTAGAGTTAGTGCATGGTTTTCTATGCATTTTTCTTGGTTTTTCAATGGAAATGGGGGTTATGGCAAAGCTAAAGAGTGAGTCTTTAACCTCAATAAGAGTGATTTTCATGAAGGGGAGAAAATGAATCATGAAAACAAAGGGGATTTTATGGGGAAAAAGGGAAGCATATGAAGGTTAGTTTTGAGTGGGAGAAGGGCGAAAATGATGGTTCTTCAGCAGTCTCTTCTTATGAAATTAGCAGAATTTTAGAGCATAAAATGGAAATAGTAAATGAAGATTTCAGATAGAGGCACGAGGCCTTCGAGGAGTCTTCAAGAGCCAACAATTTTTAGTGAAAAAATTTGTTCCTTGGAGGCTCAAAAAGTCTTAGCCACCTTTTAGTATAACAAAATATTATAGGTGGCTAACAGTGGCTCCACTTGGGGATGGTGCTTTCTTGAAGGCATCAAGAATTCAGACTTGATTTCTCTGGGACGCGGACTTGTGCCCGATCCATTGGGTTGCCATTCCTTTGCTGGATGATATTTCTTGAAACATTTTTAGCAGCCATGAAAACAATGGTCCTTCATCAATACAAACTTTCTACCTACCCAATCCTACTGATCTAACATTTTTTCTTCATTAGAGTGCACTTGGATTGGAAAACTCTTTTCACAACATTTTATTCTTTTGAAAGCATAACAACTAATCTAATTCTACTCCTTATTTCTCCCCGAACTTAGATTAAACAGTTGAGCTCAAATATTTCTCTACCTAATCTACTGTCTGTTGGGATTAAACTGTCCAATAGACTTTCATTCTCTAAATTCTACAACAGCAATTTAAAAACAGTCAAGTCAAGATTGAGTTGTTTGACTTGCTGTGATCTATGGCATAAAAATAAGCTGCACATAGATTATTATTTGTAGAAAATTAAAATAAGAAATGGAAGGCTTAAGATCTGAAAGTTTCTCATCATGGCCTTCTCTTTCCTTCACAGCTCTGTTTTTGCTTTTGTTTGAGCTGTCTCTTCCTTGATATATGATTCAGATTTTGGGCGAATTAGAACCAGTTCTTCTCTTTTATGACTCAGAAAATAAAACAGTTTTGAGTCACCTCTCTTTGGAAACTTTGGTTCAGATTTTGAGTTTGTTTGAACCTTCATTTCTATCTTAATCTATCTACTGATAAGCCAAGATTGAAAAATTTGGCAAATCGAATTCACTATCCTATCAGCAGAAAATTTAAAGCTAATTAGTCAAGATTAGGCAGTTTGACTAACTAGAAGTGTGTTTTGAGGAGTGGCATTTGAGCTTGCACACTTTCAGATTTATTTCTCTTTTTGGCATGGGGCTGTGCCTTTCTTGTTTTCCTTCTGCCCTCTTTTTATTTTCTTTGTTTTTGTATTTTTGATTTTTACAACTTGAATGCAATGGTGGATGAAATATTTATAATGGAAAAAGAAAAAAATGAAGGCTTTAAAACATATCATGAATCAAGAGAAGTAATGCTTGAGCATCCTGCCATTGACAGGACCCCCAAACAATTCTGTTCCATCCAGTTTTTGTAGGAAAAATGCATTATTACCAGCAACTGAATGAATAGAGTAAGGGCCAAGCCATAAGTTATCAAATTTTCCATGCTTGCCCTTTTCTTCCCTTCTTGAGTCCCACTTTAAAACTTTGTCCCCAATCTTGAAATTGCTAGCCTTTGTTCTTTGGTCAAAGAGCTTTTTTATGCTGTCATGTCTCTGCAATGGTTTGTTATACACTTCCTCTCTGGTTTGCTGAAGATGAATGGTCTGATTTATTCTTCTGGTCATGTCATTATCTTCAGTCTGCAACTCTTGAATCAACTTCATCACTGGTACACCAAGGTTGTTTGGAAAAATTTCATCTGTACCATACACAAGCTGAAAAGGTGACATACCAATAGATTTCTTCAAAGTTAATCTGTCAGCCCAAAGTGCATGAATCAGCTTTGTGTGCCAAGACTTTTTTTTATCCTCCAATAGTTTCTTGATTATGTTCACTAAGCTTTTGTTGGAAGATTCTGCAAGTCCATTACCTTGGGGGTAATAGGCTATGGAATGCCCCAATGTTATCTGATATTTGTGACAGAATTCAACCATTCTCTTAAAACCAAATGCTGTTGCATTATCAGTGATGATCTTGGTAGGACAGCCAAATCTGGAGAGAATGTTAGTCTCCATGAATTTTATGATAACTAAATCATTGGCCTGCCTACAAGGTATGGCTTCTATCCACTTAGTGAAATAGTCTGTGGCAGTGAGAATCCATCTATGCTGGGCAGAAGATGGTGGATGGATTTCTCCTATGAAGTCAAGACCCCACTATTGAAAAGGAGCTTCGACAGTGATTGGATGCAGAGGAAGGGGTAACAATTTTCTCTTGCCTTCGAACAATTGGCATTTATGGCAAGTAGTGGTTACTTTGTGCACATCATGAAAAAGAGTAGGCCAATAGAAACCAGCCCTCAAGATCTTGTTGGCTGTTGACTTCCAGTACAAATGACCTCCACACTCTCCTTCATGGAACTCCTGTTTAACCTTCTCTGCATCAAACTCAGGAAAACATTTAAGCAATAGACCACTTGCATTTTTCCAATACAGACATTTATCAATAATGCAATAATTTATAGCTTTCAATTTTAGGAACCTTGCCTTTGTTTTTGATAAACCGAGAGGTGTATTCAGATTAAGCAAAACATAAATAATATCAGCATACCAAGGAGAATTCATAAAATGGTCTTCAACAATGGGAGTTGAGAATTCTTCTTGGTTATCCAAAGCATTAATCATGTTAATATCAAGAACTTCACAATTTGATTCAGCCATTAATCTAGCTAGACCTTGGCCTTTGATGAGCTTAGTGGGTTTTATCTCTAAATCATATTCAAGAATAACAACAATCCACTTACCTCTCTTACCATTTGGATCCTGATTTAGAATGTCTTTAACAACTGAATTTGGGACAAAGGAAATAATGTGTGAGTGAAGGATGTATACCCTGAAGTCCTTCAAAGATTTTACCAAGGCAAAAGCTTTCTTTTCCATAATGTTATACTTCAAAGGGGCATCCCTCAATGCCTTACTAAAGAATGCAATGGGCTGCTCTTGTCCTTGTGGATTTTTCTGTAAAAGGATAGTAGCTATGGTATGTTCTGACGCAAACAAGAAGATATAAAAATCTTTTGAAAAATCAGGACTTATGAGAACTTGTTTTTTGGTTAATGCTTGTTTCACTAGCTCAAAGGATGTCTTTGCTTCCAAGGGCCATTTTATCCCTTGCTCCTTCTTCAACATATTTGTGATATTCCTAAGGAGCTCAGCCAAGTTGGGGATGAACCTTCTGAAAAAGTTAATCTTCCCAATGAAAGATTGCAACTCTTTGATGTTTCGAGGATGAGAGATTTGCAATATGGCCTCAATCCTCTTGGGATCAATCTTAATACCCTCCTCAGAAATAATGTGCCCAAGAAGTTTACCTTCTTGGAGACCAAATAAAGTCTTCTTAGGGTTTAAAGATATCCCAAACTTTCTGCACTTCTCGAAAAATTTCCTCAAATGTTCTAAGTGCTCTTCATCTGTTTTTGAAAACACAGTAACATCATCAAGATAGATAATGATGAAGAAGCCCAATTCTTCCGAGAATGCTATGTCCATGGCTCTCTGAAAGGTTGCTCCAGCATTCATTAGACCAAAAGGAATTTTCACATACATGAAGGTGCCCCATGGTGTAGTAAAGGTTGTCTTTAATTGATCAGCAGGGTAAACCAAGATCTGATTGTACCCCGAATAGCCATCCAACAAAGAAATTCTTCTAGACCCTACCACCCTTTGTAGAATGTGATCCATCTTTGGTAAAGGGTAGTTGTCTTTTAATGAAGCTTTGTTTAAGTCTCTAAAGTCTATACAAAGCTTGATTTCTCCAGTTTTCTTCCTAACAGACACCAGATTAGATACCCATTCAGAATATCTAACAGGGACAATAATGCCAGCATCATACATTTTCATGATCTCCTTCTGAACCAACGGCAACTGGACAGGGTTTATTCTGCGCAGTTTCTGTTTGAATGGTTTTTGTTTTTCTTTAAGAGGGATTTTTTGCTTTATTATTTCAGTGTAATAGGATTTAAGATCTTCATAACTCCATGCAAAAACATCAGAAAATTCTTTGAACAACTCTATGTATTTGAGTTTAATGTGAGCTAGCAAAGTTTTGGACAGTTTGATCATTTTCGGTTTCTCTTCACTTCCTATGTTGCACTCTTCTACTTCAGTCTCTACAGGTTCCAGTTTTGGCTTATTTGCCACATCGTTAAAATCGAACAACTCTTCTAAAGGGGTCAGACCTCTAGGAAAACTTTCGTCTTTAGAGTGCAGAGTTTCCAATTCTTCTATTTCTGATTCTGCACTTAATTCTGTTTTGTTACTGAGTTTGCTAGATAGTAGGTTAATATTGACAGGTTCAGGATACGATTCTTCTTTACCAAGAAATTTTTCTTCGCTGCAGTCTGTATCATAATCTGAGTCCGAACTATGCAGTTCGAATTCATTTCTGAATTGCATGAAGTCTTCTATTTGTTTGTCATTGTCAAACACTTGCCAATATTTTTTGTTATCAGGTACTGCTGGTCTAAATTTAATCGGAGTTGTGTTGTCTCCAGTCTCATATGGCGTTATACATGTCCTGGCCGCAAAAGCTAAATTGTGGGCCGCAATGTTTCTTTTCCTTGGGATGAAACTCAGGTTGGCCTCCTCAAATGTTTTCAAAAGGTCCATGACATCATTCTGATAGGCTCTAAGTCTGGGATGATTTGCATTATACTCCCCATTTACTTGCCTAAAGATTAACTCAAAATCCCCATACATGTTAATTCTTCTGGCTCCTAACTTCTTCAAGAGATGCAAGCCTAAGAGAAGGGATTCATATTCTGCTATGTTATTTGAACACTGAAAGTTTAATTTGCATGAAATGCATTCTCTGTGGTTGTTTTCAGTGTTAGTGATCCAAACACCTGCACCAACATAATTTCTAGTGCATGACCCATCAAAATACATACTCCACAGAGGACTGGTCTTGGTTTCATCACGTTTACTGTCCTCTCCAACTATCATGCCTTCTGATTTCTCATGATTAGCGGCACCTGATTGAATTTGTTTTGACTCTTCAGACTTTTCGTTAAGCAGAGTAACGCTTTTTTGAGTGTCAAGGTTTAAAAGCGAAGGACATATGACTTGTAGCTCAAGACCCATATTTGGTTTGCTGTTGTTTAAAGGTTCAGCAAACTGTTTCGATGGTTCATTGACTTTTACCTCCTCTTCTATGTCGGCCATTAATTCGGTTAGTGTGAATTGTTCACTGAGTGCTTCATCATTAAACATGATAAAAGAATCAAGGCCCGTATTGACAGAATAGATAGGAGAGTTTTGTGGTCTGTCTTGGCTTGTGACTGTGTACTGCATATGGGACACCCTGTAAAGTCTTCTAGTTTGATTGAAAACAGGGATAGTCGCATAGGTCATGTCCATTTGCATGGTTCCCTGCAACTTAGCCCCCCAAGATCTTGATAAAAGCATTCCATATTTCAGGGGTACATCAGCCACAACAATATCCATAAGTAAGCATTTGGCTGGAATCTGGGCTAATTTAACACAAAGATCTTTGATTAGTCCTAAAATTTTTACTCTAATGGAGTCAAAGGAGTATAGGTCCTTGTAAGTTCTGGTGATCTCTAAACCAAGGCTCTCCATCACAGCTTTAGGCATTAAATTATGAGAAGCCCCGGAATCATGCATAGCGTTGTGTAAAATTTTGTCATGGATGTTTAAACTTACGTAGAAAGGAGGAACATGTCCCTCTTGATATCTACCTTCAATCTTTGGACCAAAAATAAGCTCCAGCTGGTCATCACTAAGATTGATTGTATCTCTGTTTTCCTCTATATTCAAAGCCTTCAAAATTTGGGTCCTATATACATGTTGGGTAGCTAACTCAGTCAAAGGGGCAGAGATTTTAATCTTTGACATTTCTTGTTCTAGGCTGAAAGGTATTTGATTCTTGAGAGTGCTTGTCTCAGCCTTATTAGCTGTCACTTTATCAGCAATATCAGCTTGCTGATTTGTTTTATTTACTTTAGACACAGTTGTTTTAACAGGAGTACTAGCTGAGGCGTTAGTACTACTAATGTCTGCACTCTATTTTTCATTGTTTTGAGTGCCTTTCTCTTTACCTTTATCAGAATTCACAGCCACTGTTTTGTCCATTTGTTTAACCGGTTTAGGTTTGGTTGTAGTGCTGTTTTGTGAAGATTTGTCAGAGGTTTTGGTGTTGGGAGTCTGTTGACTGGTCTTGCTTCGGAGGTCATATTCTCTTTGAGACTCTATGATGAAATTTTCCATGTCTTGATAAGAATTTTCATCATCATTTCTTTTGTCATCATAAGGCGTGTAGAGACCCAGTTTTCCATCATAATGAATCTCGAAGTCATCATTATCTACCCCCAACATGTTGATATCTTATCCCTCTGTTATCTCACCTGTTTCCTCAACCTCACTCACATAGTTTTGATGAAAGGGAGGAGTGATCAGTTGATCATCTTCCCTGGGTCTGTTTGGAGGTTGGTTCCTTCTAACATTTTGATTCTGGTTCTGGTTTCTATTTTGAGGAGTAGTTTGATTTTGGCTCGCTTGTGCTCTCTTAATTATGCTCATCTCTTTCATCATTTCCTCCATCATTCTCTCCATTTTTGAGTTGGAAGTAGAAGGTGTAGATTCTTCTCTAAAGGATACTCTCTTTTCAGCTTTCATCCTTGCTCTTTTCTCCATCATATTGACTTCCACAGAAAGAGCACCTCTTTGCATATCTTCAAGAGTTGCAAAATCTCTTTCCCTCAGCGAATAGGTCATATCAGAATCAAATCCTTCAGGGAATTTGTTTAAGGCTGAGCCCTGTGGAGGTTTTATTTCTGGGGAAAGTGCATTATACACACTGTTAAATCTGGTACAATAAGCTTGTACACTTTCCCCTGGGTTCCTATTGAGATTGTTATAGTCAGCAAGGACTTGGAGAGGATTCTTCCTCACTTCCCATTTGTTTAGGAATGTTTGATGGAAGCCTTGGAGATCATTTAAACTATGGGGGGCTAAGCCTTTAAACCATTTTCTTACTTCTCCCCCTAAGCTTTGAGAAAATAATCTGAGTTTGACAGAATCATCATCAATTTCATTTCTGTCAAAGTAGTCATTCATCTTGTCCACATGTTGTGATGTTGTTGTAGTATTGTTAGCATCATATAATGGAATTTTGGACTGATAGTCCTATGGAAGATTGACTAATGGTACAGGAAGGACTAAGGGAGCATACCATGCTACCATGATATGTGGTGGGGGTGGATTTACAAGAGGTGGGGTGGGCTGAAATGAAGTTGTTTGAACAGTGGATGAAGGATGAACAGAAGTGGGTGAAACAGCAGTAGATTGCTGAGTTGACCTTGGATGAGAGACGCCTAAGTTAAGAAGAAAATGTAAATCAGGAGGTGTTGTTTCCCTGCTACCAAGATGTTCACTTGTTTCCGGGGATGAAAGTGAAGACTCAGAGTCCAGCTGTATTATATCATCAAATGACCTAGTTCTGAATGGGTTTACTAAGTCAACTTGTGATTGTTGTAGAGCCGAAAGATTTTCAGGGACTGAATTAGCTCTCAAGGGTGATCTGAAAATAGTTGATAATTTAACCTTAGGAGACTTCCAAAGGATACTTTCTGGGTCATCAACTATCTCAGGTGGATTAGGGTCAGGATGGGCTCTAGTGTGAATCTTTCTAGAAGCCACTATGATGTGTTTTTAGACCCGAATAAACAAGACAAGTTCAACCAGATATGACAATCTTTAAGAGGTTAACTAATCTGTTTACGCAAATTTAATCCTACAGTCCTCTAACTGAGTTTTAAATGATGTTATGATGATAAGGGTTCTTCCCAGTGGAGTCTTAAGGTCTGTCAAGGATTGTGGAGTCGCCAAGTGGAAGTTTTAGCTCTTTTGGAGGTAAAAGGTTTTATGGTCCACCACCATGTTTATTGACTACCAATCTGAAATTTTTTTAGGTTTTTCTGATTTTTTTTAGTAGTGTAGTTTTTAAGAATATCCTATCTCTGTTTCAAAACTTAGCTAAGGTTATGAGACAAAGACACTCTACTCTTATGTCTAAGCTAGCTATTTTTTCAAGGTTATATGAAGCCTTATCAGAATCCTAGGGTTGACCTAGCTTGTCACTGATTCAAACAAGTTTCATCATGATTACCATTTCGTGGTAGTGCTTGAAAAGGCTACTTTTTACTCTCAAAGTTTTGTGTGAAAATCAAGGGAAAATGAGATGAAAACTCAACTCAATCCCCAGTGGAGTCGCCAGAAATGTTAGGTTCTGGTGGCTTCAGTTGGTTAATAAAGCAAGTGCTCTATGACCCAAATCCCAAGCTTCTTTATGAATAGTTTTGAATGTGAAAGATTCTGAGTTTTCCCCAGCCGAGTCGCCAGAAATGTTAGGTGTCTGTAATTTATTAGCAAGATTGGCAGAGTCCAATTACAGAAACAACATCGTTTCAACCAACTTTGGGATTCTAGGATCTAGCCCTCCTGAATCCGGAGAGGGATCTCTCCAATATGTACAAAGATGGATATTGTATTTGAAAGCTTAAGGTAATGATATTAGGCTAGTTATGAAGGCCAAGGGTTTTGTTTTGTTTTGGATGGTTGAGCATGAAATGTTACTTGAGGGGAAAGTTCTAAGTGAAAAAGTTTCGAAAGTGAGAAGTTGCAAGTGGATAGAACAGCTAAGCTAAAAATATAGATATAACGCTGGTTTTTATTCCATTGGGCTATGGAGTCATATCTGGGCTTTAATTGAGCAACAACATCAAGTGTGATCCAAGGGGCAAGTCATCTATACCACAAGATTATTGAGATTAAAATGATGGAATGGAAACCTTAAAGTGTTGGAGGGGTGGAAACTGATAATAATTTCTCAGAGGATTTATAGTCAGTCCAAACAAGAAAGCCTCTTAAGTAATTGTTTAAAACCAACCAAGGACAGGGCTAACCATTGACTCCTTGGGAAAGTCTGTATTCAAGTAGCTTAATTGACAAAAAATCCAGTAATCCACATAATTACCTTCAGAAAGTATGAAAACACATAAGAAAAACAGAGTGTGACTTAAGATCAGATAAAGTACTTTTAAACCTAGTCTGCTTTCAGTCGACACCAAGGGAAACTTTCAGAATCTGCCTTTGGAGAAAAGAATCTAGGAATCAGGGCAAACCATATCTTCTCTAGTCTAACTTTAATAGCAAATAATGGAAATCACATTCAAGAACAATGTTTAAGCAAACAGAAGGACGAAGGAACGACAACATTCCTAACTGTTTAAACAGTATTGAATCATTCTTAAATAAACAAGTTTGAAGAAAACATCAAGATAAAGATTTCTCAGCCAGAGAAGGTTACTGATATACAGCTGATCCTAACCCTGTTTAAACTGTTCTTTATAGCATAATTTGAACAATATGGCATACATAGAAGGAAAAAAATTTAACAAAGAAAGACGCACTTCACCGGTGATATAGACTAGGATCCCAAGAAACAGCTTTTATATTGATGTCAAACCAGTTACAATCTTTAGTTCCAATGTTTCAGTTCAGCAATCATCTTCACTATTCAACCTAACTACTCTAGCACAAACAGAGCTTCAAGGGCCAGCAAACACTATGTACAAATAGAAGTCTCTAGCTCAAGTGTATTTCAAAGTTCTGCAACCAACAATTTCTCATTTTCTACAGAAGTATTTATAGAAGAATGAGGAGGTGAGATCTAATAAAAGATCTGCTTAAAGTAATTAATACAGATTCAAGACTTCTTGGCCCTTTGAGGGGCTCGATGAAGAAGTTTACAAGTGGTTCTCTGTATTAACTATTTTACATTAACTATCAGGTCTGCTAGAAAGAATTTGTTGACCTTTGAGGTTTGGCGTGACGTTGAAATAACTCTGTAGATATTTCTCGCATTAAGTTCCTTGCAGAAGTAACTTCTCGGCTGCGTTGAGGCAAAAAATCTTCCTTTACAATAAATTTGGCCCTGGTTTGAAAGGTTTGAGGCAACAGGTGGCGTTTAGTTGCTGGGAGGAATCAATTCGCCTCCTTTTTGTGGCGGTGGAGGGTTTGCTGTCACTAAAACACTTTAGGTATTCTGTAGACTGTGTTTTAGATTGAGGGATTAGGCTTTTTATAACAGTCTTAGCCGTAATCCTCATAAAATTGTCTTCAATTCTCTGTGCTGGCACATTTCTGGTCTTCTATAACTAATACTCTTTGACTGTTCCGGATTCTTGGTGCTTCGCTGTTACATAGGGCTGCGCAGGGTATATGGCATCAATGCCTCATGAAACACTGATGAAAACGTGAATTTGACACTTGCGAAACGATTTTCTTTGATGTATTCGAAGGCCAGAGGATCGTCATCCTCGGCATACAAAATTTCTTCATTTAAGTGAAAAAACATTAAACCTTGCGAAAAACAAACAAATGTTATGAAATCCTGCGTTTATAGGTCAAACTACATTGGAGGGTGTGAGAAGGAAGCAGGGCTGTTGGACGGCATCATCCAACAGTCGAGATTAATCGAATGGAGTCAAAGGGGAGGCAGAAAGGGGATTAAATCAGAGTCGTCGATTGCGCAAGATCGACGGTGGGAATGCGATTTCCACTGTACAATAGCTCGGTTATCGCGCAGGAACTTTGGTTAACCAACAGACAACTTCGGCGATCAACAACCGTTGGATGAGGGTCCACAGATCGGATGGCTGCAGTAAATTTCACTGGGCATCCATGGTCTGAACGTTAATGCGCGGGGGACTACGGTTATACGGTGGTTTTGAAATAGTACAAAGGACACGCGTCACTGGATGTATGGATTCGCTGGGCAACGGGGAAGAACCATCACCCACCCAAAGGCGGTGCGGAAGAAACCGGCGTGGTTATGTGATAACAACAGAAAAAGCAATGAAATGACGTAAAGAGAGGTCAGGCGAGAGAATGCGCGGAGGACCGTTAGATCGTGGAGCGGGGATGCAGATCAACGGCGGAGATGCGACGTCGGGATATAAATGAAAAAACCTTTGTAAACCACAAAATATATCATTTTCGACTTTATAATGGAAAAAAGCATTTTTATATGAAAGGCGGTAGTATCATATGGTGGGCCCGGCGGGATCGATCGCAAATCGCAAAAGGTGGAAAATGCGATGGTGGATTTATGCGACGGAGAGAAAATGAGATATTGCGATTTGCGATGAGTGCTGGGGAAGAAATGCGATTGGAGCGGTCGCATCGCAAATATTTGTGATGTGATCAGATCGCATCGCAAATATTTGCGATGGATCAAACTGTTTAAACAACAAAAAATGCGATTTGCGATATGCGATGGATCACATCGCAGAAACTTGTGATGAGATTTTTTAGATAAAACCGCAATTCCGTGATTTGCGATCTGCGATGAGCGCTTCTAGAGTTAGCGCTTCGTTTTCTATGCATTTTTCATGGTTTTTCAATGGAAATGGGGGTTATGGCAAAGCTAAAGAGTGAGTCTTTAACCTCAATAAGAGCGATTTTCATGAAGGGGAGAAAATGAATCATGAAAACAAAGGGGATTTTATGGGGAAAAAGGGAAGCATGTGAAGGTTAGTTTTGAGTGGGAGAAGGGCGAAAATGATGGTTCTTCAGCAGTCTCTTCTTATGAAATTAGCAGAATTTCAGAGCATAAAATGGAAATAGTAAATGAAGATTTCGGACAGAGGCACGAGGCCTTCGAGGAGTCTTCAAGAGCCAACAATTTTTAGTGAAAAAAATTGTTCCTTGGAGGCTCAAAAAGTCTTAGCCACCTTTTGGTATAACAAAATATTATAGGTGGCTAACACCTGGGATCTTTTAAGGAAAATCCTTTGAATTTATTTCCTTGTAAGTTCTTGGAGTAAAACAAATATTTAACTAGTAGTTAGATTGTTTTATCCAAGTTGTGTTCGATTACCTGCAAAAAAATAATAAAAATAATTATTGAAAACCAAGTCTGCAAGGATGTAAATTGGATCTAGGGAAATAGAAATCTGCGGGTTGAGTCCTAGCTGTAGGGTTTCTAGAAGCTTTCTGAAATATTTTGACAACAAATACGGTTTTTTGCAGGATATGGGTTTTGAAACAATGCACTGGCTTCATTCTTATTAGTCTGGAGGAAGAATACAGTCGAAAAATGCAGTAAAAGGGATAAAATGGCATGATTTCAGGGTTTATTAGGAAAATTAGGGTTAATGGGAAATAGTAATTAATGGCAGTCATGTCACAAAAAATGGGTGGTTTTCGATCTTACACATTTAAAACAGTAAGTGGTTATCCTGTGCCCTTATGGTGGCAAGAATTTTTGGGGAAATTGAATGTGATCCAATGATTGAATGGCACGTGGAGGAGAGAGAGAACAACGAAACCATCCATTTCGCGTAGGTTTGGTGGTTGGATAAACCCGCATATTTTCCACGTGATTTGGGATGTCAACCGTAGGATCTGAGAGTTTAACGCAAGCGGTCCAGATTAGTTCAGGAGATGCACCAAACTGGGAGATTGGGCTGGTATTAGTTATATGCAGTGGAAAATGACTTTAAGCTTTATCAAGTGTGTTTTTAATAAATTTTTAAGCCTTTAGGTTTTATTAAAATGGGTGGAGGGGTTTATATAACATGTATTTAAAACATTTTTATGAAATGTTTTAATAATACATATATGGGCGTTGTTCTAATATATAGTTTTCCAAATGTTTTGGCATTTGTAAAAACTATAGGGGGCGGAAATATTTCAATAGGGATAAGTTTAGACCAAGGGGTTTGTAGGGTGGGTTCTATTTGCGCACATGGGGATATATTACTTTGGTCTAAACGTAAAATAGTGGGTTTTTTGGGGGTTATTTAGATATAGAGGAATTAATATCTACGGGAGGGTAAATTAGGAATTTAATAAAAATAGGTTAAAGGTTAATATGAAAAGGGTAGTGAAATGGAAAAACACATGTTATCTCTAAGTAAAGTGTGAAAAATAAAGCATAGTTCATCTTTTATATTACTTCACAAATACTTAGGATAAATGTAATTTTGAGGGTTTTATGAATGATTATGAAAAGAATGAAGTTAATTATTTTAGGGTTACAATTTTACTAAGTAAGAATGTGCCTTTACTTAGGAAAAAGGGGTTTTGATGTATGAATGAGGGGTAAATGCTGATAAATGAGGGTTTAATGTAGGAATTCAATATTTTTAACTAACCAGTCATCGAGCCTTGGGTCCAGTCCCAAAAAAAGTCAGAGAAATGCTCTGAGCCTTTTTGACTGATAGTTTAGAAAACTGAATACTTGTAGGGGAAGGGAAATTAGTAGTTTTTCCTAATGATGCTTTATTACATGATTTCTCAACTGCTTTCTACCTACCCAACTTTATTTACTGATTTTTCAAGTTTAAACTGTTTGAAAAATCTTTATTCTCTATCTAAAACATGAAATTGAAAGCATGAAAAGTTAAGATTAAACTGTTCAACTGATCATGGATTATGGCATTTATTGACACACTGCACATAATCATTATTGTTGCAGTAAAAGTAAAAGTAGTGGCATTTGTATTTTCTCACTTTCAGGTCTTATTTATCTCTTTTTCTTGGGGTATATTTTTTTCTAAGTCCTTGGATCTTTCTTTTTAGGACTTTTACCCTCTTTTTTCATTTTTTATTATTTTCAAATATGGGAAAACAACTTTCAGAAAGAAAGGTATGTACATATTTACAATACTATCAAAGTCAATTCAAAAATTATGATTCCTATATTTATAGGACCCTAACACATCCCACATGAACATGAGTTTTCCCAATAACCCATTATGGCCCTTCAGGGATGTAGCCTCCTCATAGAACTTGAGGAGGCCTACCTCCCTTAAGAGTAACTAGGTATCTGTCACAACAGGGCGAGAGTATATAAGTCTCTCCCTCTCTCATGCCTCCCACAGGTGAACCACGTTATACTGGTCTTCCATATTTTCTTATTGTTCCCTTTTCTCTCTCCGTTGACATCACTGAATGATTCACATATTAAATAATTTGTTTTTCTTAAATGAGACATGTATATATATATATATATATATATATATATATATATTTTATTTTATTTTTTGAAAAAAAAAAACAGTTAGTGTGCCCAAAAAACAGTCATGTGTCGATACCAGTGCATCCGTTTTTATCGCGCGTCATTCTCGGTGCACATGGAAATTGTTCGTGCATCGCAAAACATAAAACGTACTTTATTCTGCAGTGCGTTGATGAAAATATCCACCTTAGGGCCGATATTTAGGTCACGCTCCGCCCAACAATAACTAATGGTCAACGACGCAATTGTTTAAATGACTGCACTATTGACTATGTACCAGTGTCGGGAGGGCAATGCATTGACCACACTATGTGACCCAGGGTGGATAGTTCGGTTAGTGCACCTCCCTCTTGACATCATTACATGGTCAACGGTGCAGTCCTGTAAATTCCCACACCGTTGAATATGTATTGATGTCAGGAGGGCGATGCACTGACTGAACTATCTACCTTGGGGTTCATAGTTTAGTCAAGGCACCGCCCAACTGACACTAGTACATAGTCAACAGTGCAGTCATTTAAATGATTGCACTGCCATGTCAAATTTAAAGAAAAGCACGGTGCATGTGTTTCAGTGTTGCACCGGATCCTGATGCGGTTTCCGTTAGCAACCTTTGCAATGTGGCCTTTAAATTTAAGGGCGGCATTGCGAACGGTGCAAGCCGAATGGCTCAAGCACATATCGCATAATTTTATTTTATTTTTAAATGGTTAATTTAAAGTTTTTTTTACAAATATAATCCGCTAAAACATTTAGTTATTGAGAAACAAGAAAAATATATATACATTTGGGCGCCAAGGAGGTATATTTGCTGAGGAATGTGAAAAACCAAATTTTCCCACCATTTTCCAAACTTCAAACTCCACAAGGTAGGAAATGGACGACAACAATGCGTGCAGTGGAAACACCGATGGCAAGGCACCTCACACAAGAGAAATTTTCAGTGGTGCTTGAGAGCTCTGGAGAATTGAAGAAGTGAAAATGCGGATTTTTCAGCTGATAATTTTTTTTTACTTAACCCTATTTCGGTGCGCAGGTTTTTGAGACGCACCGGGCACCTTTTACGTAACGCACCACTCCTGTTTTTGTTTGAGTGCGGGTTTTTAAGACACGTCGAGCCTATTTCTGTGTAGCGCACTAGTGCACTACATTAATTAGGCACATCGAGCAGGTTTTTACGAAGAGCACGGTGTCTCGATGTGCCAATTTTTAGTACGCACTGGTGCATTTTGGTTTAAACACACCAGTGCGATTTATGATGAGAAACACACCGGACAAAAAACATTGGCAAAAACCTCCACCTGCCAACCTCCTCTAGAGACCTCCACTACAAATGGATATCTGGGCTATTTTTATAAGGGGTTTCTCAAAAAAATCTGCTAGAGGGTCTTCTCCTTGTAGTGATTTTCGCTAGTCGGCATTTTCTATAGTCGCGATAGCCGTAATTCGAGAGTCTGAGAGAGCCATGCTGCTCCTGAGATCTTGAAATCCCATTGATATCTTGTCATTATATTGAGAGCTTATGAGGTCTCATGTTATCGGAGAGTGCTCTTCATATTCTCTTCTAGTGGGGAAACTCTACCAAATTGCGGAGAGGAGAAGCTGAAAGTAAGGTATTGAAGTGATAATTTTTATAATAATGAATATCTATGATTCTTCCATATACATGATTCTATCTTGTAAGAATTTTATTTTATCATTTATCTAATGGTATTTCAAGGAAGATCCCTTATCATCTCTGAATGGTTGTGATTATGTGCATGTATTGAGATTAGAAGCAGATCGGATAAATCGCTCATGTGGAAGCGCAAAAGATCGACTTCAAACTCAAGATCTGTCCCCGACATGTTAGGAGAAAAGGTAGCTTATTCTTCCCCATAGTATTAGAACTATTGTATGACTACTTTAAGATCATGAGGGATTGGGAATATTGAATGAATTTTTGAGTATGCTTGTTTTTTTCTGGTGATCAAACAGACACTAGATCACGACGGAACAACTCCTTGCAGTTTTGTATGCAACAACATTCCTCTAGCATTGGTGGTAGGGAGGTAAACACATAAGAGGCAGAGAATACAAGGAAAAAAGTAGGAAGAAGTAGAAAATTCAATAGAATAAGTAGATATGGAAACAGAGGAAGAAGAGGTAGATTTAGTGTTAGCAATCCCCCCTGCTTCTCAAGGCTGAGAATGGAGTTGAAGGAAGGTAACGACAGACCAACCTTTAATTCAGGTAGCTATCCCTACCAAGACCAGAGAGGGCTATCTAAATGTCACTTTGCATTCAAATGGGTGACTGGATATAATGTTTTAGGCTAGATATGATGCTCAATATATTAGGGTTTTTTTTTGTTTGGATTTTTGTTGGATAGGGACGACATTTAGGAAACTAGGTCTAGGGTTTTGGTCTGAATTCAAAGGTTTAGTTTCAGAGGTAAGGGTGAGGTCAGGTAGGTAAGAAAGAAATCAAGCTTAACTTTTCAATTTGTATATATTGAACTTATAGGGAGTGATAATGAACAATAAACTGAATTCATTCATCAGAAGAGCAGAGACAATTTCATGAAAATATTATAGAAAACAAAGCATGGAAAGCATGATTTCTGTCAAGAAAATAATAAAACTTACAATAAAGAAGCATATATGTGAAGTATGAGTAACATATATTAAACATCATGAGTTTATGGAGAAAACAAATTCTCAAAAAAATACCACATGAGTCTGAACACTATGTCTGCAACATTGTCCCTGATTTCATTCAGAAAACGATTGTACAATAGCTCCACTGCAAATAACAACTATACAATCTCTAAAATGACTTGAGGTGGAATAATTATATAAAATAAAGTTCATTACACCTCATATGGTCGAAATCCTATCCAAAAATCATCGTAATTACATCAGATAAGTCACTTCTTAGGATCTAAGGAAGTTAGAAACTTATCCCTAAAATTTAGCTAAGGACTACGAGTGTGTGTCACCTCCATTAAATTACATGTTTCCTCATCATAGAAGAAAAAATAAAATAAAACACATCAATTTCCACCTCATGGTACAACTACCATCGAATTTCTGGAGTTTTTTGGGCAAGATAGCTGTCTGAGAGGAATCCTATGCAGAAACATCGCGCTAGTTTTGCAGAACCATTGTGCAAGTTCATGGATGATTTTGAACAACCTAGGAGAATCCAAATGGAAATATGAAAGTTGTGATGAGTAGCCCTATGAGTCTAGTTTCCAAAACACTTTGAATATTTTCAAAACACCCACAGTAAGGCCTCCAAAAGTGGTTTTTCCGAACCTCAATCCAGAAGCGTCGTGCTTGCTCCAAAACAGTGCTAGAAGCATAGAAATGAGGCATTATTTTTCATTTTCCTCCAAAAAGATATATTTTCATGGAAAAATAAGTAAATATATCAAATTTACTAGTCAATATGCACCCATACATGTATAAAAATCATTATTTGGAAGCTCTGAGAGAAAGCATCGCACCGCGATGCAACGCTTCTATGGAGGAAACTTTCCTAGATTTATGAAAAAATCATCAAAAATACAAAATTTTCTCAAACTAAAAATTGTCCAAACTAGGTTCTATAACACATGTGGAGGATGGGCTAAATAGTGATGGATGCCTCAACAAGGAGGTCTAAGTTTTCTTTCTCCTTAAGCTTCATTTGAGCCTCTTTATGCTTCTTTTTCACTTGTTTGAGCCTAATTTGTTAAATTTTTTTCCTGACACAATAATGATTGGCCACATGTATTTGGAGTTTATTTTTCTTTTGAGCTTTATTCAACAGCTTCTCAAGGTGTCCATTTACCCTATGGATCCAATACCCTCTTTCTTGATTGATTTCATCGAGAATTAGCTCATCAAAAGTCTGCCAACCTGATTTAGGAGCTGTTGATTCTCTTTGTCTTTGAAGTTATTTCTTGAGGCCTATTCCCCTTGGTATTATTCTTTTTGTTCCAACATCTACATCCTCCAGTTGATCATCATCCACTATCTCTTTTCCCTTTCCTTTATCTACATCAACACGTACTTTTGGGTTGTCTTGGAGGAGTAATTTCACCTTTAGCTGATGATTTTCTTGCTGTAGGAATGTAATCTAAGAATTTTCAATTGAGAAAATATCCCTCAACTATATTATTTCCTCATACTTCTCCTTTATGATCTCCTAAAATTAATTATCCTTCACCTGCTCTACCATGTCTGATTCTAAGGGCACTTGTTCATCATGGTGTTGCAATGGTGACTCACCATCATGGCTAAAGTGGCTAGTCCACTATTTGTCTTTGCTTAGGTGTAGTTTCAGGTGCCAAAATACCTTTGATGGTCTTGGGAGAAAACACCATTCTCTTTCATTTCTCATAGGTTTTAGTGGTATCAACCCTAGCTTATTTTGAAATCTGATTCTTCCTGTTAGAAGAGCCAACCTCCTTTGGCTGTATTGATGTTGTGGTATGAAAAATGGGAGGACTAGTAGTAGGAGATGATGTTACTCTCTCCACGAAAACTTCCTAGGTCATGTTGTTTGTTGAAATATGGTGCATAACAATCATCTTTACCAAAAATGGTGAAAGATACTGGGATGAGGATTTCTACCTTTTCTTTGTACTTTTTATGCCATCTTGACCAAACTCCTGAATAGATAATTTGACAAATTGAGAGATTTGGTAGCTATAAAGTGCATTAGCAACCAGACATGGTATTCATAAAATCTTGAAAATCTTCCCTCACATGTGGAATATTTCATGATGAGATTCATTAATGAGGCATACTTGTCCAGTATATGCCTGAAAGGGAAAGCATGTTCACGTTCATCTCTGCAATGAGGTTTTAGGAACCTTTGGTAGTTTTCAAGGTCCAATTCGATGCCCTTGAACCAGATTTCTCCTTCCTTTGGAATCTTTGTTGTTGAAGTGATGGCCTCTGCATATAGAGTGAATTCTATGCCTGCAATGGTGGATTTATTTCTATTGAAGTTTGTGGCAAAAAGGGTAGTTAGTGGGGCATGACATCCTACCTCCATAATCTTCTCACAAAATATCAGACACCTAGTGTTTTCAAAACATCTCTTATCATATGGGGAGGAATTGAGTTTTTTCAAAGTGGATGGCTAAAATGTAGAGTGATGGCCTCCTTTGTGAACTTTCTTTTCACCTTCCATGCTACTTATGAACACAATCAAACCCTCCTAGATGAAATGAATGGGTAGGGATGAGTGAATTTGGAAAAATAGGGGATATGGATAGGGTAGGTTTATGGGCTGTTATGGGGTATATGAAGGATGAGGAAAATTCACCAAAAATTTGAGACAATAGGGTAATGTGTTAGCGTGAGTATAAATGTGGAATTAATTGAAATGGGTATGGGAAAGTGGGTCAAAATAGGAAAACACATAGATTTTGTAGTTTTGTTGTGGAAGTGTAGTGAGGAGTTTGGGTTTTGATGAAAGAAGGGTAAATAGAACTTTGAGTGATAGGAGGTGTTGTGGTAGGGTTTATAAAGGATAAATGAAGGTTTTGAGATGGTGGGAAAAGGGTCTCCATTGGCCTAAACCAATTAAGAAAGGAGAAACCCTAGAGCATAGGAGAGAAAAACCCTAAGGAAAGAAAAGACTCATATAGTCATGAATTAACATGAAGAAGGATTTGGAAGCATCCACTTACTATGTAGCAGACCACAGGATGTTTGCAGAGTGATTTTGAAGATTTGGTAGCTGATTTGAGTATTGAAAACCAAAAACATAGGAACGTTTGCAGAAGGGTAGCACTGGCCCAGAAGCATAGCGCCAAGTCCCAAAATCATTGCGCTGACCCAGAAACATTGCGCAACTACTTTAGAAGCATCACAGAGCATCGAAAAACACAACAGATTTGTTTTTATTGAAAAAATTTCTATTTTTATTCCACTTTTGGAAATGGTAAGGTAATATGAAGGTAAAAGATGCACTTTATTGAGCACGAGGAGGTAAAATGAGTGAAATAGATCACTTTTTAAATAAAAAAAATTAGCTGATGATAGAAGTATCATGGCCTTCTCCTTGGGCTTCAAACTTCTGCAACAACTCCTTATTCTTGACATCAAATAAAAGTGATATTTATAATGAAACTGAAATTTTCTTCAAACTTAGGTAAGGTAGTGTTTGAGGAGCCTCCCATCCACTGGTCGTCCCATAATTTCTTACTCATCAAGATCCTCTAACAAGAATTCCTTATTACCCCTGAATGTTGTGATCTTGTATGGAACTTTCCATAGATTATCAAACTTACCGTGCTTACATTTTTCTTCATTCTGTGCATCCCACTGGAGAAAGACATCTCCTACTTGGAAATCACCGGCTTTGGTCTTCTTTTCATACACTTTCTTAATTTTATCCTGAAGTTTAGAAGTATGATTGAAGACTTCTTCTCATGTTTGCCATAAATGAATCGTATCACTGATTCTTCACTAGATATCATTTGCTTCACTATCGATATCTTGCAGAATTTTCATCACCAGGATAGCTAAAGAAGTGAGAAATACTATGTCAACACCATACACAAGCTGAAAAAGGTGACATATTAATTGATCTCTTTGTGCTAACTCTATCCACCCATAGATCATTTATGAGCTTCATGTGCCAATTTCTCTTGTTCTCTTGCAACTTCTTAATTATATTCACCTATGATTTTTTTGACGATTCAACCAACCCGTTGCCTTGAGGATAGTATGTTGTGGAATGACCAAGTCTTATGTGATATTTATCACAAAAGTCAAACATTTTATTAGAATTAAAGGCAGTTTCATTTTCAATAATAATTTTTCATGGAAAACAAAACGAGGCAACATATTTCTTTCCAAAAACTAAATGATGATAGTATTTGTAGCTTGCCTTGTTGAAATGGATTCAATCCACTTTTTGAAGTAATTGGGTGGAAGTGATTATTCATTTGTGCTGAGCTGATGGAGGAGGATGGATCTCGCCAATGAAATCAAGACCGATGAGTTCTAATGGCATCGAAAAAAGCTTTCTTTTGCCTTGAAATTTTTGACATTCATGAAAACTCATGATAGTCTTATACACATCTGAAAATAAAATTGGCCAATAGAAGCCAACCCTCAAAATATTATTTTCTGTAGTCTTCCAGAAAATATGACCATCATAGTTGTCTTTATGAAAGTCATTCATCACTATTTCAACTTCTCCTTCTCTTTTTTTCGAAACATTATAATATGTATTTTGAATTAATTGGTAATTTTCAATTTGTTAATGTTCAAATCATTTCACTTGATAATTTTCAATTATGTTGATCTTGAAAACAATGGTGTATTGTATAAAGTTCCTTTTTTTATAATGTTAATTCCTAAAATAATACTACTTGATTTATTTAAATGTGTGTGAATGATATCATCAAAATGTATACTATTATTTTTGGTATGTAAGATCATAATAAAATAATAATAATTATAAAGTACATGAATTTATTTGCATTATTTTATAAAGTTTATTATGTTACAAAAATTCATATTATTCTAGATTTATTATTTTACAATTATTTATATTCATACAAATTTACAATTTTACAATTATGGTAATTTAACAATATTTACTTTATACATTTTAGTTATGATAGTTATGGTTCAAAATTGACAATTAATTTGCAATTTTACAATTTCAAAATACAATTATAATTACAATTACAACTTTACAAATATTTTAGGTCATACAATTAAAAATACAATTACAATTACAATTTTACAGTTTTACATACAATTAAAATTACAATTACAACTACAATTACAATTTTACAATTTCACATACAATTACAATTACAATCAAAATTAAAATTACAATTACAATCATTTTACATTAATACAATTAAAATTTTACAAATATTTTACATGCAATTACAATTAAAATTACAATTAGAAATACAATTACAATTTTACAATTTTACATACAATTAAAATTAAAATATCAATTACAATCACAACATAATATTTAATAAATATCATGATTTAATATTAAAAATAAACATCACAATCATGATAACACTCGTACAAACATCATATTCGACTAAAAAACACATTCAAATTCGCTATCATCATCTAATCATCATGATCATGATCATCTAACAAAACACAAGCATTGTATAACATCATCACAACACAAACATTAAATATACATCTCATGTGAAATAACTGCTACCACATACACATCTATCTACAAGCTGCACATTAAATGAACATATCTAGCATGACCTAACAATATACACATCATGATGAACATCAACATGTAAATTAAGTACATCTGCAACATGAACATAAATATATAGTAGTAGTATAACTGCATATAAATGTCAAATAACTAGTGGTACATCAATAGTACTACTAGTTGAGGCCTGCTCAGTCGATGTTGCAACATAGACATGCTCATATAGATGATGATCATGTGCCTGCTGATCTGGAGGTGCCTGCTGATTAGGAACTTCCTGCTGGAGACTAGTGGATGCTCCAACTTGCTCAGTGGATGGTGTGACTGCTTTTTCAGTCAACGGACATGCCTCCTCAGATGGACCTATTCCCTCCTTAGGATTAGGTGCCTACTCAGGACTAGGATGTGTCTACTGAGATGGTGTAGACTGCTCAGGTGATGCTTACTCATTATCATGACTGGATGCTGCAAGCTGCTCATCATGATCATCTCTGGTGCGAGGTGGAGTACTAGAATGATGATCACTCCCCTCATGATCATGATCATCAGATGATGCGTTGCTCTATCATACTGCATCTCTACCATGCCTACCCCTCCTTTCTCGCGCCAGTACTCTGGTAGCTCCAATGATATGCCGCATGAGGGTCAACATATCACATGGCATGACTCTCCATATCTATGTCAGCTTATCAACAGCGTGTATCTCTCTGATTGTCACCGGTCTAACTCCCTCCTCAACTAGGAGTCAATAGGGTTGGTTGCCCAACTCCATCTGAAATCAAGTGTCTGGCCTACGCCTCACACCCGCCTATATCTACGCCTGATCAGGACCAGGTCTGTCACCCTAACCCTCCACCTCTACCATTTCCTCATCAACATGATCTACACCTAGATCATTCAGTGGAAGTGGAATCTCATTGCCAAATAATGACCCAATATATACAAAATATATATAATTACACAACAATAATTATACAATTTAATAAAACAAGTTAAAGAACGTGTTAGTATAAATTTGATAATTCTAATTAGTTAATTAAGACAATAAAATGAAACTATATTAATTTAAAGAAAACACTAATATTACCTCTCGCATCCATCGGCTCATCCTGTGTGAAGAGGATGTTGGCACCATAACGAAGGAGTGAACATCATCATTGGATATCAACTCCAGTGCATCATAAAAATATCCTAGCATAAAATTTAGACTCGCCCCTCTTGGACATCACCTGGCCCCACATCTCCATCCGCACTTGCAGCATCGCCCTACGAGGCTACCACACAAAAATAGGCCTCGTCTCTAGAAACCTATAAAAAAATAAACAAAATAAAAAAGAAGAAAAAAGGAAGGTTAACCTCCCACATGCCTAAGAAGGACATCTATCTAAATTTGTACAAAACTGCGACAAAAAATCGCAGACCATCTCACAAGTCATGGTGCCTATAATAAAGAATCAATAGAAAATAAAAGTGGGAAACTAATGCGTTTCCCATCACTAGTATGGTGTGCAATAGTTGTCAACGGTAGTGAGAGGCAGCTCACCTCCTCTGTACCAAACAAATAAATACGTAACTGACCACCTGACACCTAAAAATATGTAGGATAACTTATATCATCATTAATGTATCTCTGGGAGTACACCACCGGACTCCCTGTTGCATAGCCAATGGGGACATATGGGAATTGGGGAAAATCTTACCCTCTCTTAGATAGGCCAGTAATAAAATATATGTCCTCCTCAGTAGGTGCATACCATTGGCGAGGACCAGTCCGAAAAGCCTGTCGGCGGGCATCCCACTTGAAGATGAGTTGTCCCAATAACCCATTATGGCCCTTCAGGGATGTAGCCTCCTCATAGAACTTGAGGAGGCCTACCTCCCTTAGGAGTAACTAGGTGTCTATCACAATATGGTGAGAGAATATAAGTCTCTCCCTCTCTCGTGCCTCCCACAGGTGAACCACGTTATACCGGTCTTCCATATTTTCTTGTTGTTCCATTTGTTCTCTCTGTTGACGTCACTGAATGATTTACATATTAAATAATTTTTTTTATTAAATGAGATATGTATTTGAATATATATATATATATATATATATTTTTTTTTTTTTTTTTTTTTTTTTTGAAAAAAAAAAATAGTTACTACGCCCAAAAAACAGTCATGCACCGGTACCAATGCGTCTGTTTTTATCGCGCACCATCCTCGGTGCACATGAAAAATTTTTGTGCACCGCAAAACATAAAATGTACTTTATTCTGCAGTGCGTTGATGAAAATATCCACCTTAGGGCAGATAGTTAGGTCACACACTGCCCAACAATAACTAATGGTCAATGGTGCAGTCGTTTAAATGACCGCACACTTGACTATGTACCAGTGTCGGGAGGGTAGTGCATTGACCACACTATGTGACCCAGGGCAAATAGTTTGGTTATTGCACTACCCTCTTGACATCATTACATGGTCAACGGTGCAGTCCTGTAAACGCCTACACCGTTGAATATGTATTGATGTCAGGAGGGCGGTGTGTTGACCAAACTATCAACCCCGAGGTTCATAGTTTAGTCAAAGCACCACCTGACTGACACTGGTACATAGTCAACGGTGCAATCATTTAAATGACCGCACCACCATGTCAATTTTTAAAAAGGGTGTGGTGCACGTGTTTCGGTGTTGCAGCGGATCCTGATGCGATTTCCATTAGCAACCTTCACGGTGTGGCTTGTAAATTTACAGGTAGCACTGAATGGCTCGAGCACACAGCACATAAATAATCTGATAAAACATTTAGTTATTGAGAAACACGTAAAATATCTGTAAATTTGGGTACTAAGGAGGTATATTTGCTGAGTAATGTGAAAAACCAAATTTTCCCACCGTTTTCCAAACTTCAAACTCCACAAGGTGGGAAATGGATGGCAACAATGTGTGCAGTGGCAGCACCGATGGAAAGGAACCTCACAAAAGATAAATTCATATTGGTTCTTGAGAGCTCTGGAGCACTGAAGAAGTGAAAATGCGGATTTTTCAGCTGATAATTTTTTTTATTTAACCCTAATTCAGTGTGCGGGTTTTTGAGATTCACTAGGCGCTTTCTACATAACGTACCACGCCTGTTTCTGTTTGAGTGAGAGTTTTTAAGACATGTCGAGCCTATTTCTATGTAGCGCACCAATGTGCTACATTAATTAGGCACACTGAGCGGGTTTGTATGGAGAGCATGATGTCTCGATGTGCCAATTTTTAGTACGCACTAGTGCATTTTGGTTTAAATGCACCAATGCGATTTATGATGAGAAACACACCGGAAAGAAAACATTGGAAAAAACCTCCACCTACCGACCTCCTCTAGAGACCTCCACTACAAATGGATATTCAGGCTATTTTTATAAGGTTTTTCTCAAAAACATCCGCTAGAGGATCTTTACCTTGTATTGATTTTCGCTAGTCGACATTTTCTATAGTCGCGATAGTCGTAATTCGAGAGTTTTAGAGAGCCATGCTGCTCCTGAGATCTTGAAATCCCATTGATATCTTGTCATTATCTTTAGAGCTTGTTAGGTATCATGTTATAGGAGAGTTCTCTTCATATTCTCTTCTAGTGGGGAAACTCTGTCGAATTGCAGAGAGGAGAAGCTGAAAGTAAGGTATTGAAGCAATATTTCTTATAATAATGAATATCTATGCGTATTCCATGTATATGATTCTATATTCTTAGAATTTTATGTTATCTTTTATCTAACAGTATTTCAAGGAAGATCCCCTGTTGTCTATGAAAGGTTGTGATTGTGTGTAGGTATTTAGGTTAGAAGAAGATCAGAAAAATCTCTCATGTAGAAGCGCAACAGATCAACATCAAAATCAAGATCTGTCCCTGACATGTTAGGAGACAAGGTAGATTATTCTTCCCCATAGTATTAGAAAAATTTCATGACTGCTTTTAGATCATGAGGGATTGGGAATATTGAATGAATTTTTTAGTATGCTTGTTTTTTTCTGGTGATCAAACACACACTAGATCACAACAAAACAACTCCTTGCAGTTTTGTATGCAACAACCTTCCTCTAGCATTAGTGGTAGGGAGGTAAACACATAAGAGGTAGAGAATACAAGGAAAAATGAGGAAGAAGCAGAAAATTCAACAGAATAAGTAGATATGGAAACAAAGGAAGAAGAGGTAGATGTAGTGTTAGCACTCCCCCCTGCTTCCCAAGACTGAGAATGGAGTTGAAGGAAGGTAACCAGAGACCAACCTTTAATTCAGGTAGATATCCCTACCAAGATGAGAGAGGGCTCTCTCAATGTCACTTTTCAATCAAATGGATGACTGTATATAATGTTTTAGGCTAGATATGATGCTCAATATATTAGGGTTTTTGTTTGTTTGGAGTTTTGTTGGATAGGAATGACAGTTAGGAAACTAGGTCTACATTTTTTGTATGAATTAAAAGGTTTAGTTGCAAAGCTAAGGGTGAGGCTAGGTAGGTAAGCTAAGAATCATGCTTAATTTTTCATTGTGTATAGAGTGAACGTAGAGGGAGTGATAATGAGCAATAAAATGAATTCATTCATCAGAAGAACAAAGACAATTTCATGAAAATCTTATAGAAAACAGAGCATGGAAAGCATGATTTTTTTCAAGAAACTGATAACTTACAATAAAGAAAAATATATGTGAAGTATGATTAACATATATTCAACATCATGAGTTTACAGAGAAAACAAATTCTCAAACACATACTACATGAGTCTCAACACTATGTTTGCAATATTGTCCTTGATTTCATTTAAAAAATGCTTGTACAATAGCTCCACTACAAATAACAACTATACAACCTCTAAAATGACTTGAGGTGGAATAATTATAGAAAATAAATTTCATTACACCTCATAGGGTCGAAATACTATCCAAAAATCATCGTAATTACATCAGATAAGTCATTTCCTAGGATCTAAGGAAGTTAGAAACTTATCCCTGAAATTTAGCTAAGGACTAGGATTGTGTGTCACCTACATTAAATTACATGTTTCCTCATCGTAGAAGAAAAATAAAATAAAAAACATCAATTTCCACCTCATGGGACAACTAGCATCGAATTTCTAGAGTTTTTTGAGCAAGATAGATGTCTGAGAGGAATCATATGCAGAAACGTAGCGCTAGTTTTACATAAGAATCACACAAGTTCATGGATGATTTTGAACAACCTAGGAGAATCCAAATGGAAATATGAAATATGTGATGAGTAGCCCTATGAGTATAGTTTCCTAAAAACTTTGAATATTTTCAGAACACCCACAGTAATGCCTCCAAAAGTGGTTTTTCTGAACCTCAATCCAGAAGCGTCGTGCATGCTCCAAAACAGTGGCAGAAGCATAGAAATGAGGCATTCTTTTGCATTTTCCTCCAAAAAAGGATATTTTCATGGAAAACTAAGTACATATATCAAATTTACTAGTCAATATGCACCTATCCATGTAGAAAAATCTTTATTTGGAAGCTCTGAGAGAAAGCATCACGCTTCGATGCGATGCTTTTGTGGAGGAAACGTTTCTAGATTTGTGAAAAAATCATCAAAATTACAAAATGTTCTCAAAATAAAAATTGTCCAAAATTGGTTCTATAACACATGTGGAGGATGGGCTAAACAGCGATGGATGCCTCAGCAAGGAGGTCTAATTTTTCTTTCTCCTTAAGCTTCATTTGAGCGTCTTTATGCTTCTTTTTCACTTGTTTGAGCCTAATTTGTGAAATTTTGTTCCTGGCACAATAATGATTGGCCACATGTCTCTGGAGGTTATTGTTCTTTTGAGATTTCTTCAATAGCTTCTCAAGGTGTCCATTGACCCTATGAAGCCAATACCCTCTTTCTTGATTGATTTCATCAAGAATTATCTCATCAAAAGTCTGCCAACCTAATTTAGGAGCTGTTGAATCTCTTTCTCTTTGAAGTTCTTTCTTGAGGAATATTCTCCTTGGTATTCTTCTTTTTTTTACAACATCTACATCCTCTAGTTGATCATCATCCACTATCTCTTTTCCCTTGCCTTTATCTACATCAAAATGTACCTTTGGGTTGTCTTGGAGGAGTAATTTCACCTTTAGTTGAATATTTTCTTGATGTAGGAATGTAATCTAAGAATTTTCAATTGAGAAAATATCCCTCAACTATATTATTTCCTCATCCTTCTCCTTTATGATCTCCTCAAATTATTTATCCTTCACCTGCTCTTCCTTGTCAGCTTCTAAGGGTACTTGTTCATCATGGTGCTACAATGGTGACTCACCATCATGGCTAAGGTGGTTGGTTCATTGTTTGTCTTTGCTCAGGTGTAGTTTCAGGTGCCAATACACCTCTAATGGTCTTGGGAGAAAACACCATTATCTTTCCTTTCCAATAGGTTTTAGTGGTCTTAACCCTAGGTTATTTTGAAATATGAGCCTGCTTGTTAGCATAGCCAACCTCCTTTGGTTGTACTGAGGTTGTGGTATGAAAAATGGGTGGACTAGTAGCAGGAGCTGATGTTACTCTCTCCATTAAAACTTCCCAGGTCATGTTTTTTGGTTAAAGATGGTGCATAACAATCATATTTACCAAAACATGGTGAAAGATATTAGGATTAGGATTTCTACCTTTGCTTTGTACTTTTTCCGCCATCTTGACGAAACTCCTGACTAGATAATTTGACAAATTGAGAGATTTGGTAGCTGTAAAGTTCATTAGAAAACTGACATGGTATTGGTACAATCTTGAAAATATTCCCTCATATATTAAATATTTCATGATGAGATTAATTAATGAGGCATACTTGTCCAGTAGATGCCTAAAAGGGAAAACATGTTTGCATTCATCTCTGCAATGAGGTTTTAGGAACAGGGTAGTTTTCAAGGTCCAATTCCATGCCCTTGAACCATACTTTTCCTTCCTTTGGAATCCCTGTTGTTGAATTGATGGCCTCTACTAATAGAGTGAATTCTATGCCTGTAATGGTGGCTTTATCTCTATTGAAGTTTGTGGAAAAAAGGGTAGTCAATGGGGCATGACATCCTACCTCCATAATCTTCTCACAAAATCTCAGACACCTAGTGTTTTCAAAACATCTCTTATCATATGGGGATGAATTAAGTTTTTGCAAAGTGGATGGCTAAAATCTAGAATGATGGCCTCCTTTGTGAACTTTCTTTTCACCCTCCATGCTACTTATGAACACAATAAAACCCTCCTAGATGAAATGAATGGGGCTGGGATGAGTGAATTTGGAAAAATAGGGGATATTGATAAGGTATGTTTATGGGATATTACGGGGTATATGAAGGATGAGGAAAATTCCCCAAAAATTTGAGACAATAGGGTAATGTGTTAGCTTGAGTATACATGTGGAATTAATTGAAATTGGTATGGGAAAATGGGTCAAAATAGGAAAACACATAGATTTTACAATTTTGTTATGGAAGTGTAGTGAGGAGTTTGGGTTTTGATTAAAGAAGGGTAAATGGAACTTTGAGTGATAGGAGGTGTTGTGGTAAGGTTTATAAAGGATAAATGAAGGTTTTGAGATGGTGGGAAAAGGGTCTCCAATGGCCTAAACCAATTAAGAAAGGAGAAACCCTAGAGCATAGGAGAGAAAAACCCCAAGGAAAGAAAAGACTCATACATTCATTAATTAACATGAAGAAGGATTTGGAAGTGTCCACTTACTCTGTAGGATACCACGGGATGTTTTCACAGTGATTTTGAAGATTTGGTAGCTGATTTGACGATTGAAAACCAAAAACATAGAAATGTTTACAGAAGGGTAGTGTTGGCCTAGAAGCGTAGCACCAACACCCAGAAGCATCGCTCTGACCTAGAAACATTGTGCAACTACTTCAGAAGCATCACAAAGCCTCCAAAAACACACCATATTTGTTTTTATTGCAAATGTTTCCAGTTTTCTTCCACTTTTGGCAATGGTAAGGTACTTTGAAGGTGAGAGATGCACTTTATCGAGCACGAGGAGGTAAAATGAGTGAAATAAATCACTTTTTACCTTTTTATATCATCAATAAAATTCCATTTTAAGGACAACTTTGTATGATGGAAGTGAATGACCCTTCTTTTTTTCCTTCTTCTTGATATATTTTCTACTTTTATGGTGACAAAGTAAAATACACCTAGACACTGACCTAGGTGAAAACATGATGAATTGACCTAAGGCTGTAAATGAAAATGACCATAAATAGACTGGAGGGAGTAGCTTTAAATACCTAGACATATCCAACAATCAAAATTTTATTTGAAAACTGACTTGGAAATGTAAAATTTTGACCTAGAGAAACTACTAGACAAATTTTTAAGAGTACATATTGATCACTGAAAATTGGACACTAGCATTGGTTCCAGATGGGGATGGCAGCTCCTTTAGTAGGTGTTAAGAACAATTTATATCAGATAGCCTTACCCATTGGGTGATGGACTCAAACTAAAAATGGAACAACTTCAACAAACTGAAAGACTGACTCAAAAAATGACTAAACTTTTTGGATTTTTTTTTAAAATAAAAACATTAGCAAATGATGGCAGTATCATGGCCTTCTCCTTGGGCTTAAAACTTCTGCAACAACTCCTTATTCTTGACATCAAATTAAATTGAAATTTACAATGAAAGAAAAAATTTCTTCAAACTTAGGTAAGGTAGTGTTTGAGGAGCCTACCATTCACTGGTCCTCCCAGAATTTCTTACCCATCAAGATATTCTAACAAGAATGCCTTATTACCCCTGAATGTTGTGATCTTATATGAAACTTTCCATAGATTATGAAACTTATCGTGCTTACCTTTGTCTTCATTCTGTGCATCCCACTAGAGAACGACATCCCCTACGTGGAAATCACCGGCTTTGGTCTTCTTGTCATACACTTTCTTAATTTTCTCTTGGAGTTTAGAAGTATGATTGAATACTTCTTCTCGTGTCTGCTATAAATAAATCATATGACTGATTCTTCATCGGATATCATTTGAATCACTATCGATATCTTGCAGAATTTTCATCAGCAGACAGCTAAAGAAGTGAGAAATACTGTGTCAACACCATACACAAGCTGAAAAGGTGACATTTTAATTGATCTCTTTGTGCTAACTCTATCCACCCATAGATCATTTATGAGCTTCTTGTGCCAATTTCTCTTGTTCTCTTGCAACAACTTCTTAATTATATTCACCTATGATTTTTTCGACGATTCAACCAACCCGCTGCCTTGAGGATAGTATGTTGTGGAATGACCAAGTCTTATGTGATATTTATCACAAAAGTCATTCATTTTATTAGACTTAAAGGCAGGTGCATTGTTAGTAATAATTTTCTGTGGAAAACAAAATGAGGCAACATATTTCTTTCCAAAAACTAAATTATGATAGTATCTGTAGCTTGCCTCATCAAAATGGATTCAATCCACATTTTGAAGTAATTGGGTGCTAGTGAGTATCCATTTGTGCTGAGGTGATGAAGGAGGATGGATCTTGCCAATGAAATCAAGACCGATGAGTTCTAAGGGCAGCGACAAAAGCTTTCTTTTTCCTTGAAAAATTTGACATTCATGACAGCTCATGACAATCTTATACACATCTAAAAATAAACTTGGCCAATAGAAGCCAACCCTCAAAATATTATTTTCTGTAGTCTTCCAGAAGAGATGACCACCATAGTCACCTTTATGAAAGTCATTCATCACTTTTTCAACTTCTCCTTCTCTTTTTTTTCGAAAAATTATAATATGTATTTTAAATCAATTGGTAACTTGCAATGTGTTAATGTTAAAATCATTTCACTTGATAATTTGCAATTATTTTGATCTCAAAAACAATGGCGTATTGTATAATGTTCTTTATTTTTATAATGTCAATTCCTAAAATAATACTACTTGATTTCTTCAAATGTGTGAATGATATCTTCAAAATGTATATTGTTATTTTTGGTATGTAAGATCATAGTAAAATAATGATAATTCTAAAGTACATGAATTCTTTTGCATTATTTTCTAAACTTTATTATGTTACAAAAATTCATATTATTCTAGATTTATTATTTTACAATTATTTATATTCATACAAATTTACAATTTTACAATTATGGTAATTTAACAATATTTATAGTATACATTTTACTTACGGTAGTTATAGTTCAAAATTGACAATTAATTTAGAAATTTAGAAATTTCCAAATTTACAAATTTTAATAAAATTGAATGATGACAATACATACAATTAAAATTAGAATTTTACAATTTAACAATACAATTATAATTAAAATTACAATTTCTGAATATTTTAGGTCATACAATTAAAAATACAATTACAATTACAATTATACAATTTCACATACAATTACAATTACAATTTTAGAATTTTACATACAATTACAATTACAGTTACATTTTAACAATTTTACATACAATTACAATTAAAATTACAATTACAATTAAAATTTTACAATTTTACATACAATTACAATTACAATTTTACATACAATTACAATTACAATCATTTCACATTAATACAATTAAAATTTTACAAATATTTTACATAGAATTACAATTACAATTACAACTGCAATTTTAAAATTTCACGTACAATTAAAATTACAATTACAATTACAATTTTACAATTTTACATACAATTACAATTAAAATTTTACAAATATTTTACATGCAATTACAATTAAAATTACAATTTGAAATACAATTACAATTTTACATACAATTAAAATTAAAATATCAATTATAATCACGACATAATATTTAATAAATATCATGATTTAATATTAAAAATAAACATCACGATCATGATAACCATCATACAAACATCATATTCGACTAAAAAACACACTCAAATTCGCTAACATCATCTAATCATCATGATGATGATCATCTAACAAAACACAAGCATTGTATAACATCATCACAACACAAACATCAAATATACATCTCATGTCAAATAATTGCTATCACATACACATCTATCTACAAGTTGCACATTAAATGAACATTTCTAGCATGACCTAACAATATACACATCATGATGAACACCAACATGTTAATTAAGTACATCTGCAACATGAGCATAAATATACAATAGTAGTATAACTGCATATAAATTTCAAATAATTGGTGGTACATCAATAGTAGTACTAGTCAAGGCCTACTCAGTCGATGTTGCAACATCGACACACTCATATAGATGTTGATCATGTGCCTACTGACCTGGAGGTGCCTGCTAGAGACTAGTGGATGGTGCGACAGCCTTTTTAGTCGACGGGCATGCCTCCTTAGATGGACTTTCACCCTCCTCAGCATCAGGGGCCTACTCAGGACTAGGAAGTGTCTACTGAGATTGTGCAAACTGCTCAGGCAATGCCTGCTCATGATCATGACTAGATGCTGCAAGTTGCAAATCATGATCATCTCTGGTGCGAGGTGGAGTACTAGAATGATGATCACTCCCCTCATGATCATGATCATCAGATGATGTGTTGCTCTGTCGTACTACATCTCCACCACACCTACCCCTCCTCGCCCATGCTAGTACTCTGGTAGCTCCAACGATATGCCGCATGAGGGTCAACATATCATAGATCATGACTCTCCGTATCTGTGTCAGCCTATCATTAGCATGTATCTCTCTGATTGTAACCAAACTCACTCCCTCCTCAACTAGGAGTCGATAGAGTTGGTCACCCAACTCGATCTGAAATCGAGTGTCCGGCTTATGCCTCACACCCGCTTGTATCTGCGACTGATCAAGACTAGGTCAGTCACCCTGACCCTCCACCTCTGCCATCTCCTCGTCAACATGATCTACACCTAGATCATTTAGTGGCAGTGGAATCTCATCGCAAAATAATGACCCAATATCTACAAAATATATATAATTACACAACAATAATTAGAAAATTTAATAAAACAAGTTAAAGAACGTGTTAGAATAAATTTGATAATTCTAATTAATTAATTAATACAATAAAATGAAACTATATTAATTTAAAGAAAACAATAATATTACCTCTCGCATCCGTCATCTCATCCTGTGTGAAGAGGATGTTGGCACCAGAATGAAGGAGTGAACATCAACACTGGATATCAACTCTAGTGCATTATGAGATATCCTAGCATAAAATTCAGACTCGCCCCTCTTGGACATCATCTGGCCCCAAATCTCCATCCGCACTTGCACCATTGGCCTACGAGGCTACCGCACAAAAGTAGGCCTCGTCTCTGGAAACCTCTAAAAAAATAAACAAAATAACTAAGAATAAGAAGGGAAGGTTAACCTCCCACGTGCCTGAGAAGGACATCTATCTAATGTTGGACAAAACTGCTACAAAAAATCGCAGACCATCTCACAAGTCATGGTTCCTTTAATAAAGAATCAACATAAAATAAAAGTAGGAAACTAATGTGTTTCTCGTCACTGGTATGGTGTGCAATGGTCATCAACAATAGTGAGAGGC
The DNA here is from genome assembly GCA_034641835.2 of Pinus albicaulis. Classification (NCBI taxonomy): domain Eukaryota; kingdom Viridiplantae; phylum Streptophyta; class Pinopsida; order Pinales; family Pinaceae; genus Pinus; species Pinus albicaulis. The sequence goes on along the minus strand of CM076580.1, from coordinate 976,033,779 downwards.
ACCTCACCTCCTCTGCACCAAACAAAGCAATACGTAACTGACCACCGGACACCTAAAAATATGTAGGAGAACTTATATCATCGCTACTGTATCTCTGGGAGTACACCAACGGACTCCCTATTGCATATCAAATGGGGACATATGGGAATCGGGGAAAATCCTACCCTCTCCTAGATAGGCCAGTAATAAAATATATTTCCTCCTCAGTAGGCGCGTACCACTGGCCAGGAACGATTTGGAAAGCTTGTTGGACGGCATCCCACTTGAAGATGAGTTGTCCCAATAACCCATTATGGCCCTTCAGGGATGTAGCCTCCTCATAGAACTTGAGGAGGCCTACCTACCTTAGGAGTAACTAGGTGGCTGTCACAATAGGGCAAGAGTATATAAGTCTCTCCCTCTCTTGTGCCTCCCACAGGTGAACCACGTTATACTAGTCTTCCATATTTTATTTTTGTTCCCTTTGTTCTCTCTGTTAACGTCACTAAATGATTCACATATTAAATAATTTTTTTATTAAATGAGACATGCATATATATATATATATATATATATATATATATATATATATATATATAGTTAGTGAGCCCAAAAAACAATCATGCATCGGTACCAGTGCATCTGTTTTTATCGCGCACTGTCCTTGGCGCGCATGGAAAATTTTCGCACACCATAGAACATAAAATGTACTTTATTCTGCAGTGCATAGACGAAAAATATCCATCTTGAGGTGGATAGTTAGGTCACGGACCGCCCAACAATAACTAATGGTCAACGGTGCGATCGTTTAAATGACCGCACCATTGACTATGTACTAGTGTCAGGAGGGCTATGCATTGACCACACTATGTGACCCAGGGCGGATAGTTCGGTCAGTGCACTGCCCTCTTGGCATCAGTACATGGTCAACGGTGCAGTCTTGCAAATTTTCGCACCGTTTAATATGTATTGATATCAGGAAGGCGGTGCGCTGACTGAACTATTAGCCGTGGGGTTCATAGTTTAGTCAAGGCACCGCCCAACCAACACTGGTACATAGTCAACGGTGCAGTCATTTAAATGACCGCACCGCCATGTCAAGTTTAAAAAAGGGCACGGTGCACGTGTTTCGGTAATCAACCAGATCCTGATGCAGTTTCTGTTAGCAACCTTCGCAATGTGGCTTGTAAATTTTTAGGCAGCACTATGAATGGCACAAGCCGGATGGCTTGAGCACACTACGCATAATTTTTTTTTTTAAATGGTTAAATTAATTTTTTTTTTACAAATATAATATGCTAAAACATTTAGTTATTGAGAAACAAGTAAAATATCTATACATTTGGACACCAAGGAGGTATATTTGCTGAGGAATGTGAAAAACCAAATTTGCCCACCGTTTTCCAAACTTCGAACTCCACAAGGTGGGAAATGGACGGTAAAAATGCATGCAGTGGCAGCACCGATGGCAAGGCACGTCACACAAGATAAATTCACACTAGTGCTTGAGAGCTCTGGAGCATTGAAGAAGTGAAAATGTGGATTTTTTAGCAGATAATTACTTTTATTTAACCCTATTTCAGTGTGCGAGTTTTTGAGACGCACCGGGAGCTTTCTGCGTAATGCACCATGCCTTTTTATATTTGAGTGTGGGTTTTTAAGACACACAGGGCCTATTTCTATGTAGCGCACCAATGAGATACATTAATTAGGCACACAGAGTGGGTTTGTAGGGAGAGCACGGTGTCTCGGTGTGCTAATTTTTAGTACGCACCAGTGCATTTTGGTTTAAATGCACCAGTGCGATTTATGATGAGAAACACACTGGACAAAAAACATTGTCAAAAACCTCCATCTGCCGACCTCCTCTAGAGACCTCCACTAAAAATGGATATCTAGGCTATTTTTATAAGGGTTTTCCCAAAAACATCCGCTAGAGGGTCTTTTCCTTGTAGTGATTTTCGCTAGTCGGCATTTTCTATAGCTCTGTTAACCGTAATTCTAGAGTTTGAGAGAGCCATGCTGCTCCTAAGATCTTGACATCCCTTTGATATCTTGTCATTATCTTGGGAGCTTGTGAGGTCTCATGTTATAGGAGAGTGCTCTTCATATTCTCTTCTAGCGGGGAAACTCTGTCGAATTCAGAGATGAGAAGCTGAAAGTAAGGTATTGAAGCGATATTCTTTATAATAATGAATATCTATGTGTCTTCCATGTATATGTTTCTATATTCTTGGAATTTTATGTTATCTTTTATCTAACGGTATTTCAAGGAAGATCCCTTGTCGTCTCTAAAAGGTTGTGATTTTTTGCAGGTAATGAGATTAGAAGTAGATCGGATAAATCGCTCACGTGGAAGCGCAAAAGATCGACATCGAACTCAAGATCTGTCCCCGACCTGTTAGGAGGCAAGGTAGCTTATTATTCCCCATGGTATTATAACGATTGCATCACTGCTTTTATATCATGAGGGATTGGGAATATTGAATGAATTTTTGAGTATGCTTGTTTTTTTATGGTGATCTAACAGACACTATATCATGGCGAAACAAATCCTTGTAGTTTTGTATGCAAAAACCTTCCTATAGCATTGGTGGTAGGGAGGTAAACACATAAGAGGAAGAGAATACAAGGAAAAAGGAGGAAGAAGCAGAAAATTCAAAAGAATAAGTAGATATGGAAACAGAGGAAGAAGAGGTAGATGTAGTGTTATCACTCCCACCTGTTTCCCAAGGCTGAGAATGGAGTTGAAGGAAGGTAACCACAGACCAACCTTTAATTCAGGAAGCTAGTCCTACCAAGACCAGAGAGGGCTCTCTCAATGTCACTTTGCAGTCAAATGGGTGACTGGATATAATGTTTTAGGCTAGATATGATGCTCAATATATTAGGGTTTTTGTTTGTTTGGAGTTTTATTGGATAGGAATGATAATTAGGAAACTAGGTCTAGGGTTTTGGTCTGAATTCAAAGGTTTAGTTTCAGAGGTAAGGGTGAGGCCAGGTACGTAAGCTAATAATAATTCTTAATTTTTTATTGTATATAGAGTGAACTTAAAGGGAGTGAGCATGAGAGATAAACTAAATTCATTCATCAGAAGAATAGAGACAATTTCATGAAAATCTTATAGAAAACAAAGCAGGGAAAGCATTATTTCTGTCAAGAAACTGATGAGACTTACAATAAAGAAGCATATATGTGAAGTATGAGTAACATATATTCAACATCATGAGTTTACAGAGAAAATAAATTCTCAAACACATACCACATGAGTCTCAACACTATGTCTATAACATTGTCCTTGATTTCATTCAGAAAATGCTTGTACAATAGCTCCACTACAAATAACAACTATACAACCTCTAAAATGATTTGAGGTGGAATAATTATAGAAAATAAAGTTCATTACTTGCCTTTATCTACATCAACATGTACCTTTGGGTTGTCTTGGAGGATTAGTTTCACCTTTAGCTGAAGATTTTATTGTTGTAGGAATGTAATCTAAGAATTTTCAATTGATAAAATATCCCTCAACTATATTATTTCGTCATCCTTCTCCTTTATGATCTCATCAAATTACTTATCCTTCACCTGCTCTGCCATGTTAGCTTCTAAGGGTACTTTTTCATCATGGTGCTGCAATGGTGACTCACCATCATGGCTAAGGTGGCTGGTCCACTATTTGTCTTTTCTTAGGTGTTGTTTCAAGTGCCAATACACCTCTGATGGTATTTGGAGAAAACACCATTCTCTTTCCTTTCTCATAGGTTTTAGTGGTCTCAACCCTAGGTTCTTTTGAAATCTAAGCCTGACTGTTAGAAGAGCCAACCTCCTTTGGTTGTACTAATGTTTTGGTATGAAAAATGGGTGGACTAGTAGCAGGATTTGATGTTACTCTCTCCATGAAAACTTCTGAGGTCATGTTTTTTGTTGAGAGATCATGCATAACAATCATCTTTACAAAAACATGGTGAAAGATATTGGGATGAGGATTTCTACCTTTTCTTTGTACCTTTTCCGCCATCTTGACCAAACTCCTAAATATATAATTTGACAAATTGAGAGATTTGGTAGTTGTAAAGTGCATTAGCAACCTGTCATGGTATTGGTACAATCTTGAAAATCTTCCCTCACATGTGAAATATTTCAAGATGAGATTCATTAATGAGGCATACTTGTCCAATAGATTCCTGAAAGGGAAAACATGTTCGCATTCATCTCTGCAATGAGGTTTTAGGAACATTGGGTAGTTTTCAAGGTCCAATTCCATGCCCTTCAACCAGACTTCTCCTTCCTTTGGAATCCCTGTTGTTAAAGTGATGGCCTATGCTAATAGAGTGAATTATATGCCTGCAATGGTGGCTTTATCTCTATTGAATTTTGTGGAAAAAAGGGTAGTCAATCGGGCATGACATCCTACCTCCATAATCTTCTCACAAAATATCAGACACCTAGTGTTTTCAAAACATCTCTTATCATATGGGGAGGAATTGAGATTTTGAAAAGTGGATGGCTAAAATCAAGAGTGATGGCCTCCTATGTGAACTTTCTTTTCACCCTCCATGCTACTTATGAACACAATCAAACCCTCCTAGATGAAATGAATGGGTAGGGATGAGTGAATTTGGAAAAATAGGGGATATGGATAGGGTAGGTTTACGGGCTGTTATGGGGTATATGAAGGATGAGGAAGATTCCCCAAAAATTTGAGACAATAGGGTAATGCATTATCTTGAGTATACATGTGGAATTAATTGAAATGGATACGAGAAAGTGGGTCAAAATAGGAAAACACATAGATTTTCCAGTTTTGTTGTGGAAGTGTAGTGAGGAGTTTGGGTTTTATGAAAGAAGGGTAAATGGAACTTTGAGTGATAGGAGTTGTTGTGGTACAGTTTATAAAGGATAAATGAATGTTTTGAGATGGTGGGAAAAGGGTCTCCAATGGCCTAAATCAATTAAGAAAGGAGAAACCCTAGAGAATAGGAGAGAAAAACCCTAAGGAAGGAAAAGACTCATACAGTCATGAATTAACATGAAGAAGGATTTGGAAGTGTCCACTTGCTGTGTAGGAGACCAAGGGATGTTTTCACAGTGATTTTGAATATTTGGTAGCTGATATGAGGATTGAAAACCAAAAACATAGAAACGTTTGCAGAAGGGTAGTGTTGGCCCAGAAGCGTAGTGCAAACACCCAGAAGCGTCGCGCTGACCCATAAACATTGCACAACTACTTCAGAAGCATCACATAGCCTCCAGAAACACAACATATTTGTTTCTATTGCAAACTTTTCCAGTTTTATTCCACTTTTGGCAATGGTAAGGTACTCTGAAGGTGAGAGATGCACTTTATAAAGCAGGAGGAGGTAAAATGAGTGAAATAAATCACTTTTTCCATTTTTATATCATCAATAAAACTCCCTTTTAAAGACAACTTTGTATGATGGAAGTGAATGACCCTTATTTTTTCCTTCTTCGTGACAGATTTTGTACTTTTATGGTGACAAAGTGAAATACACCTAGACACTGACCTAAGTGAAAACATGTTGACTTGACCTAAGGTTGTAAATGAAAATGAAGGACATGACTCATGAAATGACAATGACCATAAATAAACTGGAGGGAGTAGCTTTAAAAACCTAGACATATCCAATGATCAAAATTTTATTTGAAAACTGACTTGGAAATGTAAAATTTTGACCTAGAGAAACTACTAGAAAATTTTTAAGGAGTACATATTGATCACTGAATATTGGACACTAAAATTGGCTCCAGATGGGGATGGCAGCTCCTTCAGGAGGTTTTAAGAACGATGTGGATTAGATAGCCTTACCCATTGGGCGATGGAGTCAAACTAAGAACTGAAACAACTTGTACAAACTGAAAGACTGACTCAAAAACTGACTGAACTTTTTGGACTTTTTTTTTTAATAAAAACATCAGCTGATGATAGAAATATCATGGCCTCACAATTAATTTAGTTATGGTTCAAAATTTGACAATTAATTTACAAATTAACAAATTCAAAAATTTACAAATTTTGATAAAATTGAATGATGAAAATACATACAATTACAATTAGAATTTTACAATTTCACAATACAATTATAATTACAATTACAATTTTACAAATATTTTAGGTCATACAATTAAAAATACAATTACAATTACAATTACAATTTTAGAATTTTACATACAATTACAATTACAATTATAATTTAACAATTTTACATACAATTACAATTAAAATTAAAATTACAATTACAATTACAATTACAATAATTTCACATTAACACAAGTAAAATTTTACAAATGTTTTACATACAATTACAATTAAAATTTTACAATTTCACATACAATTTAAATTACAATTTTAGAATTTTACATACAATTACAATTACAAATACAATTACAATTTTAAAATTTTACATGCAATTAAAATTAAAATATCAATTAAAATCACAACATAATATTTAATAAATATCACGATCTAATATTAAAAGTAAACATCACGATCATGATAACCATCGTACAAACATCATATTCGACTAAAAAACACATTCAAATTCACTAACATCATCTAATCATCATGATCATGATCATGTAACAAAACACAAGCATTGTATAACATCATCACAACACAAACATCAAATATACATCTCATGTCAAATAACTGTTATCACATACACATCTATCTGCAAGTTGTACATTAAATGAACATATCTAGCATGACCTAACAATATACACATCATGATGAACACCAGCATGTAAGTTAAGTACATCTGCAACATGAACATAAATATGCAATAGTAGTATAAATGCGTATAAATGTCAAATAAATGGTGGTACATCAATAGTAGTACTAGTCGAGGCTTGCTCATTCGATGTTACAACATCAACATGCTCATATAGATGATGATCACGTGCCTATTGATCTGGAGGTACCTGCTTATCAGGAACTACCTGCTAGAGACTAGTGGATCATCTAGCTTGCTCAGTGGATGGTGCGATGCCCTTTTCAATCGATGGACATGCCTCCTCAGATGGACCTGCGCCCTCTTTAGGATCAGGTGCCTACTCATGACTAGGATGTGTCTACTGAGATGGTGCAGACTGCTCAGGTTATGCCTGCTCATGATCATGACTGGATGCTGCAAGTTGCTGATCATGGTCATCTCTGGTGCGAGGTGGAGTACTAGAATGATGATCACTCCCCTCATGATCATGATCATCAGATGATTCGTTGCTCTGTCGTACTGCATCCCCACCATGCCTACCCCTCCTCGCCCACGCCAGTACTCTGGTAGCTCCAATGATATGCCGCATGAGGGTCAACATATCATAGGGCATGGCTCTCCATATCTGTGTCAGCCTATCATCAGCCTGTATCTCTCTGATTTTAACCAACCTGAATCCTTCCTCAACTAGGATTCTACAGAGTTGGCCACCCAACTCCATCTGAAATCGAGTGTCTGGCCTATGCCTCACACTCACCTGTATCTACGCCTGATCAGGACCAGGTCTGTCACCCTGACCCTCCACCTCTTCCATCTCCTCGTCAACATGATCTATACCTGGATCATTAGGTGGAAATGGAATATCATCGCCAAATAATGACCCAATATCTACAAAATATATATAATTACACAAAAATAATTAGAAAATTTAATAAAACAAGTTAAAGAACGTGTTAGAATAAATTTGATAATTCTAATTAATTAATTGAGACAATAAATTGAAACTATATTAATTTAAAGAAAACACTAATATTACCTCTCGCATCCATCGGCTCATCCTGTGTGAAGATGATGTTGGCACCAGAAGGAAGGAGTGAACATCAACATTAGATATCAACTCCAGTGCATCATGAGATATTATGGTGTAAAAGTCAGACTTGCCCCTCTTGGACATCATCTGGCCCCACGTCTCCATCCGCACTTGCAGCATCGGCCTACGAGGCTGCCACACAAAAGTAGGCCTTGTCTCTGGAAACCTCTAAAAAAAATAAACAAAATAACTCAGAAGAAAAAGGGAAGGTTAACCTCCCACGTACCTGAGAAGGACATCTACCTAATGTTGTGTAAAACTACCGCAAAAAATCACAGACCATCTCACAAGTCATGGTGCCTATAATAAATAATCAAGATAAAACAAAAGAGGGCAATTAATGCATTTCCCATCACTGGTATGGTGTGCAATGGTCATCAACAGTAGTGAGAGTCACCTCACCTCCTCTGCACCAAATGAAGCAATACGTAACTAACCACTGAACACCTAAAAATATGTAGGAGAACTTATATCATCGCTAATGTATCTCTGGGAGTACACCAACGAACTCCCTGTTGCTTAGCCAATGGGGACATATGGGAATTGGGGAAATATTTCCCTCTCCTAGATAGGCTAGTAATAAAATATATGTCCTCCTCAGTAGGTGCATACCACTGGCCAGGACCAATCCGGAAAGCCTGTCGGTGGGCATCCCACTTGAATATGATTTTTCCCAATAACCCATTATGGCCCTTCAAGGATGTAGCCTCCTCATAGAAATTGAGGATGCCTATCTCCCTTAGGAGTAACTAGGTGTCTGTCACAATAGGGCGAGAGTATATAAGTCTCTCCCTCTCTCGTGCCTCCCACAGGTGAACTACGTTATACTGGTCTTCCATATTTTCTTGTTGTTCCCTTTGTTCTCTCCGTTAACGTCACTGAATAATTCACATATTAAATAATTTTTTTTATTAAATGAGACATGTATTTAATATATATATATATATATATTATTTTTATTTTTATTTTGACAAAAAAAATAGTTAGTGCACCCAAAAAACAATCATGCACCGGTACCAGTATGTTCGTTTTTATCGCGCACCGTCCTCGGTGCACATGGAAATTGTCTGCGCACCGCAAAACATAAAATGTACTTTATTCTCTAGTGTGTTGATGAAAATATCCACCTCGGGGTGGATAGTTAGGTCACACACCTCCCAACAATAACTAATGGTCAATGGTGTGGTCATTTAAATGACTGCACCATTGACTATGTACCAGTATCAGGAGGGCAATGCATTGACCACACTACGTGACCCATGGCGGATAGTTTGGTCAGTCCACCGCCATCTTGACATCATTACATGGTCAACAATGCAGTTCTTTGAACGCCCACACCGTTTAATATGTATTGATCTCGGGAGGGTGGTGCACTAATCGAACTATCCACCTCAGGGTTCATAGTTTACTTAAGCCACCGCCCGACTGACACTGGTAGATAGTCAGTGGTGCAATCATTTAAAAGAGTACTCTTCTATTTCAAGTTTAAAAAAATCACAGTGCACATGTTTCAGTGCTACACCGGATCCTGATGCGGTTTCCGTTAGCAACCTTCGCGGTGTGGCCTGTAAATTTACAGGCAGCACTGCGAACGGTGCAAGCTGAACGGCTCGAGCACACCATGCATAATTTTTTTTTAATGGTTAATTTTAAGGTTTTTTACAAATATAATCCACTAAAACATTTAGTTATTGAGAAACAAGTAAAATATATGTACATTTGGGTGCCAAGGAGGTATATCTGCTGAGGAATGTGAAAAACCAAATTTGCCCACTGTTTTCGAAACTTCGAACTCCACAAGGTGGGAAATGGATGGCAACAATGCGTGCAGTGGCAGCACCGATGGAAAGGCACCTCACATGAGATAAATTATCATTGGTGCTTGAGAGATCTAGAGCACTGAAGAAGTGAAAATGCAAATTTTTCAGCTAATAAATTTTTTTATTTAACCCTATTTCAATGTGCGGGTTTTTGAGACGCACCGGGCGCTTTCTGCGTAACGCACCACGCCTATTTCTGTTTGAGTGCAGGTTTTTAAGACAAACCGGGCCTATTTTTTTGTAGCGCAGCAGTGTGATACATTAATTAGGCACATCGAGTGGGTTTGTAAGGAGAGCACGGTGTCTTGGCGTGCCAATTTTTAGTACACATCGGTGCATTTTGGTTTAAATGCACCAGTGCGATTTATGATGAGAAACACACCGGAATTTTTTTTTGGCAAAAACCTCCACCTGCCAACCTACTCTAGAGACCTCCACTACAAATAGATATTTGGGATATTTTTATAAGGGGTTTCTCAAAAACATTCGCTACAGGGTCTTTTCCTAGTAGTGATTTTCGCTAGTCGGGATTTTCTATAGTCGCGATAACCCTAATTCGAGATTCTAAGAGAGCCATGCCGCTCCTAAGATCTTGACATCCCATTGATATCTTCTCATTATCTTAAGAGCTTGTGAGGTCTCATGCTATAGGAGAGTGCTCTTCATATTGTCTTCTAGTGGGGAAACTCTACCAAATTGTGGAGAGGAGAAGCTAAAAGTAAGGTATTGAAGCGATATTTTTTATAATAATGAATATCTATGCTTATTCCATGTATATGTTTCTATCTGGTAAGAATTTTATGTTATCGTTTATCTAATGGTATGTCAAGGAAGATCCCTTGTCGTCTCTAAAATTTTGTGACTGTGTGCAGGTATTGAGATTAGAAGCAAATCAGATAAACCACTCGTGTGGAAGCAAAAGATCGACATCGAATTCAAGATCCGTCCCCGACATTTTTGGAGGCAAGGTAGCTTATTCTTCCCCATAGTATTAGAATGATTGCATGGCTGCTTTTAGATCATGAGAGACTAGGAATATTGAATGAATTTTTGAGTATGCTTGTTTTTTTCCTGGTGACCAAACAGACACTAGATCATGACGGAATAACTCCTTGTAGTTTTGTATGCAACAACCTTTCTCTAGCATTGGTGGTAGGTAGGTAAAAACATCAAAGGTAGAGAATACAAGGAGAAAGGAGGAAGAAGCTGAAAAATCAACAAAATAAGTATAGATGGGAACAGAGGAAGAAGAGGTAGATGTAGTGTTAGCACTCCCCCCTGCTTCCCAAGGTTGAGAATGGAGTTGAAGGAAGGTAACCACAGACCAACCTTTAATTCAGGTAGCTAGCCCTACCAAGACGAGATAGGGCTCTCTAAATGTCACTTTGTAGTCAAATGGATGACTAGATATAATGTTTTAGGCTAGATATGGTGCTCAATATATTAGGGTTTTTGTTTGTTTGGAGTTTTGTTGGATAGGAATGACAGTTAGGAAACTAGGTCTAGGGTTTTGGTATGAATTCAAAGGTTTAGTTGCAGAGGTAGGGGTGAGGCTAGGTAGGTAATCTTAGATGCATGATTAATTTTTCATTGTGTATATAGTGAACTTAGAGAGAGTGAGAATGAGCAATAAACTGAATTCGTTCATCAGAAGAACATAAACAATTTCATGAAAATCTTATAGAAAACAAAGCAGGGAAAGCATGATTTCTGTCAAGAAGCTGATAAGACTTACAATAAAGAAGCATATATGTGAATTATGAGTAACATATATTCAACATCATGAGTTTACAAAGAAAAAAAATTCTCAAACACATACCACATGAGTCTCAACACTATGTCTACAACATTGTCCTTGATTTCATTCAGAAAACACTTGTACAATAGCTCCACTGCAAATAACAATTATACAACCTCTAAAATGACTTGAGATGGAAATATTATATAAAATAAAGTTCATTCCACCTCATAGGGTCGAAATCCTATCCAAAAATCATCGTAATTACATCGGATAAGTCACTTCCTAGGATCTAAGGAAGTTAGAAACTTATCCCTTAAATTTAGTTAAGGAGTAGCAGTATGTGTCACCTCCATTAAATTACATTTTTTCTCATCATAGAAGATAAAATAAAATAAAACACATCAATTTCCACCTCATGGTAAAACTACCATCGAATTTCTAGAGTTTTCTGGGCAAGATAGTTGTTTGAGAGGAATCCTATGCAGAAATGTCGCGCTAGTTTTGTAGAACCATGACTCAAGTTCATGGATGATTTTGAACAACCTAGGAGAATCCAAATGGAAATATGAAAGTTGTGATGAGTAGCCCTATGAGTCTAGTTTCCATAACACTTTGAATATTTTTCATAACACCCATAGTAAGGCCTTCAAAAGTGGTTTTTCCAAACCTCAAACCAGAAGCGTCGTGCCTACTCCAAAACAGTGGCAAAAGCATAGAAATGAGGCATTCTTTTGCATTTTCCTCCAAAAAATATATTTTCATGGAAAACTAAGTATATATATCAAATTTACTAGTCAAGATGCACACATCCTTGTATAAAAATATTTATTTGGAAGCTCTGAGAGAAAGCATCGAGCTTTGACGTGACGCTTCTGTGAAGGAAAATTTTCTAGATTTGTGAAAAAATCATCAAAAATACAAAATGTTCTCAAACTCAAAATTGTCCAAAATTGGTTCTATAACACATGTGGAGGATGGGCTAAAAAACGATGGATTCCTCAGCAAGGAGGTCTAAGTTTTCTTTCTCCTTAAGCTTCATTTGAGCCTCTTTATGCTTCTTTTTCACTTGTGTGAGCCTAATTTTTGAAATTTTGTTCCTGGCACACTAATGATTGGCCACAAGTCTCTGGAGGTTATTGTTCTTTTGATCTTTCTTCAACGGCTTCTCAAGGTTTTCATTGACCCTATGAAGCCAATGCCCTCTTTCTTGATTGATTTCATCAAGAATTAGCTCATCAAAATCTGCCAGCCTACTTTAGGAGCTGTTGAATCTATTTCTCTTTGAAGTTATTTCTTGAGGCCTATTCTCCTTGGTATTCTTCTTTTTGTTCCAACATCTACATCCTCCAGTTGATCATCATCCACTATCTCTTTTCCCTTTCCTTTATCTACATCAACATCTACCTTTGGGTTGTCTTGGAGGAGTAATTTAACCTTTAGCTGAAGTTTTTCTTGCTGTAGGAATGTAATATAAGAATTTTCAATTGAGAAAATATCCCTCAACTATATTATTTCCTCATCCTTCTCCTTTAGTATCTCCTCAAATACTTATCCTTCACCTGCTCTGCCATGTCAGCTTCTAAGTGTACTTGTTCATCATGGTGCTGCAATGGTGACTCACCAACATGGCTAAGGTGGCTGGTCCACTATTTGTGTTTTCTTAGGTGTAGTTTCAGGTGCCAATACACCTCTGATGGTATTTGGAGAAAACACCATTCTCTTTCCTTTATCATAGGTTTTAGTGGTCTCAACCCTAGGTTCTTTTTAAATCTGAGCCTGCCTGCTAGAATAGCCAACCTCCTTTGGTTGTACTGATGTTGTGGTATGAAAAATAGGTGGATTAGTAGAAGGCGCTGATGTTACCCTCTCCATGAAAACTTCCCAGGTCATGTTGTTTGTTGAAAGATGGTGCATAACAATCATATTTACCAAAACATGGTGAAAGATACCGGGATGAGTATTTCTACCTTTGCTTTGTACTTTTTTTGCCATCTTGACCAAACTCTTGAATAGATAATTTGACAAATTGAGAGATTTGTTAGCTGTAAAGTGCATTAGAAACCTGACATGGTATTGGTACAATCTTGAAAATCTTCCCTCACATGTGAAATATTTCATGATGAGATTCATTAATGAGGCATAATTTTCCAGTAGATGCCTGAAAGGGAAAACATGTTCGTGTTCATTTCTGTAATGAGGTTTTAGGAACATTGGGTAGTTTTCAAGGTCCAATTCCATGCCCTTCAACCAGAATTCTCCTTCCTTTGGAATCCCTGTTGTTGAAGTGATGGCCTCTTCTAATAGAGTGAATTCTATTCCTGCAATGGTGGCTTTATCTCTATTGAATTTTGTGGCAAAAAGGGTAGTCAATGGGGCATGACATCCTACCTCCATAATCTTCTCACAAAATCTCAGACACCTAGTGTTTTCAAAACATCTCTTATCATATGGGGAGGAATTGAGTTTTTGCAAAGTGGATGGCTAAAATCTAGAGTGATGGCCTCCTTTTTGAACTTTCTTTTCACCCTCCATGATACTTATGAACAAAATCAAACCCTCCTAGATGAAATGAATGGGTAGGGATTAGTGAATTTGGAAAAATAGGGGATATGGATAAGGTAGGTTTATGGGCTATTATGGGGTATATGAAGGATGAGGAAAATTCCCCAAAAAATTGAGACAATAGGGTAATGTGTTAGCTTGAGTGTACATGTGGAATTAATTTAAATGGGTATGGGAAAGTGGGTCAAAATAGCAAAACACATAGATTTTCCAGTTTTGTTGTGGAAGTGTAGTGAGGAGTTTTGGTTTTGATGAAAGAAGGGTAAAAGGAACTTTGAGTGATAGGAGGTGTTGTGGTAGGGTTTATAAAGGATAAAAGAAGGTTTTGAAATGGTGGGAAAAGGGTCTCCAATGGCCTAAACCAATTAAGAAAGGAGAAACCCTAGAGCATAGGAGAGAAAAACCCTAAGGAAAGAAAAGACTCATACAGTCATGAATTAACATGAAGAAAGATTTGGAAGTGTCCACATATTGTGTAGGATACCACAGGATGTTTGCATAGTGACTTTGAAGATTTGGTAGCTAATTTGAGGATTTAAAACCAAAAACATAGAAATGTTTGCAGAAGGGTAGTGTTGGCCCAGAAGCGTAGCACCAACACCCAAAAGCATCGCGCTGACCCAAAAATGTTGCGCAACTACTTCAGAAGAGTCACAGAGCCTCCAGAAACACAACATATTTGTTTTTATTGCAAAATTTTCTAGTTTTCTTCCACTTTTGGCAATGGTAAGGTACTCTGAAGGTGAGAGATGCACTTTATCGAGCACAAGGAGGTAAAATGAGTGAAAAAAATCACTTTTTCCCTTTTTATATCATCAATAAAACTCCCTTTTAAAGACAACTTTGTATGACGGAAGTGAATGACGCTTCTTTTTTCCTTCTTCATGACAGATTTTGTATGGTGACAAAGTGAAATACACCTAGACACTGACCTAGGTGAAAGCATGATGACTTGACCTAAGGCTGTAAATGAAAATGAAGGACATGACTCATGAAATGACAATGACCATAAATAAACTGGAGGGAGTAGCTTTAAAAACCTAGACATATATCAACGATCAAAATTTTATTTGAAAACTAACTTGGAAATGTAAAATTTTGACCTAGAGAAACTACTAGACAAATTTTAAAGAGTACATATTGATCACTGAATATTGGACACTAACATTGGCTCTAGATGGGGATGGCAGCTCCTTCAGGAGGTGTTAAGAACACTGTAGATCAGATATCCTTACCCATTGGACGATGGAGTCAAACTGAAAACTGAAAGAACTCCAAAATACTAAAAGACTGACTCAAAAAATGACTGAACTTTTTGGATTTTTTTATTTTTAAATAAAAACATCAACTGATGATAGAAGTATCATGGCCTTCTCCTTGGGCTTCAAACTTCTGCAACAACTCCTTATTCTTGACATCAAATAAAAGTGATATTTACAATGAAAGTGAAATTTTCTTCAAACTTAGGTAAGGTAGCGTTTGAGGAGCCTACCATTCACCGGTCCTCCCAAAATTTCTTACCCATAAAGATCTTGTAATAAGCACACCTTATTACCCCTGAATGTTGTGATCTTGTATGGAAATTTCCATAGATTATCAAACTTACCATGCTGAACTTTGTCTTCATTCTGTGCATCCCATTGAAGAACGACATCTCCTACTTAGAAATCACTAGCTTTGGTATTCTTGTCATACACTTTCTTAATTTTCTCCTGAAGTTTAGAAGTATGATTGAAGAATTCTTCTCGTGTTTGTTGTAAATGAATCATATGAATTATTATTCAATGGATATCATTTGGTTCACTATCGATATCTTGCAGAATTTTCATAACTGGGACAACTAAAGAAGTGAGAAATATTATGTCAACACCATACACAAGATGAAAATGTGACATATTAATTGATCTCTTTGTGCTAACTCTATCCACCCATAGATCATTTATGAGCTTCTTGTGCCAATTTCTCTTGTTCTCTTGCAACAACTTCTTAATTATATTCACCTATGATTTTTTGACGATTCAGCCAAAACGTTGCCTTGAGGATAGTATGTTGTGGAATGACAAAGTCTTATGTGATATTTATCACAAAAGTCAACCATTTTATTAGACTTAAAGGCAGTTGCATTGTCAATAATAATTTTTCGTGGAAAACTAAAACGAGGCGACATATTTCTTTCCAAAAACTAAATGATGATAGTATATGTAGCTTGCCTCGTCAAAATGGATTCAATCCACTTTTTGAAGTAGTTGGGTGGCAGCGAGTATCCATTTGTTTTGAGCTGATGAAGGAGGATGGATCTCACCAATGAAATCAAGACCGATGAGTTCTACGAGTAGTGACAAAAGCTTTCTTTGTCCTTGAAAAATTTGACATGCATGACAACTCATGACAATCTTATACACATCTGAAAATAAACTTGGCCAATAGAAGCCAACCCTCAAAATATTATTTTATGTAGTCTTACAAAAAATATGACCACCATAGTTACCTTTATGAAAGTCATTCATCACTTTTTCAACTTCTCCTTCTCTTTTTTTCGAAACATTATAACATGTATTTTGAATTAATTGGTAATTTGCAATGTGTTAATGTTAAAATCATTTGACTTGACAATTTGCAATTATGTTGATCTTGAAAACAATGGCGTATTCTATAAAGTTCTTTTTTTTTATAATGTCAATTCCTAAAGTAATACTACTTGATTACTTTAAATGTGTGTGAATGATATCTTCAAAATGTATATTGTTATTTTTGGTATGTAAGATCATAATAAAATAATGATAATTCTAAACACTGTTACCGATGAAATACGTAACCTGACCTCAAAACGGGAACTCTAGCCCAAAAAGACTCAAAAAACATGAAAAAACACCCCAAAAACAAAAAAAGTGTATTCCAAAACGCACTTGGTTTTTTTTGAAGGTCAAATTTCCACATTTTATAAAATTATGCAAAAAAAAAATTGTTTCTTGAAAAAAGGATTGAAGAAACACACTCAAAACAAAACCAGTTCATGCTGGAATAACAAAAAAAAAACATTGTGTCATATTTTTGACTTTTTAAAAATAGAAATAACATTTTTTTATTTTTAAAATTCAAACATTAAAAAAAACCTAAAATTTAAGAAAATAAATAAATTTAAAAAGTAAAAACAATTTAAAGCTTAAAATTTAAAAATATATAGGAATAAAAAAATAAAAATAAAAATTAAAGATTAAAATGTCAAAATATATAGAAATAAAAAAATAAAAATATTAAATTAAAAAGAAAAACAAGTTAAAAAAAGAAATAAATTATAAAAAATAAAATATAGAAATTAAATTTAAAAAGGAAAAAGAAAATGTTTATTAAATTAAAAATAAAATAAAAATAAATTTAA
Organism: Pinus albicaulis; assembly: GCA_034641835.2. Taxonomy (NCBI): domain Eukaryota; kingdom Viridiplantae; phylum Streptophyta; class Pinopsida; order Pinales; family Pinaceae; genus Pinus; species Pinus albicaulis. The sequence continues at coordinate 976,016,473 of CM076580.1, read as the reverse complement.
AAAAATATATTAAATTTTAATAAATTTAAAACTTTAAAATAACAATTTAAAAAAAAAAAATTTATCGAAATTAAAAGTAAAAAAATGAAAAATTAATTAAAAATAAAATACAATAAAAATATTAAATTTAAAAAAATATATATTAAATTATAAACAATAATATATATATATATATGAACTTAAATTAAAAATATATATATTAGATTTTTAGTAAATTTAAAAAAATGGTTAATATTAAAATAACAAATTAAATTTAAAAAAAAATATTAAGTACACAATAAATAAACGAATAAAAAATAAAATTTTGAAATAAAAAATAAATTTTAAATATAAAGAAAAAAAAAAAAAAAAAACATTGTTAAAATAAAAAGTTAAAAAACTTTAAAAATCAATTAAAATTGAAAAATTAAAAAAATAAATTAAATAAAATATATTAAATAAAAAATAAAATAAAAAACAAATTAATTTGAAAATACTAAGTTTATATATATATATATATATATATATATATATATATATATAATTTTAAATACACAATTTTAATTTAAATAAAAAAAATGTACAAATTTTATGTAATTAAAAAAATAATAATAAAAAAATAAAAAAAATTAAAAAAAAATGTTAAATTCAAATAAATTAAAAAAAAAAAAAACAAAATTTTACTAAATTTTAAAAAGTTGAATGAAAAAACTAAACATTAAATTTAATAATAATAAAAAATTATGAAAAAAAAAATCAATTAAATTAAAAAAAAAAAATACAAAATTTAATAAAAATTATTAAGAAAATTTAGAAAAAATAAATAAATAAATAAAAAATAAATAAAATTTAAAAAAAAAAGAAAAAATTAAAAAAAGCAAAAAAAAATTAAAACAAATTAAATTTCAAAAAAAAAAAAAAAAAAAATTTGAGTTAAAAAAAAAAAAGAACTTTTTGATCATGGTGGCACCGCTAATTGCCCTCCCGCCCAGGTGGTGGTAGAGGCCGGCCGCTGGGCGGGAGGCTGATTCCGAGAATCGCCCTCGTGCGGCAGGAGGCCAATTCTGGGAATCGCCCCGAGGCCGATTCCGGGAATCGCCCTCCCGCGACGCAGGAGGGCGATTCCCGCAATCGACCTCCCGCCGCGGGAGGGTGATTCCCAGAATCGGCCTCTCGTGGCGGGAGGTCAATTCCAGGAATTTCCCTCCTGCGTCGCAGGAGGGCGATTCCTAGAATCGGCCTACTGCAGCGGGAGGGCGATTCTCGGAATCGGCCTCCCGTCGCGGGAGGGCGATTCCCGGAATCGGCCTCCCGCCGCAGGAGGGCGATTCTCGGAATTGGCCTCCTGCGGTGGGAGCACGATTCCCAGAATTGGCCTCAGGGAGATTCCCGGAATCGGCCTCCCACGGCAGGAAGGCGATTCCCGGAATCGGCCTCCCGCCGCGGGAGGGCGATTTCAGGAATTGGCCTCAGGACGATTCCCAGAATCGGCATCCCGCGGTTAGAGGGCGATTCCCGGAATCGGCCTCCTGCCCAGGTAACGACGGAGGCCGGCTTCCACCGCCACTTGGGTGGGACGCCGATTGGCGGCGCCACCACGATCAAAAAATTCTTTTTATTTTTTTTTTTTTTTAATTTTTAATATTTTTTTTTAAGTTGATTTTTTTAAATATTTTTTTTAAATTCAAAAAATTTAATTTTTTTTTTTTAATTCAAATTTTTTATTTTAAATTTAATTTGTTTTAATTTTTTTTTTTGTTTTTTGTTTTTTTTTTTTTTTTTTTTTTTTTATTTTTTTTTTTTAAATTTAATATTTTAGATTAATTATTTTTTAAAATTTAAAATTTATTTATTAAATTTTAATTTAATTTAATTTAATTTTTAATCTTTTAGTTTATTTAGTTTTTCATTTTTAAAATTTATAAATTGTTTCATTTAAAAAAAAACAGTAAATTTATGGATATTTGTTTTTTAATTATTTGCACGTGGTTTTTTTCATTTTTTTTGTTTTTTAATGATAGTTTTTTTAATTTTAATTCTTTTATTTTAATTTTCTTTTTCAATTTTCAATTTTTTTTTTTTATTTGTTTTATTTGTTAATTTTAAAATTTGTATTTTTGTTTTCTTATTATTATTATTATTTTAATTTAAATTTTTAAATTTAATTTTTTCTTATTTGTATTTTATTTTTTTTATCTAAATTTAAATTTTGTAATTTAAATTATTTTTAAATTTTTTATTATTTTTTTTTAATTATATGGTTTTTTTTAATAACTTGGAAAAAAGTGTTTTTGATGTTTTTTTCTTTGAATTATGTGTTTTTTCTTCAAATTTTGTCATTTCTTTTGATATAATTTTCAAATATTTTTGTTTTGTTTTTGTTTTTTTTAATTTTTTTTTGTTTAATTTTTTTATTTTTATGAGTTAATTTTGTTTTTTTTACATTTTTATTGGTTTTTTTAATTGTTTTTATATATATATTTTTTATCTAAGTTTTGTGTTTTATTACCAACATGAAAATCACCACTATAAAAAAAAAGGTTGATGCTGCATCAATACGTTTCAAAATTAGCATGAAAATCACCGCTCTAAAAAAAAAAGTTGATGCTGCATCAATACATTTCAAAATTAGCATGAAAATCACTAACATTTTAAAACAAATATTCATACTTCATAAATAAAAATATTAGTGTCAAAAATGTGCTCAAAAAAAAAAAAAGGTGATTCTTCATCACCATTTTTCAAAATCGGGTGCTTTTTATGCTACCAAAAAAAAGTAGGTAACAATGCAGTTACCTATTTCATCGGTAACAGTGTTTCTAAAGTACATGAATTTATTTGCATTATTTTCTAAACTTTATTATGTTACAAAAAATCATATTTTTCTAGATTTATTATTTTACAATTATTTATATTCATACAAATTTACAAATTTACAATTTTACAATTATGGTAATTTAAGAATATTTATGGTATACATTTTACTTACGTTAGTTATGGTTCAAAATTGACAATTAATTTACAAATTTACAAATTTACAAATTTTAATAAAATTTAATGATGACAATACATACAATTACAATTAGGATTTTACAATTTCACATACAATTATAATTACAATTTTAGAATTTTACATACAATTACAATTCCAATTACAATTTAACAATTTTACATACAATTACAATTAAAATTACAATGACAATTACAATTACAATTAAAATTACAATTACAATCATTTCACATTAATACAATTAAAATTTTACAAATATTTTACATACAATTGAAATTACGATTACAATTACAATTACAATTACAATTTTACAATTTTACATACAATTACAATTACAAATTTACAAATATTTTACATGCAATTACAATTAAAATTATGATTAGAAATACAATTACAATTTTACAATTTTACATACAATTAAAATTAAAATATCAATTACAATCACGACATAATATTTAATTAATATCATGATTTAATATTAAAAATAAACATTACGATCACGATAACCATTGTACAAACATCATATTCGACTAAATAACACATTCAAATTCGCTAACATCATCTAATCATCAAGATCATGATCATCTAAGAAAACACAAGCATTGTATAACATCATCACAACACAAACATCAAGTATACATCTCATGTCAAATAACTGCTATCACATACACATCTATCTGCAAGCTGCACATTAAATGAAAATATCTAGCATGACCTAAAAATATACACATCATTAGACCCAATATGTACAAAATATCTAGCATGACCAAATATGTACAAAATATATATAATTACACAACAATAATTAGACAATTTAATAAAACAAGTTAAAGAACATGTTAGAATAAATTTGATAATTCTAATTAATTAATTAAGACAATAAAATGAAACTATAATAATTTAAAGAAAACACTAATATTACCTCTCGCATCTGTCAGTTCATCCTGTGTGAAGAGGATGTTGGCACCAGAATGAAGGAGTGAACATGAACACTAGATATCAACTCCAGTGCATCATGAGATATCCTGGCGTAAAAGTCAGACTCGCCCCTCTTGGACATCATCTGGCCCCACATCTCCATCTGCACTTGCAGCATTGGCCTATGAGGTTGTCGCAAAAAATTAGGCCTCATATCTGGAAACCTCTAACAAAATAAAGGGAAGGTTAATCTCACACGTGCCTCAGAAGGACATCTATCTAATGTTGTACAAAACTGCCGCAAAAAATCGCAGACCATCTCACAAATCGTGGTGCCTATATAAAGAATCAACATAAAATAAAAGTGGGCAACTAATGCGTTTCCCATCACTGGTATGGTGTGAAATGGTCGTAAAAAGTAGTGAGAGGCACCTCACCTCCTCTGCACCAAACAAATAAATACGTAACTTACCACCGGACACCTAAAAATATGTATGAGAACTTATATCATCGCTAATGTATCTTTGGGAGTACACCAACAGACTCCCTGTTGCATAGCCAGTGAGGACATATGGGAATTGGGGAAAATCCTACCCTATCCTAGATAGGCAAGTAATAAAATATATGTCCTCCTTAGTAGGTGTGTACCACTGGCGAGGACCAACTCAAAAAGCTTGCTGGCGGGCATCCCACTTGAATATGAGTTGTCCCGATAACCCATTATGGCCCTTTAGGGATGTGGCCTCCTCATAGAACTTGAGGAGGCCTACCTCCCTTAGGAGTAACTAGGTTTTTGTCAGAATAGGGTGAGAGTATATAAGTCTCACCCTCTCTCGTGCCTCCCAGAGGTGAACCACGTTATACTGGTCTTCCATATTTTCTTGTTGTTCCCTTTGTTCTCTCCATTGACGTCACTAAATGATTCACATATTAAATAATTTTTTTATTAAATGAGACATGTATTTAAATAAATAAATAAATAAACTATATATATATATATATAACATTTATTGCGCCCAAAAAACAATCATGCGTCGGTATGAGCGCGTCCGTTTTTATCGCACACCATCCTTGGTGCGCTTGGAAATTGTCGGCTCACTGCAAAAAATAAAATGTACTTTATTCTTCATTGCGTTAACGAAAATATCCACTTCTAGGTAGATAGTTAGGTCACGCACCGCCCAACAATAACTAATGGTCAACGGTGCGGTCGTTTAAATGACCGCACCATTGACTATGTACCATTGTCAGGAGGGCAGTGCGTTGACCACACTATGTGACCTAGGGCAGATAGATCGGTCAGTGCACCACCCTCTTGACATCAGTACATGGTCAACAGTATAGTCCTGTAAACGCCCACACCGTTGAATATGTATTGATGTCAGGAGGGGGGTGTGCTGACTGAACTATCTACCCCGGGGTTCATAGTTTAGTCAAGGCACCACCCGACTGACACTGGTACATAGTCAATGGTGCAGTCATTTAAACGACCGCACCAACATTTCAAGTTTTAAAAAAACACGGTGCACGTGTTTTGGTGTTGCACCAGAACCTGATGCGGTTTCCATTAGCAACCTTCATGGTGTGGCCTATAAATTTACAGGCAGCACTGTGAACGGTGCAAGTCGAACGGCTCGAGCACACTGCGCATAAATTTATTTATTTTTAAATGGTTAATTTAAAGGTTTTTTACAAATCTAATCGGATAAAACATTTAGTTATTGAGAAACAAGTAAAATATCTATACATTTGGGCGCCAAGGAGGTATATTTGCTAAGGAATGTGAAAAACCAAATTTGCCCACCTTTTTCCAAACTTTGAACTCCACAAGGTGGGAAATGGACGGCAAAAATGCATGCAATGGTAGAATCGATGGCAAGGCACCTCACACAAGAGAAATTTTCACTGGTGCTTGAGAGCTCTGGAGCATTAAAGAAGTGAAAATGTGGATTTTTCAACTGATAATTTTTTTTATTTAACCCTATTTCAATGCACGGGTTTTTGAGACGCACGAGGTGCTTTCTACGTAACACACCATGCCTGTTTCTGTTTGAGTGAAGGTTTTTAAGACACGCCGGTCCTATTTCTCTATAGCGCACCAGTGCATTATATTAATTAGGCACACCAATCGGGTTTGAACGGAGAGCACAGTGTCTCGGTGTGCCAAATTTTAGTACGCACCAGTGCATTTTGGTTTAAATGCACTAGTGCAATTTATAATGAGAAATAGACCAAACAAAAAACATTGGCAAAAATCTCCACCTGCCAACCTCCTCTAGAGACCTCCAATACAAATGGATATCTGGGCTATTTTTATAAGGGGTTTCTGAAAAACATTGGCTAGAGGGTATTTTCCTTGTCATTTTCGGTAGTCGCCATTTTCTATAGTCGTGATAGCCATAATTCGAGAGTCTGAGAGAGCCATGCTACTCCTTAGATCTCGACATCCCATTGATATCTTGTCATTATCTCAAGATCTTGTTAGGTCTCATGTTATAGGAGAGTGCTCCTCATATTCTCTTCTAGTGGGGAAACTCTGCCGAATTGCAGAGAGGAGAAGCTGAAAGTAAGGTATTGAAGCAATATTTTTTATAATAATGAATATCTATGCTTCTTCCATGTATATTATTTTATATTGTAATAATTTTATGTTATCATTTATCTAACGGTATTTCAAGGAAGATCCCTTGCCGTCTATGAAAGGCTGTGATTGTGTGCAAGTATTGAAATTAGAAGCAGCTCGGATAAATTTATAATGTGGAAGCGCAACAAATCGACATCGAACTCAAGATCTATCCCTGACTTGTTAGAAGAAAAGGTAGCTTATTCTTCCCCATAGTATTATAATGATTGCATCACTGCTTTTAGATCATGAGGGATTGGGAATATTGAATGAATTTTTGAGTATGCTTGTTTTTTTATGGTGATCTAACACACACTAGATCATGGTGGAACAACTCCTTGCAGTTTTTTATCCAACAACCTTCCTCTAGCATTGGTGGTAGGGGGGTACACACATAAGAGGTAAAGAATACAAGGAAAAAGGAGGAAGAAGCATAAAATTCAACAGAATAAGTAGAGATGGAAACAAAGGAAGAAGAGGTAGATGTAGTGTTATCACTCCCACCTGCTTCCCAAGGCTGAGAATGGAGTTGAAGGAAGGTAACCACAGACTAACCTTTAATTTAGGAAGCTAGCCCTACCAAGACCATAGAGGGCTCTCTCAATGTCACTTTGTAGTCAAATGGATGACTAGATATAATGTTTTAGGCTAGATATGATGCTCAATATATTAGGGTTTTTGTTTGTTTGGAGTTTTGTTGGATAGGAATGACAGTTAGGAAACTAAGTCTAGGGTTTTGGTCTAAATTCAAAGGTTTAGTTGCATAGATAAGGGTTAGTCCAGGTAGGTAAGCTAATAATCATGATTAATTTTTCATTGTGTATAGAGTGAACTTAGAGGGAGTGAGAATGAGCATTAAACTGAATTCATTCATCAGAAGAACAAAGACAATTTCATGAAAACCTTATAGAAAACAAGGCATGGAAAGCATGATTTATGTCAAGAAATTGATAAGACTTACAATAAATAAGAATATATGTGAAGTATTAGTAACATATAGTCAACATTATGAGTTTACAGAGAAAAAAAATTCTCAAACACATACCACATGAGTGTCAACACTATGTCTGCAACATTGTCCCTGATTTTATTTAGAAAATTCTTGCAAAATAGCTCCACTGCAAATAACAAATATACAACCTCTAAAAAGACTTGAGGTGGAATAATTATAGAAAATAAAGTACATTACACCTCATAAGGTTGAAATCCTATCCAAAAATCATCATAATTACATCAGATAAGTCACTTCCTAAGATCTAAGGAAGTTATCCCTGAAATTTAGCTAAGGACTAGGAGTGTGTGTCACCTCCATTAAATTACATGTTTCCTCATCATAGAAGAAAAATAAAATAAAAAAAATCAATTTCCACCTCATGGGACAAATACCATTGAATTTCTAGAGTTTTATGGGCAAGATAGCTTCTAAGAGGAATCCCATGTAGAAATGTCGCACTAGTTTTGCAGAAGCATCGCACAAGTTCATGGATGATTTTGAACAACCTAGGAGAATCCAAATGGAAATATTAAAGTTCTGATGAGTAGCCCTATGAGTCTAGTTTCCAGAACACTTTGAATATTTTTAGAACACCCACATTAAGGCCTCTAAAAGTGTTTTTTCTGACCCTCAATCCAAAAGCGTCGTGCCTGCTCCAAATCAGTGGCAGAAGCATAGAAATGAGGCATTATTTTGCATTTTCCTCCAAAAAAAGAGATTTTCATGGAAAAATAAGTACATATATCGAATTGAATAGTCAAGATGCACCCATCCATGTAGAAAAATATTTTTTTGGAAGCTCTCAGAGAAATCATTGCGCCTTAACGCATTGCTTCTGTGGAGGAAAATTTTCTAGATTTGTGAAAAATCATCAAAAATACAAAATGTTCTCAAACTCAAAATTTCCCAAAATTGGTTCTATAACACATGTGGAGGATGGGCTAAAAAAATATGGATGCCTCAAGCTTCATTTGAGCCTCTTTATGCTTCTTTTTCACTTGTTTGAGCCTAATTTGTGAAATTTTGTTCCTGGCACAATAATGATGGGCCACATGTCTCTGGAGTTTATTGTTATTTTGAGATTTATTCAACAGCTTCTCAAGGTGTCCATTGACCCTATGAAGCCAATACTGTTGAAAATGCAGCAAGATGATGGAGCTTAGTGAAATGAAGTCACCTTCACTAAGTGGGCCCGCAGGCAAATTCTAGCGCAAAATCTATTTTTAGACTATGTCTATTTTTAGACATATGGAGCATGGTCCGGGGATTGCGATTGCGGTATGAGATTCTTGGAGCATTGGTCATTTTGGTAAAAATAGATGGGACTCTATTTTTGGACCTATAGGTCGAAGTCTATTTTTAGACTGCCTCTCCTTAAAATAGGGAAGTCAAATATTATTTACCCTTAATAATATTTAGACTATAAACTTTAGTTTACTCTCTTGGAGCACTTTAGTTCGAGCCTTGGAAGTGGCTCATGCATCTGACAGAGGAATTACGCTATTCCTAGGGTTTGGTGAGCACATGCATGGTTGACTTCAGTTAGGACTTCAGTGGAAGAAGTTTGGTGGAGTTAATGAGACAGCTAGTGGAGTTGTGTTCGGTTTAATTTAGTTGAACTGGTTGAGATTAGTTTAACTAGCTAATCAACTAGTTATGAGTGGAGTGAATTAAATATTATTTAATTCATTAATTAATAACTCATTATTCAACTCAAGAACACATCAGTTCACTACAGTGCATGGACAGTTCAGTGGAGACCAGTGAAAGAGGTAGATGAAAGGGTGGAGTTAGCTATCGGTGGCGACATCAGTTGTGCATGAGATTTGCACCACACTTGGAGGAATTTCCCATGATGATTGCGCTGTCAAGCCAAGGAGATTCGAACCTTGGATCTCTATATAGACAGGCCATGATTTCGCAATAGAGGCAAGGCAATTAGTGGTGAGTTTTGAACCAGTAACCTGTTCAAAACCAAGCTAGTTTGTGTGTAACTTTATGAGAAAGTACTGAGTACTTGTGAGGAGTATTGTACTGAGTTTGTTACATGATTTATCCATTATAATATACACAATAGCTACGGGGTTTTCAGCTATAAGCTTTCCCCATACATACTGTGTTAATGTGTATGATGATTTGATGTGTTATCGCTTGATTTTATTTCTGCATGTTTGATGATCTGAGTGGAAGAGATTATGTGCTGCATATAAATTCGAATTGTATGTGATCAAGATAGTCTCGGTAGATAATTAATCATTATTCAGCAAATTTCTACATGGTATCGGAGCTATTGAAGCAGAGATTGATCATCACAGTGATTACAAACTTATTTCGGTAGACAGAGTCTGCATGCGGGCCAGGTAGCCTCCGGATTCATCTTTCTTCGAAAAGTGAAAGGTCTGGTAAATGCCCCTTGCAGTCAATCTCTGTGCTAGAAATAATTTGTTCTCACAGATCTAGAGCGGCTGAGCTTTGAGGTGGAATTCGAAATTTTGCAGCAGTTTTGTTTTCTTGGTGCGAGTGTTGAAAATGTCTTTCAACGGTTTGCGACTCGAATATGCTCTTGAAGGCAGTTCGAATTATGTTGCATGGAAGGATCGCATGGAAGCAGTATTAGAAGATAATGGTCTGAAGGAGTTCGTAGATACGGATGTCCAAAATCCCACTGATCCTGCTGAAGTCGATGCATGGAAAAAGAAGATGGTGAAATGTCGAAGGATCCTGTTGGAGGGCATCAAGGATCATATTGTATCCAGCCTGCATGGAAAGGCTTCTCCATTTCTAATGTGGAAAGCTTTGACGAATCTATTCCAGAGTAAGAGTGACCAAAGAAATCGGGCGCTCAAAGATAAGCTCAAGAACATCAAGATAGAGAAAGGCGACAGTATCACCAAATACCTCACGAAGTTCACTCAGTGCATAGATGAGCTGGGAAGTGTGGGGGTGACTGTCGAAGATGAGGAAATGGTTGACCTGGCTCTCCTTGGTCTTCTGAAGGCTTGGCACTCATATCAAGATAGTTTAAATGGTCGGGAGAAGCTGCCGGGATGGGAGTGCCTTTGGGCGGATCTCATGCAGGAGGAGATAAGGAGGACTACTCGTGATGGATCTTCATCAAAGGGAGCTGATGAAGAAAATTGTGCTTTGGTGGCCAAAGCAAAGAAAGGGAAGGGTAAGAAAACCTCTCATTCTGGTGCAAAGGGCAAGAAGCAGGATATGGCGAAAGTGAAGTGTTTTCACTGCCATGATCACGGACATTATGCTACCAATTGTCCAAAGAAGAAGAAGAACAAGCAAGCGGGAAGATCTGCAGATGGAGAAGCTTTGGCTTCACAGTTCGAGCTTGAATTTTCACTGATCACATGCTTGGTTTCAAGTATGATGGGATCGGTATGGTTCTTGGACAGCGGTGCGTCATTTCATATGACGGGAGATCGGGATTTGTTCTCAGATCTGGAGGACAAAGATTTGAGTGTGCACATCGAGATGGGTGATGATGGTAGATATAGTGCGACTGGTATCGGTACCATATCCTTTTAGAGGGAGTCTGGTAAGCCCTTTTTATTGAAGGATGTCATGCATGTACCTGGATTGAAGAAGAACTTGATCTCTGTGGCGATGTTGGAGGATAAGGGGTATGATGTGGTCTTCAGCGAAGGAAAAGCATTCCTGCGCAATAAGACTACTGGAGAGACCCGAAAGATAGGGGTTAGAACCAAGAACCTTTATCAGTTGCAGGTAGATGGCTGCGCAGCTATGGCATGCAAGGCAGGAGAAGTGGTGAGCCGGGATGATGAGGGCGAACTGTGGCACAGGAGATTGGGCCACCTTCACCATGGAGCTTTGAAGATTCTACAGAAGATTTCTACTGGGATTCCTAAGGACACTCTTGCGCAGTCAGATCAGTGCAAGGGGTGTACTTTAGGGAAGTATGTGAAAGCCACCTTTCACGAGAAGGATAGTCGCGCCACGACGATCCTTGAGAGAGTTCACACAGACGTGTGTGGTCCTTTCTCAGTTGCTTCGACAGCAAAGCACGGGTATTATGTGATCTTTGTTGATGATTTCTCTCGAAAGTGCTGGATCTTCTTCATGCAGAAGAAGAGCGATACATTCGCGAAGTTCTGTGAGTTTAAAGCACTGGTCGAGAAGGAGTCGGGGAAGAAAGTGATTGCTCTAAGGAGTGATAACGGTGGTGAATTCATCTCGGCTAAATTCAAGGAGTTCTGCAGCGCAGAAGGGATTCGGAGAGAGCTCATCGCACCCCATAACCCACAGCAGAACGGGGTGGCTGAGCGGAAGAACAGAACGATCGTGGGTGTTGCACGGGCGATGTTGCATGATCAGGGCCTACCCCTTCACTTGTGGGCTGAGGCATGCAATAAAATAGTGTATGTGTAGAACCGTTGTCCTCACAAGGTTCTTGGCATGAGTACACCGGAGGAGGCTTATTCTGGCAAGAGGCCTGATATTTCCCATTTGCGGATTTTTGGTTCTCCTGTCTACATGCATGTGATGAAGGATGCGAGAAGGAAGCTGGATCCAACTGCTGAGGTTGGAATATTTGTGGGGTACACTAATACACCTTACAACTACCGGGTATATTTGTCAGCCAGTCAAAAGACTGTTGTGCGACGGGATATAAAATTTCAGGAGGAGAAAGCCATGCAGTGTTCGCTTGAGAGGGAGCTACACTTTCATGCAGATGAGGAGCTGTTAGTTCCTAAGGAGGAGCTTCCGGATGTGGATCAGCCACAAGAGGAGGTTCAGGAGGTGGAAGAAACCACCCATGCAACGCCAACCATTAGAGGGCACATGCGCACTACAAAAGCTGAGCGACTGGCTCGAGATGCAGAGAAGGTTGTAGGACCACCTACAGCACAGCGCAGATAGAGGCAGTCACCGGATCGGTACACTGGATACATGGCTCTTGTGAGTCAATTTGTTGTGACGGAGCCATCCTCTTTTGAGGAAGATGTGGAGGAACCCACATGGGTTGATGCCATGATCGAAGAATATGATTCGATCATCAGGAACAGTGCATGGGAGATTGTCCCAAGATGGGTGGGGAAATCAGTGGTGGGTTCGCGATGGATCTACAAAGTGAAGCAGGCGGCTGACGAGAGTGTGGAGAAGTACAAGGCGAGATTTGTCGCCCGTGGCTTTTCACAGATCGAGGGGATTGACTATGAGGAGACCTTTGCACCTGTCGCAAGGTACTCTTCCATACGGACAATCCTTGCTCTCTCAGCGCAGATGGGGTGGCACATTCATCAGATGGATGTGAAGACTGCGTTCCTCAATGGATTTATTGAGGAAGAGGTGTACATAGAGCAGCCTGAAGGTTTTGAGATCTTCAACAGTGAGTCGCATGTGTGCCGACTCAAGAGAGCACTGTACGGGCTGAAGCAAGCACCTCGTGCTTGGTACACTCGGATAGACAGCTACTTCACCGGGCTTGGATTCTCTAAGAGTGAGGCGGATCCAAACCTATACCAGATTGTGGTGGAGGGGAAGCTGTTGATCATCGTACTGTATGTAGATGATCTGATTTTGACTGGCGATGAGCAGTTGATACTTTCATGCAAGGAGGATCTTGCACGAGAGTTTGAGATGAAGGACCTGGGCATCCTTCATTATTTCCTGGGATTGGAGATTTGGCGGCGCAGTGGAGGACTGTTTGTTTCTCAGGGCAAGTATGCCCGGGAGATTCTGGAGAGGTTCAACATGCAAGGCTGCAAGCCTGTTGACACTCCTCTTCCTGGTGGTTGGAGGAAGGAGGATGCTACTTCAGCGGAGGTAGTGGATGCCACTTTCTATCGACAGTTGGTGGGGTTTCTTATGTATCTGGTCAATACACGACCCGATATATGCTATGCAGTTAACCAGCTTTCGCAAGCTATGGTTAAGCCTACCAAGCTCTTTTGGAAGGCAGGAAAGCATGTATTGCGCTATATTAGAGGCAGATCGGGATATGGTTCATGGTACAGACAGGAAGATCAGTATGGATTGGTAACATCATATCAGAGATTGTGTTCAGCGGAGAATCATGATGCTTTCATATGTTCCCACGGAGGATCAGGATGCCGACATCCTGACGAAGGCGCTCACCGGGAGCAAGTTCGAATTCCACAGAGGCAGGATAGGGGTTGCAGATAATCCATATCTTGCTGAGAGGGAGTGTTGAAAATGCAGCAAGATGATGGAGCGTAGTGAAATGAAGTCGCCTTCACTAAGTGGGCCCGCAGGCAAATTCTGGCGCAAAATCTATTTTTAGACTATGTCTATTTTTAGACTATGTCTATTTTTAGACATATGGAGCATGGTCCGGGGATTGTAGTATGTTATTCTTGGAGTATTGATCATGTTGGTAAAAATAGATGGGACTCTATTTTTTGGACCTATAGGTCGAAGTCTATTTTTAGACTGCCTCTCCTTAAAATAGGGAAGTCAAATATTATTTACCCTTAATAATATTTGGACTCTAAACTTCAGTTTACTCTCTTGGAGCACTTCAGTTCAAGCCTTGGAAGTGGCTCATGCATCTGATAGAGGAATTACGCTATTCCCAAGGGTTTGATGGCATCATGCATGGTTGACTTCAGTTAGGACTTCAGTGGCAGAAGTTTGGTAGAGTTAATGAGACAGCTAGTGGAGTTGTGTTCTGTTTATTTTAGTTGAACTGGTTGAGATTAGTTTAACTAGCTAATCAACTAGTTATGAGTGGAGTGAATTAAATATTATTTAATTCATTAATTAGTAACTCATTATTCAACTCAAGAACACATCGGTTCACTACAGTGCATGATCAGTTCAGTGGAGACCAGTGAAAGAGGTAGATGAAAGGGTGGAGTTAGCTATCAGTGGCGACATCAGTTGTGCATGAGATTTGCACCACACTTGGAGGAATTTCCCATGATGATTGCGCTATCAAGCCAAGGAGATTTGAACCTTGGATCTCTATTTAGACAGACCATGATTGCGCAATAGAGGCAAGGCAATTAGTGGTGAGTTTTGAACCAGTAACCTGTTCAAAACCAAGCTAGTTTGTGTGTAACTTTATGAGAAAGTACTGAGTACTTGTGAGGAGTATTGTACTGAGTTTGTTACATGATTTCTCAATTATAATATACACAATAGCTGCGGGGTTTTCAGCTATAAGCTTTCCCCATACATACTGTGTTAATGTGTATGATGATTTGATGTGTTATCGCTTGATTTTATTTCCGCATGTTTGATGATCTGAGTGGAAGATATTATGTGTTGCATATAAATTCGAATTGTATGTGATCAGGATAGTCTCGGTGGATAATTAATCATTATTCAGAAAATTTCTACAAATACCCTCTTTCTTGATTGATTTCATCAAGAATTAGCTCATCAAAAGTCTGCCAACCTGATTTAGGAGTTGTTGAATCTCTTTCTCTTTGACGTTCTTTCTTGAGGCCTATTGTCCTTGGTATTCTTATTTTTGTTCCAACATCTACATCCTCCATTTGATCATCATCCACTATCTCTTTTCCCTTGCCTTTATCTACATCAACATGTACGTTTGGGTTGTCTTGGAGGAGTAATTTCACCTTTAGCTGGAGATTTTCTTGTTGTAGGAATGTAATCTAAGAATTTTCAATTGAGAAAATATCCCCCAAATATATTATTTCCTCAACCTTCTCCCTTATTATCTCCTCAAATTACTTATCCTTCACCTGCTCTACCATGTCATCTTCTAAGGGTACTTGTTCATCATGGTGTTGTAATGGTGGCTCACCATCATGGCTAAGGTGGTTGGTCCATTGTTTGTCTTTGTGTAGTTTCAGGTGCCAATACACCTCTGATGATCTTGGGAGAAAAAAAAATTATCTTTCCTTTCTCATAGGTTTTAGTGGTATCAACCATAGGTCCTTTTGAAATCTGAGCCTGCATGTTAGAAGAGCCAACCTCCTTTGGTTATACTGATGTTGTGGTATGAAAAATGGGTAGACTAGTAGTAGGAGTTGTTGTTACTCTCTCCATGAAAACTTCCCAGGTCATGTTGTTTGCTGAAAGATGGTGCATAACAATCATCTTTACCAAAACATGGTGAAAGATACTGGGATGAGTATTTCTACCTTTGCTTTGTACTTTTTCTGACATATTGACCAAACTCCTGGATAGATAATTTGACAAATTGAGAGATTTGGCAGCAGTAAAGTGCATTAGCAACCTGACATGGTATTGGTAAAATATTGAAAATATCCCCTCACATGTGAAATATTTCATGATGAGATTCATTAATGAGGCATACTTGTCCAGTAGATGCCTGAAAGGGAAAAAATGTTCGCGTTCATCTCTGCAATGAGGTTTTAGGAACATTGGGTAGTTTTCAAGGTCCAATTCCATGTCCTTGAACCAGACTTCTCCTTCCTTTGGAATCCTTGTTGTTGAAGTGATGGCCTCTGCTAATAGAGTGAATTATATGCCTACAATGGTGGCTTTATCTCTATTGAATTTTGTGGCAAAAAGGGTAGTCAATGGGGCATGACATCCTACCTCCATAATCTTCTCACAAAATATTAGACACCTAGTGTTTTCAAAACATCTCTTATCACATGGGGAGGAAATTAGTTTTTGCAAAGTGGATGGCTAAAATATAGAGTGATGGCCTCCTTTGTGAAATTTATTTTCACCCCCCATGCCACTTATGAACACAATCAAACCCTCCTAGATGAAATGAATGGGTAGGGATGAGTGAATTTGGAAAAATAAGGGATATGGATAGGGTAGTTTTACGGGTTGTTATGGGGTATATGAAGGATGAGGAAAATTCCCCAAAAATTTGAGACAATAGGGTAATATGTTAGCTTGAGTATACATGTGGAATTAATTGAAATGGGTATGGGAAAGTGGGTCGAAATAGGAAAACACATAGTTTTTCCATATTTTTTGTGGAAGTGTAGTGAGGAGTTTGGGTTTTGATGAAAGAAAGGTAAATGGAACTTTGAGTGATAGGAGGTGTTGCGGAAAGGTTTATAAATGAAAAATGAAGGTTTTGAGATGGTGGGAAAACGGTCTCCATTGACCGAAACAAATTAAGAAAGGAGAAACCCTAGAGCATAGGAGTGAAAAACCCTAAGGAAAGAAAAGACTCATACAATCATGAATTAACATGAAGAAGGATTTGGAAGTGTCCACTTACTGTGCAGGAGACCACGAGATGTTTGCACAATGATTTTGAATATTTGGTAGCTGATTTGAGGATTGAAAACCAAAAACATAGAAACGTTTACAGAAGGGTAGCGCTGGCCCAAAAGGTAGCGCCAACACCCAGAAGTGTTGCGCTGACCCAAAAATTTTGCACAACTACTTTAGAAGCATCATGGAGCCTCTAGAAACACAACATATTTTTTTTTAGTGCAAAATTTTCCTATTTTCTTCCACTTTTGGCAATGGTAAGGTACTCTAAAGGTGAGAGATGCACTTTATCGTGCATGAGGAGGTAAAATGAGTGAAATAAATCATTTTTTCCCTTTTTATATCATCAATAAAACTCCCTTTTAAAGACAACTTTGTATGATGGAAGTGAATGACCCTTCTTTTTACCTTCTTCATGAAAGATTTTGTACTTTTATGGTGACAAAGTGAAATACACCTAGACACTGACCTAGGTGAAAACATGATGACATGACCTAAGGCTGTAAATGAAAATGAAGGACATGAATCGTGAAATGAAAATGACCATAAATAAACTAGAGGAATTAGCTTTAAAAACCTAGATATATCCAACGACCAAAATTTTATTTGAAAACTGACTTGGAAATGTAAAATTTTGACCTAGAGAAACTATTAGACAAAGTTTAAAGAGTACATATCGAACACTGAATATTGGACACTAACATTAGCTCTAGATGGGGATGGAAGCTCCTTTAGGAGTTATTAAGAACATTATAGATCAGATGGCCTTACCCAATGGGTGATGGATTCAAATTGAAAACTGAAAGAACTTCAACAAACTAAAACATTGACTCAAAAAATGACTGAACCTTTTGGATTTTTTTATTTTTAAATAAAAACATCAGATAATGATAGAAGTATCATGGCTTTCTCCTTGGGCTTCAAAATTCTGCAAAAACTCCTTATTCTTGACATCAAATAAGTGATATTTACAATGAAAGTGAAATTTTCTTCAAACTTAGGTAAGGTAGTGTTTGAGGAGCCTACCATTCACCGGTCCTCCTAGAATTTCTTACCCATCAAGATTTTCTAAAAAGAATGCCTTATTACCCCTGAATGTTCTAATATTGAATGGAACTTTCCATAGATTATCAAACTTACCGTGCTTACCTTTGTCTTCATTCTGTGCATCCCACTAGAGAACAACATCTCCTACTTGGAAATCACCGGCTTTGGTCTTCTTGTCATACACTTTCTTAATTTTCTCCTGAAGTTTAGAAGTATGATTGAATACTTCTTCTCGTGTCTGCGATAAATGAATCATATGACTGATTCTTCACTAGATATCATTTGGTTCACTATCGATATCTTGCAGAATTTTCATCATCGGGACAACTAAAGAAGTGAGAAATACTATGTCAAGACCATATACAAGCTGAAAAGGCGACATATTAATTGATCTCTTTGTGCTAAATCTATCCACCCATAGATCATTTATGAGCTTCTTGTGCCAATTTCTCTTGTTCTCTTGCAACAACTTCTTAATTATATTCACCTATGATTTGTTTAATGATTCAGCCAACCTGTTGCCTTGAGGATAGTATGTTGTGGAATGACCAAGTCTTATGACATAATTCAATCATTATATTAGACTTAAAGGCAGTTGCATTGTCAGTAATAATTTTCCGTGGAAACCAAAATGAGGCAACATATTTCTTTCCAAAAACTAAATGATGATAGTATCTGTAGCTTGCCTCATCGAAATGGATTCAATCCACTTTTTGAAGTAATTGGGTGGCAATGAGTATCCATTTGTGCTGAGCTAATGAAGGAGGATGGATCTCGCCAATGAAATCAAGACCGATGAGTTCTAAGGGCAGTGACAAAAGCTTTCTTTTTCCTTGAAAATTTTGACATTCATGACAGCTCATGATAGTCTTATACACATCTGAAAATAAACTTGGCCAATAGAAGCCAACCCTCAAAATATTATTTTCTTTAGTCTTCTAGAAAATATGACCACCATAGTCACCTTTATGAAATTCATTCATCATTTTTTCAACTTCTCCTTCTACCAAGAAATTCAAAAACATTCCACCCATATCTTTCCAATACAAGGCATTGTTAAAGATGCAATACTTAAGAGCCCGCAACTACAATGATCTAGCTTTACTACTAGGGAAGATGGGAGGAAGATTCAAGTTTTGTAAAACACAAAAAATATCAGTGTACCATGGCGTTGAAATCAATATTTCAGATACCTAAGGTAATGAATCAACCTCTTGCTCTTCAGATAATGCAGCAATAAAATTGATGTCCAAAGCATGGAGATTGGAGTCCGACATAAGCTTTTGCAAGCCTTGTCCCTTGATCAGTTTTTTAGGCTTGAGCTCCAAGTCATACTCCAACATAGCAACGATCCATTTTCAATGCATACCTTCAGGATCATTATGTGTAAGCACATATTTGACAACAACATTTGGAACATATGCAGTCACATTAGAGTGAAGAATATAGAATCGGACGTCCTTCAATTCTTTAACTAGCGCCAAGGCCTGCTTTTCAATGACATTATACTTCAATGCTGCATCTCTAATGGTTATACTAAAGAAAGAAATGGGCTATTATTTTTTCTCATTTTTCTTTTGCATGAGGTAAGCAGCTAGAGTATTCTCCGAAGAAAAGGAAAATATGATGAAATCAAGTGTGTAATCTGGACTAATAAGAATAGGAGCATGAGATAAAGCAAATTTTACTTGATTGAAATACTTCTTTGATTCATACCATTTTACGTCACTATATTTTTTCAACATGTCAGTAATTTTCCTCAAGTTTTCAGCAATATTGGGATAAAAAATTCTCAGAAAATTGATTTTACCATTGAATGACTGAATCTCCTTCTTGCATCTAGGATAATCAAAGCTCTGAATTGCTTCAATTATTGAAGGATATATTCGGATTTCATATTTTTAAATGATGTGGCCCAACAATTTTCCTTCCTCCATAGAAATCACACTCTTTTTATGATTCATCGATATGCCAAATTTCCTACATCTCTGAAAAACTATTTCCAAGTGTTGTAAGTGTTGTTCATCTGTCTTGGAAAAAATAGTGATATCATCAAGATAGATGGCCAAGAATACATCCTTTTCATTGGTGAAGGCGGTGTCCATTTCTTGCTTAAAAGTCACTCCTTGAGATCTAAAATGGACCCTGCTACAGGAAGAAAGATGCAATACTTAAGAGCCCTCAAATCCAATGATCTAGCTTTACTGCTAGGGAAGACGGGAGGAGGATTCAAGTGTTGTAAAACATTAAAAATATCATTGTACCATGGTGTTGAAATAAATATTTCAGATACCTGAGGTAATGAATCAACCTCTTGCTCTTCAGATAATGCAGCAATAAAATTGATTTCCAAAGCATGGAGATTGGAGTCTGCCATAAGCTTTTCCAACCCTAATCCCTTGATCAGTTTTGTAGGCTTGATCTCCAGGTCATACTCCAACAGAGCATCGATCCATTTGCCACACCGACCTTCGAGATCATTATGTGTAAGCACATATTTGACAGCAATGTTTGGATCATATGCGATCACATGATCATGAAAAATATAGACTCAGAAGTTCGTCAATGCTTTAACTAGCGCCAAGACCTGTTTTTCAATGATATTGTACTTCAAGGTTGCATCTCTAATGGTTCCACTGAAGAAAGCGATGGGCTGTTCTATTTTATTATTTTTCTTTTGCATGAGGAAAAAAACTAGAGTATACTTTGAAGCAAAGGAAAATATGATGAAATCAAGTGTGTAATCTAGATTAATAAGAATAGGATCATGAGATAAAGTAAAACTTACTTGATTGAAAGACTTCTTTGCTTCCTCAGACCATTTTACTTCACGATCTTTCTTCAACATGTCAGCAATTTTTCTTTAGTGTTCAACAAGATTAGGAACACACCTTCTCAGAATATTTATTTTACCATTGAATGATTAAATCTCCTCCTTTTTTCTAGGATAGTTCAATCTCTTAACCACTTCAATTCTTGAAGGATCTATTTGGATTTTGTCTTTTGAAATGTTGTGGCCCATCAATTTTCCTTCCTCCATAGCAAAAAAACTCTTCTTAGGATTCAACGATATGCCAAATTTCCTACATCTCTGAAAAATTGTTTTCAAGTGTTGCAAGTTTTTCTCATCTATCTTGGAAAAAATAGTGATATCATCAAGATAGATGACCAAGAAGACATCCTTTTCATTGGCGAAGGCCATGCCCATTACTCACTGAAAAGTCACTCCTTTGAGGTCTAAAATGGCCCCCCTAAGAAAAATGTACAACAAAAATAAGCTTTATAAGAACCAATAGGATTCAAGATGATGATGTCAACCATGGGGGATGATTCACAATTTTTTAAATAAAAGGGTAAAAATATTAAAAAATAATAAAATAATTAAACTACTTTTTCAACTCGTATTTTCAACTTATCTCCCACAATTTTTACTCAAATTTCGAGTGGGAGTACTCGTTGGATGAAAATTTTAATTCCTCATCCAAAGAGTACCCATGTTGCATACTTTCAATGGATCCTGCTACACTAAAAATGAGAAATACATAAAAAAAAGTGATTGCGATCATGTTTTTCATGTATTTCTCATTTTTCATGTAGCAAGACCCATTGAAAGTATGCAACATGGGTACTACTTGGATGAGGAATTAAATTTTTCATCCATTGAGTACTCTTGCTCGAAATTTGAGTAAAAACTTTGAGAGATAAGTTGAAAATATGAGTTGAAAAAGTAGTTTTTTCTTTTTTCCCTCTAAAATTTTATGATGTAATCAAATATTACTATATTATTTCCACTATTACTTTATAATTTCTTTAGGAGGCCCATTTTAGACCTTAAAATTCCCCTAATGATCTTCCACTCCTACTTTTGTTGGCAACATGGTCAATTTGTGTGCAACATAATCTTGATAAAAAATCTCCTCCACAGGCACTAGACCTCTAGGAATGGAGTTGTCTTTCAGCCAAAGTACTTTGATTTCTGCTACATGCAATTATTGGTCATTTTCAGAAAATTGGCCATCCATTTGTAAATTCAAAAATTCCTCTTCTGTCTACAAGAATTTTCTGATATGTTTGTCATCTTGAAAGACATTCTGATACAAAAAATTATCTGGAACAACAGGGGGATGTTTGAAGTTTATCTCATACCTCTTATTCAGATACAATGAAGTTTTAAACATGTTGGCCGAAGTATCAAGAGAATCAACAATAACGTTTTTGTCCCTTGGAATCAATGACAAAGTATAGTCGGTGAAGGTCTTGAGGAAATCTAATACTGCATTTTGGTAAGCTCGCATCCTAGGATGCTTGGCCTAGTATTCCCCTTTGACCTGTTTTATTACCAATTCAAAGTCGCCATACAAAAAAAATTTCTTGGCACCTAACTTCTTGAGAATTTTCAAGCCAGCTATCAAAGCCCCATACTCTGCTTCATTTTTCGAACAATCAAATGCTAACTTGTAAGAGGACATTCGAACATTAGGAGGAATGTTAAGAGACTAATTTATAACGTTGTGAATCCACACTTTAATGCCAATCCCTTCCTTAACCAAGGCTACATCGAAGTCCATGGTCATATTGGCTTGAGGGGTCCTGACCTAGGTTCAGAGGTTATCGTGCAACCAAGAAACCCTCCAGCTAATGGCCCTTTTGGCAATGACCTGCTCGCGTAGATCAAAATTTCACCCGAAGCAGTATGGGGGGGGGGTGTTGGAACTAGATTTCTGCACCCTGAGGAAGAAAATAACATAGTGGCCCTAAGCATAGTTATTTCATACTTATATCAATCATAAATAGATGTGCACAATATAGAATAGTACTTTATCAGATCACAACACATAATTATAGATCACTTCGTCGCAGATGTATCAGAACTAGATCCATATCTATCTAATGTGCAATTACTTATGCAGATTTATCAACCATCAGTATAACTTTGTGCATAAATAACAGATGCATTCACGCATATACAAATAATTAGAACAAAAGTAAAGCGATCTTAAGACCGAATAGTAAACATATACTCATATAGATAAAATAATTCCTTCACCAAAATCAATCCTTGTATTAATTCATATAAATCTAGTACATCAAACTTTCCCTTACACTTTAACCTTCCGTGCGCACAGCCAGTGGAGTCCACAAAAAACCAAGACTAGGTCTCCGCGCACACATCCAACAAGAGCCTTTCTACCCAACCTAGATTGAAACCCCTACAAAGTATCATAGACGCATAAAATTAGATCAAAACATCAATAATAGTATGTCTCTTCCTTAGACTCGATCTATCTATTTATATCATTCTAGTGCATAGATACTATGGTCTCAAACCATGGTTTGAGACACACAGTTTACCCTTAAACCCTTTTATATCAAAATAGGGACTTTGAACCACCCCAAAGCCCCTTGACTCATTTGTGCAACGTGCATATACAAATATTGTACAAAAAATATACCAAAAATGGTACCCCATGGGACCCCGCTCCAATAGGCCCCCAACACAAACATGTGACTCATCCTGAGTCACTGTGGCATCTGATCCTTTAGCTTGGCTTGGAGTGCACTGATAGAAGATTTCATAGGGAGCACCATTTCCAGACTTTTCCAAGCATCTCCCCGCACTTGCAGAGCCAACTTCTCAATGGTGGGTCCTTCAGTGGCCAGCTCGATACTTCGTTGCGTCTGATAAATAGCCTTCAATGTAGTGTCCAATGTTTGGAAGAGCTGAAGCACCTTCTTAGCCCATGGTTTCATTTTTTCCTCCAACATCTGCCCTTTTTGGTGTAGATCCTCGATCCCTGTTTGGATTATCCAGCCCTCCTGTAGGTAGGCGAGGCTTTGTGGAAGAACAAGGGTAGGCACCACCATCTAGATCTTAGAAAACTATTGTTATTTATAGTGTAGCTTGTTGCGCAGCTGCTGTACTATGGGGTCATTCTGAACTTACCTCCAGATGCCCATAGCCTCATATAAAAGGTTGTCACACTGAGTGACTGTGGAAGCAATACTGTGAGTGGTTTGTTTGACTTTGGTAGCTCGCTTCACGCAAAATTTAGGTGGAGTTTTGGGCTGCAAATTCATTTGTATATTTTCAATTTGATGTTCAAACTCAGCCCAGATGGTTTGTACTTCAGTGCCCAAAGCCTTTAAAGCAGCATCCAGTCCTTCCAATTTCTCTTCCAGTGAAAAGGTAGCCAGGACTGGTGGAAAATCCCTACATACTTGGTGAATTGTTACTTCAAGCGTGCTTCAAGCGCAACGCATTAGGTTTCGGCTATGCGGTAGGATTCCTCTACTGCTTGTTGTTTTTGTTGTGCTTATGCAGCCTGTTTCATTTATTCTACAGTAGTAGTGTGAGTATGGGCCTCACGAAACAAATTTCATCAGCGATCATACTGTGCATTAGGTGTAGCTTTTCTGCAGATAAAACAAACAAGTTATCACTAATACCACCTGCATCTCTAAACTGGGTCCATCGGATGTGGTCTAAATGGATGTATGGCACAAGAATATACACAATCCAAACATCTCCAGTTGTTGGTAAGGTTATGTCCAGTGGTTTTGCACTGGTTACATGTGTTCTTTTATGGCTCACCTAACCAACGCTCTCTTGTATCAGGCTCACTTGCATTTTTAGTTCTTGGATCCAAAACTGCACAATTTCCAACGCAATCTTATACTACAGTTCCATATCTGACCAACAATCCTCGGTTGCATACATGGCTCTATTTTCAATATTATTTAATTCATCCTAAGTCAACGTCAGGACCTCCTCTACAGTGTCCTTAGAACATTTCCTCTTCTTTCTTGTTCCTCTATTGATCTAAGAACTGCTCTTTGTTCCTTTAGACATTTGCGCTTCGACTTGCTCCATGGTATCCTTTGGTGCAGTCCCATTTTTCTTTGGTTCTGTATCTTTCTCTAGGTCAATAGTTTCATCGGTGGTGGTCGGAGTGGTTTCCTTTTCTGGCGGATTTTCAATTGTTTTCTCAGTGGTTTTCTATGGTTGGGTACCAGTGTGCAACTTCATCAGCGTTTTAGGAATATAGGTGGGCTCACCAGGCTCCAACCATGCTAGTGGCCATTCTACAGTGATGCAGATCAAATCGTATTCTGTGACTAAATATGGTAACTCGTACCAAACTCCCTCAACAAATTCTTTCACATGGATGTGCATATTATGGAAAGTGGCTTTGAAATCGACTATCATCTTATACTGGTCATAGAGTATTGGGGACAACCTCGGCTTACACTGCGCCTCTTGATAGAGTGAGGCGTCGAAAAGTACCCATAAAATCTTATTATCCTTAACGTGCACAGGGTCTGATGAGTACCAAAGTGTCACATACCACGCAGCCTCATGCATCTGGGACACTATCTCTGGAAACTGGGTATCTTGAGGGGTATTCCACCCAATTAAAACAATCAATAATAGCAGCCAAGCATAATGTAATTTCTTTCCCTCTTCCTGTGCTTCGCGCACATTATCTAAAAATGCCTTGCACAAATAACTCGACCAATTGTATATCATCCCCTTTTCACATCAGCTAGCGTGAGCAATCACCTACGTGGGAAACTCATTTGGTCTACATTTGTGCATCATCTTGCATGCCAAGATGAGCATACCAAATTGAATAACAGGGTCGTTTATCTCACTCACCACAAATCCTCTGCTTTTCCATGAGACTTGGTACTTAGTTTTGATCTGCTCTACGAAAATATTTTCTTGCGCTTTTGCTCCAAAATTGGCTTTTGGGTATGTACCTTTATCAGGTAGACCAGTGATCCTATGGATCAATGTAGCATCAATGGGAATGCGCTCTTCCAACCACAGTGCATCATCACACACAATCATGAGAAATTGTCGGACACATATATCGTTTATTGGGCTACGCCCAAATTGAGGGATCTCTAATAAATTCAACAGACCTACCTTGTTCAGACCCAACACCCATCTCTTCGGCTCTAGGTGCATGATTCTCCCTTCATACTGGACATTTTCGAGGTATAGTTATGGGGCGTGTTGCAGAAATTTTTCGACATATGTGATGTCCCAATCCTCCATTTTGAGTTGTGACACTTTTGCAAACATGTCTCCTTCCATCAGGATGTTTTCTGGGATCAAAGGCATTTGGATGCTTGTGCGCACCTTTTCAAGATCTTTAGGAACCCTTACCGTCAGTTTGTGTGGTGCAACATAAGTCGATAACCATGAGAATGGGGTCACTTCTACCACATCCTCCTCTTCCTCCATATTTTTTTTTGGGAGATCTGTCATTGGTCTTTTCAAATTCTCAGCCATGGTGGAGTCCGGCTTTAGAGCCTTTTCCCTCGGGGATTTATTCATTCCAAATGTTTTCCCCTTAGAATTTATGGGCATCAGTTTTTTAGCCATCGATGCAATAGGGACCTCTGGTACAACAGGGTCATCTCTAGGTCATGTAGCTTTCATATGGGGCGGAATTACGTAACCCAACCCTATGTGGCGCAACTCTTCCTCGAATCTCAAATCCAAACTAGACATAGACAAGGAGTATGCAGCAGAAATCAAAGAAATCAAGGCAAATAATTCACTTGGAAATAAAAGGGAATTGTTGCAACCCCATAGGTCATATTTATACTTGTGGCACATCTTCAATGGTTCCTACTACTTAATGTGTCTCCATAAATGAAAAAATGGTCCCAAATATGAAAAATTCTCCTCATTAATTGCAACCTAGACACTCCCATAAATGGTAATAAAGCTGTCTTTTCCAGATTAACTACTCCAATGACTATTTTTTGGAACCTCTATGACCTAGTCAACCTCCTCACGCATCTACTGCGCATGCATCGTACCTTTCTGCACATATTCCATCATATCTGTGCAACTTTGATACTCTGGCCATATAGTCATTTGGAATGCATAGGTTCATCCCTGTACGGCTTCAATCTAATTCCATTGACATACCCAAGACGTTATTCTCCACTCAATGTGGCTAGGCACACTACACCTCCATCAGTGATTTCCTTAACAACATATGGCCTTAGCCAATGCATCTTCAACTTCCCCGGGTGGCACACAAACTTGCTGTGATATAATAATACCAAATCATATTCCTTAAACACATTTTCCCTGATGTGCCTATCATGCCATGCTTTTTAATGCACGTTCTAAACTTGCTAGTGATAATTGGAAATAAAACAATCTTCTTCTAGTGCGACCAGCTATGACAACTATTCCTCTATGGCCTCTGCGTCTGCCATATTTGTGAATTCTGCAATGCACAGACTAGGCACAATGAACTCCATCGGAAACACAAATTCCTTCCCATATAACATCCTCAAAGGTGTCCTACCAGTAACCTTATTGCATGTGGTTCGATATGCCCAAAGAACTGCAGGTACATGCTCATCCCAATCATTTCGTTCAACATTGCACACCTTGGTAAGTGCAGTCTCCAATATATTATTGAATGCTTCAATTGTGCCATTTGCATAGGGATGATAGGGAGAGCTCTTCTGATTATGCATATTGAAATCCTCTGTCAATGCTTCAATGGTTTCATTCACAAAATGTGTATCCTGATCACTGATCAGAATCTTACGACACCCAAACTGAGTCACAATATTCTCAAATAGGAATTGCGCAGTTGTATCTGCAGTAAAATCCTTCACATGCTTAGCTTCAACCCATTTGGTTACATAGTCCATCGCAATGATAATGTAATGCACACCAATCTTCTTGCCTGGAGGATTGATAGGTCTAACAAAGTCTATATCCTATATCTAAAATGCTTGTAGTGGTATCTGTGGATGCAAGGGCATCTCATCTCTGTGCGATGGATTTCCAGTCCTTTGGCATGCATCACATGCGCGACAATGCACATAGGCATCATTGTGCAGTGTGGGCCACCATAGACCAACTTGAAAAATCTTCTACGCATTTACCTTACCTGCATAATTATGACTGGCAACCCCTCCATGAGATTCATCGTGGATTGAACATCTTTCATACAACAAAACATATCTTCGCAGAACTTCATCTGCACCCATTTTGTACAACTGTCCATAAATAATAGTGAAGTCCATTGTGCATGCCACGAGCTCTTTCTTCTATTGAATTGAATATTATTTAGGTGCATGTCCAGTAGTCAGAAAGTGAATAATATCATGGAAATTCTCATCAACCACCTTTATCACAAACAACTGTGCATCTATAAATCCATCCTCCAAGTTCATAGGTTCTTCACCAGTATCTATACGCGACATGTGGCCTAGCCCAACATTCAGTATTCCTGGTTTGACGATAATATCAAAGTCATATTCCTGGAATAAGAAAAAACACTTGCAGATCTTCCCCCCCAACACAGGATTATTGACTAGGTATTTCAAAGAAGAATGATCAGTAAACATCTTGAAATGGCCTCCTAACATATAGTGGAAACATTTTGGTAGTGCATACACCATTGCTAGTCCTTCTCTTTCTGTGGTTGAGTAATTATGTTCTGCACTTGAGATTTTTCAGCTTGCATAGGCAATAGGGTGATCAATATCTCCCACTTCTAACTGGGCTAAGATAGCTCTGAGTGAAATACAAGAGGCATCAACATGCACATGAAACACCTTCGACCAATCTGGGAAGACTAGAATGGGCGCAATGACCATCTTTTCCTTCAAAAATTCAAAACTTTTCTAAAAATCCTCATCCCAGTAGAATGTCACATCCTTCTTGAGAAGCTTCTACATGGATGCAGTTATCAGTGCACAACCTTGAATAAACTTCTAACAATACCGAGTGTGCCCCAATATTGAGCACAATTTCTTAACATTCTCTGGTATCTCCAAATTAACTATTACTGCGATCTTCGTAGGATCTACCACTAGTCCTTGTTGGAAAAAAATGTGTCCCAGCAGTATCCCAAATGGCACACATAATATACACTTCTTCAAATTCAATGAGATATGGTATTTTCTACATGTATATAACATTAAGCACAACTTTGAAACATTCTTCTTTAATAACCCAAATACAGTCCAATCATCAAAGTATACCTCCAAGAACTTGTGGATAAATTCTTTGAAAGTAGCTACTACTACGCACTAGAAGATGGCAGGCGCATTCTTCAAGCCAAAGGGCATGACTATATATTGGAAATATCCCCATTCAATTGCAAAGGTGGTCTTACTGCGATCTTTTGGCACAATCCGGATTTGATGATACCCTGAAAACCCATTTGTGGATGAATAAGCTTCTTGGCCTCCCACTGTTGGGAAAAATACTGAGAGGGGGGGGTGAATCAGTATTTAGGGCAAACTAAAACTTTTTACTTTTTCACTCTCTAAAACCCATACGATACTTTCCTTTACTAAACCCGCGTATATACGCGGATATCCTTCATGCAACTCGCGTATTAGCAGAGATCTAAATATGCAGATATTTATTAACTTAGTTCTTTGCGCTATTCAATCATCTGATGTTAAGTTAACAGAAAACATGTGTAGTAACAACAGAATAAACCATCACACAAAGCATCACACATGAACACCAGGATTTTTAGGTGGAAACCCAAGACGGGAGAAAACCACCGCTGCAGTTGCTCAACCTTCAATATTTTATTATAGAGAAAACATCTTACAACATATGTGCTGGTGCAGACTCTACCAGCACGCAGGCACCCACCTGCGCTCGTTTACCAGCCTCTCCTGGAAGGGAGCTCCAACCCCCTGACTCGTTTACCAGCCTCTCCTCGAAGGGAGCTACGACCCCCCGATCTCGTTTACCAGCCTCACCTGGAAGGGAGCTACGACCCCCCGATCTCGTTTACCAGCCTCACCTGGAAGGGAGCTACAACCCCCTGACTGAAGGCTACAACCCTCAGCACCTCTATGGACCACGTTTCATCAATTTTCACACTGGATCCAAAGCTTCCTTTAGGACACCACTTGTAGGCCACATTTCATCATATTTTCAAACTGGACCCTTTCCATACTTTTAACATACGCTCAAACATCAACAACAGATACCTAAAACACAAGCAGATCGACGTACATTTCTTACCACAGACTTCAGCAAACCCTAGTTTGCATACGCGCTTTCCTTTCACTGATGTCGCGTATATACGCGCTTCCGTCCACATCAACCAGCGTATACATCTGTACAAACTTCACTGCACATACACACTTTTTCTTCAGAGAAGCCGCGTATATACGCGCTTCCTCTGCGGCTAACTAGCGTATGGATCTTCAACCATTACAGAGCTACATACTTCTTCAGATCAGATATTCAGTTCAGATTCAACCCTTTACTTCAGACAGATGTTCGCCTCATCATAGATCTAATCACTCCATAAACAGATCTAGTAGATACAAATACATTTCAGATCTAGATATCCCGCTTCATCATTTCTTCATAGGTGCATCATAGATTCAGATCTATCATCAAACCTTTACCCTTTCCATACAGATATACTTCACAGAGAAGTATTCATTCAAGCTCAGACATCTTGCACTCACACTCATGATTTGCACAATGAATTTCTTCTCCTTATATAGGTTTACCCTTTTTCAATACCATGAGCCAAAACCACATTACTTCCGATGGTATTCCTGGACGGGGTCATTTAGACGAATCATTACCCAATACAATGGGTTAATACCATGGTGGTTACCCCTGGTTTTGCATTTTAAGAGTTCTTTTGCCCATACGCGACTTGGAACGTTGATTCCCGCGTGCATACGTGACTTCCCCTAGGCAAATCCGCGTATGCCTAGAGACATACTCTTTTCATCAAGTTTTAGCACATGCTGAATTCCTTTCTTCATTGCCTTCTGTACACAATGTAGATACACCAGATTTACTTCATCAAGACATGTTCTATCAAGCACAACTTCATCAAGTAAGTTGCCATCATCTTATTATTCAAGGACAACACTCAGCATCATATTGCTAACAAACATCACTTCATATCAGATTTACATCATTTACCAAGTCCATCAGGTCACGAATAACTTCATCAGGTGGATTTCCATTAAGGACAACACACGTCAACAATCTCATGTCTTCATCTTCATTCGGTGGGTTGCCATCAAGGACAACACTCTGCATCATATTGCCAACAATCTCCCCCTTTGGACTTGATGGCAACCACGATGGTGTTTGGTTACCACAACAGATAGGTACGTTAAGAATACAATGACACCATGTCACTCTCTCCATTTTTGACACCATTCAAACACCATGTCACTCTCCCCCTTTGACATCAAGGGCAAAGGGCGGATCAAAAACCAACATACTCTCCCCCTTTTCTCCTCATGTGGAAGAAGCATTCTGCAGATCTGATATATACTGAAGTGAGCAAGCTCCCCCTGAGTTCATGCTGAATCATATTTTCCAATGAAGTACATGACTCTATGAAGTTCCTATCACCAATGACTCACACTTACATCAAAGATCCATCCAAGTGGATTTACATAAGGGACTCAACTACCCAACCAAGTGGGTTTACAAATTTGACTCAGCTACCCAACCAAGTGGGTTTATAAATTTGACAAGACCTTACATGACTGAATATTACAAATTTACATCATGGGTCTCATCAAGACCTTTTCATCAAATTACAAATGTGACCATTTATGACCGACACCAGAAAGACTTCAAGAAAAGAACATATTTCAGAACCATCATAATGCCAACAATGCATTATACTCAGTAAAGCTAATGCTCCCCCTGAAACTGTGCATCCAAGCACCCTTTTCATATGACTAAGGCTCCCCCTTAGTTTGTGCATCCTGAACACTTTCACCAACAAATCATCAAGGCATCTTTATCAAACCATTAGAAAGAGAATTATGAGAACTGGAACACCACCAGAGATACCAAACAGTATCAGAGATACCAAACAGCACTGCAGCTGTGCTGAAGAGAGATGACTCCAAAAATTTGTCAGCAATCAGTCATACGCAGTTTTCTGTGCATGAACTCGCGTATATACGCGACTGTGTTTCAGGAAACCCACGTATCCAATTCCATCTTCTAAATTTTAACCAGATCTGATCCTCTGTGAGAAAAAGACAGTGTTCAACTTCTTTCTGGGATATTTGAATGCTTCCCTAGACTACAGATAGATAGAACAGTGTAGTTGTGTCTTCAAGCATCATCCAACGGTTGTAGCATAAGCACATTAGTAACCAAGCCTTTGTCGCATCAATACAATCTTTCCAAGAGAGATTTATCATACCAGAACAACATCTTCAAATATGTGTCAAGAAATCATCCATGTGGTCCAATACAATCAAGATCTTCAAGATTTAACATGAAGTAACATATGTAGGCAAAAGATCTCAACCATAGTAACAAACTCTGCATGATCTATTCTTATTTCTGAATCAAACGACATCCAACTCATCCAAGTGTGAGCACAAAAGATACTTATCAGCAACCAGGGCTCAAAATCTCATCATAATAAACCATGTACCAAGTCATCATCATTTGAGCATGAGTATCACAAAAACCAAAGAATAAGCAGTCATATTGCCAACAATGCAATCATTAGTATTCAACCTGCTGCTCCCCCTGGACCAATGCTTCTTCTTAACTTGTGCAACCTGAAAACGTTCATCAGCAAGTCATCAGCAACAATCTCTGCATGGGCTGCCCTTATCTCCGAATTATAGGACTTTCATCTCAACAATGAATACTCTTCATCAACAAGCAAATAGGACTCATCCACAATCTTCAACATAAGCAACCATGTATTATATCATCATTATTTAGAACTGAGAAACTAAGCTGATACAGTCATTAACAATCAGACTGATGCTCCCCCTGAACCTCTGCTCCAGATCTTCAGCTATCATATAAATTCTCTTATCATCAATGCATACGCGACTATGTCTGTTGGAACTCGCGTGTATACGCGACTTTTTTTCATCGAACCCGCGTATGGAAAGTTAAGCATAGAAATTTTTTCATCTTCCTTCATCTCCTCCTGAGCTTGTACCTCCTGTACCTGTCCTTTCCACATCAGATGCACTGTCAGAAGTAAACATAACCAGAGTAATCAAATCAACCATGAGAGTCATCATGCATTGCTCCCCCTGTGACGATACATTACTAAATCTCATAATGTATCCCACATCATTCCTGCAGTCAATCAGAGAAGTATGCTTCAGAAGCGGATGACTGCAGTAGGGTCAGAATTCCCTACGTTTCTGATCGGTCCTCCATATTTTTCCAGATTTGTTTGAACTTTCTATTTTGTGCTGGAAATTGTCTACTTTCTCATATCTGTTCAACCTGCATTCCTTTTCTACATGTCCATACTTGTTACAAGAATAACATCTCATATGTCCAGAAAAATAAGCATAAGAATCATAATGAGTATTTCTAATCTTCCTCCTTTTACAATCAGCTGCTTTATGTCCATACTTGTTACATGAGAAACAATATCCCTTGAAGCTACCAGAGTACCTTTCTGAATAGAATCTGTTTGTTTGTGGCTGAATTGTTCTGCTTCTGCAATTTGCTGCAACATGCCCATAGTTATGACATTTAAAACATTCAACGTTCTTAAATGAATTCCTTTGAGAATTCATGATTGTTGGTTGATCTTTTGTCTCTTTCAACACTTCAGGTTTTGCATTGACATCCTCTGAATTTTTAGCACTTCCTTGTGAGCTAGATTCTCCTTTAACAATTTCATGGAAACCAAGACCAAGTTTGATAGCAGGAGACCTTTGATTACTCAGAATATTGTCCAAAATATTAGTACTATCTTGAAACCTCAAAAGTTTCACCTTTTCTTCTAATTTACCTTTGAGAATGTTTACCTCAACCTCCAAGGCTTGACATTGCTTTGTCATGCTTTCTTCTTTCCTTCTTCCATCTTCTACTTGATCCTTCAGATTTAGAATCTCTTCTTTCAACCAATTTTCGTTTTCTTCACAGGTTTGTTGCAGCTCTTCATTCTTCTTATTTGATTTTTCCAAATGTTCTTTGAGAGAGATGATTTCTGCTTCAAGGCCTTCCTTTTTAAATGTTTGTAGAGGTTCCTCATTCTTCTTACTTGATGCTTCAAGATCCATTTGTAGAGAGATGATTGCAGCTTCAAGTCCTTCATTCTTCTTGATTGATTTTTCGAGATCTGCATTTAGATCGTTGATTTCTGCTTCTAGTTCTTTAATTTGATTGGATGCATACGTATGAAACCTTTGATACTTGTCCACCTGTCCATTCAGAATTTCTATTTGTTTTTCCATTTGAGAGATCATCTCTTTGTTGATAGATTCTTGCGTCTTAGATGAACTTTGTAGTTCTTCATCTTTAACCTTGAGAGCTTCTTCTAGATCCACAACTTTTCTTTCACTATCTTCACTATTGTTTGCACAACGAAGATCATTCAACGGACCCCAATCACTATCTGATTCATCTTCTTCAATTTTTGCAATACAGGTTTTCTGAGACATCTCCTTGCTTCGAGTGGCTTTCTTCTTTTTCTTCTTTGCCGTGAGCACTTGTAGATCTTGGTCAGAGTCTTCACTTTCACTATCATAATCTTTGCATATACAGTTAATTAAAATACAAGAACAACGATTAATACCTATTTCATCTCCTTCAGTTTCTGCTGTACATGATTTTTGAGGTATCTGCTTGCTTTGAGTAGCCTTCTTCTTTTGCTTCTTTGCCATGAGCACTTTCAGATCATGGTCAGAATCTTCTTCATCTTCACTGGATACTTCATCATCATCTTCATTTGCATAAAAACTCTTCCTCTTTTCAAATTGTTTCCCTTTACCATGTTTTTCTTTATAAGGGCATTTAGCAGCATAGTGACCAACTTTTCCACACTCAAAAAATTTGAAGGGAAGCTTACCTTTGAATCGTCCAATACCAAGTTGGAGCTTTCTCACAAAATTCGCTTCTTCTTCTTCGGATATATAGCTGGTTTCTTTGACAACTTCCTTTTCCTTTCCTTTTGCAGATACCTTAAAAGCAGCTTCTTTGATTTGGGAAGGACCTCCTTGTCTCATTTCAAAAGCAGTCAAAATACCATGTAATTGAACAATAGTAAGAGTTTGCAGATCTTGCCTTTCTTCAATAGCTGAAACTTTAGAGTCAAATCTTGAAGTCAAGGATCTTAAGACTTTTTCTACCAGAGTAGTATCAGTTATGGTTTCACCTAAATTTCTCATCCGATTTACAATATCATCTAGACGAAGAAAGAAACTGGCAACACTTTCATCACTATGCATCTTCAAATTTTCATATTCAATTCTAAGAGTTTGGAGTTTTGCACTTTTTACCTTTGTGTCTCCTTCATAGCTTAGAATGATTTTGTCCCATATTTCTTTTGCTAAATGTAGCTGCATCACTTTAGCAAATTTTGATTCAGACATGCTTCCTAACAAGACATTCACTACTTTGGCATTGATTTCATACTTCTTCCTTTCTGCTGCATCGGTAGGAATACTTGCTGGGTATTGATAACCTTCTTCCACGATTGCCCATACATATGCACCAAGACTTTGCAGATATGCTTTTGTTCGTACCTTCCAGAATATCAGATTGCTTCCATTGAATAGAGGTGGCTTTATAGACATTACTCCTTCTTGACTTCCCATTGTGACGGATCTCCTTCAAGCGATCAAACTTCTGTAGAAGGACCCGCTCTGATACCAATTGTTGGGAAAAATACTGAGAGGGGGGGGTGAATCAGTATTTAGGGCAAACTAAAACTTTTTACTTTTTCACTCTCTAAAACCCATATGCTACTTTCCTTTAGTAAACCCGCGTATATACGCGGATATCCTTCATGAAACTCGCGTATTAGCAGAGATCTAAATATGCAGATATTTATTAACTTAGTTCTTTGCGCTATTCAATCATCTGATGTTAAGTTAACAGAAAACATGTGTAGTAACAACAGAATAAACCATCACACAAAGCATCACACATGAACACCAGGATTTTTAGGTGGAAACCCAAGACGGGAGAAAACCACCGCTGTAGTTGCTCAGCCTTCAATATTTTATTATAGAGAAAACATCTTACAACATATGTGCTGGTGCAGACTCCTACCAGCACGCAGGCACCCACCTGCGCTCGTTTACCAGCCTCTCCCGGAAGGGAGCTCCAACCCCCTGACTCGTTTACCAGCCTCTCCTGGAAGGGAGCTACGACCCCCTGATCTCGTTTACCAGCCTCACCTGGAAGGGAGCTACGACCCCCTGATCTTGTTTACCAGCCTCACCTGGAAGGGAGCTACGACCCCCTGACTGAAGGCTACAACCCTCAGCACCTCTATGGACCACGTTTCATCAATTTTCACACCGGATCCAAGCTTCCTTTAGGACACAACTTGCAGGCCACGTTTCATCATATTTTCAGACTGGACCCTTTCCATACTTTTAAGCACAGTCAACCATGAAACAGATACATATAACTCACTGACAGATATCAGTAAACCAGCAGAACAGATCAGACATTTCTTACCACAGACTTCAGCAAACCCTAGTTTGCATACGCGCTTTTCTTTCACTGATGTCGCGTATATACGCGCTTCCGTCCACATCAACCAGCGTATACATCTGCACATAAACTTCACTGCGCATACGCGCTTTTTCTTCAGAGAAGCCGCGTATATACGCGCTTCCTCTGCGGCTAACTAGCGTATGGATCTTCAACCATTACAGAGCTACATACTTCTTCAGATCAGATATTCAGTTCAGATTCAACCCTTTACTTCAGACAGATGTTCACCTTATCACAGATCTAATCACTCCATAAACATATCTAGTAGATACAAATACATTTCAGATCTAGATATCCCGCTTCATCGTTTCTTCATAGGTGCATCATAGATTCAGATCTATCATCAAACCTTTACCCTTTCCATACAGATATACTTCACAGAGAAGTATCCATTCAAGCTCAGACATCTTGCACTCACACTCATGATTTGCACAATGAATTTCTTCTCCTTATATAGGTTTACCCTTTTTCAATACCATGAGCCAAAACCACATTACTTCCGATGGTATTCCTGGACGGGGTCATTTAGACGAATCATTACCCAAATCAATGGGTCAATACCATGGTGGTTACCCCTGGTTTTGCATTTTAAGAGCACTTTTGCCCATACACGACTTGGAACGTTGATTCCCGCGTGCATACGCGACTTCCCCTAGGCAAATCCGCGTATGCCTAGAGACATACTCTTTTCATCAAGTTTTAGCACATGCTGAATTCCTTTCTTCATTGCCTTCTGTACACACTGTAGATACACCAGATTTACTTCATCAAGACATGTTCTATCAAGCACAACTTCATCAAGTAATTTGCCATCATCTTATTATTCAAGGACAACA
Organism: Pinus albicaulis; assembly: GCA_034641835.2. Taxonomy (NCBI): domain Eukaryota; kingdom Viridiplantae; phylum Streptophyta; class Pinopsida; order Pinales; family Pinaceae; genus Pinus; species Pinus albicaulis. The sequence continues at coordinate 975,979,387 of CM076580.1, read as the reverse complement.
CTCTGCATCATATTGCCAACACCCACATTATCCAGGATTTCATCAGAGAATGGAGTTGGGAATGGATTATCCATGCAAGTATCATTCAATTTTCGAAGATCTACACAGATCCTAATTTATCCCTTGGTCTTCTTGTCTTTTACTACCATTGGACTTACCCTTTTAGAATATTCTACTGGTTCTATGATGCCTACAACAACCATTTTATCCAACTCTTCTTTCACCTTCTTCTTATAACTTGAATTCAACCTGTATGGGCATTGCTTCATCGAGAGCGCAGTAGGTTTCAATGTGATCTTCATAACTCGAGGCTCCCCAATTATTCCTTTCAACTATGAAAACTTTGTAGGGAACAAGTCTTTATATTTTTTCAACAACTTCGCAACTTTTACTACAATATCATCATCCCAGTAGTCTCCAATATTTTCCAACTTAGGTTTCTCTTTCAAATCCAATATTCACCTATGATATCTTTAGGGGTTTTGTCACATCTAGCGAGGTGATCAAGGGCCTGGCTACTACATGTTGTCGCTCAAATTTTGGAATCATGATATTCCTTGGGTTCTCTTTGATTTCTTCAATCATCATATTTATAAATTTCATAATATATTTCATCTATGTATCCCATGTTGGTGGGGTTCACTCAATTGCAGGATTTGTTGTATCAAATAAGACTTCTTGAATATTATGCAAACCTTGGCCAATCTTATCAAATCCACTCTCAAATATGAATGTTAGGATAAAACTCTCTATCAGCACAGACCATTCACTAGTGCCTTGACGCAGCTCTATCTCTAGATACCAATTAGTAGGTACCTTCCCCAATGAATAAATAAACATGTGGACCCATTCGGGTATTGGTTCTATGCCCCATACTTGATTCCATCTAGCCAAATTTCTACGCGGATCCTCCTTTCCAGATTAAATGTATTCCAGTATGATGGATGGACAGTCGAATCATAACCTCATCATGCACGCACATTCCTCCCAGTTGCCCATGTTTTCCTTATGAGTTTCCCACCATCTTGCTAGAGTAGCGCGCAATCCAAGATCCAAAGCATGGAATCTTTGTCCTTTTGGCATAGTCCTTTCAAGCTCCCCTATAAACATGTTTATATCAATTAAACCATAATAATGTGGTAATTCACATACTTCAGATGTTATACATTGAAGAGATCTGGTCACACGATTACAACGCAACACAAATACTTCATGCAACCGATTCTGCCAATTTTCTAATTCTTCATCAAAATCTAAGAAACATGAATTTTCCTTCTCCCAATTGAGATTTCCATCTACTGTTGGTTTAATCCAATCTTCCTTGTGCAAATTCAACTTATATAATTTATCAATATCATCATCAGCTTGCACAGGATCTATGTATCTTTGTCCTTCTTCAGGGTCTAGAGGAATTATGACCCTAGCACCATTACTTTCAAACTCCATTCTTATTTTCTTCAGGCTTATGACACCATCCATGTCAATGACCCAGTCCAACCCTAGCAGCGAAGGGCAAGGATCAATATCATCTACAATTTGTATAGCTTCAAAGTCTGCCATTACCTTAACACCCTCTATACTAACAACAAAATACAACAGCCTCCCTAACGGAATGATCTTCCACTGATTTTCCATTCACAGTTGAATGGTAGACCGCTCCATCTTGGGTTCTCTGATGCCCTGCCAAGTTTTATTAGGTATAAAATTTTCATCCTATCCCAGATATAGAATAACCTGGTCCATTTCATAAGCACCGATCTGCACAGTCATACACATCTCTCTACCCATTCTCTTCTTATTCTTATATATTTTGTTAACAACTCTCTGTTCTACCATATGTTCTTCCTTCTCTATGTAATCATCTATCAGGGCATGAAGATTATCTACTGCCCTTTTTTTGCATAGTAACTTAATGAATGCTTGTAGAAACGATTTGATCTCTTCATCTCCTATTGCTTCCTTCATTGGTCTACCTGATGTTGATGTGCTTCCCTTTGAAAATTATTTTCGTGCTTCAACAAAAGTCTCCTTTACGCATTGTAGATCAAATCCTTCTTTTTTCTCAAGTTCTTTGTGAATCCATAAGTCAGCAGCCGGTTTCTTTCCCTTATCTTCATTAGTGGTTTCATTGCTCCTAGTTACCATTTTTACGCTGGGATCTTCTTCACGAGTTTCTGCTCTAACCATATGAAGATTACATGTTTTGAGTCTACGTCTTTTTCTCCTGCATTTTAGCAATCAAAACAAGACAATATTTTATCACATGATCAAACCATCTACAATACCTGCATGATTATTGCGCTAGATTTAGAAACTCAATAGCATAGTGACCAGAATATTTGTTGTTATAGCAAATAACTTTTCTTCTTTCTTGAACAGCTGATCCACCTCCTCGTCCTCTTCCTCTACCTTGAAATCCACCATGCCTAGAGGGGGATGTTGGTGAGGTAGGTTCAGCCTGCACCCTATATATTTCAACTTTATCCAACAACATATCATAAGTGCGACAGTGTTGATCATGATGTCATAGTGACGAACAAAATTTTCAAAACAACTACTTCAACTCAGGTTGATACTTTTTCACTCTTGGAAAGAAATCTGTGTCATGTAATCCAACAACTTGACAGATTGTGCACCATATTTTACTCTTCAATGGATTAGGACCTCCGGATTTCATATAGTTATTGAAGACAAAACATTGGTCCTTATGCTTCCTAGCAGTGTTACATTGTATGCACTTAACTTCTGCATAGACTTCCTTTCCCTTATCTTTGCGTAGGCTTTGAATATCTAAATGCATGGCTTCCAACTAATTCTGAATATGTTGAGTTCCAAGCACAACAGGTGTTCGAGTAGCCTCTAGTTTCATTGCAACCTCCACAACCTTAGGCTGTGCGGAAATATTCTTCTAACCCAAGGACTAGTGCAGATGCGGTAGAAGCATAGAAATAAACCATTCCTTATGTGGGTATCATCGAAGAAAAATACACCATCTCTGATAGTGTGCTTCGGCCTCTGATCCACCTCCCACATAGATTCATTAACCTCCTGATGAATCTCTTTCATTTTTGTAACCAACTGCACATATGAATTAGCCTTCTTGAACTACTCTTTTAGGGCATATTTTATTTGGTCCAAGGTGGCATTAGGGTTTTCTTGAACATATCTGATATACCAATCTAATGCACGATCTTGTAAGGCATTGGCTAGATGCACTTTCTTAATAGAATCATTATTAACCTGTTGAGTCTTCCATAGGGCCTCAGTCACAAACAAAAAGTGCTCAGTATCTTCATTTCCAATGCCTCTGAAATTAGGTAACTTCATAGACCTGGCCATATATGCGCTTGGGGGAGGTGGAGGTGGTGGAGAGGGAAAATTTTAGGGGTGAATTTTAGCATAAGGGCGAATTTTAAAGGGTTTTAGATTTTGGAGGGGTGAATTTTTTATATAAAACCCCTTTTGTATATTTTTGTATATTTAGCCCTACAATTGTTTTAAAAATAATTAATTATTAGGTTTTACCCAAAAAAATAAAGGTGCATAAACATTAAACCTTTGATTTTCCTCCCAATTTTCTAGTTTGGAGCGGATTTGAATTGCATTCACTGTGATTTACTGGGTTAGAGGGGGATTGGAGTGACATTCGCCCGCATTTTTACTAGATTGGTGCTTGGAAGTTGGAGGTGATTGGAATTTTCCACGATTTACTGGGTCGAAGGAGGATTGGAGTAACATGCGCCCCCATTTTTACTAGGTTGGAGCTTGGAAGTTGGAGGTGATTGGAATTTTGCACTGGAAATTTCAATATTCTAGGGTTTTCATCATGAATTGTGCTGGGATTATGTGCAAGGAGGCCGATGACGAGGGCAACAAGGCTCATTCTTTTGGATTTCGGGCAACGGTGTTGCAACTACGACCAATAATTATTTTTTTTATAAATTCGCCACTCTGAATGCCTCGAAGTGTGCTATTCTAACAATGTTGGTGAATACAGGTGCTCTGTGAGTGATTGATTTGAAGTGTGTGAGTCTAAAAATGCTGGTGAATGTGGGTTCTATGTGGGTGATTACTTTGAAGTGTGTGAGTCTAACAGTGCTGGTGAATGTGGGTGCTTTGTGGGTGATTTGCAAGAGGTAAGCCATGGATTGTAGTTTTTTCTTTGTGGCATTTTTATTATTTTTCTTGGGTGTGGGTATGCTTCGGGTTTCTGATTAGAAATTAGTTCCTGTATAAATATGGAAGGAGATCCTACCGCTTTGCTGAACCATCTCTTGAAAGGGATAACTGTCATCATCCACTACCCTCCCCGAAACCCAACGACAATCTATTTTTGGCTGATGATGATAAACGATCTTAGAGGATTTATCTGACGTAATGCATTCAATTTCCGGAGATGTGTTGTTTTTTACACACAACAATGCATTCGATTGTCAGAGATGTGTTGTTTGTTACACACAACAATGCATTCGATTGTCGAAGACCTGTAATTGATGGCCCTTCATGGTCTCGATTTTTTGTTTTGTGCTCAAATCCCCTACAAAGACATGAGTATCCATTCCTCCTTACATGCTCCCTCCTTCAGGAAACCGTTCATGAGCAGTTATCCAGGCCAAAGGTCCCACAAAGCTGTTATGCCCCACCATTTTTTTGATAATGTGTATATGCTCTTTTCTGTTTCATCAACACACCAAAAACATATAGTCTTGTCTCTTGAACCTATGGCAATTCTACTGTCCCCACAAGTGCATATTCCACGAATTTATTCTTCGTGACTTAGGAACTCACATTATAGATGATATGGTTCAAAATCTTCCCCCATTTCTTTGATTCTCTCAGCAGAACGTTGACCCGAGCAAGTGATTAAACGTGAAGAGAATATAAAACAATTACAAAGTGAAGAATGTGTTGTTTGTATTTGTCTTATTTGTGATGTAAAAATATATTTGGAGCTTGGATAAAGGGAGGAGAGGATAGTGACAATGCAAGTGGGCTCAAAAGTGAGAAATATATGACCACATTGATCACTAAAACTATAATTTATGTTGAGAAGGGAAGGTATGATAAGGATTGGGCATAGATATGGATCAGAGTCAACAATGGGAGCAAGACTAAGCACAATTACTGCACCATGTGTTTTTCTTACAAGCATTCCTTTATAACAACACAATTTAGCTCAAAAATTGTTGAATTTCCACTAGGAATATGATCTATGCCTTATGCTACTGTAGTTTTACTTGACAGTGACTGATAGGATGCCTCATTGTGCCTTAAGACTATGCAGTGTGCTGATATAGAGGGGGAGGCCAGAGGCTAGTGTAGTTTTCTTAAATAACGGCCCACTGTCTACTAGAGATGTGTTATGTGCCCTATGTTAGCATAGTTTGCTTCCAGAGGGGATGTCAATGAGAGGGATCACATTCTGCAATTCACTAAAGTAAGAAGAAAATAGTAAGTCACTTTTCCTAGGAGGGTTCTCACTACACTGTGAGGGGTGGAGGGCTTTCACATTGCACATTTTCATTTTGATACGGGATAGAATAAGTTCTTTCTCTTAGATAGAAATGATCTATATGCTATGTAAGGCAAAGGTGATATAAACTTAGTGAAGTGAGTTACTATAAGAAAGAATGGTTAGCTGACTATGCCTTGAATATTCTCAACTTGCAATCAAATGAGGTGACCTTAAGAGAGGCTTAGTGCAAAAGTCTGGGAGGAAGAGATTTGATCAATGAGGCTCATGAATAATCTATGGTCATCACATGGGCCCATGTATTCACAACTTTCATTGGGCAAGAGGACCAAGAAGAGCTCCAAGATGGCTAAGTGTGGGATCAGTTGAGTAAGAGAGGGAAAAACATACAAACGAGACAAAAACATGGATCACACACATGAAATCCATCAATAAAAGCTAGGGGAATGTACAAGAATCATGTGAAAAAATCACATATTTAAAAAACATTAAAGAAACACTTATTTCTAAGTGCGACAATTGAAATGATACATTGGTAGATTTATAATACAAGTTCCAATTGAAGTGTTGACTGTGACCCCGAAAGTGCACTAAGTTGTAGGGACATGTCTAGCACATATTCACATGATATTTAGGAACATATAATGTAGAAGAGTGCACTAGAAGTTCCTATAGTGATGTGCAAAGTGTGACACATAAAAGCATGAAAATCATTAGAAGCGATACCTATGACAATAAGAAAATATGAAAATGACATTTGCAAAAGCTAAAGAAATTGAAAGCGATAGACTAAAACGCTGTGATGAGGTTACCCTAATTTTGTTTTGCAGTGGCGGCTTTGCTGTAGTGAGCCTCAACAAAAAAGACTTCTTCTTCCTTAATCTTTTTATTCCCAGTTTTTCCCTAAATTTCTCAAATTTTTAGGCCAATTGTGGTTGCTAGTTTCTATTTATCATTCTCTGTTCTTCTTTTGAATGAGGATCATTCAATTGAATAAATATTGTAACCTGGTTGCATAATATATTCTTATTCCACTGAGTGTTTTTTACTTTTTATTCTTCTGGATTTATATTTTTTCTTTAACTTGCAAACTTTTATTTAATCTTTTTATTACCAGATTTTCCTTAAATTTCTCAGAGTTTTAGGCCAATCACGGTTGCTAGTTTCTGTTTATCATTCTCTCAGGTTTATTTATGTCATAAGTTATTTAGTAAAAAAATTGTCTTTTCATTTTTAGATGTCATGATCCAATGTATTTATTTTATTAGGTTTGTATCTCAGATCGGATTGGAGTGTAGAATTAATTTGAGATGCTTATTCTTCTAGTCTAATTTTTAGTTGTTTGTATCATTAAAAAGAAATTTAGTGACTGTCAACCATCACGAAGGTTCAAATACAGTGTTTTCAAATGTCTTTTGGTGTATCGCATGGGTTTGGTGGACCAGGTTGGGTAGTGTAGTATGGTTTGAGTTGATTATCTTGATGGACCTCTTCTGTAGAAATATAATAAGTTTTTCCTCGAGCACATGATTTCCGTTTGTCCTTTCTTCCCAGCTTTTAGCTGCGGTCACTGGTTGGGACCTCCGCCGCCTACGGAGTCGCTTCGCATAAAGAATCCTACGGATCGGTTGTTGGTCACAAACTACATTACTTCCCGTAATGGGCTCACAGGATTGCTTGCGGCACTCTTAACCCGTCGGCTGGTGTACATGTTCAGATATTAATTTTTCTACCTTTTTTCTATTCTTATGTTATAGTTCATTGGCCTGGTTTAGTCTTGTTTTTTGGGATTTTCTTTGTCTTAGTGTTGTTATTTTGTTATCTTTCTATATTTTTCTTCAGTGTAGTCCCTTGTATCAACTCAATCTTGATGATTACTCTGTTGTTTGTTATGGATTTATTCTTATCCAAAGGAGATTCAATCATATTCTTCTCCCATAATATTTAAATCTTTTATAAATATTTACGAACGATCATGTTGGCCTCAATTTAGTATAGAATATGAAAATTTGATAAATAAATGTGATACTATTAATATTATTTAAATATTCATAAAAAGAAGCTTGAATTGGAAATTTCTATTTAGGTATTGGTACCAACCCTTTACTCTACCATCCCTTTACTCTATCAACCCTTTACTCTATCAGTTAGTTGTTTGACCACTTTCAGATTCTACAATTTGGAAGCAGACATTGATGCATAGGCAAACATAAGAGTTGTATTGGAAGGGGGTTCACATTGGATTCTAAATTGAGTCAAAATTTACCCACATCATCTGGAAAAAAATCATAATGAAGAGCAATATTGATTATTTAGAGCATGAATATCTAATAAAAACAGGGATAGTCTAAATTTATTTTCTGTGAAGATCCAATATACATCGACTTGATTTTTAGGTGGCATCATCTACCATTTTCTAGTGAAACAAGGATAATATTATGAAATTATGCTAGAGAACTAAAGCTGAAAGCATGCCAAAATGGGGTAATTGAATCCCCACTTTCGCAGAGAATGGAAGCTAATATGGGTCACCGTAGCTCCATATATTCAACAAGGAATTCATGGCCAGCCAATATTCATAAGATAAATATCTTATGAATATTTATAAGTATTTTCTTGACTGCTTTCAATGTACTTTTCTCTTGAACGTACAAACGAGTCACATGATCATATAGAGATATTGATGGGTTATAGGACCCATTCAGCTGACTGGCATTGCCAATGACATCATGAAACTATTTCACACAAGGTATATCAAACTACTATTCGTCATACTTCACTCGTATCTCCATCCATTATACTTATATATCTGCCTCTGCTATATTTTCCTCTTAATCATCATAATGAGGCGTGAGATGATATAACAATGCTCCAAACAACAGATTTTCAACATATATTCCCTATTAGTGAGAAATAATATGAATCCCCAAATTTATGTAGAGAACAATGGATGCTGCACTATTGATTTTAAATGAAGATATTCTATATGCCCTATTAGTGAGGAATAAGTTGAATCACCAAATTTCTATAGAGAATAATGGATGTTTCACTACTGATTTTAAATTAAGATATTCTAAAAGTTCAGTTGATAACTTTATCTCTAGACGTTACATAGAAGGGTGTGAAGGTGGGCTCATGGAAAATCTAGGTCCTGAAATTACATCCTTAAATATAGATGTAAGATTAAACATATTAATTACCTAACCTCTAAACATGAAAATAAATTAATTTCATCTCTCATTTAAAGTATTTTTTTTGTTGAAAATGTGTGCTATATTAACTCATTAATATAATAATCACATGAAGTAAAATGGTGGAATAAGATCATACGTTATCCCCCACATGCTACTGTCTACATATTCTAGAAAGGCAACATCCCAGCCTTAGCACTGAACTCTAATGTTCAATATCTGGTCAATATCCTGGATAAAGACTTGATGGATTCTTATTTTATCATCCTTACAATCCATGTACTTTCTAAGTCTGTTCCTTGAGAATATCAGTCATCCAATGTCCTCCCTTATCACTATTGAGGGTGTAAGTATCCCAACTTTTAAGCAAGCAATTGAAGCCTTTATTTCCTCATTTCTTTTCCCCACATAAATTGAGGGAGGATATATTCTATCTTGTTGCAAACCATGGTATATAATATAGTAATCCTATTTAGTAGATCCTTGTACATCCAATTTTTAAGCTCATGCTTTGATTATTCATACAAGCTTTGAAGTTATCGAAACTGTCCTTTGAGTAGAGATATCGCTTAAAACATGTCCACCCTTATATCTCCCAAGGGTGAAAATATCATGTATTAAGTGTTGATTGCAACATTTAATTGAAATTTCTAGACATTGCAGAGTGCAATCTATTGGTTACTAACGGTCAAGTAAAATTCCAAAGTATTTAAGTCATCAGCAAAGCAGAAATTTAGTAATTATTTTTCTAGGAAGAAAGATACCTTTGCTTTTCCATCTAGCTATGCAATGTATAAATATTTTCCTTTCCTGTAAGAAGTAGAACAAATAAAAATGTGGTAAGTGGGCATTCCTATTTAATATGAACTCAGTAACAACAATGTGAAATACACAAATACAAGCAAGTAGGAAAAGGAGCAAGTATGCAAGTAGAAGAGGGTATTGTCGAATGTGTAGAAGTTTGCCAGATAAGATAATGGGATAAGATAAGTTTATTAATGTGCAAAAAATTACCACAAATACGTGCATGAAATTTTTAAGTACATTAGCATTGATATAATGTTGGAGAAGAATGGCCACTTCGATAAAAGTAGAAGCATATCTAATCCAATAGATCTAAGATACAAAACTAGATTGTAGATCCAAGAGCATCAATGGCTGCAGGAACATATAGAAATGTGGAAAATGGGCATTCTTCTTGATATGGACATGATATTAACAATTCCAAATACTCCCATACAAGTAAGAGAAGTTCCCTTGAAGATAGTTATCTTATTTCCTAGTGGTGTATTCCTATACATCCAATTATGAAGGTTACTATGAAATATATTCAACATCCACCATTATTGTTTAAGTTAAAGATATGAATACCAAAGGGAATGCCCAAAATCCAAAATTAAAATACTTGATATTTTTTGTTGGTATATCTTTCTAGATATTCCAATTAATTCTGGTGAGTGATGGGGATTACATATATATACTTGTGGTACAAAGAGATGTCTATAAACATAGATCATGATTATGGGAAACTTGAAGAATGGTGCACAAATTTGTATTTTAAAAACAGGCAAACAAAGTGTGTATGTGCATATAAATTACCTAAACCACTGGGAATTATGAAAAAGCCCTATCATTTAGGATTTGATACCAATTGATATGAACACTGTGACAACAATGCAAAATAATCGGATACAAGTATGGTAACAAGGGAGGAAGCATGAAAAACATAAGAGGAGATTGTTGAATTGTACAGATGCTTCCCACTCAAAATTGTATTTAGATACATAGTAGTATGAAATTAGTGGAACACAATCATCTTTGATCAAGTTTATTAGGTATATGTCTATAAAATACATTTTTAGATGAGTGATCAATTTAGACCAAGTCACCCTTAAAAGTCACAATTCAAGTTGAATAAAGTAAAATTGTAGATAAAATACACATATAATACACTTTTGTTGACGCATTAGAAAAGAGGCCCCTGATTTCTTTGCAAGAGAAGATTTTAAATCCTAACCATGTTAGCTTTTGTAGAATTATGTCCCCACTCTATTATGTCATAATAACTGATTTTGTAGATAAAAGCAATTTATCTACAGCATCAATATTCATTATACAATTGAGAGGCATTAGGAATTTAGAAGTTGTTAATTGGCCTATGGTTTTTCAATATTGAATGTAAATTGCTTCACACCTAAAGCCTTTATTTGATATTTATTTTCTTGCACACCTAGAAATGTGGCCCACTTGGTGTCTTTGTGTAAGAACACTCTTAAAAATCCTTAACTCCTAGTCAAGCTCATGAAATATTACTTGCAATGATTCCAAATGGTTTTGACAATTGTTCGTCTAGGCAAATTAAAGGAATTTTCACCTATGATTAAATCATAAATCATTAGCGACTTGGATGTTGTGTATATGTGAATTTGTTTCTAGCCTATACTTGACAACTACCTCATAAGAAGCTTCTCCTTCATTTTTCCTTGCAAGCCATTTAGTCACTAAAATTGTCCTTGGAGCATCGCTGTCAATTAGCCCAAGTCCTCTGTCTTCTCTATGGAGGGTGTAAATTTCACTAGTAACTAACTAGTTGCCTTCCTCCTCACTTTTATCATGGAAAATTATAGAGGATATGTTTCAAATTCTTATAACCAATTCATCAAGGGAAAGATAAGTAAAAAAACATGTCCAACTACTTGAATTTTTCTTAATATGTTAAAAAATAAGCAACTAGTGAAGCTTCATGAAGCTAAGCAACTAGTCTAAGGGAGGACAAGGACAAATACAGAAGAAATGAAGCCAAGTGTGAGAATATCTAAAAAAATGAAAACATCTAGTGGCATTGACACTAGATGCTGCAACCAAATAAAAATGAGGGGTCCAATAAATCGTCAATTATTGTAAAGGGCATAATGCATTATTTAATCAAGACATTTGGAGAATAGCCAAGACTATTGCATGTATCATGGGTGGGATCCTAGTGTGTGTGAAAATTTTAAGACCCCCATAATTCCTAACAATCAAGGATGCAAACAAGAATATTTGAATTGATCATTGGTTACTTGAATTTTGGGTATGTTGAAAATTTTTTGGTCCTTAATTTCCGGTGGGCGGTCTGCGCCCATGGTTTTGTGCATGGTTTTGCACATGGGTTTGGGGTATGATGGTTTTAGGCCCCTGGTATTTTTTGTAGATCCGGTCAAGGGAACTACGGTTATGTTCTAATCCAGGGTTAATGGATTGGGGTCTATGTATGCTTCGACATGTATATATATGTGTTGTAACACTAAAAGGAATATAATGAAATATCAAGCTGGTCGTCTTGATTTGGGATCCAGGGGAAAATCTCTTTGTTTATCTGTTTTATGTTTTATGCTCTCGCTATTGTTTATTTTTTGTTATAATATTCATGTGCAGATAATTTCTGTTTAGGGTTAAAACCTACATTTGGTATCAGAGCAGTTTCGGCTTCAAGGGGACGCCTTTGCTGCTAAGGGATTTTTGCTCGGGATTGAGGTAGAACTTGTTCAGTGGGAGATATGCGGGATCGATTCTTGCGGTGAAAGAAGATGGAAAGCAGTGGAAAGATAGAGATTGAGAAATTTAATGGTCAGAGTTTTGAGTTGTGGAAGCTCAAGATGGAGGATCTGCTGGTGGATAAAGATCAGTGGATCATGGTAGATCCAGGTACTAAACCAAAGGCAATGTCAGATGAAGACTGGAAGAAACTGGATCGGAAGGCTAAGAGCACAATACGATTGTGTGTCTCAAATTAAATATTGTTGAATGTATCTGGGGAAGCTACAATGAAGAATTTGTGGGAAAAACTTGGGACTTTGTACCAATATAAGTCTCTGGTGAATAAGTTGTTCCTGCAGAAAAAGATGTATAACTTGAGGATGAAGGATGGAGACACGGTGACAGAGCATCTGAATTCCTTTAATACTATGGTAAGTCAGCTATCATCTGTTGATATTAAAATCTCAGATGAAGATAAGTGCATCACTTTGTTGTGTTCTCTACCAGACTCGTGGGACAGTCTGGTTATTGCAATAAGTAGCAATACAAATACCTTGAATTTTGATGACATTATCTCAGCCTTGTTGTTGGAGGAAATGAGATGAAGAAATATGGAGGGCTAGAATGGAGATGCCTTATCTGTATGAGGAAGGTCCCAAAATAGAAACAAGAATAAGGTTTTGAGTGGGAGATCCAAATCTAGAGGGAGATATAAATCTCTTGGAATGTTTGTAAAGGTATGCTGGAAATGTGGAAAGGAAGGGCACTACAAAAGGGAGTGTAGATCTAAATCTCCTGAGAAAGGAAAGGGATCTAATGATGCTCCTTCTATAGAGGCAAAAACCACCTCAAATGAAGGTGGGTATGTGTATTTGGCTTCTTCTTCAAATACACATGTAGATCATGAGTCATGGTTGACTAACTCAGGTACATCCTTTCACTTCACTCCCCATAGGGAGTGGTCCTGCGAGTATGAGAAATATGATGGTGGTAATGTATTCCTAGGGGATAATAGGAAGGCCAAAATCGTCGGACGTGGAAAGGTCAAGATGAAGTTGCAAGGTGGAAGGATTAGAACGCTTCCTGGTGTTTTTCATATTCCTGCATTGGCCAGAAATCTGATTTCTGTAAGCAAGATGGATGATGCAGGTGTAAAAACAGTGTTCAAGAAATATGCCTGCAAGATGGTTAGGGGAGCATTGGTATTAATGCGAGGAGTTCGGACTAGAACTCTATACAAGCTACAAGGTAGAAAATTTATTGATGGGTGTAACAGTTCTGTGGTTCTTGAAAGTGGAGTGGAAATCCTAGCTGTCTCTGGAGAAAATACCATGCTATGGCATCAAAGGCTTGGACATATTGGAGAGAAGGGCCTTCAGATACTGCATAAAAATGGTATGGTAGAAGTTATGTCTAATTTCTCTCTGGATTTCGATTTCTGTGAACATTGTGTATATGGGAAGCAGAATTGGGTGAGCTTTCCTTCTGGTGCTAAGAGGGCGAACAAGATATTAGAACTTGTGCACGGTGATGTGTTTGGACTTGTGTCAGTTCCATCACTGGGAAAGTATGTGTACTATGTTTCATTCATAGATGACTTCTCAAGGAATACATGGATATATTTCTTGAGGAAGAAATCTGAAGTCTTTGACAGATTTAAAGAATTTAAGGCTCTGGTGGAAAACCAGACAGAGAAGAAGATAAAGGCACTGAGGACAGATAATGATGGGGAATTATGCAAGAAGGAATTTGAAGAGTTCTGTAAGAAGTGTGGTATAGCATGGCAGAAGACTACTCCATACACACCTCAAAAAAATGGAGTTGCAGAAAGAATTAACAAAACACTGATGGAAAAGGAAAGAAGCATGTCCAGTGGTACCTAGTTAGGACAAGAATTCTGGGCAGAGGCAATGGAGACTGCATGCTATCTGGTTAACAGATCACCTTCATCAGTGTTGGAGGATAAGACTCCACATGAGGTATGGACTGGTAAGAAACCCTCTCTTTCACATCTAAGGTTATTTGGATGTGATTCATATGTACATTTTCCAAAGCATAAAAGGACCAAGTTGGATAATAAATCTAAAAGGTGCATCTTTATTGGGTATAAGGATGGTTTAAAAGGTTATAAGCTTTGGAACCCGGAAACAAGGAAGGTTGTGTACAGCCAAGATGTGGTTTTTAGAGAGGTGAAAGATGTTGTTAAACATGAATTCATACCAAAGGAACCTGAGAAGATAGAGTTTGAGCTAAAGGAGGATGAATCAGACTCTACAACAGAAGAAGACTCAAAAGAGGAAGAGCCACAAACTCCAGCTATGAGAAGATCAGTTCGGGAAAGAAGGCAACCAAAAAGGTATAGTCCATCTACTTTCTATTTAGGTTTTTCCTTAAATATAATTGATGATGATCCTAGAACTGTCAGGGAGGAAGTAGTTTCAAAGGATGGAAAACTCTAGAAGGAGGCCATGGTTGATGAAATGGCATCCTTGCACAAAAATGAGGCATGGGATCTGGTGAAGTTGCCAGCTGGAAGGAAGCCCATCGGGATCGAATGGGTGTTTAAGAAGAATATGAATGTAGAAGGCAAGGTGGATAAATACAAAGCTCGATTGGTAGAAAAAGGTTATTCCCAGGTGTGGGAATTTATTTTGGTGATATTTTTTCTCCTGTTTCCAAAGTTACTTCTATTAGATTAATTTTATTTGTTGCTGCTGCATTTGATTTTGAGATAGAACAGATGGATGTGAAGACAACATTTCTTCACGGGGATCTAGAAGAGGAGATCTACATGAAGCAACCTGAAGGCTTTATGGTGAAGGGTAAGAAAGAACTGGTGTGCAGGTTGAAGAAGTCTATGTATGGGTTAAAACAGTCACCAAGGATGTGGTATCAGAAATTTGATACCTATATACGGGGACTTGGCTTCACCAGAAGCAAGGAGGATCACTGTGTTTATTTTAAATTAATTGGTGACCGTGTTGTTTATTTGGTCTTGTATGTGGATGATATGTTGTTGATTGGAAATGACAAAGAAATTATCCAAGATTTGAAGACCCAACTGTTCTCCAAATTCGACATGAAGGATCTTGGTGCTGCAAACTATATTTTGGGAATGGAAATTAAGAGAGATCGGGCAAAGAGGAAGCTCTGGTTAAACCAGAGGAAGTATGTCGAGACTATATTGCAGAGGTTCAATATGCAGGATAGTAAACCGGTGAATGTTCCTATTCCCGTAGGTGTAAAGCTGTCTGCTGAACAGTGTCCCAAGACACAAGAAGAAGAGGAGTATATGTCTCGTGTTCCATATGCAAGTGCAGTGGGTAGCTTGATGTATGCAATGGTCTGTACTAGACCAGACATTGCACATGCAGTGGGAGTATTGAGCAGGTTTATTTCAAACCCAGGGAAGGAGCATTGGACAGCAGTGAAGCGGGTTTTTAGATATTTACGTGGCACTAGTGATTATGGCTTGTGCTACCAGGGAAGACCAGGATTGGAAAGAATGTTGGACATTCGTGGTTTTGTTGATGCAGACTGGGCTGGAGATCTGGACCAAAGAAGATCTACAAGTGGGTATTTGTTTAGCCTATTTGGAGGTGCAGTCAGTTGGATGAGTAAAAGACAGTCTGTAGTGGCGCTTTCAACTACAGAGGCAGAATACATAGCAGCCACTCATGCAAGCAAGGAAGAAGTTTGGTTGCAGAGATTGTGTTCAAGTATGGGGTTGGTACAGCAAGCTATAAGGATAGACTGTGATAGCCAAAGTGCAATTTTCTTGGCTAAGAATCCTGCTTATCATTCAAAGACAAAGCACATTGATGTTCAATATCACTTTGTTAGAGATATGGTTGAGGCTAAAAGGGTGTTGCTGGTAAAGGTGGACACTTTGAAGAATGTTGCAGATGAAATCACGAAGTCCGTGAGCACTCATAAGTTCTCTTGGTGTAGAGAAACAATGGGTGTTGAAGAATTGGGCCAATGACTAAGCTCTCATGTGGCCCCCTGCGGAAAGAAAACAATGAGTGGGAGAATGTTGGGTATGTGTTATATTATTTCCACGACTAATCATGCGCGGGTGGGTAAGAGGGGAGGTGATAGCCCCCCCTGTCAGGGTTCAGGGTAGCGCCCCGGCGGAAATATTTTGGTCCTTAATTTCCAGTGGGCGGTCCGCGCCCATGGTTTTGTACATGGTTTTGCACATGGTTTTGGGGTATGATGGTTTTCGGCCCCTGGTATTTTTTGTAGATTCGGTCAAGGGAACTACGGTTATGTTCTAATACAGGGTTAATGGATTGGGGTCTATGTATGCTTCGGCATGTATATATATGTGTTGTAAGACTAAAAGTAATATAATGAAATATCAAGTTGGTCGTCCCAATTTGGGATCCAAGGGAAAATCTCTGTGTTTATCTGTTTTATGTTTTATGCTCTCGATATTGTTTATTTTCTATTATAAGATTCGTGTGTAGATAATTTTTGTTTAGGGTTAAAACCTACATGAAGCATGTATATAAGCATGGAAATTGACTTGTCTCTACTTCTAAGATCTCCTTGCATTGCACTATATGTTTGTCCTGTGACATCCAACTCGGTGTCGTGGATGGGAATTAATTGGTCCCATATGTTATAATCTCTCATACACAACACTTAGTATTTGGTTCCCAAAAATTATTAACTGAAGGAATACATAACTACATTCTTAACATGAAAAATATTCTAGAAGAAAAAAACTCGATCTGAATCACATACACAAAAAAATTATGCCCAACTACCAGTTCTTGATTAATAAATTAATCACAGAAATTACATGGGATCATATCCTGGGATAATAGCTCAACTGAGGAAATACAAAATTGATCACCAACCTCGCTACACTCTCTCAGACCCAACACACGCTCACTAGGAAGTCTCTCTCAATCTTGTGTTGTTGTTGCGTCTCATCTCCTCACCTTAGCCTTACCTTTATAACTTTACATTGAGCCAAAACCATAATCCTAACCCTAACCCTAACCTGAAAGTGATGGATAGATAATATTAGATCTCGCCTTACTTGAGGTCGACGACTAAGATTAAAAATTAATCACTAAAGTAAATAATTTACTTTATCAAATTTTTTATTTTAGCTCAATAATCCAACATATAATTATATGATTTTCCTAAGTATCTTAGGCTAAGTTACCTCAATAAATATTCTAAGGTGAAATTTGGGTGACTTCTACATGCTTAGACATAAGGCTTGTGCAGAAGGTACTTGCCTGAGCTACAAACTTCAAAGCGATGAGATACCAGGCAACGACCCCCACGTCGCATCCCTCCCTCCATGCATCCCTGGGCTGTGTCCATGCATCCCTCCATTTTTTCCAACTTCAGTATTCTAGAGTTTGGATGAATTCAGTCTTATGTTGTTTGGATGAATTCAGTCTTATGGAGTAGAATGAATTCTTATTCTTATGGCCATCTTATAGATAATAACCACAAGCCAAAGAGGTCCCACAAGGCAAAAAACAAAAACCACATGTATTTTAGCACCAGAAAGAAAAACCACAAGTATGAATGTATGAAATGTGCATCTTTTGAGTCACTGTATGGTGTGAATACAATAAGTAAATATCTATTTATGCTTGATTATGTATAAGTTGGTTTATTAAGACATCAACCTTAAAAACAGTATAGTGGAAAACTATAGCTGCAAGAAACACCTATTCTAATTAATCTTTAATCTTGGAGAACATTCTCACCATATATATCTATATATAATATTTGGATGGAGAGGTGTGTTTTGCAAAGGATGATTAAATTTATTGTAATACTTTTTTTTTTTGTTTAAAGCTTTCAAGTATTCATTAGGTGATTTGGATATTTGAATTAATTTAGTGGAATTTTTTATATATTTGACATTTGAATGATGTGCTTTGTTTTATAGATGATGAATCATGATTTTATTGTTTTGTATATAATGATTTATTTTTTTCTTTTGGGCTTGGGCCTTGGCCCAACATTCTAATAAAAAATTGCTTGATGGTTTTTGTGGAAATTACACTTATTTTAATTTGAATGCTACTTACAAATCTTGTAATTCTCAACTCTTGGAAACTATTGATGCATGTTTCTAGATCGATTTGAAATTTTACTTCTAGAATTTTTAATGAGATGTTAAGATAATTCTAGGAAGAATCAATCAAGGGAAATGGATGTATTATCATACTTTAAAAATCCTCAATCCAATAATACACATTCTCTTCATGCTTCAAGCTCCTTTGAACAATCTATTACTGAGAGAGATGTTAACTCTTGTGAAAATTCATCTGATATCCATATGATGGATGAAAGAATAGGTTCCTCAAGTGATTAGGGTGAGATAAATGCATTTTCAAAAGAAGTTAGTGATGAAAATGTTAAATATTTTTCATTGGAAGGTGACACAAACCATTCACTGAAAAGGAAAAACGGCCATTGGACCGTAGGGAGACAATTCCAAGATGATTGGGTCTCAAGTTTGCCATTTATTGAAGAAATACCTCCTACAAATGTGAATGAGGTTTTACGAGAATTTAGATGTATTGCGTGTAGTTGGAAAAGTTGCAAGGTAGTGAAATTTCGGATGAAGCTAGATACAATAAAAAAGCATACAGGAAAGTTGTATGAAAAGAAAATTGTAAATGGTAAAGCGAAATATATTGCCAGATGGAAATATTTTGAGGAATGTCGACATATCCAATGTGTGGAATAATAATAAAAATATTTAATAAGTAAGAGGAAACTTGAGGCAAGTGGAGTAACCATCATATCTCAATTGTAAAAGACGATGGAAAGAAGTTCGTTATCCAAGACGATACAATTGAGCACTGTATTTTACATCTTATGTAAAGGTCGTCCTATGACATATTATCCATATCAAATGAGATTTATATATTTTCTTCACGTGCCAAACTTTCCATCTTCTCATTGGTCTGTAACTAGTGGTTGGGAATGGGCATGATATCTAGCTCAAGTAGAAAAAGATGATTTGAAACAGAAGATTGCAAATGCTAGGTTTTTAGCATTGTCTTTGGATGAGGTTACAGCTATAGATAATACTTTATGGATCTGCATGAGCATTTATATGGTTAATTACCATATTAGGCATTCCTATCTACTTGGGATTAAAAATATGAGAGAGACTTCTACAACTAGAAAAATTTATGAACTTGTTCTTAATATTTTGAAGGAAAGTGGTATGGATCATTTAATGATTGCAAAAAATTTGGTATGTGTTGGAGCAGATAGAGAATCAGTAATGCAAGGACAAAGGAATGGCCTTTGTGTTAGACTACAACTATCAACTTTTCCATACATGCTTAATATTCAGTGTATGGCTCATAGGATGAATCTTGAATTTAAACTAGTAAGCGAGTTTCCATCAGTTTCAAAAGTTGAAGATCTTGTATGTGAGACTCGTGCATACTTTTCTCGTAGTCCTAAACAATATTTAGAAATTCAACAATTTGCAGATGGTATTATGGATGGAAAAAAAACTACTGAAAGATATTGATACAAGATGGATCTCATTAAATGGACCAGATCAGAGACTATTTACCGAGTTCAAATATTTGGTAGGGTTGATGTATGAAAATCGCTAAAATGTAAACAAAGCTCAAGATATTATTTTTTGAATAACTGATATAAAGACATTATTGACATTGGCTGTAATTATTCCTATGCTACATGAAACAAATGTCCTCATGAAAATGTCTCAGAATTGCACAATGTGTATTGCTGAATACACAAATCATTAGGGGAATTTTGAGGTAAAAAATGGGCCTCCTAAGAAAAATGTACAACCAAAATAAACTTTATGAGAACCAATAGGATTCAAGATGATGATGTCAAACATGGGGGATGATTCACCATTTTTGGAGTAAAAAGGTAAAAATATTAAAAAATAATAAAATAATAAAACTATTTTTTCAACTCGTATTTTGAACTTATCTCCATAAGGGTTTACTCAAATTTCAAGCATGAGTACTGGTTGGATGAAAAATTTAATTCTTCATCCAAGGAGTACCCATGTTGCATACTTTTGATGTACGCTGCTACACGAAAAATGAGAAATACATGAAAAAACGTGATTGCAATCACGTTTTTCATGTATTTCTCATTTTTTGTGTTACAGAGTCCATCAAAAGTATGCAACATGGGTACTCCTTGGATGGGGAATTAAATTTTTCATCCAACGATTATTCCTACTCGAAATTTGAGTAAAACCTTAGGGATAAATGTTCAAAATACAAGTTGAAAAAGTAGTTTTTTCTTTTTTCCCTCTAAAATTTGATAATGTAATCAAATCTTATTTTATTATTTCCACTATTATTTTATAATTTCCTTGGGAGGCCCATTTTAGACCTCAAAATTCCCCTAATGGAAAGAAATTCAGAATGCCTTGCATTGGATAATTTTTATATGATGTCGGACTCTTTTACTGGTCTAGAGTTTACAAGTTGGACTAAGATCATCAATATAGAAAATACTGAAAAAAATTTAACGTTTGATGAAAAGGGGATACTATGTATCGCAGTGCGTGGGTATATGGTTCCCTTTCATTATATCAGTAAGATGGGACGAATCACCGTGTATCAAGAGACCAATTTGATAATATTGTGATTTCAGTGAAACAGAATTTGATAGAAATTGCAAGATCACTATCATAAGAGATAAGAGAACGATTTCCTCGAGATGAATTGTTGGAGGCCATGTGTGTGGTATGCCCTCATTATTGGAAAATTTGTCAATGTCCAAGAAATTTAAAAGCCGGTTTTCAATAGAGATTAAAATTTTTAGTAGACCACTTTTGCAAGAAAGTATCGATACATGGAGAACAGATTGAAGGTATTTTAGATTCATCAAAATTGTATCAACAACATAGGGGCTTCACTCAATGAACCTTTTTCATATTGCCTGTGTTCATAGCATACTAAACAATACCCCTAATTTGACTACATATTGGAAAATACCTCTAAAAATCACATTATTTAACCCCCTACCAATATGAACCCAATACACCTCCCAAATTTAAAATACCCCTACTATCACTAGATATTGTAGGTGTCCACTATTTCATTAGCATTCTTTATACCCCTTTATAATTTTTCATTAACTTTGAGCTCCATTTTTTATACCCACCAATATAAAAACCCTTTACCCCCTATATATCCCCCAATATATTAAGTCAAATTTTTGTCAATATATATCCCCCAATATGAACCCACGTGGTATAGTATTGCTCCCCTAGTGAAGCCCTTGTGATCAACAAGGTGGACTCTTTGTTGAAAAAATGTGGAAGAAATATCCTTTTTTGGAGAATCCTAATGAAAATGGTGCTATAGCAAGATTATGGACTACTTTAAGTGCTAACCAATACCTGCAAGGAAACATATCAGAATATTTCAAATTAGCAGATTTGTGTCAAACCATGATTTTGGGATTAGTGAAGGATGAGAGAATGTTTAGGGCACTATCATTATTGAAGTCAAAGTTGAGGAACAAGCTTGATAAACATGTGGATACATGTTTAAGGTTATATGTAACAAATTATGACATTAACAATTTTCCATATGAAAGAGCACTAGCGCTTTGGCGATCAGATTGTGATCGAAGGGGAGAAAAAAATATAAAAAAATTATCTAATGAACTTGATACAAAACATAATGTTTTGGAGGCTCATAATGACAGTAAATTTTGAGAATATCATATAATATTCCTAATTTAGCTTCAGCTAATAGGAATATTAATTTTTCTTTTGAAATCTAGGTGCATGAATAATTGAGAAAGGAGGCTCCTAATTTGCTCAAGTATGAACACAAATGCTTCCTAATGTGAAAGGGGATCATGAAATAACCATTTCAAGCATCCACATTTTTGAACAAGGTCTAAAATATGTTAACAAGGTCAATTTTGACCAAGTCAACATGATTTGTTCTTAAAGGACTAGATCCTAAATAAAGCCCGCTCAATGTGAATAGAGATCAATCCACCTAGACAAAATGAAGGCACCTTGAGTGTGAAAAGGGACAGGACATGAAAATTCTGTCAAGGTTGACTAAGTCAACAAATCTGTGTAGATACATTGAACCACCTTGATGGACAACGCAGTTTTTGTGGAGGAGCCTTTACATGGAAGCAACCTCATAGTGGGTGGGACCCCGGGTGAGAGAGCTCATCAATTATATAATGAAGGAGATGGAAAGCATAGGGGGATATTGGATATTATATTTTTATGTGGTCTGCTTGGAATTCCTATATACTTGGCTATTTAGCTAAGATGCTTCACTTCTTAGTGCAAGGGTTTGCCCGGGTGGGGATTCCCTACTCTTTCTTGAAGATCTTGCTTGAGAAATCTAAGAGGAGACTTCTGATCTGAATTTTCCACTATCAGGTGTTGGGCCAAGAACTTACCTTCATAAAAAATGCAATCCCTTCAGAAAAATATGTTATTTATTAAGGTGTGCAGTGGGAGGGGTCAAAACCCCATTTTGATTAGCTAGTTTCCCAAGAGGAGGATAAGCCTTTCTTTGGGAAAGCTAGAGGAAACATCTACAGCTATTTATTTTCATGTTCAGCCATATTATGCAGAGCTTCAGCCATATAGCATTATTCAGCCATAGATTTGTAACAACTTTCTCTTGTATATCTTTTCTCTCAAGAAACCCTTGCCGGGTCTTCTTGGAACTGTATAAAAGAGATTAGATCTTTGTTTTTATGCCTCATTGAGTATTATAATAATATTATCAGATATATTTCTCTATTTTCTGAGTTAAACTCTGTTTATACTGCACAGTCTCTTATGCAGCAGCTTCGGCATTTTGCAGTCTTGGGGTTTTGGCAATTTTTAGCGGTCTTGAGCATGGGAGGCCTGTTTAACTAGGATAAAGGCATTTGTTTCTGAATTTATTTTGCATTAATGTCCTATATTTTCCATTCTAAGGGACACAACCATTATTTTCCACTATTATAACTCAATATTCAGAAAATAACGTTTTTGAGGCAAAAATAACTGCTTTTCCCCACTTGGTGAATTGTATAAAGGCATAGTTTGTTGTTGTGATTGTTATTATGATGGATATGAGTTCAAACACACTACATGATTTTATTAATTTCTATTATCCAACTTTTTAATACCTTAAGGTATTCTTATTGTTGTAGAAAATTCCAATTTTAGAATATTACAGTGGTATCAAAGCAACAATCTTGGCTCAACCTATGAGCTTCAAGAATCATGGAGTATTCTCATGGGGAGGAGGAGATTTGAAGAAGAAATCAGAGCAAACCCTTTTTTTCTAGAGAAAGGAGGTTCTCAAAACTTCTTTTTTCAAATCTGCAGGGTGGAAGCAAGGGCATGAAAGAAACGAGGAGGGAGAAATCTAAAAATCCCTTAGCAAGATCTATACAAGAGGAAGATTCTAAATCCTCATATTATGGATATGAGCACTCAGTCATATCATCATATCTACCATTTTCTACCAGAAATTTCTTCATGAAGAGGAAGAAAGGATATGTGCCAAAGAGAGATACTCTTGGTGATTATTTCCAGGAATATGAAGATCAATATGAGGAGTTCAAAGATCACTTGAATTTCCAAGGGTTTTGCAAAATGAAGGAAAGGAGCACAAGGATCAAGAAGCAGGGTGAGGGTAGATTCTTTCTATCAATTTTTGATGGATCACCTATATGTCTAGCTAGGGCTTGGGTGAAGGAGCTAGACACCTTTGTGCAGCAACATCAAGTTTCAAAATTTGAAGCCATCAAAGTAGCAGCACTGCATTTTGAGGGTAAGGCCTATGCTTGGTGGTTGTTTGAATCATTTTACTTAAAGAATGAAAATACATCTACTTATGAAAATTTCATTAAAATATTAGTAGAGAGGTTTGATGAGAGTTCATGTGAAACATCTTCTATTGAAACTATCATACCATATCAAACAAAGATTTTACATGAGTTGGGAGGGTCTGTAAATCCAACTCCATTTCTGAAAACCAACGGAGAGGAGGTGAGCTTGTTTGATACTTTTCCAAGGGAAATATATCCTTTAGA
This sequence comes from Pinus albicaulis, assembly GCA_034641835.2. Taxonomy (NCBI): domain Eukaryota; kingdom Viridiplantae; phylum Streptophyta; class Pinopsida; order Pinales; family Pinaceae; genus Pinus; species Pinus albicaulis. Next base: position 975,955,135 of record CM076580.1, on the reverse strand, counting down.
TGAGGGGCTTTCTTCTTAAAAGGAAGACATGAAGATTCCTTCTTCAAAAGAGGACCAAGATCTAAGGTCTCTTGTTGAAGGTAAGGAAAATTCAACTAGTGAAGAAGAGAAAGGAGAGGCAGGAGAAGATAACACAGTCATAACAAGGGCACCCCAAGCACCTCATGAAGAAGAGGATGGAGCACTTGCTCCAAAGAAAGAAACTCTTTCACTCTTGCAAGGAGTTCCAAAAGGTCTCACACATAGAGCTCTTGGCATAACACATGAGCAGCATGTACCTTCATTTCCAAATGATGAGATCTTGAAGATAGGAGAAGGAAAAGAGGAGGAATGTCATCACAATATGAAGATCATGTACCCTTCTCTATTTTAGAGTTTGAAATAACAAAGAAGGCAAGAGAACTTATGCAACAAAGGTAGGGGAAAATCTATCCACCTACATTCACACCCTACTCTAGGCCTTTATGCCTCTTTGCAAGGAGGAATTTCAGTAGGAAGACCTCCTGATGGGAGGGAAACTAAATTTTTATCTCAACTATATGCAGCAGCAACATATTTGTTTAAAGAGGTAACCTTGGAAGGAGTGAATATAGCGCTGAAAATCATTGACGGAAGGCTAGGCAAATTTTTGAAATTGACCTTGCTTTCTTCCATACATCTATTTGCATTGGAGGGAATAGATTCAGAAATTTGTACTGATATGAGAATATTATCAAAAGGCTACTCCATAGCTTTGGGGCAGCCAAGGATAGTCCAATATATAATGAATATTTCTGAACATAACAAAAAAATAATTTCATTTTTGTATGCAGGAGCAAAATTGTGGAAGTTTTTGAGAAAGAGAACCTTTCAAGGGGAGGGTGACTTTCATAAACTTCAATCTTGTCTTGAGCAAGATTAGCTACAAGAAAGGTAGCAAAAGAGATTTTGGAATACTCCAACATGTTTCTTTGACATCAAGCATGTCAAGGCGGAGAGCCATCATATGAAAAATGCATCATTTCATGTTTCTACAGTGTTGTCAATATTGGGAAGCCTAGACCCTTATTGGGAGTCCCAACTCTTGATGGAATATTTTAAGGACATATTCACATGTAAGGTTCTTGATGGGCAAGCAAAGGATTGGAAGTATAAAGTAGTTGATGGGATCATTTATGTTCATGATCAGATCTACTTAACTAAAGGTTCCAAACTCAAGAATAAACTAATTGACACAACCTATGAGGTCTTGCTTTCAAACCCCACTAATTTCATTAGAACATACCATACTATCTTAGATGGATTCATGTGGGAAAATTTCAAGGAGGAGATGCACTCTCATATGAGTAAATGCATGAATCATTTTTTGGTTGAGGAGGAACATAGCTCTTGGGAAGAGTTATCATTATCACCTCCTTATTCATTGAGTGAGAGAGGGAGATCATCCATGAGCTACCTTGCTGATTTTAAACAAGTGTATGACAAACATTGTATTGTTGAATCTCATGATGTATTTATTATATACTTTTATTTTCTTAACACTTGTGTGCAGGTCTTGGCTCCAAGAGGGGGTACTTTTTCTGATGAGCTTCATGAGCCACTTTGGGCCATGAACAATGGTGATGTTGGCCATTCCTTGGGAGATATTGGAGAGATGATGTACTCCTAATGGTGTGATTCATCAACACCAACCATCATACACCTTCTCCAAGCATGCAAGAAGGATGGGGCAGCAAACAAGTGTTGGGGAGAATGCTTGTCATATCATATTCTATGGTAGCTAGGAAAAAACTACACTGGTTGCACATGAGGGACCATTTTCCTTCTCCCTTATTGTATATGGCAGATAGCATGATCTTACTTATGCTCCCACATGCTACATATTTTCTTACCTTCGTTGGAGGCATGGTTGGAGGAGAGGCACACTTGTTGGATGTGTCTTTGGGGGAAGAGAGTCCCTACTTTTTCTGCACTACATGTTCCAAAGGGAGCATGAGAAACTATATGGCCACCATTGCATACCACTTGTTTCCTTATGATGTGGACCATATGTGTGGTTGGAGCACTTGGGGCATGCCTCTCATGAGAAATTGGGAGGATATTTTCTATGAATTACCAAGCTGGAAGGTGATTCATTTTATTTGGATGATAGAATGGAGGAGGGAAACCCCCATTGATGATGAAATTCCCCATGATTGTCATCACCTCTATATTGAGAAGGCCATGGATCAGCAAGAATGTTTTCCTAACACCCTTCCATTATTTCATGATGAGATCCATTAGGTTTATTCACCAAAGGCCAACTTGCACACTTGGGAGGAGCCATTGGGAGATGGAATTTTTGCAGAAATTCTGAAGCAATGGAGGAGACTATGGGATGAGAGGGCCACAAGAGGAAGAGGGGAGATTTTGCAGCACCCTTGCAGTTGCTTGAGGAGAAGCAACATTTAGGAGGGGGAGACTCTAATATTCCTAATTTAGCTTTAGCTAATAGGAATATTAAATTTTTCTTTTGAAATCTAGATGCATGAATAATTGAGTAAGGAGGCTCCTAATTTGCTCAAGTATGAATAAAAATCCTTCCTAATGTGAAAGGGGATCATGAAATAACCAATTCAAGCATCCACATGTGTGAGCAAGGTCTAAAATATGTGGACAAGGTCAATTTTGACCAAGTCAACGTGATTTATTCTCAAAGAAGTGGATTCTAAATAAAGCCAGCTCAATGTGAATAGAGATCAATTCAGCTAGATAAAATGAAGGCACCTTGAGTGTGAAAAGGGACAGGGCATGAAGAATCATTCAAGGTTGACTAGTTCAACAAAGCTGTCTAGATACATTGCACCATCTTGATGGACAACGCAGTTTTTGTGGAGGAGCCTTTGCATGGAAGCAACCTCATAGTGGGTGGGACCCTTGGTGAGGAAGCTCATCAATTATATAATGAAGGAGATGGAAAGCATATGGAAATATTGGAGATTATATTTTTATGTGGTTTTCTTAGAATTTCTGCATACTTAGCTGTTTAGCTAAGTTGTCGCACTGCTTAGTGCAAGGGTTTGCCCGGGCGGGGATTCCCTACTCTTTCTTGGAGATCTTGTCTAAGAAATCTAAGATGAGGTTTCTAATCTAAATTTTCCACTATTTGGTGTTGGGCCAAGCACTTACCTTTAGAAAAAACACAGTCCCTTTAGAAAACTACATTATTTCTTAAGGTTTGCAGTGGAAGGGGTGAAAGTCCCATTTTGAGGAGCTAATTTCCCAAGAGAAGGATCAACCTTTCTTTGGGAGAACTAGAAAAGGATTCTACATCCATTTCTTTGTATTTTCAGCCATTATTATGTAGAGCTACAACCATATAGTGTGATTTAGCCACATATTTGTAGCAGTTTTCTCTTGTATATCTTTTCTGTCAAGAAACCCTTGTCGGGTCTTCTTGGATCTGTATAAAAGAGATTAGATCTCTGTTTTTGTACCTCATTGAGTATTATAATAATATTATCAGATATATTTCTCTATTTTCTGAGTTAACCTCTATTTATATTGCGCAGTCTCTTATGCAGCAGCTCTGGCATTTTGCAGTCTTGGGGTTTTGATAATTTTTAGCTGTCTTGAGCATGGGAGGCCTGTTTAACTAGGCTAAAGGCATTTTTTTCTGAAAATATTTTTCATGAATGTCCTATATTGTTCATTCTAAGGGACACAACTGTTATTTTCCACTGTTATAACTCAATATTCAGAAAATAACGTTTTTAAGGCAAAAATCGTTGCTTTTCCCCACTTGATGAAATGTATAAAGGCATAGTTTGTTGTTGTAATTGTTATTATGATGGCTATGTGTTCAAACACACTACATGAGTTGATTAATTTCTGTTCGCAAACTTTGGAACACCTTAAGGTATTCTTATTGTTGTAGAAAATTCCAGATTTGGAATATTACATTAAAGCCTTGTTTCCCATTTAGGAGGTAGCGATGACCAATAGAAAGTGTTACAAAATGGAAAGCTATTTTGAGATAGAATTGGGAGCTTAAAGATTAGTTAAATCCTTGTTTCCCTTTAAGAGGTAGCGATGACCAATAACGCTTGTCATTTTCTAAGTGGGTATGGCCATTCCTTATGTGCATTTGGCCTTCCCATATTGGCCCAGTTAGAGGTGAACCATGCAAGGTTATTCAAGATCAAGGGTAGTAATAGGATGAAGTAATAAAGGGCCATATACATAGGATAGATGGTAGTTGGGATTGTTTAGTTGTGAATACATGGAGTTGTGATTTTTATATATTATGGGTAGTTATTGTTTTATAAGGAGAACTCAGTTCATCTACAACTTGTCATTAATGGGATTTGGTTGGAAATTTAAGCAAATGAATGAATTTTTTTGGGTTTTATTTAGAACTATAAGAAATTAAATGAAACATGTGGGTTTACGTGTTAAAATTAGATCCATTTTAGGTTTTTGTTGATTTCGGGATGCGAAAATTTCACTATCTGATAGTGAAGTCAGTTATATTGATATTACAGAGATATGTATAATTGCCTTTTGTTCAAAATTGGAATTTTCCTTATCTTCTTTTGTGGGTTTTGGTCAAAATTAAAGACATTATTGAGTTAGAAGGATTTATTTGTACAAGGATTTTTTTTTTCTCTTATAAGAATACTAGCAAATTTGAGGCATGTTTGTGGGGAATAAGGATATTACCGAGTTTACGTAATGAAGGAAATGCCTAGAAAAGGAGATGTTGTTTTAGTGTGTTAATTTTTAATTTTCCTCAGGGAAATATTTTTAGTGTGTTAATTGTTAATTTTCCTTAGGAAAACTTTAAATTGACGAACTTGTCATTTTTCATATGTTTATGCTTTTTTTTCACAACCTTTATGGTGTACCTAGTCTATAGGACCACTTTTCTTAGAATTAAAATAAAAAATTCTCTATAATGGGAATCTAATGAAAAAATCTAACGAGTCCTTCCTTTTAGTAAGGAAATTTCTCTCTTTGCATTGCGAGAGAAGTGAGGTCCATTACAGTTGGGGCAGGGTTTGGTGGTCCATTAGATGTATTGAATCTAGGAATTATTTCAAACCCATGTTAGCCTAGGTTTGGAGGTGGAAAAGCTCGATCATTTGTTTATCTGAAACAATTTCCAAAATTGGTTATAATAAAACTATTTGTATCTATTTTTATTCCTTCGACTCAAAGAGGATTTTCATTCAGTTGAATTCTATGGGGGTATTTTTTCCTGTAGAATGGTATATTGCTAGAATGATTAATAAAATTGAGCCTTGGTCTATGATGCCAAAGTTTTTTCTATCCATTCAAGAGTATCAAATCCACCCTCAAATATGAAGCTCAATTGAGCTTTTGTCCAAGTGGTTGGTTGTGTATCTCAAAATTAACAACACTTGAGGCATTTAAACTATATTAGTATTTTTAGAAATGATATGTTTCCAATGAAAAATTCCCTTCTAGTTATAGAATATATTATCCCCATATATTTGTTTGGCCTTGAGTGAGTTGATAAGGGATGATGGTTTTTTCACATTTTATCGCAGCATAAATGTTTACTTATATAGAAAAAGTTGGTGGCTACTTATGTGTCTTGTTCTCTCATAATTATATGTATGTATTTTGTTTCGTTTTGCAGTCACTATGGTAAATTCTAAACATCGTTATGGTATTGGAAATTCTGATTGGCCAACGACTCACATATAATTCACTAGGCGAGAGATGGGATAAAACATTCTAGCTCAAACTTGCATATGTACACTACTAAAGAGTCCATCGGTCCAATAGGTTGAACCTAGGAGCTTGTTGGAAATACTGAGAGGGGAGGTGGTGAATGGGTATTTCTTTCAATTAAAACAATGAATAATCTTAATTATTATCGAGTGTTTGTACAATGGCAACCAAATGAGAGACACAAATGCTATACAGTTTTTTTAAGGTGGAAACCCACTCCGGGACAAAAACCACCTAATGCTTTTCTAATAATTCTTTTCAACTCCAATTGAAAATAAAGCTCCAACGTCCTAGAATCTAGAAAAGCATTCTTCTCCAGCTCCCACTGGAAGGATGCTCCAATGCCCGAGATTCTTCAGTATTCAACTGAACGGATGCCCCAACACTCAATGAGCTACAACTCACCCTAGCACCACCCTACCACCCTATAGAAGAATAAAAAATGAATGGACTCCCGTACCAGGGAAAATGGTCCACTTTACAATGATATAGAATGATGTAGAAGAAGAAGATATACTATACCATAACCCCAAATTTGACAAAAAAACCTAATGATGATCCTAGACCTCCCAACGCTGCCTCTTCAACCCTTGGCAGATAGATACTAGTACAATTTGTACAATAATGTATTTACAATGACTAGGTACAATGATATATTTACAATGATTGTATGCAGTGCTGCCCACTTGAAGACTTCATATGATGAATTTCTTGTTGCTATTATGCACCTTGGATGCTGCTCTTGTTATGCTACCCTCTGCTACACCTTGCTTTTCTTTTCTGCCATAGAAAGTCCGGTCCTTTGCAACCCTTGACAACACATGATCTAGCTTTTTTTTTCCTTCTAGGAGCTCGATATTGAATCTGGTGTATCTCTGTTATTTCAGAACTTCACTATCTGATTTTCGGTCCTATAGTAGTCCTCTGAGTCATCTTTCCAATGCCACAGGTATGACCCAATTTGGATTCTTCAAGAGAGAGTTATACCCAATTTCTCACACTGTCCTAATTATGGACTGTTTTAGAAGAGTGAACTTGTACGACATGCCACGTGTCACTATTTCTTCATTTTCCTCTGAAATTGATAGAGAGAAAACTACAGACTGTCCACTATCTTCCACCTTTTATGGAATTCCAATCCGATACTCAGAGAGAGAGTTATGAAAATTTTACCAAGGTCACTTATTTGAGATGAATTTCAGGAGCTTGCAAAAACCCTTACTTCCACAGATCATATCTCCAAAAATATTGCGCAACTTGATCTGAAATTTTTACTGCAGATTCCTCAGGATTTCAGCTTCACCTCATAAAAATTTTAGCTTCTGCATCTTCGTAGAAAAAAATTTAGAGAGAAAATTCCATGATGACCTGTTTCAGATGGCCAAAACCCATGCATAAGGAGGAAATGAATATCAGAATTTATATGAATGCTTAAGTTGAGAGGGGCTTCAACAAGTGAATGTGCGAGGGATCTTAGGAGCTTAAAAAATATTAATTATGACTTTCATTATGCCCCCATTGTGAGTTTCTTCCTGCTTTGAGGTACAAACTTCAAACATGAATATCTCTCAAACCGTGAAGAATTACATGGCGTGCCATATATCAACGGAAACATCTCGACAAGTGGAAATCATAAAAAGAATTATTTACCTAGAATATATTAATTTGGTAGGTAAAAATTCCCATGCAATATTGGGTTATCCCCTGGTGCTGCTTGGGTTGACATCAATGACAACTGCTGATCAACAGAGCTCTAATACCAAGTATAGGGAACTTCCCTATGATACCACTCACACGCAGACACATACACAATTTTTTTTTTTTTTAAATTAACCCAACATAACATAATAGCAACAAGTTCTTAGATATAAGAAAAAATGCTCACATTTTATTAACAAATGATTGGTGCAATTTAAGTTATTGTATTTCAAATAATAATCAAATAAAGGTTTTCTGTTAATACTAATCATCCATCAACAACACCCAACATGAGAATCACATAATAATTAAAGGTGCATACATCAACAATCCATAATTTTACAATTATACATCATATCCCTCACCTTTACAATATGATAATTATATACAATAAATAAGCATGTATAAGAATTTTACAAAAATCCAAGATACCGTGCAACAAAGGGGGTGGAGTCTCAATCTCAACTTTGTTGATTTTTGCGCTCCTTTAATGTTGTCCATGTACATGTGTGGAAGATATTTTTCCCAACCGAACATTTCCATCTCATCAGTTGACCTCCCAACCTACTCCTTGGGTACTCTTCTTCTCCATGGATCCCCAAGCTACTATGGGGCTATAAAGTAGAGGAATAAAACTAGAAATTGGAGGAGAGCACTCATGGCTTAATATTTCCCTCTCTAATGGTCTCTAGTTCACTAAACTCACCATAGACTCAATAGTCACTATCATAATAGCATTATGAAAGTAATCCAACAATAGGGAAAAAAGTGATCTCTCTACCATAGCTTGCTCCTTTTATAGGAGGCTTCATAATAGACACTTGTCACTTCATGCAAAAACAACTATTTTTATTAATCTAAAATAGGTTATTCACCCACCCATGTGTAATCCTCTCATCAAGGCTCTTCTAAATTATTTACTTAAATTCTTATTAAAAATCATAATTCCCCTCACCCCAACATGACTCCCTATTTATTCTCTTAGTTGTCTCTTGATCAACTTTTATTACTTAAGTCAGCTGGTAGGTCTCATATTTGGTTCCCCAACTACACCCTAGTTTATCTCAAGTTGAACTCTTGGATGGAGATATTTGTGTTGTGCTCTTGCCACATGAAGGTTATCTCATGAAACTAAATTTATATAATTTTAAATTATTATTATTTAATTTCTTACACCACCCCCTTATCTTGATTTTCATACACCACCATAATTTCTTAATGAGGTTGAACTATCCTTGGATTAATGTTTTTTATTAACTCTATGTCCTCTTCCCCTTTTTTCTATAAGGAAACTTATATACTTTGGAGTTCTTTAAATGTACATTATCTACCTAAGATATTCCAAACATGAGAATGGTAAAGTTACTCAATTGGTCCAGTTTTTTATGATTCTTCCTATTCTCCCCTTATCCCAAGGTTTTCTCTTAATTTAATTAATTTTATTCTAATAATTTACTTACTACATAATGTGAATTATTGCTCATCATTGCATGATTATCAACTCTTAATTATCTTTCATTTTTTTTTTCTTTTTGATTCCAGGGGTGCCAAGTCAATCATTCCCTTCAATAACTTCTCTTTGAAGTTCCAAGGGTGTCACACCGCTTTCCCTTCAAGCATCCTGTGACTATGAGGGGGAAAATTGGGTGCAACGATGGATACCACTATCATCTCCTATGTCACCCTCTATAATGAGATGAATGTTGTTGGGGATGAAGGAATCCATCTTGATGCACACCACCCAGTAAATCCCCATGAGAAACCCAATTCGAGGTCCACCCCCATGGCATCGTAATCTTCAAGGAAAAGGTATCATAACTCCTTCTAGTCCAAGTCACAATGAGAGTGATAGCGAGTGAAATCAAGGACACTATCCCACACGTCTCATGAAATTTAATCTATCTGTACAACCCTATCACCCATGTGTGAATTGTTCAACCAAACAACTAACATGTGGTTATTGCCACTAATATTCCATTACTAATCATAGCATAATATTAATTTGAACTTTAAATTTTTTAGACAATAGTATGAAATTCAAACAAACTAGAGGGCATAGACTCATTACATGCAAGTGCATCTAGGTGATAACCCACCACACTAAAAAATCATTAGTAGTATATGTTCACAATGTTATTCATTGATATAATTGTGTATGCTGAATCATTAATATGACATAATCATAAACATAATTGATAATTGTAAGCAATAAGCTAATGTAAACAAGAAAACATAATGAATCCATCACATGATTAGACATAGCCATCAAATAGATCACTCAAAACCATTATCATTATAACATCAAACTGACATATCACAATTATTATCACATCTACTAATAGTAAAAGTCAAATAATCAGATCCTTGACCTGAGGTCCTCAAAGAATAATGCCACTGATCCCTAAATCTATATCAATGCTAATGTAATATGAAGGTGATTTAATTATAACTTGGAACTAGACATCTAGCCTTCGAAAGAAACTCTCAAAGGAGTGTTATGGTTTTCCTTGGGAAAGCCACCTAAGACAATAAAGGACAATGGCATCACTAGAATGAGGTTAAAATTGAGAATACAAGAGGTGAAATATGAAAGCATACATTGAGAATTGTCTTTTGTTTCAACAAGACAAGGTAGAAATTATCCTTGCAGGTTGATCCACTACATCCTTTGTTGGTGCTAAAGAGACCTTGGGTAATTCTGTCTGTGGATTTCATCACTAGCATCTAGTTTCACATTGATATAATGGGATTATAGTAATTGTTGACCTGCTGATTTTCCAAGTATACAATCATCATGAAAATGAAGGTACCTTGTGTTGTAGAAACAGTTGTGAACTTTCTCATAAGAATGTTATGAAGAGCTGAGATCCACCATTGAGCATTGTGTCAGAAAAAGACACAAGGTTTATGAAGAGACTGTGGATGGATTTGTTTAGGTGCGTTGGAACCAAGCTACTAACTTAGTCACGTTATCATATGCAAACCAATGGATAGGCATAACATATCAATCACCTATTGGAGGATTACCTTAGACATTTTGTTTGTGCAATCTCATCAAATTGGACAAAGTTGTTGGACGTAATCTAATTTAGTTACAACATGCAAAAGGGTTCCAGAATGGGATACAACCCATTTGAATTAGTAAATGAACAACAATCATTGACATCACATGTGGTTCTACAAGGTTACTATGGGCATAACCCATCAACCTTGGGGTTTATGAAAATATAGCAAGATAGATAGGTGATGGCTCACATTCAGTTGACCAACAAAATATAAAGGATGGAGCATTGGGAAAATCATGATAAGAGGGTACGTAGAAAATCTTCAATTTGGTGACTTGGTCTTTCTTAAGTTGGGAAAAGATAAATTCTAGTCATAGAGTGGCATGTCTAGTTCTTTATTGCGTTGGTTTGAAGATTATCAGTCTCATTGTTCATGGTACTTGAGAAAATTAACAATCTAACTTACATATTGGAGTTGCCATACCATATGAACTCACAATCCAGTTTTGCACATTAATTAATTATATCCTTGTATTATTAATGAAGGTGATACTCACAACTTTGCATCATCCAGATCCCCCATGTTGATTGTATATAGGTTAGAGTTGGAATTAGAGGAGATGCTTGCATATAGGAACATCCACTTCAATGAGAATCAAAGGCACGGGTACTTTGTTAGAAAAAATGATAAACTTAAAAAAAATAACAATTGGGAAAGGAAAGAGGTATTGTTATAGTATGAAGACAAAACCCAAGAATTTGAAAAGCAAAATCTTAGGGCACTTAGACAAGTGTTGGTTGGAAATTGTCAAGATAACAACAAGTTTAGTCAGGGAGCATGTAAGGCCTCCACTTACAAATGGTAGTAGGCACATTTTCCTAGTGGGTACAAAAGGTTTTTGTAGAAGTTTGCAATGTCAAACATTGCATACCCAATCAAAGGACATAGTGGTGCACTATTCCGTGTTTGGTTTTATATGAGTTAGATGCACTTGGGTTTGTGATTGGATGAAATTGTGGATGATTGGATAGAATTGGGTAAAATTGGCAGTACTACCAAGCACACTTGGGATTATTTCTAGCTATATGTGGATGATCAAAGGATAAGTCACCATTGGAAGAAATTTGATGGATTACATGTAGGTATACCTGGGTGAAAATGCTTGTAAGTGCAAGAGTTTCATTTCAAAAGTGTTAAGACATAAGTGAATGGTCATTCACAAGCAATGTAAAGGAACTATGTGATTGTGTTAAGTTCAAGTTTAAGAATAGTAGGGATATTTTCACTCATTGAGTGAGATGAAGAAGAAGACAATACTTGTAGGAGGTAGATATGTGATTTCTTCATGGATTGGATTGAAAATTGTTCTAGGCATCTACCTTGGGTGCCACCTATACTTGTGTTTTATGGTTGTTTATTTAGAAGAATGTTATGCTCCTTGCCTTATTTTGTGTTATCTAAATAATGAAATATTAGCTAACTATAATGGGGATGTGTGTTTTATGGTTGTTTATTTAGATGAATGTTATGCTCCTTGCCTTACTTTGTGTTAACTAAATAATGAAATATTAGCTGACTATAATGGGGATGTTTTAAGGATTCACTTGGACATATGCATATTGTTAAGTGAATCAAGTTGTGTTGAACTTCGTCATACATTTTACTTGTTGTAGTTTAGAATAAAGTAATGGAAAAACTTTAAATGAAGATATTTAATTTAGTTGCAGCAAGCATAAAATACTCAAGCCACTCTCAGCAATGCCCCCATATCCTAATATGATAAAAGGATAAATTTCAAGAAATATTCTTAAATATGTGACAACCATGGTTTGATATGAACTCAATGTTGCAGCCTTGGTATGACTCTTTTGACTCTACTTTTGCATAAGGGAATCAAAGCTTTGTCTGAATTCATTATACACGTTGTCGGGAATAATTAATGTCAGTTCCTTTCAAAAGTCACTCTCAAAAACCTTGGATTGAGAAAGTAGTAGCGTTGATGTCCATAAACAAGGATCATCCTAAAGAAATGCCTATGAAGTCACAAACACAGGTTCAAATCATGGTCGATGTGTAGTTGTTCCTTGCATATGATAGGGAAAGATTTCTATGATTTCTCTCAATTAAAAAGATTACATATTTTCTATGATGGGAGCCTCTTCAGAGTTCCAGGTCTTTGAGGGGGATGTAGGTGAGTGCCACAAGGTGAATTTTAGCTCTTGATTTAGTTTTTCGGAAGAGTGACTACATTGACTTACTCGAGGAATTGGAGTGCGAGATGTTAATTTCTCTGTGTATGGGGATTTTCAAGATTCCTACTTTAATTTTAGAGCCAAATTTTGAGTTATTTTTTCCAATGTGTCTGGAAATCCCTCCTTGGTGAATTACAACCTCATTGTGGCTTTCCTGGGTTTAGGTTTAAATGATCTAAAAGAAATAGCACTTTTACTGGTATGATGGTTGTGCATTTTGAATGATGGTTAAATGCTTCAATAGGAATAACATTTTGGATGGTTAGTCATTCGCCTAAAATTTGATATTTATTGATGTAATTAATATGGGAAGAGTTCTCTAAATTTTTTTATATATGTGTGTGTGGGGCAGGGTTTTGAGAATCCCAGAGAGCATGGGTATATTTGATGGTTTACATAGAAATTTATGCTTGATTTCAGAAATTCGGGTTTAAGAGTGATGATGTAAGTGTGGTGGCCTTGGAGTTATAAATCACGGGAAAGTGTTGGAGCAATGGAGGATTTTAGAAGAGGAGTTCTGAGCAATTCTTAGGGAGTATTCACTTTGAAATCCTTGGGTGTTAGATAATATGCATACCTTGGAGCTTGACATATTTCACTTGGAGTTGGAGCACTTTACATGCTAAAGTATCTACCAATTAGTTATGTTGTTTGTTATGGGAATTCTCTACTATGTTATTATAAACTACTCTTACACTTCATATAAATAAAGGGTAAAGAGAATATTTTCAATTATATCGATTACATACATGTGAAAGCTAGGTAGAACTTACCTCTTTCACTTGTACTCTTCTTCATTTTACTTTTTTTTCTTTGTCTTGTGAATTAAGGTTCTTGAGATGATTCAAAAGAAAATTAAGGTTAGGTTTTTCCTTGTGATGACAAAAAACATTAGGGCGTAAGAGAAATCATAAAAGGGAAAAACAAGGAATTGTTCTTGTAATTTTTATGAGAAAAGATGAGTAGGGATTTGTGAAATTCAGAAACCTTAGTAATATTTGGAGGGCTTGATGTGGAGAAGATAAAGGGAGATTATCTTCTTGTCTCTTGTGTTAGTGTCTTAATTTTCAGTGATTAAATATGCTCTTTCAGTTTACTTTTTAGTAGCCCTAGGTCAAAATTTTGTCTTTTCAAACAAGTTTTCAAATATTTTTTGGTCACTGCATATGGTCTAGGTCTAAAATTATACTCACCTCATCCCATTCATGGCCATCATCATCTTAGAGGTCATGCCATTCATTTTCCTCTAGGGTCATAGATCAATCACTCCATCTCCATTTATGTCTATGTCTAACTGTCCTTGTTTCACCACTAAAAAGTCCAATTATGTCATCAAACAGGGCAAACAAGAATTCATTTTCATCATACAAATAATTTAAAGGGAGTTAGCATAGGTAGGGAAATAAAGTAAGAAAATTTTTCTTTTTTCAAAGCTTGTTACATTGTCAAATTGTTTATTCAACTCATTTTGTCTTTTCATGCATGGTAGACCTCCTCCCTTACCTTCAACTTTCTCCATAATCATCAAGGGTTGGAAGAAAATCAAGAAAAATTCTCTAAAGAGACCTCTGCTACGCATCTAGACACCCGTGCTACACATCTGGGAGTGTGCTACGCTTTGGGAATTTGCCTCCTAAATCACTCATCCAAGCTCTAGGACCACTGAAATAAGTTTCTAAAGCTTCTTCAGCAGCAGGTCAACACCTCACATCCTCCTTAAGTCAATTTATCAGGTAGGGTATTGATTTTCTTGCTTACCTCCTCTCCCACTATGTTTTCACTTTTTCCTATCATTGAGTGATTTAAGTTGGACTAAACCATAACCATATCATCTAATACCCTCATACACATTCCCCAGACCATACTCTATCATTCCCTACCATTCATAGTGTTGTAGCTCCTAGAGACAGCCTAGAGTTGCCATAGACCAGTGCCTAGGACATCTTAAATAGCAGAGAGTCAAGACCATGTAATAAGGATAATCTTGGCGGAACCAGGCTCTCATACTATTTCTTTGCAGATGGAAAAATTAGATTTAAACGGTACCAAATACTTCAGAAGCCCAACACTGAAGGAACAATAATGAATGGGCAAGATGTCAAGCTCCAACATAAATGCATAAGACAATTCCAAGACAATTCGCTGTAAAAAAGGGCTGGATTCTCAATACTTCATAGAGAATGATGATTGAAGGACGTCTACTGAATACGTAGAATGAAGAGGATATTAACTGTTATAAAGAGAATATTTAGAAACATATGCTAACATGTGGTGGGCTTAAACAATCAAGAATCCACACACGATAACATCATTTGTAAATTACACCTCATAGTAGCCAATATAGTAGAAATGCGGATGAATTGAAAACGGGACAGCATATTACACCTGAGCCATATTTAAAGTGCCAAGAAGCCTATGATGTAAGTATCAACGAGTATAAATTTATATGAGAAGCAACAGGCAACTAGCATTCCAGAATGTAATACCAGATATATGGATGTAAGCGAAATGAATAACTACACTACAACACACAAGAGAAGATTACGCACTGTAAAGAACCAAAACCAGAATCCTTTTCAAAGACGAAACTCCTTTTCATTGAGGCCCTACGGGCTCTTTGCATTCATATTAGAACTTTCACAAAAATTGCATACAAGAAGCTCTTACACAGTCGATTCTTCAGAAAGTTTGGAACCTGGTATTCTCCTTTTTTCTACCTTATATAGGCTTCTTTTCCTCTTAGCGAGAAGATATTTTATTGGAAAAATATCTTCTTCGCATAACAAAATTTGTTACATGTCATTTTCAAAACCACAAAATTCATGATGGGGAATCGAGCCTCCCACCATGTATAATTAGGCCCTCGGCCGTTTCCTTCTTTAAAACAGAAATTTAAACAACAGTTCAGTGAAAGCGTAAAATGCAGGAGTGGAAAGAACAGCCCACTCAAAAACTTAAAAAGAAATAAACTGAGTAAAAGTAAAATAGGCCATTAAGGCCACATCATGAATTGACAGAAAAATCACAGGCGAGGCTGAGTGGAAGCAGTTGCTGATTCAGGCGGAGGCACGTTTGCGGATGAATTGGCATGCTAACTCATAAACTATGCACATCTCTGCTGACTCTCCGCAGCTGGCTCGGTCATCGTTGAGAACCCCTCCACCTCGATGAAGGCTTCGGTGAGAGCGTGGAAACCTGCCCCAGTAGGAAGCTTGTGCTTAATCAAGTGAAGGAGGTTGAACTCTTTTCGGAGGGTCGAAAAAATCGTGTCAGCTTTGAGTTGAGTTGCTTTTCCCATCTAAAGGTCAGTTCGGTCTCTTTCTATTTTCAAGTGTGCTGTGTATTGGGCCAGAGGCAAGAGCATGGCAGGGGCGGTCGGGTCCCAGCAGGAGGGGAGTCCGACAGTCATGATTTCACCCCATACTTCGTCGAACCGTCCGACGCTGTCGACCACCTGTTGAAGGGCTCTTGAAGCTGCTACTCGGGCCATTTATTTGTTGATAATCTTGCGACACTCGATGGCCTCTGTGAATCGGCTAGGGATACCGTGCTTATCCATGTCGTTTGATCCCAGCTCATTAAGGAACGAAATGTACTCTCTGGCGTGTTGGGCCCTGTTAGACAGATCAAGGTCTGCCTCCTGCAGCTTCCTACTAAGATAGGGAATAGCAGACTTATGCTCCCCTATCATCCTCAAAAACTCCCATTGCTCGGTTACCGCTGAGGTTATATCTGACCAGATTATGCTTCTAGCCTCGAGAAGGGTGAGATTTCCCTTTGCTCGACTTCTCATGTCGGAAATGGTTTTCTGTTGATCTACCGTGGTCTTCCTCTCTTGCTCTATTTCCTTATGCAGCCCCTCGACTATTCTGGTGTTTTCGGCCAGGGATTTCTCCAGGTTCACGATCCTTTTCTTGGCCGTAGACGCTTGCTTTTCTAGTATCTCGATCTCAGCTCTTGCTGTGGACAGTTGTGCTGGCAATGAGCTAGTTCCACTTGACGCCTCAGTTGACTGGCAGCTGTGCGAGTCCCATCTAGCCTGTAGCTCTGTTGACTTGTCCTGTAACACGTTGATTTTTTCAGCGATCTTCTCTTTCTCCTCCCTTTATTTTAATAGCCTGGTGGACAACTCTGCTTTCTCCTTCTCCATCTGTACCAATTCAGTCGTTTGGACATGGTGAGCGGCCGGTATACGGGCCTGTCTTTTTGCTGATGCAACCTCCTTCTGCAGCTGATCAATGAGAGCTGCCTGTGCATTTGTCCCCCATCATCTTGGTTCTTGATCTGGTCCTGGAGAACACGCAGCTGGTGTGCTCTGGCGCAGCAGCTAACTTGTTTGGCTACCAGGGTCTCCCTCAGCTGGCCATGTTTCTGTTCTAACTTCTTTAGCGCGAGGGCGAGCTGCATTAATTTATCTTTCATCATGTCGCATACTGTTTGGAACAGGTCGCACATGTCATTGGCTGGTACCTTCTTCATGTCAATGGAAAATTCGAGCACCCGATAGCTGGGAACATCAGAATTGGGATCCAGGAGAGCTTCTGCCATAGACAATACTAGGCTTTCAGTGTCCGCGTTGATGGAGGCGGAGAGCCTGGTATGATACTTTTCAACATATCTCCCTAGTTCAGCTTTGTACTTGTCGCCGATCGCTCTATTTGCCTGCTCCCTTTCGCCTGCCCTGGGCGAAGTATGCTCAATGATAGCCTGCGTGACCTCTATGAAATCAGAGGAAGTGGCACTGTCTCTTAACACTGTTATCCCAGCCTTGCCTTTATCAAATTCGCCGAACTTCGTGAAGGGTTCCAGTAATTTCTCCTCCCCTATGACTTCCGCCTCACTGGTGGCTGTCCTTTTTCTTTTGGGAGGGGGCGCTGCTCCTGAGGTACCTGCTTCTTCTCCACCTGTGCCTCTGTTGACATCCTCCTCCTCCCCTGTAGCAGATGAATCTGTCTCCATCTGCGAAAACAAGGGCCAAATTTCGAGGTTAGCCCTCCATTCCATAAATGGCCTCGGCTCATGTATGTAGGTTGTAGACCTGTTCCTTTTCCTTTTGTTTGAAATAATTTCTCGCGGGTCATAGGCCTAGCTTTTCCCCAGCCTTAGGTCCATATCTTACAGCATTTTCTCAACGATCGGGAGGGCATGTCTCGAGTTTACCACGAAGGGGCCGATTTCAATGGGAAGCCTTAGGATGTAGCCCTTCTTGGCAGGAACAAAATGGCGCTGGTCGGCCTTGAGGGCTTGCCAGATGTACTCGAGTGCATAAAATCGTCGGACAGGGAACACCGGCAACTGGTATGGGGCGACTTCGGCTCCATAGACCCGAATTTCAGTGCAGTCCTCGAAAAGAAACCAATCTCTAGTACTCTGGTATTTTCCGGCTTGTAGCCAGCCTTTCATTTCTGGGAAGACCCTAGGGGAAGGCGAGTTATGAATAATGGTATAGGCAATAGACATGAAAGTGTTCACAAAGTTAGCATAACCCTCTCCCTTAGGTAGTTGACGCACAGAGAAATTCTAGTCGAAGACTGGTCTGGGTTTGGAATTCTCAGGGTAAACTTTGTCTAACCCCAAATGGTCAAACTTATCGGCGTGTTGGAACAAGAAGAGGTAAAAAACCATTGAACAGAAATAGAACTGACGGGTTTTTGAGAGCTCCTGGAATTGGGTTTGAATGGCGGAGGAGAGGAAACCAGGAATGTCTAAAACTACCCCTTTTTGGGACATGAGCCATAAGAAATGAATGCACACTGCGTAAATGTCTTCTGGGCTCCCTACCCCCAAGAGGCCAGTGATCAGAGAGAGCATGGTTCGAACCTCTTCAGTGAACAGACTTAATGAAAACAGCTCAAATGCAGGAAGAGAAGTTGCATGGTCGATGGTTATAGAAGAAATGAAGGCTTGTCGGGCTTCCTGTGGCTGTTTGATGAACTGGGCTACCAAGGCTACATCCTTGAAACTAACATATGTGTCGCTGGTAGGGAAGCGGAGGGCCTGTTTGATAACATCTGGGGAAAGGGAAAGAACACTGTTCCCCTGAGGGGAAATGAAGGTGCCCCGATGCACGTTGAAGACATCTATGAGCCAGGTGATGAAATCAACCACAGAATGGACCTGAGGGGTGATTTGGTGGTATAGGCCCGACACGATTACCTAGTAACGGTCTGTGTTCTTGAGATGGCGACTGAAAAGCAAGGGTTTGATGCTGCGTATGTCGAATGGGTATTTAGGGTCGCAGATACCATCTTGCAAGTCATATAGAGGCTCGAAACCAGGGGGATTCCTAGATTCACGGACCTGGGGGGTTTCGGGCTCATTCTTCTTTAGCGTTACCCTTCCCATGGCTGACATTCAAGAATTTGAAAAAGTGAAAGGAAAACAAAGGGGGAATGGATAATGGAATACCTGAATGGAAGGTAAATCTGCTCGGGAAAGCGACGCAGGGAACTCTGACAATGATTGGGGTAGACCAGACGCTCTTTGCTACTTGGTATACGCCGTAGACGGGAACCTGCGACCTTTTACTGGAGTGAAATACGGAGGGAATGTTATCTCTGGACTGGGTAATTTGAGATAAAAAGACGAATGGATAAAACGAATGAAGGCAAGTGTCCTAAGGACACTAACAGTGAGGCACGCGGCGCATAAGGATTGGGTATGTCAGAGTGCAGGTGGGCGCCTCGTGCCGGGTTTAAGGCTGGTATGGGTCTCGGTACCAGCTGACCTAATAGACTTTACCTTACCTTTTTACTGCATGCGCTGTATAACTCCTGAAACATATGCTCTCTTATACCGCTTAGATACATAACCTACCCACCGTGAGGGTCCACCTTTTGTTCCGCCACGTCGCCACACCACGCGGCATGCTCCTACTACCTCCTTCTAACATTGAGTCCCCACCATGCTACATGTCACAATTCCGTGGGGGTATGGATCCCTTCCTTCCCCTGCTGCTCGACCCCCTCGGAATTTCCCACGTGCGTCTTCACGTGGCTGCAATTTCTTCTAGTACATCGGTCTTGCGTTTAGTGCTGCGTTCCCTTTCCTTTTATATCTCCTATTTGCTTTATGGTTTGACACTCCATCCTTTGCGTTATTTCCCCATTGGCTTTAATACATGTGGCTTTCATTACCTTGTCTCCTTTCGGCCCACTTTTGAAATATTTCACCCTTTGATATAAATTTTAATACATGGCTTGTCAACCCTTTAATACACCCATGACTAATGTTAAAGATTTGAACAACACTGGCTCCACCTGGGGATGACACGTTTGTCTTCGAACGTGTCGAGAACTATGCAGACCGCCTGTTTATCTTTTGTGAATGCCACCTCTCCAGCACTTACGACTTCTCCCTGGACAAATCATCATGACTCATGCATTACTCAATTCAAAAATGAAAACAGCAGCTAATGTACAATATAATACAATCAGGCTTTTTCAGCCTGCTTCAGAACTGAAAATATGGTTTGAGGAACTGCCCATTTACAAGGGCGTTAAGCAGATATCCCTGCAAATTCTCCAGATTAAAAGTATTGTTGCCACCTTCCTCTGCAATTTTGAAAGGGCCGAACCAAAGAGGGTCGAACTTACCATGCTTGCCTTTATCAGCCCTTCAAACATCCCACCTGAGCACTAGATCCCCTACCTGCAAACCTCTGTCTTTAGCATGTTGATCGAATAGCTCTTTCATCTTCTCCTGGTACTCTACTAGCTTTTGATTCACCTGACTACGAGTTTCTTCGAGGTCTACTAGTTGATTAATTCTCCTGATAACATCATCAGGTTCCTCTTAGCTCTCCTGCATAAATCGAGCCACTGGCAAGGCCAGCTGTATAGGGAAGACAACTGCTCGTCCATATACCAACTCGTATGGAGATTTCCTAGTTGCTCTTTTGCTGGTAATTCTGTTTGCCCACAGAGCGAACTTCAGTTGAGAATCCCAATTCTTCTAGTTCTCGTTGATAGTCTTCTTTAGTGCTCGGACCAGAGTTTTGTTTGAGGACTCTGCGAGGCCATTTCCTTGGGGATATTAAGCTGTAGAGTGACCCAACGAAATATTATATTTCTGGCAGAAATTCGTAAATTTTGTAGATTTGAAAGCTTGCGCATTGTCAGTGATTATTCTAGCGGGGCAGCCAAACCTGGATATAATATTCTCTTCCATAAATTTCATTATAACTGTGTCTGTAGCATTTCTTGCAGGTATGGCTTCTACCCATTTCGTGAAATAATCCGTGGCAGTCAGGATCCATCTATGCTGGCCACTTGAGGGTGGGTGAATTTCGCCTATAAAATCAATTCCCCACTGTTTGAAGGGTTCGTCTACATGGACAGGAATCAAAGGCAGAGCTACGAGTTTCTGTTTTTCTGCAAATTTCTGGCATTTATCACATGCCCTGACCCAAGTGAAGACATCTCCAAACAATTTTGGCCAGTAGAAACCAGCCTTCAGGATCTTTTGAGCGGTAGCCCTCCAACTGTAATGGCCCCCACATATACCTTCGTGGAACTCTGCTATAATACTTTCCACCTCTTCCTCGGTCAGACATAAGAGCAGGATGCCTGAGGGATCTCTCCAGTACAGCCGGTCGTTTGCAACCATATACTTCTGTGACTTCAACCTCAGTGCCCTGTATTTAGCCTTCTCGCAGCTAGGTGGACATCTTAGTGTTAGGAGGTACTCCACTATTTCCTTGTACCACTGGCTGGTGAGGTATTTCATCTGTATCTTCTGGGAGGCTATCTCCATTCCCTGTGGTTTTTCATTTTCCTCAGAATCTTCGTTTGCTGTCATAGACAGATTGATACCCAAGGCCTGGAAATTTGACTCAGATAGGATCTTGGCTAGACCTTGCCCCTTGATTAATTTGGTAGGACGAATATCTAACTCATATTCTTGTATCTTGGCTATCCATTTTTCTCTTTTTCCCTCACTGTCCCCTTGTATGAGAATGTCTTTAACAGCTGCTGTAGGAACAAATGCAGTGATATGGGACTGTAAAACATACATTCGGAAAGCCTTGAGGTATTTCACCAGAGCATAGGCTTGCTTCTCCAATATGTTATATTTGAGCTCGGCATCACGCAGTACTTGGCTGAAGAATGCAATTGGCTGCTCATAGCCCTCCCTGTTTTTCTGCAACAGAACTCCAGCCACTGTGTGGGGTGACATAAAAGAAAAAATCATAAAAGGTCTGGAATAATCGGGCCCGGCCAATACAGGGGCTTCAGCAAATGCATTTTTTATTCTAGTAAAGGCCTCTCTTGATTCTGATGACCACTTCACTTCATTGTTCATTTTTAACATGTCGGTGATGTGCCTAACTATCTCAGCATAGTTAGGGATGAACCTCCTCAGAAAGTTTATTCGGCCTAAAAATACTTGAATTTCCTTTTTGTTTCTGGGCAGGGCGATGCCATTTATAACTTTAACTCTTTTAGGGTCTATCTTCACTCCATCTTTGGTTACAATGTGCCCCAAGAGCTTGCCCTCTTCTAGTGCAAACAGGGACTTCTGTGGGTTAAGGGAGAGACCATAATTTCTACACTTCTCAAAGGTTTTGCACAGGTGTTCTATGTGCTCTACATCATTCTTTGAGAATACAGTAATGTCGTCCAGATATACCACCACAAACTGGTCCTGCTCTCCAATAAAAGCAATATCCATGGCCCTCTGAAAAGTGGCCCCTGCGTTGATCAGCCGAAAAGGCATTCTGGCATACATGAACGTTCCCCATGGAGTGGTGAAGGCTGTCTTCTTTTGATCTTCTGGTAATACGGCCACCTGATTGTAGCCCGAGAACGCATCCATCATGGACATCCGGGAAGCTCCAACTACTTTCTGCAAGATATGGTCCATTTTAGGCAGCAGGTAATTATCCTTTAGGGATGCCCTATTCAGGTTTCTGAAATCAACACATAACCTTATTTCTCCATTCTTCTTTCGCACTGGGACTAAATTGGCCACCCACTCAGAATATCTCAATGGCACTATAATTTTAGCCTTCAGCAGTTTCTTTATTTCTTGCTCAATAGAAGGCAACAATAGGGGGTTAATCTGTCTGAGTTTTTGCTTGTGTGGTTTTGCATCTCCCTTCAGTGGAATCTTATGCTGCATAATGCTGACATCAAAATTTTTCAGGTCTTGATATGACCAGACAAACACATCTCTGTAGGCCTGGAATAACTTTTGATACAGTTGTTTGTATTCCTCCGGGACCTTCTTGGACAACTTCACAATTTTTGGATCCTCTTTAGTGCCCAGATTGAGGTCTTCGACCTGGTTTTCTGCCACCACTTTATTTGGCTGTAAAGGAACATCATTTTTGTTAAACAGCCTCTTTAAAGGCACTAGCCCTCGGGGAATGACATTCCCTTTCAAGTGCAGAAATTTGTGGTCGGCTATTCTCTCTTCCAACTTATCTTCTGGAATGTCTCCAATCTCTTCCTCACAACTGTCAATCTCCATGTTGGAAAACTCCCCAACAGTTTCTAGGAACCTCTTCACCTGCTCCTCATCTTCAAACACCTGCTAGTGCTTGACGTTATTTGGGATTGAAGGTCGGTACCTTACTTCGATTTCATATCTCAGAAGAGGGTTCTGAGGTGGGCGGAAGGTACTAGCAGCCACTGCCAAGGAATCTGCCATCCTGTTCTGTTCTCGGGGCATGAATTGAATGTTGAATGCCAAGAAAGAGTTCTCTATAAGATCCCAAACTTCATTTCTATAGGCTTTTAGCCTAGGATGTTTGGCTTGGCACTAATTTCTCACTTGTCTAACTACCAATTCAGAATCTCCCAGCACCTTTAGATTTTGTATGTTTATACTCTTTGTTGTCTGCAGCCCCAATATGAGTGCTTCATATTCAGCCACATTGTTTGTGGCCTCATACTCCAGCTTGAAAGATAAGGGGACCCATTGACCCATAGGTGAAATTAGCAATACTCCAGCTCCATTTCCTTCGTTGGAGTTTGCCCCATCGAAATGGAGTGTCCAGATTTCAGATCCATAGTCCTGTACTGATGATTCAGCCTTTACCTGGAAGAATGAGGGCTCATGGGCATATTCTTGATCTTCTTCCAACATCAAGCACGAGAAATCCCCGTCTCGGCTGTAGACTGGGGAATTAACTGAATCACCTGCCTTGGTGACTGTTTTGACAAATCTGGTTTCTCGATACAATCTCCTCTCTTGGCCACCAAAGACAGGGATGAATCACTAAAGATACATAAAAGGGAGGTGTGGAGGGGTCTAACTCTTCAACGTGTGGACCGAACACTACCATAGGTCTTTCTTCTTGCAGGTTAAGACTATCTGGAATGTGTGGTGCATCAGGAGGAGAGATGAAGGAAGTGACCTGTGACTGATAAGCAGGTTGTTTCAATAACTCAGACAGAGGAACTTGTATTTTTACTTTTTCAAGCTCTTTTTGTAAACAGAAGACATATGAAGGCTTATCCACTGACACTTCTTTTTCTTTTGAATATTTACTTTGCGGGGGAGGCTTAACTTCTTTTACGGTGGGCTTATCATTAGGGGATACAACTACTTGTGAAGATGAAAGAATTTGATTATCAGATTGCAGAGATTGGTTAAGGGGCCTCTTACCTTTTTCTGGGGGTTTTTGAGTATTGAAATCTTTCTGTGCAGGTGCTGACTTTTGGGGTGTGTCCTCGTCTTCCTCTTGAGTGCGGGTTCTTTTTCTGGATGACCTGAGGTCATATTTTCTATTGAACTGGGCTTGCATGAAGTCAACGAACTGTTTACAGTAATCATCAATCTTTGGCTCTTCAGTATCCTCGTTGTTCCTCATTTCTGAGTGAGCTTGTAGTTCCCCCTCCTCACTTTCCTGTACAGGACATTCTATGTCATCACTGTCTGAGAAGACAGGGCATGCCTCCTCTTGTTCATAGGCAGGATCTTCAGGAGAAGCCTCCACTTGCCCCTCCAAGTATAGAGGATGCAGCACCTGATCTTGTTGCTCCTTCTGTCCTCTCTGCAGTATCTGCAAGGGTGGTTTCCTGTATTGAGGATTGAATCCCCTATTTGGAGCATTCTGGAAATTCTTTGGAGGTGAATTCTTGGCCTCCATCTCAAGCTTGACCAACTTACTTGAGAGATTCTTGATCATTCTATTCATTTCCTCAATCTCGTCATTGGCCGAATCTCTGTCTTGGCCTGAGGTGGATACTTCCTATTTTTCCCTCCTTCTGACATCGTGTTCTTGTTTCCCTTTGGATTTTCCAGTCGAGACAAAGTTTGCTTCTATCTCCAACGCGTCTGTCTGTGCATCATCCAGAGTGGCTGGCTTTCTCTCTCTCAATGAGAAACCAAATTCAGAATCAAATGCTGCCACAAAAACGACCTTGGCAACGGTCTGATGAGGCTTCATCTCGGCGGGGAGACTCAAGTACAATTTGTTAAATCTTCTGATAAACTCTGATACTCCTTCATTGTGCTTCTTTTTCAGAGTGTTGAACTCGGTAAGGACATTACCGTGATCTTTCTTTTCCCCCCAATTTTTGATGAAAGCGTCCTCCATTGCCTCCCAAGTGTTGATGGAATGAGCTCCAAGTGTCTTGAACCATTTTCTGGCTTCCCCATATAAGGATTGCACGAACAGCCTTAGCACTACGTCCAGATGCTCCACATTAAAATTCTCTGCGAAAGAGAAAAAAATTTCGACATGTTTCTGGGCTTCAATGTCATTCTCACCGCTAAATCTGGGCAGAATTTTTAAATAATCCTGCAGCATGTCATTTAGTACTACAGGTAGATCCAAAGGAGCGTATTTGTTTTGCAGGAAGCCAGGGACATTCGCCATTGGAGGAGGTGGAGGTGGTACAAGAGTCTAAGCTGTGAGAGGAGGAGGAGAGGGTGGAAGTGAAGTATGAATAATGATGGGGATGTAGTGAACAGTGGCTTGAGGGGTTGACGAGAATGTCGGGCTGTGAACAACAGCTATTTCAGTAACTTCCTTAATCTCCTCAACTTCAGGGGTAGGGTGGAAAGAGTAATGCGGAGTATAACTAGACTCGGCTTCGTCTTTGATATGGGTGCCTCCCTGAGGTGGGCTCTCTAAATAGTAACCAGTATCTCTTATGATAGGGTTAGGGCCTTGTATTTGGGTGATTTGAGAGGAAGAAGACGGAAGATATGGGAAGTTTTCTAGGGAGAATTCAGGAATCTCGGTATGAACTGACTGCCTTTCCCTCCAGCCTCTTCTATGGAGGATTCTTTCTGGGTCAGACACAGAGGGTGTCCTTGAATGAGATGTATCTGACCTTAGGTGTGGCTTACGGGGAGCCAGGACTGCAAACAGGTTTAACTGTAAAATGACTGTGGAGTCGCCAAGGTGAGGGGTGCACAACTCTCAACTCTTCGTGCTCACCTAACTGAAGAGTGAATGGATTTTGTCGAGGCCCGGGGATCTTAAAATTCTTCAACTTCGTCCCCGGCAACGGCGCCAAAAAGATGTTGTAGCTCCTAGATACAGCCTAGAGTTGCCATAGACCAGTGCCTAGGACATCTTATATAGTAGAGAGTCAAGACCATGTAATAAGGATAATCTTGGCGGAACCAGGCTCTCATACTATTTCTTTGCAGATGGAAAAATTAGATTTAAACGGTACCAAATACTTCAAAAGCCCAACGCTGAAGGAACAATAATGAATGGGCAAGATGTCAAGCTCCAACATAAATGCATAAGACAATTCCAAGACAGTTCGCTGTAAAAAAGGGCTGGATTCTCAATACTTCACAGAGAATGATGATTGAAGGACGTCTACTGAATACATAGAATGAAGAGGATATTAACTGTTATAAAGAGAATATTTAGAAACATATGCTAACATGTGGTGGGCTTAAACAATCAAGAATCCACACATGATAACAGCTTTTGTAAATAACACCTCATAGTAGCCAATATAGTAGAAATGCGGATGAATTGAAAACGGGACAGCATATTACACCTGAGCCATATTTAAAGTGCCAAGAAGCCTATGATGTAAGTATCAACGAGTATAAATTTATATCAGAAGCAACAGGCAACTCGCATTCCAGAATGTAATACCAGATATATGGATGTAAGCGAAATGAATAACTACACTACAACACACAAGAGAAGATTACGCACTGTAAAGAACCAAAACCAGAATCCTTTTCAAAGACGAAACTCCTTTTCATTGAGGCCCTACGGGCTCTTTGCATTCATATTAGAACTTTCACAAAAATTGCATACAAGAAGCTCTTACACAGTCGATTCTTCAGAAAGTTTGGAACCTGGTATTCTCCTTTTTCCTACCTTATATAGGCTTCTTTTCCTCTTAGCGAGAATATATTTTCTTGGAAAAATATCTTCTTCGCATAACAAAATTTGTTACATGTCATTTTCAAAACCACAAAATTCATGATGGGGAATCGAGCCTCCCACCATGTATAATTAGGCCCTCGGCCGTTTTATTCTTTAAAACAGAAATTTAAACAACATTTCAGTGAAAACGTAAAATGCAGGAGTGGAAAGAACAACCCACTCAAAAACTTAAAAAGAAATAAACTGAGTAAAAGTAAAATAGGTTGTTAAGGCCACATCATGAATTGACAGAAAAATCACAGGCGAGGCTGAGTGGAAGCAGTTGCTGATTCAGGCGGAGGCACGTTTGCGGACAAACTGGCATGCTAACTCATAAACTGCGCGCATCTCTGCTGAATCTCCACAGCTGGCTCGGGCATCGCTGAGAACCCCTCCACCTCGATGAAGGCTTCGGTGAGAGTGTGGAAACCTGCCCCAGTAGGAAGCTTGTGCTTAATCAAGTGAAGGAGGTTGAACTCTTTTCGGAGGGTCAAAACAATCGTGTCAACTTTGAGTTGAGTTTATTTTCCCATCTAAAGGTCAGTCCGGTCTCTTTCTGTTTGCAAGTGTGCTGTGTATTGGGCCAGAGGCAAGAGCACGGTAGGGGTGGTCGGGTCCCAGCAGGAGGGGAGTCCAGCTGTCATGATTTCACCCCATACCTCGTCGAACCGTCCGACGCTGTCGACCACCTGTTGAAGGGCTCTTGAAGCTGCTACTCGGGCCATTTCTTTGTTGATAATCTTGCGACACTCGATGGCCTCTGTGAATCGGCTAGGGATACCATGCTTATCCATGTCGTTTGATCCCAGCTCGTTAAGGAAAAAAATGTACTCTCTGGCATGTTGGGCCCTGTTAGACAGATCAAGGTCTGCCTCTTGCAGCTTCCTACTGAGATAGGGAATAGCAGACTTATGCTCCCCTATCATCCTCAAAAACTCCCATTGCTCAGTTACCGCTGAGGTTATATCTGACCAGATTATGCTTCTAGCCTCGAGAAGGGTGAGATTTCCCTTTGCTCGACTTCTCATGTCGGAAATGGTTTTCTGTTGATCTGCCGTGGTCTTCCTCTCTTGCTCTATTTCCTTCTGTAGCCCCTCGACTGTTCTGGTGATTTCGGCCAGGGAGCTCTCCAGGTGCACGATCCTTTGCCTGGCCGTAGATGCTTGCTTTTCCAGTAACTCGATCTCAACTCTTGCTGCAGATATTTGTGCTAGCAATGAGCTAGTTTCACTTGACGCCTCAGTTGTCTGGCAGCTGTGCGAGTCCCATCTAGCCTGTAGCTCTGTTGCCTTGTCCTATAACACGTTGATTTTTTCGGCCATCTTCTCTTTCTCCTCCCTTTCTTTTGATAGCCTGGTGGATAGCTCTGCTTTCTCCTTCTCCATCTGTACCAATTCAGCCGTTTGGACATGGTGAGCGGCCGGTATACGGGCCTGTCTTTTTGCTGATGCAACCTCCTTCTGCAGCTGATCAATGAGAGATGCCTGTGCATTTGTTCCCCCATCATCTTGGTTCTTGATCTGGTCCTGAAGAACACACATCTGGTGTGCTCTGGAGCGGCAGCTAACTTGTTTGGCTACCAGGGTCTCCCTCAGCTAGTCATGTTTCTGTTCTAACTTCTTTAGCGCAAGGGTGAGCTGCATTAATTTATCTTTCATCATGTCGCATACCATTTGGAATAGGTCGCATATGTCATTGGCTGGTACCTTCTTCATGTCAATGGAAAATTCAAGCACCCGATAGCTGGGAACATCAGAATTGGGATCCAGGAGAGCTTCTGCCATAGACAATACTAGGTTTTCAGTGTCCGCGTTGATGGAGGTGGAGAGCCTGGTATGATACTTTTCAACATATCCCCCTAGTTTAGATTTGTACTTGTCGCAGATCGCTCTATTCGCCTGCTCCCTTTCGCCTGCCCTGGGCAAAGTATGCTCAATGATAGCCTGCATGACCTCTATGAAATCAGAGGAAGTGGCGCTGTCTCTTAACACTGTTATCCCGGTCTTGCCTTTATCAAATTCGCCGAACTTCGTGAAGGGTTCCAGTAATTTCTCCTCCCTTATGACTTCCGCCTCACTGGTGGCCGTCCTTTGTCTTTTGGGAGGGGGCGTTGCTCCTGAGGTACCTGCTTCTTCTCCACCTGTGCCTTTGTTGAAATCCTCCTCCTCCCCTGTAGCAGATGAATCTGTCTCCATCTGCGAAAACAAGGGCCAAATTTCTAGGTTAGCCCTCCATTCCATAAATGGCCTCGACTCATGTATGTAGGGTGTAGACCTGTTCCTTTTCCTTTTGTTTGAAATAATTTCTCGCGGGTCATAGGCCCAGCTTTTCCCCAGCCTTAGGTCCATATCTTACAGCATTTTCTCAACGATCGGGAGGGCATGTCTCGAGTTTACCACGAAGGGGCCGATTTCAATGGGAAGCCTTAGGATGTAGCCCTTCTTGGCAGGAACAAAATGGAGCTGGTCGGCCTTGAGGGATTGCCAAATGTACTCGAGTGCATAAACTCGTCGGACAGGGAACACCGACAACCAGTATGGGGCGAATTCGGCTCCATAGACCCGAATTTCAGTGCAGTCCTCGAAAAGAAACCAATCTCTAGTACTTTGGTATTTTTCAGCTTGCAGCCAGCCTTTCATTTCTGGGAAGACCCTAGGGGAAGGCGAGTCATGAATAATGGTATAGGCAATAGACATGAAAGTGTTCACAAAGTTAGCATAACCCTCTCCCTTAGGTAGTTGACGCACAGAGAAATTCCAGTCGAAGACTGGTCTGGGTTTGGAATTCTCAGGGTAAACTTTGTCTAACCCCAAACGGTCAAACTTATCGGCGTGCTGGAACAAGAAGAGGTAAAAACCCATTGAACAGAAATGGAACTGACGGGTTTGTGAGAGCTCCTGGAATTGGGTTTGAATGGCGGAGGAGAGGAAACCAGGAATTTCTAAAACTACCCCTTTTTGGGACATGAGCCATAAGAAATGAATGCACACTGCGTAAATGTCTTCTAGGCTCCCTACCCCCAAGAGGCCAGCGATCAGAGAGAGCATGGGTCGAACCTCTTCAGTGAACAGAATTAATGAAAATGGCTCAAATGTAGGAAGAGAAGTTGCATGGTCGACAGTTATAGAAGAAATGAAGGCTTGTCGGGCTTCCCGTGGCTGTTTGATGAACTGGGCTGCCAAGGCTGCATCCTTGAAACTAACATATGTGTCGCTGGTAGGGAAGCGGAGGGCCTGTTTGATAACATCGGGGGAAAGGGAAAGAACCCTGTTCCCCTGAGGGGAAATGAAGGTGCCCCGATGCACGTCGAAGACATCTCTGAGCGAGGTGATGAAATCAACCACAGAATGGACCTGAGGGGTGATTTGGTGGTATAGGCCCGACACGATTACCCGGTAACGGTCTGTTTTCTTGAGATGGTGACTGAAAAGCAAGGGTTTGATGCTGCGTATGTCGAATGGGTATTTGGGGTCGCAGATAGCAGCTTGCAAGTCATAGAGAGGCTCGAAACCAGGGGGATTCCTAGATTCACGGACCTGGGGGATTTCGAGCTCATTCTTCTTTGGCGTTACCCTTCCCATGGCTGACATTCAAGAATTCGAAAAAGTGAAGGAAAACAGAGGGGG
Organism: Pinus albicaulis; assembly: GCA_034641835.2. Classification (NCBI taxonomy): domain Eukaryota; kingdom Viridiplantae; phylum Streptophyta; class Pinopsida; order Pinales; family Pinaceae; genus Pinus; species Pinus albicaulis. Next base: position 975,924,479 of record CM076580.1, on the reverse strand, counting down.
AATGGATAATGGAATACCTGAATGGAAAGGTAAATCTGCTCGGGAAAGCAACGCAGGGAACTCTGACAATGATTGGGGTAGACCAGACGCTCTTTGCTACTTGGTATACGCCGTAGACGGGAACCTGCGACCTTTTACTGGAGTGAAATACGAAGGGAATGTTATCTCTGGACTCGGTAATACGAGATAAAAAGACGAATGGATAAAAAGAATGAAGGCAAGTGTCCTAAGGACACTAACAGTGAGGCACGCGGCGTATAAGGATTGGGTATGTCAGAGTGCAGGTGGGCGCCTCGTGCCGGTTTTAAGGCTGGTATGGGTCTCGGTACCAGCTGACCTAATATACTTTACCTTACCTTTTTACCGCATGCGCTGTATAACTCCTGAAACATATGCTCTCTTATACCGCTTAAATACATAGCCTACCCACCGTGAGGGTCCACCTTTCATTCCGCCACGTCGCCACACCACGCGGCATACTCCTACTACCTCCTTCTAACATTGAGTCCCCACCATGCTACGTGTCACAATTCCGCGGGGGTATGGATCCCTTCCTTCTCCCGCTGCTCGACCCCCTCAGAATTTTCCACGTGCATCTTCACGTGGTTGCAAATTCTTCTAGTACATCGGTCTTGCGTTTAGTGTTGCATTCCCTTTCCTTTTATATCTCCTGTTTTCTTTATGGTTTTACGCTCCATCCTTTGCGTTATTTCCCCATTGGCTTTAATACATGTGGCTTTCATTACCTTGTCTCCTTTCGGCCCACTTTTGAAATATTTCACCCTTTGATATAAAGTTTAATACATGGCTTGTCAACCCTTTAATACACCCATGACTAATGTTAAAGATTTGAACAACACATAGCTTCCCTAAACATCATTCCCATCAAAACCCTAATTTCTTACTATTTTTCTATTGGAAAACTTGAAAATCCCTGTGTTTTCCTATTTTGATCACCTTCCTTACAGCCATTTCACCAAATTTAACCTATACTTTGAAGCCAACATATAAACCTACCTCCAAATTTTTTTTGGGAATTTTTCTTGGCTTCATTACCCTTCATCTCACCCTCCAAACTTACCCTATCCCTGTCCTCTATTTTTCCAAATTCACTTCACATACCCACTATGTAAACACCTAGCGTTTCATCCTTTTGATAAACATTATGGAAAGTGAAAAGAAAATCCTCAAAGGAGGCTGCCACATCAGATTCGAGCCATCCACCTTGAAAGAAGTCATGCCTCAAATTTTTCCAAGATATGCTTTGAGAGGACTGGTGTTTGAGGTTCAGTGGAAGAATTATGGAAGAAGGATGTCATCTCCAATTGACAAGCCTATTTGCCACTAGTTTCAGAACAGGAAAGGCCATCATTGCAGGTTTAGAGTTCAACATATCAGCAGAGGTGATTTATTCATCAACAAGTATTCCTATTCATGGAGAAAATTGGTTCAAGGGAATGGACTTAGACCTTGAAGATTAAAAATTATTCCTCAAACCTCATGCCAAAGAAAACCTTGAGTACATTTTCCCTTTCAGGAACATACTTGATAAATATGCTCCTTTGATGAGGTTAATTATGATAATTTCACATGTGAAGGGAGATTCTTTAGGTTGTACAGGTACCATGTCAGATTTTGCATGCACTTCACCTCTACTAAACCAGTTGACTTGCCAAATAATTTGTATAGAAGTCTGCTTAAAATGACTGAAAAGTTTTAGAGAAAAAACAAAGATCACTATACAAGTCTATTCCACCATGGCGTAGTCAAACTCATTGTTTTGAATTATCTCTCAACCATCAAAATGCAGGGGAAACATTCATGGAGAAAGTAACAAAAATTCCCACTATTAGTCCTCATGTCCTTCATAGCATACCATCACGATTAGTATCAGCACAACCAATGGAGTTTGGATCTTCCAGCAAGAAAGCTCATATTTCAAAGGCTCCTAGGGTTATTGAGGTCACTCACACCTATGATAAGGGAAAGAGATAGGGTTTTGCTCCCAAATCCATCAAAAGTGTATCTAGACTTGATACTATAGCTAAGGGAAGAGAAATAAAGGAGCAACCACTCATGCATAAAATTGAATCACCATTGCACAAACATGATGAAAAAGTACCCTTGGAGGTTGAGATGGCAGAGAAGATGATCCAAGTGGATATTGGTGGCCACCTACCTACTCCACTTGGGGCCCCACCATTGTTTCTTTCATTTTTTTAGTTTCCTTAATTGTAGCACAATTTACTATTTTTAGCAGTTTTTTGGGTCCTGAACTTTCTGAGCTATTTTGAGGTCCTAAACGACGTTTTTTTTGGAAAAACCGAGATAAACATGAAATTTCCTTCAAAGTGTCTCACATAAAAATTTATATTCCTCAGATAGATATTTCTAACGAGGTACTGTGTGCATCAAACAAAGATCCTATGCCAAAGTTACATCTTCGGGAAGATTGATGTACCAATTTACCCAAACGGGGCCCATAGTTTTCGCGCTTCATCTCTTAGGGTTATTTTTTGGATGTTTAGGGATTTCCATTGTTTCTCAATAATAAATAGGCCCTCGAGCCTCATTGTAACACAATTCAGAGGCCTGTAGCTACCACATCTCTTCTCAGAGATAAGCTACCATCGCCCCAGCTAGTTTATTTCCATTCTTTCTATAAGCATATTTCAGCTATTTGTTATTAATGAAATGAAGTTTTATTGTTGCTGCACCTCTATTTTTATGTGTATTTCTGTATTTCATTGTGTTCCTGCATAAATCCGGATCAGTGGTTTCAGAGTGGTTTTCTTTTTATCAATCATTCTTTGCATTTCCCCAACGAGGTTGGGGTATAAGGAGTTAGGGCTCGATCTTGTTGAACCTTTGCAAGATCAACCTCGCAAACCCCGATGACAGCCCATGGGGGAAGAAAATAAAAATGAGGGAGTAGGATATTATATCAAAATATTTCTCAAGGAGGCCCTCGAGAAACAAAGGAACACGATGATGGATAAATTTGGCCAGATCCTTCAACGATTGCCCACTTTTAGCGCATCTACCTCCAATAGTCACTCTGCAGGCGCCACTCCCTTTAAGGTACAAGTAAACTTTGACATTCCCATGTTTGAGGGCCAAATATATGCAGACGTCGTAGATAGATGGTTGAATCTATTAGAAGGATATTTCTCGGTTCATGACTTTTTTGACCGGGAGAATATTATTTTTTCACTCCTCAAAGTTGTCCCCCATGTCAAGGACTAGTGGGAAACCTACTATGAGAAAAGAGATGAGGGGTAACCCTCTCTGTTCTCGGCCGTACCCACTTGGAATTCTTTCCATGATGCCATCAAGGAACAATATTATTTCGTGGGGAGCTATGAGGACAAGTACATACAATGGACTATGCTGCAACAACAAAGGGATCAAGATGTGCATAAGCTAACGAATCTATTCCATACCCTGCACACAAATTTGGGTATCAAAGATTCTGAGAAACATTTGGTGCTAAAGTACCATAGTTTTTTGCACAGATACATTCAGGAGGAAATGGAGTTCACCAACATCTCCTCTCTTGGTACGACATATCGGTATGCTACCAAGATTGAGCAGAAATTCAAATAAAAGAAGCGAGACTTTGGATTTGCAAATCAAAAGCAAGGGAAAGGTGCCCCTAAACTGTTGAAAAAAGGACAAAGCCAAAGTATGGCGGCCCAAGACAACCTTCCAAATCTACAATGAAATAAAAACATCGCGAAGCAGAAGAAGGACATAGGAAAGTGGTGTGAGTTCCATAAGAGCTCCACTCACAACACAAGTGAGTGTGAGGCCAAACAATCACTGGTGGTTGAGATGAAGGATTTTGAATCAAATGCATTCTCTGACTATGGATCAAAACCCAACAAGGGGAATGAAAAAGGGAAGCAGATTATTGATGTGGAGCCCAATGCCATTGTTGCCACCACGAAGATCCAGAAGGAGGAGCATCTCTTCCACTCCTAGATGTGGGTAAGGGGATCCCCACTACAATTCATTATCGACAGTGGGAGCCAAAAGAACGTCATTTCAGCAAAGGTTGTGAAGCGGTTTGGCTTTCCGATCACAACACACCCACATCCGTACACCATCGGGTGGATTCACCAAGGAAGATATCTCTGTGTCAACCAATAGTGTCATCTTCCCTACAACATCAAGCCCTTCATAGATGAGGTATTATGTAACATTGCTCCTCTTGATGTTTGTGATGTATTATTAGGAAAACCATACTTGTGGAAGCGACATGTTGTGTATGAATCTTGGACTCGTGATGTTATTGTTACTTTGGGAAATAAGTTGTACATGATACCAGAGGTATCAATGCCTTCCACTATCTCTTTGGTTACTGCAAAACAATGCTGCAAAATCATTTCCAAAACCGGGAATTTTTTTTTCCTAATGATCTGCCCTCAAGGCAAGAAGAATATTGTGGCCACGACCTCCAGACAGAGCTCCTCTGCATGACAACAAAAAATGAACTTGTTCATGGAGGAGTATGGGGACATCTTCACCTCGCCTGCATGGTGCCTCTGCAATGTTAGGTCAAGCACCAAATCGATTTGACCCCAGGTGCACCGCTACCCAGTCGACTGATCTATCAACGCTCTGTTCTAGAGAATGATGAAATTAAGAGGTATATTTAGGAGTTGCTACAAAAAGGTCACATCCGGCCAAGTTCATCACCCTGTGGGAGCTTGATCGTGTTGGTGTAGAAGAAGGATGGGACTTGGAGACTCTGTATTGACTATCGGGCGCTGAACAAGATCACTGTCTGGAATAGGTAGCCGATCCCACATATTGATGACCTTCTAGACCAACTCAAAGGGGTTAAATTTTTCAGCAAGATTGACTTGAAGTTCGGATATCACTAGGTACCAATCAAACCCTCTAATGTATGGAAGACTACCTTAGAAGCCAAGGAGGGAATTTTCGAATGGTTGGTCATGCCTTTCGAGTTGACGAATTCTCCCGCAACCTTCATGAGGCTGATGGATGACATCTTGTGGCCATTCACCAACTCATTTGAAGTAGTGTACTTGGATGACATCCTGATCTTCAGCCATACTTGGGAAGAGAACCTCCACCACATCCGACAGGTCCTCGAAACACTGTGGCAACACAATTTGTGTGTCAATTTGGAGAAGTGCACTTTTGTCAAGATCGAGGTTCAATATCTGGGATACATTATTCATGAGCAAGGGGTGAAAGTGGATCCAACCAAGATCCAAGTCATTCTAGATTGGCCAGCCCCAACCACTCTAACAGAGTAACAAATATTTGCAACTTTCTGTGTCTTGCTAATTTCTACCGCAGGTTCGTGTTGGGATTCTCTCATATCACTTGACCCTTGAGTCAAGTCACCAAGGGAGGAGGGAAAGAATTTTTTTTTGGTTGGAGTCTCAACAGAAGGCATTCGTAGAATTGAAACATCACCTCTGCTCTACCCCAATGCTCACGTTACCAGACTTGAAACAACCATTTGAGATCGAGATAGATTCCTCTAACTATGCTATTTGGGTAGTTATTACTCAACAGGGGCATCCAATGGCATATCATAGTGAGACACTGTTCGACACAGTCCGCAAGTATCCCACTTATGACAAAGAAATGTATTCCATTGTGCAGGCTTGTCGGCAATGGAAGCAGTACATTTTGGGGAAGGAAACGATCATCCACATAGACCATCGACCCCTGCATTTCATCCAGATAGAAGGTAAGTTGCAGAACAATCGCCATTATAAGTGGTCCACATATCCACAACAGTTTCATTTTAACATTAATTACAAGAAGGGCAACACCAATAATGTTGCAGACTACCTCATCTGACAATTGATCATGGCGCTAACCACCGTTCTCAACCCTTGTGGGAACGAGACTTCTGATTGGCCATTTCTCTACAAGAGCGACCGAGAATTCGGGCACACATACAAGAAAATTTTTGAGGGTACGCAAGCTCCAAATTTTGACCTCCAGGATGCACTGCTATGTAACCTGGGACACCTTTGTGTTCCTTTAAGTGAGCATGCCAAGATGATTTGGGAAGCGCACTATAGTCAGGTTGTTGATCATTTTGGGGTCGTTGGCATGTAAAATTCAAAGCATCCACACACATGGGATGAGAGCCTTCCCTATTTACAACATAGTTATAACTAGGCTTTCCACAACTCAACCGGCCACAACCCCTTTCAAGTGGGCTTGGGATTCCAACCGCTATGTCCCATTAACGTATACATGCAAATGGCGGCTACTCAGGTTGATTCGGATCATGTCTAGTCTGAAGCTGACAAGACAAACATATTCATTGAGCGCATTCAGCACATCCTTCAATAGGTTCATGACATATTGGATAGAGCCAATGCTAAGTACAAGCAATGACATGATCAACATCTGGTGCCACACAACTTCTAGGTGGGCGACAAAGTGTGGCTACATTTGCGGAAGGAGTGCCTCGCTGGACCCCACCGCAAGCTTCGCCCACTCCGATATGGGCCATACACCATCACCAAGGCTATAGGGGAAAATTAATTCAAGCTCAGTAATATTTCACCATTCCTTGGTCTGCACCCAGTGTTCAATGTGGAATGCCTTCGACCCTGCTTCCCAACTCTACTAGACACCTCTGACATTGCAGAAAAACTCACACCAACAGAGTTGAACATAGACTACATGGAACAGGCCACCACAAATTGTATCATGGACATGCAAATAAATAACACTCGTCAAAAGAAGATCCAACTATATCGAGTTGTCAAAGCTAGCCAACTCCTGCACCAAGGCAAATGGTTCACCAGGGACCAAGTTCAGTAGAAGTTTCCTCATCTCATGGAGGAATTCAATGCAATGGGGATCATTTCTTCCTAATTGGGGAGGAATGATCCAGGTGGATATTGGTGGCCACCCACCTATTTCACTTTGGGCCCCACCATTGTTTCTTTCAGTTTTCCAGTTTCCTTAATTTTAGCACAATTTACTATTTTTAGCAGTTTTTTGGGTCTTGAACTTCTAGAGCCTTTTTGAGGCCCTAAATGACTTTTTTTGGAAAAAAACAAGAGTAATATGGAAGTTCCTTTGATTTTTCTCACATAAAAAGTTTTATTCCTTCGATAGATCTTTCTAACGAGGTATTATGCATGTCAAACAAAGATCATATGCCAAATTTACCTCCCCAGGAAGATTGATGTACCAATTTACCAAACGGGGCCCATAGTTTTGGTGCTTCATCTCCTAGGGTTAGGTTTTTGGATGTTTAGTTTTTTCCATTTTTTCTCAATAACAAATAGGCCCTCAAGAAATGTCCATAAACTTCCTAAGGAAATGTCCATAAACATCCTAAAGAAATGTCCACAAACGTCCAAAAGAAATGTCCATAAATGTTCTAAACGTTGATGTCCATAAATGTCCTAAAGAAATGTCCATAAACGTCCTAAAGAAATGGTTATCCATGACGCCGTGGATGATGTGAAGTTGTTCCTTGAAGTTGAGTAGTTTTCATATGACAAGGAAATATTTCTATGATGTCTCTCAATAAAAAAGATTACGCTTTTACAAGGCTGTATTTTCTATGATGGGAGCCTCTTCGGAGTTCCAAGTCTTCGAGGAAGATGATCTTGATTTAGTTTTTCGGAAGAGTGACTTTTATCTCTTGATTCAGTTTTTCGGAAGAGTGACTTACTTGAGGAATTGGAGTGTGAAGGGATAGGGAGGTCTTAATTTCTGTGTATGGGTATTTTCGAGATGCCTACTTTAATTTTAAAGCCACCTTTTGAGTTATTTTTTCCAATGTGTCTGGGAATCCCTCCTCAGTGAATTGCAACCTCGTTTTGGATTTCCTGGGTTTAGGTTTAAATTATATAAATGAAATATCACTTTCACTGGTATGATGGTTATGCATTTTGAATGATGGTTAAATGCTTCAACAAGAATATCATTTTGGATGGTTGGTCATTTGCCGAAAATTTAATATTTATTGATGTAATTAATATGGGAAGAGTTCTCTCAAAATTTATATATATGTGTGTGTGGGGCAGGGTTTTGAGAATCCTAGAGAGCATGGGTATGTTTTATGGTTTACATAGAAATTTATGTTTGATTTCGGAAATTCGGGTTAAAGAGTGATGATGTAAGTGTGGTGGCCTGGAGTTACACATCACGGGGAATTTTTGGAGCAATGGAGGACATTCGAAGAGGAGTGTTGAACAATTCTTATGGAGTATTCAATTTGAAATCCTTGGGTGTTAGATAATATGCATACCTTGGAGCTTGACATATTTCACCTAGAGTTGGAGCACGTTACATGTTAAAGTACCTACCAATTAGTTAGGTTGCTTGTTATGGGCATTCTCTACTATGTTATTATAAACTACTTTTACATTTCATATAAATAAAGGGTAAAGAGAATATTTTCAATTATATCGATTACATACATGCGAAAGAAAGGGAGAACTTGCCTCTTTCAATTGTACTCTCATTAATTTTACTTTGTTTTATTTATCTTGAGCATTAAGGTTCTTGAGATGATTCAAGAAAAAAATGAAGGTTAGGTTTTTCTTTGTGATGACAAAAAAAATTAGGATGTAAGAGAAATGATAAAAGGGAAAACAAGGAATTCTTCTTGTACTTTTTATGAGAAAATATGAGTAGGGGTTTGTGACATTTAGAAACCTTAGTACTACTTGGAGCGCTTGATGTGGAAAATATAGAGGGAGACTATCCTCTTTCTCTTTTTTTGGTGTCTTAATGTTCAGTGATCAAATATGCTCTTTCAAATTACTTTTTAGTAGTCCTAGGTCAAAATTTTTGTCTTTTCAAATAAGTTTTCAAATAAATTTTGGTCACTGCATATGGTCTAGGTCTAAAATGCTAGTCCTCTCATCCCATTCATGGGCATCATCATCTTAGAGTTCATGTCATTCATTGTCATCTAGGGTCATGGATCAGTCAGTCCATCTCCATCTACGTCTACGTCTAAGTGTCCTTGTTTCACCACTAAAAAGTTCAATTATGTCATCAAACAGGGCAAACAAGACTTCATTTTCATCATACAAGTCATTTAAATGGAGTTAGAATAGGTAGGGAAATAAAGTAAGACAAATTGACTTTTTCCAATGCTTATTACATTGTAAAATTATTTCAAAAAAGGAAAAACTTTCCTTAAAGTTTTTGGTTTCACTAAAAGACAAAAAAGGTCATTTCAAGATGTTATAAAAAGAAAAGAAGGCTTATTCAACTCATTTTGTCTTTTCATGGTTGGTAGATCTCCTCTCTTACCTTCAGCTTTCTCCATAATCATCAAGGGTTGGAAGAAAATCAAGAAAATTTCTCTAAAGAGACCTCTGCTACACATCTAGAAGGTTGGGTTACACTTCTGGAATGCTCTGCTACGCATCTAGACACCCGTGCTATGCATTTGGGAGTGTGCTACGCTTTTGGAATTTGGCTCCTAAATCAATATTCCAAGCTCCAGGATCACTGCAATAAGTTTCTAAAGCTTCTTCAATAGTAAGTCAACACCTAACATCCTCCTTAAGTCAATTTATCAGGCAGGGTATTGATTTTCTTTCTTACCTCCTCTCCCACTATGTTTTCACTTTTTCCTATCATTAAGTGATTTCAATGGGCTAAACCCTAACCATATCATATAATACCCTCATATACCTTCCCCATACCATAATCTATCATTCCCTACCATTCACAGCTAGCCTAAACATCATTCCCATCAAAACCCTAATTTCCTACTATTTTTCTATGGGAAAACTAGGAAATCTCTGTGTTTTCCAAATTTTATCACCTTCCTTACATCCATTTCACTAAATTTCACCTGTACTTTGAAGCCAAAATATAAGCCTACCTCTTGAAATATTCTAGGAATTTTTCTTGGCTTAATTTCCCTTCATCTCACCCTCCAAACTTACCCTATCCCTATCCTCTGTTTTTCCAAATTCACTTCCCATACCCACTACATCTAAACACCTAGGGTTTCATCCTTTTGATATAAATTATGGAAAGTGAAAAGAAAATCCTCAAAGGATGCCACCACATCATATTTGAGCCATCCACCTTGCAAGAAGTCAATGCCTCATCTTTTTCCAAGAGATGCTTTGAGAAGACTGGGTGTTTGAGATTTTGTGAAAGAATTATGGAAGAAGGATGTCATCTCCAATTGAAAAGCCTATTTGCCACTAGTTTCAGCATGGGAAAGGTCATCATTGTAGGTGTAGAGTTCAAAATATCAGCAGAGGTGATTTCTTCAGTAACAAGTATTTCCTAGTCATGGAGAAAAGTGGTTCAAGGGCATGGACTTAGACCTTGAAGATTACAAATTGTTCCTCAAACCTCACGCCAAAGAAAACCCTGTGTACATTTTCCCTTTTAGGAACCTACTTCAAAAATATGCTCCTTTTATGAGGTTAATTATGAGATATTTCACATGTGAAGGGAGATTCTCTAGGTTTTATAGGTACCATGTTAGATTTTTGATGCACTTCACCTCTACTAAACCACTTGACTTGCCAAATTATTTGTACAGAAGTCTGCTTAAAATGAATGAAAAGGTTCAAAGAAAAAACAAATATCACTATCCAAGTCTATTCCACCATGGCCCGGTCAAACTCATTGTTTTGCATGATCTCTCAGCCATCAACATGGCATGGGAAACCATCATGGAGAAAGTAACAACAGTGCCCACTACTAGTCCTCCTGACCTTCATAGCATACCATCACCATTAGTATCAACACAACCAATGGAGGTTGGCTCTTCCAACAAGAAAGCTCAGATTTCAAAGGCTCCTAGGGTTGTTGAGGTGACTCACCCCTATGAGAAGGTAAAGAGACAAGTTTTTGATCCCAAATCCATCAAAAGTGTATCTACACTTGATATTATAGTTAAGAAAAGAGAAATAGAGGAGCAACCACTCATGCATAAAATTAAATCACCATTGCACCAGCATGATGAAAAATCACTCTTGGAGGTTGAGGTGGCAAAGAAAATGATCTAGATGGATATTAGTGGCCACCCGCCTATTCTGCTTGGGGCCACACCATTGTTTCTTTATTTTTTTAGTTTCCTTAATTGTATCACAATTTACTATTTTTAGCATTTTTTTGGGTCCTGAACTTCCGGAGCCGTTTTTAGGACCTAAATGAAGTTTTTTGGAAAAACCAGGAGCAACATGGAAGTTCCTTTGATGTTTCTCACTTAAAAAGTTGTATTACTCGGATATATATTTCTAACAAGGTATTGTGTGTGTCAAACATAGATCGTATGCCAAAGTTACATCCCGGAGAAGATTGATGTACCAATTTACACAAACGGGGCCCATAGTTTTGGTGCTTCATCTCTTAGGGTTAGGTTTTTATATGTTTAGGGGTTTCCATTATTTCTCAATAATAAATAGGCCCTCAAGCCTCATTGTAACAAAGTTTATAGGCTTGTAGCCGCCACATATCTTCTCAAAGATAAGCTACTAGCTCCATAGCTAGTTTATTTCCGTTCTGTTTATAAACATATTTCATATATTTGTTATTAATGAAATGAATTTTTATTTCTGCTGCACCTTTGTTTTTATGTGTTATTTTTTATTTCATTGTTTTCCTTCATAAATCCAGATCAGTGTTTTTAGAGCATTATCCTTTTTCTCGATCCTTCTTTGCATGTCCCCAATGAGGTTGAGGTATAAGGAGTTAGGGCTCGATCTGGTTGAACCTTTGCAAGATAAGCGTCACAAACCCCGACGACCGCCCATGGGGGAAGAAAAGAAATATGAGGGAGCAGGAGATCCTATCAAAATATTTCTCGAGGAGGCCCTCGAGAAATTGAGTGAAATCCAACTCCGTTAGGTGGACCGGGAAAGCTCTCATCCGAGAGTCAAGCGCGAGGGGAAGTGAAGGCTGAGAAAAGGGATACCCCCTCTCCGATTGGCTGAATCTGACCTCCTGGCAATGCCGACCGATACGGATCTCTGCCCCATGGTGCCACTCCTAGGTTCCCCACGGTGGCGGGGAGACCAGTGGTGCACGGCGGTGATCGCATCAATTTCGATGTAGTATACGGGGGTGCCCTTGCGAAGCTTGGGTGCTTAGTAGAGTAAAGGCTATCGTTAGAATGCAACGTAGCTACAATTTTACGATACCTTCGCTAGTTGTTCTGGGCCCTAATCATCCCAGACTGCTTTCGGGAGGTCCTATACTTCGCTTTCCTGTATTTTGGTGTCCGGTCCTCATCACCCGGAGTGGAAATACTTGGAGGCTGTTTGCTTGACTGTATCTCAGGGATTTTTATTTTTAGTGAGTGCTCTTTGCTCCTAGCTTGCCTAGCTTTTCACTTTTTTGAGTCTAATTTAAAAAAATCTATAAAAGTGGCTGATCAAGCGCCTCGTCGTTCGAGGAGAATCCGGGGGTTATCTCCCGAGAGTGCAGAGCCTTCTTCGAGAAGGCGTAGGAGTGATTTAGCAGGTGGTTACCACCCTGTGGAGTCTGACGCAGTGGAGAGAGATCCTCCACCAAGGTCTGAAGGTTTCATAGCTGATTCTGGTGTCGGTCCCGAGAGGAGCGTTCCGCTCACCTCGCGAGTTTTGTTTCCTCAGGAAGAAGATTTTCAAATTGAAGACGTACCTGAGCCTCCTGCTACAAGTCCATCTCCTCTTCCTCCTGATTATCCGTTCGTTGTTCAGTACATCGGACCTGAGTCAGAGAGACCGCCGGATCTTCCGTATCATTCTTATCTTTCGATGGCCACGATTAGGAACGCGGCTTCTACCGTGAGTGCTGCAGGCATTCAGACTCCTGCTTCTATTGAATCAGGGGGCACTATTGCTTTATCTTTGATTTCTTCTAGCGCTGCTGTGTTTGGTTCTGGGTTCACCCAAGCACATGCTTCTCATTCTGGTCCCTTCTGTTCAGGGTTCCCCTCCAGTGGGAACCCCTCTTTTTCCTTTTCCGCTGCTTCAGCTGGATCTACGCCCATGTCTAACATGGCTAGTGGATCAGCTTCGTTTCAGGGTTTCCCCTTTGGGACTGGACACATTCCTAGTTCCAATCCTTCTTTAGGGTCGTTTCCGTTTACATCCCAGACCTAGAGTTTCAACCCTTGGTCTGGGGGGCAAAGTTCGACTACTTTTACGGGATGGAATCCTGTCTTTACTACAGCGGGGGCAGGGAATCAGTTTTACGCAGGTCATCAAGGTAATGCTTCTTTCCCTTCATCGAGTGCTTATCGGTCTTTTTCTCCTCTGTCTAATGCTTGGAACCCCTACCAGGGGCTTTCCTCTTCAATCAATACTTCAGCGGGGAGCCAGTGCAGGCTTTGGTAACTTCCGGCGTGAGGAGGAGAGTTCTTCTCCATTTTCTCACGAGTCCTTTAAAGCAGCACAATTTGCCTCATAAAATCCAGGGCTATTCTTTTCGAGAATATTTGGGAATCTATCCCATCAGGATTGGAATCTCGAGCTACTGCCTCACATACATAATCGACGCGTTAAACTTGCCAGATTTTGAAGTTGACTATTGACCCGATTCGTTATAGTAGGGGTGGCCTCAGTTCAGGCCAAACTTCTTGAGACATTCCAAATTTTGAAGGTAAAAATGGAGAGGATCCGGCGGACCACATCACCACTTTCCACTTATGGTGTTCTTCGAACTCCCTGATCGATGATTCGATTAGGTTGAGATTATTTCAACGCACCCTAACTGGAAATGCTGCCAAATGGTATATCGAGCTCACTGGGGGCAGTTTTTCCACATTTGGAGAACTGGCTGTCACATTTCTAAACCATTTTCAGTTGCCTGTCAGATATGAGGCTGGGACCGAACTCCTGGCTAATTTTAAGCAGGATGAGGCAACTCACATTTCTGATCACATTCAGGAATGGAGGAGAAGGAAGAGGCTTATCAAAGCTCATATTCCAGGTGAATTCCTTCTCGAGTGGTTTTTAAAATCTCTGCAGTCAGATATTTCAAAAGATGTATCCCTATCTGGGGTATTTTCTGAGGAGCAGGCCATTTTTAGGGCCCAGCAGTTAGAACTGATCTATTCTCAGTCTGGGGTACTTTATAAGTACTTGCCCAATGCTCCTCGCTCCAAATTGGATTTGTCGAAACCTAAACCTGGTCCGCATGGTGACGGACTTGTCGGATCGGTCAGTAGTAGTGCAGCCAGCCTGCTTAATCAATTGCAGCAGTTGTCTTTACAATCTGCTCCTTCTGGTCAGGCTATGCCTGCTGATTCATCACCTTCCCAGTCTTTGTCCATAAATGCTCTCCAGGCTTCTGATCCCAAAGGAAATCAACAATCTGATGGGAAGAAGAAGGGACGTAATAACAAGAAGAAGGGCAAGAATGGGAAGGGCAATGCAAATAAAACCAATGAGCGTGTTGGTGAGGGTCAAAAGGAGAAAAAGAAAGTGAAGTTTCCATGCAAGCTTTGTGCTGGAGACCATCTCACACACCTTTGCCCTAAAATTCAGGATGCTTAGCGCCTGTTATCCCAGCAGGGTTCTTCTAGTTCCCAGGCTGTGCTAACAAACCCTTTTCCCCAAGGGCAACAATTAGTTGTTGGCGCGAACCAAAATCCTGGGGCTTCCTCTAGAGGTACCCAGGAAGGGGAAATTCCATCGAACATCTTTATGATGAGTGCTCACGTGGATGTCGCTACGAGATCCCGTGATTATGGCGGAGAGGAATCTTCGAAAGCTAAGGAAGTTCCTGATGCTACTGAGCCGCTTCACATCACGAAGCCAATTGTTGAGTCTATGCCTCGGATACCGAAGGCATCCTCTAAGCGGTCAACGATTAATCCGAACATGAGGGCTGCCCAGAACTACTCGATTGTAGAAGATGTGGCGCAGAGTCCTTGTGCTATGTCAGCTTTAGAGGTACTCCAGTCTTGTCCGGCTCAGCGCAGTGCTTTGCTCACTGCCATTGGGGCTGTTGATCCGAAAAATTCTCTTCTGATTACATTTGATATGACTAATTTTAAGAAGAGACTTTCTCATCACATGGCTTTCCATATTAAATCGACGTATCGGAAGTGCAATATCTTTCGAACGGTTGTTGATGAGGGTGCTTCTACATGCGTGATGTCTCTCGCATGCTGGAAGACACTTGGATCTCCAAAAGCTGTTCCATCTAGCACTGTTCTTACTGCGTTCGATGGTCATTCTCATAGACCCCATGGTATTGTCCCGGCTTTGCCCATCTGTGTTGGGGGAAAAACTGTCAACATAGAGGTTGAGGTAGTGGATGCAGCCTTGGACTACAACCTTCTGTTGGGGAGGAACTGGATTTATGAGATGGATGCCATTACATCCTCATTATTTCGAATTGTATGTTTCCCCCATGAAGGGAGGATCGTTACAGTGGATCAACTGGACTGTCCTCCTGTAGACCTGAATGCGTCTTCTGACTCATCTGTTCCTAAGTTGGATAATACTAAGGCGCCTGTTGAGGATCTAGGAGTTGGAATGTATTCTTCCTTAATGGGTACTTTCGATCTTCCTCCTCCTACGGTGCATATTAATGCTATTTCATCCTCCAAGGCTCCCCTTCGAAGAGAGTTCTTTCGAACTCATTATTTTTCGGACCCTTGGACCTTACCTTCCCCTACTGCCACATTAGTGGAGGGTCAAGTGGGTGGAATGGCATTTCCGATTTCTGCAGCTGAGATTGCATATCAGTCTATTGTTGACACTGTAGAATCTGTTCCAGCTCCTCTTTCACCGGAAGAGTTGGATGGTGATGTGGCTCCGGCTTGGACGCTTAGTTCTTCTTCGGCCTAGGATTGCCTTGATACCACTCTTCCATCTGAAGAGGTAATCCTGGAAGCCATGACTGGTATAGATAGACCGTGGGATGATTTGCATCATCGGTCTTACTTCCTACCTGACTTAAGCGAAGTTGAAACAAGTTTTCCAAGTCCTCAGTCTCCTGGTCCTGTTCACCCAGTCTTGAACCCTTTGGCACCAACACAGGTTTATGTTGAAGGGAACATGGCTGTGATCTCTCCTACTATCCCAGTGAACATTTCCAGGGATCCCAATATCATTGAGAATGTCTTCATTGGAGCTGAATGTTCCCATGAAGAGATTCAAATCTACACCGAGCTCTTTAAAGAGTATAGGGATGTATTTGCTTGGTCTTATGAGGAAATGCCTGGCATAGACCCATTTATCGTTCAACATGAGATTAAGACGTATGAAAACGCTAAGCCGGTTAGGCAAAAACTTCATCCGGTCAATCCTAGGAAGGCAGCAGCTATCAAAGCTGAAGTTGAAAAGCTGCTTAAGGCGGGATTCATTTTCCCTGTTCCTCTGACTGAATGGGTTTCAAACCCCGTTCCGGTAGATAAAAAGCAAGGAACGATTCGAGTATGCATCGATTTCAGAGACCTAAATAAGGCATGTCCTAAAGACAATTACCCCACACCATTCATCGATCAGATCATTGACGAGTGTGCCGGTAACGAGATTTTCTCCTTCATGGACGATTTTTCTGGATATAATCAAATTACTATCCGTCCTGAAGATCAACATAAGACTGCATTAATTTGTCCCTGGGGTACGTTTGCATACGAGAAAATGCCTTGTGGTCTTAAAAATGTTTGGAGCTACCTTTCGTGACCACATGTCTTACGCCTTCCACGACATGAAAAAGATTATCGAGGGCATACTTAGATGATATCATTGCTCATTCTTGAAGAGGATAGATCATCTAGTCTCTCAAATAAATATTTGAAAGAATGTCGTTTTTATAAGAATCGATTGAACCGAACAAGTGCGTTTCGCGGTTACATCCAGGTCGGCTATTGGGATTCATTATTAAGGAAGGGAATAAGGGTAGATCCTTCAAGGTTGAGCAATACTTGAGTTCTCCCGTCATCATCCGTCGACTTCAAAGTCTCCAAGGAAAGTAATTTTCTTCGGAGGTTATAAATCATTATCTTTGAGATTGCAAGGGATATATGAAATTTGTTGAAGAAAGAGTTCCTTTTCTTTGGGACATTTATGCTACTATGCTCAACGCTCATTAGATGCTTTGAAAAAGGCAGTGACCTGCAACAACTACTTGAGTCCACCCGATTATAGCAGAGATTTTCTTTTGTATCTGGCTACAACAGAATCTACCATTGGTATGGTTCTGGTTCAGGAGGATGATGCTCTGGCTGAGCATGTTATTTACTACCTTAGTCGAGGGCTGGTAGGACCTGAACTGCGATACACCCCGATAGAAAAGTTAGCCTTAGCAGCAGTCCATGCTGTGCAGCGACTCCGGCATTATATTATTCTTCGCAAAACTTATGTCTTGGCAGCTGCCAATCCATTTCAGTTTGTCCTCAGCAGGCGAGTGATTGGGGGCAAATATAATAGGTGGATTGTGATTTTACAAGAATTTGATCTCGAGTTCATGTCTGCCAAATCCAAGAAGTCATTAGTCTTTGCGGAATTGATCTCCGAGTTGCCTTGTGGAGAGGAGATGATATATGATGAGTCCTTTCCGGACGAACACTTGTTTCTAATCTCTCCACAAGATCCTTGGTATGGGGATATCATTGTATATCTCCAGACTGCGAAGTTTCCCTCTTCTTTTTCGAAAGATGAGCGTCGTAAGCTGCGTCACTTAGCTAAAAGTTATCTGATTATTGGTGATGCTTTGTACCATCGAGGGGTTGATTCAATCCTAAGACGCTGCTTAACTTTCGAAGAAGCTGAGGCTGTGCTCAATGATTCTCACGGTGGAGCTTGTGGGGGTCATTTATCTGGGCTTGCTACAGCCCAAAATATTTTGCGTGCTGGATACTTTTGGCCCTCGATTTTCAAAGATTGTATTGAATCGGTCAAAAGGTGTCATCTGTGTCAGGTATATACTCGAAAAATGCGCGCTCATCCAGCTCCGCTTTTTCCAGTCGTTACTGTCGGACCCTTTACAAAGTGGGGTATTGATTATACTACTTGTAACCTACCTTCGGCAAAAGGTCACAAGTACATTATCGTAGCAGTAGACTACTTTACTAAGTGGGTCGAGGCTATGCCTACTTTTGGGAACGATGGTGAGACTGCAACCCTGTTCCTTTTCAACCAAGTTATCTCTCGTTTTGGTATACCTAGAGAGATTGTCACTGACCATGGCAGTCATTTTCAGAATAGTATGATGGCTGAGTTGGCTCTCAAATTGGGTTTCCGGCAGGAGCATTCATCTCCATATTATCCTCAGGCCAATGGGCAAGTGGAAGCCGTGAATAAATCCTTGAAGACAATTCTTCAGAGGACAATTGATAAACATATATCCAACTGGCATATTATGCTATATCCTGCACTTTGGGCATACAGGACGTCAGTAAAAACTGCAACTGGCTTTACTCCGTTTTAGTTAGTGCACGGGGTGGAATCTGTATTTCCTATTGAATGCGAGATTCCTTCTCTTAAATTATATGTTGAACTTCCTCCTGACACTTCCAGTCTGGCAGAACGACTTCTTCATCTGGAACATCTTGATGAGCAGCGTCGAGATGCCGCCACGATGAATGAAGTGCATAAAAACCGAGTAAAAGTTCAGTACGATAAGGCGGTCAAGCCTAGGGTCTTTTCGGAAGGTGACCTTGTTTTGGTCTATGCCCAAGAAAAAGATGCCCTGGGGGCAGGAAAGTTTAATTCTATGTGGTATGGCCCCTATATCGTTAAAAAAGTCCTTAAGAAAGGAGCATATACCTTGGTTGATTTCGAAGGGAACGAGTTGCCGGAGCCCCGAAATGGGCTCTATTTGAAGAAGTATTATGCCTAGGCTTCGGCCTGGCATGTTGCTTTTTGTATATAGTAGTTTTTGCTTTGTACATATCTGATTGATTTTCGATTTTTGATGAGGTGGTGATGTTTTTGATCTGCTTTGGCAGGTTGTGTTGGATGTCATGAGTCATTTTGGTTTCGCCGATGGTGCTAGTAGACACACCCGGAACTTAGCTTCCGCGGCTTGGGTGCTTCATTATCCTTCCGGTCAGCTGTTGGTATCAAGAGGGGTCTGCATTGGTCCTACTTCCAATAATATAGCAGAATACACTGCAGTCATTCATCTACTCTCGGAGGCAATATCTTTGGGTGTTGATTCGTTGGTAGTTTTCTTGGACTCCCAGCTGGTGGTGTCGCAGTTGAACAACACTTATCGGGTACGAGATCTAGTTTTATTACGATTGTTCTTGAGGGTACGTTTGTTACAAAGGTCATTTCAATTTTTAACATTCATTCATATTCCTCGAGCTGACAATTGGTTTGCTGACTCATTAGCTAATCAAGCATTAGATTGGCATATTCATCATTCCATACAATAAATTTTTAATCATCAAAAACATCATACATTTGATACATTTATCACATCACATCAAATATCGATGTATATATATAATCAGAGTGTCAAAAAACTTTACAAAATTTGGATCCATAAATGTCGTACAAAACTTGGGCTTATGCCCCATCATGTTCAGTCTCAAAAAAGAATATACAGTCATCTAATATATAATATCTGTCTACTCCTGAGGTCCCTGCCCAGAAGTCGTGTTCCTATAGAACGTGACTGCAGTGGCAACTCGGCGGAATAATCTAACCCAGTCTCGGGGTACTCCTACCACCCGTCTCTGGATGGCTTCTGGCAGGTCCTCCACGGCAGCCATAGGGATTTGGCGGGTTAATCCCTCCAAGTTTCTCTGCACGGCCTGGAGAGTCCTATCTGAATCCACAGTATCCGCTTCACCCCTGCGGCGCTTGTGGCGCGGTAGGCCCTCAGGACGAACTGGTCCAACATCTGAAACATGATTATTTTTAATTGTCAGTCATTATGAATCCAATCAAAAACATGTTTGTTTTTCATTTTTCATACATATTTGAAAAAATCCAAAAAAATTATATAAGTCAAAATTTTTTGCAAAACTTACCGACTGCTCCCCATGCCGTGCCTGGTGGAAGAACTAGATCTGGATCTCCACGAAAATCCATCCCGGCATAGGGGTAGTCGTCCACTGCGATGATATGTTCTCCCCACCACAGGAAGAACTCATCGTCCCATGTGGTCCGGGGTACTTCACTACCCTCCAGTCTCTTCATCATGTCCACCCAACAGGCAATTCTTGGGTCCCGTGGGCTACTGATGGTAGAGATGACTCTGGGTCTCAACGCTGGAATCTTCTCAAAGAAGAATGTTGTCAAAATTGTACCGTACCCAAAGTGTTTGGTCTTTACTTGGCGGATTGAGGTCAGCTGTTGTTTCATGTTCAGTAGAAGGGCTGTGCACCAATCGTACACATGAGTCAAACACTCTACAGCTATGCTCATTTGCGTCCTGGACGCCTAATGTAGGGAGGCAGATCCTGCCACTCTGCCGATGGTGAAAAGGATGATTTTCATGTGCAAATCCCTCACATCTTTAATTTCAATCTGAGTTCCAACCTTTTTGGAACACCCTACGCAATATACCTGGACATAGTCTTCCACGGTTAACCCTCCCAGGGGCTTCCCGTGCAAGTCTACTGGTTCTCCCCTCCGGGAGAGTCCAGTAATGAAATATATGTCTTCCACTTCAATGTGTAGTGGCATCTGATCAATTATGAAGCAATCCTGATCTGGTTCCCAGTAATTTACGAGAATTTCTAGCAACCGCACATTGCTTTTCATATTTGGCATCTTGAAGAATTTGAACAATCCACAATTGTGAAGGATATTTTGCGCTGCGCAATCTTGCATGACCTCTTGGTCTATTGCGCTATGCTCACGTTCCCTCCATGAGATTGTCATCCTGAGAAATTTCATCAAATTATGCATTAGCCACGCTTTTTTGCATTCGGACCTGCGCATACGCGGTTTTTCCTTTGCACAGTCGCGTGTATATGCGAGTTTCCTTTAACGAACCCGCATATGCGCAAGTCCGCATATTTTAGCAAGGGTTTTCAAGCTAAAAATCACTTAATTTTAAATTCCAAACGGACAAAATGAATAAACAGGATGATTTAGGAGCCTACCTGAAGTTTCGGCGCGTTTCGACGGTCGGTTGTTCCTGATTTGACGAAAGAAGTTTTTTGCTCCAGAGCACTTTTTTCCAAATCAACAATGCAATAATGAACCAAATATGAGGTAATTTGTCTATTTATGGCTAAAAAGTTGAAAATTTTCGCAAAAATTCCTTATGCTTATTTTTTCGATCTATCTTAAGCTGCATAACTCGGTTGCTTGGAAGTGCCCATTTTGGTATGTTTTCAGGTACATTTTGACGATTTTGAGATTTTTCCCGGTTTTTTATCCATGATTTCCGACTCTTCACGGCAGGTATATGATCTTCACTGGCATATAGGTTAGGGAAATCACTTTCCGTTGCATCTTGCATTCTAGCCTCCATACTGATCACTTGCCTTAGAGTCGATCCCATCAGGTCATGAGTATTACACCCATTTCACTCGCCGATTATTTAATCATGACTTGATGGTAGAGCCTTCCTTTACATGGGCTTCCTAGTTAGTTCCTCGCTATCACTTGTTGCCCATGTTGCGTTTTATGTAGGCTCGGGAGTCCTCTTTAGTCCCACCATGTCTTATGTGTTGAAGCTTCATTCTTCTTCTTCATCACTATCATTTTTTCTGGCTTTTACCCTAGAGGCTCCCTGGTGTCGTTAAGTTGTATTACTGCATTGCATATTGGCTACTTGTTTATCCTGGCCTTTAGCTGACTTCATTTGGACTCGATGTTTAAGCCAACTTCTGACCTTGACTTTCTGTACAAGTTAACCATTGCATGCACTTAGCTATCACGACTTGACACCTTTTACCCATGGATGGAACGTTCCTCTGAGTATCACTTACCAGTTTTCGCCACCTTGCATTGTGCATAGGATTGTTCCAATCCCAGGAACTAGTGCATCTGATTTATTGATACTCGTTATATCCTTTGTACCATAGCATTCTTTTATTCCTTTTCAGGCTTATTATATGAAAAAGACAAAAAAATCAAATATAACAAAAAGAGTGGGAATGGGATGTATCTTCATTATTTTGATGGCAGTACAGAGTCAGTTTTGTCGCCCTTGAACAAAGCACATTTACTTATATATATTTCCTTCATTTGGGATGGTTTTAGTTTTGACCTAGGTTCAGCCTTTACCATGTTTCACTTGTCAGTTCTCCCCCGGTTGGTTACCTCTTCCAATCATATGGAGAGTTTGTTTTGCCTCCTGCATAACAGACTTATACAGTGTCACTTTTTACTGCCATGGTCATCACAGAGTCGTGCTTTTGTTCAAGGGAAGTATAGCCTGAGTCGGCCATTCTGCGGTGTCTCTTGACTCATTATTCAGTCGGCCTTCCCGGTCTTGTCGGTATCATGTTCTATCACATCAGATGTTTTGATCTTCTGCTCGTGATGGTTTGAGAAGGTCCCCATTGACTTCTTGCCGGCAGGTTTGTCTCTTATCGACTACGACACATTGCTCTGAGAGCAAGCCTAGAGCCACACCTTGGGCCTATTTCCATCATTGATAGGTGACCTCGTGCTCAACATTTGATCATCATCATGGGTCTTTGACTGAGTGGTTTCCCCTGTGTTCGACGTTAGCACACATTATCACACTTGGGATTCGTGCAGTACCTGGATTTCCATTTGACCCTATCGGTGGATTTCTCGCCTCTGTGTCAGCTTTCATTATTGGTTGGTTCGGAGGGTTTCTTCCGTGCGCTAGCTTCATCTTGTGCACGTCGGAAACGTACTTCGGTTTTGGTTCCATCACTCTACTTCGTCCGATTCCTTCCAAATCTTGGCCTGCGGGTTACACTCGCGCTGGACTGATGTGGGATGCTGCCAATACCTTCCTTCCGGCGAATCTTTTCCCATCGGCCTGGAGCTGTTTGCTGCGGGAATAAGGTCACAGAGTCTTTAATAGGTACCTTGGGTTTACCGGTCATCGTTGGCGAGACTCTTCGCTAGTAAATGATGGGGATTCATCATTGCCTCCTGATTGGTAGATTCTTTCAAGTGTTCGACTTCAACTCATTCATTCACACTTGTTAGATTGTACTGGGGCACCTTGACACTCATTATCATTATCGGTGGGTTGTCTCGCATTGGTTAACGGGATACATCATTGCCTGGTAATCCAACAATTTCTCACATGGTCGACTTCAACTCATTTATTCCCATGGTGTAGAATTGTGCCATAGTGATCGGTGAAGACCTCGGGTTGCATCAGCATCTCTCGGTTCACTTTTGACAGTCCATTCAGTTTCTGCCAGTGATGCCGTCCACCCTTATATGTTGCAGTTCAGTACAACATCATCATATATGTTGGCTCCCGAGTTGCGCGATTGTACCGTTTGATCCACCTCTTATGATCCGGTACTTGGAGATTCAGTTACTTATTTGATCAGCTTTCTATATGTGATACTTGGACATTGATTCAGACTTACACTTCCGGGCCATGCTCAGATGATTCATTGTGTACTTTCAGTTCAGCTATACTTGTATACATATTGGATCTATTCACTACTTTCTATATGATGTATTTTGGATTGAGCATGGGTATGCCCACCTCAGCATGAGTTGACTCTCTGTTTTCTTTCATTGGTTTTTGGCAGGCTGAAATCTGGTGAAGTCCTCTCTTGTCCTTGTGAAGTTCTTTCTATGTGCATAATACATTTCGGCCATCATGTACCCCTTCTGACCTCATATATTAGGGGGCATCTGTTATAGCATCATTTCTCACCTTCACATGATTCATGATTGCTTATATGGCTTTGGGCACCCATTCCTACCGACTTGGACAAATTCACTTAAAAACAGTGTAAAAATCCCCATACACAACTATGCCCGTTCTTTTCCGTGTGTATACGCGAGTCCAGCTAGACTTTTCCGTGTATGCCATTAAAATGATTAAAAAATATATAATTATTCCCTATTTTCGGGCTGGGTTGATGGTTACTCAGGTAGTTCAACCACCCCAGCACGTGGCCAACTGTTTCCAACTGTTGAAACTACTTGGAGGGAGTATAAAAACCCCTAATGTGTATGGCCTAAGGGAGAGAGAATTTATTGATATTATACTCTGTTGGTATTCCCTATCCAAGTCTGATTCCCCGTGCCTCCTGCACTTTCCCAGTTCATTATAGGAAACCCTTGTTTCCTTGAGATGCTCATCTCCCTATATGTCATCTCGTATGCACCAGCTTGGAAGGAGTCTTAGCCAGGCAAGGGTCGGATGATCCCATTTACTTGGTCGCTCAAGGCCGTGAAGGATCGTGATTCTCCACTCACATTTTTGCATATGCTATTTATAATATTAAGTACCATACGTTTCAAATATATTGCATATGTATGCTTATATGTATGAGAATATTTGTTATTTAAGTATCTATTATGATTATTTAATAAGCTGGCGTAATCTCACTAACATTTAGAGTAGATATATGATGCCAAAATTCGCCTGTGTTTACATCATTATTTTTCTGTGTTAAGAAGGAAGGACAATGGTCATATTTAAACCCTGCTGGATTTGAGCTTGAATCGTAGGACCTGTTGTAACTTTCTCATTCTACTCTATTTAGTTTTTCTGAACGTGCATGGTTGTGTGAGTCCTTCTTAAGTAGCATGCCCCTGCTCTGTGGAGGTTGTAACCCAACGAACCTCTAGGGTGATATTCCCCGAAACAGTGGTGATGGAGAACTTTTCCCAAATCCTTCTACCTCCAGCAGTCACTCTGGAGGGGTACTCATGTTCCAAAAATGAAGAGAAGCCACAAGAATAAAAACCTCATCCCAATGATGAAGAACAACCACATGTAAAAGAGAAGCCACATGTTAAAGAGAAGCCTCATGAAGAGGAGGCACATGTCAATAGAGAAAACAAGCCTCATGAAAGAAAGCCTCATTCCAAAAATGGAGATAATTCCACAGTCAAATTCCTGTATAAATCAACCAACACCGAAAATTGGAAGACTAAGAACTTAGGAAATCAAGATGATGCATTCAAAATTCCAAAATCATCAAATAAAATTTAGAAAGGAAGAGCAGAAAATCTTTGTATATTCTCAAGGGTGAGGCACCTTAAGGAGATCTTCACCCTATACTCCCAAGTATTGAGGTACATTTCATGGTTACTATTACACATGTTCTAACTATGGACATAGATTTGTAGATTGCAGGAAATGCAACAAGTTTATCGATAGATGGTTTTATCAAATCCCTAGATGCATATCTATTGGAAGATAAGACACAATCCTATATTCCTTTCACAATAGAAGCTACAACACCTTTTCTCCATTATTTATACCATTTGTTGAGTGCTACTTATGTCACAACATTGGTCACTTTGCACAAGATTGTAGAATAAGCTTGACGTGGAACCCATGTAATCAGGAAGGAAGGACACTCATCAGGAAGGAAGACAAAAACACCAAGGTTTGGCAGAGAAAACAGGTTTTGAAATGAATGCTTGCAAAATTGGAATATCATAAATATAAAGATAGGGGGATTAACATCACAGGATCAAATAATGCCACAAGAGAGTGTACTGTGAAGAGGATACTATGCATATTAAGAGATGATGTAGCAGGAAAGTTCATTTTCAGGGGGAGCCTAGAACAAATTATAAATAGGCAAAGCACATTGTTTGGGGGAACTTGTAGAAATGATGCAAAAGGTAAATAGTTTTTCAGAGGATCCGAATCACATGGAGATATCATCAAGGATGTGCCAACCACCCTATGCCATTGATATCAAAAGGGGAGAGAATTTTGGAAGAATCAAGGGAGAGAGATATGCATGATGCAACCTGCCTTGTGATGATATGTGTGTTGACGTCAATGACAAAGGGGAATATTTTTGAATATGATGTCATTGATGTCAAAGCAAGAGAAGATTCAAGATGTAGAGTGAGTGAAAACATTGTCATTAATGTCAAGGTTTTGGAGGTCATTGATGTGATTATGTTCATCTTGATTATGCAATGATAAAAATCTATCTCTAAGGTTTGGTTTCCTTGGAAGATGAAAACACCCTACATTTGTTGTAGTTTTTGTAGCAGCGGATCGATGAGTTTACCTTAGAGACCCTCGCCATTAGATTCTACCCAGCATGTTGATTCTGTTTAAATGTGGAGAGTTATGTGGGCCTCCATAGTTTGATAGCTACGCTTAGTCAAAGTTGAAGGGAAAATTTCTGGCCCAAAACTCCAAAGGGTTGTTGAGGTGGAAACATTCAGTTGGCCTAGGAAAATGAGGCATGATATGATGATATGGAAATTAATTTCAAAAGGAGGATATTTTATTGGGAAATTAATTATTGTTAAGGATAAATTTAATTTTAATATGGTACAAAATTGAAAGTAACATTTGGAACCACTATTAATTTAAATTATCCTAAATGTATGCCTTATAATATTTTTGGCTCCATTTTCAAATTTAATGGTCCAAGGCATAACGGATTTTTTGGCACCACAAAATTGAAAATTGAAAATTTAATTTTCTTCTAAACCCTAAGTCAACTTTAGGCTCAAACTTTTAAATTCAAAAGAAAATGGTTTTTCCTTCCTAGATGAGAAGGTTTCACGTCCTAAATTAGACATCTTCCAAATCTATATAAATAATCCACTCTCTTATTTGAATCAATGAACTAAATCCATTCTTGCATGGTTTTTTCTATGAGATTGACTTTGGCCCTGTAGATCTAATGAAAAGCATAAGCATTGGTGCAAGTTT
The DNA here is from genome assembly GCA_034641835.2 of Pinus albicaulis. NCBI lineage: Eukaryota > Viridiplantae > Streptophyta > Pinopsida > Pinales > Pinaceae > Pinus > Pinus albicaulis. The sequence goes on along the minus strand of CM076580.1, from coordinate 975,897,758 downwards.
TGCTTTCTTTTGGTTTGAGTTTTTGGAACTTGGATTCATTGATAATTTTTGTAGGTCTCAGCCCTGACTAGGGCATCAAGTCTCAAGTAAAATAATTTTTTATCTCTATGAAGAAGGGTAGCTTCTTAGTACAGGGTTTCAAGGAAAATTCCATATTCCTCTTGAAGGAACTAAGGATTTTTTTCTTTCTTCCACCTTGAAGCAAATTTTTCTTTGCAACTTTTGAAACCAGCAGAGGAATTTGTTTGGTATGATACTTCCTTTAAAGGGGTAAGATGGCTAGTTGATTTTATTGTATCTGTGGATTTACCCACTATGTATTACAACCATGCATATAAGGCTTCACATTCACTTTTTCACCTCAAGGACACAATGAATGGCATTATTTAAGTATGTTTTGGAAGTTTTGACCTAAGGTGTAAATTTGTGCATTCATCTCTAAAACAATGAATAAATTCCATTATTTCTTGTGGGTGTAGATTTGGAAGGGAATCCCAGTTGTGCATGCACTAAAATTGAGAATCATTTGATCTATTTGAAGTGTGGAATTTTTAATGGAAAGTCTCTGTGGTTTCAACCCTCTTTAGGGCCACAGTCATGTGCATAAAGAAGTATTACAATTGTTACTCATCCATCCATCCTACACTTGAAAATAACCAAGGGATATTCAAAAATCATTATCCCTATGTCGGATCCATTAGGGTTTACGACCTCCTTTTCTAACAATTTTTGAATATTATCAAGGAGAAGAGAGGGTTTCATTCTTTGACATGTGTTGCATCTTACCTAGCCGCATTTTTGAATGGAAATTTGATGAGCTAATCACGACACATCTATTGATCTAAGTCAAGGATTGTATCCCCTATGGTATGGACATGTCATTGAAGTAATTTTACTTGTAAATTACTATTGTCGGTTGGGATCCAACCCTTAGTCTATCACAACAATATGCAAGATACACAAGTTTGTTAAGTTCTATGAATTGTAAATGATGATTAGTTACCCTGATATATAAGTGTTTGGAGCTTATGGGCATACTATATTTTGTATATGTAGAATACCATCTTGTAACAACCATGATGAAAATTCCATGTAATAAAAGTTAATAAAGGAAAAAATAATAACCACAGTGGATGGGACACTTATTCCAAGCTGAATGTTGGGAAAAACATCCTAGTGGTTGTTCATTTAGTTTATTATGGCTAAAGAAATTGGAAAAGGAAATGGCTAAGGCATTTGGAAAGGCAAAGTGACATTTTTTGGCATTTATTTATGAAAATAACGGAAAATAGGAGAAAAGGAAGGTGAAAGGTCACAGGTTGCATGTGAGGAGGAAACTGAACTAAAATAATGGAAACTGAAGAAAATAGAGGCCTCATTGATAAAAGGGATTATGAGGATCAATTGGCAAGTTTTTTCTCACACTTATGGCTCTCATTCTACTATCTCTCATACTCTTAGACACTTAGAGTTTTCTTGGAGCACTTGGCATTGGATCAAGAAAGGAAAATAAGGCAAGAGGAAGGAAGGAGCAAGTAAGAAAGAGCAGGATCAGGAAACTACAACAGGATTCTTTGAAGTTATTGATTTGCATGTGTTATTTCTTTGCTAGATTTGGCATGCATGGTATTGCGTGTGGTACTTTTTTGTCATGAAATGGTTTTTTCCAGGTGTGACAGTGTTTTTAGCCTAGCTTTTCCATTTCTGGATATGCATGGTGTGGTGGAGTTCTCATGTTTTGGTTGAGATGGATTGTCAAATGGATTCGAATCTGAGTGAGGTGGATCTCCGAAATGATAGAACACATGACCTAGTAACCCTCGAAATGGATTGTGTGTTGTGGTAAATCTAGATAGTGTGTTGTCTTGGTGGGCCTAGGAATCCTTGAACAGTGAATGGCAGGATATACGATAAATCCTAGAGGTGGTTTTATCTCCATCAGGCTTAGGAATCCCAGGTTGGGATATACGGTAAAGCCTAGAGATTATGTATCGGTTTAGGGCCTAGTAATCCTTGGATCATACGGTGGATTGCGATAAAGCATGAGAGACTAGGAGACATAAAAATTCCTCGTGGTGTAGGTGGAGAAATCCAGTTGTATCCATGCTTGTTTTGGCCCAGTGATCAGATGGAGATCATGGTGAGGCCTCTTACGATATGTTTATTATTCTGGTCTAGTGATCTAGTGTGGATTATGGTAAATCCAGTTTTCTATTGATGAGGGTGAGGTGGTTTAGCCTCAGGATTCCCTAGTTATTTCTTTCAGTTTGAGTCCCACATTCATGCTTGGAATATGGGACGGAGGTGATTGGTTGAAGAGAGATTTGGCTCAACCTATATATGGTCAGGTGGAACGTGGTATTTCAATCTCCGGTTGTTTTTTACATTCATTAATGAGAAACTCATTTCCTTGGTATTCAATGTGTAAATTTACAATTTTATTTATGGATACTATGGTTGTTGTATCCTTGATATTTATATTTTCATTATATTGGTTATAAGCATGTATTATGACAGTGATGATGTATGGCTCTCCTCATGTTTTTATTTGTAAATGAATAAATAATGTATCTATGACCTAATGGATGATATTGCGACTAATGATGTAAGGGAACAATTCTTCTTAGCAATTATCAGATAAGTATGAGATCCCTATGTTCAAATCTGTTATTTAAACATGTGGATTGCATTGATGCCAAGTGTTTTACATAATGTCAGTCTCAGTTGGGTTTGGTCAGGCCTAGTCCTAAAGTTAGTTCTTGGTTTATTACTCTTGTCCTCATGTGTTTAATGGATTCCAAAAGTTACAAAAAGTTATGGGAAGTGGGCGGAATTCTGGGCTTGAAAAGTGACTTAAACCCCGCAAAATCTAGCACAGGTCTACTGGAAATAGTCCCTGGATGCAGGCATGTAGGCTTGTGCATGCGTACAGAGCCTCCCATATGCAGAAATGCAAGCTTGTGCATGCGTCTAGAGATTAAGTGGGTTAAAAACCTAGTGGGACCCAAGGGCAGGATACCTAAGTGTTTGGGATGGCTCCTGGGAGTGTTGTTGTTGTTGTGGAAGGTATGTTTGATGTGTTTCCATCAATTCCACTTCCTTAAGGTCAACTATGAAGTTGAATTATATCATGGTAGCCTCTCGTAACATGTTTACCCCAGTTGGCTGGTTACTTGGGTAGATGTGGGAGGAGGGTGTTATACATCTTCGACCTATATTACAGTATACCTAAAGTAACTTGGTTTTATGAGATTCATTGATAGCTAGTGCAATGTTTTCAAGTATGAATAGAGACCTAAAGGCCTTCTAAGAATTACGAATCTATAGTGCATATGATAGTAAGCTTTGAAATTCTTGTGCAAAGTGACTTGTGATATATATATATATATAACATGATGATGATGATAATATGGTTGAGGTTATTATTATAAGAATTTATTTTTGCTAGATCAAGGAATGAATGACATTTTTTTTATTCCTATTGCATTATATTGGTTAGATAAGGTCCATGATGGGCATTGAGAGCTATTAGGGCTTGTTTGACAGATTGATTATCTACTGCCAAGGAAAATGTAAGAATTTTTTACGTTTCTTATTATGAAAAGTTGATGATATTCACTTAATGATGACAGTAACACATTGATGTAAAACAATGTATTACAATAAACAGTCATCTACAATAGTGTAATATATGACTTATTTCATGGCTTGACTATGATGTGACAGTAACCCTATAATGAGGAATTTCACAAAGAAAATATATCCAATATGGTAGTAAGTGAAATTGTGTCTTGGAGGTATGATTAAGATGACAAAAACCTTGATAAGCCCAATAAAAAATGACCTTGTTGATGATAAAAAAATGATCCTAGAATAGTGAGATTTAAGTGTGAATTGATAGTGAATTGAATTGGACATGTTTGAGTAGGTGTATTTGTATAGAAATTTAGAGATGTTAATTAGTAAGGTCAAAGACCATATTGTTGGGCATATGATTGATTGTCGTTGCAGTAGTACAAGCAACTTGTCATTAAAAAATTGAGATACATTATTTGAGGAAGAGCTATCTAGCCTAAAATCCATTCTCGCACCCGTCAAATCCTTGGCTATGATTTTCATAGAGAGAGCCCTCCCTAGTTTGGTAGGGCTAGCTGCTAAACTAAAATCTTGGTTTGAGGTTAGCTCCATTGATTTCCTTTTAGCCTTGGGAAATTATGGAGGCTAACATAAAAAATGACTACAAACAATCAATATTTTCTTCTGACACAAAAAATATTCATCCTATAGATCATATGGACCTTCACAAGAAATCAGGTGAAATGATATTCAGTACTTTAACTACTTCTTCCATGACAAATTCTAAGATCCAAACCACAGTGAAAAATATTCTAACTCAACTAAAGTTAAAGAATATTTCTTCTCTAGATAAAGATACCAAGATAAAATCTTTAGAGGATCTAGTGATAAAATTGGGATATGATCCCAAAGAAATCAAAGTTGTAGAAGAAATAATTAAATCAAAGAATGCAGATATAACAGCCCTGAGAAAGCAACTGAAACTCCCAACGATAGAAGATCCACATGCTAAAGAGTTTCTAAGAGCATGAGAAATAAAAGGAGGATTTGTTAAAAATTATCATTGAGTAGAATGACCAAATCTCCAAGATGGAAAAGGAGATTGAAAAACTCCTTAAAGAGAAAGAGGAGGCTGCTCTAGTACAAGCCACTCCATTAGCCACAATTCCAACAACAAGTACAACAACCGGGAAGGCATATTTTTCAACAAAAACAGTTTCACAGTCTACTAGAACAACAATAGTATTAAATAAATCCATGGATGATCTAGCCATCAAATGTAAAGAAATTGAAAATCTTACAATTTTTTTTGATAAATTGCAGGAGCATAAAATCAAATCAGATGGTGCTTATTTATCAAGATTGCAGAAAACTCATAAACTTGCTCAAAGAGTTCAATATTTACAAAATCAAAATATCATGGTTGACACCATTTCTCAAGTTAAATAAAGTATTTGGATTCATATAAATGAAGAAATATCTCACATATGGCCATCTATTCAAATCATATTCGAACAAGGTGAACTTCTTGCTAGATCTAACATTTTGATTGTAGAGGTAAAGATAGAAATTGATACTAAGCCCAGTGATGCCGTAGCTATTATCAAAATTTGAAGACTAAGGATGAATTAGAAGAACTGGATATTGAAGACAAATCTGACAATATTCTTGAAGTAAGGAAAGTTCTTACTAAGAAAAAACTGATGTTACAATTAGAGAACAAGTGTGAAAATTTACGGAATATCATGCAAATATTTCACAAAACGTTTAATGTGTTACATCACAAATTTTTTCCTGGATTACAAGGTATGGGAGATGAATTAGTTCAACTTGAAGATTATAAAACAAATTTGTGTGAAATTTCTAGAGACAGGTCAAGATTTGCAAAGGTTACGGGAAGCATTACAGGCAAGGCATTCATGGAAGGACTCAACTTGGATTTAGCAATCAGACATGAAATTCCTCATCTATTTTGAGCCAAATTGAATTTTGAAAGATACACATAAGTTGATTAAATTTACAGAAATCTAAGTAAATTTTCATTTCTAGATCAAATTAAATGGGAAAAGTTATGTGGATTGTTAGATGACGAGACCAGGTACCCAAAACAGCTTTAGCCAGCGAGGACTCCTATTTCTGCACCCTCATCACTGGAAATCCTAAAATGTAGAGCCAACAACTCAATTCAGTTTAGAATTTAATATATTTTTGAAATTTTTTTAGTAAACAGTTTGATATATTTCCACAAATATCTAGATATTTGAATCAGATATTTTTGAGAAAATTCGTATAAATACTTCCATAAACAAATTGTAAAGGGTTGAACCCTTGTATGAGCGCTTGTAAAGCAGAATTGTATGAGCTAATATCATTGATCATTAATGAAAGGATTCTGGATTTTTTTCAAACATCTTGTCTCCTTGTGAGTCTTTCCAGTTTACATTTCATTTTGTTTTTCCATATATATTTAAGTTTTATGGAGATAAATAGGTAAGATAAAACTCAATATCATTCTATCTTAAATCCTCTGAAGTTATCATTTATTTTAGAGATTGATTTATTAGGCTATTTATCTATATAAGTCCCTCTACATCTATTAATTATCAGTCATCTTCATAAGGTTAAATATATTGTTAAGTTGTAAACATTGTTTGTCAGCCTTTCTTTCTTATGATAAACTAAAGGTTCAATTTGAATACTTAGTAGATCATATTTTATTAAATTTTCTTCCTTTCACATATTATAAAATAAAATCACCATTTTGAAGTAAAAGAACAACCATTTATTAATATTCAATACTATTGAAATTTTAAAACATATACCTGTAATTTTCTCATAGCATTGGTCATCCAAAAACCCCATTAAAAACAACAAAATATTTAGATTCTCTCGCATAATTAATTAACCTATATTTATCTCATAAGCCAACAATGGATATCGTCTCTTTGACCATGACACAGTTGCTATGTGGTTTGACAAAGAAATTGTAAATTACTTCTAAGTTAGATCTTTCTAATTTTCCAATACAATTTTGTATACCACTCCTGTGACTTAACACAACATTGATGATAACATCCACTTTGTTGGAATACTCTGGGAATGGTACATTAGACATGTCAAATTCTCTTATAAATTGTAGCAATGAATCAATTAACTAAGAACAATATTACTCAATTTCCTTGATCATATATTTAGATTGTGGTAAATTCCTTTTACGTTTTTTGTAGGGAAGTTTTGCTTCTTATTATCTTGGCATCTGATGGTTTGGGGATTCTTGATATAGATGTTTTAGTTGTGGTATGCTAAGAGATTAACTGTAATAGACATTCTTTCACCCTTCTCCTTTCAAAAAATTTATCTATCACCTCATCCAAGAGTTATGTCTTGTTTGGGCTTGAGCCATTCTTACATATTCAAAAAATCTAACTTGTGCATTTAACAGGTGGTCATTTCCCTGTTCAAATTCCTTGAATATTTCTACATTTATTAGACTGTTGCTCAGGATTTTCATTTGCATTTTCAATTCAACAATTTGGGCATCCTTTCTACCTAGGATTTTGTGATTTCTTTTCTTTCATCCTCATTGTACTAGTTGTAGAAGCAGGTTTTGTGTGTAGGGACCTATGAGAAAAAATGAAAGAAATAAGCGAAATTGAGCAAACTAATGTAATATTTTAGTGAGTAAATGTGCTTTGATGAAGCTGCATAATTATATTAAGAATACTTAATTTAAATTACTTGAGAGAAAAAATTTCTTATGCTTCGTAGTATGAAACATTTACCCTGTGAAAAGACTAACATTCAAATACAAGATTCACATGCGAGTTGTTTAATTACCTTGTTGATCATGATTATTTTCTTAATTAAGGTTTAAGTTAATCCAATTGAGGTTTAGCATTAATCCCTAGCCTCACAACACTAAAATGTATGTGAAATTAAATTACAAGAATGACTTGGGGACCCAGGGATTGAGACGACAACATTGCTGGTAGTCGATTGGAAAAATTCACTACAATTGACAAATGTCATTAGAACCCTGGGAATATGGACCTTGAATGGTTTGTGATGTTGATTTAATGAAATCACCTAGGGCTTTGGGTCTGGGATAACAAAGAAATGGGGGTCGATTTATGTAAAAAGGATTTATTAAGGAAAACAACAGAATACACATATAACCATAAATATAAAAATTCAGCGGAAATAACACTTCATTTCATTAATATCAAAGAAATGAATTTTTTTACAGACAAAATGGAAATAAAATAGTTAGGGCGCTGGTATCTTATCTCTGAGAAGAGATGTGGTGGCTATAGGCCTCTGAACTCTGTGTTACAATGAGGCTCAAAGGCCTATATATTATTGAGAAATAATGGAAAACGCTAAACATCCAAAAACCTAACCCTAGGAGATAAAATGCCAGAATATGGGCCCTATCGAGGTAAATTGGTACATCAATTTCTCGAGCTCATAACTTTGGCATACTATCTCCATTTTACGCACATGATACATCATTAGAAAGATATATCAGAGGACTACAATTACTCACAATGAGTATCAAGTTTGGAATGGACTACTGTATAAAAATACTTGTACCACACTTTCTCTTAGTATTACCTGCGGTGCTGCATCTGTTGCTCTAGAACATGCGGAACCAGCCGCACTTTTTCTTCATTAAAGGTGCGGAATCCTGTAAAAGGTAAAGTGAAGGCAGAAGTAAAATTTGGAAGCCCAGCTGGTTGAATCTGGAAGCTTCTGGAAGCTTCTCAAAGCAATTATTCGGTGGAAAGTTCGCCCCTTTCATGTACATTCATTCCTCCATTAAAGGAGCCTACTCATTGGTATGTGGAACTTATTCCCTTGAAAGAGGATTATATCCCCTTTTATTTGGAGCTACAACCTATTCTCTTTTGCTATAAATTGAGGCCATAGTTCAGCCTCAAGGGGAGTTAGGCTTTAAGATTATTTGAGGAGAATTGTTGGAAAAACTCAGGCTCTCTTAACTGATTACCATATGGGAATGATTACACACTCATGTGTATGTTAGTCGAGAGAGTACAAAGGCTTGTCAAAGTAGAGGAAACGCTTGTTCCAAACCCCGGAAGGACCTGTACGACATCAAGGCGAACAAGGTTGTAAGGCTCCTTCTTTCATCAAAGATAATACAAATGGATCTTGTTTTCTCAATGAGTTGTTTATTTAAATGTATTATTTCTTGAATTCCTTGATCATCAAGATAGATTTATGGTTTGTGAATTAATCTATATTATGCAGGTGCTTCTGATTCTTTCATGTTTTGATTTCATATCCCAAAAGGAGACGTATTCAAAGCGACAGGAAAGAAGACTATGATTAACGCTGGACTACAGGTAAGTCCTAAATCCTTCATTATAGATAATTATAGATCAAATATAATCTAGAGAAAGTAGTTTACATCTGTCTATTTCTTGCTAGTTATCGTAAGATACTAGGGAGATATGTCTTGTCCGCAAGAACGATTTATCCATCCAACAAAATGGCGACTCCGCTGGGGAATGGATCTTGAACTTAGTTTTCCTTTATTTTTTGACTTGTGAAATTATTTTTCTGATTTTGATTGATTGATACTGGCTTCGGTAATTTATTCATGCAGAATCCCTGAAAAGTGCTTTAGAATTTTTTATTTTTCTTTAAGTTTTCTAGTCTTCGCACTTTGTCTTTAGGCACAGTGTAGTCATCTCCGTTGTTTTTCTGTATACATAGTGCGGCACCACACCTGTTTACACTAAAACCTGCGGACCCTGAGAATTTTTTTGAAAAACTTAAAATTCTCTTTTCTAGGATTGATTTGCAAGATTCTCAGTATATACCCAGACTTGTATGTTCTATTAGAAAGCTTTGTCTGAGATTTTCTTTCAGATTTTTAAAGTTTTGAATGATTTTCTACAATATCTGCATGTTATAAGTGATTTTTGCTTTGTCTTTGTGTCACTCAAAGATTAGAAACCTCTGTATACCTTAGATCACTGGTATTTCATTGTTTTCTTGCTGAGTCTTTGACTTCATAGCAGAAATTGCTTTATGAGAATTAGATCCCATTTTCTCATTTGAAAATCTTTATAAACTTTTTCATTATGTTTTGAATTTCACTTAAAAAACAATAATTGGATGTTTTTGAGTTTTTTCTCATTTCAACAAAGAATTTCTTAGTTAGATTACAAACTAAGCAAAACATCCTCAATATATTTAAAGTTTTGATTTTAGATTTAATTCTTAGAATTTTTAGATCTCGAAATTAGTGTTTTAGGTTTTGAGTGTTATTTCCAGAAATTGTAGTTTTTCTTTGGAGAATGTTTGATTGTAGTTTCGATCTGGAATAAAAAGATTTATTTTTGAGCAATTGATCATTCTAAGTTCTCATAAGATAAGATTTCTTTTCATATGTTCTTGTTTTGAAGGAAAGAATTGTTTTAAAAGATTGCATTTCTCAACTCTTTCTTTTAGATAGAATTCATTGAAAGGAAATGAATTGTTTCTCATAATAGATGCATTTTAGTGTGTTTTGAGTCAGATCACTACATATCATCAAAGTTTCACTTTCACACCTATTTTCCTAAGAAACAACCTATTAAAAGCAACGCTTCAATTAAAACCAATCTAGTAATTTTTATATTTCTAGGACTCTTTTCACCAACATAGCTTAGGCTAGTGTCTTGGAGTAGGGAGTAATTAACTCTCCAAGACAATTAAAACAAACAAGTAGTTGATCTTGTGGTAGGAAAAATCCAATAGTAGCTTGTATGCTTTGAGAAGCTCCTCCTAAAGGAGTCAAGCACAAGATCATATCCGAACCAGTGAGGTGATCAATTCTATCTCATTGGGAATGATAGAAGATGTGCACGTATTAACAATGGTAAACCTTGGATTGACCATTGACGAGGAGCCTGGGGTCACTTATCGGTATACCTTGGATTATGTCAAGGAGCCTTCAAGGGGATTGAGATTTTTTACTCTGCCCTTGCACGTATATCGGATTGTAGATTGTTCCCCTAGGTATATTTGTTCCTGTTGGTAACCTTAGTGGCCATAAACTTTAATATTTTTTCCTAAGGCGACAGTGGAGGAAAGATCCCACTGTACCTAGAGCAGACATCAACTAGACTCACTTGGACTCTCCGGAGGGTTATCTTCACTCAAGATGGTTTAAGTGGATAAAATTTCACCGGTCTGTTTCATTAGGTAGGTTGTTAGGGTAACTTTTCCAACCGCCATTTCTACATAAACATACTACGATGTTGGATTTCATCACCAGCTAGTGTTTTTAGTGTGGGAATCTACCGTTTGTGTGTGGTTTGTTCTCCTAGATTTTAAAAGCATTTGATCATTTGATTGTTTCCTTAGTGTCTTTAGGAATTTTGATTGAATTTTTCTTTGATTGCGTGTGATTAATAATTTTTAACCTTGGTTGAATTACCAAGACAATCGCGTAGACTTCAGGGGAAACCCCCTGAGTATACACCAAGCCCACTTGAAGGACTGCGAGCTCTAGTACCACATAGTATCAGGAGAATTAGATCAAAAGAACCAGGAGAATAATCCGTGATTACTCATCCTGATTATCAATCACAACCAGTAGAATATATTCAAGAGCCAATTTCAATTTCTGAAGTCATTGACATTCAATCTGACACTTGATAGATAGTGAAGACTTTGAAATTTCTAAGCCGGCTTGAACACACTATGTTAGAATCATCTTCAGGATTTGTTACTCCAACTTCTAGTGATCCTGGTTCACCTAGAGTAAGACATTGCATTACCAAAAATCTTCCTTCTGATTTCATATGTATTGAAGAACTTGTTGGTCCAGACGAAGACGTCGTTCTTCCCGAAACCCAAGAAACTTTAAATCTTAGAGAGTGTGAACCAATATTCTACAGTCCTTTTAGAACTGACGCTTGGTATTTATCATTAACATATTTTTTACAAAACACAGGTCTTACTTATTCACCACCCCGAATTCCCTTTTACCCTACACCAAGAGGTTATCAACCTTCATTAGCTATGTCGGGTGAGTCATCTATGTTTTCTGAATCTCCAAAAAACATTTTTATATGGTGGTTCGTCTGTTCCTCTGGGATACCAGTCGCTCTTCGGTACCTTCTCAGGAGCAGCTCCTCAACCAATTGAACAAATGTTATCATCTGGTACAAATGGTACAAACATTGAAACGTTGAACACAGAACAGATTTTTATGATGTCTGGAAATATTCTAAATCCTCAACCTCAAGGAAGTCAGTTACCGCCTGGGGGGCAACCTTAAGGAAGTCAGTTACCGCCTGGGGGGCAACCTCAAGGTAGTCAATTACCGCCTGGAGGGCAACCTCAGGGTAATTTTTTACCACTTGGAGGTCAACCTGTAGGACAATATTTACAGCCTAGGAAGCAACCTCAAGGAAAATACATACCTCAAGGTCAATATCAATCTCAAGGATAGTACATACCTCAAGGTCAATATCAACCACAGATTCAGTTCATACCTCAGGGTCAATATCAACCCCAGATTCAGTACATGCCTCAAAGTCAATATCAACCTCAAGGTCAATACCCAGCTCAAGGTTTTCAACCTCCTTTCGATCAACCATTATTACAAGGAGCTAGAAATTTTCCAGTTAATTATCAAACTTACGTTCAACCTGGTTATGGTCCTTCATATGCACAACCTTATATGGGTCAATACCCCAGAATTAATATGGTGTGGGTTCCATCTCAAATTCAACAGACTTTACAACCCAATGTGCAGTTACCTAATCAACCTGGACGACCTATAGGTTCTGGTCCAACCCAGCATCTTGTCCAGCGTACCATTCAAGTCTCTGCACTTGGTTCAGTTGGGCAGCTTGGGCCTAGTACACCTAGAACTCCACCTCAATCTTCTACTGCTCCTGCAACTTCTGTTCAACCTACCACACCTATTTCTGGAGTATCTGCAGTTCCTGTTTCTACTACCACTGTATCGGTGCAAATTCCTTAAGTATCTGTTCCACAGTCAGGACCTACAATTCAAACTACAGTCTAGATACTTGCAAGACAATCTGGTCCAAGTACGATTCTCACTAGTCAACCACAATTTACTTATCAAATGTACCAGAGGCAGTATCAATTTGGACATGCTACACAAAATCCAACATATCAGTATCTGCCGTATCCTGGGTATACTTATCAAGTACCTCAACGACCCTAGTTTGGTCCGGTTAATCCTGGTTATCCAGGAGGTTTCACAATTCCCAATGCGCATCCAATTCCAGGATATCCTGGATATCTTCCTCCTGGAGCTGGTTTGATCACACAAGGTTATCAAGACCCTAGCCATCAGTTACCGTTCATAGCAACTTTAGATTTTCCTGATCTATCGCGCCTTACGAATGATCCCATTTTTTATCTTCTGTATTGGTATTCGATGCCTAATAAGTTGCCCAATGATATTCCAAAGTTTGAAGCTAAGTCAGAAGAATATCCATCTAATCATGTTATGACTTATCACCTCTGGTATGCATCCAATTCACTAATCGATGATTCGATTCAATTACGTCTTTTTCAGAGAACTCTCATTGGTCTAGCTGTCAAATGGTACATTGAGTTACCACGAGACTCATTTAATCATTTTAATGCACTAGCTACTGCTTTCTTAACCCATTTTCAGTTACCTGTCAGATATGACAATGGTACGGAAATTTTGACCTCATTAAAACAATCTACATCTACATACATATCTGATCACATTCATGAATGGCGACGTAGGAAATGTTTAGTGAAAGTCTTTATTCCAGATCAAATTTTGGCTGAATGGTTTATCAAATCATTATTGCCCAAGATTACTGAAGATGTGGCCAAAGGAGGCATTGTTACAGAAGAGCAAGTCATTGCTCAAGCTCAGTACCTTGACCTTGTATATACACAGATAGGTACTCTGTATGACAAAATCCCCGATTTACCAAGACCTGGTCAGTTAACTACAACTCGTTTAGGATCTCATGCTGCTGATGGTGTAATTGGTTCTGTTAACACTAGAAAGAGTAAGAAGAAATCTTCCAAGACGACTTCTCCTATTATAACTTTACCCGATTCACCGAAAGGACATTCTTCCGTTGAAACTTACGCCGATATTCATGTTGTAGAATCATCTATAGCCAAACCTAAAACTGGTGGTAAGAAGAAAGGTAAGAATAAAAACAAAAAATCATCTTCAAAAGATAAGAACGATAAAACTGAACCAACTGACGATAAACGAAAACCTTGTTTTCCTTGTCTGATCTGTGATGAGGATCATTTTACTAAAGAGTGCCTGCATAGAGTTGAGGTATCAAAATTCGTTAAGGGTTCACCCATAATTGTTGTCTTGAAGGATCCCTTTCCTGCTCAAGATAGTAACATGATTGGATCTTCCTCAAATACGCTCGAAGATATCTTAATGGTTGCGACGCGATCGCAAGATTACAGTAGTAACAATCCTATTGGTGGTAAAGAAGTAGAAAATTATAATTCAGCATCAATTGCATCTCCCTCAGTTTCTGATCCATTCCAGATTGAGAAATAAAATCCTGACTTAGTAATCAAACCGCCTCCTAAAGGTGTACTTTGTAAATTAGCTTTCAATCCACATGCGAGAGCTGCTCAGAACTACAATATTGTTGAAGACTTGGCAATTTCCCCTTCAGCAATGTCAGATTTGGAAGTGTTGCAATCATGTCCAACCCAAAGAAAATTACGATTGTCATCCATAGGAGTCGTAGATCTTCAGGGTTCGAACTTAATGATCTTCAATTTAGAAAATTGTACACCCCGCCTGCCTCATCAAATGGGTTTTCAAATTCCAGTGATAGTAAAAAACAAACATTTCTTTCGTACTATTATTGATGAAGGGGCTTCTACATGTATCATGTCGTTAACATGTTGGAAATCACTTGTTTCTCTGACACTTAACCAATCACCGACTATCCTCAAAGCTTTTGATGGAAGTGGATTCCATCCGTATGGTATTTTACAGGATCTACCTATAGAGGTCGAAGGAAAAACCATTAATATAGACATGGAAGTGGTTGATGCCCTTCTGGATTACAACCTTCTCTTGGGTCGCAGTTGGTCTTACGCCATGACTGTTGTTGTATCATCGGTATTTCGTCTCATCATGTTTTCTCATAAAGGAAATATCATTAAAATAGATCAGCTCTCATATTATTCATCCGACCCAGCCACTACTGATAGCATCCAACATGTCAGAAAATCAACTATCTCTTATAAAGATGTTGGAGTGGGTTTAATAAAAGATTCTACTTTACTGGGAACTTTTTCCCTCCCTGCTCCCAACATACCACTTCCTATTGCTAATATCAATATGATTACATCAAGTACTATTTCCTTTGATGATCCTTGGATAGTACCTTCAGACTCAGAACAAGATTCTTCCGATGGCGTGATGCCTTTGAGTCCTTTTGAATTAGCATATCAGATAGTACAGTCATTTTCTGATACTCCTTCAACTAGAACTGATCTAGTGAATGTGATCAATGAGGAATCACTTTCGATATCAAGCTCGGCTTCGCCATCAATTCTGGATCCTGTTCAACAAGTATTCAATACTCATGAGCATATTCGTGAATTTTTGTCTATAGAAGAATTACCATGGGAAGATTTGCATCATCGATCTTCATTTTTACCTGATCTAGCTCATTTTGAAACCGATTTTTCCTCCATTTTTACCACTGATTATGTCAACGAACCTCGGAATCCTCTCACTAATTTCGAGTATGAATTGAACTTAGCAAACATTTCTACGATAATTCCTATTGACATCTCAGTGAAACTAGGAATTGTTGAAAACATTCATATAGGTACTTCTTGTACGCCAGATGAAATCCAAACATATAAAGCCCTATTTCAAGAATTCCGTGACATTTTTTCCTGGTCATATGAAGAAATGCTAGGAATTGATCCATCAATTGTTGTTCATGAAATTAAAACATACCCAGATGCTAAACCTGACTGACAAAGATTACGTCAGATACATCCGCGAAAAGATGCCGCTATTAAAGCAGAAGTTGAGAAATTACTTCGTGCAGGTTTTCTTAATCCAATTCCTTTAACGGATTGGGTATCTAATATCGTTCCCGTTAATAAAAAACAAGGGATGATACGAGTATGTATCGATTATAGGGATATAAATCGAGCTTGTCCAAAAGACAATTATCCAACCCCTTATATCGATCAAATTATTGATGATTGTGCTGGAAGTGAAATGTTTTCATTTATGGATGGATTTTCGGGCTACAATCAAATAAAAATACTCCTTGCTGATCAACCCAAAACAACTTTCATTTTTCTGTGGGGGACTTTTACTTACTGCAAATTACCTTTTGGCCTTAAGAACGCTGGCGCAACTTTTAGAGGGCGATGTCTTATTCATTTCATGACATTAAACACATTGTGCAACCCTATCTCGATGATTTATTTGCTCATTCATCGCGCAGAGAAGACCATCTTACTCATCTACAAGCTATCTTTATGAGATGTAGGCATTATAGGATTCGCCTGAATCCTCACAAATGTGTCTTTTGTGTTGAATCTAGACGATTGCTAGGATTTGTTGTCTCAAAGTAAGGCATTCATGTCGACCATTGAAGGTTGAGGCTATCATCAATTTACCTCCTCCTTCTACTCTTCGCCAACTCCAAAGTTTGCAACGGAAAGTGAACTTTTTACATCGATTCATTCCTAACTATGTTGAGTTAACCAAAGGTTTTACCAGGTTGTTAAAGCAGAATATTCCTTTCTTTTGGGATGATATCGCTGATCGATATTTTGATGCTCTTAAACACGTGTTGACCCATGCACTGTTATTGCATCCTCCCAATTACAACTAGGATTACTTTTTATACTTAGCAACCTCCAATTCTATGATTGGCATGGTCTTAGTTTAGGAAGATGAATTCCACAATGAACATGTGATTTATTATCTCAGTTGCAATCTGCATCCGACTGAAATCAAGTACTCACATGTGGAGAAATTAGCCTTGGCAGCCGTTCAAGTTGGCCAACGATTCCGTCATTACATACTGTTACGCAAAACAACAGTGATTTCTGATTGTAACCCTATGATGTATATTTTGACCAAACAACTGCTAGGGGGAAAATACTCCAAATGGATTATTATCCTGCAGGAGTTTGATTTGGAATTTGAAAAATCCAAATCAAAGAAATCATTGGTCTTCACTGAAATTATGTGTGACTTCCAAAATACTGACACAGAAACTATGGCAGAACATCCGATCGCGGATGAATATTTGTTTCTTATCAGTACCATCGATCCTTGGTATGGAGATATCATCATTTATCTCCAAATCCAAACTTTTCGGCCCGAACTCTCACGGTCACAATGACGAAAAATTCGTATCCAGTCTTAGCAATATCATATTGTTGGTGACACACTATACCGTCGTGGTGCGGACTCTGTTTTTCGACGTTGTCTCACTCTTAACGAAGCTGAAAAGGTTTTAAATGACTATCACTCTGGGGCATGTGGCGGTCATATGTCTGGGTATGCCACAACCCAAAAGATATTGCGCGCTGGCTATTTTTGGCCGTCCCTATTTAAAGATTGTATTTTTGCTATCCGAAACTGCCACAACTATCAAATATTTGATCACAAGATGTGTGCACCACTCACTCCTCTTCACCCTATAATTGCTGTCGGTCCTTTTGAAAAATGGGGAATTGACTTCGTTACATTTAACTCTCACTCGGCAGGGGGGCATGGGTATATTATTCTCGCAGTAGATTATTTTACCAAATGGGCCGAGGTGATGCCTACATTTGCGGCAGATGGAAAAATTGCAGCTACTTTCTTGTTCAATCATGTAATTTCTTGTTTCGGTGTACCCCAAGCGATAATTACTGACCATGGGAGTAATTTTCGAAACATCATGATGACCAAACTAACTGATCAACTCGCCCTATGCCATGACAGTTCTACACCATATTATCCGTAGGATAATGGTCTGGTTGAAGCTATTAATAAATTTTTAGTCACCATGATCAAACGAATCATCAGAATTCATAAATCGAATTGGCATACCATGCTTTTTTCAGCACTTTGGGCATTTCGAACCTCAGCAAAAACGTCGACAGGCTTTACCCCTTTTCAACTGGTTTACGGTTTAGAAGTGGTATTACCGATTGAATGTGAGATAACGTCACTCCAACTAGCCATAGAGTTACTACTAGCCACTTTTGAAGAGTAGAAACATTTTTTGTACTTAGCTCAAATAGATGAGAATCGACGCACTGCTGCATTAGCTACAAAAACCCATGCGAAACAAATGAAAGCTCAGTATGACAGAAGTGTTACACCTCGTATTTTTTCAGAAGGAGACCTAGTCTTGGTTTATGATCAAGCTAACGACAAGCTAGGGGCTGGGAAATTTGAACCCATGTGGCATGGTCCTTATATTGTCAAGCGACAGCTTGCAAAAGGGGCCTATGAACTGATTGACTTTGACGGGGTCTCTTTAGGTAAACTCAGAAATGGGCTTTATCTGAAGAGATATTATGCTTGATTCTTGTGTGGAGATCTTCCATGTATATTACTTATTTTCATTAAGCTAGTGTGTGGTATATTAGAGAGCGTGCCTAGTTTAAGTGTGATTTTACCACTATCCCTGCTTATCTGGATCACTCTTGATTTTGCAGATGTCGACGTCCCTTCAAACATACATTGGTTTTGCTGATGGTGCTTGTCTTAGTACATGGAACATCTCTTCTGCAGCTTGGTTTATTTATTCACCCACTGATGAGTTAGTATCTATGCATGGGTAAGCCTCGGTCAAACGACGAACAATATTGTAGAGTATAGCGCAATTATTGAGTTATTGTCTGAATCCAGTTCATTTGGAATTTGAAGTTTAATTGTTAGGTTAGATTTTGAACTCGTTGTATTAAAATTGAATAGAGTATATGAAATTAAAAAACCAGTGTTGTTAATATTATTTTTGAAATTTCGTCTCTTGGAATGAGAATTTGATTATATTGAGTATCAACACATTCCGATAAATTTAAACACCTTAGTTGATGCAGTAGCTTCTAGTATTATAAACAGACATTTGCGATAATTAAAGTAGATCAAAATAACATTCGATAACATGTTAAGACAGATAACTGGAAATAGTAGTAATATCATAGCATAAGAGTAGTGTTTTCAAAATATTACATCGTCCTCGATCATAGGTTCAAAACGCCTTATGATCGGAAAAAGGTGATACAAAAAATGATATAAGTCTACAATATCAATCATCCACTATCCATAGTGATGATCACGATAAAACACTACAGGTTGTGCCACCTTGCTCAGAAATATCTTGAACGGTATGGGAACCCTAATAACATATCTCTGTAAGCGGAGTGGAATGTCATCTATGGTATTCTCTAGAATATCTAAATTCAACCACTCCAGATGGTTTTCCAGGTCGGTAAGGACCTCTGCTGTCTGATCCTATGGTGGTGGTGGTGGTGCAGCTGGCTTCCTGTCAAAAGGACGGAGAGTGGTTGGTCGACGTGGACCCACATTTGCATTCAAAATTTTTGTCATCAGTTTTGGACGATTCAAAAAACAAAATTAAAATTAAAATTTAGAACATGTCAGAATGATTCTTACCTGATTCATCCCATTGTGTCCCTGGAGGAAGAGACATCTCTCGGTCGCTGCGGAAATCTATTCCAGCATAAGGAAAATATTCTATCGCGAAGATTTGGTTCTCCAGCCAATGGAAATAAGCTAGGGTAAAACGAACAATCTCGATGCTTTCACTATGACATGCCATCAATGCAACCCATCGAACCATCCGAGGCTCTTTGACTCTACCATGATCAACTGAAATCAGTTGTGGGGTCAGTGAAGGAATTCTTTCTAGAGAAAATGTGACCACAATCGCTCCATACCTGAAGTTTTTTAACAACGAGTTTTTTTCTCTAGTCAGTTGGCCTTTAACATTGGCCAACATTGCCTCACACCAATTGAAAATGGTGCCTCTAAAGCAGTCAACGGCAGTTTGCATTTGGGATCTTGTAGCGACATGTGGAGCTGCGCTCCCACACAACCTAGTTAATGTAAACGCAACCACTTTAAGCTTAAAACGAATAATGGTTTTTATGTTAATGCATTTATCCTTGGGGTCTGCTTCTTCATTGCAAAATTCTTCCTGAAGGCTAGCGACAGACTGGCCACCTACCCTAGCCCCAAACAAAGAGAGTGGCTCGCCCCTCTTTGATAAAACAGTGAGGAAGCATATATCTTCCAGCTCAATTTCGAGCCGATGACCTCCAATTATAAAGCATTGTTCCTGTACGTTCCATTTGTTGACTAGCCATGTAAGAAAATCCACTTGAGCCCTCATACCTTGAATGGCCCAAAATTTGTACAAACCACATTCTCTCAAAATACATAATGTAGGCGGATTAAACATGGCCGCATCATCAACTTCTTCATGCTCATGTTCTCTCCACTCAAGCATTGTAAATATCTTGTAATGGACAAATTGAAAGATTAAAAAAATTTGAATGGGAAAATTTGGTTTAAATTAGGAGAT
Source organism: Pinus albicaulis (assembly GCA_034641835.2). Lineage (NCBI taxonomy): Eukaryota > Viridiplantae > Streptophyta > Pinopsida > Pinales > Pinaceae > Pinus > Pinus albicaulis. Next base: position 975,877,572 of record CM076580.1, on the reverse strand, counting down.
TTGTTCATTTTATTTTTTCTTACGGCGCCTCCGCACTTTTTACACAAAAACAGTCTGTGGATCCACACGTGTCTTATGTGTAAGGTGCGGGACCACGACAATTTTCCCTTTGTAAAATTGTATTCGGGAGATACATGATATCCGTGTGTTTTACCTGCGGGCAAAATGAAATGAAGATTTTTGAACCTATTTTCCTCATAAGAAATTACTTCTAAGCTGATTGAAAAGTAAGCGAAAAAAATGAAAGATGATGTGGATTACCTGGAACTGATGGTTTTTGATTCTGACGGGCGAATCTTCAACAATCTTCTCTGGAACATTTTTTACTAAAAGATCTCAATTTTCACTCTGAAGTCAAATGGTAAAAATGATTTACAAAATCTCCTTTTTATAAATTTTTTTGAATAAAGAAAATATTATTTTGTTTATTTTTCACTTTTAAAAGTGGTTTTCCAAATTATTTTTATTAATCATAAACATGTATGTTTAATTTTTGAGTTTTTGTGCAGAATACAGGATTTTTGGGTGAAATGGTCATTTTGACGAAGGAGTATACTTTTTATCACTTTTTCGAACTCTGTAAAAATTATGAAAAAGTGAATGAGTACATTTTTATCACTTTTTCGAACTCGTTAAAACTTAGAGAAAAATCGAAACCACTGAGTACACTTTTTCACTTTTTCAGACTCTTTAAAAATTACGAAAAAGCGAAATCTTGAAGTTCTCTTTTAAGCCCTTTTCAGACTCTCTAAAGATGAAAAGATTATCGAGTACTTGACTATTCGAACTCGTTAAAGAAAATGAACAGTCATCCCTTCAGTACAATTTTACCCCTTTTCTGGACTGAAATGGACTATTTACGAAAACGGTATACGTTGACTAATCATGGTCAATAGACTTCTCTCCTGTATTGTTTTATCCTTTTTCGGGCCTGAGAGACTAAATTTACGAATAAGTACACCCACGGATTTTTCTTAAGTTTTTTCTTCTGACTCCCTAAAATTGAAAAACACCAAGTTTCTCCTATACTAGACTCGTTAAAATTTAACAGTAAAGGACCTGTCGGTTACAAACATGAATGGACCACTCATTCTTAGGGTTCGATTTTAAACTAAGTTGGACTCATTCGAAGGATGAGCTTATATAACAAGAAAATGTTATCCTCCTCAAGCTTGTAAAAAATAAAGGGGTACTTGCTAGAAATGTGGGGGGAAAAGAGAGAAAATGAATCTGTTTGTCACACTTTGTTTAAAAAGTAGTTTACCACTCTTGAATGCGACACTTTTTGTCACACTTCCACTTGGGTTGGGAAAATCCTTTTCCTATATGTTAATCAAACCATATTGAAAGTCTTCAGCCGGTTTTTGGGTATTAGCTTTATGTCGATTGTCACCGAACCATCTGTAGTGTCGTTATGTGTTCAAGAGGACAGTTCAAATAAACCATTCATTTGCAAACATTTGTCTCCATTTGACCATCCCTGAGTCATTCCTTGCAAAATATTTCTACAAAACTTGATCTAATGGTTTCATGTCGTGGTCTTTCCTATGACGGATCACTTTCTATCGATGATAGCTCATCATCTAGGAAGTTGACCTACAATCCTTCAATACCTTAGAATCTGCATGCCTCAATGGCAGGTTTCTCGCCTTCAATGACAAGTTGCATCATTGACCTTCGATCGAATGATTCCGTGAAATGTTTGACTTCAGCACATTCATTCACATTCCATGGATTGTACTAAGTAATTTGAGAGTCATTTTCATTATTGGTGGTTTCTCTCACACTTTTTAACAGTTCACATCATTGACTGGTAATCAAGTAGTTTCTACCATGTTCGACTTTGACACAATCAATCGCATGGATAGAATCGTACTAGTTCGGGTAGCGGAGATCAAGACCCTGGATCTATTTTACACCATCCAAGCTACGAGGAGTTTTATTATTCATTATGTAGTGAAATATTCATAAAACAGACGGCTCCATCCATACTGTGTCTACATTATTGATGTGATAGTAAAATCATTTCTATATTAGAACAAGTTTAGTTAGTGTTTGATCTGAGTATGGGAATGCATACCTCAGCGATGATATATATATATATATATATATATATATATATATGTTTTGCATTGAATTTTTTTACAGGATTCCGACTGGGGCATCCACAAGCTAATCCTCGAAATGATAAAGCACATTACTCTTCGAATGGTCTCAGACTTCGCACTTTAGGGGGCAATCTGTTACACTAAAATTTTCACCATGACGTTTTACTGTCTGTATGGGTTCATCATTACTCATACAACACTCCTTTAGAATTTTACAAACATCAAGTTCCTAAAACCAAGCCTTTAAATTGGGAGAAAAGCTTATAAAATTCATAAAAATACTTTTACCACACTTTCTCTTAGTATTACCTGCGGTGCCACATCTGTTTGCTCTAGAACATGCGGAACCAGCCACACTTTTTCTTCATTAAAGGTGTGGACTCCTATAAAAGGTAAAGTGAAGGTGGAAGTAAAATTTGGAAGCCTAGCTGGTTGAATCTGGAAGCTTCTGGAAGAAATTATTTGGTGGAAAGTTTGCTCCTTTCATGTACATTCATCCCTCCATTAAAGGAGCCTACCCCTTGGTATGTGGAACTTATTCCCTTGAAAGAGGATTCTATCCCCTCTTATTTGGAGCTGCAACCTCTTCTCTTTTGCTATAAATTGAGGCTGTAGTTCAACCTCAAGGGGAGTTAGGATTTAAGATTATTTGAGGAGAATTGTTGAAAAAACTTAGACTCTCTTAACTGATTACCATATGGGAATGATTACACACTCATGTGTATGTTAGTTGAGAGAGTGCAAAGGCTTTTCAAAGTAGAGGAAACGCTTGTTTCGGACCCCGGAAAGACATGTACGACATCAAGGTGAATACGGTTGTAAGGCTCCTTCTTTCATCAAAGATAATACAAATGGATCCTGTTTTCTCAATGAGTTGTTTATTTAAATAGCTTATTTCTTAAATTCCTTGATCATCAAGATAGATTTATGGTTTGTGAATTAATCTATATTATGCAGGTGCTTCTGATTCTTTCATGTTTTTTATCGCAGATCCCAAAAGGATATGTATTAAAGCGATAGGAAAGAAGACTACGATAAGCACTAGACTACAGATAAGTCCTAAATCCTTCATTATAGATAATTCTACATCAAATATAATCTAGAGAAAGTAGTTTACATTTGTTTGTTTGTTGCTAGTTATCATAAGATACTAGGGAGATCTGTCTTGTCTGCAAGGACGATTTATCCATCCAACAACTACACATTTTCCAGAGGTTTTATGCCCAAAAAACGTCGTTTAGGGCCCCAAAACGGCTCCAGAAGTTCATGACCCAAAAAAATGCTAAAAATAGTAAACTGTGCTATAATTAAGGAAACTAAAAAAATAGAAGAAACAATGGTGCGGCCCCAAGTGGAATAGGCAGGTGGCCACCAATATCCACCTGGATCATTCCTCCTCCCTTAGGAAGCAATGGTCCCCATTGCGTTGAGTTCCTCCATGAGATGAGGAAACTTCTGTTGAACTTGGTCCTTGGTGAACCACTTGCCTTGGTGTAGGAGTTAGCTAGCTTTGACAACCCGATATAGTTGGATATTCTACTGGCGAGTGTTATTGATTTGCATGTCCATGATACAATCTATGGTGGTCTATTACATGCAATCTGGGTTTAACTCTATTGGTGTGAATTATTCTGCAATGTCAGAGGTGTCCTGTAGAGGTGGGAAATAGGGTCGAATGCGGTCCACATTGAATACTAGGTGCAGACCAAGGAATGGTGGAATACTAAGCTCGAAAGCATTGTTCCCTACAACCTTGGTGATGGTGTATGACCCATATCGTAGCAGGTGAAGCTTGCGATGGGGTCTATTGATGCGTTCATTCTACAAATTTAGCCACACTTTGTCGCCCACCTGGAAGTGGTGTGGCACCCAATGTTGATCATGTCGTTGCTTGTACTTAGCGTTGGCTCTATCCATTATGTCATGAACCTGCAAGCAAATGTGCTGAATGAAGTTGTTTTATTTTTCAGCTTCAGACTGGACATGAGCCGAATCGGCTTGAGTAGCCACAAATGGAATGGCTACGTCAATGGGACATAGTGGCTAGAACCCCAGGCCCACCTGAAAAGGGCTGTGGCCAATTGAGATATGGAGATCCCAGTTATAACTGTGTTTTACATAGGGAAGGATCTCATCCCATGTGCGTGGATGCTTTGAATTGTATGTGCACAGAATGTGTACGATCATCTTGTTGACAACTTTTGTCAGGCCATGAGTTTGGGGATGTAAAGTTGTGGACTTGGTGAGCTTGGTGTCCAGCATTGATGAGAGGATGGACCAAAATGTGCTGAGGAACATGTTGTCCTGGTCTAACATGATAGACTGTGGGATCCCAAAGTGCACCCACACTTGTTCAAAGAAGAGTTTAGCAGTGGCTTCTGTTTTGATGTTCTTCTTGCAGGCCTACATAATGGTCATATTTGAGAATCTATCGACGACCAAGAAAAAAAAATCATTTCCATGCTTAGTAGAAGGAAGGCTCAACATGTAATCCATGGAGATGGATTCCCAAGGTCGACTAGGGGTAGGTAGTGGAGTATAGAGGCCTTTCTTCTTGATGGCTGTTTTTGCAATGGAGCAAGCAATGCAGGATTTAATGTACTTCCCAACATCCTGTCAAAGGTTCGACCAATAGAAATACTTCTACAGTACAACCACTATTTTCTCGACCCTAAGATTCCCAACGACTCGACTATAGTGTGCTTCCAAAATCCTCTTGGCACGGTCACTTGAAGGCACACAAATGTGTCCCAGGTGACATAGCAGTGCATCCTGGAGGTGAAAAATTGGAACTTACGTACCCTCCAAGAGTGTCTTGTATGTGTGGAGGAATTTTGGATCGCTAATGTAGAGAAGCGGCCAATCAGAAGTCTTGTGTCCACAAGATTTGAGAACGGTGGTTAGCACCACAATCGATGGTCAACTAAGGTAGTATGGAAAAATATTGGTGATGTCATTCTTATACTTGATGTTCAATGAAATTGTTGTAGATATGTGGACCACTTTTGATGGTGATCGTTCTGCAACTTCCCTTGTGTATGTATGAACTATAGGGGTCAGTGGTCTATCTGGATGACCATTTCCTTGCCCAAAATGTAATGCTTCCCTTGGTGTCACACCTGCATAATGGAATAAATTTCTTTGTCATAAGTGGGATACTTGGGGACTATGTCAGACAATGTCTCACTATGATATGCCACTGGATGCCCCTGTTGAGTAAGAACTACCCCAATAGCATAGTCAGAGGCATCTGCCTTGATCTAAAATGGTTGTTGCAAGTATGGTAATGTGAGCACTAGGGTAGAGTAGAGGCAATGTTTCAATTCTATGAATGCATTCTGTTGAGATTCTGACCAAAATAATTTTTCTTTTGCTCCTCCCTTGGTGAATTGACTCAAGGGCCAAGTGATATGAGAGAATCCCAACACGAACCTGTGGTAGAAATTAGCAAGACCCAGAAAGCTATGAAACTCTTTTAGAGTGGTTGGGGCTAGCCAATTCTGAATTACTTGGATCTTGGTTGGATCCACATGCAACCCCTGTTCATCAATAATGTATCCCAGATACTGAACCTGGGCCATGCCAAAAGTGAAATTCTCCAAATTGGCACACAACTTGTGTTGCTACAGTGTTTGGAGGACCTGTTGGATGTGGTGGAGGTGCTCTTCCCAAGTTTGGATGAAGATTAGGATGTCATCCAAGTACATTACTACAAATGAGTTGGTGAATGGATGTAAGATGTTATCCATCAACCTCATGAAGGTTTTGGGAACATTCCTCAACCCGAAGGGCATGACCAACCATTAAAAAAGGCCCTCCTTGGCTTTGAAGGTAGTCTTCCACATATCGGAGGGTTGGATTGATACCTTGTGATACCCAGACTTCAAGTTGGTCTTGATAAAATATTTCACCCCTTTGAGTTGATCCATAAGGTCATCAATCCGTGGGATCAGGTAACTATTCCAGACAGTGATCTTGTTTAGCACCTAATAGTTAATATAGAGTCTCCAAGTCCCATCCTTCTTCTGCATCAACACGATGAGGCTCCCACAGGGTGATGAACTCGGCTGGATGTGACCTTTCTGTAGCAACTCTTGAATTTTCCTCTTGATTTCATTGTTCTCCAGAATAGAGCACCACTAGATCACTCAATTGGGCAGTGGTGCACTTGGGGTTAGATCGATGGGGTGCTTGACCTGATAGTGCAGAAGCACCCCTGTGGGTGAGGTGAAGATGTTCCCGTACTCCTCCACGACCTTGTCCATTTGTTATTTTCATGCAGAGGAGCATTGTCTTGAGGTCGTTTCCATAGTCTTCTTCTTGCCCTAGGGGTGGATCATCAGGAAAACAAAGTTCCCGGTTTTGGAAATGAGCTTATTGCATTGTTTTGGAGTAACCAAAGAGATAGCTGTAGGCGGTGGTACCTTTGGTATCCTATACAAATTATTGCCCAAAGTAACAATAACAGCGTGAGTCCAGGACTCATACACAGCATGTCGCTTCCACAAGTATGGTTGGCCTAACAATATATTACAAACATCAAGAGGAGAAATGTCACAAAATACCTCATCTATGAAGGGCTTGATGTTGTAGGGAAGGCGACACAGCTGGCCGACGTGGAAATCCCATCCTTGGTGAAGCCACCACATGGTGTGCGATTGTGGGTGTGCTATGGTCAGCAAGCCAAAAAACTTCATGACCTCTGCTGAAATGAGGTTATTTTAGCTCCCACTGCTGACAATGAACTGTAGCGGGGAACCCTTTACCCACATTTGAGAGAGGAAGAGACGCTCCTCCTCCTATGGATCTTCTGGTTCCTCCTTCTGGATATTTTCAGTGGCAACTGTGGCATTGGGCTCCACATCAATAATCTTCTTCCCTTTGTCATTCCCCTTTTCGGGTTTTGATTTAGTGTCGAAGCATGCATCTGATTCAGAAGCCCGCATCTCGGCCACTAGCGACTTCTTGGCCTAACACTCACTTGTGTTGTGAGTGGAGCTCATATGGAAATCACACCACTTTCCCGTGTCCTTCTTCGGCTTCATGGTGTTGTTATTTTCTTACGGCTTTGGTAGGTTATCTTGGGCAACCATGCCTTGGCTTTGTTCTTTGTTCTACGGTTTGGGGAAACATTTCTTTTGATTTTGATTCGCAAATCCAAAGTATCGCTTCTTATGTTTGAATTTATACTCAATATTGGCAGCATACCGTTATGTCGTACCAAGCGAGGAGATGTCGAGGAACTCCATTTCCTCCTAAATGTATATGTGCAGGCAAATGCAGTACTTTAGCACCAAATTTTTCTCTGAATATTTGATACCCAACTTTGTGCGCAAGGTATGGAACAGATTCGTCAGCTCATGCACACCTTGATCCCTTTGCTGCCGCAGCGTAGTCCATTGTATGTACTTGTCCTCATAAGTCTGCATGGGATAATATTTTTCCTTGATGGTGTCTTGGAAAGAATTCCATGTGGGTACGGTCGAGAACAAAGAGGGTTCCCCCTTTTCCTTTTTCTCATAGTAGGTTTTCCACTAGTCCTTGACATGGGGGGTAGCTTTGAGGAGTGCAAAGATAATCTTCTCTCGGTTGGAAAAGTCATGAACTGAGAAATATCCTTCAAATAGATTCAACCATATATCTACGGTGTCTATGTCTATTTGGCCCTCAAATATGGGAATGTCAAATTTTACTTGTACCTTAAAAGGAGTTGCGCCTCCAGAGTGGGTGCTGGATGCAGATGTGTCGCCAGTGGGCAGTCGTTGAAGGATCTAGGAAAAGTTATCCATCATCGCATTCATTTGTTTTTCAAGGGCCTAATCAAGAAATATTTTGATAGGATCTCCTGCTCCCTCATCTTTCTTTTCGTCCCCCATGGGAAACTATCGGGGTTTGTGAGGTTGATCTTGCAAAGGTTCAACCAGATCAAGCCCTAACTCCTTATACCATGACCTCCTTGGGGACATGCAAAGAAGGATCGAGAAAGAGAAGACCGCTCTAATGCCACTGACCCAGATTTATGTAGGAACACAACAGAATAAACAGATAACCATAAATGTAAAAATTCAATGGAAATAACACTTCATTTCATTAATATCAAAGAACTGAAAATCGTTTATAGAGAGAATGGAAATAAACTAGCTAGGGCGCTGGTAGCTTATCTCTGAGAAGAGATGTGGTCGCTATACGCCTCTGAAATTTGTGTTAAAATAAGGCTCGAAGGCCTATATATTATTTAGAAACAATGGAAAACCCTAAACATCCAAAAACATAACCCTAGAAGATGAAACGCCAGAATATGGGCCCCATCGAGGTAAATTGGTACATCAATTTCCTGGGGTCGTAACTTTGGCATACTATCTCCATTTGACACACATGATACATCTTTAGAAAAATATATCCCAAGTTCTACAATTGTTGACAATGAAAATTAAGACTAAAATGGATTCATATTTTGCCGGATTTTTGATGCCCAAAAAACGTCATTTAGGGCCTCAAAATGGCTCCAGAAGTTCAGGACCTGAAAAACTGCTAAAAATAGTAAACTGTACTATAATTAAGGAAAGTGAAAAATTGAAAGAAACAATGGTGGGGCCCCAAGTGTAATAGGTGGGTGGCCACCAATATCCACATGTATCATTAAGGCACATGATTGGGGAAAGGATATTGGGCTTGAAACGTTGTAGCACAAGGAGAACCACACAAAGCCTAGGATCCCAACATTATATAAAAAGGTGTGTGTGTGTGTGTGTGGGAAAATTAAATCAATTTAATGGTTTTAATGCTAAAATAAATAGTTGTGAGAACAATTAAATACAATGATTTAGACATGAAAAAAATTTAAAAATATGAGGGTACCTATTATTTTTTTTATAAATACATAAATGGGGGGGGGGTTGTTTTTATTCCATAGCTATTCACATGAAAAGTGGCTTTCAAGACCCCTCACATGTGCATTTTTTTGGAAATTTAAATTTCAAAGAACTTATTCAAACCTAATTGACCCAACCTAATTAACTTAAGATCAACCTATACTAACCTAATTGTTATCATGGCTAACAAGAGGAAAATTCTTACCCAAGGATTATCAGTTGAGTCTTTACAAACAGATGCAGAGCCTTAGACAAAGGTTTCTGACTATGAGAGAGTACACATAATATTTCTATAAGGTTAAATTGGGAGCAGGTTATATAGAATATAACTCTAAAAAGACAGATGGGTACATCAATGGATTAAGGATGGAAATTCAAGAGGAAATTAGCATGTTATCTCCTAGCACCATGGAGGGGGCCTATCGATATGCTTTAAGAGAAGAAGAGAAGATAGTCATGAAACAAACCTTTGGTAGAGGAAAATGATGTACCAAAGGAAGAGGGAAAACAACTTGAAGAGGGAAGGCTCCAGCTTACAAGGATGAAGCTAGTGGTTCTAACCAGCAAGAACAAGCAGGGAAAGGATATGAGCCTAGAGGTGGAAGACCCTACCAACAAGGTAGAGGCAGTGATTCAATCTACATATGTTACAAATGTAAAAGGCTAGGACATCGATCCTATGACTGTCCTGATAATGAGAATTCAAGGCAAAGAGGAAAATATGTTGCACAAGGAGAGCAAGCAGAAGCACAAACTCCTGTAGTGGAGAATGTACCTGAGGTTGGAGAAGATCTTCTCATGAACAAGGTGCTATTGAAACTAGATAAGGAAGTGGAGGAGTCTTCACAAAGGAAAGCTTTGTTTCAAACTACATGCAGAGTCTAAGGGAAATGTTTCAAAGTAGTTATTGATAGTGGAAGCACCGACAATTTGGTGTCCACTGAAATGGTGGAAAAGTTGAACCTTAAGAAGGTGAAGCATCCAACACCCTACAAGGTGTCATGGTTGCATAAAGGACACCAGTTTCTAGTTACTGAGAAAAGTGAAGTGGATTTCCAAATAGGTAGATATCAAGACAAAGTGACTTGTTATATCATGCCTATTGATGTGTGTCATGTGTTATTGGGCAGACCTTAGAAATTTGACAGGAAAGTAGTGCATGATGGAAGTAAGAACTATTATAAGTTCGAGATGGGTGGTATTATACATAATTTGCTGCCTTTGCAAGAAGGGAATGGAGTTGTAAAGAGTAAGACAAAATCTCTATTGCTTGGTGGAAAAGATATCTTATAGTAGATGGCAAAAGAAGAGGTGAGTTATGCCATTGTTTCTAAGCCAAAAATTGAATCTGCTAGTACTGTCATTTCAAATCTACTAATAGAAATTAAAAATATTTTTGAACAGTGAGACATAAGCATGGATTTTGTGTTGTAGTTGCCACACAGTCATTCTAAATAAGTAATGAAACTTACCATTGATTCTGGTCGAATATAGAGTGGGGTCTTCTGATGTGGCGATTCCTCTGCTGAGTGGCTGGATGAAGCACTGTCACCCATGGATGAAAAACCGTCACCGTCAGCTGTAGATGAAGCACGATCACCATCTATGTGCGAGTCCTATGCTGAGAAAGTGTTTGCAATGTGCCAATACTAAGTGAGTGGGGTTTCGGTGGGGCATTTGTGTTTATTATAGGGAGACCAGGCCGACACACACGATGAGTTAATGGGTTGAGGGGAAGGGTGTGGGGTTGGGAATAATTCATAGCGCGGGGGAATAATTAGAAGTAGTTTTGTTTTTTTGAATTATTTTTTTATAATTTTATTGTTTTATTTTTTTATTTTTATTTTTAATTTTTAATATTGGTTATTTTAATATATATAGTTATATTTATGTTTAATTTTATATATAGTTATATTTTATATATAGTCTAATTTTTTCACTCACTAGTTCTTCCATTGCATTGTTTCCTCTCACCTATAGCTCAATGAGTTTCCATATGAAGATCAAGTTAAAATAAATTTCCATAAGAATATATTAGACAAAGTTATTTACTATTGAAGGTAAATGAAAGAGAACAAACCAACCGAAAACATATAAATACATACCTTGTACATTTTAACATTTTTATATCATTAATGTTCTTCTTCATTCAACTCATCATCTATATCATCGTGTTCAGAATTCATGTTCAAAGGATTTTCCATGTCAGCATCATATCATTTTCATCTATATCATCATTTTGAACATCCTCTCCCACATTTGGTTCGATCCCTTCAAGTTCTTCGTCTAACATATTGTTAATATCATGTAGTTCATCTAGAACATTGTCTGGATTAACATATCCTTGAACTTCTTCAATGTATTTGTCTGACGCATGAACCCCTTGCTCCTCTACATAATCTTCTTCTTCAATATCATCGTCTTCCTCTACATTATACTTTACCGACCTTCCTCTTGGATCATATCTAACAACATAGGACCAACCCTCTTTACCTAGAACCTCTGTGTAAAATATTTGTTCGCATTGTCTTGGAAGAACATAGGGCTCTGAGCTTGGCTCAACATTCCTTGTATTAACCATGGTAAATCCATTATCTTGTTGAATAACAGTTATATCAGGATCATGTTCATTGATTCGTAGCCTATACCATTTGACATTGAACACAACTAATTTGAAGGATTTAAAGTCACACTGAAGTATACCATCCAGATGCCCATAGTATCAATTTGCAGATAATTTTGGATGTCTGTTACCTCTAGATGAAATGTTCTCTACCTGAAATATTGTTGTTATCCCACAATCTTAAGTTCTCCTCTTTTCATCCAATGTTTTGATGCGGAGTTTTCGGCCATTGCACCACATTGACTTGCAATGTTTCAACTGCAATATGAAAAACACATAAAAAATACATTGTCATTATTTGATAAACATATTTATGCTTGGAAAATTTTCAAATTAATAAAAAATAACGCCATATGGATCAATATAATTGTAAAAAAAAGGTAGTATAGGTGAATTATATGCTTGCCTTGTAATGTACTAAACCATGTGCTGAATCAATTTTCCTTTGTGTAAGATTGGTATCTCCACTAAGTCTAACTTCTTTGAACAATTTAGACACACCATACAATGATAACCTACCATTATTAGCTTGTTTTCCACTGTTCAATCCATACCTTCATCCAATCAACATTTTTTGCAATGTATAAATATATTGCATCCCACTCTCGATCGACTGTATTAAAATAAAACAGTTCAAATGCGTATATATAATTAGTTAAAACATTGTACTACTATAATATTGGATTGCGCATGAAGACTAAAAACTAAATAACTATAATATACATAAAAAAAAGAGTCAAATGTACTATAAATATCCACTATATACTTACATCTCACTTTCCTCATTGTACCTTTCCCCAATAGGTTCTCCCCTTCAAATTTGTTCATGGATTTGACATCCCAAATGCAATCCAATACATTGATAATTTTTCCTATTGTCAGACTATATTGACTAATATAAACCATGGTTTGATATACCATATATCCCTCTACCATAGAACCCTCAGGACGTGCTCTTTGTCTGAACAAAGACTTCAAATATTTCAAGTGCCTCTCAACCATCCACATTGATCTTGTGTGTACAGGTCCACACTTTTCAATCTCCTCAACTTGGTGTATGAGGTAGGGTTATTGCATTGAAAAATGTTGGAGGTAGATAATTTTTCATTTCACACATTAGACAAGGAATTTATTTTTTTCAATAACCTATTTAACACCCTTGCTTTTCTACTCCATCAATAACCATGGAAGGGCACTTAGATATTGGCAGTATCTATCTCTATTTGAATGAATCACACTTTGCATTGCATGATTGACTTCCTTAATGTCATTACAAATCTTGAAATTTTTTTATTTATCTCTCCTTCCATCTAATAATCTCCATAAGGTATCTGTTACATTCTTCCCAATGTGATTTTTATCAAAAAAATGAACAATCTCTAGTTTCTCATAGTAGGGGAGCCTACTAAATTTCTTAGGATAGCTTTTCATTCCTCGTGGTAGTGCCCCGTTATTAATGGCTTGACGACTTGCAAGGTGAATCATAGTTTAAGATATTATAACAACAATAATTGTCAAATAGTACAATGAATAAAATGCAATAAAAATATAAAATAATCCAAACATTTAATGTATAATGAAAAATAGATAATTTAATCCATACAATAAGAGATTCTATTATATTGCAACTTCCATAGACCATGTGCCATTCTTTTTGGTCTTAATCCAGACTCTTCTTTCCTATTGAAAATATGTTTTTCGGTTCTTCGGTACCTATGGTTCTTAGAGAGGAAGTGCCTATAATTATCAAACACCTCCTTTCCTAAGCTTCTTGAACGAAGATATTTCAATTTAGGACCCCAAACTAGACAAGAAAATTTACCCTTTGTTTGAAGACCTGCAAGAGATGGATTAATTTTTATTTAATTTATTAATTGAAGTATGTATAATGAATGTAATATTTATAAAAAAATGTAGGAAATGAACTTCATAAAAATAGTAAACACTATTAAATTGCATGGTAATGTTATAATATACCACGTAAATGTGTTAGCCCTGGGGCATCGTGAATTGTCCATAAAAACATTACACGGTTCATTCAAATTCCCTTTGTGCATCTGCTAGTCTGGAGATATCATACATAGTGATGCCCTTCCATAAGTCGAGTAACTCATCGATAAGAGGCTCGATATATACATTCATATATTTGAACTGGTACTTACCTAATTTATTGAACATACAATACATAATTCCCAATTATATGAGTAACAAAAAAAAATAAGACATAATTATAAGACATGATTGAACATATATGAGTAAACAAAAAAATTTAAGACATAAGTATGAAACAAACAAGACAAATCATGATTTGTTATTGTGTAAACGATATATTTATTCTAAAAAAAATAAGACCTAGAACAATCATTGTCAACATTATGTGCTCCCTCTTTATTGACATCAAAGGAGGAATTTTATTGTTTATAACAAAAACTGGCCACACTGAGTAAATAAATCTTATCTCTCCAAATGTATTTACTTCGTCAGCTGCTAATGAAAGCTTAAGCTTACGAGGTTCTTCTTTAAACTTTGGCCATATTTCTTCTATATTTGTAAATGCATATCAATCTGCAGGCATTTGAAGAACACCATCTTGAATTATTTTCGTTGCATGGTAATCCATAAATTGTGCTATGCTTTTACACCTAAACAATTGTCGCATACGTGGAATTATGGGAATATAATGAAGAACCTTGTGAGGCACATTTTTTGTTACTTTATCGGTTTGATATCTCCTCTCATCAAATTTTGAGAATTTGTCTTTCGATGCATGTTCTTTATAATAGAGAATATCATCATTAGGACATGCATGAATAACTCGATACTGCATTCCAATATCTTTCATAATGGCATGTAAATTTCGGTACGTGCGAGGTAAAAAATTTGACGGTGGTAACAGAAATTCACCTAACAATCCACAACATCAGAAATCAGTAGTGTTGGTAAATTAAACAATATAAATATTGCATCCAAATAATGTTACAAATGGTGATCGACATACTAACATTGAAAACAAAGGAAAAAAATAATTTCTTTATCACGATGTACTAAATGTAAAAAAATATATTACATACCACAGGAGCTATGTCACACACGTGTTTGAAAAACCATTCACCACCTTTAAGTTGACCAGAAGCAATTCAATAGAGAGAAGACATGTTTCTAACCCTTCATAAAGAGGTTGAGTTCCCCTCTCAAGTACAGGTATATCATAACCACCAACATATAGGTCTTCATCATCATCCCTTCCCGCAACATTATTAAATGTCTCTTGGATCAATCTATTCATCCCATATTCATCCAATGTGTTATCAACATCATTATCTTCTTCCATAGGATCATTAGCTTGATCCGGCTCAATATTCACTTCATGTTCTTGAACATGGGCTTGTACTACAACGACCTCTTCCTCATCTAGGAATGCCCTAGGAGCACCATACTAGACGATTACAATCAATAAAATAATATTAGTCATCTATCAAAAAGATTTAAACAAGATAAATGTTTACAAATATAATATAAGAAAATAAAGACAACAAAGAGCTAGGCAAAGACAACTTAGCTAGTTAAATAATCATGATTTTCATATGGCTCAACTTAAAACTTACACGTTCATAATAATCAAAATAAAAATACCCTTAATGGGAATTATTCCATTGAATATATTAACAAATCAATATAACTGAATAGATTTAATGAGTTTAATAATATGAACATGTAATAGTGAAAATAAATAGAAAATAGTATAGACCCATCTAACTCCGGTTCTACGAAGTGTCGAGAGGGATCAAATCTCTTGAGGTGAAAACCAATTTTTTGAGTAAAAAAGTGAGGTGAGGTTTGCACCTCAAGGGATTTTATCCCTCTCGAGGCTTCGTAGAACTGCAGTTAGATGGGTCGATTGTACCTAGGGAGATAATATCTGGCTAAAGCAAATCAATGCCCAAGACATTTATCAATAAACATGATGAGAATATTTTAGTGTCCTAATGTTCTGAAAACCCCAGAGATTGAATCCTTATTAGTCTCCACTGTGAGAAAAATATTTCAAGTGGCCTTCTAGTGATGAATATAAATGGAAAATATAAGACATGAATAAGTGATAATGGAAAGTCTTTGACAATAGGCTGCCTGTGCAGAATCTCTTGTTTCAAACTTTAGAAGAAAAATTGCAGAATTAGGAGGTGAAAAATAGAATACAAGAGCGCATCATTAAGAATTTTAACTTTAACTTAAAAAAATGTAAAATTAAAGATAAACAACTTCCTTACTCAATTATAAAGAAGAAATAAATAAAAAATATGATGCAACATGGAAAGACGAATCACATTCAACAAATTTTGAAATAACTGTGAAAGGTTTATTCATAAACACATGGAGATCCAAAGTACAAAATTTCTGCCTCTCAGGAAAAAAACTTGGAACCTCTACAATGCCTTGATTTTCCATTTTTATTTCCCCCACCAGCCTAATTGACTAACTATCCCATAATTGGTTATGGAACTAACTCATGAACAATTTCCTAACTATCTCTATTCACTAATAATAACTCCTTCTTTTAAATACATGAGATCTTGTTTTGGAATACTTTTATAAACTTTTATAATCTATTTACGTTCCTATGTGCCCTCACACATGTACCAGCTACATCCACGGTCTTAAAAAATAGCAGTAAATCCTACCCGAAGGGATATTACAGTCGGTCTAACACTGAGGCCTAACCCCGCGGGCGTCTAGGAGCTTTGATCCTGTGACCTCTCGATCTAGGAGTGCTTCAAGTGTGGAATCAACCAATTGAGCTAACCCTTGGGGATATATATATATATATATATATATATATATATATATATATATTAATTTATATCCTCTATGTGTTAAAAATACAAAACGAAAATCTCTCATTTTATCATGATTTTTTACATTATACTTTAAACATATATGGGAGTTTTAAATCATATGAAATGATATTTGGATCATAATTAATGATGTGTGGATTGTATAGAAAACCACAAATGGTTTTTGGAAAGCTTAAACTGCCTAAGGGATCACCTCTTAGAGGTTTCTGGAAATGAGAATAGTGACGCCACAATAATTAATAGCCGTTGATCTTGGACTAAGCAGTTTTGATGAATCCACCCATGGGACCAATCATTGGCATACGTTTTGTCTACTTTGTGCCCTAGTGGCTCTATTGGATTTTGGCGTGAATGATCTGAATCGTCGATTTATTTCATACCTACAAGATCTCTGCTAAAGAAATATTTTCCATCATCCAATATGACATATAAATCACACCCTCCTTGTTAATAAACTCTCAAGTATTCTGCAGCATGATGTACACTGTGTTATCTGAATACTTTCCTCTGTAACTTATCTTTAATGAAAAAGAACAATATGCTCATAAGACTTATCAAGCATCCAATAGATTCTACGTTGGAAGTTTTTGGCTTATCTTTCCTATGTGCATAATTAGAATGCAAACTCAATTCACATTGCCAACCTTCAACTTTTTAGGTGCTTCAGAGCTTTGATTAACTCCTACTGATGACCCTAAATTACAATAATAATGCTACTTAGTAGAATATGGATCAACGAGAGGCTACTTTTTTATCAAGAATCACTCTTGTATATTCAGGCATCTTCCATGGTAAATCGAGATTAGAATCTTTCTCATATTCATCTTCAATATCAACATCCTCACCAACATCTTCCTCATCACTTTATTCTCTTTCAACACCTTCCTCTTTGTTCATTTTCCTTCCATCCAAGGAGAGAGTCCAACAAAATTATCTGCTGCTTCAAATTTAGAAATTTTAATCCCGTGCTAAAATAAATTTAATTTTAAGATCTTTAATATTTTGGTTGTGCTAGATTGAGCTACAACTAGGTGTATTCTATTGTTTTTTTTAATTTTATGTTTGCATTTGAACATTCAATTTTAATATCCTAAGGAAATTTTCCTTTTGTAACCAATTCAGGAGAAAAAGGATGAAGAAAAATATGGAAAAAGGTCAAAAGGAGGACAATTTCAAAACCTAGCACTGGAAAAAGGAACAAATGTGAAACTGATCAATGTTGGAATGAGGACTTTTGGAGATTCCTAGCACTAGAAAAGGGCACAATTGCAAAATCAATGTTACTAGAAAATAGCCTAATTGTGAATCCTACTACTAGAAATAAGTCTAATTGACAAAATCAATTCTAGAATAAAGAGAAATTAGGAAGCCTAACACTACAAAATGGCACATTTGGAATTCCTAGCACTGGAAAACGAAACAAGGAGGAATCTTAGCACATTAAAACTGTAGGTTTTAACCCTGCACAAAAATTATCTGCAAACGAATCTTAAGAACAGAAAATAAACAATAGCGAGAACATAAAACATAAAACAAATATACACAGAGATTTTCCCCGGATCCCAAATCGAGACGACTAGCTTGATTTTTCATTATATTCCTTTTAGTGTTACAACACATATATATACATGCTGAAGCATACATAAACCCCAATCCGTTAACCCTGGATTAGAACATAACCGTATTTCCCTTGACCGGATCTACAAAATACCAGGGGCCAAAAACCATCATGCCCCAAAACCATGTGCAAACCCATGCAAAAAACCATGGGTGGTTCCGCTCACCGGAAAATAATGTCCATTTTTTTTTTCCCAGGCACTGCCCCAGACCTCGACAGGGGGGGCTGTCGCCCCCCCGTGACCCCCCTTCTGCGCCCGGCACAACATACAGGGCGGGTTGTCACCCCCCTCTGACCCCCCTGTGTGTGACTAGTCGTGGAAAGAATATAACACATACCCAACATTCTCCCACTTGTTGTTTTCTTTCTGCAAGGGGCCATAGGAGAGCTTAGTCATTGGCCCAACTTTGCAACACCCATTGTTTCTCTACACCAAGAGAACTTTCGAGTGCTCACAAACTTCGTCAATCCATCTACAAAATTCTTCAAGGTGTCCACCTTTACCAACAACACCCTTTTAGCCTCAACCATATCTCTCACAAAGTGATATTGAACATCAATTTGCTTTGTATTTGAATGATAAGCAAGGTTCTTAGCCAAAAAAATTTCACTTTGGCTATCACAGTCTATCCTTATAGCTTGCTGCACCAACCCCATACTTGAACACAATCTCTGCAACAAAACTGCTTCCTTTCTTGCATGATTGGCTGCTATATATTCTGCCTCTGTAGTTGAAAGAGCCACTACAGACTGTCTTTTACTCATCCAACTAACTGCACCTCCAAATAGGCCAAACACATACCCACTTGTAGATATTCTTTGGTCCAGATCTCCAGCCCAGTTTGCATCAACAAAACCACGAATGTCCAACACTCTTTCCAATCCTGGTCTTCCCTGATAGCATAAGCCATTTCTCCGTCTCATTTCCTCCGACAACAAGGCTGAGACAATGTCATCAAAATTCAAGGTAGTTGTATTGCTACCTATTGCAATAACCACTCTGTCCCATGATTCTGGTAGAGAACACAACAAATTGATGCACTTATCTTCATCTGGGATTTTAATATCAACATATGACAGCTGACTTACCATAGTATTGAAGGTGTTAAAATGCTTTGCCATTTCTCTGTCTCATTTCCTCCGACAACAAGGCTGAGACAATGTCATCAAAATTCAAGGTAGTTGTATTGCTACCTATTGCAATAACCACTCTGTCCCATGATTCTGGTAGAGAACACAACAAATTGATGCACTTATCTTCATCTGGGATTTTAATATCAACATATGACAGCTGACTTACCATAGTATTGAAGGTGTTAAAATGCTTTGTCACCAAGTCTCCATCCTTCATCCTCAGGTTATACAGCTTTTTCTGCAGGAATAATTTATTCACTAGAGACTTAGATTGGTATAAAGTCCCAAGTTTGTCCCAAAAATTATTCACCGTAGCTTCCCCAGATACATTCAACAATACCGAATCTGAGACACACAACTGTATTATGCTCTTCACCTTCTGATCTAACTTCTTCCAGTCGTCATTTGACATTTTTTTTGGTTTAGTACCTAGATCTACCGCGATCCACTAGTCTTTATCCACCAATAGATACTCCATCTTGAGATTCCACAACTCAAAATATGACCATTAAATTTCTCGATCTCTATCTTCTCGCAGCTCGCCATCTTCTTTCACTGCAAGAATCGATCCCGCAGATCTCCCACTGAATAAGGTCTACCTCATGCCCGAGCAAAAAACCCCTCAGCAGCAAATGCATCCCCTTGAAGCCGAAACAACTCTGATACCAAATGTAGGTTTTAACCCTGCATAGAAATTATCTGCAAACGAATCTTAAGAACATAAAATAAACAATAGAGAGAGCATAAAACATAAAATAGATATACATAGATATTTTCCCCCGGATCCCAAATCGGGATGACCAGCTTGATTTTTCGTTATATTCCTTTTAGTGTTACAACACATATATATGCATGTCAAAGCATACATAAACCCTAATCCATTAACCCTGGATTAGAACATAACCGTAGTTCCTTTGACCGGATCTACAAAATACCAAGGGCTGAAAACCATCATGCCCCAAAACCATGTGCAAACCCATGCAAAAAACCATGGGCAAGTTCACCCACTGGAAAATAAGGTCCAAATTTTTTTTCCGACGCAATGTACAAGATAAGCTGTTGCCCCCCGCGCGTGACTAGTCATGGAAAGAATATAACACATACCCAACAAAAACAAGGTAGATGAGAAACAATATAACACTAGAAAGTTTAAAAAGTGAAAAAACTAGTGTTATGAAAAGGACAATTTATAAAGCTAGTGCTAAGAATGAAGGAAATTTGAAAACCTAGTCCTACGAGGGAGGGAAAAATGAAATTCTAGCAGTAGAAACTTGAACAATTGAGAAACATAGTGCACCAATGAGGAGAGGAGGTTAGTTTTGGAGAGAGAGAGAGAGAGAGAGAGAGAGAGAGATTGTCAATGAATGCCAAAACTACCTAGCATAAATATTAATTGTAAACTACCATAAATATTAATTCCAAAATACATAGCATAAATATTAATTGCAAACTACCTAGCATAAATATTCATGAATAAATGTAAATATTAATTGCAAATTAATTACCTAGAACTGATTGTGATATTTTTTCTCAATGCATAAAACACAAAATGAATATTTTGGAAGATTGTCAGTTGTGCAATTGACTATATATTTGAAATAAGTAAATACCAAGTCTCTTATGGCATGTATAAGAAATATAAAGAAAAATTATCTTATGGTATAATGGATGATAATGAATAAGTAATTACTAATGGATGATATTCGTCTTCGCCTTCAACATGTCCATAAGTTCTACAATGCATTTTAGTTGTGGTTATTAAAAGTCTCCTTACTTTCAATCCCTTGCACTTTTTACAAGGGAAATAATTTTTTCTATCCTCCAAAGCCCCTGATGTCAATCCCATGTGTCCTTGGATCATTCCTTGAGTAATGTTATCTGAAAATTTTCCTCACTAAATAGCTTTCAGTGATGATTACCAATCAAAATTAACCTCAAAATAGGCCTATAACATTTCAAAAACATGGGATGTATAACAAGAATGTGGAACTTGTAAATAGGTATTTAGCCCTACATATATATAAATCAATTTCCCATCGGATATTCAACGCTAGTCTGTCGGATAAAAGTTGCACAATGGTAAAATGCCATTAATGCCAAAATTTGGCCGGTAAAATGTCATTAATGCCGATTATCGATTTCCGACTCCATGTAATTAACATTGCATATTCGAGGATCGTAGGGATTTAAAAATAAAAATAAAAAATACATTAAACGTCCAACAACAGTTTTGATATTATCCATTTGTCGGATTCCGCCGTCAGATCTTAACTTGAAATGTGGTAGTAACAAGAGATAAGTTCATCTTCTTGCAATGTGCTATAACAATATACTCAAATAAATCTTTATAAAGATGATATTTTTTCTCATGATGATTCAATATGGCTTTTTGGTCATACAAGTATGGACTCCCTACAAAAATCCCGCAAATATCAAGTGGTACACTATTAAGCTTACCTCATCTATAAAATTAATAGTGATGGAAAATTTGAGGTTACGTTTTCCTGTCACTTGTAATTTGGCATCATCACATACCCAACACAAAGGGTGAGGTTTAGTATGAGGTGTAGTTTCTATATTAAGTTTCTTGACAATTGCTTTAGAGATTAGATTGACTTGGGATCCACTATCAAACAATGTATTAACTTTTTTTTTTTTGGAGTGACCTTGATATGAAAAATATCACTTCTTTATTTATAATTTTTAGATTCAATAGGCTTACTAGAAGAACTAGTACTTAAATTAGAATTTATACCTTTCATTCCCATGGTTGTGATTTTGGTTTCATTGCCTAAATAAGATCCTAGATCTTGTTAAGTTGTAGTAGAAATATTGTGTTTACCCTTGTTACCGAACTTATTTGGTCTCATTTCTAGATTTAATTCCAACATTGGTCTTAATCATGGCCATCTTTTGAAAAATGTTTACAGGTAAGTTTCATTGCCTTTAAACTTCCCCTTTCCTTTCTCTCTAGATTTAGAAGGTTTCTTATTAGTTTCTTGAGGAAAATTATTTCCTGTTGATTCTAAATGAGTCATCTGAACACATACTTCATCTAGATTGGTGGGATTAAACATAAGTACAATATGTATCAAATAAATTTGTAATCCACTTATATATTTAAGGGGAGTATCTTGTGAAGAGAAATCGACAACCAAGATTACATCTCTTCTTCTAGATTCTTGTTTGTAACTTTGGAAACTCTGACCTTTAGCGTGTCTAAAATTTTTCCAATCCATAATTTATTTTTGCATGTAAGTTAATGGATTACATTTTCTTCTTAATGAAACTATAAAATCATTCCAAGAATTGATAATTTTACCACTTTTCTTCAAATATTCTTGAGTTTCGGCCTCCCACCAAATGAAGGTTGCACTTTCCAAATGAAGAGGAGCAAGTTGTATCTTTGTAACATCATCATCAACCTTTTGAATCCCGCAATAGACTTCAATTTGACGAACCCAGTTATCCAATTTTCAGCTTTTACTTCCCCATTGTACATAGGTGATTTAAACTTGGCATCAAGCTTAATCAAAGGAGACTTAGCATGTCCTTTTGGAGATGTAGGAGGAGTAGGTGTATGAGATGAAGGAGGTGAATAAGGAGGTGAGGGTGGAGGTGAAGGAGGAGGTGGAGGTGGAGGATTTCTTCCATCACCACCATTACCTTTTGGATTATTATAAATTTCTCCTTGCAACCTTGTTTTCTTATCATTAAACAACAATTTCACCATCTAAAACATATCATAGAAATCCTTTCCAAAATCTCTCTCATCCTTAGACATCAGCTCCTTGCATTCTTCATGTGACATGGCTGGTGGAGTTTGTGACTTCCTTGAACCAATTTTAGGGTTTGGCTCTTCATGAATTCCTTATCATATTTTTAATTTAGACCTTGTAATCATTCAAGAAAAAACTTGCAAAAACTTTCAAACCTTCACAACAACCATGCTCTGATACCAAACTAATCTGAAATTAAAATCAAAGGTTTCTTGTAAAATTTTGCAAGCTAGTTTATTTCTTATGGGAGATAGATCTATATTGAAAAAGAACATAAAAAATGTTACTTTTTTGTATATTTTAACAGTGAAAAGTAAACGACAAGCAACATAAAAAAAACAACAATTTGATGATGGAGTTCACCCCTCCTAGGCTACGTCTCTAGGTCCACCTTCTAATGTTAGCCCTTTAAATTATATGCTCAAATGTGTAATTACATCAACATACAATTCTAAAATTGAAAAAACAACACTTCCATTGTAGCCAGAACACCCAAAAACCCCTGCGTAGGCTCTTCTTGGGCTCACAAAGGATGAAAAATGGACAAGTTAGGCCTCCTTTATTTCCCTACTAATTGTTCTGCAAATTCATCCCTCTATCAAAAATGGCAATGAATTTCCTCTTTGGAGGACGTGTAAGGTGGAAATTTTGCACGGGTTCAACCAAAAATCCCATTATGTTAGGTTCCATTTGTTGGACAGTTAGATTGAGACTCACAACCTTAGTCTTCACCCATTGGTCAGTCACGTGGCAAATAAAATGACCAGGGGATGTGATTCATAGGCCATGCACCTGTTGACACCACTCTTGGTAACATGAAGTTTAAGGTGTCCACAGGCAGGGTGCGACATTCCCGTCCCTATAATTTATCATTCATTGGTTACATGGTTTCCAATGGAACTCGGGGTTGGGGCCATACTCCCCACCCATTCCACCTTCTCCCATGGTCATTTGATATGCCATATGCCTCAAGTCTTGGCCAGTTGGTCGAGTATTCCACCCGCCCCTACCCCACCCAAATATGCAACCACTACACCTTGAATAAATGTGGTCAACATTATATTAATAAGCATCAATATAGCTCAATGGTATAATGGGTAGTTGGTAACTCATAGGTCATGGGGTTGAGCCTCGCAGAGGCTCATTCAGATCTTAACCAAAGTTTGCATAAATATCGAGGGATGCATGATGCCTTCTCATAGGGCCATGTGGCACCCTCTGATTGGCCGCCCTGAACAAATCATGTCAACCAATCAAATCACACCAGTTGGAAGCATAAAATTGAGCCATGTGTCCATTTTTTATTGGTTCGATTGTGCACAGTTACCCTACTGACATCAACACCATGTCAACATACATACTTCCACGTGGCATCTGTACACTAGCCAATGAATCCTACAAGTTTACCTTTTTACTATTTGCCAAAAACTTTAAAAGGTGATAAATTCCTCATACGATCTTGGATTAAAGCGATTCAAGGATAATTCGAATAAAAACGATGAGATATATGATTTGGCATTGATTCTGGAAGAATTTGAGCACTTTTATTTTGGGCATATTTTTTATCCCCTAGATCATTCCTCCCCAAAAGTTTGGTTTTACTCAACAAGTAAGTGAGGGTACAACTCCCTCACTTTTCCGATCTCAATCCACCTTACTTTACTTGGATTAGTACCTATGAGCCCCACTCAAAGATACTCCACATTACCTTTGCATGAATTCCTTATCCTCATGTCAATAATTTATTCTTACTGCAACTCATTTAAATATTTAGGAGAAAAATATTCTATATATGGAATTTGAACATTATATTCTTGTGTAGAAATTTTAATACAATTATGTATTGCCTGGATTCTCTTGATCTAAGAATTATATGCCATTGTTAAATACAGAATTGCTTCTACGAAAATTCTTGCGGAAATTTAAAACACGATCGCCAATTGCAAACACATGAAGAAAGATCATTCACACATAACACAGATGTTTACTGGGAAAGCTTAAAGCTAAAAATCCCACTATCATATATTATTTATATATCATGGATCATGAAACAATCTCATACAAAACTCTTCTCCAAGAGCTCTTAGTACAATATACAATCGTCTCACACTATCATGTAGAAATTTGGAAAATGCCTTAGCCAATTTTCTGCCTCACAACAACTGGCCTCCACTGTGCCATCCAAGTTGATTACAAAGACCAATTCGACACAATCATGCCCTCCTTGACTACGCAATCATCATGAGCATATCCAATGTGTGTTTGACTTGCAAGAGTGCAATCCAATATAGTACAACTGATAGTCAACTGTCCCTTTCACCTACCTCTCAACCGGGTCTCCACTAGATTTGACATGCATGTAGTTAACAGTAGTAAATCTTTAGTTGGATGTGAAATCACTCCATGTGAATTAATTTAATATTTAATTCACTGATCTCTCACTAGTGTATCTTCAGTTACAACTATCACAACTGAGTTTAACTCACTTAACTGAGTTAAACTACTTTACAACTCACATAACTACACATCCAAATCTGCTACAACTTTGAATCACTTAGTTACAACTAAGTCCACTTGCATGTGCCAAAAACCAACCTTTGAACTCAAAATTCATTCAGCTAACTAGTTTTCCACTTCAGTTAACTGATTTCAAGTGCTCCATGAGAATAGATTAATATTTATTGTCCAACTATTATTAAGGGATAATAATAGTCGACATGCATATATAAATAGACATGCGATCTATAAATAGACTTCGCACATACGTATAAAAATATAACATAATCTATAAATAGAATTTAATCAACATCTATAAATATACTTCCTCTATAAATAGAATTTTCTCATCCATTCTAAAAATAGACACACCTAAAAATAGCCTGTGGGCCCCACCTAGTGTAGGTGCTTAATTTTCAGTAGGATCATCATCTTGTTGAATCTAAACACTCCCTCTCAACAAGAAAGGGATTATCCTTCACCCCGATCCTCTCTCTATGGTATTCAAATTTTCTCTTGGTGAGTGCCTTCGTCAGAATATCTGCATCCTGATCCTCTGTAAGAATGTACTGAAGCAACATGATCTTCCGCTGCACACAATCTCTGATATGATGATACCGGATATCTATATGCTTATTTCTATCATGAAACATAGGATTAATCAAGAGTTTAATGCAACTCTGATTATCATAATGAATCACTGTAGGATCTAAATGAGAAATAAAAAAACCAACCAGGATATTTCTCATCTAGATAGCCTCACATGCAGCTTGATTTGCTGCCATGTATTTCGCTTCCACTGAACTGAGTGCCACGGATCTCTATTTCTTGCTGTACCAAGAAACAATTGTATATCTGATACTGAATATCCCTCCTGATGTGCTCTTTTTTCCGTTGGTCTACTCGCCCAATCTGCATCTGTGAAGCCATGCAACTTCACCTCATACATTTGTCTGTACCGCAAGCCATACTCATATTTTCCCCTCAGGTATCTTAGGACATGCTTTCCCAGCTTCGAAAAGAGCTTGGTAGGCTTAACCATCAGTTGAATAAGCTGGTTCACCACATAGCATATTTTTGGTCTTGTATTCACTAAATACATTAGCGAACCCACTAACTGTCGATAAACAATAACATCCACTACCTATCCATATGTAGCGTCCTCTTTCCTCTAGTTTCCTAGAAGAGGAGTATCCATGGGTTTGCATCCCTCCATGTGAAACTTACCCAGTATCTTCCTTGCATACTTGCCTTGAAACACAAAAATTTCATCATCTTACTGCCATATTTCCAATCCAAGGAAATAATGAAGGAGGCCCATACCCTTCATCTTGAACTCCTTTGCAAGGTCCTCCTTGCATGAGTGTATTAGCAACTCATCACCAGTCAGTATTAAATGATCAACATAAAGAAAAATGATTAAAATCTTACTCTCCACCGCAATTTGGTATAGGTTTGCATCCGCCTCACTCTTGGTGAAGCCAAGTCCGGTGAAATAATTGTCGATCCGAGTGTACCAAGCACAGGGTGCTTTCTTCAGCCCATACAATGCTCTTTTGAGTCTGCACACATGTGACTCACTGCTGATTATCTCAAATCCTTCAGGCTTCTCAATGTACACTTCTTCCTCAATTATCCCATTAAGAAATGCAGTCTTCACATCCATCTAATGAATGTTCCAACCCATCTGCACTAATATAGCAAGGATGGTCCTTATGGAAGAATACCGTGCGACAGGTGCAAAGGTTTCTTCATAATCAATCCCCTCGATATGTGAGAAGTCCTGAGCCACTAATATGGCCTTGTATTTCTCAACACTCCCATCAGAAACTTGCTTTACCTTGTAGATCCATCTTGAATCCACCACTGATTTATAAACCGGCCTTGGAACAATTTCCCAAGCATTGTTTATGAAAATGGAGTCATACTACTCCACCATTTCATCTACCCATGTGGGCTCTGCTTCCTGAAAGGAATATGGATCAATCATAATACATTTTCTCACGAGAGCCATGTATCTAGTGAATCAATCAAGAGTTTGTATTTGTCTACGTTGTGAGGTAGGGACTCCTACATTCTGTGTAGGATCAAGTTCCAACCTCTTAGCTTCTGTGGTACGCTTTCTGCCAGTTCTGATGTTTGGCTCTGTGTGAGTGGACTCCTCCACTCCATGAACCTCCTCCTGTGGTTGATCCACATCTAGAGACTCATATTTGGGAACCAATAATTCCTCCTTTGGTGAATGCAAGTCCAACTCCCTCTCATGCGACAACTGCATGGCTTTCCCCTCATCAAATTTTATATCTCGTCGCATAATAATCATCTTACTATTAGGAAAATACAC
Source organism: Pinus albicaulis (assembly GCA_034641835.2). NCBI lineage: Eukaryota > Viridiplantae > Streptophyta > Pinopsida > Pinales > Pinaceae > Pinus > Pinus albicaulis. Next base: position 975,849,745 of record CM076580.1, on the reverse strand, counting down.
ATGATAATTATGGGGCGTTTCTATGTACCTAAAAAATATCCCAACTTCAGTAGTGTGCTCTGTTATCACAAAATTGCACCTTATAGGCTGCTAATCAGACAATATCATGTAACTATTTCAAACCAATATTTGGATTGAAGCTTAGCCTCTTCAATCTGAGAGGGCTCTCTCAAAGGGTTAATGATATTGAATAAAGATATAGATGGATAAATCTATTAGGGAAACAAATTGCTTCTGATGAGTGTAGGTTGAAAATAGTATCAGTATGAAAATATTGGGCTTATTGAGTTAACATTTTCAATGATTCAGTGAGTTCACATGACATGGAAGTTGAGGCAGGTAAGAGTTTTTTAGTAGTAGGACACACACACATGAAACGAGAAAATAGACAGTCAATTCATCTATAAAGGAAGTCAGATCATTGCATGAATGAATTCTGAGTATTATAAATGAAAACCACTACAAATGGGATACATAAAAGATATAGATAAGATAGGTAAGCACTAAAAACTCATTCAGAATCTCAGGTTGGTCAAGTAACAAATCTCTGTATTGCTGAAACAGTCAAATTACATAAAGTTGTCTTTGCCAAAAAATATCCAACCCTTGACAAATTCGATTCAATCACCTTTAATAGACTTGTTACAACATGAGATGATCTGCCTCCTGGCTAGATTCATCGAATTTTTTCCTAATGATACCTTGCATAACCATAAAACAGCTTCTTAATGACAAAATGACAGCTACACTACTTGACGGTCCTTATCCTACTAGGACTCAAACTACTCATTATTATATTTAACAACCTTATCCTCTAAAATAATTACAACTTTGACAAGTATTCTTTCACATGTTCGAATTGGGATGATGGAATTCATCACTACATGACCACTTAACTGTACTCTAAAACTGGAAACAAAACCCTGTTTTTTAGGCAAATGATCTTCTTCTTCCATGAATTCTTTGGCTACCAAAATATCTTCAATTCGTGGTCTTTGAGTGTTGAATAATTGCTTGTCATGGTCTTTAATACTTCAATAATCTCCATATGTCCAAAAATTCTCCCAAACCTGCTAAAAAGGCTCAAATAAAGTACGCTACGAAAGTAAGGCAATTTCGTAGCGTACTTTCGTAGCGTTGCAAAACATGCCATTTACCCTCTAAAATTTTGATTCTTTCCTTTTGAATAGTCTTCATCATCGTTAGACATATCTCCCACACCAATTTCACCTCTTGACAACAACCAAAACTATTTCAAAAGGTATAAAGAATAGGTACAGTAGTTTCGTAGCGTTTTGTTGTCCTTCAAGCCCAGGCACGCTACGAAACTACTGAAAAGTGCTGAAAATCCATATTTTTGTGTAATTTTGAAAACTAAGCCTTGTAAGTGCCAAAATCTTGTCTCTAACATGGCATTAGCCTTAGAAAACCATAAACCAACTCACCTTATGATCCTTGAGGCATTTCTTCCTCATTTATAATTGGTTGAGCTATTGGCTCTTCAAGCACCTGTCATTTTAAGGCCTTTTTTCTCTAACTCTTCATGAATTAGTTCAAGTTGCTCCTGAAGGTCTTTAACCTGGTATTTCAATCTTCTATTGGTGGCTTTCAACTATGTGTTCATCCTCCTGACATGCTTGGCCTCTTTCCTTGCCAAAATGATCCATTTGATGAGTTGTTGTGTGTTATCTAAAGTCTTGGAGATAGTGTCAACCTATTATTCCCAAATTGCCTTCATATTTTGAAATTGAATCTTCTCTACACTGTGTTTCCTTGATTCTCTTTTCGTAACATCAATTTCATGATTGGCCAATTTCAATTTTTCTTCAAGGAGCTGCAACTCTGTTTTTTCCATCACCTTTTCTTTTCCCTTCTTTGATTTGTTGACTGTATATTTCTCTGTAGGTGATGAAAGGTCAATAATCTCTTGAGGTGGCTGAGTTGTGTCAGTAAATGGTTGAGCTTCTTTATTGCTCTCTAATAGCTTCCTAGCATGCCTTGTCATAGAATTTCTTGCCTGTAACATGAAACCTGCATCTTCCCCCTCAAATTCTAATTTCTTTGCAGATTTAGCCTTTTTTAACTTCTGCCCACCTTCCTCTATAAACTCAGCTTTGACAATAGGAGTTTCCTCTATGTCAATGGCATGTAAATTATCTTCTAGATTTCCCTTAACTTCTGCTCTATCTTCTACAACCACTGTTTTCTCTTCTAAACCCACTATTTGGCTCCTTGTCATCCTTTTGGTTCCTTGTTTACTAACGGTTTGTTTTTGTTTTGCAGGTTTGACCACTTTTTACTTTTGTTTTGCAGGTGGGACACTTGGTGTGTCAAGACTCTGCATTTTTTTTGGCTCCTTCATAATTTTCTCACTTGATTCTACTCTTGCAGGTTCACTTAGTTCTGCTACCAATGATTCCCTATGTTCTGCTGCTAATGGTGATGGAATTCTCCTAGGTTTAGGGGTTCTTGATGAGTAAGAGCATCCAACTCAAAACCACTAACAAACAAGAATGAGGACTAGTCTTTGCCTAACCTTTTAAGTACATATAAAATCAATAACTTCATTAAACCATGATGAAATAATGAAGTCCCACTCCTCTCAAACTTTGCTTCACTACTACATTTGGGGGAAATTCCGACACTTGGTTCCGACGCTTTTGACCAAATGTCAGAAATTTCCCCAAATTTTTTCAATCCCGCTCGAAACCGTCAATATACTGACGTTTATAGAAAATTGTCGCAATACTGAAACTTATACAAAGTGTCGCAATTGCGACGTTTGGAGGAAGACGTCGCAATTGCAACACTATGCCCCAAAGCGTCACTATTGCGATGGCTGCCTCCAAATGTCACAAGTGCGACACAATGTCTAAGTGTCACAATTGCGACGTTTGGAGGCATCCATCACAATAGAGATGCTTTTTCCGCCGTCAATTAACGACACTTATATGCACGCTACATAAAAATACGAAACTTGTATGCGCGCTGCATAAAAATGATTTTATTAAAAATATGAAACTTATATCCATCACAATAGCTACATTAACGTCTGATATCACGCGCGCATTCGCCATCCGCTCTTGCAGAATAGAATTTGCCCTCAGCATTCACCCTCAGCTCTTGCAGAACAACATTTTCCCTCAGCATTCTCCCTCAGCTCTTGCAGAACAGCATTCGCCCTCAGCATTCGCCCTGAGCTCTTGCAAAACAACATTCACCCTGAGCTCTTGCAGAACAGCATTTTCCCTCAACATTCACCCTGAGCTCTTGCAGAATAGCATTCACCCTCAACATTCGCCCTGAGCTCTTGCAGAACAACATTCGCTTTGCATTCGCCCTCAGCTCTTGAAGAATAGCATTCGCCCTCAGCTCTTGCAAAATGGTAAGTTCTTACTGCAGGCCCTTCCTCCTATAGTAGGGTTGACTCTATTTGGGTGTTTTTGGTCAATTCCATTGGATTGTGTTAGGCTATAGGGTTCTCTCTAGATGTCAAGAATCAAGATTCAATACCCTCTATTATCTTCATCACCCAATACAAGATTTAAATTTTTCCCAAAGAAACACTTATTAATTTGGCAGCCATTATTTCTCCCTGCTTTAAAAACCATACATTTAAATGAAAACAAGCATTGCATTTCAACTACAAAAATATATTAGTGTTTGCCCTCAGCATTCGCCCTTAGCTCTTGCAGAACAGCATTTGCCCTCAGCATTCACCCTTAGCTCTTGCAGAACAGCATTCGCCCTCAGCATTCGCCCTCAGCTCTTACAGAACAGCATTCGCCCTGCGCTCTTGCAGAACAGCATTCGCCCTGAGCTCTTGCAGAACAGCATTCGCCCTGCATTTGACCTCAGCGTTCGCCCTCAGCTCTTGCAGAACAGCATTCACCCTCAACTCTTGCAAAATGGTAAGTTCTTACTGCAGGCCCTTCCTCCTATAGTAGGGTTGACTCTATTTGGGTTTTTTTGGTCAATTCCATTGGATTGTGTTAGGCTGTGGGGTTCTCTCTAGATGTCAAGAATCAAGATTCAATACCCTCTATTATCTTCATCACCCAATACAAGATTTAAATTTTTCCCAAAGAAATGCTTATTAATTTGGCAGCCATTATTTCTCCTTGCTTTAAAAACCCTACATTTAAATGAAAACAAGCATTGAATTTCAACTACAAAAATCTATTAGTGTTCAAATGTACATGTGTGCATCACTTGTGTAGGGTATTCCTTTTCCACTTTCACATTATCCAAGAATGTGTGCAGTATAGTTCATATTTTTTGTGATTTAGATTATCTTGAAAAAGGAAAGGAAAATTATTTCCCATGGAAAAAGAAGGTTTTCCCTTTTTACTACTGGAAATGGTACAACAAAGTTCCATTTCTACCCGAAACTCCTATGAAACAGGAACCAAATAAAGGCCATGTCCTCAATGGACATCATTTAGCTTTGAAAATGGCCATTGCACCGTGTTGTTTCTTATATTACATCACGATAGTTTCTTAGGTCATTTCTTGTTTCTTGAGATGAAAAACAACCAAAGAAATTGTGAAGATCCTTTCAAGAAATAAATGACCATTTCTCAATCATATCTCAACTATTTTTTATTTTATTCGGTGGTTGCTTACTTTGAGAGAAATTTGACACTTTTATAAGGAATATAACATAAAAACACAAAATGGGAAGGAATTGATGAGGTAGATGTCCTTTAGTTGTTGTCAATTAAGAATTGATAATACACAATGCATGTTCTGTACTACAAACTAGATTCCTTCCTGGAGTTAGGACATAGAGTATTGAATCAAAGTTGTAGTTTCTAACTTCTTGTATTGGTTCATCAATCTTGAAATTCAGACATTGCATGTCTTAATTGCTTCATGTTTGAATAATTTTCATCATATCGTACAATAGGAAATTAGGAATTATGATTATTATTACTTTATGGATCTATTAAGTTACTTTTAAGTTTGCATGGTTTAGTGTGAAATTATTCTAGTGTGCCCCTAGGCCCAGGTGAAGGAATGCCAAGGACTGAGAAACCTAGTTTTTAAATGGTATTGTTTCTTATACCCAAAAACCCCTCAACATCACTTCTTATTAGTTCTTAACAATAGTGTTGTAAACAATTTGAGAATTGATATAGCAAAATCTCGCACTTATCAAGATAAAGTCCTAAAGCTAAAGTGTGATACCATGTGTAATTGAATAGCCCCATTGTCACCTCACCAACCTCTTTTCACTTCAGGCTAGCTCTCCTCCAACTCAAGGGGGGTTCTCCCTAGTAGATGTTAGGGATCTAATGGCCCAACCAAACCAAGTCAAGAGCCCCTAACTCTCTATGTTTACTACTATCAATCAAAATATTGAACAATAGGGTCAGACATGCATCCTGAAGATAAAATTGCCAGGGTATTTTTGTGTAATTTCAAAGGGAAAGTCCCCAAACACATATAATCAAGGAATTATAATGTGATTTCAAACATTAAATATCAACAAAATCGTTTAAAGGATATTGAAAGGAAAAAGGTGATGGAAGATAGAAAGTGCCTTACTTAAATGCTCTAAGGATTTTTCAATAGCTTCTCCAAAAGCTTCACTTCAAGGCCCTTCAAGATCGTCTCCAACAATGCTATACCATCAGCTTCAACAATGTTGCTCCAAAAATGTCCTCAAGGTCTTCACAACAAGTTTACTAGAAGTTGCTCCAACAATATATTCAATAAAGTCTTCATTGTCAACTCGTCTCTTGTTTGGGTGCCTTAATGTGCAATGACATGTTTCCAGGACTGAATTCAATGCAAGGCATATTTGAAACTCTAACTCTGTCTTCCGGTGTCTTATTAGAAATTATTTCAGTTTTTATTTTGTGTTTTCAAGTTAGATATTGTTTTCAAGTTTTTACATTTATAATTTTATTGCAATGTGGCAGACTGATCAGGGCAGTACAGGAACAACCCCGAGACGGGATGATCACGGAAAGAGGCCAGCGGAAGAACACGTAAAGTGCCAGCATTTCTCTATCTTTAGGTATTTTAGTCATTTACATAATTGAAATAATATTAATTTTGTTCAAATATGCAGACACCTAGCCATGGTACGCCTGATGATTCCCTCTTTGAGGAAGAGCTTTCTTCATCCCTATCTCCAGTGTTCTTGTTGCGAAAAAAGGCACGAGATGCAAGGTCAGAATTTAATACTTTCATAGACGCGCCTCAAACACCTGAAACATAAGAGAGGATAAAAAAAATTATGAGCCAGCTAGAAACATATCAGGTAATAATAAAAAGTCAAAAGGATATTTTTTTTGTTCTGCATGAGATGAATTGTGATAGTTTGATTTTTAATTTTTACATTGACTAAACTAACAAAAAGTTCTTTTTTATGTAGCGTTTTCTGGCACTTGTTGAACCCGGTGTTGGTGGTAGTGGGACACAAGGGCAAGAGATTGCCCAGCAACCCTCTCGTACACCTTCTACTCCTTTAGGTTCCAGCCAAGAAACACACCCTGCCCAAGCAGACACCCAGCCAACCACTGAACGTGTTGGCAATGATGAGGCTGATATGGCCAACTACATTATTGCGTTTCTTGGAGCTACACGTGTCAGCTCCACAGGGAACATTAATGGCACGTTGTTGGTGAACGATGAAGGTGTCCCTATAAAGCATGTAAAACTCCTAGGTAAATTTTAATATTTTAACTATTCCATGTACTTTATCTAAAACATATTTATCATGATTTTTATTTTTAAATTAATGATAATATCTTTCTTTCTTTTTCTGTGTAGGAAACAATGAGTTCTACAGGTTTTTGGAGAGCCATGCATTGGTAATTTTTGGCTCAACCATATGCACAGGGTGGAATTCCCAGAATTCCAACTTGAAAAAAGAACTTCTAGATTATCTAAAAGCCCTTTTTGGGGTCAGCACATTTGACAGAACAGCGGTGGCTCGGGTAGCCGGCAAATATTTGAAATATACCAGGGACACCTATAGGATGCAATTGCAATTTAACCCTAGATACGAGCGTCCTCTCATAGTTCTAGAGAGTGAGTGGAGAGCACTCATCCATGACAGAAAAGAGAAAAGGGCAAAGAAAGAAGGAAAAATGCCAATTGGACCCGCAAGGTAAATTACAACTTTAATTCAATAGCTTTAATTTTCTCTATGTCTAAAATAAAAGTGTGCTATGTCATATCTGACTTCAATATTTTGATGCTAGGTTGCTTGAAACCTCAAAGGCAACCAAAGCTAGGATTGAAAAAAAGGGCCATCACAAGCTAGGCCAGGGCGACTACTTGAAATTAGCTGCAAGAATTGTAATTCAGTAGCTAAACATCTTATAATTAATTGTATCGCCTTCCAACGTTTTTGTAATCCTATAAAATATGATTAAAAATACAAAATCATATGTAATGTAGGGTGATGACTTCGGAGCAGAAACTACAGAGGAAGATAAAAATATCGCTTTCCATTTCGGCTATCAAGCCGTAGTTGAACGTCGCATAAGCTTGGGGCAGGTCCCAAGATCCAGAATGCCTGATAATGTAAAACATTAACCTTTCAATATGTTTGTTTTCATCCATAAATTTAATGTCTAACAAATTTGTTTAAATCAGGGGAGCAGCACTACCGACGAGGAAAATAACCCAGTTTTAGAGCTAGATGTAGATGATCCTCACGTGCAACCTGATCATTGTAGTGGGGACCAGGCCGACAATGCTACTATCAGTGAGGGCCGTGACGGTAATTAATTTCCACTTATAATTTTTTCTAATTATACCTTGATGGTTGTCCTTATAACATTTTTTGTTTAAATGACGGAGAATGTTTCCCTTGAGGATCTTACCACCAGAGAGGAAGACAGGGCAACAGTCCCAACGGAGACAACTGGTGCACCAGGTAAATAATCTCATTGCAATTTTTTTTATTAATATTACTGAACTAGTTCAATGATATTTAAAAACTGACAATTAAAATTTAATATTATCTGTTTTTGTAGGCGATGCCCCGTCATTGGATGAGACGAGACATCGTGACTATGCAACTAGGTCAGCGGCGACAACTAGTGCACCAGGTAAATAATCTCATTGAAATTTTTTTTATTAATATTACCGAACTAGTTCAATGATATTTAAAAACTGACAATTAAAATTTAATATTATCTGTTTTTGTAGGCGATGCCCCATCACTGGATGAGACTAGACATCATGACTATGCAACTAGGTCAGCGGCGACAACTGGTGCACCAGGTAAATAATCTCATTGTAATTTTTTTTTACTAATATTACCGAACTAGTTCAATGATATTTAAAAACTGGCAATTAAAATTTAATATTATCTGTTTTTGTAGGCGATGCCCCGTCACTGGATGAGACCAGACATCGTGACTACGCAACTAGGTCAGCGGCGACAACTGGTGCACCAGGTAAATAATCTCATTGCAATTTTTTTTATTAATATTAACGAACTAGTTCAATGATATTTAAAAACTGACAATTAAAATTTAATATTATATGTTTTTGTAGGCGATGCCCCGTCACTGGATGAGACCAGACATCGTGACTACGCAACTAGGTCAGCAGTGCGGGTCGAAAGGCACGAAACAGGAGCAGAGCACGATGATATTGATGATGTAATTAGGAGCTTTAGAAATAGGAAGAAGAAAAAGAAAATTTAATAATGTAAAATATTGTATTATTATAAGACAAATGTTACCATACTTGGAACGTTTTTTGCGTTATATAAAAAAATCATTTATCATATTATTTTTATGTCAAGCATTAATTGCAATGTTTCCTTGTGCACTTTTTGTTGAATTGTTTTTTATTAGTTATTGAATATTTTTTTTTATGCTCATGAAAGTAAAAAATGAAATATAGATTGGGTGTTGGGGAATTGAGAGTGATGTGAGGGGGGGGGGGGAGGGGCCATAAGAGCTTCCACCTTCACGTGGTTGGCCATTTTTAGTAGAGAATAATTTTTTGGAGCGATTTAATCTTGGAGCAAACCTCCCTCGATCCATTGTAGCAACAAAAAAGTCATTGTTGACTTAGTAGAGAAGGTAGTTAATACAAGAGCTATGGAAAAGGAGTTGTACTTCAACAAGGATGGCTCAGTGAAAAAAAATTTGCAGGTCAGAGAAAAAATTATGTTTAAAGGAAGGTCACCTGCATGTGAAACTTCACTGCGGTGGATCTTTCCTTGTCCACTTATATTCGATTTTAATGTGTTATTTTAATTTTTCATGGAGGGTTGTTTTGGAATATGGTCTGGCATTCAATTGCACACTTACTGAAAGCATTGTCAATTTGTCTTGCAGGCGGTGTGAACAAACTTGCTGATCTTGTTGGAGTCACCCTTGGGGCAACAAAAGGCACGAAACAGGAGCAGAGCACGATGATATTGATGATGTAATTAGGAGCTTTAGAAATAGGAAGAAGAAAAAGAAAATTTGATAATGTAAAATATTGTATTATTATAAGATAAATGTTACCATACTTGGAACGTTTTTTGCGTTATATAAAAAACTCATTTATCATACTATTTTTATGTCAAGCATTAATTGCAATGTTTCCTTGCGTACTTTTTGTTGAATTTTTTTTTATTAGTTATTGAATATTTTTTTTTATGCTCATGAAAGTAAAAAATGAAATATAGATTAGGTATTGGGGAATTGAGAGTGATGTGAAGGGGGGGGGAGGGGCCATAAGAGCTTCCACCTTCACGTGGTTGGCCCTGTTTAGTAGAGAATAATTTATTGGAGCGATTTAATCTTGGAGCAAACCTCCCTTGATCCAGCGTAGCAACAAAAAAGTCAATGTTGACTTAGTTGCTACTCTTTGAGATCGTGGGAGGCTTGTTCCAAGTTCATGCGACTCCAATAAATTGTTCTTGAAACGAAGAGGAGCTTATTCAGGTATGTTTTGACATTTTCAGCATATGTTCTAACATTATCATAAGAATGCATCTTAGAGTAAAAAATACTACATCAATTACTTGTATTTATTGTATAGATAATGATGGATTTTAATTGACTTGGCAGTGCAAGTACAAATCCTCTTGCATCATGAGCAATACAACTTGTCAACCAGGGTCATGTCCAGGATATTTTTGCTTGTGCGCTTGACCAGGTTCGTAATGTCACATTTTGTAAGTTCCTTTACGGTTCATAATTCAATATTAAGCTTGTGCACGATTATTATCTAGGTTTTTTGTATGTGTTTTTTCATCTATTTGATTGTAAGAAACTATGCATGTTTCCTGTTGTTCACTATGATTTCTCCCATTACCACTCCCGGGATGAATCCGAATTTATTGTTACATAGGTTACTTTATTGTTACTATGATTTCTCCATTTACGATTTCATAGGTTACATCATGTAAAGTTGTCAATCTCAGGTTGTTGATGAGCTTTAGTTCTCCAGATTTGGGGCTTTTCTGATATTTTCTCCCTCATGTCATTCCTGCATCACCTCGTTGTTTGAGCATGCCAATTTTCTACCACTTGTACCAATTGGCACATGTCAATCTCTGAGTGGTGCCACATTTCACCTATTTTCGGTGAGAGTTTAGGGTTTCTCTAACATAGCTTCAGAAATCCGATTCAGTGCCTGCTTGAATATTGTCACATAATACTCATGGTTTGGATTGATGAGCATGTTCTGAATGGTTGATTGATTCATAAGAACCACCCATATAGTCATCTTGAGATATTTCAGAAGTTTTCTCGGGTTTCCTTTTTCACCGTTTCTAGTGGGTGGGATGGTGTGGGGTGATACATCAATATTGGTGCTCTTGTAGTAGGGAATTTGTTTTTGGGGATATAAAGGAGCATTTGATGTAGATATCCCATTGGATGCATTCATAGATGGGCACGAGAGGTCAAGAATTTAAATTAGAAATATGCAACCTCTAGCATGGCAACCTGAAGGCCGCGAGAGACACTGGTTAAAGATTGTTTTGTGCTGGCCTTAATATAGTCGTGATTTCTTTCTATTATCTTAATGCAAATATATAGTCCGATCTCATTAAAATGAGGATTTTGGTTGTATTTCTCTTTGGTTGTTTCTCTCTTAATGCTCCAGAAGTTGCCAAAAGTTGCGATAGTTGTTTAGTTTGCCTGTTACAACTTAAAAGTGGTTTTTAGCAATGGGAGTCATTTTTTTTAAGGTTCATACTAATATGAAGATCTTGTAATTCTATATTCAACATAAGAGAAGATGGCCTCTGCTTTGGGCAGTATGACAACAATTTCCACATCTACCTCATTGGGTAACAATGGAAAGGGGAATAAGTTGGGTGCAATGTTTGATAATTATGGCAGACAATTATCTTCTCTTTCAGTTTTTTCACCCATTTCCTTTAATCGCTCAAGCAGAAGAGGGACTTTGAGATTATGCGACAGAGAGAAGGTAGTTAATACAAGAGCTATGGAATAGGAGTTGTACTTCAACAAGGATGGCTCAGTGACAAAAAAATTGCAGGTCAGAGAAAAAATTATGTTTAAAGGAAGGTCACCTGCACGTGAAACTTCACTGCAGTGGATCTTTCCTTGTCCACTTATATTCGATTTTAATGTGTTATTTTAATTTTTTATGGATGGTTGTTTTGGCATATGGTCTGGCATTCAATTGCACACTTACTGAAAGCATTGTCAATTTGTCTTGCAGGCGGTGTGAACAAACTTGCTGATCTTGTTGGAGTCACCCTTGGGGTGAAGGGAAAAATGTTGTCTTGGAGAGCAAGCATGGTTCTCCGAAAATAGTTAATGATGGTGTGATAGTAGCTAAGGAGGTAATTTGTATATGTGTGCTCTGGTTTTCTTTTTAATGTTGTATTATTTCCCCCTCTTAAATGTCTTAGATTTGGTAGGCATAATTTGAAAACTCAAAGGTGAAAGGAAACATATTTGTTACCCAGTGGTCTACTTGGCCTATGGACTAGCCACATTAGAGTAATGCATAAAGCTTTTCACAACAATAAAAGGAAAGGGTTATGGCTAAGTCAAAATTTATTGTTATTGACAGTGTAATGAAATGTATCTCAATGCTATGGTTTTGGCCTTTTTATTGGTTGAATTAGAGGACCCAGTTGAAAATATTGGGGCCAAGTAGGCTGGTTTTCCTTTTTGCTGATGGTTTGGTGTATCTAATTGAATTAGTTGCCTAAGGTATTTTTGGTTGCAAACTCCTTTTCATTTTTCATACGGTATTGGCCTTGTGGAATACATTTGATTGTGTGGTCTTGTTAGATCTACAACATTTGTAGTTGTTTAGTCTTATGGCCGAGGTACACTTTTATTATGGAAATAGTTGATGCAATATTGTCATTTAATCCTTACTGCAGGGTAGCATGTTGAGAAGTTTCTTGTGAAACATTTGGTCTTCAAAATGACACTTGATCCTATACGACATCATGCACTTGACTTCAAAATTCATATTCAAAGTGTGCCAGACAATTCTTGCAAAATTTCAAATATTTATGTTGTTTTAAACCATTATCTTTTTCATGTATTGGATGTTGAAAATGTGAAAAAGACTTTGGTATGAAACCAACTGGTGAATAATTTCCAGCAAAACAACCACTTCCAAGACATGATTTAAAAGTAGAACAAATGTGCTTATGAAGCATAGAAAGATATCCTTGATGCATTGTCAATGTTTGGCTAGGGTTATTTTTGGAGAAAATAACTCCTTATTCCTAGAATAGTGATCTTCAATACAAGTAAATGCCAGAGAAGAGAGATCATCGTGTGGCGCAACAAAACTGAAATTGGACCCCCAAGGAGAGCTGGTGTGTCTACAATCGCTCTGTCAGCATTTTCCCTTGGTGTACCCCGTTCTTTTCCTCCAGCTTGAGTCTTAATTGACTTCTTCTTTCTTCGGGTTTATTTATCAAATTCGTAGAATTTGATAAATAAATACTATCCACAATGGTTGGACTTTAATTTATATTCCCGACTTTATATTGTCTCCAAGCCTTATAACCAATGTTTAACTTTCAACACTTTGTATTTATACTCCACGTTTCTTTTTAAATAAATAACTTGTAATGAACTTTCGGCTCTATATTTCACCACCCAGCCTTACAACAATCACGCTCCAGACTTATGCTAATTATCCGCCAATTGTTTAATTAAACAATTTAATTATACTCCAGCCCCACCTATATATATCAATAACCAATCAAACACTCGTATCGTACCTGGATATCCTCCGAACACCTTAGTTAACCTCTGGGCAAGTTCAACGTGCGACCACCGTTCGATGGCCCTTCTCCAAATAAATGACTCTTGGAAATTTCGCTCGGCTTCCAACGTCGAGCTTTAACGTGTGATGGCATGGGTTAAACAGTGGTTTTCCGGGTGTCACTTCGCCACGTGTCACATTACCTATGGAATCGATCGCGAATAGGAAATACCGCCTACTCCGCAAAAGCGGTGCGATATGGGCAACCCGCTTTTGTGATTTTTCTCGTGGTTTTGGTACAGGGCTTGAACACCGGTGCAAGTCTGGTTCCGCTATCCTTTTGTTTGTTAACTCATGTCCAATCCTCGGGTCAGGTTCCGAAAGCACAACAATCTTGTCTCTTTATTAAGCCGGATTTTTATATTTGAACAATGTCCATTACCCCGGTTCTCTACACAGTCCTCGCCTTCAGGTGGGGTGAGTTCACAGGGTTATCCAACAATTTACGGGAATTCAAAGACAGAAGAATGGAATTATCAGTACCCAATCGCCTCACAGTTAAAAAATTCTTCACAATTAGCAGTTCGAGATAATTTAATGGCAACTAAGCTTGGAAATCATTTAACTGGAAACAATTTTTAACACATAGAGGTTTATTGCAGAAATCCCCTCTCTACTCTCCTCTTCCCTCTCTACTTTTATTCATCCGAGGAATTACAATTTATATACATAACATATGGCTCTTTGGTTCCTCTGAGAGGACCGTTCTAGAAATCAAAAGGTCTAATTATAATAATTCAACTAACTGAAACTGTTCGACTCCTACAAATCTAACTATTCTAAGTAATACAGTCAGCTGAGGTATTGACACCTAGCTGTTACAACTCAAATGTTTTCGAACCCTCCTAGCCACAACATGTGGACAAAACCTCCTACATTGCTGGCTAGTGCCTAATGCCCCTGCATCATCGTGTGACATAAACCTATTAACAAAAGTGAACATGGAATGATTATTAATTATGGCATACTAAGTTGTCAGTGATTTTGACTATTTGTCTTTAACATGTAAAAATGTTAAATTCCAGACTTACATCATCATGGTTTGGCATCATGAGCTTGACTAATTTTACACCATGCTCATAATTTCATTGTTGTATTCATATATATAAACAACGTTTCAAATAATAATAAAAATGTTCTATAAGAAAAATCCAGACCTCCATGCTGTTGCTCCTTGTGAGACAAAGTCAAAATTGCATTACACAATCTGACACATAAGAATCTCCTATATCCCGGTGGTATGTATCCAAACTCTTATAATAGTGTCTTCAAGACTTATGTTGACATTGCCAATGAGATATTTAAGCAATGAAAGATGGAGCCTTCTTCATTGTTGTATATGTAACAATCTTTTATTAATATAAAGATTGATGGTTTTGTCTTTTTGAAAATGAAATGTAAAAATAATTTATTTTGGTCAATTGAAAAGTTTTTTTTTTAATCTTTTCATTATGGAAGGGCGACATAGACATATTCCCTTCTAATTCAAATTTGGACTTGCCCTTCAAATTTGATCACTGTGTGGGACCTTAACAAACAATAAAACTATTCCTCCGCGCGTTATATAAAACATATAACAAAACCTTTGTCAAAACTTCAAACGAACCCTTTAGCCGTGGGTATTTCATCACGAATTGATCATTTTACCATGTACCTTCTTCTAGAGGAATATTCTTCCACTTGATTAGGTACTTCATAATAGTTATATGTCAAAGAGATACAGAATGTTTATCTATAACTTTTTGTGGTTCAAGAATCAACTTTCATTCTTCATCTAATTTTGGAAGTTCTATTTACATTGGCATATTTTTTCCCAAAACCTTTTTTAGGAAAGATACATGAAAAACCTTATGAATGCAAGAAGAAGGAAAATATAAATTCTATACCACTTGTGCAATCCTATGAATAATTATTTAGGGCCATAACAATTTTGCAGTGTGGAAAAAGTCGGCAAAAAGTCCCGACTTTTTGAAAAAATCCTGAATTTTTCCCAGAGCCGACTTTATTGGCCGAATTTTTGCCGACTTTTTCATCCCTGAAAAAGTTGCAATTTTATCCTCGAAGTCCCGACTTTTTGCTGACTTTTTCGAAAAAATCTTGAGTGAGGTAGTTTCTTTAATAATTTTTTAATTTTTTTTGAAAAAATCAGGATTTTTTCCAAAAATGAATATTTTTGTATTTTTTAGTTTTGCCGACTTTTTCAAAAAACTCCCGACTTTATCGAGTATTTCAACTTTTGGACCCTTGCCGATTTAATCCCGACTTCGACTTTTTCCACATTGCATTTTTGAGCTAATTCTTTATTCTTCTTTTTCTTGAATGAAGATTGCTTATAATGCTATAATTTAAAAAATACCCAATTACCCTCCTCAAATTATCTTTCACTTCAATGTTGTTCCCCTTGTTGTTTTATCATGTTTCATGTCATTTGAAGGTTTTCCATAATAATTTTCAAAGTTTCTTTAGTATTTTCCATATGTGACTCTGTTTCCTATACTTTGGACTTATCTTGCAAAAAGTATGAGATACTAGGAGTTGAATATCCATAAAGGGCCTTAAATGGGGAAATTTTAGTAGATGTGTGATAGGTAGTATCATATTACCATTCTTCCTTGATGAACCCACTTCATCCATTAAGATTGCTTTTCTAAAGAGTAACATTGTAGATAACCTTAAAAACATTTGTTAGCTATTTTTGTTTGACCATTTGATTGTGTTTGATATGTAGAACTCATGGCAGCTAGTGTTTCTCCACTCATATTAAATAATTATTTCCAAAAGTTTCTTGTTACTATTACTTTACGAAAACCATGAAGACTATGAATTTCTTTCACGGACACTTCTGCCACTTGGCTTGTTGTTTATGTACTTTGAGCTCTACAAAAAAAATCTACAAAATTTGTCTATATAAATGACCACAAAAATGTAATACTTACCTTTATATTTCAGTAACCTTGTAATAAAGTCTATTTATATATCTTCTAGTCTTTGAATATGTATGTGGAATGGTTGAAGTAACCCTAGAGATTTTACTATCTCTCTTTTATTTATTATGCAAACCTGACCTTCTCTTACAAAATTTTGAATATCTTTCTTCATTCCTTTCAAAAATATATTTTTTGATCCTTTGAGATGTTTTAAGGAACCCTGCGTCCTACCATTAGAGAGACATGGGACTCCCTTAATATTTGTTTATTCAAATATGCTTGCGTGCATAAAAATATTCTACATTTGCACCAAAGTATATCTCTCTTTCACTCCCAATACTCCATAGAGTTCATCCCATCCTTTATAAATTTTAGTTTTTGTTTAGTACTATTGTCATTTTTCCATTATGGCAAGCTTCTTCTAGCCACCTAGGAATAGAAAATGTAATTGGATATAAATTTGAGATCTCTTCTATTTTAGAAAGAGCATCATGTACAAAATTTTCCTTACCCTTTTTGCAGATTATCTCAAAATTAAAACTTTGCATTTTTTCTCCTCATTTTTGTTAATCTTATAATGAAAATCATAGCTTCAAAAAATACTTTATGCTATCATGGTATATCTTGACTTTAAAGTACCTCCCATTGATATACTATCCCCATTTTTTATTGCATGTAATATTGCTTCCATTTATTTTTCATACGTAGATTTCACCAAATATTTTCTTTGAATTCCTTGCTTTTAAAAGCCAATGATATCCCATATTGTGTTAATGTTACGTAAATTCCTTGTCCTAGTGCCTCACACTCTACTATGAATGTTTTACCAAAAGTAGGTGCAACCGATGTTGGTGTAGAAGACATGGCATCCATTAAAAGAGAGAATGCCAAAGTAGCCTCATCATTCCATATAAATGATATTTTCTTCGAGAGATATGTGAGTGGACTTGAAATGCATGCATAATTCTTAACAAATGATCAATAATATCATGTAAGTCTAAAAAATCTTCTAAGAACCTTGATTTTCTTAGGAATAGGTCATTTTGTAATAGCTTGCATCTTTTGAGGCTCCAACTTCACTCCTTCCTTTAAAACAATATGAACCAAATACTCGAATTCTTATTTCCCAAAAGCACATTTGGATATGTTTACATAAAAATGATTGTTCTCAATAATTTATATAACTTTTCCACATGTTTACTAGTGTGGTATTCCCATGATTTATTATAAATATGTGTATTATCAAAGAAAACCAACACAAATTTTATAAGATGGGATCAAACAAAATTATTCTTAAGTCGAGCCTGCCGGACTTCAAACGGCGATAAACCATAATTCAAACCAAATTCGTGTTCCAAAATAGCCTGCTGACGTCGACCAATTTTGTGACGCGAAAACCAAATGAATTCCGCCCTAATATTTTTCGGGTCCGAAGTTGCGCCGGCGTACGGAGGGAGAGTTGTGACGCGAATTTCTTATCAAATTCGCCCTAATCTTTTTTGAGTCTGGATTTCCACTGCGCGAGCGACCCAAACAGAGATCCGCTCCTATCCCTCTGTGACGAAACCATCGTACATGCTGACGTCATCAATCAAAACCTGCCACCCTTTTGACTTTGTAAATAAAACAAATTGCGTCTGCATCATATTCATTGTTCCATGCGTTAGCCAGTATTCCATGCAAAAAAATTCAAAAACCAACTGTTAACACTTGTTGACCGTTACCTTGCTGAAGAGAATTGAAGCCAAGTATTTTAGGGTTCTTCTGTCATAACCAACGCCTGTTTAAACACGTTTCATTTCCCGTAAACATGTATTTATTCCAATTCCCCGCTAAACTCTGTAAAAAATCCTGGTTTTAGTTTTAATTCTGTACTAAGGTCTGAAAAGAAGTTCATTTTGGTCTTTTTCGTTCCCAGAACTGTAATTATATTCCCAAAACTGGTAATTGTGCCCCTTTTCCAAAAAAATCCTAAAATTCCATTTCTGAATCCACAAGAACCAGAAATGGAAGTTCATGTAGCTCTGAATGTCGTGCCCATCAATGCCCCTCACAAGGACTTGGATTATTTGCCTTTAGCCGATATGGATTTTCAAATTAAGGACTTGCGTCTCAGTGAGAATCCTCTTCGAATAGTTTGCTGCTGCAGAGACAATTATTTGAATGGTTCTGACATCTTTGGACTTTGGGAAGCAAATCTTCCTATGTACCTTCTCCCCTAAGTCCATATTTTTCCTGAGATAATCCATTATTGCTATGCAAATTATAATCCCAACCAACGAGCAGTTTTATCCCCAAGTCAAAATGTCCTTTTCCCAATAACTGCTCAGTCCATAAATGAAATGCTACAATTCCAACCTGGTCAAGCTCTCACTCTCCTTTCCATGGCTGAATTACTTGAGAAATCTACTAAGTTATCCCATGAAGAGTTAAACCGCCTATGCCAAACCTTCATGTTACCAGAGCATCAGCCTAAAAAACCTCCCCCTTATGGTTATAATTTCTTTACTGATGAGGGTAGAATTATTTTAAACATGATATCTTCCATAATGGGCTTCAATACTAGTGAGTATGTTGATCAGTTAACCCTAGTATTGTTATCCATTTTTACCCCTGGACAGCCTCCTGCTGTCAAGTACGATTTTGCATCTTATATTGCTGACAAAATCCATGATCATTTCATGAGATTTGAGAATGAGAGAGTATTTAAGTATTCTTCTATCATATATCATCTCATGATTTACTTTCAGTCAGAAAATTTCCCTTTTTATGTTAAGAAACTTGATGCCAAAGGGAATCCTAGGTCAGTCATCTTTTGGTCTGCCATTACTCACAATTCCTCCGATTCTCCTTATTCCTATAATGAGTTTGTCGACCTTTTTGTTCATCCTGCAACTACCTTGTTGACAGGAGTCTCTCCTCCTAGAATTAACAATGAAATCAAGAAAATCCTTCAGCTCTCAAAGCAGTACAAGATAGGTGACTGGTACCTATATCAAAACTACACAGAGATCGGGATATATGGATGTGAATTATGCCCATTCAAACTGCCCAAGTATGTCCCAATGAGACTCTTTGCATTAGAATATTTCAGGCAGATGAATAATTCAGATATAATTCATTTTTGCAATGCAAAGAAAAAGGCTCAACTCGGGATCAAGAGCCAATTAGGTCCCTTCATTTGTAACTCTAGGGAAGCTGGAAAGGAAGCTGAAAGGATTTTAGAAGACTATCTCAGACTAAAAAAGAGTTTCTACTGGGTGCCTTATGATCCAAACAACTTTATCTGTGATAAAAGAATGAAAAATAAACTGTCACCATACATCCATCAAAGAATCCCAGAAATAGAACAATATGCTAATATGGATGAATGGACAGAAGGGACATTGGTTGAAAAATATAGTGAGTAGGTCAATGTTGAAAATGTAATGAAAGATCTTGAAAAGATACTTGACCTAGAATCTTTTGGACAGGTGCAGGGATCTTCTTCAGCCAGGACTTTACAACAAAATTTGCAGGAGATTAGTACAGTAGCGGTAGAATCTAAAGGAAAAGAAAAGGAGCCTGATATACAAATAATTGAAAAATTCATAATGACAGAGCAACCAGAGACTTCTAAAGAACAAGGTCAAGGACAAATTCCTCCTACTCAGATCAGTGAGCCAGAAATTTCTATTTTACAAACTCCTATGAATATAGAAAAGGGAAAAAAGAGAGAGGCTGAAACAAATACTCCTATTGGTGGCTCTTCTGAACAGCAAGATGTTAAAAGGAAGAAATTAACTCCCCTTCCAGAAGATGAATCATTTTAGGAAATCCCTGACAGCCAGGGAAGAGAAGACAGTCAGCAAACAAATACAGGTAGTGGGACATCCACTAATTTTCAAAAACAGGGAATACAGAGGCAACAAAGTGCAGAAATATCTTCTTTCAAACCTCCAGTAAAAACTGCCTGGGACATCAAAAGAAAATTCATCAATATAAAGGCCAGGAACGATCCACTTAGACTTCAAGTGTACAACCAATTTTTGAAGATGGCTCCGAAAAATCAAGAAAGATTGATGTCAGCTTATGACATCCAACAAGGTAAGATGTTAATGAGCCATTTCAAGCCCAAGGTGCAGCAGCCTCAGACAGCTGCAGATTACGTTAGGACTAATTTTCAAGTCTTAGCAAAGGATATCCATCCTTTAGATCAAATTGAGCTACACAAGAAAACAGGTGAGATGATTTATTCTACTCTGACAGATAAATCAATGATGACCCATAAGTTGGAGGATTATTTGGATAATACTAATACACAGTTTCAGCTTGAAAAAGCCTCCTCCCAGGCTAAGGATAATAGAATCAAAACTTTAGAGGAAATAATCATTGGTTTGGGTCATAATCCTAAAGATGTGAAAGGTATTGAAGCTTTGATCAAGAGAAAATATGATGATATTGCAGCTCTGAGAAAACAATTAAAGTTATCGGCCTCAAGACATCCACAGACTGCAGAAATAATCAAACAAAATTCTGAGGAAGAACTAATGGATTTGCTCTTAAAATTGAATGAGCAACTTACTGCAACTGAAAAAGAGCTTGAGAATGCATTAAAAGATAAGCAGGCAAATATTCCAGTATCTACAGCAGGAGTAGTGACAGGTACAACAACAACATGTTAGCCAACAGAATTGTCACAAAGTAACACTGCAAATTTGAACACTGATGAATTAACAAAGTCAATGGAAGATATGAAACTTCAGGCCATAGAGCTTCACAAAACAAATGAACAATTGGCCACTCTAGAACATGAATATGATCTTTCAAAAATGAGTGTTGCTGATAAAACAAGAGAAGTGAACAAATTAGAAAAAACAGTCAAAGCATTGGAAAAGGATCTCACATTGGAGAAACCTTTAAAAGAAATAAATGATATTCTTTGGGATAATGTCATTCAATCAATAAAGGATGTTTGGTCCTCAATTCAAATAATGGATGAACATAATAACTTAGTTAAATTGGCTCTGGATGAGATTGAGAGATCAAGACAAGAGTTGGGAAATATGCTAGAAGAGGCCAATAGACTTATACATTTTTTGAATACTCAGACTAAGAATCAACTTGCAGAAATTGGTATTCGGGACAGGACCGGAACAATTCTGGAAATAAAGAGAGTTTTTACTAAAAGAACTCTGGTACAAAATTTAGAACGAAGGTGCTCAGATATGCAAGAAGAAATCATTGCCTTCAGAGAAAGATTGAATATTTTGTTAAATAGAGGATTACCCAGTCCTATAGTTGCAGAAGATAAGCTAATGGACCTTGATAGTTATGTTGAAAAATTGGACAAATATGCTGATAATCAAGCTAGTTCTTCAACCAGTTCATCAACAGCAGCATTGCCTACAGGGAAAAACCTTCATGACAGATTGGAGAATTTAATTTATCTTGAGCATGAAGTAAATCATTTGTTCCCAAATCAGCCTAATTTCTTCAGATATACTGAGGCTGATGAAAAACTAAGAAAGTTGCAAAGGACCAGAGTGCCAGAAGTTCAATGGTGGGAAGAAATGATGGAACTTTTGTAAAAAATTATCCTTACATAAATTTTTTCCTATTTACCACAGTATATCATGATAAAAAGGATAAAAGGATGAACAAAGGTCAAAGAGTATCAGAGAAGTTAAAGAGTATCAGTGAAACGAAATAATCAACATAGAATTACTGAAGAGGACAACAACAAGCCAAGATATAGGGCCTGCCTCCAGCACATTCTTAAAAGAAGGAAACAGCACAACATCAGTTATCATTTTTCTTATCTATGAGACCATCTGTCTCTATATTGTTGTAAAATACTTATTAGTTATCCTAGATAATATCTCAATTTGTTATGAGATATTTTGTATGAATTTTTGTATAAATACTCCATCAATTGGAGTAGTAAGTGTGGATTCATATACTTTGCAGTAACATTGACTTTTTCAGAATAAAATGCTATTGGAGAAATTTCTTTGTGGCTTGGTGGATGATGAATTGATGCTAGAGACTTTTTATAGGATTCATGTGTCTGTAAAACA